>CM057451.1:113477500-114727500 GCA_016271365.2 Neoceratodus forsteri
ATCATTTTTTTGTAAATATAAAAAAAATGTGATATGAACTGTGTCAAGAGAAAATGATGTCTTGCTGAAGTTGACACAAAAAAACCCCGGGGATAAGTTCAAAGGACAGGAGGTACTTTAAACTGCAGATTTCTAAAATGCAATTACCTTGTCAATTTGCTTTGATCCCAGGAAATAAAATTAGCCATTCATGATGTCCTCTGGGAAATCCTTTGATTTTGCACTAGGTGTCATAATGGAAAGAGCATGCTTGTGTTTTGGGTGTCTCCCAGGAGGCCAGCTCACTTCATCAAAGAGACTTTTGATGTGTGTGTGAAGAGCCCAGACCAGTTTGGACCAGTCAACATGAGAAGAGGAGATCTATTTTGTCATCTATTATTTTTTAAATACCTTAGTAGGCCATCATGTGTTATAAAATATAGATTTTTATACACCAAGGCAGAGTTTGGTGACCTCAGAGAGAAGGCCATCTCAAGACTGTTTTTAAACCTACTGAGCAAACCTTAGAAGTCACACACTTTCATATATCTGACTGAGAGAGGAGGAACATCAAAGCACTGAAAGAAAGATTAAGAAGTAAGGACCTTAGACAAGATTAGTCTGAGTGTTATTATTTGTAGGAATCTGCACTTTTAAACCTGTTTGTTTTAAGGCTGTATGTGTTGGGATACTTTGTTCTGTAATATTTTCTGTTTTCATATTTTTTAAAGTAAAGATATATATTAAAACGGAAACTGCCAAGTTTGCCTTGAAATTTCTTTTTATATAAGTGGAGCTTTAAAGGTTATAGTTGACATTGTGTATGAGCTTATTGTCATACCAAACTGGGAAACGGATAGAGTTCTCTAAGGTCTTGCATAGAGTTCTAAGTGTTCATTTTGTAGACCTGGTTAGGTGCCTGTAGGCAAAGATATCTGACCCCCCAAAGACAGAATTATCTGAGCCTGATAATTGGGTACGCTAGCAAGAGGTTATCAGTTTGAATCCCTCCAGAACTTGAGACTAAGGTGGCTCGAACCCACAAAACAGACAAGAGGGTTACCTTGTACTGTTAACTGTCCACAGATCCACACTTTGGGAGTAGAGGGCTGACCGGCTGTGCAAATTTGTGACAGATTGGTTGGCAGTGGTGGCATAAAATGTTTGGTGGTATAAGCTTCATTGTTCAGTGTGTCAGCTTGAGACAGTTCAGCTCACTTGGAAAAAAGAAAGGCAGTGTTTTATTTCAAAAGGAAACAGAACTATATCCCTTGGCTTACAGTCAAGTTCCTACCCATTTTATTTTTTTTTCTAAAGTGCCAGTCAGATTAGCAGTAGTCAGGAAAAATGGCGTCCAACTACAGCAGGCACACTGTAGAATACTTAAAACAGTTGTGCGAGGACAGAGGAGTCCTGTTCGAGGTGACAGCCAAAAAGCAGAAACCTCATAGAGGCCCTGATGGTAGCAGATACCCAGAGCAGCGAGTCACAGACCATGACTGAAAGGGACCAGACCTCGAGTGTGGCAGGACTAGCGGTCAGTGTGTCCCAAGCCGATGAGGAGAACAGCAGGGCCACTGTCAGTGAAGGGCCACAGCAGCAGGGGAAGATCACCAGTATCCTGAATCCAGAGGTACTCAGGCTGCAAATTGAGTTGCGCAGGATGTAACTGGAGGCAGAGTGACAACAGAGGGAGGCAGACCGTGAGGAGCATGAGCACCAGCGAGCTGTAGAGGAGAAGAGAGAGTGAGAACGCGGAGAGGCAGAGCGAGAATGCAGAGCTGCACAGGAGAAGAGAGAGGAGCACCAGTGGCAACATGAACTGGAGAAGCTACGACTCCAACCAGCGGCACCAGGACAGGTAAGTGGCTTGGGTTTAACTGGGACTGCAGGACTGGGTTACAAATTAAACTCCAAATTAATAGCCAAGTTTAAGGAAGGGGAGGACATGGATGCCTTTTTAAATTCTTTTTAAAAAAGTTTGTATTCGGGCTAAAATTTCTAGAGAGTCCTGGAGCTTCCAGCTATCCCCGCTACTTACCGGGAAAGCTCGGGATGCATTGGGTCAAATGAACAATGAGAACAGTGATGATTACAGCAAGTTGAAAGCTGCACTGTTAAAATAGTTTGAATTAACTGCTGAATCATAGAGAGCTAAATTCCATAAGCTCAGGAGAAGCCCTGATATGAGCTATGAGGAGCTAGCCACAAAACGACGTCAGTTTTTAAAACGGTGGTGGGAAGGAATTGAGGCAAACTCTGTTGATAAAATTGTAAATGTGATTTTATTATAACAGTTTTATTGGGAATGCCCAGCAGAGCTAAAAACCTGGCTAGAGGACTGAGATCCAAAAACAGTGCAAGAGGCTGCTGAACTCTCGGACCGCTATGCCAAGAGCAGACCTGCTCTGAGAGTGAATGGGGCGAGTGTGGCAGTGCAGAAAGGGAGAAGCACACCTTCAGGGCAGCTAAACCTCTCACTGCCTCCACCAAAACCAGTTAGCCCCAGGTTTCAATGAAAAGATTTATCTGAAGTAAGAAATGCATGTTGGCTGTGTAAGGAAACTGGGCATATTGCCAGACAGTGCCCCAGAAAGGTGAGCCATAATACACAACAGGGTGCTAGAAAAGAAGTGGGTTGTTTGGGTGTCCCTGGGAGCATGCCAGTGAACATGAGGGAACACATGCACCCAGTCATAGTAAATGGAGTACAGACGCAGGGGTTAAGGGACGCAGGGGCATCCCTGACATTGGCAAAGGGGGATCTGGTACAGCCTGGTCAGCTTATACCCAATAAATACGTAACTGTACAAGGGTTTACTGATGAAGAGAATACATTGCCACTCACTAGTGTTCTTCTGGACTGGGGTGAAACAGGGGGAACTGTGCAATAGGTGGCTGTAGCCAACACATTAGCAGTGGATGTGATCCTGGGTAACAATCTCCAGCAGGGGGTGGTATGTGCAGTTACCCGTAGCCAAGCGGCAAGGGAAAATAGTAGTTCCCTGAACCCCACGGAAACCAGTGTGGAAACCGCTGAGATGCTGGTTCCCCAGCCTGTGTCTCCAGATGGGGAGACTGATAAAAAGGGGGTAGAAATTTCTCCAGTAGCAAGTAACCACACAGCTACAGAGGGTTACTCCGAAGAGGGAGGGGTGACCCCTTGTCAGAGGGTTGGGATTGACAGTGATCCTGAGGGCCCTGATGCTAGTGCTAGGGACCCTAGTTTAGCAACTGAAGGGGGCCTGTCCCATGCCTTGGGACTGCGTGAGGGGTTTGCAGCTGCTCAGAGGAGTGACCCTAGTTTAGAGAAGCTGAGGGCTTGGGCAGACTCAGAGGGCACACAGGGTGGTGACGGCAGACATAAGGTTTATTGGAAAAATGGACTTATGTATACACAGGCAGTACAGACAAAGGGATGGATGCTAGGCAGGCAGCTTGTCGTTCCCCAGGGATATTGTGAGCAGTTGCTCAAGCTTGCCCATGATAGTCCCTTTTCTGGTCATCTGGGAATCGCACGCACTACACAGCGGTTAGCCCAGAATTTCTACTGGCCTAACTTCACCCAGCAGGTGAAGGAGTATTGCAGGTCTTGTCACCGGTGCCAAGAAATAGGGAAGGTGGGCAAGAAAACCCAAGCCACCCTGATCCCCTTCCCCATAGTGGAGGAGCCATTCCAGAGGGTGTGAATGGATATTGTGGGGCCTTTAAATACCCCCAGCTCCTCAGGGAAGAGATTCATCCTGACTGCGGTGGATTATGCCACCCTGTACCCAGAGGCAGTCGCCCTATCCTCACTGAGGACAGACAAAGTGGCAGATGCCTTACTTGGGATTTTCTCCGATGTTGGGTTTCCACAGGAGGTAATCACCGATCGAGGGGGTTCCTTCAAGTCAGACCTGATGAAATGTTTATGGGAGAAGCGTTGGGTGGTGCAGAGATGCACGACACTGTATCACCCACAAGCCAATGGGCTTGTGGAACGATTCAATGGTACCCTAAAGTCAATGCTCTGGGCATTTGCTGAACAGCATGGGAGGGACTGGGAGAAATACCTTCCCTACCTGTTGTTTGCATACAGGGAGGTGCCCCAAGAGTCGACAGGATTTTCCCCCTTTGAACTCTTGTATGGACGTTGGGTACGTGGGCCCCTAGACTTGATCCGGGAGGACTGGGAAGGTAAGCACGCCACCCAGAGAACTCCCATTGTGGATTATGTCCTTAGGTTTAGGGAAAGGCTGAAGGAGCTTATGGGGACAGCCCAGAGCAACCTGGAAGCTGCACAACAGAACACGCACAGACAGGGGCAACTGTCAAATGGAGATAGATTTGGATATAACCAGTGGGCACAAGTTGCATTTAGCAACTAATAGAGATATACCCGAGAAGGAAGGAGGGAAGGAGGGCAGAAAGAAAGGAAGGGAGTAGGCTCTTTTTTTTGTTTTCGATGGCATGGGGGCCTAAAGAGGGCCATCACTTCTTTCGTGTGTGTGTGTGTGTGTGTGTGTGTGTGTGTGTGTGTGTGTGTATATATATATATATATATATATATATATATATATTAGAATGGGCACCCTATAGTGGGTCCCAGACCATTTTGAAACAACAGGCTGCCCTCACAGGAAGGGGAGCAATTGAGGAGAGGTCTATGGCACTATGGTGTATACCTTGAATCTGTCCTGCTGATATATGTCTGCTTCCTTAACTCTGTACTTGCCATTGTATTTGTTACTGCCTGTACCTTGTTGATTGCTGTACCTTGTCTCTGAATTGTTACTGCCTGTACCTTGTAATTCTCCCAGGTCACACATGAAAATAGGCACTTGACTGTCTAGCGTGCTTACCTGGTTAACAAAAGCTAAATAAAATAGGTGCCAGCCAGCAACAACAGGGTGAGCTGACCAAAGGCCTTGGCTCTGTTACAGTGGGTGATGGTGGGTGGGTGTGGTAATCAATGGCAAACATATTCTGGAAGATCAACAGTTATGGTAAACACGTAACTTTCTTGTCTGTCAAGAATCTATCTTCACCATTGATTCCCACTTATGGGTCAGAATACCAAGCTTCTCCTTGTTAGGTGGGAGCTGGTTCACCCTGAGGGTAAGAGATGCCCTCAGCCTTCTGTGTGGAGACACCTGAGGACAGGTGTTGCTTACAAGTCTGCCGAGATCTGAGACTGACCAGAGCCAGGTGGGGGCTCCTGTGGTGCAGGATGGTTTCCCGATAGTTCCTGTCTGACCCAGGGGGACAAAATGTGAGCCCGTTTGAAATGCAAGTTAAGCACTTTATGCTGGGCCAAAGGTGCCAGTCTATAAAGCTAAAGCCACACCATCTGTTGGCTGCAGACTGATGTTCCCACCTGGAGACCACCTTGTTGGCATCATAAGATGCCCTCGACTGGTACCATACTACCTCCAGACCTCAGTTGGAAAGGTCAATGGCCTGCATGACTGTCTTGCTTTGCGGCAGTGTAACTAACAGTGTTTAGCTGCAACAACAGGTGACAGGTACAGGTCGCCGTATGTGCCTGACATTCAAAGATGCACAAAAGAGTGTGTAATGAGGTAAAAGCCTTCCTTTCTAGAGTATCCATTGAGTGGAATCTGCATCTGAAGGTCGGTCATGCATGAGGCTCCATGGCCTTGACAGGTCTGCAGTACTTGAAGCCCCTTACTGGGGTAAAGTACCTCAGCTGCAGACCATGTGGGTGCACGATACTGAGAGGGGGGGTCCCAGGGGATGGCCGGATTAGAGAGGGAATGCCTGCACAATGCCCAGATGCCTCTTCCTCCACAGCTCTAGGCCATGAAGGGATGACCGCAGTGTCGACATTGGGAACCCTGAGGAGTCCCAACAGCAGGGCTGCCAGATTGTGGCTTTTAAAAGCCTGTAGATCAAGTGCCTGGAGCATCTCCACCAGGAATCATTGGTTCAATGAGTACAGGGCAGCAGAAGGAAAGTGGATAGATGTTTCATTATCTTCAGAAGAAGGTGTCAATGGAGACAAGGCGCTGGTGCCAGGGAGAAGGGCCTGTACCGCATCCTGTTAGACTCCCTGTGCCAATCCTCCAAGGCACTGACCAACACCCATTGTTGTTCCCACATTAGCACAGGGGTCGATTTTACCAGACAGAAACAGAAATTGTCAGCAGATAAGGATCGCTAGGCCCATTCAGTCTGCCTGTAGGCCCTATACATTGTATGTGGCTACTGACCCTATGTGGTCAATGGCTTTTCATCACTTCCTTCCCTCTCAAGCTTCCCCTGTGCCTGCCCCAGGCATGCTTAAACCCCTCCACTGTGCTTGCCTCCACCACCTCCTGTGGCAGACTATTCCAAGCATCAATTACCCTTTCTGTGTAAAAAAACTTCCTCACATTATTTCTTAATCTACCCCCTTCCAATTTCATATTGTGCCCCCTTGTTCTAGTACTTTTTTCTACATTGGAAAAGATCCCCCACCTGCACTTGTTTATGCCCTTGAGGTACTTGAAAGTTTCAATCATGACCCCCCACTGTCTCCTCTCCTCCAGCGAGTACATATTGAGGTCCCTTAGTCTCTTCTCATATGTTTTATGGTGCAAGCCCTGTACCATCTTTGTTGCCCTTCTCTGGATAGTCTCCACCTTATCTATGTCCTTGTGCAGGTGTGGCCTCCAGAACTGCATGCAGTACTCTAGGTGAGGCCTTACCAATGTTTTATACAATGGCATTACCACCTTCCGCCTCCTGCTAGAGATACCCCTGCCTATGCACCTCAGCATGCCACTGGCCTTCCCTGCTGCCTTTTTGCACTGCTTTGATACCTTAACGTCATCAGAGATGATAACCCCTAGGTCCCTTTCCTCTTTGGTGACAGTCAGCTCCTCCCTCCCCCCAACCTGTAGATCTCCCCAGGGTTCCCTCTATCCAGGTGCATTATTTTGCACTTCTTTGCATTGAACCTCAGTTGCCACATCTCCGACCATCTTTCAAGCTTCTCCAGGTCCCTCTTCATTTTCTGCACCCCTTTCTGGAGTATCCACCCTGTTGCAGATCTTGGTATCATCTGCAAACAGGAAGATCTTTCCTTCATGCCCCTCTACAATGTCACTAATGATCACATCAAACAGGACAGGTTCTAGTACTGATCCCTGTGTTACCCCCCTCTCCCCAGTTTGTACCCCATTTACCACCACCCTCTGTCTCCTGTCTGTTAACCAGTTCCTAACCCAGTTCACCATCTTGTCTCCCATGCCCAGACTACCCATCTTGTTAATCAGCCTTCTATGTGGGACGGTGTCGAAGGCTTTGCTGAAATCTAGGTAGGTGATGTCTACCGCCCCTCCCTGATTTATTTCCCTAGTCACCTAATCAAAAAAATCTAATAGATTCATTTGAGATGACCTTCCTGCTGTGAATCTGTGTTGCCTCAGATCCTGAGCACTGCTGGATTCCATATGTGCCACTATCCTTTCTTTCAGCAGTATCTCCATGATCTTTCCCACCACTGAGGTGAGGCTGACTGCCCTATAGTTCCGTGGCTCCTCCCTACTGTTGCTTTTGTGCAGTGGGACTACATGTGCCCTCCTCCAGTCCTCTGGAATGACACCCGTGTTGAGTGACTCTGTTAACAGGACCGCCAGAGACTCTGCTAGTTCCCTTTGCAGCTCCTTTAGTATCCTCGTGTAGATGCCGTTTGGCCCCATGGCCTTATCCACCTTCAGCTTTGTGAGTTCTTCCAGAACTCTCTGCACTGTAAATAGACTGTGTACTCCCCCTTCCCCACACTGCCTCTGCAACCCAACTGTGGTTCTTGACCCTCCCCCTCCTTAGTGAATACTGAGCAAAAGTATTTGTTCAGTATCTCTGCCTTGTCCAGATCCCCCTTCCTCCTTACACTCTCCCTTCTCCCCTTTGAGCCTCACAATCCCCACGCCCCCGGTTTTTCTTCTTTCACTGATGTACCCATAAAATGCCTTATTCCCTTTGTTTACAGATCATGCTAAGCCCTCTCTGCTTCTGTCTGCGCCTTTGCCCTCCTAGGGTTACCACCTGTCCTGATTTTCGCAGGACAGTCCTGATTTGGGCAGCAGTGTCCTGCAAAAAAACTATGAAAAATACTACATGCCCTGGTTTTATAGTAGAAAAAATATTTTCTAACATTCCACTAAATGTTGCAGAAAACTACAATACCTTAACTAAAATACTTTAAAATTATAAGAAACAATAGAAGCAACTACGAAACTACAATACTTAGCCTTAATTCTGATTATACAGAGAAAACAAGTCTATTGCATTGGTCAAGGTTACATACTATCTTGCGAAAAATCATGTTTCAGTTAGAAATGTCCCACTTTGGGCTTCTGAAAAGGTGGTAACCCTGCTCCTAACAGCCTTCCCTGCTTCCCTTAGACATTCAAGGTACACCTCCCTGTCCTTCTCCCTTTGGCTCCCCTAATATTTCCTGAAACTCAGCCTTTTAGCCCTGACTTTGTCCCCCCCCCCCCATTTTGGAGAACCATAGTGGTTTCCTTCTTTTTTTCCCTTTGGCCACTATCCTAATGCATGGGTTTGTTATATCCACTATGGCTCCTTTCAGTTTCTCCCATTATTCTTCCATCCCTCTATTACCTCTCCCTTCCCCAGGACTGCTTGTATACATCTACCCATTTCAGTGAAATCCACCCTCCTAAAATCTAATACTCTTGCCCTTGTGTGGCTTAACTGAATCCATGTCTCCATGTTGAACACCACCATGTGGTGGTCACTGGACCCCAGTTGCCCTTCCACCTGTATTTCTTTGACTCTGTTCCCATTGGTCCATACCAGGTCCAGAATTGACTGGTTGGCTCATGCACCAGCTGCCTGAGTCCAACCTCCTGCAGGGATTTCAGGATGGCTGTGCTTCTGGCTGAAGCAGCCCCCTGGGTGGCCCAATCCACGTCTGGCATACTGAAATCCCCCAGTAGCAGGATTTCACCTCTAGCTGCCATGTTTTGTATGTTCTCCACTAGTTCTCTGTCTACTTCCTCCATCTGTGATGGAGGGCTATAGATCACCCCTGTGTGTATTGTTGTTCCATTCCCTGGCTCCAGGGTGACCCACATTACCTCAGCCTCCCCCTGTCTTCCCTGAGCTTCTGTAGCCTTTATACCATCTCTGATGTACAGGGTCACTCCCCCACTCTTTTTACCCTTCCTGTCCCTCCTGAACAGTGTATAGCCTGGTACACTGACTTCCCAGCCATGATTGAGTACCACATCTCTATTACTGCTGCTATGTCAAGGTCTGCATCTGCCAACAAGGCCTCCAGGTCTGGAACCTTATTTCCTAGGCTACGGGTGTTCGTTAGCATGACCTGCCATGTTTTACAGTCTGCCCTTCCTCCGCTCTTGTTTTCCCTCTCCAGTATCTTCCCCCCCACCCGGTTTCCTTTCCTTTGTGCTCTTGCCCCCCCATATCACTCATTATACATTCTTCACCTGCTTGCCTCTCCCTGCCTGCTTTAGCTGTTCCTGCACTCAACTTATGTTCCTGCATGTTCCCATGGGGGGTGTTCCTAAGCCTTCTGACCCTCCTGGTTCTCCCTCCCTTGGCCAGTTTAAATGTTCACAGCTGAAGCAGTTAAACTTCTCACAAAGAACCAAGGTCCCCTTCTTGTGCAGATGCAGGCCATCCTCCTTATATAAGCTCGCATCTGCCCAGGTCAGGCCTCAGTCCCCTATGAAGCCAAAACCCTCCCTTCCACACCAATCCTTCAACCAGGAGTTGAAGGTACGGATGTGGAGTGCCCTAGCTTCCCCTCTGCCCTGGACAGGTAGCCCCTCCAAGAATGAGATGGAGTGTGATATCTGTTTCAGGTTTCCCCCCAGCTTCCTGAAATGCTCCTGAACTCTGGCTAACTCCACCCTTCTCCTGGCAGGTCATTGGTCCCCAGGTGGAAAATGACATCCAGCTGCTCCCTCCTATCTATTGCCATAATTATCCTATGGATCCACTTCCCATCACTCCACTCAGTGCTTCCTGGGAGGCACTTGACCTCCCTCCCTCTCTCCCCTGCTAGGTGTCCGTAACTCCACCCCCTGGACAATAGAGTCCCCCACTAGGAGAAGCTTCCCCCTCCTCCAGGGTCCCCTGCCTCCCTTCCCTGAGGCTCCATCCTGGAGGACCCTCCCATCCTTCCTGGTCCCAGCCTCGGGTTCCTGAGTGGGGCTTTCCTGTTCCTCCAAAACAGTGTAGGAGTTACTAAGTGGGACCAGTTGGGGGATATGCTTTCAACTCCCTCCCTCACCATCCCTAAGTGCACTCTAGTCCAATCACTCCTCTTCCCTGGCATCTTTTGAGGTACAGATTGTGGACCCAGTGGTCTCTGGGTGGGGGTGGATGCCACCTTCAGCTAAGCCAACTCTGCTCGGAGACAGACAACCTCCTATCTCAGCCCAGAGAGGTGCCTGCAGATAGGGAAGCATCGCAGCCTCCAGAATATCTCCTTGAAGACAGCTGCTCCACAACCACTGCACTGCACCACTCCCATCTTGTCTGTTTCCCTCCTCAACCAACTGCCTGCTAAAGATGGCTATTTGTTATCTCTCAAATATTTGTTTTTTGTTATGCTTTCTCTCTTTGCTACTTTCTGTATGGATTCAGGATGTTGCAAGGCCCTATGGGACCCACCCTATAAATGTAGGGCAAGCCATGGAGTGGGTGGGTTGCAGGGTGGGAGGGTGGTACTACACCACAGGCTGTGTCCAAAAACAATCAGCCAAGGAGTCCTCTAGCAGTGGCTCCTCACTCCACTCACTGTGGTCCAGACACAGCCAATTACAAACACACAGTCACAAACTTATCAGCTAGAATGCCTCAATCCTGCCCAAACTAAATGGAAAAGCACACAGAAATGGCAGTTAAGAAAAAGACCTCAGATTCAATTACAAACACACAGTCACAAACTCACCAGCTAGAATCCTTCAATCCTGCCCCAACTAAATGAAGAATAAAACTGAAATGGCAGTTAAGACCTCACATTCAAACTACACTAATCCCTGTAATATGATGCCTGCACTTAAAGTTCAGACATAGCCAATTACAAACACACAGTCACAAACTTATCAGCAAGAATCCCTCAATCCTGCCCAAACTAAATGGAAAGGCACACAGAAATGACAGTTAAGAAACGGCCTCAACTCAATTACAAACACAAGAGTTGCAATCTCACCAGCTAGAATCCCTCAATGCTGCCCCAACTAAATGAATCAAACAGAAATGGCAGTTAAGACCTCACATTCAAACTACACTAATCCCTGTAATATGATGCCTGCACTTTGTTTTACTAGCCCAAAACCTAGTGCAAATTGACAAGGGCTAGTGCAGCTAACTCTCTACTTGCCCATCTTGACTAGTGCAGGATTTCCATGGCTGTTAATGAAGTTAAAAAAGTCCCCATTTTAGCAACCTCTAATCCTCATGCTTATCTCTCTCAGTGTTCCAGATGAACTGATGTGATTAGCAGCTCATTAAGAGCTGCAGTCTGTGACACTTGGCCAGCTGGTTATGATTGCCCTATGATTTTTGTAAAATTAAAAATGTAGTGTGATTGTCTGTCTTGAGACATCCTGTGCTCCTAGGATGAACCCCCCCCCCCAGGTTTTAGTTCAAAGGACAGGATATGTTAAACAGCAGATCTCTGTAATGTGATTAACTTCCAAAAAACTTCGCATTTTATGGTCTTGTTGTTGAGCTGTGCTTCTTTGAAGCCAGGAACTAAAATATCCATTTTATGACATCTTCAGAGGAAAGAACAGTTAATTTCAACTGGTGCTAAAAGAAGCTATATGACAGCTAAGTGAGAAAAACTGCAGAGTTGTAAAATTCCTGTGATGTCTTGGGAAGCAGGAAAACCACACTAGATCAAAGGAAAGACTCAAGATCAAAGAGTCATATTGGAAATTAGTTTTTGCTGATGTCACCTTATTTAATATACCCCCTGAGTGATGGGACATCATGTGTGTATTAATTTTTGTTTTTGACAGGGAGGAGCTAGGTGACATCATGGAAGGGATAGGTTTAGAGACAGTTTAAACCATATTCTGTATTTCTACTTAGACACATTCCTGTTTGGACTCTCTTGAAACAACAGCTACCTAAAGCACTGTAAGAAGGTATACATTAGATAGAAAAGTCTAACTGTATGTTGGTAGGAAATTGCACTTTAAACCTTGTTCTTTTAAGTGATTGTATGCTTTGTGATATATTGTTCTGTGGTTACATTTTACATATTTTATTCATTTTGAGTAAAACCTCTTTAAAGAGACTGTCTGTGTCTTCCAAGTCCTTCCTTTTTGCCTGTGATGCATGGATGGTTAAGATTTTGACAGCACTGTTCATAAGCTTAATGGTATACCAAACTGGGAAAAGGTAAGAATTTATCTAAGGTCTTTCATAGAGTTTTTAAGGGTTCATTTTGCATACCTGGTTAGGTGCCCTTAGTGAAAGATATCTGGCATTTCCCTGAAGAGCAGAATTATCTGAGCCTGTACATTTGGGTACGCTAGCAGAAGGTTCACAGTTTGAATCCCTTCAGAACTTGAGACCAAAGGTGATTCGGACCCACAAAACAGACAGGAGGGTTTCCCTGTTCTGTTACCATGTTCACAATACTGTGCTCGAAGGCTGGCACTGTGGGAGTAGGGGGCCTGACCTGCTGAGTGGGGTTGTGACAGATTGGTTGGCAGCGGTGTGCGTCATTTTGGTAATACAAGCTTCTATTGTTCAGCGTGTCAGCTTAATACTGTCAGCTCACTTGCAAAACAAGGCAGTGATTTATTTTTTAAAAAAAGGACACAGAACTATATCACTTGGCTTACAGTCAAGTTCCTACCTGTTTTATTTTTTTTTTTTAAGTGCAAATTAGAGTAGCCGTAGTTAGGGAAGAAGATGGCTTCCAACTACAGCAGGCAGACTACTTAAAGCAGTTGTGCAGGGACAGAGGAGTCCTGTATGAGGTGCAAGCCATCAAGCAGAACCTTGTGGATGCCCTGATGGTAGCAGATACCCAGAGCATCAAGTCACTGTAAGGGACTGAACCTTGAGTGGGGAAGGGCTAGCAGCCAGTGCAGTGTCCAGATCCAATGAGGAGGGCAGCAGGGCCAGTGCCAGTGAAAGGCCACAGCAGCAGGGAAAGGTCACCAGTATTCTGGAGCCAAAAGTACTCAGGCTGCAGACTGAGTTGAGTAGAATGGAGCTGGGGTTCCAGAAGAAGAGAAAGTGGGAGCAGCGGGAGGCTGACTGTGAGGAGCATGAGCACCAGCGAGCTGCAGAGGAGAAGAGAGACCATGAACAGCGAGATGTGGACCGTGAGGAGTGTGAGCGCCAGAGGTGACATGAAATGGAGATGCTACGACTACAACCACCAGCACCAGCACCAGAGTAGGTAAGTGGCTTGGGTTTAACTGGAACTACAGGACTGGGTTACAAATTGAATTCCAAATTGATAGCTGAATCTAAAGAGGGGGAGGATATGGATGCCTTTTTAAATTCTTTTGAAAAAGTTGATATTCAGGCTAAAATTCCTAGGGAGCCCTGGTGCTTCCAGCTATCCCTGCTACTTACCGGGAAGCTCAGGATGCATTGGGTCAAATGGGCAATGAGGACAGTAATGATTACGGCAAACTTAAAGCTGCACTGTTAAAGAAATTTGAACTAACTGCTGAATCATACTGAGCTAAATTCCGTAAGCTCAGGAGAAGCCCTGATATGAGCTATGAGGAGCTAGCCACAAAACAATGTCGGTTTTTAAAACATTGGTGGGAAGAAATTGAAGCAAACTCTGTAGATAAAATTGAAAATGTGATTCTGTTAGAACAGTTTTTCTGGGCATGCCCAGCAGAGCTGAAAAACTGGCTGGAGGACCGAGATCCCAAAACAATGCAAGAGGCTGCTGAACACTCGGAGCGCTATGCCAATGGCAGACCTGCTCTGAGAGTGAATGGGGTGGGCGTGGCAGCACAGAAAGGGAAAAGCACACCTTCAAGGCAGCTAAAACTTTCACTGCCTCCACCAAAACCAGTTAAGCTCCAGGTTTCAGAGAAAAGATTTCTCTGAGAAAAGAAATGAATGTTGGTTGTGTAAAGAAACTGGGCATATTGCCAGACAGTGTCTCAAAAGGGTGAGCAATACACAACCTGGGGCTAGGAAAGAAATGGGTTGTTTGTGTGTCCTTGGAAGCATGCCTGTGAACATGAGGGAACACATGCACCCAGTAATGGTGAACGGTGTACAGACACAAGGGTTAAGGGACACAGGGGCATCCCTGACATTGGTAAAAGGGGATCTGGTACAGCCAGGTCAGCTTATATCCAATAAATATGTCACTGTACAAGACTTTACTGGTGGGAAGAAAACATTGCCCCTCGCTAGTGTTCTTCTAGACTGGGGTGAAACAGGGGGAACTGTGCAACAGGTGGCTGTAGCCAAAGCATTAGCAGTGAACATCATCCTTGGCAACAATTTCCAACAGGGGATGGTGTGTGCAGTTACCCGTAGCCATGCGGCAAGGGAAAATTGTAGTTCCCTGAACGCCACAGAAAGCCATTGTGGAAACCACTGGGAGGCTGGTTCCCCAGCCTGTGTCTCCTGATATGGAGACTAATGAAAAGGGGCTAGAAATTTCCCCAGTAGCAGTTAACCACACAGCTACAGAGGGTTACTCCGAAGAGGGAGGGGTGACCCATTGTCAGAGGGTTAAGGATGACAGTGATCCTGAGTGCCCTTACGCTAGTGCTAGGGACCCTAGTTTAGAGACTGAAGGGGACCTGTCCCATGCCTTGGGAATGTGTGAGGAGTTTGCAGCTGTTCAGAGAAGTGACACTAGTCTGGAGAAGCTGAGGGCTTGGGCAGACTCTGACGGAGCACATGGAGGTGACAGCAGACATAAGATTTATTGGGAAAATGGACTGATGTATACTCAGGCTGTGCAGACAGAGGGAGGGGTGCTAGGCAGGCAGCTTGTCATTCCCCAGGAGTATCGTGAGCAGTTGCTCAAGATTGCACATGATATTCCCTTGTGTGGTCATCTGGGAATCATGTGCACTATGCAGCAGTTGGTCCAGAAGAAAAAATTACTCACCTTAGTAATGTTGTTTCTTCTAATGGAGTCTTGCTATATTCTGACATATGCAGTGAGTCCCAACCTTCGAACTTCCCCAGAGATGAAAGAGTTAACTTTCCATGCCAGGCATGGAACGCTGAGCTCAAACTCAGTTGAGACTCTGTCTGTTGTTCTTCAAACTCAAACTGTCAGATCTTTACGAGCTAAACTCACTAAGGTCCTGTGTGGAAGCTGTAAACCTACACTAGCCAACTGGCTACTAAACATAAAAACGCTTTTTTTGGTCCCAACACAAAGACTCAAGTCAGGAGACCCAAAAATGAAAACACAACACCCACTCACCACAAAAAAGAAGGGGTGAACAAAAAGGGTGGGCACCTACTACGTGCCAACACTGCACTGCCCACCCACATCCCAAAAACAGAGGTTCTGAGAGGGCCAGGCAGGGGGGAAGGTTAGAATATAGCAAGACTCCATTAGAAGAAACAACATTACTAAGGTGAGTAATTTTTTCTTCAAACAACATGAAGTCTTGCTATATTCTGACATATGCAGACTACCAAGCAGTACCTCCATGGAGGAGGGACAGAACCTACTAGGAAATAGGCTCAGACAGTTGTGTTAAACCAAGCATCACTCCTAGCCTGGATGTCCAGGGAGTAATGCTTGGTAAAAGTGGAACTGTTTTCCAGGTAGCTGCTTGACATATCTCTAGAATAGGGATGTCCCTCGCAGCCGCCAGGGAAGCAGCTGTACCTCTGGTAGAGTGAGCCCTCAGGCCTGAGGGAGGAACCTTACCCAGTTTTTCATAGCAAAATTGGATACAGGAGACAATCCACCTGGTAATGGATCTTTTAATGGCAGGTTTCCCTTTACCAACCTCACCATAAGTGAGGAACAGTTGGAGGGAGTCAAACCTGTGACCCTTGGTACGCTCTATGTAGTAACTAAGGGCTCTTTTGTCATCTAAACTGTGCGATCTCCTCTCTCCAGAGGAGGAATGGTCAGTGAAGTACACAGGAAGAGACATAGATTGATTAAGGTGGAAATCTGAAACCACCTTTAGGCAAGAACTTCCTGTTAGTCCTGAGGACCACCTTATCTCTATGAAAGGAGATAAAATCAGGCTCCACTGACAAAGCTTGTAATTCACTTATGCATCTGGCAGAAGTGATGGCTACCAGAAACACAGTTTTCCAAATCAAGTACTTAAGCTCTGCTGAAGATAAAGGCTCAAAAGGGGGTTGCATAAGCTGAGCAATGCAAACACTGAGGTCTCAGGCAGGGGCAGGGTCCCTGAATGGAGGGTTGGTATGAAGCAAACCCTTGAAAAACTTGGAGAAAACAGGGTGAGCTGAGAGAGAACAGGGCTTACCTGCTGAAATAAAAGCAGACACAGCTGCCAGATGCACTTTCAGTGTAGCTGGTCTCAGCCCCAAGCTATTTAAGTGGACCATATAATCAAGGACTGTGGGCAGATCAGCAGATTCTGGGGAAATATGCTTTCCAGAGCACCATATGGAAAATCTTTTCCATTTAGAATTATAAGTAGCCCTGGTGGAAGGTTTTCTAGAAGCCTTCAGGATATCCATTACACCCTGGGAGAGGTGTAAGTCAGCAAACTCTAACTCTTCAAGAACCAGGCCTTGAGATTGAGAGATTTGAGGTTCGGGTACCAAACCCTCCCCTGAGCACAGGTTAACAGGTTGTAATTCCTGGGAAGACACAGGGGAAGATGGACTGCTAAGGACAGTAGGAGTGGATACCAGGGCTGTCTGGCCCAGTCTGGAGCAATCAGGATCATCTTGCAGGGTTGAGATCTGATTCTGACTAGCACTTTGAACAGGAGAGGGAAGGGGGGAAAAGCATTGAGAAACTTCCTTTCCCAATTGAGAACTAAGGCATCCAGGGGGACTGAACCCAACACTGGGGCTCTGCAGCAAAAAAGGGGACGTTGGTGATTGTCTGGGGCTGCAAAAAGATCTATCTGCGGGGTGCCCCATCTGGAAAAAATCACTTCCAAGACCAGGGGATCCAGTGACCATTCGTGATGGCCCTGGGAAATCCTGCTTTTCCTGGCAGGTGAATTGCCGTGAAGGAGGTGTTCAGGGAGTAAGCCAGAGACCACAACTTCATTGCTTCGGTGCACAAGGCCGTAGACCGAGTGCCTCCTTGCTTGTTGATGTACCACATTGTGGTGGTGTTGTCTGTTCTGACCTGTACAACTTTGTTCTGAACAGATTTGGAAAAAGCTTGAAGTGCTAGAAATACTGCTCTGAGTTCCAACAGGTTGATATGGAGCAGAGATTTCTGAGGAACCACAACCCTGGGTGGTGAGGTCGCCCATGTGAGCCCCCCACCCCAAGAGTGAGGCATCTGTAGTAAGGATTAAAGAGTGAGACTGGGTGGCAAAGGGAACCCCTTGTCTCAAATTGTTCTGATCCTGCCACCACTGTAGGGCCTGGATCAGGGTTTGAGTTACTGGGATCAGTTTGGTCAGAAGGTCCTTCCTTTGAGACCAAAAGTCTCTCAAATGGAACTGAATTTCCCTCATCTGAAATCTTGCTCCCTGCACTACTGCTGTAGAAGCAGCCATGTGCCCCAGGAGCTGTAGAAAATGCCTTGCTGGTCGAGACACCTGCAGGGTGAATGAGGAGGCCAGAGAGACCAGGGTCCTTGCTCTGTCCGGGGAAGGAAGGAAGGCTCTGGCTTCTCTGTGTCTAGCTCTGTGCCTATGAAGGTGAGGAGCTGGACAGGCTCTAGAACTGACTTTGAGAGATTTAGGAGGAAACCCAAAGAAGTGAGCAGTTGCTGAGTTATCTGTAAGTGTAACTTGACTTGGTCTGGGGACTGGCCTACTATGAGCCAGTCGTCCAGGTAAGGGAAAATTGCAATTTTCTGCCTTCTTAGAGAAGCAACTACTACTGCCAGGCATTTTGTGAATACCCTTGGAGCAGAGGTGAGGCCAAAGGGCATTGCTCTGAACCGGTAATGGCCTGAAGGCAGCTCGAACCTGAGATACTTTCGATGGGAGCTTCTGATGAGAATATGGAAGTAGGCATCTTTGAGGTCCAGGGACACTACCCAGTCCCCTGGCCTTAGAGAGGGTAGAATAATTCCCAGAGTCACCATTTTGAATTTTGGTTTTAAAAGGTGCTTGTTTAAGTATCTGAGATCCAGGATGAGCTGCCATTCTCCTGTCTTTTTTGGGGTAAGGAAGTACCTGGAGTACAATCCTTGCCCTGGTGTAGGGGTGGAACCCTTTCCACAGCTCTGACAGCCAGGAGGGAAGAGACCTCTGCCTCTAGGGCAAGTGCCTCTGAGGGATTTGCAGGTGGAAAGGATCTGGTTCTCAGCTTTGGAAATTTTTTGAAGCTGAGAACCAGTCCCTGGCTTACTACTTCCAGGACCCACTTGTCTGATGTTAGAGACTCCCAGTCCTGTACAAAGTAAGCCAGCCTGCCCGCTACAGGTAGCTGAGAATCGGCCCTGGCAACCCCATCAGGGTGCCTGCTTGGCAGGGGCTTTGGGCTGAGAGGTGGAAGCAGGCCTGCTTATACCCCGTCTGCCTCTCCCTCTAAAGAACCCCCTCTGGGCATAAGCAGAAGAGGAGGCCTGGGCTTGGTAAAAAGGCCTATGAAAAGGCCTGCCCCTGCCCCTGGGAAGCTGCCTTTGAAGAGTGGCCTGCTTTTCCTTAGCCTGTGCACTCCTATAGGTGGTCCTATACTCATCCATTTTCTTCATGTAATTCTCTGTCTGCTCCCCAAACAGGGAATTACCCACAACAGGAAAATCCATGGCCTTAGTCTGGGTATCCTGTGACAGGCTAGTACATCTGAGCCAAACCATTCTTCGAAGTGCCACAGATGTGGCCATGACTCTTGATGACACATCATTTGAGTCCACTGCAGCATGGAATTGCACCTTGGATGCCTCAATACCATCAGCAGCCACCTGCTCCAGCTCCTTGGAAGCTGGCTAGGACCTGTTTTGCTAGAGCCATGACAGTGTCCCATCTGGATTTCTGATATCTAGCAACATAAGCTATATAATTTGCCTGTCTGAGTCCCAAGGATGCTGCCATGTACTGTTTCTTTGCCATGGCATCGATCCTCCTGGAGTCCTTGTCAGGGGGTGAGGCCAAGGGAATATTTGCCTTGTCACAGGCTGCAGCCTGCACACTCCAACATGGCTGCATTGTTGTAAGGAGTCTCATACAGAGTCTGACAATGTGTACCTTTTGTCCATTCTTTTATCCACCGGAGGTATAGTGTGAGGAGCTTTTAGAATTTTAAATGTCTGTTTCCAAAAGATTTATGCAAGGGAATAGACAGTCTCCTAGACTCGGATATCCATCATTTCCACATAGTCAGGCTCCTCTGATCATCCACAGCTTCCTCCATAGGGAGCTGGAGGGTTTCAGCCACTTTTTTTTAAAACATAAAATGAGAAGGGGACTCAGAAAGCCTAGGAGGAGACACTCCTGAAGGTCTGTCTGGGGAGATGTCCGGTCAATGGGCACATCCACACTTTCAAATCCACATTCACTCTCCTCATACTCCTCTTCCCCCTCCTCTGGTTCATAATATTCCTCTAAATCATACTCTTGAACCGGTGGAACCGGCCGAACCGAGCGCCTACTAGACGGTGCCGGTTCGGTCGGAACCGGGGAAAGCGACTGGACAATTTTGATCGCTTTGGCTATTTCTTCAGCGGTTGGAGAGGAAGGTTTTGGCTCCACACCAGCTGATTTTCTAGTCCTTTTTGCTGGAACCGACTCCTCAGAGTCGGATCTCCTTTTGCCCGAAGAAGTCTTGCCCTGGTCAGAGGGCACTCTTTCTGGTTTGGTTGAAACCAAACCGGGCTGGCCATCCGGTTCAGCGGACTTTTTGGCCTCCCTTTCCCTGAGCCTACCAACTCTCTTCTCCAGGGTAGCTGCAGGAAAATGTTTACAAATCTGGCAGTCTGTATTGAGGTGGTCAAACCCCAGACAGTAAAACAGGTGGTGTGGGATCAGCCTTGGCAAAGACTTCCCCACACACACTACAGTGTTGAAACCCAGTGGGCCCGGTTTTTCTTTTGGGTTTCTCAGATATAGTGCCAGTCCTATCCAAACTTACCAGTTTATGGAAATCCGCCAGGTAAGACCGTCTTATCGGTTCCCAACCATGTCACGGGTCGTGGAAAAAAATGTAATAAAATCCGTTTTTTTTAGAACCGATAAGAACCGGTAACCACACTCTAAATCACAGATTAAGATTTTTTTTTTTTTTTTTAAAACAACTTGATCGGTTCAAACCGAACCGATAAACCGTTTACAAGTTCCACACAGAAAAGAATTAATGTAAAACCTATCTAGTGTTCACAAATACCACAGACAGAGACTGAACCGACAGGTTGCGGTTTAAATTCGGTCGAAAACCGAGAAAAGCGGTACTTTAACCGACAAAATGAACCGAGCAGAAGGAGAAATCTCCGGAGCGACTGTTCAGTGAGGCGGAGTAAAGAATATGACGGTCTGAGTTTGAAGAACAACAGACAGAGTCTTAACCGAGCTCAAGCTCAGTGTTCCATGCCTGGCATGGAAAGTTAACTCTTTCATCTCCGGGGCAGTTCAAGGTTGGGACTCACTGCATATGTCAGAATATAGCAAGACTTCATGTTGTTTGAATTTATTGGACCAACTTCACCCAGCAGGTGAAGGAGTATTGCAGGTCTTGTCATCGGTGCCAAGAAATAGGGAAGGCAGGCAAGAAAACCCAAGCCACCCTAATTCCATTGCCCATAGTGGAGGAGCCATTCCTGAGGGTGGGAATAGATATTGTGGGGCCTTTAAATACCCCTAGCTCCTCAGGGAAGAGATTCATTCTGACTGTGGTGGATTATGCCACCCGGTACCCAGAGGCAGTCACCCTATCCTCACTGAGGACAAAGTGGCAGATGCCTTACTTGATATTTTCTCCCATGTTGGGTTTCCGCAGGAGGTTATCACCGGTTCCTTCATGTTGGACCTGATGAAATGTTTGTGGGAGAAGTGTGGGGTGGTGCAGAGATGCATGACACCATATCACCCACCCACAAGCCAATGGGCTTGTGGAAAGATTTAATGGTACCCTGAAGTCAATGCTCCGGGCGTTTGTTGAACAGCATGGGAGGGACTGGGAGAAATACCTTCCCCACGTGTTGTTTGCATACAGGGAGGTGCCACATGAGTCGACAGGATTTTCCCCTTTGAACTCTTGTATGGACGTTTGGTACGTGGGCCCCTAGACTTGATCTGGGAGGACTGGGAAGGCAAGCACGCCACCCAGGAACTCCCATAGTGGATTACGTCCTTAGGTTTAGGGAAAGGCTGAAGGACCTCATGGGGACAGCCCAGAGCAACCTGGCAGCTTCCCAACAGAAACAAAAAGTGTGGTACGACCGCAGAGCCAGAGCTCACTCATACATGGTGGGTCAGGAAGTCATGGTCCTTATTCCGGTCCGGAAAGACAAGCTGCAGGCCGAGTGGGCAGGACCGTACAAAGTAGTTAGGAACATAAATGACGTGAACTATATTATAGAGTTACCTGACAGAAGACAGACATAAAGGATGTACCATGTCAACATGATGAAGCCATATGCTAATAGGGCTGACACAGTGTTTGCAGTGTGTAGTCCTGGGGAGGGGACGGATGAAGGAGACCCCTTTCTGGACTTGCTGGAAGAAAGCAAGCAGGAGTCCTCTGTGGAGGCAGTAAAATTGTCTCCCCAGCTGGCCCCGGACAAGATCCGTGAAGTAAGAGAGGTTTTAGCAGACTTTGCCACATTGTTTAGTGCCAAGCCTGGACTAACCCCCTTAGCGAGGCATGATGTGGAGACAGGGACACAGATGCCCATATGGCGGACAGCAAATCAGGTGTCAGAGGCTGTCCAAAAGGACATTAGGAGGGAAGTGGAGGAAATGCTGTACTTAGGGGTAATCCAGAGATCCCACAGCCCCTGGGCCTCACCTGTAGTCCTTGTGCCCAAGCCAGATGGCTTTACTCATTTCTGTGTGGACTATCGTGGACTGAATGCAGTCACAAAGTCAGATGCCCACCCGATGCCCCGGACAGATGAACTCCTGGACAAGTTGGGAGGGGCAACCTACCTTACGACTATTGACCTGACCAAGAGGTATTGGCAGGTAGAGTTAACAGACAGAGCTAGGGAGAGGTCGGCCTTCATCACTCCCATAGGCTTATCTGAATTTAAAGTAATGCCTTTCAGAATGAAGAACACCCCAGCCACTTTTCAAAGGTTGGTGAACCAGGTGTTAAATGGTGCTGAGGAGGATGCCGTGGCATACCTGGATGAAATTGCCATCTTTAGTGCCAGCTGGGAGAAACACTTGTCCCACCTTAGGGAATTGCTGAGCAGGATACAGAGGGCCGGGCTCACTGTCAAAGCTGGGAAGTGCCAGATGGCTGTAAGATAAGTGGCATACCTCGGGCATGTGGTAGGCCAGGGACAGCTCCACCCTAACCAAATAAAAATTGAGGTGATCCAGGCATGGCCCAGACCAGAAACCCAGAAGCAGGTCAGGAGTTTTCTAGGGACAGCAGGGTACTATAGGAAATTTGTACCCAATAACAGTGCCCTGGCTGCTCCCCTATCTGACCTGGTAAAGAACAGGATGCCAAATCAAATTACCTGGGGACCAGACTATGAGAAAGCCTTTACCAGACTGAAGGAGGCACTGTGCAGTGCTCCTGTTTTGACAAGTCCTGACTATAGCAAACCCTTTATAGTTCAGACTGACACCTCAGATGTGGGTATTGGGGCAGTACTGAGTCAGACATCCAACCAAGGGAAAGATCACCCGGTAGTGTACCTGAGTAAAAAGTTACTTCCCAGGGAGCAGGCATATTCTACTGTGGAAAAAGAATGTCTTGCCATAGTGTGGACCATAAAGAAGCTAGAGCCATACTTATATGGGCAGCATTTTTGGTACAAATTGACCACAACCCCCTGGTTTGGCTGACACAAATGGGAAAAACTAATAGTAGGTTGTTAAGATGGAGTTTTGCTTTGCAAAGGTATGACATTACAATCTTACATAGGGCTGGAGCAGCCAATCAGAACTCAGATGGCTTGTCTCGTGCCTATGAGGAGTGAACTGATTTGGGAAGCTCATCCCATGCAGGGGATGGAGCCCTCAAATTCAGTCTAGGTGGGGAGAATTGTGACACTTGGCCAGCTGGTTATGATTGCTCTATGATTTTTGTAAAATAAAAAATGTAATGTGATTGTCTGTCTTGAGACATTCTGTGCTCCTGGGATGACCCCCACCCCGGTTTCAGTTCAAAGGACAGGATATGTTAAACAGCAGATCTCTGTAATGTGATTAACTTCCAAAGAAAGTCACATTTTATGGCCTTGTTGTTGAGCTGTGCTTCTTTGAAGTCAGGAACTAAAATATCCATTTTATGACATCTTCAGAGGAAAGAACAGTTAATTTCAACTGGTGCTAAAAGAAGCTATATGACAGCTAAGTGAGAAAAACTGCAGGAGTTGTAAAAGTCCTGTGATGTCTTGGGAAGCAGGAAAACCACACTAGATCAAAGGAAAGACTCAAGATCAAAGAGTTGTATTGCAAATGAGTTTTTGCTGATGTTACCTTATTTAATATACCCCCTCAGTGATGGGACATCATGTGTGTATTAATTTTTATATTTGACAGGGAGGAGCTAGGTGACATCATGGAAGGGGCAGGTTTAGAGACAGTTTAAACTGTATTCTGTATTTCCACTTAGACACATTCCTGTTTGGACTCTCTTGAAGCATTAGCTACCTAAAGCACTGTAAGAAGGTATACATTAGATAGAAAAGTCTAACTGTATGTTGGTAGGAAATTGCACTTTAAACCTTGTTCTTTTAAGTGATTGTATGCTTTGTGATATATTGTTCTGTGGTTACATTTTACATATTTTATTCATTTTAAGTAAAACCTCTTACTTTAAAGAGACTGCCTGTGTCTTCCAAGTCCTTCCTTTTTGCCTGTGATGCATGGATGGTTAAGATTTTGACAACACTGTTCATAAGCTTAACGGTATACCAAACTGGGAAAAAGTAAGAATTTATCTAAGGTCTTTCATAGAGTTTTCATGGGTTCATTTTGTATACCTAGTTAGGTGCCCTTAGCGAAAGATATCTGGCATTTCCCCGAAGAGCAGAATTATCTGAGCCTGTACATTTCGGTACAGTAGCAGAAGGTTCACAGTTTGAATCCCTCCAGAACTTGAGACCAAAGGTGATTCGGAACCACAAAACAGACAGGAGGGTTACCCTGTTCTGTTACCATGTTCACAATACTGTGCTCGGAGGTTGGCACTGTGGGAGCAGAGGGCCTGACCTGCTGAGTGGGGTTGTGACAGAGTCATCTGGCAGTTGAAGAGGAGGATCCCACCAAAGACTCAATGTGAGCCATTATCTCTCCACTGTTAGGCCTTTCAGCTATTGTCCAGGCTGTGGCCAAGGGTAGAATGCTGTTAAGTAACTAGCTTTCCCTTCTCTGAATGTGTCTTTCTGATAATTTGTCCCATGTTATTAAGACCAGTGCCTCTCATTTCCCTACATTTTGAGTATCTGTATTCAGCATTTCAGTGACAAAATACTAAGAGGTATACAGGGTCTGCCTGGAGGTTGTGGGTTTTATCCTCACCATAGCTGCTCCCTCTCCCCTCCAAATCTTTCAACTCTACTTTTCCTAGACACCACCACAGACCAGACTCTGAAATGACCATCCATAGATCCATAGCTGCCATTACTGACAAGAGTAAGGGTCCTCAGCTCTTCTAAATGGACCATGCCAGCCAATGCCATCCATGCAGTCCTGCCCTTATCCCACACAGCATGTCATTTCATCCTAAAAGCAATGCTATGGAAGCTTTGGAGCATGTATGGCAGAAAAATAAACCTTAATAAAATATATAATTTGAAAGGTTAAAATAGGAATTCCTGTGGTGCATAGATCTTCCTATATAGAAACAGAGGTAGTAGAGTGTCATGCCTGCATACCGTTTCTCCTGGGCTGATGTAAGGACAATGTTTTAAAAACAAAGCTTTTATTGTTGGGGCAGAAGATGTTAAAATCAATACTTTTAAAAGTCCCTTTGGTTTTTGTAGCCCCTCCCCAAAGAAATCCTAGATCTGCCTCTGGCTCATTTGACACTGTACAAAACATCCAGAAGTGCAGGTCTCCAGCTGATCACAGGGTGAGGGCTAAGAGTGTCTTTCTCTGCCTGACTCTGTGCATTGCCCTGTGGGTGGTAGTGAGGGGCATGAGCTAGGACTGCATGACTGAACATTTGCTATTGTGGTACCCTCTGGTTCTGGGCGGCAGAAAGAGGACGAGAGAGGGCCATGGTACAAAACAAGGGGTGGGGACAGACTGTTTGTGATGGCATGCAGTCTGTTTTTTTTTTTCTGCTGGGACAGGAAGCAATGTGGGAGCAGGATAAATGTACAATAATTAGAGTATTTCTTGGCTTGCATATTTTCCTGTATAAGTGAAGAAAATGTACCATTATAATTGTAAGCTAGTGCAACCATCTGCGGGCTAGTGCAATTCTGAATCAACTTGTCCTGCTGGCTAGTGCAAAAAAAGGTTAAGGTTGACCCCTGCATTAGTGGCCCCTCAGGGTCTATCATCAAGAGTACCCTTTCCAGGAACTGGAAAGGCCCCTCTAAGAAGAGTTAGGACTCTTGTCTCAAGGGCCTCAGCTTGGGCTATGAAACTCATAGGGGGCCTCACCCAAGCGGAGGGCCTAGTAGATTTTCCCAAAGGGTGTCTTCCTATATCAGAGAAGTGACCCAATCAGTGTCCGTGGGGGAACTGCCAGGTGAGGAGACAGGATCCATACAGGTCCCACAAGGCAACATCATCCATCAGCTGTAGGGAGAAAGCAGCCTCCAGGTCATTGCCTAACCCCAAGTTTGAGCTGTCTTCGACACCGTGCTCAGGTTGTCCTTGTAAACAGGCCTCTCTCTGTCACTTCGGTCAACATCTTGCTAGGTGTCAACTTCGTAGGTGACACTGGAGTTGGGGGTGACCACTGAGATGACATCATCATTGGCACTTCATTCAGAGCCAGGCCCAGGATTGACAACACAGCCATCGCTGTCCCTGTCACCATGTCCACAGCCATCCCCCTCCTCTCCTGCTAGCGACACCATAGATAGGGACAGTCTCTGAATTGGCATTGGAGCAGACAACAGCCCCAGTACTGGTCCCTCCTCTCACATGGCCAATAGTGTCACAGAGAGGCCTGGCATTGTCCTTAAGGTCACCCACTGTGTTGTCTGTGCAAATGGTGAGAACAGTGCAGGCAACACCAGAGGATGACAATGGGGTGTTCACCAGTGTAGAATGAGTGTACAGCTTCTGACTCATCACTGCGAATGTCTGCTGCTTAGGGAAGGGAGACTGTGGAGGGTTCACAGTCAACCCCACAGAAGGAGTCGGCTGTCCACCAGACTCATCCACCTGAGTCTCCGATGCCTCAGTGCAGTGAGATCGAGGAGAACTCTGTACTTTAATGGAACCAAAGGCCCCAGGAAGAGGTCCGGGTAAAAGCTTAGAGACCTTACCTTGGACGCATGCATGCAATGCCTGCCTCTGAAGGTGGGGATCAGACAACCCCACTTCAATGCACAGTTTTCCGGGGTACAGCAGTCCATGAAGAAGCAGGAGTCACAAGCATCCATGTCATGCTGAGTTCCAAGCCAGGCTGCACAGAGTTGATGTCATTGAATGGGGTTCTGAGCCCTACTAATCTAGAGCAGCTAATCACACTTCCTACTAGACTAAATAATAAATTAAAAAAGCATACAGTTTTAGACTGGGTGCTGACGAATAATCTGACTCATGTTCTGAAGTGTGGTATAACTGCTGATTCTGTGAGTGATCACCACCCTGTTTTTTTTGTATTTGGAAACATCAAGCTGCTAAGAAAACTAAACCTGTTATTCATACTTTTAGAAACTGCTCAAATTTTGATCTACTGGGATTTCGTACACAACTAAGAAATACTGATTGAACTTACTTACCATTCCTGATGTCTGTGTGCCCTTGATTTTTTTCTGACTGAGTTTGCTAGTTTTAGATCATTTTGCGCTTGTAACAAAGCATAAAACCAGTGGGAAACTATCAACCTGGATCACCCCTTTTTTGTTGAAGATGCTGAGACTCTGAGATAAATCTTGGAGAAAATATAAATTAGATAGCTCTAAGCAAAATTACCAGGCCTATAATTGTTTAAGAAATCAATGTAACTGCCGGCCCGGTGGCGCTGAGGGTTGAGGCGCTGGACGCCACACCTTGCACTACGCCGGTGACCCAGGTTCGGGAACGAGCTCGGGTAGCGAGGGGTTGGACTGAGATTGAGCATCGGGAGACAGCTCTCTCAGTCCTGGGGTGGGTTAAGGACTTTACACCATGCTGTGGCGATCCCTGGGGATGCCCAGAAGTACCGCAAGCAATGGTGTAATTGGGGGGGGGACCGCGGCAGACATCTGCACATATGTGCATGGACGTCATTGCACATCTGGGTTCCCCATGGGAAGAAGAATAGGGAAAAATATGGCAGCACGGTTCTGCGGCAGCTTGATGGCCGCAGCTCCGCTGGCCGACGATGCCTGGAGGCATGTGCCGGTACTGGTTTCCTCACCGCGTGCGGGGGCTATAGGTGGGTCCCCTTTTGCAGGTGTAACTGCATTTGCCAGCTGGGCATGTGAGCTTCGGGGTCGACGGCGGAGTGGAGTGGTGGCTGGATTGGAAGCAGGGACTGTGGCTGCAAGGAGGAAAAATGTTAAAAAAAAAAAAAAAATCAATGTAACTCCTACATTAAAAAAGCTAAAATTGATCATCTTAAACTAAAACAGACTGAAGGTCTTTTGGATAGTCATACATTCTGGAAAACAATAAATAGCTTAATTAGTCCATGTAATGTCTCTGAGCTATCTATGAAATTAGGTGAAAATTTGATAACTTGTCCCCAAAGTATAGCAAGTGAATTTAATAGGATATTTACAGATCTTGACAGGTTTCGAATACAAGGTACTGACCCTAATCCCATTGGATCTTCTGCTAGGACTGTTTCATGGGCCTAGATTTTACTTAAAAATAACCACACCGAAGGAAGTGAAGAAACTGTTAAATAATATAAAACAAGATAGCTCAGGGGGTGCTGACGGATTAATCCTAATCTGTTGAGGGATGCTGCTAGTGAATTAGCATACCCTGTTAGTATTATTTTTAATTTGTCTTTCTCTTTAGGTCAAATTCCTGACATTTGGAAACATTCCTTAGTTGTACCCATTTCACAAATCTGGTTCAGTTTCTGAATTTGGGAACTATAGACCCATTTCTATTTTAGCTGCTTTGGTTAAGGTTCAGGAGAAAATTGTGTATAATCAGTTTACTGCATTTATTGAACAGAATTGTCAGTCAATCAATCAAATTCTTTATTTATCCAGGCGAACACCATTGAGCAAGCTCATTTACAAGGTGGACCTGCATTACACAAGTCAAGTAACAATGCATTTATATACAGGCAAATAGACAGTAGATGCAAGAGTACAATAGTCTTCTGTAATGTATTTTGAGTATAAGGTCTTAAACACAGTGAGACTGACAGGAGTCCTCAGTTTCAGTGATTTCTGTAGCACATTCCAGAGCTAGGATCATTGGAAGCAGTTGCAGGCTTCCGTAATGTATTTTGAGAATAAGGACTTAAACACAGTAATACTAACAGGAGTTCTCAGTTTCAGTGATTTCTGTAGCACATTCCAGAGTGATGGTAGAATGAATCCTATGGCAGCTCTTCCAAAACGCTTTTGGGCTTTGGGCACTTTCAGAGAAATCAGTGAACAGCTTCTTAGGGCATAGGTTCCAGGCATATTGAGAGTCAGGCAATCAACAATGTACTGCGGAAGTTTGCCAGTGATAGCTCTGTATGTCCAGAGAGCTGCATTTTTATTTCGTCTGTATTGTAGGGAGGTCCAACCTACGGCCGCATATAAAGAGCAGTGATGGGTGGAGAAGGGGAGACCAGTGATGAAGCACAGGGCTCTGTGGTAAAGTATGTCCAATTTACCTAGGTATGATGTAGCACACTGGCTGTATATAAAGTCGGTGTAATCAATTAGGGAAAGGAATGTAGACCGAACTAGCTGTCTCTTGGCCTCTGTAGTTAGTAGGCGGTTTAACCTGAAGAAGAGACCTAGTCTCTGCCTCAGTTTTTTTAACAAATCCTCCAGGTGGTCTGCAAAGGAGAGTCTTGAAGTCTAGCCAGACCACCAGGTATTTGAATTTCGGCACAAATTCCAAGGTTCTTCCTAGGAGGGTGGTGATGGGGGGGTAGAGCAAGGTAGACTGCATGGTTAATAGGTGAAAATAGCATTGTCTTTGTCTTTTTGGCGTTAAGCAGCAATTTTTTTTACTAAGAAGCTGGTATTGAAGTATGTTGAAGTCAGCTTGCAGGTCGCTACAGGCAGTTTCAGGAATTGTACGGCTTAGGTAGATCACTGTATCATCTACGAACAGATGAATTTTCGCCTCATTGATGCCTGAGTCTATATTGTTGATGTAGATGGCAAATAGGAGTGGCCCCAGGATGGATCCCTGTGGGATGCCTCTTTTTAACAGATTTGAGGGGGTGAGTTCACCTTCGGCCTTGACCTGTTGGTGCCTATCAGAAAGGTAGTTGTGGAACCAACGCAAGGAGGTAGAATCTAGACCAATAGCTTTTAATGAAGAAAGAAGGCTGTGGTCGACAGTGTCGAAGGCCTTACTTAGGTCTAGAAAAATGGCGCAGACAAATTTTTTGTTCTCTAGGTCGCGCTGCCAGTCATTTGTCACCTTGGCCAGGGCCGTGATTGTACTATGTTCAGTTCTAAAACCAAATTGCATTGGGTTTAGCAGGTTAGTATCATCTATGAAAGATTTCAGCTGGGTATTCACGATTTTTTCCAGAAGTTTTGATAGTACCGGGAGAAGGGAGATGGGCCTGTAGTTGTTTAGATCACAGGGGTCTCTGGATTTAAACAACGGAATAAGATGTGCGGTCTTCCACAGTTTGGGGAGGGTCCCTTGAGAAAGGGACAAGTTAAATAGAAGCGTAATAGGTACGGCCCAGACATGATAGGCAATCTTTAGGTAGTATGGATCGAAGGTGTCTGCGCCAGCACTTTTTCTGGTGTCCAACTGGAGGAGGAGATCTTTGACCTCTTTTAGTGAGGCAGGAGAGAATGAAAAGACTGCATCTGAGTGACCAGATTCTGAAGGTTGCGTGGTAAGCTGGGAGCGTAGGTTGCGTGCAGGTGAGTTATCAAAAGCTAGCCCTGCAGTAGCAAAGTGATTGTTGAAGGCTTGTAGTATCTCTTTATTGTTGTTGATAGTTACATTGTCAGAAATAATTTTTGAGGGGAGAGTGTTTCCTGTGGTATTACCAGAAAGTTCTTTTATTGTGGACCAGAACTTGGTAGGGCAGTTGGAGACGGTGTCGAGTTCAGAGCGATAGAAGTTGGACTTGGTTTCCCGAATTAGCTTTGTACAGTGGTTTCTGGCTGTTCTGAAAAGACGCCAGTCTTTGGCTTTGTGGTATTTGCGTGCTAGCTTCCAGAGTTTGTATCTTTTTAATAGTGCTGCCTTGATGTCTGCTGTAAACCAACAGCACTTTCTAGCCTTTATGCAGGTTCTGACTAAGGGTGTGTGGGTGTTAAGAGCACTGGATACAATTTCGTGAAAAATGGCATATGCTGTTTCTACTGATTTGGCTAAATAAAAGGTCTGCCAAAGCAGGGAGGCTTTCAGGTCCTTGATATATGCAAGCGGGTCAAAATTCCGTTTTGATCTTTTGGTAGAGAACTTTGCTGAGGCTGTTGGTTTAGGGACTGCTCTTATGCCAGCAATAAAGCAATGGTCACTAACATCAGTAGAAAAGATCCCAGCACGGGAGAAGAAATGGTGTTTGCTTACTAGAAGTACATCTAATAGTGTACTTTTCGTAGGGTTTTTCTTATTGATACGAGTAGGTTCATTAATAAGTAGAGTGAGCCCATGAGAGTCACAGAAGGATTTAAGTGGAAGAGATGCGCTTGACAGCCAGTTGTAGTTAAGGTCCCCTTTTATAATTGTTTCCATTGTGTTGGTACTCATAGTAGATGATAGGTGGGACAGGAGCTGTGACCCCGAGGACAGGGGTCTATAACATCCTATGACAAGGAGGGCCACTGATGTAGATATTTTGATTTTTAAGGACAGGCATTCAAAGGTATTGGCAATTGATGTAGTGTCGAGGATAGCGACCGTAAACTTGTCCTTAACATAGATGGCTACACCACCACCTCTGTTTAGTCTATCGGCCCTGAATAACAGATAGTTGGGGATATTGACCTCTTTGTCTGGCGTGGATGGATGAAGCCAGGATTCAGATATGACAAGTACATCCGGCTCTGTGTGGATAGCCCAAGCCTGTATTGAGGTGAGTTTCTGTAAGAGGCTACACACATTAACATGCATAAAGCTGATACCTTTATACTTCGTGACTTCGGACGGTGAAGGAATTGCTTGTATAGGACCAGGGTTAAGTTTAACATTACCTGAGCATAGCAAGAGGAGGAGTACAACTTTCCTCAAGGCAACAAGTGGTAATTTGGAAGAACTAAACCTTCTTTGGCTAGTGGAACTACTGGTGTAGGAATGCAAGGACCTATTCTTTGTACTGTTCAGTCCTAGTGATACACATGCTAAGACCCTAGCCATATGACACCAGTAGATGCAGGTACTGGGCTGAGTAGGTAACATTCCTTGGGTAGGTAATGAGATGCCGGTGGCTGTCCGAGAGGGAGACTCAGCTGAAAGTGGGTACAACAACTTGGGGGCATAGCACGAGTTGTATAGGGACTCCATGAGTAGACATTCTTGTGGTAGGGTATATGAGTCCTCTTTGGGGTAAATTCCATCTGGCGTGTACCCTAATAAGGGTAGGGTGCATAAGGCGGTAAATAGGAAGAGCCAGATTGCAAGTTCCATGGTTAAAGTCTGGGGGTTAGAAAGAGAAATAGTTGTAAGGGCTTAATCTGGGCAAGGTATCACCAGGTAAGGCTATGCGCCACAGGGTCTGAAAAGGGATATAGGTGCCGATACCACTTGAAGGGAGAAAGGAGATGTTTCTATGGCACAGTGACTAGAGATAGTTATGAGAAGTGGTAAACCTGATCTAAGAAGTATCACCAGCTAAGGGATGTAGGCGCTGAAACCACTTGTAGGGAGCAAGGAGAATTTACTATGACACAGCGACTAGGGACAGTAATAAGAAGTCACAAATCTGATCTGAGATGAGTGGTAGGGGAGACTGCGGTGGGTTAGTTAGGATGGGACACTTGAACCTGAAGCAGCAGCCCAAAATTTATATGTCTGTGGGCGTCCTAGGGAGGCAGGGAGGATACATTTTTAGGAAAGCCAATGGCAGAGGAGGGCAGGGCAAGGAGGTCTATATAATAATGGTCAGGGAGGGGATGGGTGGGTGGGCGTAAAATTTGTGGCTTTGCCATACCTGTCTGGGTCTGGAGTCCGAGCAAGAGGTCTCAGGCAGCGGCTTCGGAAGCGCCGACTGCCCGGTGGCCGCGGTTCTTGCGGCAGATGAGCTGGGAGCCCTGGAGGGTTCTCGGCTGAAGGAGAAGAGAAAGCGAAGCCAATTAGTACTGGTCCCAGACAACGGTCGAGCTACCCAGTGACAAAACTAATTTACGAATGAAAGGGGTCGATTTCCTTCGTGCCCTGAAGTCTGGGCGGCAGTTACAGAGGCAAAGAAAAGGGCTGTTTCACTTAATCAATCTAGCAAGAGCAGTCTGCAAGTATTACAGCTTTTTTTAGGCAGTTTACAGGCAGATTCTAACAAAATAAGCATACATTAGCAAGCATAAGTAAAAAAGAAAAACAGTGCCTTTTTAGCTCAGGAGACAGAGAAAAGATAAGAAGGGGTGAAGGACCAATTGAAGCAAGCCTGGAGAAGGTGCTTGCACTCCAATTGGTTTGCAGCTTTGCCGTACCTCTTTGGGTCTGGAGTTCGAGCAAGTGGTCTCGGACGGTGGCTTCGGGAGTGCCAACCTCTCAGTGGCCGTGGTTCTTGCGGTGGATGAGCTGGGAGCCCTGGAGGGTTCTCGGTGGAAGTAGTAGGAGAGAATTAGAGTGGTCAGCCTTATGAAGGGGGAGAGGAGGGAGTGGTGAGGCAAGGGGCTGTTAGAAATGTAGTTCTGTGGGGCAGGACCGCACTCTAGGAGGTGTTCTGTGCTTTAAATTTGTGTAGGGCAAGATGGCCAATGGAAAGAGGTGCACAGAAGGGGGAGTGGTTTAGGTGTATTTAAACTTGTGGAGCAGGGGGTGTGGGTGAAAAAATCACACAAAGAGACACACAAAGGAGAGAATGGGAAGATTAAGGGGTCTAGCTAGGCTAAAACAAAGCACACAAACAGTATTTTATTCTCTTTTGTTTTCTACCAGAATGAGCAAATACAGGCTAGTAACAGTCCTTAAACAAACAAAAAATCAGCAGTAGGAATCCCGGTTTTCAGTTTAGCTGTAATTGGTATTATGTGCACACACTAGTAGCGAGGGCCAGGCAGCACAGACTACAAAATTTGTGCATGGGCATGCAATTAGTCCTGGGAAAGCAGCCATGCTGGATTCCAGAGCTAGCCACTAAGGGAGTTCACCAAGATGGTGAGCAGTCAATGGAGGCACTGCAGTCAGATGGCACCAGGAATTTGGAAAAACAATCCAGGATCTTCGCTGCAACAGCCACTGAGGGCTGAAGATCTGGCTTCAGCAATTACCTGTGCTTGGAGAATTGTCTTTTGTCCCAAGCCCAGAATGGGTTTAGAAAGGGCCAAGGTACTGATACAGCCTTGGTCAAGTTCACGAGCACAGGCCTGGAAGGTATGGAGAGGGGTAGTTTAACTGGGGCCATGTTCGTGAACTTGACCAAGGCATTGGACTTGGTTGATCATGACCTCTTGGTTCATTCTTTGGGTTCACTTGGAGTAGGAAACCCTGCACTTAATTGGTTCAAAAACTATCTTAGAGATAGGTATCAAAGAGTTAAATTGTGTGTGTGTGTGTGTGGGGGGGCTATATCAGAAACTGTACCTGTTAAGTATGGGGTCCCACAGGGCTCCATACTGGGTCCAGTGTTATTTTCATTATTTTTTTATAAAATTAGTTCTGTATTTCGGAATGCCAGGCTTACTCTTTATGCAGGTGATGCAGTTATTTATTCTCATGGTACATCTGCTGTTGATCTGAGTAATACTTTGTCTGTGGAAATGGGTACTCTCCAGCGTTGGCTTGAAGCAAATAAAATGGTTTTGAATAAGGCGAAAATCAAAACTATGATTTTTGGTACCAGGGCTAGAGTTAAGGAAGGTGGGCAGTCTCTATAGGTTAATAATCTTGATGGGTCATAGTATGAGCATGTTTTCACCTTTCAGTATTTGGGTGTCACATTAGATTCCTATCTGAATTATGATGCACATCTTGCTAAAGTTACCTCAAAAGTCCATTCTAAAATATCGTTGTTATATAGAATATGTTCATTTCTTCCATATGCATCTAGAATGGCAATCGCTAAACAATGTATTGCCAATTGTTAATTAGGCAGCTTTAGTTACATACAATGCTTCAGCTGATGCTGTAGCTAAAAAATCATTATTACAACTCATTGGTAAATTTGCCTTATCCCTTCCTCGAACCACACATAATTGTTTAATTTTAAAACAAATGGGCTGGTTACCGGTACACCTAAATTATCAATATTTAATAGCTACATTTTTGTTTATAATTATTGCATCTGGTATTCCTTTAAGTCTTTCTAGACACCTTCAGCCCTTTGGTGTGGGCTTTTATTCTAGACAGGGTACATAATAAAACCTTGATGGTACCTTTTATGAGAACTAGTAGTCAAAGGGCCTTTTCCTTTTCTGGACCAAGTATTTTGGAAGTACTTCCACTTAATATTAGGAATGAAGTAACTGTCTTTCCTTTTTTACAAATATTATTGCATTTTACTGGATTATCTGAATGTGACTGTTTTAAATAATGTATTATATTGTTTGACGTGGAACCTGTTGTTCCTAGATTCATAGTAATTCTGTATTGATTTGTACTGTGCTTTATGTGAGCTGCACCTGTAAATGGTACTTATGTTCCAGTGTGCTGACTCATTAAGCAAATAAACAAACAGTCCCAACTAGCAATTTTGTTCCCACAGGAGCACCAACAAATAATGGGTAGCTGTTGGACTTTCTTTTTCTTCGACGAGGCTCTTTACACTCAGCTTTTCCCATCATGCAGAAAGAAAAACAAAGAAGAAAGAGACCATAAAATGGGTGAAAACTATGGTGATGCAGCACAAACAAGCATTTGTCAATGCCGAATGTTTGCTTGCTGGCATTGGCAGTGGTAGTGTAGAAGTTACAGAGCTGCATAATAGGAATGGCAGTGAAGTATTGAACTGAAGCCAACCCCACCACCACCCTGCAGAGAGTGACAGGCATTGGGCTGTGCCTTTGGGTCATCAGGCATAACGGCCACGCCATTTCACCACACCCCACCCTGCAGACACTGACAAGTGTCACGGTGTGCCTTGGGTCTTCGGCCCTTATGCGCACCCCATTCCATTAGGAAATACAGTAAGATGGGTGTGGTATAGGAGAATGGGGTGAATTTTGGGGCAGAAGGGTCCAAGGCATACCTCGATGCCTCTCACAGGCTGCAGGGTGTGGAATGGTATGAGCATTACAGGCAAGAATCCTAAGTCACACCCCTGATGTCTGTCATTTTCTACAGGGTGGGGCGTTATGGTTGGAAACCCTAATACCTCAGGCATTTGTTGGTATTTTCACTCCAAATTTTCAACATGGTTTTTTTGTGACCCCACCTCATGAACAGTGGCAATATCAGTTTGTTAGCCGAAAGCTGCTTATGCACAACGACTATGGCATTTAGCACCACAGGTGCAAAAACATTCCGAACAGGATGTGAAAAATGACAGCTGTACTGTTCATGGGGAGGTGTAAAAAATGGCAATGTTGCAAATCTGCAGTAAAAATATTAAAAAAACTGGTGAAGTTACGAGCGTGCATAGAAACTGTGCAACGCACACCTGTAATGTAATTAGTTTGGGGATTTTTTACAGCAGATTGTCAACACAGGCATTTTGGGACCTCCAATCACGAACAGTGTCACTGTGATTTTCTTTATCTGTCCTGAACAATGATTTCCCACAGCGGCCTTGCATCTCTGCGCTGAAAGTGTGAAAACACATTTCTGCCATGTTGTGAAAAATGACAGCTGTACTGTCCATAAGGAAGTGTGGAAAAATGCCACTGGTGAAAATCTGGACTGAAAATATTAAAGTCATGAACTTACGAGGGTGCGTGGAAACTGCGCAATGCTCACTCGTAACACAGTCATTTTATGGACTTTTGTCACCAAATTTTCAACATAGCCATTTTAAGACCTCTGCTCATGAACAGTGTCACTGTGATTTTCTTAATGTGTCCCATACATTGATTTCGCACACCAACTGCGCCATTGTGCGCTACATGGGCGGAAACACATTTTGGGCAAGATGTGAAAAATGACAACTGTACTGCTCATAAGGAGGTGTTGTGAAATGGCAATGTTGAAAATCTGGAGTGAAATATTGAAAATTTGCGAACTTATGAGTGTGCATAGGAACTGCGCAATGCACGCTCGTAAAACAGTCATTTTTGGGAATTTTTCCACCAAATTTTCAACATAGGCTTTTTGAGAGCCCACCTTATGAATAGTGCCAGTGTCATTTTGTTACTTGGTCCTGAAAGGTGATTTCACACAGTGACTGCGAAATCACCCTTCGGGCCCAATTAACGCCATGACAGTGACAGCATTCAAGAGAAGGGGTCCCAAAAACCCCATGTTGAAATTTGGTGCAAAAATTCCACAAAATGCCTGAGATATGCAGCAAAGTTAAAAAAACCCTATCTATCCCATTATACAGCTTACCGGCATTTCCTCAGTTCGCGGTCGGCTTTGAAGAGTGCAGACATGTTCCCGGCCTACAGAAGATCGCTGCCGGAGTCCGGAGGTAAGTATGGGGTGTGGGAGGCAGGGTGCAGTGGGTGGGCACGGTGGGGCAGAGACACCGAGGGACCGTTTTCCAATTTCAGTTTTTTAAAACAAAGGACAGATGACGAGGACATTTGCCACCCTGGGGTGGGCTCTAGCATGGCATAAAGACAGCTTTTGGGGTGTGTGGAGCTGATGAGGATTGGGCACCCCGTCAGCAACAAAGATTGTTGCCACGCTGGAGTGGGTTCCCAGCGGCAGCCAAGGAGGGCTGTTTGGGGGGGCGGAGCTGACGGGATTGGGCACCCCATCGGTGACAGATCTGTTGCCACGCTGGGGTGGGCTCAGCGTGGCACCCTGTACCGGGGAGAGACAGTGAATCGATGGGGATTGGGCACCTCTTGGCCGGGCCATATGATGTGTAGCCACGCTGGTGTGGGTACCCCAGTGTGGTATGTGGAACGCTTTTGGGGGAGCACACACAGCCGATGGGGGATTGGGCACCCGTCAGCTATAGCAGTGTGTGTGTGGAAGCGAGCACGCAGGATGCGTGTGTGTGTGTGTGTGTGTGTGTGTGTGTGGGGGAGCGCATGAGTAGGCAATATCTTATCGCTGCTCACTGAAGTGTAGCTCCCCCTTTCAACTGTACGCCACTGCATTTTTGCACTGCTTGACTGCTGTCATAGACAGCTCCAGCAGGCATTGGAGAACTGCGGCCCCGCCTGCAAACACACTGACTGAATTGGAAGAGGGCTGCCACACCTCCAAAAACTCGGATGATGGCACTATGTTTCTTGCACATGCGTGCAAGCAAACATAAAAATGGCGGCGACAAGGTAAACTGAGGCAGAAAGAACAGAACAGAGGTTGGGGAGGGAGCCAGCAACAGTTTTTGGCTAGTGTGTGCCATCACCAGGAGGGGTTCACAGTCACCATTTTTTTATTTATTTTAAAGCTGCATAAAATATAGGATGGGTTTTATGAGAAAAAAGTCTTGTTTACAGAATGTCCAAGTCATAATGATAACAAGACAACAAAAATGAATATGCAAAAAATCAGCTAATAAATAACAAGACAATACAAAAGATAATGGATGGGCAACAGTGAACAACAACACTATAATGTATGGTAAGTGCCTATTACCCACCATAATCAGCAGTCACATTGCTTTGTTATGCACTGTTTAGAATTTTAAAAGTTGTTAACCACACTTCGGAACTTCCAAACAGTGGCATAAGAAAACAGAATGCAACAGAGTTCCATAATTCTCACACATAGAATGCAAACAGTGTTTTTTGACATACACTATAAGATGATGGCTGGGATTGGTAACCACACTGAAGTCCACTCGTGGGTTGCGAAGAGAACCTCCCTCGAGCTGCGCCTCGAGGTTTACCATGTTGCCCTAGCAGCCACTCGAGGTGATTACAGTGTGGTTATCACCTGATCCCCAGCCATTATCCTCTATGTTGTTCACTTCAAGAGTTTGTCATTACAACCATGTAAACCTCGAGAGTGAAGCTTGAGAGGTTTTCGGTTGTCATACAACATCGAGAAGAGAAAACAGAGTTGTTTACTGCTGCCCATCCATTGTCTTTTATAGTGTATGGGCAACAGTACAACAATAATGGAGTATTTCTTGAGGAATTCTATAATTTGGTGTGTTTTTTCCCGCGCACAAACTGCCCCAATCTGCCTACCCTCTGCACTGTGGCTGTTTCACTCACCCCCCCCAACCCCATGATTGAGCTGCACTCCCATCCCTGCTCACACAGCCTTTTTTTTTTTTAAATAAATAAAACCAAACAAGCCACCTTGATTTTTCTGCGCTGCGTCCACAGTGTCTCTTGGGTCTTCCATGGCATGGTGGCTGATGGCTCTCCCAGTACTGTACCTGCAGAAGTAATCGACGCCATTCAATGGTTTGAACGCCAGCACTGTGAACGGAGATGGCAAGAGCAGCACATGCTGGCATTTCAAGTTGTTATACCATTGTGGTGATGTAGCCATGATAGATAACAACATCATGACGTCACCACGATGGTACAACAGCCTAGTAAATGGACAAAAACAAAGGTTACAAGGCTCTCCCATACACTATAAAAACGAATATACACAAAACTGGCTAATAACAATTACAAATGGATTGTTCCTGCAGCAGCAATTTTTTTCAAACTATGTTTAAAAATACCAAAGGTGGGTGAACTTCTAAGCTGAGGAGATGAGTTATTCCAGGAAACCGGGGCTGCAAATGAAAAACATCATGTGTCAACGTATGCATGAAACTTGAGCAAGGAAAAAAACACACTGAGGAACATCTCTGAGGCTGTATTTATGGACAGGAACAGATAGCTTTTCAGATAAAGTAGGGGTCTTATTGTTTGCAGTTTTATAAATAAGGGACAACCAGTGGAAAGCACACCTTGAGGCAGGTGACAACCAGTTTAACAGATGCAGTAAAGTGCAGTGGTGCTCATCCCATTTTGATTTTAGAATAAATTGAAGTAACTGATAATACACAGTATTAAAAGGAAGAAGATGCGAAGCTGGAGTGTGACAATAAATATTATCACCATAATCTAAGATAGGGAGAATGGCTTGCCCAATAATATGTTTGTGATCCGAGCTTGATGAGCAGTGCCTGGCACGTTTTAAGCACCCAAGGCATTGACGAACTTCAGAGCCAGTTTTGTCAATGTGTGTTTTGAAGGTCAAGAAGGAGTAAAAAGTAAGACCGAGAAATTTAAAAACATTCACATGCTCAACTGGATGATCATTTAAACAAATTGAAAAAGAAGAATTTACCAGTAACAGAGCGTGCTGGGACCCCCAACAGCATTGCTTGAGTCTTTTTGCTATTTAGAAATAATAGATTGTCAGAAAACCATTTCACAATTTTGTCAAAGTTGCCATGGAGAGTCGCGAAAAGGGAAAGACAAGTTACTCACCTGTAACTGTAGTTCTAAGAGTGGTATATGGTGTACATAAAAACTTCTGGCAGAATTCTTTTCCCCTTTAAAACTTGCCAGGTTTTCAAGCTGGGCCTCAGAAGGATGGTATCCTCCTCGGCACTACCCCGCGATGTCAGATCTTACCCACAAGAAGCAAGACCAGTGTGCCATTTGCCAGGGGAGGTCGGGTAGGTTGTGTGGATGTACACCATATACCACTTCTAGAACTACAGTTACAGGTGAGTAACTTGTCTTTCTAGGAGCATGGATATGGTGTACTATCCATACTCCCAGCAGACTCCTAGCAGTTCTCCGGAAGGAGAGAGAGAGCAAGGCACACACCCCCTATTTAGGGAATAGAGATTGGAAAACTGAGGCCCTAAAACCAGCATCCCGGTGTGACTCAAGGTTGATGTGGTAATAGGAGATGAAGGTGAGTGCTGACTTCCAGGTAGCAGCTCTACAGATCTTCTGGATAGGAACATCCCTGGAAGCAGCTACCAAGGCAGTGGTATGTCTGGTGGAATGAGCCCAATGCCCTGCAGGAGGCTCCATGCCAGCCAACATATAGCAGAGGTTAATGCAGGAGACTGTCCACCTGCCAGTCGTCCACTTTGCTGCTAGTCTGCCAGGTGCGGCTTCAGCATAGGTAACAAACAGCTGGCCAGCCTCTCCCCAAACTTCAGCCATGCGCTCCTTGTAGTAGGCAAGCATGCACTGCAGGTCCAGATTATGGAGCCTGTACTCAGCCTCTGAGGTGTGACTGATGAAGTACACTGGGAGACTGAACATCTGGTTAAGGTGAAACTCCGAGATACCCTTCAGAAGGAACTTCTGGTTGGGGCGAAGGACAATCTTGTCCTTGTGGAAGACCAAGTAAGGAGACTCCACCGAGAGCGCCTGGAGCTCATTGATCCTTCTGGCGGATATGATGGCCACCAAGAAGGTGGTTTTCCAAGACAGGTGTGACATCTCACACCTGTGCATTAGTTCAAATGGCTTGACCATGAGCACTGCCAACACCAGCAATAAGTCCCAACATGGTGGTGGTTCACGCATCGGAGGGGAAATGTGGTCAAGGCCCTTAAAGAAGTGCCCTTACCACCTTCTTCTGTGCCACCATCAACATATCAACTGAACTCAGTATGCAGAGATGGCTGCCAGGTGCACTTTGTGGGTTGTTGACCGAAAGCCCAACTGAGAGAGGGACCACAAGTAATCGAGGATGCTAACCATGGGAAAGGACAAGGGATCAAGCTCCTTGCCCTGGCACCAAATGGAGAATTTCTTTCATTTGAAGGCATAGCATAGATGAGTTGACTCCTTCTGAGAGGCCTCAACTACATGGAAGGCCTTGTTGGAAAGACCCAGAGCCTGGAACTCTAGCCACTCAGGAAGCAGGCTGTCAGCTGCAGGATCCCCCGAGAGCATGAAAGCAGGTCCGGGTGAAGAGGCAGATGCCACAAAGGCCTGCTGCTGTGGCCAAGGAGATCAGGGTACCAGAACAGGCATGACCAGTCCAGAGCCACCAGGATCATTCATGCCTTGACTCTCCAAGGTTTGACCAGAACCTTGTGGATCAGAGGAAAAGGAGGAATGGCATAAAGGAGGCCAGGGGTCCAGGGCCTCGGAAGGCATCCCCCTGCAGTGTACCCCACTGAGGGAGATGGGCACAAAACAGCCTTAGCTTGGCATTCTCCTGGTAGGCAAACAGATCCATCTGAGGGGTACCACATTGGAAGAACAGTCAATCTACTATCTCCTGATGAAGGGACCACTCGTGAGACGCCTCTCCCACTCAGCTGAGGACGTCCACCAGCCAATTAGACATGTCGGCCACATGAATGACCAGCAGGTCGGCCTGGAGGCAGAGCACAAGGGTCCAGATGTGGAGAACTTCCCGGCACAGAAGTAGGGAATGTGTTCCACACTGCTTGTTGAGGTAGTACATGGTTGTCATGTTGACCATCTGGACCTGGGTGACCTGATCCCCAAGACATAGTGCAAAGGTTGTCAGAGTCAGGCGAACAGTTCAAAGCTCCAGCAGGTTGATGTGACAGTGGGACTGATTTCATTTTTATTTTTTATACTTATTAGCAAGATGAGCAAAACTGGCAGTTTTCACAAGCGACAAGTGTGGACACATTTAATAATTAACAATACATGACTTACAAAATTACAAAGTACAGTAGCATAAAAACATACACAAAGGCAGTTCAATATCAACAACAGGTACAGTCAACAAAAGATTCAAGCCATTGCACCAGCCTAACTTTAAAAGATCCAACTGTTCTACAGCAGGTAACAGCATCGGGGATCGAATTAAAGAAGGTTGTGGCTCTAAAAGAAAGAGATTTCTGACCTATTACCCTTTTGAAAAGGGGTATCCCCTAAACATATCTGCATTGAGATTTAGTACCTTGAGAATTTTACAGTCTAGTGAATAACGACTGAACCTTAAAAGGTAAAAGACCCTTAACGCCTCCTCAGGTGCTCTCTGAAGTTGCAGCACTTGTGTCCTGTATACTATTAACAGTGAATCATGGGCCTTTCTAAACAAAATCAAGCCATAATCAGCATGCCGCAAACAAATGCTAATAGCTCAAGAACCATAAGTGCTAAACACAAAGTATGAGTGGCAAACTTGTTCAGCATAAAATTACCTTTGCAATGGTGGTATGCAAGTAATAATAAGTAATTTACGGTTTTTCAATTGTAAGCCTTGTTTTCTTGGGAAATATGTTACATATTAACACCAAATTAAGCATCCAGACACTAGATGTAGTTTTCATATTTTTTTGTAAAAGAAAAAGATATTTCTGTGGTATAAAACATAGTTTTTTACCATTTTAGTCAAGGTGCCTTGGTGAGGTTTGAGGCACGAATCTGAACCCCCGTCACAATCTCCATCACACAAAATTGATTCCCTGGTCTCCCGTGCCTCACGTACCCAGCACCAAACACAGGGGTAGAGCAGAGAATTCTTTCTGTGAGACGGTGAGGACCTAGACACCACATACTGCCACAACACAATCCAAAAAATTCCCTAGTGTCCCTGGGCCTCACCTCACAACACAAACATAATTTGCCTGTGTTGGGGATCCCCACCATCAAGACTCAGCACCATAACACACCCTCCCCCATACCCTCGGGCACCACCATTCGCCTGTGTTGGGGATCCCCACCATCAAGACTCCCTCTCACATACCCTCCCCTTTCACCCATGGGCACCACCATTCCCTCCCCTATTACTGAACACTAAAGCAACTTGCCCTCCGATCCACAGACCGTTCCTGGCCACAGTATTCACAAGCAGAGCAATGTAGGTGCTACAGGAGAATGCCCTAGAGAACATTACCTGCCTGATATCATATATGCCCATAAACTTGGAGCCCATGCGACGATGCCCTTATCGAGTCCTCCGTGACCGTGGTACAGCGCAGGAGACAAACATCCAGGCGAGTTTTCTGGGTAGTGTTCTCCGGAAGCTCAGCTGAAGCAAGTCTGCCAAACCATGCAACCAGAGAACAGACGCTTGCTCCCAGATTACCCCATCCCACAAAAACGGACAGAAAATAAACAAGACCGAGGAGCCAACTTTACGAGCCATGTCCACGGAGAAAGCACAACTTCTGGTTTTACGGCCGGCATCTCGGTGAACATAAATAAGTAAAAACTGCACAAAAGCAAGAAAAGGGCACAATCACATATTATGCACTGCAAGACACAAATACCTGCACACAGCACAGTAGTTTCTGGGGCTATATGTGGTGGAAAGGTACACAAAGTAGCGTTCTCCGGCAGCTCAACTCCTCCTCACACTAAATGCTGGAGCAAAGTGAAATGCTGAGTTTAAAACGTGTTTTTCAGCAGAATTTCAAATGGGACCCCTGCTCTTGCCAGCCAATCAAAAAAGCCTTACAATGTGGGGTATCACCCACAGATGCTCAATAAGTAACATATTGATTGGCTGGCAAGTAATATTAAAATATATGCGCGACAACTCCAGACGTCGCAGGGGCACACTAGGACTTTGCAGCTGACGTCTGGAGTCATTGTCGGACGAAAGAGAACATTGCCACCTGCCAACTGCAGACGTTTGTGGGAGGCAATGAGTTAAAAAGAAAAATACTCACTTTAATATTTATCCTGTTCTCTAGTGATAGACACCGTGCTTCCCTAAGCAAATTACAATGAAGTCATAAAGCAGAGAATACTGTTGTAGGTGACTAAGTTTGTTTAACATTATTTCACTGGTACCAGAATATACAATTAAACTATAGTCAAGGGTGCGGAGGCCGTGGACCCTGTGTTCCCCCAGGTGGGCACCCGAGCCCATCAGGGAGACATCGGTCAAGAGTGTGACCATCTGCTCTGGGCAGACAAATGGGACTCCATCCTGTAGATGTTCCGGGACAAACCACCACTGGATGGAATCCTTCATCTGCTGGATCACTGTGACTGCTTGGTTGAGGTGGCCCTGATGCTGAGACTACCAATGGGCCAGCCCCCACTGTTGCAGGTGCATTCTCCAGTGGGCCGAATGGACCACACTGGTGCAGGCCGCCATATAGTGCAGGAAGTACCTGGCAGGGTGCAACTGCCCAACCTGAAATGATCAGGCAAAGGAGGAAAGATCCTCGGCCCTGTCCACTGGGAGCCTGCTCAGCAAGAGACGAGCTCCACCCTGATGAAGTGAATCACCTGTGAGGGGATCAGTTTCGACTTGGCCTCGTTGACCAGGAAGCCAAGGCTCAAGCAGGTCTGGAGGGCCAGGTCCCTGGACCACTCCCCCTCTGCCTTTGAGGGGCCTGCAATCAGCCAATCATCCAGGTACGGGTATACCCAGATCCCTTAGCACCTCAGGAAGGCTGCCACCACTGCTGTGCATTTGGTGAAGACCTTGGGGTGGAGGAGAGGCTGAAGGGCATAGCCTGGAACTCATAGAGGATCCCCTCCATATGGAACTGGAGGAACCACTGGTGGGTTGGACAGATGGGAACATGAAAGAAGGCATCCTGGAGGTCCAGGGAGCAGAACCACATGTTCTGCTCCAGGGATGGAATGATCTAGTTCAGAGTGACCATCCTTAAGGTGCGTGAGCTCAGGAACTTGTTCAAGTTGTGCAGATCTAAGATGGGGCACCAGTCCCCTGTCTGTTTTGGAACCAGAAAGTATCTGGAGACAAACCCTGGATTGGCTGGAGGGTCCAGGACATGAACCACCACCTCCTTCTGGAGGAGCTGGGTGATGTACTCCTGAAGGGCGGACAACATGTCTGCAGACACCATCTCCTCCCAAGGAGCGTGGGTTCAGTTTGGCAGGAGAGCATCGAACTGCAGAGGCAAGCCCTGGCTAACCACTTCTAGCACCCACCTATCCATGGTAACACTGGACCAGGCAGAAAGAAAGTGGTGGAACCGCCCCCCCCCCCGGGAGGACCCAGGGGAAACAGGGCAGGGAGGGGGAACACCCCAGCCCGTCACTAGACAGGCTTGGAGGCAGAGGCAGGGCCAGCGGAGGATGTGGCTGGGCCTCGACCACCAGGCTTCCGGACCACGGAAGCAACAGACTTAGGTCTGGGATGCCAGGCCTGCTGGTGCCCAGCCAGTGACGGGGATGGCTTGGCCACAGGGGTGGAGTAGGGCTGAAAGGAATTCTTCTGGGGTTTAGAGCCCTTAATGTCCTTTTGGGCAGAGGTGATGGAGTCCAAGGTGGCTTTGGACTTCTCAGTCCTGGTGAGATGACCATCCACCCTTGGCCTGAACAAGTCAGCACCCAGGAAGGGGACATCCGCCAATTTGTACTGGGTATCTGCTGTGAAGGTTGAGATCCTTAGCCACACCCTGCAGTGCATAGCCACAGATGTGGCCACGGACCTGGCACAGGAATCATTAATGTCCATGGCCATATGGAGCTGCTGTTTAGCCACAGTACAGCCTTGGTCCCAGACTTGCTTGACCATTATGTGGTCTGAGAGCCAAGGAAGCACCTGGTCAAGGGTGCCCAGCAAGGCATGGGCAAAGTGGGCCATCATTAAAACTGAACTAGCCTGGCTAAGGCCAAGAGATGAAGCCACATTTACTTTCTTGGCTGCATGATCCAATTTCTTGAATTCTTTGTTGGGAGACTTGTTGACATCTCCAACATTGCCTGTCTACCTGAACAATGAATCAGCAACCAATCCTTCGACCGCAGGATGTTCAGTAAACCCAGAGAGGGAACCCATAGGAATTGCATACTTGTGGGCCATACAGGCCGACGATGCAGGGCAGGAGGCTGGGCATTGCCAGAGCTCCAATATGTGCCCAAGAATGGCTTCAGCCATAGGGAAGCTGACCCTAAGGGAGTCGTCCTGGTCGAGAATTTTGGTGAAGGGATACTTAGCCCATTTCTGAAAGGACTCCAACTGGATCCCTGTAGCCTCTGAAATAAGGCAGAACATGGCACTGAAGGAGGTAGTATCACAGTCTGGGCAGGAATGCTAGGAGGAGGCCTAGCCAACCCTCCCCCAAGTCCCTGCTAACTCTGCGAGGCTCGTCGGCCTGGTGACCATAACCGACAGCCGACAAAGAAGCCCTGGAGTAGTACAGGTGTCCTTAGAAAGGGGATCCTCCTTTGGCTGAGGCAACAAGGGTTTCATCTGAATGGGCAGAGAGGCCAGGAGTGGCCAAGCCAGAACAGGTTTGAGCCGAGGTGGCGGCAGCCATGGGAGCACTGGGGTAAGAGCCAGCACCGGCTTAGGCCTAGCACCCAAAAAGAGCTGCTGCCTCATGGGCTCCTTATACAGCGCTGTTGCAACTTGCAGTGGAACCGGCCCTCCCCAGATAAGGAGGAATAGTGGCACCGCCGCTTTCCCGAGTGTCGAGAGCAAGACCAGAGAGCCCCATGAGAGCTGCTCGACCTCATGCTGTGGGACCTCGACCGCTGGTGGACCAGATGGTGAGGGGAGACAGGAACCAGCAAGGGTCGATTAGGGTCCCTTGTAAGCTTGGGGTCCCGAGGGTTAGGGACTGGCTAAGGAAGCTAATTTGACCTACCCTGGGATTGGAGAGGCAGGACCAGAGTCCTGGAGAGGGAAGTATCCCCCTCATCCTGCAACAACAGGTCAATCAGGTCGAAGAAAATCTCCACAGCCTAGTTGGCCCTTGTCTCAACCAACAGGCCTGATGGGGACACTATGGGGCTAGCAGCCTGGACAGAAGTGTCAGCTGAAGCTGACTCATTGATGAAGGTCGACAGAGCAGGAGCATGGAAATTGGAGGTCCCAAGAGTGCTTGTGGTCCCATGACCTGTGGCAGGACATCTTAGTTTTCACCTTGGAATCCTTCTCTGAAGATTTGGACCCACAGGAAAGGCCCTCCCTAAGGATAGGAAGGGACTGGCATAAATCCTGGAACACCCCAGTAAAAGAAAAGCCAAAACCCAGCAGGACCAGCATGGACACCGGTGAAGCACCCGCCCCAGCCTGGGCTTCAGCTTCCTCAAAAGCCGCTGACTGTTTGATGGACCCCACAGCCACACAGACCACTCAATGGGCATTCTTGGACCGAATGGGAAGATCCCTCTTGTCCGGATGTCCAAACAAAAGCCATGCATATCAGTCCTCCAAAGTGGAGGGGTGTATAGTGCGGCACAAGCCACAAGCCTGGGAGCCGTGTTTCTGGCCTAGGCAGTACACGCATGTGGCATGATATTCCATGTGTGACATTTTCTGTTCACACAGACATTTGAAACCAGGTGCTGACTTCGAAGCAGCCAAGTCCATCATGTACAACAGTAAAAACCGCGATGCAACTCGAAGATCAAAAGATTTTAATTAAAGAATGATAGGGCCTACACAAATGCAGAGTGCTACGGAGGGAACCTTCTTCTAGCGGAAAGAAAGATCTGATATCACAGGGTGGTGCCAAGGAGGATACCACCCGGGTGGGTGGGAGGAGCTAGCTTGAAGACCTTCCAGCAAGTCTTAAAGGGGAAAGGAATTTTGCCAGACGTGTGGACAGTACACCATATTCATGCCCCTAGAAGATGGGAGTTTTATGAGAGTAGAAAAGAACTGTTTTCAGCATAAAGTTTGACTGAGCAATCATCCACAACAGAAAGCAGAGGATCTATGAAAAGATTAACTAGGACCAAGTATAGACCTCTGAGGAACCCCAGTGGAGGGGAAGACAGAAAGTCATTCCAGGAAACAGACTGAGTTCTCCTATGTAAATAGGATGAAAACCAGGTGGTAATATTTGAAAAAAGTCATGGGAAGACAGATGAGTTAGAAGCATGAAGTGATTGATCAAATGAAAAGCTTTTTTTTTTAAATTCAGATTTGTTCTTTCCGTGCCCTGGCAGGGGCTTTGGCCCTCTAGAACAGCATTCTCTCTTGGGTCCTGCCGCTGCCGCACTTGCCAACCCAGGTTTCCCCACAGCTTGCCCCCCCCGTGGTAGAGCCAGGGAGACCCAATCCAGAGGTTGGGGTCAGCCCTCGGGTGTGGTGGACCATCATGGAGCCCTGCCAGGCTCCTTTTCTCCTGTCCCCCTCCCTACCAACGTGGTTATGTTGGAGCATGCCTCCCGACCCGTATTGCCCTCTAGCCACCACCAAAGGGCGATCAGTGGGTGGGATGACACGGCACCCTCCGCCCAAGAGAGGAGAGCAGTCCTCCGGGATGCTCAATATTCTCTCCCCCTGCTGACCCCCAGTGGCCTGGGCTCATTTCCGAACCCAGGTTGCCGGCGTGGCATGAGGTGTAGTGACCAGTGCCTCAACCTCCAGTGCCACAGTTGGCCTGGTAGTGCTGAGGGCTGAGGTGCTGGATGCCAGACCTTGCGCCACACCGGCGACCCGGGTTTGGGAGCATTCAAAATGTAGTTAGCATTTCGTGAAAATCTACAAAACAATAAAACTGAAAACTATAGCTGCTGTTGCATAGAGTAGAAGTTTTGACTCCGGGCGAGCGACGTTGTCACTGAAGTGTACTCGACAGCGGGAAAAAAGAAACTGAGGTGGCTGGAGAGTTGACACAGAGGTAGTCTATACCATGCGAGCCTGGCTCGCAGTTCCGCTTCCTTGCGGCTCCACCTCAGCGCCGGCCCTCCTGAAAAATTTGGGCTCATCGGCTTTCTTTGGAACTGTAGGCAGGGTATTAGGCCTATGCCAAGCAGCAAAGGTGGCATCCTCTAATGCAGGATACACAGGAGGAATTATAATGAAAGGCGTGCAAAGGACCTCCAAAAATTCCATAAGATTCCTTTTAGCGGAATCTACCTCCTCCACAGTAAAGCCCATGCAGACTATATCTGCTTTAACACAGCCTGAAAAGAGGGATCCACAGAAGGAGACATGGGTGCACAAACCACACAGTCCTCGCTGCGAGATAAAAGGGTAGAGCTGGAAAACTGTTTCCCCTTCTTCAAACTGACCCTCACCTTCACATTCCTCCTCTAAATCCCCCTCAATATCCATGACGTCAGGATTATATTCAACCTTGTCATCATCGCAAACAGTGACAGGAGCTACATAAGTAACTGGTGGTGGCTGAGAAGGAGGAATCTGCGGTGAGCGTGTAGAAGCTGACAATGAAGGCCCTGGTACAGGCGGCCCTGTTGAGTGCAGAATTAGAGCCGGTGGCAGAAACAGTAGTAGGTGACGCAACATACTGTATCAAAAAAACTACACCGGTTTAACACAATACTTCTGAACCCCCATGCTGACACAACACTTTAACACCACTCGCACGGATATATGTTGGAGGCAGTGTGTGGTGGTGGGAAGTCATTTCCATATTTTCTGGGACTTCTCTATAGTGCGGCCTTTCTGTCAGGTGGCGCATACAGAAGGAACAGTTACATATTCACCATAACAGTAGATCTTCGACAGACTCCCTTTCATCAGGCCATACCTAGAGAACTATAGCCGCCAAGTATTAGGACCACATGGAAACTTTTTTGCAAAGTCCACTAGGGGCTGCCATGATGTCCTATGTTAACACTTCCCATAGAAATGTGGGCAGCCCCTTCCCTCCTCTGTTTTCCGCCAGAGATCATGCTCAGAGGACCTCCTTCTAGGAAATCAGGAGCGAGCGTATGGTTACAGCTACCAGGTGAGGCTGGAAACAACAGGTAGACTGTCCTGGAAAAAGAGCCAGGAGTTACAGAGCTCTATGTCTGAGGGGGATAGAGGGTGGGACGGCATGGTCTGATTAAAGAGATTCTCTCAAAGATCTACTGTTACAGTGAGTATGCAACTGTTCCATCTTCTTCAAGGGTGTCTTTTTCATCAGGCCACACCTATGAAACGAGTACCAACCAGTACTGACAGAGAAACAGTCTGGGTGGCTGGAGCCTACAGGCCTAAGAAAGTAGGCCTTGAAATACAGCTAGGCCAAAGTCAGCCCTTTTCCTTGCGGCAATGTTCAGACTGTAATTGTACTATTCTCCAAACAATCGAAGACTGGTTTGTACTGAATAAACTAATAAATAACAGAAAGGTCAAAGTTCTGTACTGGATGACTAAGAAACTCAGGAACCAAACAGGAACAAAGGAAAGGGCATTCTCGGCACTCAAAAAAAATAAATAAAAAAAAACTACAGCAAAAGAAAAATACAAAACTGAATTAAGGAAAACCAAAAAACTAATAAGGCAGGAACGTAGGAACCTAGAATTTAAAATAGCCGCAATAAAAAGGAACCAGAAAGTGTTCTACGTTAACATGAATAAAAATAGCAACTCCCCTGAGTACATGACAGTAAACGGTTTAAACAAAAAAGAAACTGCAGAAATTGGCAATAAATTAAAGAAATACTTTACTTCTGTATTTAATAAAAAAGATAAGTCCACCTCCACATGGAACACCGCTGCATCCAACATTCAGCGTTTTACACTGGAGGAAGTTTAATCATGTTATAAAATCTTTAAAAGCAAATTCATCCCCAGGAATTGATGGGCTACACCCATGCTTCCTACAAAATCTTGCAGACAGTATAAGTAATCCCTTCTGGTAATTGTTTAATATATCTATGAACCTCAGAACAGTTCCAACCGATTGGAAAAAAGCGATTGCTACACCAATAGACAAAAAAGGAAGTAAGTCATCACCCCAAAATTGTCGACCAATCAGTCTGACATTCATATCATAAACAGGTTTGAAAAAGAATCCAGTATACTTGGTATCCATGATACAACATCGCACGGATTTCAAAGAGGGCAATCCTGTTCTGCCAATTTAATTAGCTTTCATGAAACTACAATTCTAAGTCTGGATTCAGAGAAACCTGCGGATGTGATCTTTCTAGATTTTAAGAGAGCGTTCAATATCGTTCCCCACAATGGATTATTTCAAAAACTAGAAACAATGGGTTATGGTTTATACCCAATAAACTGGCTAAACTCATGGCCTCAAGGTAGAACGTAAAGAGTAAGGATAAGGGAGCGCTTGTCAAAAGAGGGTCATGTAACAAGTGTAGGGGGGGGGGTTCTCCAGGGGTATGTGCTGGGCCCTTTCCTTTTTAACTGCTTTATTTATGATTTTCATAACGGAATCAACAACAAAACAATCAAGTTTGCTGACGACGCCAAAATAGCATGTGAGGTGAACACACAAACGAATTACCATTCTTTGGTGAACAATCTAACTTATAGAAAGATAGGTACTAAACAACAAAATGGAACTTAATCTGGATAAATGTACTGTACTCCACCTCGGTCATAATAATCCAGTGTGGTCATACCACCTAATGAGACATGAATTACCTGCTATAACCAACGAAAGAGACGTTGGGATCATCTTTGATAATTCACTGAACATGAATGCACATGTATGTAAAACTGCACAAACTGCGAACAAATCAATATAATTAAAAACGCGTTTGTCTCTAGAGATGAGCATAGTATAATCAATTTGTATAAATTATACGTTAGATCACATGTAGACTACGGATCTCCATTTTGGGCACCCTACCAAAAATAAGATATTAATCTCTTGGAAAAAGTTCTAAGGGCCACAAAATTAATCTCCAGTTTGAAGCATAAGCCATACGAGAACAGGCTACAGGAACTACACTTAATGCCACTGGAGCATAGGAGGGTTAGGGGAGATTACCTACATTTTTTCAATATAGCTAAAACCAGGAATTAATCACTGCTTATAACATCACTCCCATGGTAAGGCTGGTTACCCTTAGATCTCACAACAAACAATTTGAAGTCCAAAGAGCGAATACTACAAAAAGACAAAATTATTTCGCTATTCAGGGCCTTAGACTCTGGAATAAACTCCCTCAATATTTGGTGGACATCAATGAAAAAAGAACTGGACAAATGCATGGGTTTCCTAATCTGAAGGCCACAAAGTGTGGCAGTCAGTCTCGATGGGCTAACGCCTGCTACTGTCTATAACAAGCCAAACAATGTTTAGTGAAGGTGCGGACAGTACTCCAGGTGACAGCTGCACAAATTTCAGCAGCAGACACATTCTTGAAATGCAACAGAAGTGGCCATGCTTCTAGTTGAATGACCACTAACAACTCCAGGAAGTTCCTCATCATACTTCCTCTAACAGAAAGTAATATAGTTAGCCAACCATCTGGACAGGCACTGTTTAGAACAAGCATTTGTTAATGCCGAATGTTTGCTTGCTGGTTATTAACATTGGAAATGCAGGAGGTAGACAGATGCAGAATAGAAATGGCAGTGAAGTATTGAACTTCACGCCAACCCCATCTCCATCCTGTAGAGATGGACAGGCATTAGGGTAGGTGTTTGGGTCGTCGGCCATGACATTCATGCTGTCACCTCACTCTATTCTGCAGACACCGACACGTGTTGAGGTGTGCCTTGGGGTGTTTGGCTTTACAGTTACCCCATTCCATAAGGACAAAAGAGTCCAAGGTACACCTCGATGTCTGTCACTGGGTGGAGGTGGGATGGCATGAGCAGTACAGTCGGCAATCCAAAGACACACTCCGATGCCTGTCAGTCTGTACAGGGTGGAACATTATTGTTAGAAACTCTAATGCCCCAGGCATTTGTTAGTATTTGCACCATAAATTTTCAACATGGCCTTTTTGTGGCCCCACCTCATGAAAGCATTTGGGACCTCTTCTCATGAAGAGTGGTAGCGTGATTTTATCAATGTGTCCCGAACTTTGACTTCCAACAGAGACCGTGCCATTCTGCGCCACAAGTACAAAAATGCAGATCTGGCAGGATATGATGAATGACAGCTGTACTATCCATAGAGGTGTGAAGAGATGGAAATGTTGAAAATCTGTAGTGGGAATAGTAAAAATGCTCGCACTTCCGAGCATACGTGGAAACTGCGCAACGCATGCGTGTAACACAGTCATTTTATGGACTTTCATCACCAAATTTTCAACGTAGGCATTTTAGGACCTCTGCTCATGAACAGTGTTACTGTGATTCTCTTAATGTGTCCTGAACACTGATTTCCCACAGCACGCACGCTATTGTGCGCCAGAAGTACAAAAACACATTTCGGCAAGGATGTGAAAAGTGACAGCTATACTGTTCATAAGGAGGTGTGGAAAAATGCCAATGTTAAAAATCTCGAATAAAAATATAACAAATTTGCAAAGTTATGAGCATGCGTGGGAACTGCACAACGCACGCTCGAAAAATACTCATTTTATGGACTTTCGTCACAAAATTTTCAACATAGGCATTTTAGGACCTCTGCTCATGAACACTGTCACTGTGATTTTCTTAATGTGTCCCGACACTGACTTCCCACAGCGACTGCGCTATTCTGTGCCAGAAGTGCGAAAACACATTTCAGCCAGGATGTGAAAAATGACAGCTGTACTGTTCATAAGGCAATGTGGAAAAATGGCAATGTTGAAAATCTGGAGTGAAAATATTGCAAATTGGCGAAGTTACGAGCGTGCGTAGCAACTGCGCAATGCATGCTCATAAAACATTGTTGGAATTTTCCCACCAAATTTGCAATATAGACTTTTTGAGAGCTCACCTCATGAACACTGGCACTGTCGTTTCGTTAATCAGTCCCGAAAGGTGATTCCGCGCAGTGACAGTGAAATCACCTTTCCGAACTGATTAACGCCGTGACAGTGGCTGAATTCATGAGGAGGGGGCCCAATAACCCCATGTTGAAAATTTGGTGCCAAAATTCCCACAAATGCCCGAGATATGCACCAAAGTTGAAAAAAACTGTTTATGCTATTATACAGCTTACCGACATTTCATCAGTTCGTGGTCGGCTTTGAAGAGTGCAGACGTGTTCCCGGTCCACTGAAGATTGTCACGCCCGGCCGGAGGTAAGTATGGGGTGGGGGTGGGGAGGTGGTTGCGAGAGGGTGGGTGCGGTTCGGGAGGGCCAGCGGACTCAACGAGGGACCGCTTTCTGCTTTGCAGGTTAAAAAAAAACATTGTGGGACGGTTTCCTTTTACAGGATCATTTGGTACGCGGTGGGCTCCAACATGCCACCCACTGATTTTTTTGGGGTGCTGTAGCTGACGGGGATTGGGCACCCCTGTCAGCACATGGGGGCAAGAGTCGAGGATTAGGGCACCGGCACAAACCGAATGTTTGTAGGGATATTATGCCAATGGGGAGGGGCCTCCATCGGCAAATGACATGGGGAATGAAGTCGACGAGGATTGGGCCCCATTGGCAAAACAATGTTCCCAGGGGCACATGATGCCGAGGGATTGGGCACCCTCAACAGAGGTGGGGGTGTAATATTGTTTCGCGAACATGGCAGCGGCTTGCCATACGTTCCTAAACAATATTACACTAGGCAACGTTCCGCCCAGCAATGACGGGTCGCTCCCTCATTGCAGTGGAATGGCTGATGCTGCAATAATGAGGTGGCCCCCAATTGCTGCAGCGAAAACGTTTCAACTTGGTGGCACTTTTGGAGACCAGTGTCATCAGCACACTGTGCCTTCATTGGTCCACCAGTGCCAAGCCCCCAAACATAGTGCCTCTGTTGGCTACTACAGTGCCGTGCCTCCGCAACCTGCTTCTCTCCTAAGGTGCCACATAATGTTTCTTGCACACGCGTGCAAGCAAACATAAAAAGGAGCGCCCTTTTCCCCAGGGGTGAATGAAACAAAAAGCTGCAAGGACTTCTTGCAGTCCTTCATACGGTGTAAATATACCAGCGTGTTCTATGTACATGGGATTAGCATGCACAGGAAAATAAACTGGCAGGTGGATGATTTGATTCAGAGCAAACTCAGATGCCATCTTTGCTAGAAACTTAGGATTAGTACGTAAAGACATATTGTCTTTATGGAAAATCAAATAAGGAGGCTCACATTGGAAATTCTTTGAGCAGAAATAATAGCAACTAAAAAAAACACTTTCTAAGACAGAAAGCTTGGCCACAAGTCACAGCTGGCTCAAAAGGAGCCAAAGTAAGCTTTTCTAACACAAAATTCAGGTCCCAAGCCAGGGCTGGATTATGAATAGGAGGTTTCAAGTGCAGAATGCCTCTCAAAAATGTACGGGCCAGCTCCAGGTGAGCAATCATACGACCATCAATAGGCACGTGGAAAACTGAAATAGCAGCCAAGTGCACTTTAATAGAAGAGTATTGCAATCCTTCATCTGTTAAGGACAGCAAATATAGAACCTGGTTTACCGGACATGTAAAAGGATCTAGTTGCTGAGAAGTGGCCCACAAAGCAAACCACTCCAACTTCATGGAACAGGTGGCTCCGGTGGAAGGTTTTCTAGCAGCTACCAGAACATCAGCCACCTTTTGAGACACCCCAAACCTTGTAATGGCTATATTCTCAGGAGCCATGCATGGACATGGAGTGATCTGAGGTCTGGATGGACCAGTGTTTCATGTTCCTGTGTCAGCAAGCCCTTGCACAGGGGCACAGGTACTGGTGGTTTCATTGCCAACTACTGCAGCAAGGGGAACCAGATCTGACGAGTCCAAAGGGGAGCAGTGAATATCAACGTTGCTCCTTCCATCTGGAGCTTGATTAACAACCTCTGAATTAGAGGGAAGGGAGGCAAGGCGTAAAGGAACCTCCCTTCCAAGAGAGGGACAACGCGTTTCATCAAAAAACTCCAGGACCTGGAACGAGCGAGCAGAAAAGTGGCAGTTTTGCAGTGTGTGGGGACACAAAAAGGTCCAACTCTGGATGACCCCACCTGCGAAATGGGCCTTCTACCACTGAGGTCAGCAGTTCCCACTTGTGCATCCTGGACTTTGACCTGCTTAGCCTGTCTGCTGAGAAGTTTTGGACACTTGGAACATGAACTGCTGAGAAATCTAGACCGTGTTCCAGAGCCCAATACCAAACCCTCATGGCTTACCTGCATGGGGGTAGGAATGAGTTAAACATAGAAGTTGATGGCAGATAAAGGCCACAGACCTATCGCGTCTGTCCGGTTTTGTATCTCGTGAATCCCTTAGTGTCCTCAGTCTTCCTATGTGCCTGCCCCATGCCTTCTTGAAGCCTGTAACCATTTCTGCCCCCAACACCTCAGCCGGCAGACTGTTCCATCTATCCGCCACCCTCTCTGTACAAAAGTACTCCACCCACACACATACACACTTTCCTGTTGTGGCTTCTAGTTCTTGAGCACTTTTTTCTTTGGAATATTTTATCCACTTGCACTCTGTTTCTTCCCGTGAGGTATTTATGTTTCAGTCATGTCCCCACTCTCTCTCCTCTCCTCCAATGAGTACATGTTAAGCTCCCTCAGCCTGTCTCCATATGGTTTACCGTGTAGGCCTCCCACCATCTTGGTTGCCCTCCTCTGTACAGCCTTCACCCTGTTTATGTTCCCCTGGAAATGGATCTCCAGAACTGGGCGCAATACTCGAGGAGAGGCCTCACCAACGATGTATACAGTAGGTGTATAACCTCCCTCTTTCTGCTGGTTATACCCCTACCTATGCAACCCAGCATCCTGTTGGCTCTTGCTACTGCCTTGTCACATTGTTTGGTCTTCTTCAGGTCATCTGAGATGATACCCAGATCCCGCTCCTGTTTGAAACTTGAAATGTGCTCTCCACCTAGGCTGTACACTGACCCTGGGTTGTTACCCATATGCATAATCTTACATTTTTTTTAGCACTGAACTCCAGCTGCCACTCCCTGGACCAGTCATCCAGTCATTTTAGGTCCCTTTGCATTTTATCCACCCCGTCGCAGATTTTTGTGTCGTCTGCAAACAGGCAAACCTTCCCTTCCAGCCACTCAGCAATGTCACTGATAAAGACATTGAAGGGGACCGGGCCCAACACTGATCCCTGTGGCACTCAGCTGGCCACCCCTTCCTCTGCAGAACATGAGCCATTTACCATCCCCCTCTGAGTTCTGTTGCCTAGCCAGTTCCCCACTCATCTCAGTATCTTGCACCCTACCCCTAAGCTCCCTAGTTTATTTATCAACCTTCTGTGTAGTACTGTATCGAAAGTCTTACTAAAATCCAGATATGCTACATCCACTGCCCTGCCCAGGTCCACCTCCCTGGTTACCCAGTTGAAGAGTTCTATAGATTCATTTGGCATGACTTGCCCTCAGTGAAACCGTGTTGTCTTGGGTCTTGGAGACCGTTCGCTGCCAGGTGGTCCACTATCCTTTCTTTCAGCAGTTTTTCCATTAATTTAAATGCCACCAAGTTTAGGCTTACTGGCCTGTAGTTTCCTACCACTCTTATGTAGTGGGACCACATCAGTCCTCTGGCACGTCTCCCATCTCCAATGACAGACTGAAGAAAGCTGCCAGTGGTGCTGCCAACCCCTCCCTCAGCGCCCTTGGGTGCACTCCATTTGGACCCATTGCCTTATCTATTTTTATTGCTGTTAGTTCCCTGAGGATCCTTTCCTCTGAGAATGGACTACTGTCCACCTCTCTACCCTTCGTGTCCCTCACATTTAAAGATGGGCTGTTCCCTTCCCCCTCCTCAGTGAATACTGAACAGAAATAATCATTCAGTACTTCTGCTTTGAGTACATCATCCTCCATGCACCCTCCTTCCTTACTTTTCAGCCCAATATCCCCCTTAGTTTTTCCTATCGCTTATGTACCTAAAGAATGTTTTGTTTTTTATTAGATCTGACAACTTTTCTTCCATTTGCGCTTTTGCCAACCTGCCTTCCCTGCTTCTCTCTATTTTACTTGGTAACTCTCCGTCTTCTACTGCCTGAGTCTGCTTGCAAGTCCTGAAGGCCGCCCTCTTATCCCTAACCTTTTCGGCCACTTCGGCAGAGAACCAAAGTGGCCTCCTTCTTCTCTCTCCTTTGGTTAGCTGTTTGACAAAGAGTTTTGTTGCATCCTCTATGGCTGCCTTAATTGTTTTCCACTGCTCCCCCACTGTTGACATACCCATGACTCCTCCTAGGGCTGCCCTCATGAAATCTCCCATTTTTACATAGTCCACTCTCCTAAAGTCTACTGTTTTTGTCCTTGTGGGGTTTGTTTTGTGCTCAGCTAGTACCTCAAATCACACTGTCTGGTGATCGTTGTTTGCCAGGTGTTTCCCCAGTGTGACCTTTCCCACATTTTCTCTGTTTGAAAACACCAGGTCAAGTATTGCCCCTTCCCTAGTTAGGCCTGTGACTAGCTGGTTTAGGAAAGTACAGTTACGTAAGAACTTACCATAACAGTAGATCTTCGAGAGGAGCTCTTGCAGCAGGCTATCACAATAAGGACTATGCCGCAAGCACTAGGACCCACCGGAAAACTTCTCAGCCAGCAGTACCCAGCAGGGACCGCCCCCGATGTCGGCTCCGTGCCGACGTCAGCTCTGGTACAAAAGGGGGTGAACCCAGCTCCACCCCAGTTCCCCTGCCAAGGCCCGCGAACGAGCCCTGACAGGAGAATGAGGCGAAGTTTGAAGATGATGCTCTGCACACCTCAAAAGGGGGATGGAGGGCGAGAAAGTTATGCCTGCTGCAAGAGCTCCTCTCGAAGATCTACTGTTACGGTAAGTTCTTACGTAACTGTACTATCTTACCTTGAGTGGGAGCTCTTGCAGCAGGCTATCATAATAAGGACTGAATCCCAAGCAGTCCCTCGCCAAGGAGGTAATCGACCCCGGGAGGTGGAAGAGATGAAGCTGAACACAGAGACTCAAGACAGGAGTCCCTGAAGGACTGCCAGGCCGAAGCCAGCACAGTGTCTGGAGGCAATGTCCAAGCTGTAGTGCTTTACGAAGGTATGCACTGAATTCCAGGTAGCAGCCGTGCATATGTCCCTAATCAAGACGTTCCACATAGCGGTGAAGGAAGCAGACACTCCCCTGGTGGAGTGACCCCTAACCGGGCCCGGAAGGGGTTTGTTGTGCTTCTCATAGCAGAAAGAAACACAGTGGACAATCCATTTAGAAATGGTCTGCTTGGACACCGGTTTACCCAAGTGTTGTGGTGCGAATGCCAGAAACAGTTGCTCCAATTGACGGTGAGAAGCCGTTCGCTTAAGGTAATACCTTAGCGTCCTGTGGACATCCAAAGTGTGAGGGAGAGCTTCCCCTCTGTTAGAGGGAGAAGGGAAATAAACTGGTAGGTCAACCAACTGGTTGAGGGTCAATTCCGAGACCACCTTTGAAAGAAACTTAGGATTCGTCCTCAGGAAAACCCTTTCCCTGCGGAAATTTAAATACGGCTCTTTACACATTAGAGCCTGAAACTCGGAAACTCTTTGAGCTGATGTAATGGCAACTAAAAAGCAAACCTTCCAGGAAAGATATCACAGCTCACAGTCTGCTGCTGGTTCAAACGGGAGAAGAGTAAGCTTCTCCAACACAAACAGGAGATCCCAGGGTGGGATAGGATTCCGAAAGGGAGGTCTCATGTGAAGAATCCCCTGTAAAAAGGTGCCGGCCACATCCAACTGGGCTAAGGCTCTGTCTTCCAAAAGGGTGTGATAAGCCGAGATGGCCCACATGTGCACCTTTATGGAGGAGTAACTCAAGCCTTGCTGGTATAAGGAGAGGAGATACTGTAGAGCTGAGTTCACTGGACAGGTAATGGGATCCAGATGGTGAGACGAGGCCCACAAGCAGAACCGCTTCCACTTCGTAGTATAAGTGGAGCGCTTTCTCACTGACATGAGAACATCCGCCACCTCTGGGGATACCCCATACCTGTATTTTGCTACATCTGAAGGAGCTAAGCATGAAGGTGTAAGGATCGGAGATCGGGATGGACCAGTGAGCCCTGATCCTGAGACAGCAACTGCGAGCATATTGGCAACGAGATTGGAGATTCCATGGATAGCCACTGAAGTAGTGGGAACCAAATCTGTTGAGGCCACAGCAGGCCAATCAGAATCATTCAAGCCCCCTCGGCCTGTAACTTCAACAGAACTCTCTGGACAAGAAGAAAGGGAGGGAAGGTGTAAAGAAACCTCCCTGCCCAACAAAGGGACAATGCATCTGGCCAGAAAACACCAGGCGCGGGCTCTCGTGAGCAGAAAACTGGCAGTTTGGCATTGCGTGGTGACGTAAACAGGTCCAACTCTGGACGACCCCATGTGTCGAACAGCTGATCCACTACTGATTGCAGTAGCTCCCACTCGTGCGCCTTGGACTGAGATCTGCTGAGACTGTTGGCAAGTCGTTTAGGACACCTGGAACATGCACCACGCAGACAGTGATGTGCCGTTCCAGTGCCCAATACCAGACTCTCATTGCCTCCCTGCACAGAGGGTAAGAATGAGTGCTACTTTGTTTGTTGATATAGAAGATGACCGCCATGTTGTCCATCTGAACCAGAAGAGAGCCTGGTACAAGGTCCTCCTGAAAGGTGTGTAGCGCATTGAGGACCGCTCACATCTCCAGGACATTGATGTGGAGTTTGCGCTCCTCAGGGGTCCAAATGCCCTGCATTTGGTGGGCCCCCAGGTGTGCTCCCCACTCCAAATCCAAGGCATCCGTTGTAAGGGTCTGATTCGGAGGCTTTGGATGGAAGAGAACCCCTTTTTCCAAATTGAGTGGAGCCATCCACCAAAGAAGTGTTCTCCTTACTGGCTCTGTGACTCTGACCATGTGGTCTAGGTCATTGGAGCACTGATCCCACTGCACCCTGAGCATCCATTATGGGATTCTCATGTGGAGGTGGGCCAGAGAAGTGACTGGAATGGTCGCCACCATGTGCCCCAATAGTCTGAGGAAGGTCCTTGCTGGGACCTGAGGAGTTATTAGGACCGATCCGCCTATCTCCTTCAAGTGATCGCCCCTCTCTGGGGGTAGAAAAGCCATGCCCTAGACCGAATCCAGGACCGTTCCAATGAAGAGGAGTCTTTGGCTGGGTTCTGGAGAAGACTTTGGAAGGTTCAGGGTGATCCCCAGGTCTCGGAAGAGAGTACAGATGTCTCTGAGAGCTTGAAGCAGGCGTGACCTTGATGGGCCTGAGAGCAGCCAATCATCCAGGTAAGAAGACATAATGACCCTGACGCCTTAGAGCTGCAGCCAGTACTGCCAAGCATTTTGTGAAGACTCGAGGAGCGGAGGAGAGACCGAATGGAAGAACTCGAAACTGATAATGTTCCCCCTGGAAGTGGAACCTCAGGAACTTCCTGTGAGGGGGAAAGACCCCGATATGCATGTACGCATCTTGCATGTCTAGGGAGCAGAGCCAGTCCCCTTGGTGCAGCAGAGGAAGAAGTCCTGGAAGGGTCACCATCCGGAACCTTTTGTGCTCTATATATAGATTGAGAGAGCTGCAGTCCAGAATGGGATGAAGGTCTTGAGTCTTTTTTGGGGACCAGGAAGAAGTGGGAATAATACCCTTTCCCGCTGCCACGGGGGACTGGTTCTATCGCCATTTTTTGCAAGAGGGCCTGTATCTCTCCTTCTGTGAGGGGGATATGAGAAGGAGGATATCTGGAGAACCTTGGTGGAGTGTCTGGAGGAATCTCTGTGAACTCTAAAGTGTGTCCTCTCCTTATGATGTCTAGGACCCATTTGTCCGCAGTGATCGAGCTCCATCCCTGAAGCTAAAGGGAGAAGCGACCCTCTACCACCTCTGGAACCTCCGCCGGAGGAGGGGGGTCGGAAGGGAGTCAGTGGGTGGAGTCAGGTGTGGGCAGAGAGGCCTGGGAGGACTTGGGACCGCGAGGAGTGCCTCCAGGCTGCTGGTTGCCGGCTTTCCTCCGAAAGCCACCTCTCTGGCCCTGTTGATTGCCACAGGCTTGTCCACCTGAGGGTTTATGAAATGGCCGCTTACGTTGTCTCCGCTGGTCTCCACGATACATTTGGCTGACAGACCAGATGGATTTGCCTGACTCTTGGAGGCGTGAGATGAGAGACTCCATCTCCTGCCCAAACAAAATGGTACCCTGGAATGGTAAGTCCTAGATACCAGACTGCAGATCTTGGTAAAAGCCAGAGACCCTCAACCAAGCATGGCGCCTGAGACAGACCCCTGACGCTGCCCTTCTGGCTGCCATATCCGCAGTGTCATACGAGGCATGCAAAACATGTGTGCCTATGTCTGAGCCTAATTTCAGGATGTCCAGAATCTCCGTTTTCTCCTCAGAGTCTGGCAAGGCATTAACCAGCTCTTGTCCCCACTCCCAAAGCACATTCTGGTACTGGACAATATAGGTAAGGAAGTTCAGGGATCTAATGGAACAGGTGGAGGCAGAATACACTTTCTTGCCCACCTGGTCCAAATAACGAGAGTCCGGATCAGGAGGCTGTGAGCTGAGGTGCTTGGGCTGCTTAGATTTATTATGAGCAGCCGTAATCACTGAAGAGTCCGTCTGAGGGCGCTTGGCCAAAAATTGTTCATCCCTTGGGGCTCTATACAGCCTGTCTGATTTCTTTGGAACTGCCGGGACTGAAGCCGGATGCTTCCAGGTAATCCAGGTGAGGTCCTGGAATGTGTCCACCAAAGGAGGCACCACCAAAGGTTTAGGCTTCTTCTGCCGCGGGTATTTAGTCAATCTATGGCGTTCCGGATCCAGGTCCTCCGTATCCCACTCACTGGAGTCCTTAATGTGCCTCATGATGTCCATGAAAGTAGGATCATCAGGATCTCCCGGGGAGCCCCCGTTTCCTGAGATGGAAGCAGTAGAAGAGGAGGAAGGGCTACTGGGTGTTGAGTAGCCAGACCGATCCCTGTGACTAGCCCCACTCGAACGTCAGTGACTCACCGACCGACAGCGGAGCTGAGACAGATGGTCAGAGGACCGACATCTGGAGTGGTCCCGCCTAACAGAACAGGAATAGCTCCTGGCATGAGTTCTGACCCAGCATCGGCTACCCGATCTGGTAGAGTGCCGGTGTCGGTCCCCGGACCGTGAACGGAACGAGTCCTGGGAGGAGGTGTAGGCGGCAGCTTCTCGGGGGTCTTCTGCGGCGAAGAAGCACCTCCTGGCTGTGGTTCACCTGAAGGCTCCAGAACTGGTGACTGGGCCGGCTTCGGGGGGGGGGGGGTCCGCTTCGGGACCTGCCCCTACCAGAAGAAAGAGAGATCCTGGAGCTCGTCCTTAGTGAAGACTGAGGCCACTTTCCCAGGAAAGGGAATATCCAGAACGTCTGCCTTGGAAGGAGAGCCCCGGGGGGGGAGGAGGACTTGGGGGATGGAGACGCAGCCCCTTCGCTGGCTGCGCCTAGATCTGTCACCCCATCACCCGGTGTCAGTAAGGGACTGACAATTGGGTACCGCCGGGGAGTGCCGGAGTGTCCTTTGACTCTGAGGGCGCGCTCTTGTTGGGCAGCGCTGAGGCCTTGGAAGGTGGGGCTGAAGCTTGTGCCTCCAAGGATTTAACGGTGACCCTTAGCAGAGTCACCTTAGGCTTCACTGGCCTCTCCCCCGAAGGCCCAGCCTTAGCCTGATCTTTGGATTTTGGACGCTCACCTGAGTCCGTCGAACCACGGGCTTTCTTGGGAGAGGGCCACGAGTGGGAGCGAGACCGTAACCTGGACTGGTGCCATGACCGACTACGGTCTTTGTCACGGGACCACTGGGTTTTATCTTTGTGTTTCACCTTCTCCCTTGAGGCATGCAGATCCATCTTTCTCTCAAGAAGGTACGCCTTCAGTCGGCGGATCTGTGTCCGGCTGGTAAATTTCTGGCAGGATGAACAGGCCACGGTGTCGTGCTCAGGCCTCAGGCAAAAAATGCACTTCTTGTGGCCATCCTTTGAAGGTAACTGGCGGCCGCAACTGCACTTATTGACGTGGGGTCCTGACGAGGAAACCGAGGATGATGAAAACATACGTCGGTGACTAGAAACCGTCAAAAAGGTTGAAGAAAAATGTGAAAGGGTTGAAAAACCCGAAGAATTTTAGCTGGTACTGGCAAGCCAAGACCGATGAACTCTTCACGTGCGCGGGACGCGGTAGGAAAAGAACTGAGGTGGAGCTGGGTTCGCCCCTTTTTGTACCAGGGCTGTCGTCGGGGCGGTTCCTGCTGGCTGATAAGTTTTCTGGCTGGTCCTAGTGCCTGTGGCATAGTCCTTATTGTGGTAGCCTGCTGCAAGAGCTCCCACTTGAAGTAAGATCACCTCTGAGGCCTTCAAGCAAGTAAATTTCTGCTCCTAGCTGTAGCGGCTGTCTGCAGGCTCCATTCCACATCTGGGAGGCTGAAGTCTCCAACTATCAACCTCCCCCTTGTTTGACATTGTATTAATCGAGTCTAACATTTCCTTATCGATAAATTCATCCTGAGATGGGGGTCTGTAGACCACCCCTGTATAGATAGCTGTTCCCTTTCTCTTCTCCAGTGTGACCGGCTAATAATTTGGCTTTTCTTTAATTACACTGTGTCTCTGTTGCCTTGATGGTGTCTCTAACACATAATACCACCACCCTTTCTTTTTGCCTGCTCTATCCTTCCTAAATAGACTGTATCTCGGAATAATCACCTCCCAGCTTTGGTTGTCATTGCACTACGTTTCTGTGATGGTCACTATATCCAGGTTTGCTTCCACCATAGTGGCCTCTAGGTTACAAATTGTGTTGCTCAGGGCGGCTGCGAGCATTGGTGCACATGGCTCTCCATTTTGTGTTTTCATCCCTTCCCTCTATTCCTATTTGCCTCCTCCTGATTAACACACTGTCCTCCCTTGCCCTGAATGAGTTATTATTTTCCTTGCTTGTGCGACTATTTGGGTTATCTGATGTGTATTTGTTGCTGTCGTCTGATTTTATCTGATTAGGGAGTGGGTACACAACTCTTCATTCTACTCCACCACCACCACAACCCCTGGCAAGTTTAAACCATTCTCAAGGAAGTTGTTAAACTTTTTTGTGAGAACTGTGGTACCCTCCCCAGAAGGATGCAGGCCGTCCTCTTTATACAGACCCCCATCCCACCAGGTGGGGTCCCAGTGCCCCATGTAGCCAAAACCCTCTTCCCCACACCATTTCTTCAGTCAGGAGTTGAAGTCAATGATGCGACGTGTCCTGCCCTCCCACTTGCCTTGGACAGGCAGCACCTCCGAGAAGGACATGGAGGTTGTTGTCTGCTTGAGGCCCCTCCCCAGTCTCCTAAATTCTTCCTGTACCTGATCTAACCTTTCCTCGTCTCCTGCAATGTCATTTGTCCCCAAGTGGACAATAACATCGAGCTCCCCCATCCTAGCTATTGCCCTTGTGATACTTAGGATTTGCTCCCCAATCCTCCAAGCAGTGCTTCCTGGCAGGCACTTTACCTCCCTGTCCTCCTTGCTCCCTGTTCCTAGTACTATTCCCTTGACAATGGAGTCCCCTACTGGGAGTTGCTTCCTTCTCCACTGGGGTCTACCACTGTCTTCCCTTTGGGGTCCAGTCCGTACGTCCCTCCCATCCCCCTCGGTCACTATCCTGGGGGGCTGCTGTTGGACCATCCCGAACCTTCAGTACTGCAAAGAAGTTTCATAGCATCACCACTCTGGAGATTGGGCTCTGCACCACTGCCCTCGTCATCCCCGAGCCCACTAGTCCACACACTCCTTTTGCTTGGCAACCTTTGAGTAGGTGGGGGATGGCATGGCAGTCTCTGGGAGGGAGCAGATGTAGCCCATATCCTTGCCAATGCAGCCTGGAGACTGGTGACCTCTGCCCTCAGTCCAGATAGGTGCCTGCAGATTGGGCTGCACTGCAGCATCCAGAATGCCCTCCTGAATACTGCTGCCCCACAACTATTGCACTGCACAAGTTCCCCCTTGCTTGTTTATATTGTGCACCATGCTGATGTTTTCAATGTGCACCAACAGATGTTCTAGGCACAGAGGAGTCTGGAAGGCTTGTAGACAGTAGCACACTCATTTCTAGGATGTTTATGTGGAAGGTGTTCACCATCATCCATGTGCCCTGTGTCCGATGAGGCCTCATACGAGCTCCCATCTCATCCCTGAGGCATCGGTCTTAAGGATCTGATGAGGGGAAGGGATCAGGAAAGGAATCCCCTTCAGCAGATGATTGGGTTCCGTCCACCACTGAAGCACCTTCAGGACAGAAGATGTCACTAGAACAGTCTGTTCTAGATTGTCAGTGTGTTGGTCCTATTAGACCCTTAATGTCCATTGAGGGAACTGCATATTATTTATTTATTTCACTTCTCGGATAAGACCAGTTGAGCTCAGAGCTCTTTACATAGGTTCCTTCCACGTCGAAAACATTTCAGACAATTGGTATACAAGGAGACATGGCAAAAACAGGATAAGAAGAAACATTTAGGTACAATGAGATTTATACATGAATTTAAAAATACAGCATACAAAACAGGATACAGTTACAACCACAGTCCGGTACACAACAGAAACTGACAATATATTGAGTCCAAACGTGAACCTGTTAGTTGTCAAAACAAAGAGGGAGTTAAAGAGTTAGTAAGTGCTAATGAAGAGGGGTGGTGGGATGGTGGTGGTGATGTGCATCCAAGTGCAGAATGCAAACGAGTTAGTAATATAAGTTCAGTAGTCGGGACAAAGGAGGAAGGCGACAGTTTAGTGCTAGCGATGGCAGACACATTGGGATTCATGTATAAGATGGTTCTTTAGGTGCCTTTTGAAGGAGCACAGAGTGGGCAGGCAAGCAATGTTCTCTTGTATGGAGTTGAACCACAACAGAGCCTGGTAGGCAAAGGACCTTTGTCCTTGAGATATACAACATTTTGGAGTTAGGAAGGATTGCTGTTCAGAATTTCGGGTATGCGACGGATTTGTGCAGGGAACCAGCAGTTGTTGGACCCCTGGCGGTAGCTGACCAAGGCAGATCTTTTTGGCCAGGAGGCAAGACTGATATTTTAGCTGGTCATTGAGCGTTAGCCAGTGTGCCATGGCATATAGATCGCAGGTGTTAGTCGGTGAGCACCTAAGGTGAGTCTGCAGGCTTTGTTGAGTGCAGTTTTTATGCGTCAGAGGGTCGTATCTGTGGCGGACCCATATATCAGCAGACTATTGTCCACGAGGGAACCCACTGAACTGTGAATAGCTATGCTGAGGGCTTCGGGGGTCAGACTTTGCCTTTGGTGCTAAAGCACCCCTATGCACGTGTTGATAGCACTAGCTACGTTGTCAATGTGGAGGGCAAAGGACAGCGAGCTGTCAATAGTGATTCCAAAATATTTGAAGTGTTGAACACGTTCAAGAGAGGCACCACCCCTATCACAAATTGATAGCGGGTAGTTTCTGTGCTTGTTTTGTGAGCTGGTGAACAGCATTGTTTTTTGTTTTTTTGTAGTTCATTATCAATTTGTGATTTTTGAACCACGTTTCTACTCTGGAGAAGTCACACTGTAGTTGCTGCTCGAAGGTAATTGGGTCTAAGCCATTGGCGAATACAGCCGCATCATTGGCACAGAGAAGGATGCGGCCTTGACAGGCTTGGGGGAGGCAGTTTAGAAAAAGGCTAAAAAGGAGGGGACCCAGTATAGACCCCCTGAGGAACATTTGAGCAAACTGGTTTGGTGTCAGAGAGGACAGCAACTATTCTGACTTGCTGTGATCGGCAGTGCAGGTAACTGCGGAACCATGTAACAGCCTCTGGAGCAAGGCCTGTGGTAGTGAGTTGGTCAACTAGAAGGTCATGGTTGACCGTATCAAAGGCCTTTGTCAGGTCAATATAGATTGCCCCGAGAAGGAGACCAAGATCAAGAGATTTGTGGATGAAGCCTGTGAATTCTAGGAGGGCTGTGGTGGTGCTGTGCCTTGCCCTGAAGCCATGCTGTTCAGGGCATAGGAGCTCATACTTGTTCAGGTATTCGACCAGTTGGTCCGTGATGATTCGTTCTAAGGCCTTCGAGAGTGGTGGAAGTATAGAGATGGGTCTATAGTTCGAGGGGAAGGCACGATCCCCACACTTGCACACTGGGGTAACTAATGCAGCTTTCCATTTTTGGGGGAATACTGCGGAATGGAGTGAGAGGTTAAGGGGATATAGGTAAGGGGGGCCAGAGTTTCTTTGAGTGTGAGCGAGATAAGTTTCAGATCAAGATTATCCTCACTGTATCTCCCTTTGCCGAGCACTTTACGCAGGTATTTTCTGGCTTCCCCGAAGGGATAGCCTTGAAACGAAAGGGGGGATGCACCGGGTGTTGAGGTGGTGCAGCAGGGTTAGTGGAGGAAAATAAGTCGTCAGGGAGGACACTCTGGAGATCCGTGAAAGCATTGTTGAATGTACTGGCAATAGATTTGGGATCAAGGGTGGGGGAACCATCAACAATAAGCATGGAGGGGGCCATTTTGGGCTCCCGACCGGTGACCTCTTTTAGGTTTGCCCAGAATTTTCGACCATCATTCCAGTTCTTGGCTAAGGCCTTTTTGTAGTATAGAAGTTTTGCTATTCGGATGCTCCTGGTGCAGCTATTCCTCGCCCACTTGTAATTCAGGATGTCGGATTGCCTACCTGTGGTCCTGGCTATTTCCCAGAGGTGGTCATGTATTTTCATTAATTCAAGGGTGTCTGGACTCATCCAGGGGTTGAAGTAGCCTTTGATCTTATGCTTTTTTAGGGGAGCGTGAATGTCACAAATTGCATTGAATAGGAGGATGAAATGGTCCCGTGCCCTGTCAATGTCGGAAGCACCAAACACCGCAGACCAGTTGGCCTTGAGGAGATCAGCTCTAAGGTGGTCAGAGTGACCAGGCTTCAGAACCCTGTTGGTGACTGTTCTGGGAGTGGGTTTGGAAAAATTATTGGCCCAAGTAAACATAACGGGAGAGTGGTCACTGATATCGTCCGGGAGGATGGTGGCGTTTGAAATATGCTGCAGTCTGGCCAGTGGTACAGAAACAAAGGCGGCTGACATCAGGACCAACAGTTTTATTTATTTAATGGTTTGGAAAGTACCTTTCAGCAAAACTTTTTTTACAAAGGTTCCACATCTGGAAAATACAGTTCAAAGGGTACATACAGTTCAAAGGGTAGGGAAACATTCAGTTTCAGCCTGAGAGGGCCATGTCTTAGTCTAAACATAGTTATTGTAAATATTTTATTTATATATTTATTGAATTTTGATGACTGGGTTGGCCCACTGGGCCCACGAAGATCCCTTTTTCAGGGGCGACCCGTGGAACAGAAGCAATACAATACATACAATCAGGTGATCCAGAAGCAATACATTACATACAGTCAGGTGATACAGGGTTACGAGAAGTAGACAAGATAATGAGGATAACAGTACAGGCAATTATTCAAATCGTAGACCATAAGTGCAACACTTGAAAGATTTAAGGATTTAAGGCATGATTTAATGTAGGTTAGGTGAGAAGAAAGGGGGGATGGGTGTTGTGATTCGGATCGGGGTGATTATCCTATACCCTCACAGTGGCATGGGCTTGTCCTGAGAAAATAGGACTTAAGCCTAGTGCGAAAGACATTAACAGGATATAAATATTTTCAGTTGTTACATATGTACAGGGTTAAATAAAACATCCATAGTAAATGTACAGAGCAGGTAGGTGAAGAAGCTTCATCAGGAATAGGCTAAGGGACAGTCTCAGGAATGTCCTGACTGTAACATACCTGTTGTGGTATACCATCTGGGGATGTGCAATCAAGCGTTCGGACCTGTTCTGAGGCAGGAAGGCTAAGCCTTGGACTGTGTCCAGGACCGCCCCTATGTACTGCAGGCGCTGACAAGGAGTCAGGACTGATTTTGGCACACTGACAATGATTCCTAGGGCATCGAACAACTGCCTGGTGTGTGCTAGATTCAGGTAAAGCTGCTCTTTGGACTGAGCTTTGAGAAGTTAGTCATCCCGATGAGGGAATACATATAGTTCCTCTCTCCGGAGGGCTGCTGCCACTACTGCTAAGCATTTGGTAAATACCTGTGGCACAGAAGATAAGCCAAAGAGCAGTACCCTGAACTTGTAATGTTCCCCCTGAAAGAGGAACCTGAAGTACTTCCTGCGAGGGGTACAGACTTTGATTTGCAGGTAAGTGTCCTGCACATCTAGTAAACATATCCAGTCCCATTGCTGCAGTAGTGGTAAAAGGTCTTGTAGAGTGACCATTCTGAACTTCTTGTACTGAATAAAGAGGTTCAGATTTCTTAGGTACAGAATAGGCCTCAGGCCCCTGTGCATTTGGGGACTAGAAAGTAATGGGAACAGAATCCTCAGTTCCTTTTTTCCCAAGGAACTGGTTCTAAAGCCCTTTTTCACATTAGGGTATGTATCTCCTCTAGCAGCATTGGTTTGTATTCTGAAGGATAAGCTGAAGGGACTGGTGGGTGGTTTGGAGGAAGCTCCAGAAGTTCTAGAGCATGGCTCTGTTCTATTATCTGCAGGACCCAAGCATCTGATATGACCTTCCTCCACTGGTCCAGGTGGAGTAAGAAGGAGCCCCCTACATTACCACCTCTGAAAGTACTGGAGGGTGGGGGTCTAGGACTGAGTCATGCAGATGCAGGTCTTGTGGCTGCAGCCACACTTCCACCTTTAGGAGCTTTTGAATAAGCACCTGGGGTGGGTCCTGGGGCAGGCAGAGCTGATCCTCCTCTACCTTTGATGTCTGGCTCCTGAACAGTGCCTGTTCCTGGCCAGACGAAAGGACACCCTCTGCCTACTTCTTGGTTGTCTATGGTAGAGGGAGTGTACTGAATCTAGAGTCTTGCCCGAGGCCTGAAAGTTTGAGAGGACATCCTGAATGAACGTCTGCCCCGAATAGACTGTATCCTCTGAATGAGGCACTTAAGATGGATTGCTGCACATCATTAGCAAATCCAGCCACCCTTGGCCAGGAGTGTCTCCTTAAACAGACGCCAGAGGCTGCTGTTCTAGCAGAAACATCCGAGATGTCATAAGTAAACCTCAACAGATGCTTACCCACACCTGTCCCTACTTGGAGGGCCCTTAACAGCTCCTACTTGGGAGTACCTTCTGGGAGAGATTGAGCTGCAGCTTTGGCCTTCCTCAAGAGGGTATTTTGGTACTTCACCATATGGGCCTTGTAGTTTGCAATTCTGAGGCCCAAGTGGCAGAAGCTAAGGCCCTTTTCCCCAGGACAACTAATCCCCTGGAGTCCCGGTCAGGAGGAAGAGAGCTGAGGTGTTTAGGCACTTTAGACCTATCATGGGCTGCATTTATCACAAAAGAATCAGCCTTCAGTTGGCCTGCAAAAAATGGCCTACCAGAGAGGACCAGGTACAACTTGTCTGCCTTCCTCGGAATGGCAGGAATCATATTAGGCCTTTGCCAGGCAGCCAGGGTGGCATTCTCTAGGGCAGGCAATAGAGGAGGAATCACGATAAGTGGGGAATTAGGTAGCTCTAAAATATCCACCAAATTCCTTTGAGGTCTTTCTCCCGATTCAAACCCCATAGCAGACTGGAGTAGCTGCATCGTGGAGATGAATGAGGAATCTTCAGAGGGACCTCAGAGTATAGACAAAGTCCTCACTCCCTGTGGAAACAGTGGAGCTTGACCTCTCAAATGCTTTCCACATAGTTTCTTCCTCCTCTTGCAACATGAGGTCAGGGTTATATTCCTGACCTTCGTCGGTGGCTTCTGTAGGCCTCAAAGAAGGGACAGAAGAGGCTGTCAATGCCAGAGAAGGCACAGGGCGAGTTGACTGCTGACGTGTTGGCAGTGGGACATGCCTAGGGTGCCCCATCGATGCTGCTCCTGTAGCAGGAAATAGCAGGCACTGTAATAAGTCTGCAAAGGACTAAAGTACAGCCTGCACATTGGCTCCGGCCTGTACTGCAGGCATGCTCTGGGACATCAATGGGGAAGGTGCTGTCTCCAACTTCGATGGTCCTTCGCCAGCTGTGGAGGGATCAGAGGTCTGGGTGGCTGGAGGCATTGCTGCCGATGTGGTCAAAGGCGCAGTAATGGTTGCACTGGATTGCAGGGGCAACTGAGAATGATTTCTCCTTACTCCTTTCTCTCTCCTGGTGTTTGTGCTTATGTTGCCCGGTGCCTTTATCCTGGAACTTCGATGATCTGGAGCTCAAGGAGCAGGCTGGTAACGTGGTGGGACTCTTCTCCTAGAGCTCTTTCTCCATCCTGGCTACCTGCTGTATTAAAAGGTGGGTTTCCCGGGTGTTCTTTCTGCGTCACCGGGTAGCAGGTTTTTCTTTTTTTTATATGCTTATTTTTGGCCCTTAGATTGCTGGGGGGAGGGAGGAGATCCATCCCCCCCCCAAATCGGCCATGGTCCTGGAATACAGGGATCCAGTGTCAAGGGGATCATGCAGAGATTTTTTCCTGTATGCGTCCCCCCCCTTCCCACCTGACTGAGGCAGGACCAGATGTGCAATGACCTCGGTGCATCATTAGGTGTGCTCCCACATCTGACATACAGAGGTCCACTGGTCCCCACCCAGACAGGCTCCCAGTACGGTCCCAGGCTACTACACCCCCCTGCCAATGCTAGGGGTCAGTAGGCACTGGAAACCCAAGTTCCTCCCACCCCGGAGATGGTGAGCAGTCCTTGGGATGCTCAGCCCCCTTCCCCAGCCAACCCTCTGACATCTGATGTCCGCTCCCAAACCCTGGTCATTGGCGTTGCAGATGGAAGCACTTCTGATGTGCTGGCAGGCTGGCCCCAACAGTGTTAAACTTAAGGTAGAGTTCACAGGCCTAATGCTATGGACTGCGCCGAGGTAGCACATGCAGACATCGTGCAGGTCAGTCATATAAATCTTTTCACCGCACTCACAGTATCTAAAGAGCATAGCGGGTTCTTTAGATGACATACATGTTGGCAATGATCACTTTTCAAAGGTGATAGCAAACTAGAGAGAGAAATTTCAAGAACGCTAAGTAGCAGTCGACCAAAACAGAGGCGTCTCCGTGGAGGATCCGGCGAGTATGGTTGATGGCAGGAAAAGAACTGAGGAAGGAAGGCGCTGCCCGTGTTTATATAGATCTTACTTCAAGAAGGTTCCTGCAGTAGGTCTTCACATATTGGACTGCACCCCCTGGTGGCAGGACCGCTTGGCAAATTGCTAGCTAGCAATCATTAGCGGGGGACTGCCCTCCCCCCGGCATCACCTGATCATGCATCAGCATGACAGTATATAGGGGCGGTCCCCATGCCCACCCTCCAATTCTTTCCCGCCATCGACCTGAACTCATCGGATGTTCACGGCTGAACTAGCTCAGTCGTCCGCCATTTATCTCAGTATAGTAATAGTTTTTTGCCCCTCTTTCGTTTTGGTGCATGTCTTTGAGAATAAAGAAAAAGTGCTCGCAGTGTGGTGCACAAATCCTGTACGGGGATGACCACTCCTGCTGCATGCTTTGCCTGGGCCCAAAACACCGAGTGGCAGATTGTGAAATCTGCCAATCGTTTAACCAGGCCACGTGCACCTGTTGCCAGAAGGCCCTTGACGCTCATCTCTTGAAGTCTCACCTCGCATCTATGGAAAAAGAGCTCCAGGAGCTGAGGGAATGCGCTTCTTCACCAACTCCTGAGAAAAAGCAAAAGAAGGAGAAGCGCCGGGAGCGGGATCACTCTTCACATCGTCGTCAGACAGCTGATGCTGCAACGAGCAAGGCCTCTACCTCAGTGAGTACCGTGCCTCAATGGTCTCTGTGACGTAGACAGCCAGCTCTGAGTGCTGTATCATTTTTTTTAATATAAAATGTATGACTGACTGTCTCTGCTAAAAAAAAATCTAATGCTCTTAGAATGACCTCACTCATCCCCCCTCCAGATTTTAGCTAAAAGATGAAAGCCAAAAGAAAAATGCTGACAGTATGTGAGTTCATACACACTCAGCTTTTAGAGACCATGTGTTACATGTAAGGCCTTAATTAAGGATCCTGTCTGAGTTGATTACAACCATAGTTGCTAGAACATATTGATTTTATGACGTTGGAAGGAAAACCCAGGTTATTACATAGAAGTGCGAAAATCATAAAGATGCTGTCATGTCCTGGAAGGAGGAAGCTTATTATGAGAGCAAAAGAAGTGTCATTTGAAGGACATGAATTATGCTGAAGTTGCAGAATGTAATACTTTTGTATAAGATATATATTTTTTATACATAATCTGACAGAGGAGGAGCTAGCTGACCTCACACAAAAATGGTTTCTCCCATACAGTTGTTTAAGGAATACTCTGTTTTACTTACACATTTTTACCTAGACTCTGACTGAGGAAAGATCTTTGGAGCACTTGAAAACAGATATTTAGAAAGATTTCAAATCTAAGTACTGTAAGCAGGAATTTGCACTGTTTAAACCTTGTTTCTTTTAAAAGATTTGTATGTCTGGGGATATAACAGTTCTGTATTTTGTGCTTTACATATTTTTAACTATTTTAGTAAAATTCTTTTTAGAATTTACTTGGTCTGTCTTTGACTTCTTTTTAGTTGTAAGAAAAGTATATGGTTATTGCAGATACTAAACATAAGCTTGAATGGTGGTACCAAACTGGAAAGAGAAGAGTTTTAAATCTGAGGTCTTTATTAAAGTTTTTAAGGGTTCATCTCTGTATACCTGGTTAGGTGCCATAGGCAAAGATATCTGGCCCCCCAAAGACAGAAATATCTGAGCCTGTGCATTGGGTATGCTAGCAAGAGGTTCACAGTTTGAATCCCTCCAGAACTTGAGACCAAAGGTTGATCCGAACTCACAAAAACAGACAAGAGGGTTACCTTGTCTGTTACACTGTTCACAAGGCTGCGCTCAGAGGTTGGCACTTTGGGAGTAGAGGGTCTGACCTGCTCAGTGGGTTTGTGACAGATTAGTTGGCAGCGGTGGGATAATTTTGGTATTACAAGCTTTATTGTTCTGTGTCAGCTGAGACCGTAAGCTCTCTTGCAAAGAAAAAAAAGGGCAGAGTTTTATTATAAAAAGGAAATAGAACTATATATCACTTGGCGCACAGTCCAGTTCCTACTCATTTTATATTTTTTCTCTAAAGTGCAAGTCAGAGTAGCAGTAGTGAGGGAAGAAGAAGATGGCTTCTGACTACAGCAGGCACACTGTAGATTAAATGAAGCAGTTGTGCGGGGACAGGGGAGTCTCATTCGTGGTGACAGCCAAAAGGCAGAACCTCATAGAGGCCCTGATGGTAGCAGATACCCAGAGCAGCGAGTCACTGACCGTAACTGAAAAGGACAGCAGGGCCACTGTCAGTGAAGGGCCACAGCAGCAGGGGATGGTCACCAGTATCCTGAATCCAGAGGTACTCAAACTGCAAATTGAGTTGTGCAGGATGGAACTGGAGGCAGAGCGAGAACAGAGGGAGGCAGACCGTGAAGAGCGTGAGCGCCAGCGAGCTGCAGAAGAAAAAATTACTCACCTTAGTAATGTTGTTTCTTCTAATGGAGTCTTGCTGTATTCTGACCATTGCAGTTAGGTCCTGTCTTTCAACTGCCCCGGAGAACAAAGAGTTAAACTTTCCATGGCCAGCATGGAATGTTCACCGCGAGCTCAGTTGAAGCCCCTGTCTGCTGTTGTTTAAATTCCAACCATCAGATCTTTACGACCACTACTCACTAGAAGTTCTGTGTGGAAACTGTAAAACTCACACTAGCCAACTGGCAGCTAAATTTATTAAAAAGGGTTTTTTGGTTTCAAAGCAAAGACTCAAGTCAGGAGACCCAAAAAACAAAAACACACCCAAAGTAAAGGAGGGTGAAAAAGGGACACCCCTAGGGTGCCAACACTGCTCCTGCCCACCCACATCCCAAAAACTAGGTTCTGAGAGGGGAGGCGGGGGGGAGGTCAGAATACAGCAAGACTCCATTAGAAGAAACATTACTAAGGTGAGTAATTTTTTCTTCAAACAACATGAAGTCTTGCTGTATTCTGACTATTGCAGACTACCAAGCAGTACCTCCATGGAGGAGGGACAGAACCTACTTTGGGAATAGGCTCTGAAGTGCTGCTGTGCCAAACCGAGCATCACTCCTAGCCTGGATATCCAGAGAGTAATGCTTGGTGAATGTATGGACTGTTTTCCAGCTGGCTGCTTGGCAAATTTCTAAGATAGGAATATCCCTGGCAGCAGCTGTACCTCTAGTAGAGTAAGCCCTTAGGCCTGAGGGTGGAGTTCTACCCAGTTTTTCATAGCAGAATTGCATACAAGAGACAATCCACCTGGCACTAGATCTCTTAGTGGCAGGTTTGCCCTTACCAACCTCTCCATATGTGAGGAACAATTGGAGGGACTCAAACCTGTGACCCTTGGTGCGCTCTACGTAGTAGCTGAGGGCCCTTTTAACATCCAAGCTGTGCAGCCTCCTCTCTCCAGAGGAGGAATGGTCAGTGAAGAAAACAGGGAGAGACATAGACTGGTTAAGGTGGAAATCTGAAACCACCTTAGGCAAAAACTTCCTGTTAGTTCTTAGGACCACTTTATCTCTATGGAAAGAGATGAAATCAGGCTCCACTGACAGGGCTTGCAACTCACTGATACACCTGGCAGAGGTAATGGCTACCAAAAACACAGTTTTCCAAGTCAAGTACTTAAGCTCTGCAGAGGACAAAGGCTCAAAGGGTGGTTGCATAAGCTGAGCAATGCAAACATTAAGGTCCCAAGCAGGAGCAGGGTCCCTAAAGGGGGATTGGTGTTCAGCAATACCTTGAAGAACTTACAAAACATAGGATGGGCTGACAGAGGAGAGGGCTTGACTACAGACAAGAAGGCAGAAACAGCTGCGAAATGCACTTTAAGTGTAGCTGGCCTAAGGCCTAGGCCATTAAGATGGACCATATAGTCCAGAACTGTAGGCAACCCAGCAGATTCTGGAGAAATATCCTTATTAGAACACCAAATAGAGAACCTTTTCCATTTGGAGTTGTAAGTCTTTCTGGTGGAAGGCTTTTGAGAAGCCTTAAGGATATCCAGAACCCCTTGAGAAAGCTGCAGATCAGCAAACTCTAACTCTTCAAGAGCCATGCCTTGAGATTAACAGACTTGAGGTTCGGGTACCAAAACCTCCCCTAAGAGGATGTCAACAGGTTGTAATTCCTGGGAAGAGACAGGGGAAGGTGGACTGCTAAGGACTGCAACGGGGGTACCAGGGCTGTCTGGCCCAGTCTGGAGCAATCAGAATCACTTTGCATGGTTGTGACCTTATCTTGACAAACACCTTGAACAGGAGAGGGAAGGGGGGGAAAAGCATACAGAAATTTCCCTTCCCAATTCAGAATCAGAGCATCCAGGGGGACTGAGCCCAAGACTGGGGGTCTGCAACAAAAGAGAGGAAGTTGGTGATTGTCTGGGGCTGCAAAAAGATCTATCTGTGGAGTGCCCCATCTCGAGAAAATCACTTTCAAAACTAGGGGATCTAGGGTCCATTCGTGATGGCCCTGGGAAATCCTGCTGAGAGCATCTGTTAGGACATTGTCCTTCCCTGGGAGGTGAACTGCTATCAGAGAGGTTTTCAGGGAATAGGCCAGGGACCACAACTTCATTGCTTCTGTGCACAAGGCCGTAGACCAAGTGTCTCCTTGCTTGTTGATGTACCACATTGTGGTGGTATTGTCTGTTCTGATCTGGACCACCTTGTTCTATACAGATTTGGAAAAGGCCTGCAGTGCCAGAAACACTGCTCTGAGTTCCAAGAGATTGATGTGAAGCAGAGATTCTTGAGGTGACCACAGCCCTTGGGTGGTAAGATCCCCCAGGTGGGCTTCCCAGCCCAGCAGGGAGGCATCTGTGGTGAGTATCACTGAATAAGACTGAGTGACAAAAGGAACTCCTTGTCTCAAATTGTCCTGATCCTGCCACCATTGCAAAGCCTGGATCAGGGTTCGAGTCACTGGGATTAGTTTGGTAAGGGAATCCTTCCTTTGGGACCAGAAGGCTCTTAAGTGGAACTGAATGTCCCTCATCTGAAATCTTGCTCCCTGGACCACTGCTGTAGAGGCTACCATGTGGTCCAGAAGCTGCAGGAAATGCCTTGCTGGTCAAGACACCTGTAGGGACCCATAAGGGTCCTTTGCCCTGTCCAGGGGAAGGAAGGCTCTTGCCCTTACTGTATCCAGCTCCACCCCTATAAAGGTGAAGAGCCGTACTGGCTCAAGAACTGATTTTGGAAGGTTGAGGAGGAATCCTAAGGAAGTGAGCACTTGCTGAGTTATTTGCAGATGTGACTTGACTTGGTCTGGAGACTGACCCACTATGAGCCAGTCGTCCAAGTATGGAAAGAAGGAGATCTTTTTTCTCCTTAGGGAAGCAACCACTACTGCCAGGCACTTTGTGAACACCCTTGGGGCTGATGTTAGGCCAAAGGGCATTGCTCTGAATTGATAGTGGCCTGAGGGCAACTCGAACCTGATGTACTTTCTGTGGGAGCACCTGATGGTAATGTGAAAATAGGCATCTTTGAGGTCCAGGGAGGCTAGCCAGTCCCCTGGCCTTAGAGAGGGCAGAATTATTCCCAAAGTCACCATTTTGAACTTTGGTTTTAAAAGGTGCTTGTTCAGATATCTTAGGTCCAGGATGGGCTGCCATTCTCCTGTCTTTTTGGGGGTTAGGAAGTACCTGGAGTACAATCCTTTGCCCTTGTGTAGGGTAGGAACCCTCTCTATGGCTCCAAGAGCCAGGAGGGAAGAAACCTCTGCCTCTAGGGCAAGGGTCTCTGATGGATTTACAGGTGGAAAGGATCTGGTTCTCATTGGGAAATTTTTTGAAGCTGAGCACCAGTCCCTGGCTTACTACTTCCAGGACTCACTTGTCTGATGTCAGAGACTTCCAGTCCTGGACAAAGTAAGCCAGCCTGCTCCCTACAGGTATTGGAGAATCGGCCCGGGCAGACCCATCAGGGTGTCTGCTTGGCAGGGGCTTTAGACGGAGGGGTGGAAGCAGGCCTTCTCATTCCCCGTCTGCCTCTCCCTCTAAAGAACCCCCTCTGAGCATAAGAAGAAGAGGAGGCCTAGACTTGGTAAAAAGGCCTGCCCCTGGACTGCTGCCTTTGAGGAGTGGCTTGCCTTTCTTTGGCCTGAGCACTCCAGTAGGTGGTCCTGTACTCATCCATCTTTTTCATGTAGTTCTCTGTCTGCTCCCCAAACAGAGAATTACCAATAACAGGGAAATCCATGGCCTTAGCCTGGGTATCCTGTGATAGCCTAGTACATCTGAGCCAAGCCATCCTCCGAAGGGCCACAGATGTAGCCATGACTTGATGAAACATCATTGGAGTCCACAGCAGCATGAAATTGCACCTTGGATGCCACAATCCCATCTGCAGCCACCTGTTCCAGCTCCTTGGCAAGCTGGTCAGGGGCCTGTTTAGCCAGAGCCAGTACAGTGTCCCATCTGGACTTCTGGTATCTAGCTGTGTAGGCCATATAGTTAGCCTGCTCGAGTCCCAAAGATGCTGCCATGTACTGCTTCTTTGCCATGGCATCAATCCTCCAAGAGTCCTTATCTGGGGGGTGCGATGCCAAGGGGATATTTGCCTTATCACAGGCAGCAGCCTGCACTACCCGAACATGGCTGCATTGCTGAGAAAGGAACTCCGTGTCTGAGCCTGAAAGGGTGTACCTCTTGTCCATTCATCTGTCCACAGGAGGTATGGAGTTAGGAGTCTTAAGAATTTTATTTGTCTGTTTCCCAAAAGATTTATGGAGGGGAATAGACAGTCTCCTGGACTCTGGGATGTCCATCATTTCAACAAAATCAGACTCCTCCTGATCCTCTACTGCTTGTTCCATTGGAAGCTGGAGGGTTTCAGCCACTTTTTTGTAAAACATAAAGAGGGAAGGGGACTAAGAAAGCCTAGGAGGAGAAACACCTGAAGGTCTGTCTGGGGAGATGTCCGGGTCAATAGGCACATTCAGACTTTCATAATCACCATCATCATCCTCATACTCTCCCTCCTCCTCATCCGGTTTATAAAATTCTTCTGAAGTGTAATCCGGAACCAGGGGAACCGACTGAACAGAGTCCCTGCCAGATGGTACCGGTTTGGCTGGAACCGAAGTAAGCGATTGCACTATTCTTATCGCCTTGGCTATCTCATCAGCAGTCGGAGTATGAATTTCTGGATCCGAACCGGACGATTTATCTTTTCTCTTCTTCTTAACTGGAACCGACTCCTCAGAATCGGCTCTCCTCTTGCCCGAAGAAGTATCGCCCTGGTCAGAGGGCACTTCTTCTGGTTCGGTTGGAACCGAACCAGGCTGGCCATCCAGGTCAGCGGACTTCTCGGCCTCCCTTTCCCTCAGTCTACCTACTTTCTTATCCAGGGTAGCTTTGGGAAAATTCTTACAAATTTGGCAGTCTGAATCAAGGTGGTCAAACCCCAAACAATAAACACAGGTGGTGTGGGGATCAGCCTTAGCAAAGGCTTCCCCCCACACACTGCAGTGTTGAAACCCAGTGGGCCCGGTTTTTTTCTTGGGTTTCTCAGACATGGCCAATCCTATCCAAAACTTACCCTTTTTTCGGCAATCCGGAAGGCAAGACTCCCTTATTGGTTCCTGACTGTGTTACGGGTCTTGGGGAAAAAAACATAACAAAATCAGGTTTTTTTAGAACCGATACGGACTGGTTACTACACTCTAAGTAAATTCACAAACTTTTTTTAAACTAAACTTATCGGTTCAGCCGAACCAATCAGACATTTACAAGTTCCACACAGAAACTAAATGCAAAACCTATCTAGTACTCACGGTACCACAGACAGAGACTTAAACCGACAGATTCGGTAGAAACCGAGCAAAAAACGACACTTTAACTGACTTTTTTGAACTGAGCAAAGGAGAAATCTCCAGAGTGACAGTTCAGTGAGGCAGAGTAAAGAATCTGATGGTTGGAGTTTAAACAACAGCAGACAGGGGCTTCAACCGAGCTCGCGGTGAACATTCCATGCTGGCCATGGAAAGTTTAACTCTTTGTTCTCCGGGGCAGTTGAAAGGCAGGACCTAACTACAATGGTCAGAATACAGCAAGACTTCATGTTGTTTGAAGAGAAGGCAGAGCGAGAATGCAGTGAGGCAGAGAGGGAACAGCGAGAGGCAGAGTGACAACAGAGGGAGGCAAAGCAACAACAGAGGGAGGCAGACCGTGAGGAGCGTGAGCACCAGCGAGCTGTAGAGGAGAGGAGAGGCCAGTGGCAACATGAACTGGAGAAGCTACCAGCGGTGGCACCAGAGCAGGTAAGTGGCCTGGTTTAACTGGGACTGCAGGACTGGGTTACAAATTGAACTCCAAATTATTAGCTGAGTTTAGGAAGGGAAGAAATGGATGCCTTTTAAATTCTTTTGAAAAGTTTGTATTCAGGCTAAAATTCCTAGAGAGTCCTGGAGCTTCCAGCTATCCCCGCTACTTACTGGGAAAGCTCGGGATGCATTGGGTCAAATGGACAATGAGGACAGCAATGATTACGGCAAACTAAAAACTGCACTGTTAAAAAAGTTTGACTTAACTGCTGAATCATACAGAGCTAAATTCCGTAAGCTCAGGAGAAGCCCTGATATGAGCAATGAGGAGCTAGCCATGAAACGTTAGTTTTTAAAACATTGGTGGGAAGGAATTGAGGCAAACTCTGTTAAAATTGAAAATGTGATTTTATTAGAACAGTTTTATTGGGCTTGCCCAGCAGAGCTAAAAACCTGGCTAGAGGACCGAGATCCAAAAACAGTGCAAGAGGCTGCTGAACTCTCATACCGCTACACCAAGAGCAGACCTGCTCTGAGAGTGAATGGGCAGGCATGGCAGCATAGAAAGGGAAAAGCGCACCTTCAGGGCAGCTAAAACCCTCACTGCCTCCACTGAAACCAGTTAGCCCCAGGTTTCAAAGAAAAGATTTCTCTGAAGTAAGAAATGCATGTTGGCTGTGTAAAGAGACTGGGCATATTGCCAGACAGTGTCCCAAAAAGGCAAGCAATAATGCACAACAGGGTGCTAGAAAAGAAGTGGGTTGTTTGTGTGTCCCTGGGAACATGCCTGTGAATATGAGGGTATACATGCACCCAGTAATGGTAAATGGTGTGCAGATGCAAGGGTTAAGGGACACAGGGGCATCCCTGATGTTAGTAAAGGGGGATCTGATACAGCCTGGTCAGCTTATACCAAATAAATACGTCACTGTACAAGGGCCAACTGGTGAAGAGAAAACATTGCCCCTCGATAGTGTTCTCTTAGACTGGGGTGAAACAGGGGGAACTGTGCAACAGGTGGCTGTAGCCAAAACATTAGCAGTGGATGTGATCCTGGGTAACAATCTCCAACAGGGGATGGTATGTGCAGTTACCCGTAGCCAAGCGGCAAGGGAAAATTGTAGTTCCCTGAACCCCATAGAAGCCATTGTGGAAACCATTGAGAGGCTGGTTCCGCAGCCTGTGTCTCCAGATGGGGAGACTGATAAAAAGAGGGTAGAAATTTCCCCATTAGCAAATGACCACACAGCTACGAAAGGTTACTCTGCAGAGGGAGGGGTAACCGATTGTCCGAGGGTTGGGACTGACAGTGATCCTGAGGGCCCTGATGCTAATGCTAAGGACCCTAGTTTAGCGACTGAAGGGGACCTGTCCCATACCTTGGGAATGTGTGAGGGGTTAGCAGCTGCTCAGAGGGGTGACCCTAGTTTAGAGAAGCTGAGGGCTTGGGCAGACTCTGACAGAGCACAGGGAGGTGATGGCTGACATAAGGTTTATTGGGAAAGTGGACTTATGTATACTCAGGCAGTACAGACAGAGGGAGGGATGTTAGGCAAGCAGCTTGTCGTTCCCCAAGGGTATCGTGAGCAGTTGCTCAAGATTGCACATGATATTCCCTTGTCTGGTCATCTGGGAATCGCACACATGACACAGCGGTTGGCCCAGAATTTCTACTGGCCTAACTTCACCAAGCAGGTGAAGGAGTATTGCAGGTCTTGTCACCGGTGCCAAGAAATAGGGAAGGCGGGCAAGAAAACCCAAGCCGCCCTCACTCCATTGCCCATAGTGGAGGAGCCATTCCAGAGGGTGGGAATGGATATTGTGGGGCCTTTACATACCCCCCAGCTCCTCAGGGAAGAGATTCATCCTGACTGTGGTGGATTATGCCACCCGGTACCCAGAGGCAGTCGCCTTATCCTCACTGAGGATGGACAAAGTGGCAGATGCCTTACTTGGGATTTTCTCCCATGTTGGGTTTCCGAAGGAGGTAATCACCGATCGAGGGGGTTCCTTCATGTTGGGCCTGATGAAATGTTTATGGGAGAAGTGTGGGGTGGTGCAGAGATGCACAACACCGTATCACCCACAAGCCAATGGACTTGTGGAACGATTCAATGGTACCCTAAAGTCAATGCCCAGGCGTTTGCCGAACAGCATGGGAGGAACTGGGAAATACCTTCCCCACCTGTTTGCATACAGGAGGTGCCCAAGTCAACAATTTTCCCTTCGAACTCTTGTATGGACGCCGGGTACATGGGCCCTAGACTTGATCCGGGAGGACTGGAAGGCAAGCACGCCACCCAGGGAACTCCCATTGTGGATTATGTCCTAGGTTTAGGGAAAGGCTGAAGGAGCTCATGGGGACAGCCCAGAGCAACCTGACAGCTGCCCAACAGAAACAAAAGGTGTGGTATGACTGCAGAGCCAGAGCTCGCTTGTACATGGTGGGTCAGGAAGTCATGGTCCTTATTCCGGTCCGGAAAGACAAGCTGTAAGCTGAGTGGGCAGGACTGTACAAAGTGGTTAGGAAGGTAAATGATGTGAACTACATTGTGGAGTTAACTGACAGAAGACAGACTGAAAGGATGTACCATGTCAACATGATGAAGCCATATGCAAATAGGGCTGACATGGTGTTTGCAGCGTGTAGTCATGGGGAGGGGACAGACGATGGAGACCCCCTTCTGGATTTGCTGGAAGAGAGTAAGCGGGAGTCATCTGTGGAGGCAGTAAAATTGTCTCCCCAGCTGGCCCCGGACCAGGTCCAGAAAGTAAGGCAGGTTTTAGCAGACTTTGCCCCCTTGTTTAGCACCAAGCCTGGACTAACCTCCTTAGCGACACACGATGTGGAGACAGGGACACAGACGCCCATGTGGCGGACAGCATATCAGGTGTCAGAGGCTGTTCAAAAAGACATTAGGAGGGAAGTGGAGGAGATGCTGGATTTAGGGGTAATCCAGAGATCTCACAGCTCCTGGGCCTCACCCGTAGTCCTTGTACCTAAGCCAGATGGCTCTACTCATTTCTGTGTGGACTATCGTGGACTGAATGCAGTCACAAAGTCTGACGCCCACCCGATGCCCTGGACGGATGAACTCCTGGACAAATTGGGAGGGGCAACCTACCTCACGACTATTGACCTGATCAAGGGGTATTGGCAGGTAGAATTGACAGACAGAGCTAGGGAGAGGTCGGCCATCATCACTCAGATAGGCTTTTTGAGTTTAAAGTAATGCCTTTCGGAATGAAGAACGCCCCGGCCACTTTCCAAAGGTTGGTGAACCAGGTGTTAAATGGTGCTGAGGAGTATGCTGTGACGTACCTGGATGACACTGCCATTTTTAGTACCAGCTGGGAGGAACACCTATCCCACCTTAGGGAAGTGCTGGGCAGGATACAGAGGGCCGGGCTCACTGTCAAAGCCGAGAAGTGCCAGGTGGCCATGGGAGAAGTGGCATACCTCGGGCATGTGGTAGGCCGGGGACAGCTCCGTCCTAACCAAATAAAGACAGGTGATCCAGGTGTGGCCCAAGCCAGAAACCCAGAAGCAGGTCAGGCACTTTCTAGGGACAGCAGGGTACTACAGGAAATTTGTACCCGATTACAGTGCCCTGGCTGCTCCACTATCTGACCTGACAAAGAAAAAGATGCCAAAGAAAATTACCTGGGGCCCAGCCTGTGAAGAAGCCTTTACCAGACTAAAGGAGGCACTGTGCAGTGCTCCTGTTTTGACAAGCCCTGACTATAGCAAAACCTTTATAGTTCAGACAGACGACTCAGACGTGGGTATTGGGGCAGTACTGAGCCAGACGTCCAGTCAAGGGACAAATCATCCAGTAGTGTACCTGAGCAGAAAGCTGCTTCCCAGGGAGCAAGCATACTCCACAGTGGAAAAGGAGTGTCTTGCCATAGTGTGGGCCCTAAAGAAATTAGAGCCATACTTGTATGGGCAGCATTTTGTGGTGCAGACTGACCACAACCCCCTGGTTTGGCTGACACAGGTGGGAAAGAACAATGGCAGATTACTAAGATGGAGTCTTGCTTTACAAGGGTATGATCTAAAAATCATACATAGGGCTGGAGCGAAGAACCAGAACTCAGATGGGCTGTCTAGGGTCTATGAGGAGTGAACTGATTTGGGAAGCTCATCCCATGTAGGGGATAGATCCCCCAAATTCAGTCTAGGTGGGGAGGAGTGTGACATAGACAGCCAGCTCTGAGTGCTGTATCATTTTTTTTAAATACAAAATATATGACTGACTGTCTCTGCTAAAAAAAAATCTGATGCTCTTAGAATGACCTCACTCATCCGCCCCCCCCCCAGATTTTAGCTAAAAGATGAAAGCCATAAGAAAAATGCTGACAGCATGTGAGTTCACACACACTCAGTTTTTAGAGATCATCTGTTACATGTAAGGCCTTAATTAAGGATCCTGTCTGAGTTGATTACAACCATAGTTGCTAGAACATATCCATTTTATGACGTTGGAAGGAAAACCCAGGTTATTACATAGAAGTGCGAAAACCATAAAGATGCTGTCATGTCCTGGAAGGAGGAAGCTTATTATGAGAGCAAAAGAAGTGTCATTTGAAGGACATGAAGTTGCAGAATGTAATACTTTTGTATAAGATATACATTTTTTACACATAATCTGACAGAGGAGGATCTACCTGACCTCACACAAAAATAGGTTGTCCCATACAGTTGTTTAAGGAATACTCTGTTTTACTTACACACTTTTACCTAGACTCTGACTGAGAAAAGATCTTTGGAGCACTTGAAAACAGATATTTAGAAAGATTTCAAATCTAAGTACTATAAGTAGGAATTAGCACTGTTTAAACCTTGTTTCTCTTAAAAGATTTGTATATCTGGGGATATAACAGTTCTGTATTTTGTGCTTTACATATTTTTAACTATTTTAGTAAAATTCTTTTTAGAACTTACTTGGTCTGTCTTTGACTTCTTTTTAGTTGTAAGAAAAGTATATGGTTATTGCAGATACTAAATATAAGATTGAATGGTGTTACCAAATTGGAAGCGTTTTAAATCTGAGGTCTTTATTAAAGTTTTTAAGGGTTCATCTCTGTACACCTGGTTAGGTGCCCATAGGCAAAGATATCTGGCCCCCCGAAGACAGAAATATCTGAGCCTGTGCATTGGGTACGCTAGCAAGAGGTTCACAGTTTGAATCCCTCCAGAACTTGAGACCAAAGGTTGATCCGAACTCACAAAAACAGACAAGAGGGTTACCTTGTCTGTTACACTGTTCACAAGACTGCACTCAGAGGTTGGCCTTTGGGAGTAGAGGGCCTGACCTGCTGAGTGGGTTTGTGATAGTCTCCACCCATTCCAGCGGATCAGATGCCTTCTCCCCCCTTGGTCAGTGGGCAGTCGGGGGACTCCTCTCCGGAGGACACAGGTCCTGTCGTAGGCAGTCGGGAGCTGGGCCTCAGGTGATCCACCCCACTCCATCCCCTGGGCAGTTGTGGGCGCGACCTCCCCCTGGAAGTTGGTCGTCGGCTCCGCGATGCCCGCCAGGTCTCCGCTGATTAGTCGGTCGTCGGGTCCTCCGTCAACTGCCCGGTGAGTGCCCTCCTGTCGGACACCCCCTAGACCTCAGCCTACTCAATCTCTTTGTAGAATGCAAGAGATTCTGTATGTTGACACTCCAGGGACTCTTAACCCTGCTCCAACAGAACCAATGGCTGTGCTCCCTGGATATGCAGGATGCTTACCTTCATATCCCTATCCTCCAGGCCCACCGCCTCTTCCTGAGAATTTCCTTTCAGGAGAATCATCAGTTCAAGGCCCTCCCTTTTTGGCCTTTGCTGTGAGCTTCTACCAAGTGCCCTATAGCGGTCAGTGGCTTGGGCGAGGGGATTTATGTGTTCCCTCACCTAGATGACTGGCTGTTGTCAGCACAGTTACAGGACAGCCTGAGGGCTTCCCTGTCCTCCACCCTGGGCATCACAGTGAATGTTCCCAAGTCTCAACTTTCACCCTCCCAGGGGCTCCAATTCATTGGAGCAGTGTTGGACATGGTTCAGGGCAGGGCCTTCCTGCCTATGGACAGGGCGGAAAACTTTGATGCAACAGGCGGCATTGGTATCCTCCTCCAGATGGTCCAAAGCGTGCTCTGTTTTCTGCCTGTTGGGTCTGATGGCAGCTGCCATACCCACAGTCCCCTTGGCCAGACTGCACATGAGGGTGACCCAGTGGTCTCTCCGGGTACAGTGGGATCAACGTCTGGACGACATGGTCCTAGTATCCAGTAGCCTGAAGAGGGATCTCCTATGGTGGCAGGATCCTTCCAACCTTTCGCTGAGGGTCCCCTTCCACCTCCTATCCCCCTCCATGACCCTGACAACGGATGCATAAGGTCAGGGATGAGGCGCTCACCTGGGAGAACATCAAACACCGGGGACATGTTCCCCACTAGAGGAACATCTACATATCAACATTCTGGAGATGAGAGAGGTACTGTACGCTCTCCAAGCATTCCTGTCCCTCTTGATACCATGAACACTATTGGTCCAGACCAACAACATAGCTACAGTATGGTACATAAACAAGCAGGGAGGCACCTGTTCATACCTCTTTTGCAGGGAGGTGATGCGAATGTGGTATTGGGAAGTCCCGCATGGCCTGTCATTCATTGCAGTCCATGTGCCAGGAGTTCACAACATCCTGGTGGACAGTCTCAGCTGCACTGTCGCACATGCTCACGAGTGGGTGCTGAAGCAGGAAGTAATGGAAGATCTCTTCCTTCAGTGGGGTCAGCCAGAAATAGATCTATTCGCCTCCTCATATAATGCAAAACTACCCAGCTTTTGCTCGCTTGTTCCCAGGTGTGGTGTTTTTTGGTGAGACGCAGTATCTCTATTCTGGACAGGGAGATTTCTGTACGCTTTCCCTCCCTTTCCTATTCTGCAGAAGGTTCTGCTGAAGCTTCAGGCAGAGGGGGCTCACATGATTCTCATAGCCCCTCTTTTGCCTTGGCAGATATGGTTCCCTCTGCTACAACTGACATCAGAACCCCCAGTACCTCTTCCTCTCTCTCTCTCAACCTTCTGTCTTATGAGCAGGGCAGCCTGGTGCACCCAAGCCTCAAGTCTCTTCACCTGCATGCGTGGCACCTATGGACATAGCTGTCTCTCATTACGGCATCTCTTCTAGAGTTGCTCAGGTTCTAGTAGAGGCCAGGAAACCCTCTACCAGATCCATGTATGCCATGAAGTGGAAGAGATTTTCTATTTGGGCTATGGCCAAGGACATTATAGTGTTTAAAGCTCTACGTTTAGTGGTTCCTCTTGTTTTGGGAGAACAGTTCTTGCTTGCCTGTGCCACTGTTCACATTTGCTTGGGAGATCTGAAGTGAAGAGCGGCAGTTCAGTGTACCGTAGGCTTGAGCAGTATCGTGGTGACCACAGAAGACCGCTTCATAGTAGTGTATTGGGGCATCCTGTTTTGACCCATTACCGCCTCATATTTTCGGTCAGTCGAGCCGCTGCCTCTCTTCTTTTGATAAATCCTGTAGAGGCTGGTTTTGACCATTGGAGACTATATGGAGCTGTGTGGTTAGTTTTTCAGAGTGTCTGTGAGGACATTCGGAACAGATGCTAAGTTAGAAGAGGTGATACTGACTCTTTCGAGGTGAAGATCTTTGGATCATTACTGTACATTTGACCAGATTTTGGATTTTGGACTACTGGCTTTGTAGATTAACTGCTGAGGAACTCCTTGAATGGTGGTTTGTGCCCAGGAGTAGCGGACACTTGACGATCAGCTTTAAATTTGGTGCCTGGAACTAAGGCCTTGATCCTGGGGGTGGGCTGGCTGCAGTGTGTGGCTGTGCGGGGGTTCCGGTCCTATCCTGCTGGGTAGTCGGTGGTTTAGCCCGGTGTCCCATAGGGTCTCTCCCTAGGGCTTGCTGGAAAGTGAGCCTAGGTGGGGGACTGATAGCAGCGGCCGTGGGCCTGTAGTTTGGCTGCCCAGTAGGATTTATCGAGGCTTTCTCTGGCCCCAGAGCAATTGACCATTGAGGTGGACCTTTCTGGACTTTCTTCCTGCAATTACGGTAAGATGCAGTTTTTTTGTTTGTATTTAAGTCTGTTTGAGGCAGTGAGAGTGCCTTTTCTCTCCGGGTCCATGGTACAGTGAGAGTGTGCCTGGTACTAAAGAGTCTGGATATACTTTACCCCCCCCTTTTGCAGTGAGAGTATTTAGGGGGTCAGGGAGTGCTGTGAGAGTCTCCTTTTAAACTGATCCCCTTTGGTGGTGTAAGGACCATTGGGGGGGTTGATCCTTTGACTTCTCCAGCCATTTATCACAGTTCAGTGTTTTCCTGACTATTTAGCCTTCACCGTGACTAATTTAAAACTACAGGCTTGGACTGGGTGACAGACATTCTAGGTTTAAAGCTTGGGCTGTTAGTGGCATTAATTTGTTTTAATTTTATTTATTCTGATTATGGTCTTATTTAATTTTTTTTCTTTTCCCCCTCTGAAGTGAGTGCTGAGGAATTTTGGTTTTATTCTTTATATTGATCTTGTTTTATTTAGTAGATCGTGTAGTTTATTTGGGTTATTGAAATGTGTAGGAGGCCCGCCCCCACAGTCATGCGCTATTCATCCTTCACCCTTCGCGCCCTCAGCCCTTTACCTCCCCCACTGCAGTTTACTACCTACCAACACTGTAGAGCATTGGGTATTGCTCATCGGGGGGGGGAGTTGGGGGTGTTAACAGTGGAGGGTGAATGAGTGGGACCATTACATTAGGGTAGTGAGATCCAGGAGATGCCCTGGGGCAAAATGGTATCCAGACCGTGGTCCCCCATATCTGGTTCCCATACCCAAGGGCACCACCAATTTTGGTGGGCAGGTGGCTCGGACGGCCCTGGAAGTTCATCCAACTTGGGTGGTGTTATGCAATACCAGGTCCATTAAAAACCAAACTGCAATTATTGCAGATCTTGTCGGAACAGCGGACCTGGCATGTGTCACCGAGACCTGGCTGGACGAGAACTCTGGCCCCATATTGGAGGCCGCAACTCCAGCTGGGTACTCGGTGATTCACCGCTCGAGACTGGATCACCGAGGGGGGGGGTGCGGTCTGTTTTAAGACCGAACTGGGCCTCACAAGTGAACCAGTTGAGGAGACCCAGTCATTTGAATGTACTGTGGTAGCAGGTGTATGTTGCAGGATCGCTCTCATCTACCGTCCACCCAGAGATGAGAAGCGGTTCCTGCAGGAAGTGGCGGACTTCATCATCGACATGGCGTTTGAGTCACCTAGGCTGATGGTCCTGGGTGACTTTAACGCCTGGGTCAATGACGAACTTTTGCAATTTAGTCAGCACTTCCTTCAGTTGATGACATCTCTGGGCCTCACAGAGATTGTTTCCACTGCTACCCATAAATTTGGTCACTCTCTTAACATGGTTTTCCCTCCTGGGGGTCAAAACCTCGGATTTAGGGGTGGAACCAGTCGGATGGTCTGAACACTACACCATGCGGTTCAGTTTTTGCATCCCCCTTCATAGGCCTACCCCTGTATAGATGGTCAGGTACTGCCCTTTACGAGATATAAGCTCTGAAGGCCTGGTGGCAGTGCTTGACCTGTCAGTCCTTCCACTGGCAAACAATGACCCAGAAGCCCTAGTGGTGGCCTATAATACGGCCATATCTACGGCCCTGGATGTCATTGCTCTGGTCCGCGTTCGTCCTCTCTCCCTTCACCCTCGATCCCCTTGGTTTGATGGGTCCTTGAGGGAGATGCAGTGACTAGGACGAAGGTTAGAGTGTTGCTAGCAGAGGTCCCGCCTTGATGCCAATCACCTTAGATTGATGGACCATTATCAAGCCTATCAATCCGCAATCACCTGTAAGAAGGCAGAGTTCCTGTCCAGGGAGATTGCGGCCACTCAGAACCAACCAGCTCAGCTTTTTTGAACCGTTGACAGACTGTGCAACCTGGCCTGCCTACAGATACAAAAAGCATTTTTGCAAATTGAGTGTGAGGAGCTTGCTTGATTCTTTGCAGCTAAGGTGGTTGACATCAGGGCGGTACTCCAACCGGCACACTCCATGGGCACTGCTCTGAACTGGTGTTTGGGAACTGCATCTCGGTTTTCCTGGAGTACCTTCAGCCAGCCTGAGCTTTTGGACATCATGTGGATTGTCCAGGGTATGCCCCCTACGTGCTGTAGTTTGGATCCAGGACCAACTACCCTGATTTTGGGTTGTGGTGGCATTCTTGGTCCGATCCTAGCATGGACAGTCTGGTACTCCTTTGAAACAGATGAGTTTCCTAGTTCCCTGAAGGAGGCGGTGGTGACACCCCTCTTGAAGAAAGCTTCTTTGGACCCAGACTGCCATGCAAACTATAGACCAATCTTAAACCTCCCCTTTAGGGGGAAGTTGATCGAGAAAGTAGTGGCCGTACAACTGGAGGACCATTTGACCATCTATGATATCTATGAGCCTCTCCAGTCCAGTTTTCGAAAGAGGCATAGTACTGAGACAGCGCTGGTTCGGGTGCCCAGTGATCTCCTGATAGCTAGATATTAGAAGAATCACTCCATCTTGGTTCTTCTTGATCTCTCTCTCTCTCTCTCTCTCTTCAGAGTTTGACACTGTGGACCATGGGGTTCTGCTTGACCATTTGAGGTTCATCTGTGGCCTGTCAGGTACGGTCCTCAGGTGGTTTTCATCTTTCCTCACCAGAAGAACTCAGACGGTGGTGTCAGGGATTTATTCTTCTGACCCAGTTCCACTATCATGTGGGGTTCCTCAGGGATCGGTGTTGTCCCTCATGTTGTTCGCAGTGTACATGCTACCCCTTGGAGACATTGTACGAAGGTATGGGCTGAGGTTTCACTGCTATGCTGATGATACCCAGCTCTACCTGTCTTTTGCACTTGACCAGGATAGAGCTCTCTCAGTATTTAACAACTGCCTTGTAGAAATCCAGGAGCGGATGAGTTTGAACTGGTTGAGGTTGAACTCGGAAAAGACTGAGGTGCTGGTGGTTGACCCGGGTCACCAGATAGGAGGATTGGGGTCACCCTCTGGACTTATTCTTGGGGGGGTTTGCCTCTCCCAACCTCCGAATGGGTGCGAAACCTGGGGTAATTTTTGAAAAGGGACTGACACTTCATTCGCAGGTGTCTGCCGTTGTCAAATCCTCCTTTTACCATCTGAGGAGTATCTCCAGAGTCAAGCATCTTGTTCTGTCCGGTGACCTGCCTACGCTGGTCCATGCCTTTGTGTCCTCGCGCTGGATTATTGCAATGCCCTATATCTAAGGCTCCCAGGGGTGAATATTCGCTGCTTGCAGCTGGTGCAGAATGCAGCGGCCCGGTTGTTGACAGGAACCACCTGGTCCTGTCATATTTCTCCGGTGCTGCGCGAACTGCACTGGCTGCCGGTACAGTGGCAAATCACCTTCAAAGTCGGACTTCTGACATATAAAGCCCTACACGGACTGGGTCTGGACTATGTCCGGACTACCTGAAAGAGCTCCTGGTCCCTTACTGCCCTGGGTGATCGAGGGGTTGCTAGAGATCCCAAGGGTCTGTTTAAAATCTTCCAGGGCCCGTGCATTTATACACGTGGCCCCTACCCTTTGGAATTTTCTACCCCATCAGTTACATGAGTGCATGACTGTGGAGGGATTTAAACAGGCCCTAGAAACCTTCCATTGGACCCAAGCATTTGGGGAATAACTTGAATATTATTTTATTGCTTTTCTGTATTTTATACTATTTATAATGCTTGTGATTATGCATGAGGCTGTTTTAATTGTTATGGGCGGTGCCTTGGTAATTGAAAGGCGCCATAGAAATAAACTTGACTGATTGATTAACCTATTTTCTTGCTAGGCTCCCCAGGTCCCAGAGTACCTCTTGCATCTCTCTTGATTTGAGCCTGTTATTCATCCCTGAAGGTCCACCTAGCTGCGGCTTCAGCCTACCACTTTCCAGTGGAGGGTAAAATCCTTGCTCAGTTGGAGATCTCTAGAACCTTTTTGAAAGGGATCTTCCATCTTAAGCCTCCAGTCTGGAATCCTGTTCTCCACTGGGATCTAAATTAGCAAGTTGCGACATGCATTACTTGTCCTGGAAAATGCTATTTTTGGTCGCTATTACCTCAGCTTGAAGGATTTCTGAGCTTCAGGCGCTTGTTTGTAAGTAACCTTATTTGATTTTTCACAGAGCCGGGTGGCTCTGAGGATTAACCTTTCCTTTCTTCCGAAGGTTGTTTTGGAATGTACTTTAAATCAGAATGTTGAACTGCCAGTTTTTTATCCGCATTATTCCAACAGGGGGGAATACCTTCTGCACACTTTAGATGTGCACAGGACTCTTGAGATATTACATCTCTAGGACCAAAGAGGCTCGAAAGTCTGACCAGTTTGTGACCTTTGCTCCTAATTGTCAGGGCAAGCCCATTTCCAAGCAAGGTTTGTCGAAATGGCTGACTAACTGCATCTCGTATAAATATGAGAAGCCCCTTCCGTGGGAGGTGAAAGGCCATTCTACTCGAGGCATGGCTGCTTCGACGGCCTTCCTCAGAAATGTGTCTATTGCTGATATTTGTGCAGCAGCCAACTGGTCTTCTGTCCATATGTTCACCAAGCATTACAGTCTGGACATTGCCTCTAGGCATGGAGCTGGTTTCAGCCTCGCTGTTCTGCAAGGCCTTCTTTCCTAAGTAGGCTTCCAGTTGGCAGGCGCTCCTTCCTCCCGGAACTAAGTCTCTGACTCCTCCTTATTCTGACTGCTTGGTACTCAGTTCTATACATGAAGACCTACTGCAGGAACCCTCTCGAAGTAAGATATGACAGTTATGTAAGAATTTACTGTAACAGTAGATCTTCAAGAGAGGTTCCTGCAGTAGGTCTAGATTTCCCAACCACCTTCCTCCAGCTCCTGTTAGATTTATTTTCTTTTCCCTCTCCTGGGGTTTCGCTTCTGCAGTATAGGGCCGAAGGAGTTGTATTTACTCCTTTCTCCCATTTCCTCTTCGGAGGTCTATGGTGGGAGAACTGGAGAAAAGGTGTGGGGACTGTCCCCTATATACTGTCATACTGATGCATGATCAGGTGACGCTGGGGACGGTGCCCCGCTAATGATTGCTAGCTAGAAATTTGCCATGCGGTCCTGATGCCAGGGGGTGCAGTCCAATATGTGAAGGCCTACTACAGGAACCTCTCTCAAAGATCTGTTACGGTAAGTTCTTACATAACTATCATTTAAGTGTTGACGTAGGAAGTCATCGTGGGTGGCCCCTAGCGGACTGCTTGCAAAAAAGATTCCGTGTGGTCCTAGTACCTGATGGCTATGGTTCCATAGGTGTGGCCTGATAGAAGCAATATCTTTGAAGATCTACAATCTATGGCCCCAGTCACTATACCTTTTAAATTTCAAGATACTGTATTGGGGCTCCCAACGTTACAGAAGGGGTCTAGGAAAAGATGGAGGTTAATTCAGATGTTGTGCCTAGCTGCCCTTAAATGTATCACTATTCAGTGGTTGACTCCTACCCCCACCATGAATTTATGAAGAAAGAAAATCTCTGAGTCTGAGACCATGGAATGTATTACTGTTACTCTCCAACTCCGGCTACCCAAATTATCTAGAAAGTTGGCAACCATGGCAACATAAACAAATACAGCACTGAAGAATCAGCTTGGGGGGTGGCTCTCTTTGTAGGTTTCAATTGGAATAAGACGGACATAAAGGGTCTTCAAACTCTTCACAAGTACTGGACGTAGACTGAATGTATTAAGTAAACTCTGAAGATGACAAATGGACCTATGAACTGCCTAGTTTATAGCTATACAAGCAAATGAGTAAGGATTAGCCCACGACAGAGCATGGGTCTACTGGGGATTAATGTATAGTTGGGGGGGGGGTTGGACCATGAGACCGAAGACTGAGTGGTTCCAACCACCCAGCCATACATTAATCCCCAGTAGACCCACATTCTGGAAGGGGTTAATTCACTTGTGACATGGGGAAGCAAAAGGGTTCGGCACTCTTTTTTGTTTCTCTTCCCCATGTTACATCTGTGTAGAAGTAATTTTAAAGTGCAAAATTACAAAGGTTCTGGGAGGATATTAAGGTTCCTACCATGGTGAAGAGAAAGGAGATTGCACCTGCCTAGAGAAACTACATGCTAAACTTTTTTATATTGTGAATGCAATGGTGACAAATTAGTGATTACATGCAGATGTGATCAACATGTCAGAATATGTGCTTATTTTGGCTTACTTAGTTTTGTAAACTGTGGAATCATCTCGTTTTTCTCCTAAGTTTGATGTTTGGGATTTGGGTGCTGTGCATTATGGGAAATGCATACATTTAAGTGCAGAGGAGATTTGAGATCTGGTAGTTGTTGCTGCAATTCCCTTGACCGGCCAACAGTTGCAACACTTAGGCTTACATCCTTTTTAATCTGTGCATTTTACAGCCAGCATTGTACATTAATAACTTTGCCACCTTTCAACTGATTTACATGAAATTTAGAAAGCACAGCCTCTGTGTCAGGAACTCTTGATCCTGTACATTCCATGTAGATCGGTTCAGGGGAGGCAAAGTTACAGAGGTGCCAAAAATGCAAACAAAAATATTAAGCCTTTTTTGCTACCCTGTAACTATAAAAAGACTCTGAAACCTGAAACTTTCAGGTTTGATAGAGATGGTCCAAGGTGTGTGCTTTTGTGATTTTTAGGTTCCACTGTTAAAGTAGCTTTTTAAAATATTTAATAAAAGACATGGAGACAATCTGGAAAATCATATGTGACATACCTTACTGTGTAGTTACTGAAAGGGTACGTGTTTCTGAGCCAATAGACCAAATAAAAAAAAAAAAATAACACATTACATAGTCATACAAATGTTTTCAAGCTACTTATGATGGAACTGCCAGAAATTTCACTTAAGCATATCTATTTTTGTTTGACAGTCATCTGTTGGCCAGCTGTAAATTGCAGGCCAAGACTGTTTTGGGACAGGAAACTAATATGGGGAACAGAATGTGGGTGCACTTTACCATTGATTAATTCTTAGGCAACTGTGGATCACTTGAGAATTAATCAATGGTCACCCGATGCTGCTGGACCAATCCTGTGCAACCCTTTCTCTTCCCCATGTTACAAAATACTTTTATGGACTTCCAGTGTTTGTATAATTTTTTTTTTTAATTTTCTTATGGTTAGCACTTTCTTATCTAGAGTTCTGCGACTAGAGCACAACAGATGAGCAAAACTGCCCATCAGTACTGTAAAGATGTGTTCCAGAGCTCCATATATGAAATGGAATTTGATGCTCTCAATGTAAAGCTCATATAAAATGTAATAAAAATGAAATTATTTAAAAAAAAGAAAATGACACCAGATCAGCCTGGGAGTTAACAGCACCATGAAACAGGCATTGAAGGGCTGGAGCATGATGATGGCAGTGACATACCAACCATAGTTGGTAGGGCAGTGCCTAAGTCAAACCCCAAACTAACTGTCTCAACAACGGTTGGGAGGGGGGAGGCTTTAGTCAATGCCACCAAAGTGGGGGTTGATAAGGACATACCTGATTTCAAAGGCAACCTGGACTTCGCCAGTGAAGCAGACTTATCTTTGTGCTTTTGCTTATGGCCAGAAGAGGAGACTCGTAACAATGACAGATCTTACTTCAAGAGTAGGCAATAACAGATAGGACTGAACAGCTAGGTGCTAGGACCACATGGAAAACTTTAGCTAGCAATGTCTGGTGGGGGGATTGCTCACCTGGCGTCACATGACCGACGTTGGCCCGGCACTATACAGTGGGTGGTCCCCATGCCCGTCCTCCAGTTCTTTCCTACTGTCAACCTGCGCACGTCTGACCTCACAGAACGCTACTACAGTCAACACCATTTTCAGTATGTATAATCTTTCAATTTATTTTCTTCAAAAATGTTGAATTTCATCGTCAGACTGCATGTCTTCTCCAATGCCTTCTGAATTGCATAAAAACAAGTGCGCCTGTGACAAGCAGATCCTGGAGAAGGACGGCCATACATCGTGTCTCCTGTGCATGGGGCCTGACCACAACATTGAGGACTGTGAGGCCTGCCAGAAATTTAATCAGGCTACATGGAAACTTCGTCAACAAACCCTGGAGGCCCATCTCTTAAAACAAAAACTGGCTTCCATGGAGAAGGACCTGCAGCAGGTGCGGAGCTCTTTCTCTTCACCAGGAGGATCTTCTGGCTCCAAGCAGAAGAAGAAGAAGAAGAAGAAGAAGGACAAGGAGAAGTATCGGGACCAGGATCAGTCTCCCTCCTGGCAGTGACTCCCTTCAGGGAGGGAGGCCAATGAGCAGCCTTCCTCCAGCAAGGATACCACTCCTCAGACCAGGTCTGTCTCCTTTTCTCTTCAGGGCAGCCCTTGGTCCCCCCGCCAGCACTGGTCACAGTTCAAGCGGGGACCTCTGGGGATTTGGAGGTTCCAACCACTTTTACGCCCTTCACTCCCTCCGGGTCTAAGCCAAGTGGTTCAGCTGATAAGTCAGTCGCCAGTTCTGTCGACGACTGTACAGCCCCAGCACTCAAGTCAGCCCCCACCTTGGGGTCCGACGTTGGTTCTTTGGACCAGCGCCCACTGCCGCTTCAGCTGCAGCTGTTCTGGGAGGAATCCCCCCTCCTGGGATGACCCTTCATTGCCTCTGGTGTCTCCCTTGCACCTGGAGTCAGAGGAGTTTCCACCTGCTGACCTGAATCCTTGGCCAGCAAGATGCAGGGTTCCTTTGGGGACTTAACGGCCCTTCCACCTCCGTTTGGGTTGCCCCCTCAGCCGCAGATTCTGGAGGTCCATTGGCCCTACTGCACTGATGCCAGAATCCCCCCCAGGTCTGTCACTGCCTCTCCCACGGGACCACCGTTGGCTGCTCTGCAGCCGACCCCTCTGCAACCTGGGCCATTTGGTGTCCCTTTGGTCCCCTCACCAGGCCCCTCTATCCAGTCGTTGGGTCCCTTGCCAGGCCACCCAATGCCAGTTTTCCATAATTTGGGTTACTGGATGCCGGGACACCCATCGCCGGGGTATCCAACACCGGGCTATCATATGCCAAGGTATCTGCCATCAGGTTATCTGCCGACGGGTTACCCACCAGTGGGTTACCCTCTGGTTTACCAGCCTTCTCCTCCTCCTGCTTCCCAGTCACAGGTGGATTATGATGCCCTTTTCCAGTCCTGGTGGAACAGGACCAAGGGCCAGCTGGTTTCTGAGTTGGACCGACGTCAGTCACTTGCGGCACCTACACTGGTCCATTTGACTCCTGCCCCTTGTTCTCTTTCTCTGGTGGAGACTCATCCATCCACTTCTGGCACCATGTCAGGAGTCCCAGTAGTGGGGGACAAGAGAAGTGTGGCATCAGAACCCATCAAAGAGGTTCCCAGACACAGGTCTTTGTCTCTGGATTGGAGCCCATCTTTGGACTCTGAGTCCGATTCCTCCTCTTCAGCCTCAGGTTCTGACTCTCCTCTGCCGGAGGACCCCAGACTCAAGGAGACCCCCAAGTCTCCCCTGGAGGACCCTTCCTTTATGGACATCCTCTGGAAAATCCAGGACACTAACGGTTGGAAGATCGAAGATCAAGACCCCCAATGCAAGAGATTGGCTGACTACCTGGACTTGCCAGAGCTGTCTCCTCTGCTCACTCCCCTGTGAACAGGGCCCCATGACGATCTCACCACCACTATTTGGCAGCAATAGTCAACAATCAGAGCAGTCTCTAAGAAGGTGGATCAATTATACCACGCCCTGGAGGGCAAAGAACACCTGAGTACCCATCCGAAAGCTGATTCATTGGTCATTAATGCGGCTCACGACTGCTCTACTAAACCTGCACATGAGTACCTCCCCTCCAGACAAGGAGTCGAGGATCTTGGACCAGTATGGACGTAAAGTCTTCTCGTCCTCCACTTTGGCACGAAGGGCCCTCAATTATGTGGCCCATATGGTATGCTACCAGAAGTCTATTCTGGGGAAGCTCAAATCTGAGTTTGAGGTCTTACCAGATTCTGAGGCCAAGACAAAGACAGAGCATATGGTCAGGATAGCAGAAATCACCTGACGTCATACCTTAAGGGTGACTTATGCTGTTGACGCTTCGGCTTGAAGCACCGCGATGGTTGTTTGCTTACACAGGCACTCCTGGCTGCGAGTCTCTGGATTCACCCAGGATGTTCAAGCCTCTATACTGGACACCCCCTTCAGAGGATCAGTCCTCTTTGGTGGCGACATCACAGATACGCTTACTGAGTTGGAAGGGAGTGGGAAGGCCTTCTGCTCCGTGCAATCTATGTATTGTTCCAATACAAAACCCAGGCAGACCTTTTGTCATCAGCCAAGGCGCAAGCCCGCCAAGTGTCATGGCAAATGTCGGGCTCCCTTGGCTACCTCCACCCCTCCAGCTAAGTCCCAGAGAGCTTCACGAGTGGCACTCCCCAACCCTCCCTCCTCTTCTTGATTCACAGGTCGCCCCCCCACTACTGATTCTGGAGAAGCCAGTCGGGAGCAGATTTGCCTGTCACCTGTCTGGGTAGGAGGTGATCACGGTAGACCCGTGGGTTCTTCAGCTCATTGCTCAAGGTCACATTAGAATTCACAGAGAGTCCTCCAGAAAATCTGCCAGGACACTCACTACCTGAAAGGTCACATTTCTCTCATCAGAAAAGAAACTGAGGCCCTGCTGGAAAAGTCAGCCATATAGCCCATTCCTCAGGGCCTAGCAGGAAGGGGGTATTACTCCCACTTCTTCCTGGTGCCCAAAAAGACGGGAGACCTTTGGCCCATACTGGACCTCTGCGCGCTCAATCTGTATACAGAGTACAATAGATTCCGCATGCTGACTCTCCCGGGTCTTCTGCCACTGCTCCACCAGGGACACTGGCTCTGCGCCGTGGATAAGCAGGATGCACATCTGCTATAGCCCTGTTTTCCAGGCTCACTGCCACTTCCTCAAAGCCCTTCCCTTTGGCCTTTCCTCAGAACCCAGGGTTTTTACCAAGTGCGTAGCGGTAGTGGCCTTTCAGTGCAAGGGCCATTATGTGTTCCTGTACCTCAATGACTGGCTGTTGGCCACATCGCAGTACAGCTTGGAAGCCTCTCTGTCAGCTACCCTGGCTCTGTTCCATCAAGTAGGGGCTATGGTGGACTACCCCAAGTCTCACCTGGTTCCTTCTCAGCACCTCCAATTCATTGGAGCTGTACTGGATACAGCCCAGGGGCAAGCCTTTTTCCCCATGGACAAGGCGGAAATGCTGCAGAAGAATGCCAGGCAAGTAGCTTTGAGCCGTTGGTTTATGGCCCGATCATTACTGCACCTCTTGGGTCTTATGGCAGCGGCTATTCCAACTATTCCCCTAGCCAGACTCCACATGCATATCACAAGGTGGCTGCTTCATGTGCAGTGGGACCAGCGGTCAGACGACCTGCACCACAGGATCCTGGTCTCCAACCTCATGCGGCAGAATCTCCTCTGGTAGCAGGACCTAAACAATCTCTGCCAGGGGGTCCCTCCCGGCCCAGACCTTGACAACAGATGCCTCTGGTCAAGGTTGGGGTGCCTCACTTGGGGATTGCAGGACCCAGGGATCTTGTTCTCAGCGGAAGCCTTCAACATCAACGTGTTGGAGATGCCAGCTATACGTGCTCTTCAGACCTTCCAGCCCCTTCTCCTTCCAGGCCAACTGTTGATCCAGTCGGACAACATGTGTGTGGTCTGGTACCTGAAGAAACAAGGAGGCACGAGATCGCACCCCTTATGCATGGAAGCGACGCTTGTTTAGAATTTGGCAGTCCTGCACCGCCTCCATCTCACAGCAGTGCACATCCTGGGTGTTCAAGACATCCTAGCGGACACTCTTAGTTTCATCAGTCAAGGGCATACGAATGGGAACTGAGGCAGTCAGCAGTCAAAGATATCTTCGACCTCTGGGGTCACCCAGATCTTGATCTGTTCACCTCCACATACAACGCAAAACTATCAAGTTTCTGCTCGCTCGTTCCTGGGTCTGGTGTTTTCTGGTGAGATGTGCTGTCTCTTTGCTGGACAGGGAGGTTCTTGTATGCCTTCCCTCCCTTCCTGCTGTTATAGAGGGTGCTGCTCAAACTGCAGGTGGAGGGGGCCCATAAGATTCTGATTGCTCCATACTGGCCTTGCCAAATTTGGTTCCCTCTGGACCAGCAAGTGGCGGTGGAGCCATGGGTTCTTCTGCCCCCTCTGCTATGGCCTCCTGACCCAGAAACAGGGCACCCTGGTTCACCCAGGTCTCAAGTCCCTTCACGTGTGGCATGTTCTGACATAGCAGTTGCGTGCTTCGGCATCTCTTCTAGGGTCGCCCAGGTTTTTGTGGAGGCCAGAAAGCCATCCACAAGGACTACATATGCTATGAAGTGGAAGAGATTCTCTATTTGGGCAGCTTCTAAGGGTCGGGACCCCTTTTCGTGCCCTTCCCCTCAGGTCATGGAGTACCTATTGCATCTCTGAGACCTGGGACTCACGATTCTTCACTGAAGGTCCACTTATCTGCCATTTCTACGTATCACACTCCAGTGGCTGGCAAGACCTTGGCTCAGCTGGAGGTCTCCCATATCTTTCCTAAGGGTATCCTCCACTTGAAACCCCCAGTTAGGAACCCTGTTCCTTCGTGGGATCTGAACTTCATCCTCGAGAAACTCACTTTGCATCCCTTTGAACCAGCCGCGAGTTGCGATCTGCACTATCTTGGAAAGTGCTGTTTTTAATTGCCATTACTTCTGCTCGAAGGATTTCCGAGCTTCAGGCCATGATGTGTAAGGAAACTTATTTGATTTTCCACAGAGACCAGGAGGTTCTACGTACAAATCCTAAGTTTCTACCAAAGGTGGTTTCTGAATTCACTTTGAATCAGACCATACACCTGCCAGTGTATTATCTTGAGCATTCTAATCAAGGGGAGGCCATTCTGCACACACTGGATGTGCACAGAACTTTGTGTTATTACCCAAATCGAACAAAGTCAGTCCGCAAAATGGATCAGCTTCTCATTTCCTTTGCGCCCAAAAGAGAAGGTGCTGCAGTTTCAAAAAGTACAGTTACATAAGAACTTACCGTAACAGCAGATCTTTGAGAGAGGTTCCTGCAGTAGGTCCTAACATGTAGGACTAGCACCACCTGGCATATGGACAGCACGGCAGACTTTTCCAGCAATGGGGGACCGCCCACCCAATGATGTCACCGTGACCCTATATAGTGGGCGGTGTCACAAATCCCACTCAGCAGGTCAGGCCCTCTGCTCCTACAGTGCCAACCTCCGAGCACAGTATTGTTAACAGAACAGGGTAACACTCCTGTTTTGTGGGTTCGAATCAACCTTTGGTCTCAAGTTCTTGGAGGGATTCAAACTGTGAACCTCTTGCTAGTGTACCCAGTGTACAGGCTCAGATAATTCTGCTCATTGGTGGGGTTGGGAGGCGCCAGATATCTTTTGCCTACGGGCACCTAACCAGGTGTACAAAATGAACCCTTAAGCACTCTATTAAAGACCTCAGAATAAACTCTTACCTTTTCCCAGTTTGGTATTACCATTATGCTATGCACAGTGTCACTGTAACTATATATGCTTCACTTGTCAAAGAAAGAATTTCAAAGGCACAAGTAGTCTCTAAAATGAGATGTTTACTTAAAAAGATAAAAATGTAAAATGTAAATATAGAACAATATATCACAAAACCATACAATCTTTTAAAATAATAAGGTTAAAAGTGCAAATTCCTACCAATAATACACTTAGGCCTGTCTACGTAATGTATTCTTTTCTTATAGTGCTGTAGATGTTTCTTCCTCAGAGTCCAAACATGTATATATCCAAATGGAATACAGACTACAGTTTAAAACTGGCTTTGCCAACCTCTTTGCATGAGGTCACCTAGCTCCTCCCTGTCAGAATATAAAAAACATTATACAAAACAGGATGTCTCATCCTTCAGAAGGTGACATCAGCAAAAACTAGTTTCTCCATGTCCTTTTGATCTAGAGTGCCTTCCTGTCTCAAGGACATCATTGGACTTTTTATGACTCTCTGCCGGGTCTCACTGAGGTGTCGTACTTTGCAACACCAGTCAATTAACTGTGGTTTCCTGAGGACGTCATAAAATGGATATTCCACTTCCTAGCTATCAAAGTAAACTGAGAAGCTAATTGCATACAGAGATCTGCTGTTTAACATATATCCTGTCTTTTGAACTGATAACTGGGGGGGGGGGGGTTATCCCACAGGCTGTCTCAGCATGTCTCACGAGAGACACTCAATAACACATTTTTTTATATTACAAAAAATAAACAGAATAATCAGAACCAGCTGTGCAAGCGTCACAATCCTCCCTACCTAAACTGAATCTGGGGGCTCTATCCCCTGCATGGGATAAGCTTCCCAGATCAGTTCACTGCTGATAGACGTGATTGGTCGCTCCAGCCCTATGTAGAATTGTCATGTCATACCCTTGCAAAGCAAGACTCCATCTTAGCAATTTACCATTGTTTTTTCCCCCCATCTGTGTCAGTCAAACCAGGGGGTTGTGGTCAGTCTGTACCACAAAATGCTGCCCATACAAGTATTGCTCCAACTTATTTAGGGCCCACACTATGGCAAGACACTCCTTTTCCATAGTGGAGTATGCCTGGTCCCTGGGAAGTAACTTTTTACTTAGATACGTTACAGGGTGATCTTTCCTTTGGCTGAATGTCTGACATGCCAGTCTGAACTATAAAGGGTCTGCTATAGTCAGGACTTGTCAAAACAGGAGCACTGCACAGTGCCTCCTTCAGTCTGGTAAAGGCTTCCTCACAGGCTGGGTCCCAAGTAATTTTCTTTGGCATCCTTTACTTTACCAGGTCAGATAGGGGAGCAGCCAGGTCACTGTAATTGGGTACAAATTTTCTATAGTACTCTGCTGTCCCGAGAAAACTCCTGACCTGCTTCTGGATTACCTCTATCTTTATTTGGTTAGGACGGAGCTGTCCTTGGCCTACCACATGCCCGAGGTATGCCACTTCTCCCATGGCCACCTAGCACTTCCTGGCTTTGACAGTGAGCCCGGCCCTCTGTATCCTACCCAGCACTTCCCTAAGGTGGGACAGGTGTTCCTCCCAGCTGGAACTAAAGATGGCAATGTCATCCAGGTATGCCACGGCGTACTCCTTAGCACCATTTAACACCTGGTTCACCAACCTTTGGAAAGTGGCCGGGGTGTTCTTCATTCCGAAAGGCATTACTTTGAATTCAAATAAGCCTATCGGAGTGATGAAGGCCGACCTCTCCCTAGCTCCGTCTGTCAACTCTACCTGCCAATACTCCTTGGTCAGGTCAATGGTCATAAGGTAGGTCGCTCCTCCCAACTTGTTCAGGAGTTTGTCCGTCCGAGGCATCGGGTGGGCGTCTGACTTCGTGACTGCATTCAGTCCACGATAGTCCACACAGAAATGAGTGGAGTCATCTGACTTGGGCACAAGGACTATGGGTGAGGCCCAGGGGCTGTGGGATCTCTGGATTACCCCTAAATCCAGCATCTCTTCCACTTCCCTCCTAATGTCCTTTTGGACAGCCTCTGACACCCGATATGTTGTCCGCCGTATGGGCGTCTGTGTCCCTGTCTCCACATCTGGCATCGCTAATGGGGTAAGTACAGGCTTGGCGCTAAACAATCGGACAAAGTCTGCTAAACCCCCCCTTACTTCCTGAATCTTGTCCGGGGTCAACTGGGGAGACAATTTAACTGCCTCCACAGAGGACTCCCGCTTACTTTCTTCCAGCAAGTCTAGAAGGGGGTCTCCTTCATTCGTCCCCTCCCCAGTACTACACACTGCAAACACCATGTCAGCCCTATTTGCACATGGCTTCATCATGTTGACATGGTACATCCTTTCTGTCAGGCAACTCTATAATATAGTTCACGTCATTTACCTTCCTAACCACTTTGTACAGTCCTGCCCACTCAGCCTGCAGCTTGTCTTTTCGGACCGGAATAAGGACCATGACTTCCAGACCCACCTTGTACGAGCGAGCTCTGGCTCTGCGGTCATACCACACTTTTTTGTTTCTGTTGGGCAGCTGCCAGGTTGCTCTGGGCTGTCCCCATAAGCTCCTTCAGCCTTTCCCTAAACCTAAGGACGAACTACTTGTGGGAGTTCCTGGTGGCATGCTTGCCTTCCCAGTCCTCCTGGATCAAGTCTAGGGGCCCACGATCGCCAGCCCATATAAGAGTTCGAAGGGGGGAAAATCCTGTTGACTCTTGGGGCACCTCCCTGTATGCAAACAACAGGTGGGGAGGGTATTTCCCCCAGTCCCTCCCATGCTGTTCAGCAAACGCCCAGAGCATTAACTTCAGGGTACCATTGAATCTTTCCACAAGCCCATTGGCTTGTGGGTGATACGGTGTCGTGCATCTCTGCATCACTCCACACTTCTCCCATAAACATTTCATCAGGTCTGGCATGAAGGAACCCCCTCGATCGGTGATAACCTCCTGCAGAAACGCAACACGGGAGAAAATCCCGAGTAAGGCATCTGCCACTTTGTCTCTCCTCAGTGAGGATTGGGTGACTGCCTCTGGGTACCGGGTGGCATAATTCACCACAGTCAGGATGAACCTCTTCCCTGAGGAGCTAGGGGTATTTAAAAGCCCCACAATATCCATTCCCATCCTCTGGAATGGCTCCTCCACTATGGGCAATGGAATCAGGGTGGCTTGGGTTTTCTTGCCCACTTTCCCTATTTCTTGGCACCGGTGACAAGACCTGCAATACTCCTTCACCTGCTGGGTGAAGTTTGGCCAACAGAAATTCTGGGCCAACCGCTGCATAGTGTGTGTGATTCCCAGATGACCAGACAAGGGAATATCAAGTACAATCTTGAGGAACTGGTCATGATACCCCTGGGGAACAACAAGCTGCCTGCCTAGCACCCCTCCCTCTGTCTGCACAGCCTGAGTATACAGCAGTCCATTTTTCCAATAAACCTTATGTCTGCCGTCACCTCCCTGTGCCCTGTCAGAGTTTGCCCAAGCCCTCAGCTTCTCTAGACTAGGGTCACTTCTCTGAGCAGCTGCAAACTCCTCACACATTCCCAAGGCATGGGACAGGTCCCCTTCTGTCCCTTAACTAGGGTCCCTAGCACTAGCGTCAGGGCACTCAGGAACACGGTCATCCCTAACCCTCTGACAATGGGTCACCCCTTCCTCATCGGAGTAATCCTCCATAGAGGTGTGGTTGACTGCTACTGGGGAAATTTCTACCCCCTTTTCATTAATCTCCATATCAGAAGACACAGGCTGGGGAACCAGCCTCCCAGTGGTTTTCACAATGGCTTCAGTGGGGTTTAGGGAACTACCATTTTCCCTTGCTGTTTGGCTACGGGTCACTGTACACACCATCCCGTTTGAGATTGCTGCCCATGATCACATCCACTGCTAAGGTTTTGGCTACAGCCACCTGTTGCACAGTTCCCCCTGTTTCACTCCGTCCAGAACACTGGCCAGTGGCAATGTTTTCTCTTCACCAGTGAACCCTTGTACAGTGACGTATTTATTGGGTATAAGCAGACCAGGCTGTACTAGATCCCCTTTTACCAATGTCAAGGATGCCCCCATGTCCCTTAACCCTTGCGTCTATACACCATTCACCATGACTGGGTACATGTACTCCCTCATGTTCACAGGCATGCTTCCAGGGACACACAAACAACCCACTTCTTTCCTAGTCCCCTGTTGTGTATTGCTTGCCTTTTTGGGACACTGTCTGGCAATATGCCCAGTTTCTTTACACAACCACCATTTATTTCTTTTCTCAGAGAAATCTTTTCTCTGAAACCTGAGGCTAACTGGTTTCAGTGGAGGCAGTGAGGGTTTTAGCTGCCCTGAAGGCACGCTTTTCCCGTTCTGCGCTGCCACGCCCACTCCATTCACTCTCAGGGCAGGTCTGTTTTTTTTTGAGATCTCGGTCCTCCAGCCAGGTTTTCAGCTCTGATGGGCATGCCCAGAAAAACTGTTCTAACAAAATCACATTTTCAATTTTATCAACAGAGTTTGCTTCAACTCCTTCCTACCGTTTTAAAAACTGATGTTTTGTGGCTAGCTCCTCGTAGCTCATGTCAGGGCTTCTCCTGAGCTTATTCAGCAATTAATTCAAATTTCTTTAACAGTGCAGCTTTAAGTTTGCTGTAATCATCACTGTCCTCATAGTCCATTTGACCCAATGCATCCCGAGCTTTCCCGGTAAGTAGCGGGGATAGCTGGAAGCTCCAGGACTCTCTAGGAATTTTAGTGTCAATACAAACTTTTTCAAAAGAATTTAAAAAGGCATCCATATCCTCCCCCTTTAAATTCAGCTATCAATTTGGGATTCAATTTGTAACCAAGTCCTGTAGTCCCAGTTAAATCCAAGCCACTTACCTGCTTTGGTGCTGGTGGTTGGAGTCGTAGCTTCTCCTGTTCGTGCTGCCTCTGGTGCTCACACTCCTCATGGTCTGCCTCTTGCCGTTCTTGCTCCCTCTTCTCCTCTGCAGCTCAGTGTTCTCGCTCTCTCCTCCTCTGCAGCTCTCTGCTCTCACTCTGCCTCCCTCTGGAACTCCAGCTCCATTCTGCGTAACTCAATCTACAGCCCGAGTATTTCTGGCTCTAGAATGCTGGTGACCTTCCCCTGCTGCTGTGGCCCTTCACTGACCGTGGCCCTGCTGCCCTCCCCATCGGATCTGGACACTGCACTGGCCGCTAGCCCTTCCACATTCAAGGTTCGGTCCCTTACAGTCACTGTCTGTGACTTGATGCTCTGGGTATCTGCTACCACCAGGGCATCCATGAGGTTCTGCTTGGTGGCTTTCACCTCGAACGGGACTCCTCTGTCCCTGCACAACTGCTTTAAGTAGTCTACAGTGTGCCCGCTGTAGTTGGAAACCATCTTCTTCCCTAACTACGGCTACTCTGACTTGCACTTTAGAAAAAAAAAAATAAAACAGGTAGGAACTCGACTGTAAGCCAAGTGATATAGTTCTGTTTCCTTTTAAAAATAAATCACTGCCTTTTTCTTTCTTTGCAAGTGAGCCGACACACTGAGCAATAAAGCTTGTAATACCAAACTTATGCACACCGCTGCCAACCAATCTGTCACAACCCCCACTCAGCAGATCAAGCCCTCTGCTCCCACAGTGCCAACCTCAGAGTACAGTATTGTGAACAGTTAACAGAACAGGGTAACCCTCCTGCTTTGTGGGTTCGAATCAACCTTTGATCTCAAGTTCTTGGAGGGATTCAAACTGTGAACCTCTTGCTAGCATACCCAGTGTACAGGCTCGATAATTCTGCTCATCGCGGGGCGCCAGATATCTTTTGCTCACGGCACCTAACCAGGTGTACAAATGAACCCTTAAGCACTCTATTAAAGACCCAGAATAAACTCTTACCTTTTCCCAGTTTGGTATTACCATTAAGCTATGCACAGTGTTACTGTAACCATATATGCTTCACTTGTCAAAGAAAGAATTTCAAAGGCACACCAAGTAGTCTCTAAAATAAGATGTTTACTTAAAAATAGATAAAAATGTAAATACAGAACAATATATCACAAAACTATACAATCTTTTAAAAGAATAAGGTTAAAAGTGAAAATTCCTACCAATAATACACTTAGGCCTGTCTATCTAATGTATTCTTATCTTCTTATAGTGCTGTAGATGATTCCTCCTCGGAGTCCAAACATGTATATATCTAAATGGAATACAGACTACAGTTTAAAACTGGCTTTGCCAACCTCTTTGCATGAGGTCATCTAGCTCCTCTCTGTCAGAATACAAAAAAAATTATACAAAACAGGATGTCTCATCCTTCAGAAGGTGACATCAGCAAAAACTAGTTTCCCCATGTCCTTTTGATCTAGAGCAATAGTTCTCAGACGTTGTCACAGTGAGCCTCCCCAAATCCATGGAAGAGATTTTGAGCCTCCTCAAAAAAATGAAATAATCTTGGGACTCCCCAATGAAAAATAACACACTGTACTTTGTGCAGTACTGCATGAATAAACTGAAACCCCTTTGAGTACTTGGCTCACATTCAGTTCTTTGTCTTATACTGACTTGGAACTTTTGAAAAAGAGCTCATGTGCTTAAAGGTTTTATCTGAATAACAAATAAATAAAATAAACAAATACAATTATTCAGCTTATTATAACACCCCCCCACACACACACACACAGGCCAACCTACTTGCTCTGCTATTTTCATTCTTGAACCATTGTTCCCCCTTGTTGCAGTACCTTCATGGATCAGACTACTTGCTCTGTTTCCTCTCTATATGAAATAACCTTCCTACATACTTTGCCTCTCCCCCTCCTTCCCTGCTCCTAAGCAACTTCTCTGGGATTACTTTGCTCCTTCCTGCTATTGCTCTTAGCACTTCTATGCTCAACCCTTGTATCTGGGCTGTTCTGCCATCAGTCTACAAACTGATCAATTACCACCACTCATTATTAATTTACTGTACATATTTATTTGCACTATTGCTCACTGTATATTTCTTGATTCTTTTGCAGTTACCGTTTGAAATTTATTCACTCCTTACCCTTCCCCGGGTACACCTGAAATGAGCCTTGGCTCATTCACCTTCCCTTGTCACCTATTAATAAATAAATACATAAAATTCACCTACTGTTATTATCCTCTTTCAGTTTGCTTCATCTCTTCACACAAAATATATAAAACCCAAAATTTAAATACAGTACTTTTTCAGACTTGCTTGAGCCTCCCCTGGAACAGGTTGGGGCCTCCCCAAGGAGGCTGGCCTCACCATTTGAGAACCTCTGATCTAGAGTGTCTTCCTGTCTCAAGGACATCAAAGGACTTTTTATGACTCTCTGCCAGATCTTACTGAGGTGTCATATGCTTTGTGATACCAGTCAATTAACTGGGTTTTCTTGCGGACGTCATAAAATGGATATTCCACTTCCTAGCTTTCAAAGCAAACTGAGAAGTTAATTGCATACAGAGATCTGCTGTTTAACATATATCCTGTCTTTTGAACTGATGGTGGTGGTGGTGGTGGTGTGGGGGGGGGGGTTATCCTACAGGATGTCTCAGCATGTCTCATGAGAGACACTCAAGAACACATTTTTTTATATTACAAAAAAAAAAACACAACAGAGAGTAATCAGAACCAGCTGTACAAGCGTCACAGGCAGTCCCCACACCTGCCCTCCAGTTCTCCCGTCAGAGCCCAACAGGAGAGGAAAGCCGGATCTGGAGATCCAATAGAAAATTAGGGGGAAAGAGGGAGGGAAAAACATGACCTACTGCAGTAACCTCTCTTGAAGATCTACTGTTACGGTAAGTTCTTACGTAACTGTACTATCTTACTTTGAGAGGGTTTCTGCAGTAGGTCATAACATGTAGGACTGAATCCCAATCAGTCCCTCCGAAGAGAGACCAAGAGAAACACGGGAGGTTGAGGAGGAGGAGAAACCCAAAAGAGGACCGAATGGGACCAGCCTAGGACAGAAGGCCCTGCAGAACAGCTAGCCCAAACCCGGCCCTTCACCTAGAAGCAATGTCCAGACTGTAGTGCTTGGTAAAGGTATGGCTGGAACTCCAAGTTGCTGTTGCACAGATCTCCACTGCAGAAACGTTACGGAGAAAGGCTGCGGATGCAGACATGCCCCTAGTACCCCAGCAGAGGTTTGTCATACTTCTAATAGCAGAAGCGAATGCAGTTTGTTGGCCACTTATAGAGACATTGATTAGAGACAGCCTTCCCCAAGGTTTTGGGGGCAAAGGAAACAAAGAGCTGGTAGTCCTTATGGGAATCTTTGGTCCTGTAAACACAGTACCTTAGAATTCAGTGCACATCTAAGGTATGATGACGAGCCTCACCTCTATTCACTGGAGCCGGATAATAGACTGGAAGTTCCACTGTCTGATTCAGTGTAAACTCCGACATCACCTTAGGCAAGAACTTGGGATGAGTTCTGAGGACCACCCGGTCCTTATGGAAAATAAGATAAGGCTCCTTAAAAACTAGGGCCTGGAGCTCGGAAATTCTTCAAGCAGAAGTAACAGCAACTAAAAACAGCGCTTTCCAAGAGAGATAGCGCATATCACAGCTCACCGCTGGTTCAAAAAGAGGGAGAGTGAGCTTCTCCAACACAAAATTCAAATCCCAAGGCAGTGTAGGGCTGCGGATGGGGGGGTTTCAGATGGAGAATCCCTTTTAGAAAAGTTTTGGAAATCTCCAACTGGGCCAAGGGCTTACCATCCACAAGCATGTGATACGCCGAAATGGCGGACAGATGCATTTTTAGTGAAGAATAGGAGAGTCCTGAATCAGAGAGATGAAGCAAGCATTCCACGACATGCAGGGAACAAGTAAAAGGGTCCCAACCCTTGGAAACTGCTCAAACAGAAAATCGTTTCCACTTCATGGTGTAAGTGGATCTAATGGAGGGCTTCCTAGCTTCCCCAAGCACTTGGGCTACTCTGGTGGAAACCCCAAAATGAGACATCGCTATGTCTGCAGGAGACACGCATGCAGGTGCAGGGTCCTCAGCCCCAGGTGCACCAGTCATCCCTTGTTCTGGGCGAGAAGGCTGTGCCTTATTCGAAGCGGAACAGGGGGTTCTTTTGCCAACTGTTGAAGGAGCGGGAATCAAATTTGTCTCGGCCAGAGAGGAGCAATCAGGATCATTCGTGCTCTTTCTGTCTGCAGTTTGACGAGTACCCTCTGAAGAATGAGAAATGGGGGGGGGGAGGGGTATAAGAACCTCTCTGTCCAAGCTGGGAAGCTTTGCGTTGATGGGGAGGTGAAGAGGTCGAGTTCCGGTCGTCCCCATCTCTGAAATAGTGACTTTGCCACTTCCTGGTCTAGTTCCCATATGTGAGCAAGGGTGAAAGATCTTCTTAGACTGTCCGCTAGGACTTTTGCACTCCTGGAATGTGCACTGCTGAGACAGACAGATTGTGCTGGACTGCCCAGTCCCACACTCTCGGCTCCCTGCAAACGAGGGTACGAACAAGTGCCTCCCTGCCTGTTGATGTACCAGACTACCGACATGTTGTCCTTCTGGACTAGCAGTAATCCCCTTGGGAGGACAGATCAAAATGTTTGAAGTGCGTACAGGACCACTCATCTCCAGAACACCGATGTGCAAAGACATCTCCAAGTGAGACCAGAGACCCTGAGCTTGATGGTCCCCAAATGAGCCCCCCAACCCAGATTGGAAGCATCTGTGGTTAGAACTCTGAGGGGGGGGCTGGGCCCCGAAATGGGAGACCCAAAGACAGGTTCAAGGGATCCCTCCACCAAAGTAAGTTTCTCTGAAGAGTGGAGGAAATTAGGACCGGATGGTCCAAATCATCCTAGAGTTGACCCCACTGAACTCGCAAGGACCACGGAGTGATTCTCCAGGGGAACCATGGAGATGGAGGCCACCATCAAACCCAGTAGCCAAAAAACCTCTCGGGGCTGGGAAAGATCTGGAAGAGGCTACAAGAGTAGCCTGCTTGATCAGAGTTTCCCTCCTGTCTGGGGGGAGAAAGGCTCTGTCCTGGATTGCATCCAAAACTGCTCCAATAAACTGCAGCTTCTGAGAAGGAATCAGAGAAGACTTAGGGATATTGACCATTAACCTCAGTCTGGAAAACAAATCCAGGTTGACTGAAAGGGCCTCTGAAAGTGAGTCCCTGGACAGAGCTGAAATCAGCCATTGGTCCAGGTAGGGGAAATAAAACTATGCCACTACTTCTAGGCACTTGGTAAAAACCCTGGGTACAGAGGAAAGACCAAATGGGAGGGCTCGAAATTGGAAGTGCTCCCTTTGGAAGGTAAAGCGCAGGAAGCGGCGGTGGCTGGGAAAAATCGGGATGTGCAGGTGAAGGGGCAGGAGGCTCTGGAGGGTTAGTATCTTGAATTTTTTTGTACTCGACGAACAGGTTGAGCCTGCTGAGGTTGAGAATGGGTCGCAGGTCGCCTGTCTTTTTTGGAAGCATAAAAAAGTGGGAGTAAAACCCCCACCCTCCATGCCAAAGAGGGACCAGCTCTATTGCTTCTTTTAACAAGAGAGCCTGAACTTCCTCCCTTACGAGAATGATCTGGTCTTGACAGTAGGCTGACCTTTGCAGTGGAGACTAGGCAGGAGGTTCCAGAAACTCCAGGGTGTGTCTTTGGGACACTAGCTGCAGGACCCAAGCGTCGGAGGTGATGCTCTGCCACTCTTGTGCATGGCGAGCAAACCTCCTCCCACCGGCTCCTTACACTGTGGCTGAGGAGGGGATGGGGCAAAGGAGTCAGGGGATGGCAGGGCGGGCCGGGGAGGGCCCACGGACCAACGTTGATTTTTGGAGGCAGGTGGGGAGGACAAGGTTCCAGTGGCCTTGCGTTTTCCCTGACTACAAGTCTAGGCTTGTCTAAGTTGCCTTCAGGTCCTTTTCTGACAGGGCCGCTGTGCTTGGGAGCCCGATTGGTACATGGACCTCACAGACCTAAGGGCCTGCCCGCGGTCCTGAAGGTCTGTATTAATATCTTTGGTGTCTCCACCAAAGAGCAGAGCCCCTGAAAGGAGCATCATGAATCGCAGACTGGATCTCGTTGGCGAGACCAGAAATGCGAAGCCAAGCATGCCTAAGGGAGATGGTGGTCACCGAGGTCTGAACCACTGCATCAGCAGAGTCGTAAGTGGCCCGAAGAGCATGCCTGCATGAAATCTTGGACTGGCGAATGTCCTTGGCGAGCTCCTCCTTAAGGTCCGAAGCTTCCATAGACTGGACACGGGCCTCGAGCTTGGCTAAGGTGGCCTTTTGGCGAGACACCATGTGGGCTATGTAATTAAGGGACTGCAATGCACACATAGTTGAGGAATAGACTTTCTTCCCATACTGGTCAATGTGCCTTGACTCTTTGTCCGGAGAAGACGTGCTCATGTGCTTAGGGGCAGTGGAGCGATCATGAGCTGCTGAAATGACAACAGAGTCAGCCTTAGGATGCAAACTCAGAAAAGGAGCATCCTTAGGCGCCCAGTAAGTTCTGTCTGCTCTCTTGGGGATGGTTGGGACAGAGTGGGGCAGTTGCCAGATAGTCATGGTGAGGTCTTGATGAGGCCCAATCCATGGAGGAACAGGAATGGGGGTCAAAGACTTAAGATCCAGATGCTCAGCAAATTTTGTCTCATGGGATCCTGCTCCCAGACTCCCATTCGTAGAATTGCTATATGGATCTCAAAAGGTCCAGAAAGGAAGGATCCTCAGGGGGGACTTGGGAGAGGCCCTCTCTTTAGGGACCGGGGATTCATGACCCAATGACTCCTCTGAAGAATCCTCCCCAGAATCCGGATAGTCTCCTACACCAAAATCCGGAAGAGGTATATCCCACGGGTTAGTCCCCCTGACACCAACCGTAGAAGGAGGAAAGCTCATGGGGGACAAGGACCTGGGAGGGGAACGAGGTGGTGGGATTTGGCTCTCCAGGCCTGTCAACAACTCAGACCATGCCTCCTTCCACCAGGACTGGATGAAGGTCCTGGGGTCGGGCTGAGGAGTCGGAGGGTGTGGAGGAGGAGGGAAAACACAGGGTGGTGGGTAGTGGTACTCATGGTGTCCCTGAGGAGAATATCCCAGGTACGAGGAGTAATCTGGAAAGTAATGCCCTGCAGGATGCTAATCATGTGATGGGCCAACCGGGGAGTAGTCCAAAGAATACCTAGAAAGGTAATGTGGGACAGGAAGGGATCTCAAGAAAAACCCTGACATCAGGGGAGCTGATGTTGGGTGAGTCCACGAAGGACCAGCCATAGTATAAATGAGAGGCTGATCCGGCGCAGGGACATCCGCCGTCGGAATCCCAGTCATCGCATCAGAAAAAGATCTAGCGCTGGGTAAGCTGGCGTCGGGATCCAACAGGAGAACCTGGTCTGCCAAAGGAGCTGGTGGCAGGGGCAGACGAACAGGTCTCGGCAAGGAGACAGAAGTCGGAGGGTCCGGCGTCGCAATATATTTTGACAGATCCGATGGAGGAGGAATGTCCGGCGTCGGTTCTGCAACCGGAAGAGAACTAATCCTCCTGGGTAGGGATGGGAGGTATCTCTGTGTCAGGTCCAGATGGAGTAGGAGGGACCTCCTCCCCAGAAGGGGAGCGGGGGTGAGATCCTGGAGTGTGATCCACATCCAGGAGACCGGTACTTTCTCCGCCAGGGGTAGCTGGATTTGAAGGCTGAGCTACTGGCAGGGGAGAAGGGGGAAAAGAGGCAGTCTTCCCCGGGCTTGTCTGGACCTCGGGTGGGCAAACAGAAGTCCCAGACGGGAGAGCCGTGTCTGAGCAACTGCCAGAGGAGGTTGACTTAGACGCGGGTGGGGAGGAGCCCCCTGCTGATTTACCAGCTGAGGCTGGGCGGGTCCCCGAGGAATGGGGAGCCAACTTCTCAGCGGCTGGGCGGTCCCCAAAGGAGCCGGGGGCCAACTTACCTGCCAAGACTGGGAGCAAGGCTGTGGTAGTTTCGCTGAAATCCCCGGACGCAGCCTGGACAATCTTGATTGGAGGCAGCGGGGGTATAGCCTTACTAGAGGAAGGCCTGGAAGACTCAGCCCTGGAACCATCTGACGAGTGCTCCCGCTCCCGATGTTTCTCTTTTTCTTTTATGTTTAGAAGGAGAAGTAGAAGGTGAGGATGACTCCCTGATCTGCTCCATCTGCTTCTCCAGCAAAGCTGAGACTTCAGCAAATGGGCCTCCAGAGCCTGCTGTCTCCATTTCCAGGTGGCCTGGTTGAAAGGCTGGCAGTCTGGGCAGGTAGTCATGGGATGGTCCGGGCCTAGAGAGATGGCGCAATTATGGTGGCTGTCCTTGTGCGGGATCTGGGTGCCACAAGTCTCACATTTCTTCTTTGATGTGGGAGAAGACGTAGAAACCACTCAGACTGAAAACTCGGAAAAGGCAAATAGAAACAAATGGAGATCGCTGAGCAAGTCTACTGCTAGGTAACTGCACGAGGTGATGGGAAAGAACTGGAGGGCGGGCATAGGGACTGCACACTATATAGTGTCACACTGATGTCGGGTGGGCAGTTGCCCGTCAGGTATTGATGGAAAAGTCTGCTGTGTGGCCCAGACGCCAGGTGGTACTAGTCCTACATGTTACAACCTACTGCAGGAACCCTCTTGAAGATCAATGTTTATCCAAATGGTTAGCAAACTGCATTTTGTTTTATCAAAAGTACAACAAACCACTTCCAGGGGAAGTTGAAGGGCATTCAACCAGAGGCATGGCTGCATCTACTGCTTGTTTCAGAAATGTTTCTGCTGCAGACATTTGCGTGGCAGCTACTTGGAAATCTGTCCACACCTTTACTAAGCATTACAGTTTGAACATTACCTCTAGGCACAGGGCTGGCTTTGGACTAGCTGTCCTCCAAGGCCTTCTGTCTTAGACCCTACCTTCTGCAGACCTTTTTTCTGCCTCCCGTGTTCAGTATTTGCCTGACTTACACTGCTTGGAACTAAGTCCTATGTGTTATTGCCTACTGCAAGAGCCCTCTCGAAGTAAGATAGTACAGTTATGTAAGAATTTACCCTAACATTAGATATTTGAGAGAGGCTCTTGCAGTAGGCAAGGGTCTCCGTCCCTCCTTCCCCCTGCTGCTGCTACTTTTCTAGCCTTTTTTCTTGGCGCCAGGAGCCTACTCCTCATGTCACACCTTCTTAGGTCTCTGGCGGGAGAACTGGAGGGGTGGGCATGGGACCGCCACTATATAGCTGGGCCGTTAGTCATAGGCCAGGCTAATCGGTGGCTCCTCTCGGCAGGACATTGCTAGCTAAAGTTTTCTGTGTGGTCCTAGCGCTTCGCGGCTCAGTCCTATGTGTTATTGCCTACTGCAAAACCTCTCTGGAAGATCTATTGTTATGGTAAGTTCTTGCATAACTGTACTTTCCTTATTTTTGTCTTTTGATTTCGACGACAGTTTCTTGGTCAATGGTGAGGGAGAAGCGGGCCTGGATCCCACAGGCTTTTCCATAGCTTTCAATGCTTTCTGAGTGGGAAAGCTCCCCAAGGCCTTTCAACGGTGTTGCCTTATAGCCTGGTTTAGACTGTGGCAAATTTCACAGGCCCTCACGTTTTGAGATCGGCCCAAACGCAGAAAGACTGTGTGACTGTTGTCCCTGTAGATTTTGTAGCCGCAGTAACCATATTGGAAGTGAAAATTATGTACCTACTGTAATTCTTGATCTTCCTGGATATCTTCACCTTTCATCACTGGTGGGTACCAGCTGGAGGTGCAAAGACCCCGTGGGAAGCTTTTTGGCTAAAGCTTTCAATCTGAAGGAGAGGCCCACATTGGGAATGGCACTGCCCTCGAGGCTGACGTATTACATGGTGCTCGCGGGTTGGCCAGTAATGGACACCAGCCCCTCCACCACCTCAGTTTTTCTCACTGGACAGGAAAATAGAGACTGAGAAAAAAGGGGTGGAGGGTGGGGCAAGGGAGCCCAAGGGATAGAAAAAGGAAAGGATATAAACTTAAGAAGGAATAAGCCGACCAGAGGAAGGGGAGAGGCCCTAAGTTTTGTGGGAGGGAGACACCAACCAGTGAGCAGGCAAGAAGGGGTTAAGAGAAAGGGTAAGGAGGGAGGAAGGTAAGAAAGAATAAGGAGGCGGGAAGGAAGGAGAAAGAAGAGAACAGAGAGAGAGAGAGAGAGAGAGAGAGTAGACCCCAACAGGACAACCCACCAAGTGGGGATCCTGTACTGACCAAGGATTAAGGAAGGAGATCCTCTCTTTTCTTTTTAAATGGCAGGGACCCTGGACAGGCCATCAGATTCAGAACCATAAGAAGTCCTAGAAGACAAGCAAAGAGGATCTCAGAAGCTGCTCCAAAGAAGCAAATCTCCACGCCACATAGCGAAGGATGGGGTCCAACCAGCTCCCTCTCTCCCCCTCCCTGACCCGCTATATAGGGGTGAGGAGAAACAGGAGGCCCACCCTGGGGCAGGGCCTCTTCGGTTAGGACTGGAGGCAATCACTGTGCTAGATGAGGCCCTCTCTAGCTCAAGAGGAGGGCTGCTTGCACCTAAGTACACCATTAGGTAGAGGATTTAACTCTCAAGGAGGTATGAAATTTGACAGGACCCTGGCCCATGGGCTATCCAGGCTGGTCACCACAAGAGTATAAAGAGCCATGCATGGCTCCAAAGTCAGAGGAGAAAAAGAAGAAAAAGGATGGGAGTCTTTGGAGCCCCGATGACCATGACAGGGACCCAAGGGAGGCAAAGAAGGTCCTCAAGAAAAGGGGGGGTTCCAAGAACAAACCAGAATTCTCTGGAAAGGATGCCATCCCAAAGGTGTCCTGGCCAGGCCATACGGGGTTCCAAGGAGCACCAGACCAGAGAGGGCAAGAGTACCTGCTTGCCCCCCCGAGGTGGGTTCCTGGTGCTTCAAAGAAGGGTCAGTGAACCTGGAGGTGCCAGCGGGATTAGACCCACAATTTACCTCAACTGGGGGGGAAGGCAAGCAGGGAGGAGGCACTGCCTAGAGGCTGAGGCCTAATAACGGATGGTGGGTGGGAAGCAGTGTTGAATACTGTAGATATACAGGAAGATCAAGAATTACAGTAGGTATGTAATTTTCATATCCTAACTGTATCAATCTTCACCATTCATCACTGGTGGGTGAGTACCAAGCACCACGACTGTAACACTGCCAGCTCCTTGAGGGCTGAACCTTCCCTCAGTTTCTTGTGGGGGGACTCACAAGAGGAGGGGTTCCATTATGGGTCTGGCCAGGCCTGCTACTGATCAGGGTCAGGTCAAGGCTCCTGATGCGCAGGAGAAGAAGGGTGCCCTGATAGCTCTTGCCTGGCCCTGCAGAAGAAGAATCAGGCCCCCTGGAAAGGCGAGGCAATCATCCTACACCGGGCCAAGAGTGACAACCGAGATAAGCAGAGCCACGCTGTCCACCAAATGCAGGCTGCTGTTCCTACAAGCCTGGAGGCTACCGCGTTAGCATCATAGGATGCCCTTGCATGTCTAGCTAGCTCCAAGCTGCGGGTAGAAATGGCAATGGCTCACCTGGTTGCCTCACTATCAGGCATGGCCAGCCAGGATCGGACTCAGCGTAGCCCAGAGGCACCTTTCATAGGCTTCCTGGTGTGCCTGATGTGCAGAGATACAGAGGAAGAGCCACACTGAGGAGAAACCCTACAGCCCCAGTGATCAAACTCCATGGAGTCAGCCTCTGGGGGGGGGGGCGGTCTCTTGAAAGGTGAAGACGCCCCGAGGGGGTATCCAGCCATTCCAATCCAGACTTGGGATGGGGCACAGCTCCTGGAGACCCGAGGGGAGCGCAATACCTGTGCTGGCAGTCCTGAGGGGCTGGAGAAGAGGAAGTGGAAAACTGCCAGACGCTGAGCGACTCCTCCATGAAAGGATGGGGCCATGGAGGGATTACAATGTATTCTTGACTGTTCTCCCCGAGGAAGGCCAGCATTGCACATGCAGGACTCTGGTCTAAAGACAGGGAAGATGGAGTTCCTCCAACATCGTTGTGAGGAATCGCTGATAGTCCGTGAAATCAGCATCCAAGGAAATGTGAGGGAGAGTCCTCTTCCAGAGGAGGAAGCTGACAATGTGGAAGGACTCGGTGCAGGGTGCAACAGTGCCAGGGTGGGAGGTGGAAAAACCATCTCATTCATGGCCCTAAAATAAATGGGTAGTGCACTCACCATCACCCTATACTGTTCCCAGGTGAGGGTCCCCAAGGGACCAGAGAGCCCTGGGAGAAGGAGGCAGAGAGGTAGGAGGGGGAGCAGAATGGTCCTGAGAGATAGAAGCCCCTCTGCCAGGGCTGTAGGAGCAAGCAGGGGATCCCTCCCGAGGGAGGGGACTGCACTGCCCAGCCACTGACTGTTGCTCAACCCTCTCCGAGCCAACAGGGTGGTGCCCGGGGAGGAGACCCCTGGTGAGGAGACTGGAGCTGTACAGGCCCAGAAGGGTGGCTCCTGTCCCCACCCACAGTAGGGTTCTGGCCCCTAGCTGGAGAGGGGGAGCCTGCATCAGCCCTCCGACTCTGCCCTGGGGTGGCTGAGGCCACTAGGACAGAACGGGACGCAAGACAGGGTCCTCCCCCACCTGATCTAGAGGACTGGGACCTGCCACCCCCCCCGGAGAAGAAGGCCCTACCTTGGCCATTGCTTTCAGGGAAGGGAAAAAAAAAACCGGATCCATTTCCAATTCCCCTTTGGACTCCGGGTCAGCGCTGACTACCGATGTGGTGCCGAAGAAGGTACTAGGAATGGAGACGGCACCGGAGGCGGCACAGTCACCGATTGCAGCACCATCAGCCACGGCACCGATAGTGGTGCCACCACAAGAGGTGGCCCAGACATCAGAAGCAGCACTGGATGCAGCACTGACCGCAAACACGGCGCCAACTGTGGCATCGACCTCTGAGGTGACGCCGATCATGGCACCATAACCAGAAGTGGCACCGCTCTCCATAACAGCACTGCTCACGGCACCGAAGATCTCCATGCCACCGAAGGCGGCACTGACAGAGGGAGAGGTGGTGCTGCAGATGGTGTCGGCCCGAGAAACGGGCAATGGAAAGGACCTTCTGCTGAGTCCGGGGAGTGTCTGGAGCTTCAGAGAACTGGGCTGCCAATCCAGATCATCCTGGTCATCCTCCGATTCTGAGGAGGAGAAGACCATGGAGATCCCGAGAGAGGCAATCCCAGACACTCTACCTGTCCCAGCACTGGGGATGGTGTCGGGAGATGACCCAGTGGCAACGACAGCACTGCCTTGCTCACCAGCACTGCAGTCTGTGCCAGAAGCCAAGGTCGCTCACGCTGGAGCCTCTCAGGGAACCACAGATGCAGGCCCCGTTTATAGCAAAGACCTCGATGCCAGGGTGACCCGGTTCCCTGAAGGGGAACTAGGCCATGAGCGGTGCACAACCAGTCCCCCAGAGACTGTCTGCCTGACCCCTTGTCCAGGCGTCCAGTCTCAACAAGACCAGAGACAACAGAGGCCTGCTCTTCTCCAGTGCATATAGCAGTGGCGGAAGGGCCCAGAGACCATACTTGAGCAGCCCTAGTGCGACGCCGACCACCAAAAGTTGGGGGGCGTGTCCTGCCCCAACCTCACCGCATGGAGTGTCCTGCCCCAACCTCGCCGCGTCATTAACCAAAGTGCGAAAGTCCACAGAAAAACAACCATCACAACGATCTATACCATGGTTTGGCCCCAGGCAGGTGAAACACCGGTCATGCTAGTCCATTATGGAAAAAAGACTACCACAGGGGCACCGACACACTGGGGTAGTCTCCGACTTCGAACATTCTCCCCCGACCCTGACATGATCGGCCACACAAAAACAATAAAATGAAAGCAAAGATTTTATGCCACACCTTACTTACAGAAAGAGACACACAAATAACTATGCCAGACAACGGTGACAGAAATGGCGTCAAGTAACTGAACAATCAAGCAGAACTGAGTAGAATGAGGCCTTCTGGAGGATTCTGAAGAGCTGTTCCAGAGAGTCGTGCTGCTGCTGCCTCAACGGCAGGAAAAACAGAACTGAGGTGGTGGAAGAACTGGCATCTGTTACTGGCCAACCCACGAGCAACATGTAATATGTCAGCCTTAAGGGCGACGCTGCTCCCAACGTCGGCCCCTGCTCCAGATAGAAAGCTTTACCTAAAAAGCTTCATGCGGTGTCCTAGAGCTTCTGGCTGGTACCCACCAGTGATGAATGGTGAAGACTGATGCAGGTAAGATCAAAGGCACTTTGTCCTTTGGTGGCATATAGAGATGACAATGCAAAATATATATGTAAAAAAAATACTTCAGTGTTGTTCTTTAGCAGGTCTGGCAAGAATGATAAACAGCAGGACAAAGAACTGAGCAGAGTTGGGGATAAAAAGTTTCTGATTGGTCCTGATCTTGATGGCTTACAGTTCTGAAAGTGTGGCCTTAATGAAGCTCTCTATTTTTTGCCCTAAAGTTATATTGCAATGCAAACTACAGCAGCACTTGGTTTTATGTATCTGCAGTATGACTTATTCAACTACAGCACAAAACTCAAATTACAACGGCTGAAAGCAGGGTAACATGGCAAACCTCAAAAATAAATTTGCAAGCCATGGACATGTTTCTACACCCACAGGAAGTTATCTTATAAAATATGTTGACTAGATCAGAACTTAAGAGATTTTGATTGGAATAAATGGCATGTGTGTTAAACTTCTACACACACACACACACACACACACACACACACACACACACACACACACACACCTCCTTTGTCAGGAATTGCTGCTGAAATTGTGACCTTGCATCCTTACTTTGTTTTATTATTAATCAAGAGAAGATTTTGCCAGTATATACGGGTTACTCACCTGTAACAGGAGTTCTAGGAATGGTATATGTTGTTCATCCATACTGTCTGGCAGTTTCCTTGCCGCTTTAAATCTTGCCGGAAGGTCTTCAAGCTGGCTCCTCCCACCCACCCGGGTGGTAAAATTCTCTGCTCCGCCCCATGACTCCAGATCTAGCCCGCTGGAAACTAGGTTGTGCATCGAAGCCGGGGAGGCCGGGTGGGTCATGTGGATGAACAACATATACCATTCCTAGAACTCCTGTTACAGATGAGTAACCTGTATTTCTAGGGACATGGATATGTTGTTCATCCACACTGTCTGGCAGACTCCTAGCAGTTCTCCGGGAGGAGGAGGCAAGGTACACACCCCCTACTTAAGGAATAATGACTGGAGAACCGAGGCCCCAAAACCAGCATCCCGGCGTGACTCAAGGTCGATGTGGTAATGGGTAATGAAGGTGTGTGCTGACTTCCAGGTAGCAGCCCTGCAGATTTCCTGGATAGGGACGTCCCTGGTAGCAGCCACCGATGCAGCGGTATGGCGGGTAGAATGAGCTCTTATCCCTCTAGAAGGCTCCATGCCCGCCAACCTACAGCAGAGATCTATGCAGGAGGTGACCCACCTGCCTATCGTCCACTTGGCTGCAGGTCTGCCAGGTGCGGCTTCAGCGTAGGTGACAAACAGCTGGCGAACCTCTCCCCGAACTTCAGCTGTCCGCTCCTTATAATAAGCGACCGCTCTTCTACAGTCCAGAGTATGGAGCCTATATTCGGCCTCCGAGGTGTGATTGGGGTAGAGCACCGGCAGAGTCAACACATGATTAAGGTGAAACTCCGACACCACCTTCGGAAGGAATTTCAGGTGGGGGCGCAGGACAACCTTGTCCCTGTGGAAGACCAGATAAGGAGACTCGATGGAAAGCGCCTGGAGCTGTCCCATCCTTCTGCTGACGTGACACCCACCAAGAAGGCAGTCTTCCATGACAGGTGAGCGATGTCACACCTGTGCATCGGTTCAAATGGCTTGCCCATGAGCTTAGCCAATACCAGCAGTAGATCCCACGGAGGTGGAGGTTCTCGCACCGGAGGGAATATGTGATCAAGACCTTTGAAAAAGTGCCCGACCACCTTCTCCTGCGCCACCGACTGGTGCCCGGCAAGCAGAGATGGCTGCCAGGTGCACCTTAAGGGTCGTCGACCGAAGCCCTAGCTGAGAAAGGGACCACAGGTAGTCCAGAATGCTTGCCAAGGAACAGGAGGAAGGGTCCAGGCCCTTGCTCTGACACCAAATGGAGACGCTCTTCCATTTAAAAGCATAGCATTTCCTGGTCGACTCCTTATGGGAAGCCTCAACAACGTTGAGGACCTCGTCGGAAAGACCCAAGGCCTGGATCTCTAGCCACTCACGAACCAGGCCGTCAGGTGCAGGGATTGAAGGTCCGGATGAAATACCTTCCCCTGATTGACTGAGATCAGGTCTGGGCGGGCTGGGAGCCACCTCGGGAGCCTGGAGCTGAGGCTGAGGAGATCTGGATACCAGAACTGGCGGGGCCAGTCTGGGGCTACCAGAATCACCTGTGCCTTGTCCCTCCTCGCCTTGAGAAGCAACTTGTGGATCAAGGGAAATGGGGGGAAAGGCGTAGAAGAGGCCTGGGGTCCACGGCCTCAAGAAGGCATCCCCCTGCAGCGAGCCCTGCTGAGGGAAGCGTGCATGGAACAGCCTCAGCTTCGCATTCTCCCTGGAGGAAAACAGGTCCACCTGAGGCATGCCCCAGCGGGAGAACAGAACTTGTATTACCTCTGGCAGGAGAGACCACTCGTGGGACACAGCTCCTATCTGGCTTAGGACATCGGCCAGAATGTTGGAGGCTCCTGCCACATGGATGGCAAGGAGATCCGCCTCCAGGCTGCGCACGAGGGACCAAATGCGGATAGCTTCCCTGCACAGGGGCATGGAGCGCGTCCCGCCTTTAGCGGTTTAGGTAGCACATGGTCGTGGTATTGTCCGTCTGGACTTGGACCACTTGACCCCGTACAAACAGAGCGAAGGTGGTGAGGGCTAGACGAACCGCTCGAAGCTCCAGCAGGTTGATGTGGCATCGGGACTCCCGAGGGGACCCGAAGCCGTGCGCTCTGTGCTCCCCCAGATGGGCACCCCAACCCATCAGACAGGCGTCGGTCGATAGAGAGACTGTTGGCTCGGGGAGGACAAACGGGATGCCCTCCTGCAGATGAGCTGGAACGATCCACCACTGGAGAGCGTTCCACATCTCCTGGGTCACTGTCACTGGCTGATCCAAAGGACCGGAGCGCTGTGACCATTGGCTGGCCAGTCCCCATTGTAGGGGACGCATGTGCCAACAGGCCCAACGGACCACACTGGTGCAGGCCGCCATGAGGCCCAGGAGGCGCAGGAAGTCCCGGGCAGGGTGCTATTGCCCAACCTGAAATGATTGGGCAAAGGAGGAAAGAATCTCGGCCCTGTCCGCTGGGAGCCGTGCTCTGGCTCGCAGAGAGTCAAGTTCTGCCCCGATGAATTGGATCACCTGCTTTGGCACGAGTTCTGACTTCGCCTCGTTGATAAGGAGGCCAACTTGAGAGCAAACCTGGAGGGCCAGATCCCTGGACCGCTCCACCTCCATTCTGGAGGAGGCCGCAATCAGCCAGTCATCCAGGTAGGGGTACACCCGGACCCTTCGGCGCCGCAGGAATGCTGTCACCACTGCCATGCATTTGGTGAAGACCCTGGGAGCTAGAGAAAGGCCGAAAGGCATGGCCCGGAACTCGTATAGGGACCCCTCTGCCCTGAAGTGGAGGAATCGCTGGAGGGACGGATGGATTGGGACGTGAAAGAATGCATCCTGGAGGTCCAGAGAACAGAACCACATGCCTCGTTCCAATGATGGAATGATCTGAGCCAGAGTGACCATCCTGAAGTTTCAAGACCTTATGAACCTGTTCAGGTCGTGCAAGTCTAGAATGGGGCACCAGCCCCCCCATCCGTTTCGGGACCAGGAAGTACCTGGACACAAACCCTGGGTCTGGTGGAGGATCCGCCACCTTCCTAATCACCTCCTTTTGGAGGAGCAGGGCAATGTCGGCTCAACGGGCCGACAGAGAGGCTGCGGACCCCGTAACCCCCGTGGGGAGATGGCTCGGAAGGGCGGGGCCTGCTCGAACTCCAGAGGCAGACCCTTTCCTGCCACCTCCAACACCCAATGGTCCGTGGTGATAGCAAACCAGGCGGAAAGAAAGTGGTGGAGCCATCCCCCCACAGGGGGAACCCAGGGGGAAGCGACAAGGTTGGGGGTGACACCCCCTCAACCCGTCACTGGGCAGGCTTGGAGGAAGGACCAGCCGAGGGACCTCCTGGGCCTTTTCCTCCCGGCTTCCTGTTAGAGGAAGCTGCAGGCTTGGCTTTGGGGTGCCAAGTGCGAGCCTGCTGACCCTGATGCTGGTGTTGCTGGGCCGGACGTGCCGCAGGGGCAGAAGGGCGAAGGACTTATGTTGCTGTCGTGGCCTTTGTCCTTCTGAGCAGGCGTGACCGAGTCCAAGGTGGCACTGGACTTTTCAATTCTCTGGAGGTGGCCTTCCACACCGCAACAAGTCGGTACCCAGGAAGGGCGTCTGCCAACTTGTGCTGGGTATCCGCCGTAAGGTGGATATCCCAAGCCTCTTAGAGCGTGGCACACTGCGCCACTACTGACCAGGCACAGGAGTCTCCGATATCGAGAGCCGTTTGGAGCTGCTGTTTCGCCACTGCCCTTCCCTGATCCTGCACCTGCTTGACCGTAGTCTGCAGATCAGCCGGGAGATGAGGGATCACCTCATCCAGGGAGCCCATAAGGGCGTGGGAGAACTGCGCCATCAGTACGGCCGAACTGGCCTGATGGAGGCCGAGGGAGGACGCAGCATATACTTTGCGCCCGGCATAGTCCAGCTTTTTTGACTCTTTGTCAGGGGGCTTGTCCACATCCCTAGCATTCCCGGAACGCCGGAAAACGCGGTTGGTAACCAACCCCTCCGCAGAGGGGTGTTCCGAGAAACCAGACAGAGACCCAGTAGGGACCGCATACTTCCTGGCCGAAGGAGCAGGACAAGAAGCCGGACGCTGCCATAACTCCAAGGCTGGGCCAACAATGGCTTCAGCCACCGGAAAGGCCTCCGTGGGAGAATCCCCTCGGTCCAGTATCTCCGTGAGAGGATACTTGGCCAGCTTGGATACGGGCTTGAGCTGCATCCTGGTGGACTCTGAGATGAGTCGATGCAGACCCATGAACGATGATGGGCTCTCGTCCATCGACTGCCCCCTGGAGGACTCCAGGTTAAAGGGCCTGGAAAACAGGGAGGAGTCGTCGTCAGACTCCGAGGAGTCTGCGAAGAGCTACCTGGGGCCTGAGCCACCCTCCACCTGCCAAGGACGGTCGGGAGTGAGGGTGACCGACAACCGGTGGGGCAGTCCCTGACCCGACCGAGAATCCTTGGTCGGAGCCCCCGATTTCCGTTGTGGAGGCGGAGGTTCCACCAATCGGGCAGCTGGTTTCGCCGAACAACCAGCCCAGGTTTGGGCACCTTGACCACCGCAAGGGTTGTTTCGCCTTCGGGTGACAGTCACTTAATGGCTGGGGAAGGCGACGGCGTCGGCTTGTTCCCGGTCAGAAGGAGCTGCTGCCATATTAAGTCCTCGTAGCGTTGATGCAATTTGCGCCGATGCCTCTCCTCCTCAGAGGAGGAAGACGAGGACGAGTGGCGCCGCCGCTTTCCTCAGTGCCGAGACAGAGACCGCAGGTGCTGGCGGGATCGGCTGGACTGAGACGAGGTCTGAGACCGTCAGTGTTTCCGAGGGTGGGTCTGGGAGGGAGTGGGGGAAACCCACTCCTCCCTTGGCTTGGGAGCCTTGACTGGCGACTCCGGCACAGGAGGCGCAGGCAAGTCCTTGGTTTCCACCGGGGGAACCGGTGATGAAGGGTTGTCGGCTTCACCAGTCGACAGCCCGTCCGACGGGTCAAGAAAAATCTCGATTGCGTCGATGGGTGTCTCGGCCAGCTGACCTAACGGGGATACCGTGAAGCCAGCGGCCTTAGCCGCAACCTCGACCGAAGTCAAGTGTCGACTGTCCGGGGAAGGGGACCTCTCCCACTCCCACGAACGTCGACGGTGGGACTTACCCTTCGAGGCTTTCTTTTTTGACCGAGAAGAGTGTCCCGATGGCCCCATGCCTTTCGTGGAAAGGGACTGGCAAAGCTCCTTAAAAGAAGCTGTGTAGGAGGATCCCAAGGAGAGCAGGATAAATGCCGTGACCGAGGAAGATGAAGATGAAGATGCGGCTTGGGCCGCCTCCTTCTCGAGGGCGATCATCTGCTCGGGGTGCTCAGGTGAGCCAACGCCGCCCCGAAACCGGGCTCTTGACTTTACCGTGAATAACGTTTCTCGGGGTGCCCAAGTTGGAGCCGGGCTGCACAGTCTTCGAGGACGTTTGCCGAAAAAAACCTGCACAACTCAAGCCCCAGGCAGTAGACGCACGTGGAGTGCGGATCGGTCCTGGACATCTTCTGCCCACATGGGAACCGCCGAAAACCAGGAGTCGATTTGTCCATCACAGCCGTAAAGGAAGAAGTAGACCGAAGTCCAGAAAACTTTACAATTATTTTCGGGTGAACCAAAGAGTTTGGATCCAGTCTAGATGCAGAGCGTTAAAGAGGGAACCAGAGCTTCCAAGCGGTAAGGAAGATCTGGCGTCATGGGGCGGAGCCGAGAGTTTTACCACCCGGGTGGGTGGGAGGAGACAGCTTGCAGACCTTCCGGCAAGATTTAAAGCGGCAAGGAACCTGCCAGACAGTGTGGATGAACAACATATCCATGTCCCTAGAAAAAACATTATTTCAAAGGCATCTCCAAAGACAACACTTCGACCATGTCAAAAATTTAATTCCAAACAAGACTGTTCACTGTAACATTAGAATACGACTTTGGGCTACAGTATCCAAATATACAACTGCACTGGAAATGGACAATATTCACTGGGGGAACCCATCACCATCAATATAGGATCGAACATACCTGTCTTGCAACACATTTTCTCATTACAGGTTGTTTTTTTATCCTTGTTTAATGAGCTTTATGCCTATGGGTGTACATTTTACACAGGTGCAGCCATTCCCCATTTTGCTCCTGGAACTCAGAGTTCAAATTTCACGTCCCGAACTGAGTTCTCTCAGGCCCCAGGCCCCACACAAATTTTCACCACTGTATACTAGTGTGTATTTGCAAGGGGACCAGGTCCTGATCAAGCTTTGCAAACTGTACATCAAATGCTGGATCCAAAATATGTTAAAGGGAATCTTTGCTGGATATTAAATATACCTCTAACTAAAGATTGATCTCGTTAGTTCAGTCCTACAGTTCTTTGTAAGGAGCAAACTGTTCCATGTGTAGCTGATAAACACAATATTTCGGTAGTAAAGTTTTGCAGTACTTCTTACTGCTTGGTTTTATAGTAGTCAAACCAAAATCATGTCTAGACCTCCCCACCCCCCCAAAAAAATGTACATTGAAATGTGTAAGTAGTGCTTCGATATAAGGTTGGAGCACAATGCACTACTGCACCAGTGATGCCACAAGTAAACATTAAGCCACGACGAAGGTGGCATCTAATGGTGGATTAATGCATGGCTGGGAGGGTTGTGGCAAGAGGCCGCAGGCCGAGTGCCTACAATGGCCCAACCATGCATTAATCCACCATTAGATGCCACCTTTGGAGTGGCTCAATGCGCTTGTAACATGGCTTCTAGGAGGCTATAGTTCCTCCGACTCTTTTTTTTCATACAGTGCATGGTACAACAGAAAGACTTTTTGCTGTCCTTACATTTCTTCTATGTACTTTTGGAACATTTGCCACACTCATATTTATATAGTGATGTCATCGAAAACATAGTTGACATAACTCTTAACACAGTATGTCAACGTTTTCTTCTAATAATTTAGGCGCTCTGAGCTGCTAATATTTCTGTACATGCCGTAGGAGCTCCATGAGATGGTAATTGGTCCTTCCTTTATATCGCACTCATTCTGATTTGCATATTTCCTTACCCTGTCTGTGTACTAGAGTCTTGCTCCAATCTCCCTACCTGTCCTGTTTGATGTCTGCCGTTCTGTCGACCGTTTGTTCCTTTTGTCACTGACTTCCAGCTGCGGTAGGTCTCCTCCGTCTGTTTTCAGGATGATTACTTTATATTGGCTGTTAGAGATACAAGCGTTTGCAAGTTTGCATACAATTGGAAGCTTACTTTCGCTATGACTCGCGGCGTTACCCTGCCAGACTGACTCGTGGTTGCTCCTCTCTCTTACTGGCCCTGAAAATTCCTGGTCTACATTTCTATATATTCCCCCATATATTTTTCTCCCCGTGCCATGCGAGAGACACTCATGGGCATTTGGGTGGTGGGACAGACAAGTACCTCTCACCTGGGACACAGTGCTGTTCTCTTATATGCTGCCTTTCTAGCTCTGTGGCTGACTCTGGTACTTCAGTTTGGGGACGGCATTACTGATGGATTAATGCCATCTCCAAACTACACCACCTGATGCATTTCGTCCAATGTGTGGTGCCAATTTCCTCATTCATATCTGTGCCATGTTACAAGCCTCATTATAGAGCACTGCAATCAGATAGTGTACCTGAGGAAACCAAACTGAGTAACACAGAAAGAGAACATTTCCCCACAAAATATCTTCAGAAATGGGTGGAGAATACTGAACAGGGTATTTACACATATTGCTACGCGAGATGCTTTTCTAACCTAGACGTAGATCCATCCTACTGCACTCTGTTTATAATGCTAAAAGCAAAGCAGCTCATCTGCCAGTATGGAGCAACAGAGGATTAGCATTTTAAAGTCACTATCTTAATTAAAAATGGCATTAATAATTCTCTTCCTTAGGCAAAGCTACTGCACATATATTCTAATCAGTACTAATCTACATGAAGCCGATGGTATCACTGGTATACACAGGCACTGGTTATATTCCTAGAGTATCTTTACTTCTCATTAGACAGACAAATAATACGTGGTTACTGCATTTTATTAAATAACAGGTACAAAGTTGGTGGGTTGAAAAGACATTGGTGTTAATCACATTGGAACCTATCCAAATGGCATAACTCTAAAAAGAACAGTCACTGCTGCTGAATGCAGATGGTGAAGTCCACATACTTGAAAGTTTGAATGCTATAAAAACAGTTCTATTTTCATAAATTCAGAATACCGTTGCTTTCAGTTTTTTTTATCTCATGTTGTACAAAGCAGCAAGATTTTTTTGAAACAATGTTACCTGTTTCACAGTGTTCCATCCCCTATGCACAACTAAAATAAACTAACAGTAATACCTCCTGGACTGATCCAGTCACTGTAGTAATGACAGTTATGTTAGTTAAGGAGTGTGGTGTAGAACACAATTAATTCCTTCACAAATAAGTCATAAGGCCAACCTTAACAACACATACATACATACATATATATATATATATATATATATATATATATATATATATATATATATATAATATATATATACTGGTATGTGCATCTCCAAGAATATACAATGGTCATTAGTGTTATGTTTCTCAACAAATTATGAAAGCCAACTAACAAGAAAAGATGGACCCCACAAGCGCGTTTTAGGACCAGGGTCTGAAACACGTACCGCTACCACATCCAGCACTGACATATGGTGCTGTTCTTATTTTGCTGTGTACTGATCAGGCCCCAGTGCAATCTGCTCTTAACTGGCTTCTGCTTTTTCAAAAGCTGCAAAAATGATGTACCCCCAAACTGGTTATTTGCTCTTCAAATTCAGGCAAGCCTTGTCGGGGGTGGGGGGTTTAAATAATTTCTTTAAACGTTCTAGCAGGAAATAGGCAGGTAACTGTTTCTGACCCTGTTAGCAGCATGTCAGTCACTGCACACACACACACACACACACACACAAACAAAACTCAGCAGACCCTTTTGTATTTCGTTCATATGGTCAGCCTTGCAATCTTGCATCAGCAATATGTCCCAATGTAATGTGCACACCTTCTGTCTTTTGAATGTGCTTTCCACTACCAGACATGACTACTTTCTCCTGGAGATATCCGTCTTCTACAACAGTTTTACATTGTTAGGTGTTAAACCAGAGAATTGTTTTTAATGTTCTAAGAAAATTTTTTTTTGAGTGTTGTATACTATTGTTTAGTACTATACTGCATATTTACATTTATATGGGCATTGTTGTGACTCATGAGGGCTCCTGTTGTGATGAATGTTGATTATACTATATTGCCACACCCTTAATGAAAACTACTAAAAAACTTACAGTAAACAAAATAACCAATCAGAACACCACATTTCTGAGTGAGGTAAGGTATTTATCTAGCTCTTGAGCAAAACCTTACACAGCTAACACACTTGATTTTGCTCATAAGCGAGATAAATGCAATACCACACACTGAACCATGTGCTATCCTTTTCATATGTACCATTCAGTAAACAGTATTAATCCCAACATGAGATTTCAGGAATCAAAAACAATAACGGGAACCAACTGCTATATATAACTGTACTGGGGTTATTATGTTGTCTACTAAATTGTTTCAATGCACTAAGGATAACAAGGTACACAGTGCTTATGATAAGGGGGGTACTGGTCTGTGTTACTCACCAAATTTTAAGAAATACTATTTGAATTTTTTTTTCATTAATCTGTTTGTGCCCCCTGCTCTACGATGGCCCCTATCTGCTCGACCTTAGCCACAGCCCCATCACCCTGGCATCTCGTAGGACTTACCCACAGCTCTATGTTCACCCCAGAGCTTTCCCCCTAGCAGGGGTGGCGGGGCCCCGCTTACCTCCACCGTAGATAGAGCTAGTGGGGAGATAGTACCTAGGTAGCCAGGTGTGGGACCTACGAGCTAGTCTGCATCATCCTGCAGCTCTGGATTTTTTTTTTTCGCTTTTCTCCCCGTTCCCCAGGATGCCGCTGTCAAGGGCATGCCAAGCAGGGACCTATGCAAGTATGCACTATGCTGAACATGCTGACATGGGTTCGGTATGGAAGCCCGACACCCACAATCCTGACAGACGACTGCCCAACACCGTAATACCGACTATTAAAATGCCGACACTGAATACATACAGACTTGTAGAAATCCCGATAAATCATGAGCAAATCCAGAGCTCTGTGTCTGTACATTTTCAAAGATTTGCATCACTTACTTTTTACTTGTAACCTCAGCCAGTATGAATAAAAGGCATACAATTTTTAGGAGAGAGACCCTGGTTACCTGATCTTGATTTTATTTTTTCCAACAGGAGCCAACAATGAGTGCAAGTGCAATGCTGAACTAATAGTCCTGCAGCACCAACAACAGAATCATTGCTCAATAGTCAGTAACTTGCTTTGCACACTTTCTAATAAACTGCACTCAGCTCTAGCTCCTGTTGATAAAATAAAGATGCTTCACTTTACATCGCACTTTACCTTAGGTAACAAGCAACAGGCTTAGTTCACTTTACTACGGCATTACATTAGCTCCCATAGATAAAAATAAAGATATTGCATTTTATATCACACAAGTCTCTCTCTCTCTCCCCCATAGGAATAATCTACTACTACAGACACTTATGTTTGTAGTCATGAACACTCTGTTTGTGGCCATGAGGCTGTGCTAACGGAGGAGTGGTCTTAAACGAATGTCTGTTAAAAGTACTCTATCTATTTTTGGTTGAGGGTGGGGTGAGGTTGGTTCAATGTCTGCCTTTGCTGAGAGAGAAAGAGAAACCTGCTAGTCTGTTGCACTATCTCATGAAAAGGCGCAGTACTTCTGTTTAAAGGTGAGACCAGTTAAATTATTCCTGTGAGAGAGAGAGAAAGAGACTTTGCGACGTACGATGTAAAGTGTAAAGTGTTTTTATCAGCAGGAGCTAGTGCAGTGCTATGCAATGCGAGTTCTAGTGCAGTGATGCGAGAACAGCATGTCCTTTCTCAGGCTTTCTCCAGTATGCCCTAGTAAAGTGAACTTAACCTATTACTTGTTACCCGATCTGCCCACCGTCGGGATTTCATCAAACAGGATTCCGGTTGTCAGGATTTGGTTGGACGGCAAATTGTTTGGCAGGATTTCAACTGTGTCGGGATTGAGGTGTCAGGCTTTTTGTTGTCAGGATTTCATACGGATTCCGCTGACATCCTCCTGCCCACAAGCTAATCCAGTCGCACTGCCACCTGTGGTTACCCCTGTGGCAGTACATGCCCCCCCCCCGAGGGTGTGTCCTCTGGGAAGCTTGATCCTACTCCACCTGGCCAGCCTCCTGCGGCTCAAGCTCGTTACTGAACTTGGGCCGCCGGCATGTGTGGGCGAGTTAAGGCGAGAGGCACCTTACCCTTCTGCTCCAGTGGGCTGGCTCATTTGAAATTTTTTTTTTGATAAGTACTGATTACTCATCCCAACCCTTGGAAATGCTCCACAGACACTTCAAAAGGTGCAATTTTTCCAAGCTTAAAGAACTTTTACTTATCAAAATTATCTTTTATTCACCTCATGTTGAAAAGGGTGAGCATATTACTTGTCAATGCCACTGTTATCTGGAGTATTGCTGGTACTTCAAATGTTTTTTTATACATACCTTTACCCAACATTAGACTGACTCTCAAATAGTAATGGAAGGATATGATCTGCAGATCAACAATGAGAGCACTATCAGGCTACAATTTTTTCACTTTTTATCATACTGAAAATACTGTAGAGGTCTTAACATTAAAAAACAACAAAAATACTCCCTGCATTACAGAAATACTTGTAAAATGTCTATTGCTAAAAAGTCCAAATAAAACATGCTTTTTTTTCCTGGATTTTCAGCAGATATTCATGTTTCCTGAAAGACACTAGTTCATTTCTTTTCTTTAAAAAAACTCAAAAACATTCAATTACCATTCTGATTTCTGAACACATCTCAGACCTAGAAATGCCTGTGAGCATCTGATGTTTGATGATGAGGCCTGGACTGATCCATAGAGCCACGCAAACACTTGACATTTCAACTGGCTACCAAACTGCTGGATTATGTGAGCTTTACCAAATGAATCTTAATTAAAACGAATTCGTGATGGAGTAAAGTAAGGTACAATTGGACAGACTGGATGGACCAATGGTCTTTTTCTGCCCATATTTTCTATGTTTTTAGCCTCTCCACCAGCATTCTGAAGCAATCCAAGTTCTTCAGCGGTAGCTGTGTTGAGATGCAGTTCTACAGATCACAAGTGGTCCGGTTCATTAGGGACAGGATTCTGACCCCCGGGAACAACCAATCGTTCATCCTCTTCATTTTCAACCAATAAACTGAATGTGGAACTCTGGTTTCACCAGATGGTCTAGATTTTGTCTTGGAAAACCTTATTAAACCAATGCACTTGTACTCACTTAATTTCACACTAGATTCTTGTTGCTTGCACGATCTCTGATTATGATTGTTGACCTCACCTAATGTGTATGACAAGAACTGATAATAGTCCCCTTTATATACTCTGTCCACCTAAATGACTGTCTCCTTTCATGAACTATAATTTAACTGTATGTTGTTGAATCTAATGTAAAAGTTATATCCTGTTGTACTATTGTGTAATTAACCCTGGGTCGCCCCTGAAAAAGGGACTATTACTGGTCTCAGCGGGCCTACCCAGTTACCAAAATTTAAATAAAAATAAATAAAATTTATTTTTAATGCAGTTATTTACCATCATCTAGCAAAATACTGAAATTTACCTTGGTTCTAACTGTAACGCTAAACTCTTGCAGCGTTTCTACTAATCCAGTGAAAATTCAGCTGGTATGTGCATACATGTGGGACTTCAATCCTTTGAGAACCTAATACCTTGAGAATATCTAGTAAGACACACTTTAGTCCTAGGTTGCTGAGGTAAAAAAAAAAACTACAGGCAAGCACGGACTTGAGTCCCAAAACTCCTGAGCTGACATGAATACACAGCAGAAACACTTGGTGTCAAGTCAGTGTGACTTGCAGCCCTGATCTTGTGACAGGAAGCAGGTCCATCAATTAGCTGAATGTCTCGGTGACAGACTGTACCCATCACTAAGAAATGCTTTATGTCTGGCAGATTTTTACCTATCGGAGTATTTTTGTGCTTTTCATTCTTACTTCCTGGTTCCTTAAACATTTATGGTTCACATACATTTTTCTGATCAAACCCAAATAATCTGAACCGAAATCTAAATCTTAGGACAATGCACCAGATCACAAAAACAGCAGCATAAGTAGGGCTTAATCTGAATATAAAAACTGACAGGTCCGCCTGCCTTTACATACTTTTCAGATGTCTCAGCTCAAAAATAGTACTTTTCATGTTTTTTTATGAAGTAGCTATAGTATCTTTGCAAGTCTTAAGTTGTCTTCAGTAACTATAGCACCAAACCCCAAAAGACTAGGGTACATAAGAAGGCTCCAAACCAGGAGATTCATGCTCCGTCACAAGCCCAGCATGCTTATCAGTAAAAATCCCCATGTCACGTATAAGGGCATACAACAGAATCATGGTAAATTATGTAGGGAGAGGCAGCAAAGATGATAAATAGTTTAAAGGAGGAACAGATATCCATTTAATAACAGTATCTGGGGTGAGAATATTAAGCGTGCAACCACCAGTGAGTTAGATGGACATACTTTACAGTCATTAGTTGGCGAGACCCCATCTGGAGTACTGCGTCCAGTTCTGGAGACCCCATCTCCGCAAGGACATAGACAGGATGGAGGCAGTCCAGAGGAGGGCAACTAAAATGGTGCAGGGCCTGCAAGAGAAGCCATACAAGGAGAGACTAAAGGAGCTTAATATGTATACCCTTGAGGAAAGGGGGGGAAGAGACATGATAGAAATTTAAGTACCTCAGTGGAATCAACGAAGTCCAAGAGGGTAGCATCTTTCAAAAAAAAAGAGATGTGCAAGAACAAGGGGACACAATTTTAAGATAGAGGGGGGACGGGCTCGGGGGCAAGGTGAGGAAATATTTTTTCACAGAGAGGGTGGTGGACGCATGGAACAGCCTTCCTGAGCAGGTTGTGGGGTCTAACACTGTGGGAGAATTCAAGAATGCATGGGACAGACCTAAGGCAATTCTTGCGGTGGGTAGGAAGAAATAAGCTGTCGGTTAACTAAGATCTGCATCTTATCCAGTAGGTAGGGAAATGGGCAGACTAGGTGGGCCAAGCGGTCCTTATCTGCCATCAAAAGTCTCTGTTTCTGTGTTTCATTAGGTTTTAAGTCTTGAAACCCACTGGACTGGGGTGTTCATGTGTGGTGATTACAGATAAACTATTCTCTGGAAGCTTTTTCAGCAAGACCCCTTTGACAAGACCAGGGGAGAAGGAAGATGCTAAAGTAGTCAAGCTAAGAAGGAATTTACTGAGGTCTGTGAATACCTACTTCTGTACCTGTTACTCTAGATGGCAGTGTTACAGACAAAAATCCTAAAACAAGGACAGTAGTAAAAACTTCTGGTCAGTGGAGTTATCAGTCACCTAGTTACAGAAGCTGATCAGATGTCTCAAGCGTAGCAGAGCTTAAGAGTACAAAGTATAAATGATGTCATACAGTTTTAGATATTTGGGTGTGGGCTAAACTGAAGCTTCAAGTAAATCAAACCCTGTGCTAACTTTAGTGTGTTCCCAGGTTGTGATGCATGCCCTGTTGTATACGACATGGGAGAGCTCATGCTCACAGCAAGGATGCTCCCATACCTCTATGGGTAGTCAGTCAACTCCACAAGCAGAGCAAATGTGCCATGTTCACACAGTCCTAAAGAGCTGTTGACACGAAGTGTAAAAGTTCCCTTCTGAAATGGAGGCACAACCTTATGCTTAGCAATTTGTTCATTTTTTTGTTATAGACTCACAGCTTCACCATTTTTTCACGGTTTTCTTCCTCCAGTGTCTACATGCACGTTCACATCATTGAGCGGCGTTGCCGCTCACACTTGGAGTCGCAGTGACGTCACATCTGGGAGAGCACTCGGTGAAGCGGGAGCAGCGCTGCTTATTACAAGTTCATGCAACTGGTTTCTCTTTTTTCATGGACATCCTAAAGAAATGTTTAGAAGCAGGACCCCATGGAAAAGGAGATGCTACATCTTAGCTCGTCAAAAAAAAAAAAAAATCAATAATTAAAATAAGATCTCCTTCGCAAAATGCGTTTCCAAATAAAATCACGAACCATAACAGCTTCTTGAGTGGATGTTTCATTGCTAATAAGGGTCCCTCTTCCCTCAGGTTGTTGATTTGCCTAAGATTTTATAAGCCCTGTCCCTGGGTTTGTGAGCAGTGGCTAAGTAGTATGATTTCAGAGACATTTCATTTGGATCTGTAGTCATGGTCTCTGATCTCAGATACCCCTCACCAATACAGTTCCACCACTGATTTATCTAAATTTTCTGATGGCAGGCAAGCAGTCCCCCACCAGTGTCAATTCTCTGTAAAAACACCAATCAGTTGCACCAGTGCTCAGCTTGTGAGAGTAAATTGCAGCTTTTCCAAAGGCTCACACAAACACAGCGGAGTAAATAAAACATACTGAGATGCATGCAGCATCTAGGGAAGACACACCGGAATGCACGTCTCTGGCTTTTGTACAGTACAACACACTGTGCCTAAGTACTATACAGAAGCCAGAGACGTGCGTCCTGGACGGTGTGCCTTCCCTAGACCCTATGCTCCAAGTTATATTTCTATGACTGTAACATTATTTTATGTCTATGTTGATCGCTAAGGAAGATACTCACAAACCAGGGGAATGGCTTATGAAATCAGAGGCAAATCAACATCGGGGAGAGAGGGACCCTTATTAGCAATGGAAACATCTGCTCAATAAGCTGCTATGGTATGTGCTTTATTTGGAAATGTATTTTGTGAAGGAGATCTAGGTATTTTAATTTTTTTGGGCTAGCTAATATGCAGCATCTCCTTTTCCATGGGGTCCTGCTTCTAAACATTTCTTTAGGTCATCAGTAAAATCAGAGAAACCAGCCGCATAAACTTGTAAAAAGCAGCGCTGCTTCGGCTTCACTGAATGCTCTCCCAGACGTGCCGTCACCACGTCTCCAAGCAGGAGCTGCTCAATGATGTGAATGCATATGTGGATGCTGGAGGAAGAAAACTGTAAAGAATTTTAACACTGAGAGCCTATAACAAAAAATGAACAAATTGTGAAACATAAGGTTGTGTCTCCGTTTCAAAAGGGAACTTTTTCACTTTGACCCAGCAGCTCTTTAAAAGAAACACAGCCATTACTTAAGATCTATCATGACTACAGGAAACTTTGGTTTGTTGATGAAATGCTGCAGTATGCTTATTAAGTCACCCCCCAAGAAAAAGGGTCACAGAGTGGCCAGGTAACAGACATTCAGCTGTAAGTTAAAACTGACTCAGATGTGCAGACTACCAGTATGTAAGCAATTTCGGCTTTAGCTACGGAAGTGGTGAAGAACAGAAGACACATGAAATTAATGTTGCTGTACTACTTTCAGAAGATTACCCATTAGTGTTAATTCCTGCGGCAGCTTTTTAACCAGGACATGGACACAAATTAAAATGATGTACAAATACACATGTATAGGTTATCAAAAGGAAGAAACAAGTCATTCTCTGGTTATCAGCTGGGAAGTATATTAATGCAGGACCTTTAGCCTACAGCCCAAGAAGATTATGAAAATCTAAATCACACTGGAGAGCCTATCCTGTGGCAGTAATCATAGCTCAAATGAAATATCAAAGCACCAAAATTCTGCACATCATTTTGCGAAGATGCAAACTGCTCATATAAAAGAGGTCAGGCTGCTTTGCTCTTCAGCGTACTTAGAACAATAGGCTTCCCAGTAGAGGACATCAAAGCTACCAGGTATGACTTTCAGGTAGCCCCAGGCTACTGTGATTTTTTTTTATCCGTTATAAAAGTTGATAAAACAGATATTCTACGTAGTAAATCTCATTAAAAAACAAAAGGCGCTAGAACTGCCATTATCTCACTACAAATATTATCCTGAGCAGTAAACCGGAAGGCCAAGAGACTACAACTAGTTGTCTTAGAAAAGGAATGCTCCCTGGTACTCTCTCCCCCCGCCTTGTCTCTTCTACGTGTCTTGTATAAAAACTTGTTGCTGGACTATTGCAGTCTGTGGTAAATGCATGTGAGGATTATAGTTTGGTGTGACGTCCTGCTCTGGGCACAGCTGTTGACGTGGATGCTGAGGCTGTGGCAGCTGCGTCCTCGGCCTCCTCCAACTCTTCCCGTAGCTCCTGACTGACACTGGACTGAAGGGCAGCAGGTGTTAGCCACTCTTTTGGTAGGCAGCTCTGGAGAAAAGGAATGCAGGAACTAAAGTAGGCAAGTCTGTTCACCCACCGAGGAATCTCCTTTCCACACAGAATCTGTAAAAGAATACACTCAGAGATTAATACAATCTCCACTTATGCACTTTTAATCTTCAAATTGTATGTTAATTTCACTGAAAATATACAGCAACTGGTTTTAAAAACACACTCAAACGGTATCTCGGGTTCATACTTAGGAACTCAGCTCAGCCTGCAGATGGTAGAGGATGAAGCAGCTAGACTTTTACATGCACTAGGATGTCCGAACACATAATGCCTGGAGCTCCTTGGATGGCTCTGGCTGCCCATATGGTGGATTATCGTTCTTAAGATCTGATTTTAAACATACAAAGCCAGGGTCCCCATTAATAATGCAACATTCTATGCCTTTTATGTTCTGAGAACATTCTACTGATGGGCTCAAGATCTAAACGGAAAGCAGCAGGAGACTGGGTATTCTTGGTAGGGGCCCTTCCCCACTGGAAGGCACTACTAGATCATTTTGTTACAGCACCAGTGCTGGAAAGGTTCATGTTTGAACAGGAGTTCTGTAACAATGTATCATGCAATATTTTATAGATCATAGCATTATTTTTAGCACATAATGATTGTTTATTTCTAAAAATTCCACGCGTTGCTATAACTGTAACAAGGTGTCTCACATTAACCATTCTAAAGTTCTGTAGTTCCAAGTTTAGTTGACAGTCAATTTCCCACATGGGTTTCTCTTTTTATTAAGGAAAAAATCTGATTTTAAATTTAGACTCAATTTTTCAAAAGCAGAAATATCCAACATAATTTAGAAAATGTTTATATGTACAGTTCCTGTGTCTCTTCTTATCCAAGACTTTCTTCTCAAGTCCTGTGTGTGCCAGAACTACTCAGCTCTGCTTCACAGTTCTCTCACGCAAAGAACTTGAGAATGTACTCTTATACCCATAAGACACATAGTAAGTGTACATATAAACATTTATAAAATGAACTTTAGAATTCTCCATAATACTAACGACATCACTTGTTGAAACATCACCTGACCATTCATTATTGCCCAGTACTTGCATGGTTTGTTACCAACCTACCATAATCGTCTGCCTACCAACAGCATAAATATACAGAAGTCAAACTTTTTTCCATTAAAATACACCTTTTCCATTTTATCAGTGCGGTAACCCACGTCAGGATATTTCTTCAGAATTAATGCACTTCCCAGGTGCACTGAAAGGCACTCGGCCGCTGGCCTTATGCCTTCCCAATTAACTTAAGTTGTGAATTAACTCTCTAGAAATGCATGCCCTGTCATGGTTTATTGCTTACATATACACACTAGTGTTCAATAAATTGGGTAAAAAAATTATGTAATATTTATTTTCACTTAAAACATATTTAACTTAGAACCGATGTTATTTAATTTAGAACATTATTTCGGCTTTCAATCTGTCAAGAACAGTTACTTACTGCAACAGTAGATCTTCAAGAGAATCCCCTCCATTGAGCCACATCATGGAACTGTAAGCCATCGGCATCAGGACCACCCAGGAAACTTTTGCTAGCCAGGGCCGCCCACGTCGACATGCATAGCCACCAACTATATAACATGAGCAGCCCCAGTATGCCTCAGTTCCTCACTGGAGACAAGCACAGAGGATAACTGGACCGGCAGGGACCAAAGCAACTGGGACCAAGCTAGGCACATAGGACAGAATATGGAAAACTGAGTAAATATGCCAAATTCAGGCATAAGAGGAGAACCAGCATGCAACAGCAGGCTGGATAAACATAGGATCTGATGGCAGATACGGGCCGCTTGGCCCACCCAATCTGCCCATTTTTTTTCTGCTTTCTTTCTTGCCGCAGACCCTGTTTGATCTACAGCTCTTTCTCCCCCCTTCCCTTCCTTACCCCTTCTATTCCCTTGTGTCTATCCCAGGTGTATTTGAACCCTCCCAATGTTTTTGCCCCCACCACTTCAGCTGGAAGACTGTTCCAGGAATCCACTACTCCTTCTGTGAAGGAGTACAGTACATGTCACTTATACCACCTGCGCTCAGTACAAGTGGATGGTTTTAACGGGCAGAAACCTAAAACCATTTGCTATTTCAAGTGATGCAATTATAAAACATAGCCATATAACTGACATTGCCCGCCTGCTTTTCATCCATTTCCTGTTAGTTTCCCTGACTGTCATGAGTCAAAATCAGCTGATGGATCAGGTGATCGACACCGCTGCACATAAAAGGTGACCATAATGGCCCTGGTAAATCACCAATCGCAAAACAGTCGAGTCTGAGTGCAGAGTTCAGCAATGGCTTCTGGTGGAAAACGTAAAGCTCTATCACTGTCAGCGAAAGCTGAGCTATTGGAAAAAATTGACCAACTGCCACAGATGAGCCAGCGCGATCTCTCGCAGCACCTGTCAGTTCCCAAATCTACAAATGCAGACTTGTTGAGACAGCACGAGCAGATTCTCTCGGAATGGCACACAAACTGCAAATGTAAAAGAGAGGGCAAGGATGGAGAAGTGGAGGAAGCCCTTCTTGGGTGGTTTGAGAATGCACGAGGATGTAGCTTCCATACTGCCAGTCCAGTACTGTCCAGAAGAAAATCACGGACTTCTTTTCAGTAGGAGCTGATCAACTTTTTTTTTCCCCTGACAGGTTGAATGATTCAGTGATTGCTTGATTACAATATTTTTTTGGCTGACAGCTTTACTATACTGTACTGTACATTACAGTACTTAGTTCTATTTTTTTTATTTTTATTTTGCTCAGTTATCTTACTTTGCTACAGGTACAGTATTACTTTTAGTGTGTTGATTTCTGAATATAGCGTTACAGTACTGTAATGATTTTTTATGTGCTGTTGCTTGGTGTTCGTTTGCTGGTCGCAGAGCAGCAAAGCATGTTGTTTTGATAGACCGAGCACTCTGTATAGTGGGCAGAATGGTAGATCACGAATGCACCTGCTATAAGTGGTTTTGACTGCACTTTCTCACATCTCTCCTCACTCTATCCCCCTCAAGCTTCATAACAGAAACTAGAAACAAAAGAAGTAGAATACCTTTGAGGGACCTGTGAGAAACCTCAAGCTGGTCCACCATCTTGCCATTGGTGAGTGCATGGAAAGTTGACACTGCAGCCAGGTGGACCTTAACAGAGGAGTACCTGAGGCCTGCATCTGAAAGGGACAGGAGGTAGTCAATATCAGGCCAACTGGACATGGAAAGGGGTCCTGTCAACAGGCATCACACCAAACCGAAACCATTTTTGGGAGCAGGAATATCTAATAGATAGTTTTTGGGCCACAAACAGAACAAATACAACCGCCGTGGAAACCCCAAAGCAGGAGAGCTGTACATCCTCGGCAGCCAGGCGTGGATGCATCCAGGTATCTACCCTGGTCAGGCCAGCTGGTCCTCTGGCTCACCCCTAGTCTCCATCCCCAAGCCAGTGTCACCCACAGCTATCTTCCCCCTTCCTCACCCGTGGCAGGGACCCTACAAGGCGCCCATCCCCACCCCCAAGTCAGCTCACAAAGTGAGCGAGGAACCAGTGCTGGCAGACACTAGGACCTAGGAAGCCAGGAAACCCAGACTGTCATAGGGCGGTGCCATGTTTTTTTTTTTACCCTGGTTTTCTCCTGCCTCCCTCCTCCGCTGGCATGCACCAGCATCCAGGCCTCCGATGCACGAAGCAATGTCCCTGTGGAGGGAACAAACTCCACTGGTCCACCACAGGGGTCACTGCAGCACCACACCTCCATGACCAGACAGAATGCACTGCAGAGCAGCAGCACCTGTGGTCAGGCCCAACCCCTGGTACAGTGTTCTGAAGCTTGCTCCTGAACATGTGTTGCCTGCAGAGTAGTGCGATGCGCTGCTGCAGACCCCCTGGGGCAGCTACTGTAAATAATTTTGACCCACAAATTTTTAGAAACACAGCATTTGTCAGTAGATGAGGACCGCCCAGCCCATCCAGTCTGCTCATTTTGTCCCTGCCTATACTGTCACTGCAGACCCTACCTGATCTCCAGCTACTACCCCCGCAACCGCTTTCCTACTAAGATTCCTTTACAGGGTATAGCAGAACACTGTTCTGTATAGAATTCCATCCCTTTCAAAATGCTGTTGTACCACAGTTCAAAGGTCACGGAATGTGACTGTACCCTTCTGTGGTACAACACCATTCTGAAACCTCTACAGACTGCAGAGGTCAGTTTCATTTTGAAAGCAAAAGAACCGGTGCACATACCTCTCAACCTTTTGCCACTGAAATGAGCGACATGGACATTTTTGGACACTCAAAATGAGGGACATAGACCCTCAGAATGAGGGACACATCCTCAAACATGGAGATACAAGCACAGAACAGTGTGAAAACCATAGTGTTTACTTGTACAAAGTATATTTTGGATTTAGTATTTTAGAATATTAAGAGTTTCTGCTTTAAAGTCTGAATTTACAGCACATTCTCTGTGTGGGCAGCACCTTTTCCATGAGGGACGGATGAGGGACAGAGCAATTTTTAAGGGCGTAATGAGGGACACTTGAGAGGTATTCCGTCGCACATACATTTCACATAATACTATACACTATAAAAAATACAGGATGAGCAACTTCATGCACAACCAGTGTGTTCTGCCATCTTGGGGTTCTGATTCCCATGGATGTCTTGAGCTTCACTTTCAAGGTCAGAGGGAATCACAACCCCCATGTGGCAGAACACACTGGTTGTGCAATGCAGTATTCTTCTCTATGATCCTGTCTCATGCATGCTTTAAGCCCACCACTGATTTCGACCCCACCACCTCTGCTGGAAGATTGTTCCAGGTGTCCACCATTCTTTTGGTGACGAAATACCTCCTTACATCTCTCCTAAATTTCCCCCTTCCAGTTTCACTGCATTCCCCACTGTTCTCGTACACCACCTCTTCTGAAAAATACTCCTTTCCTGTACCTCAGTCACAGCCATGAGGTTATTTATAGGCCTCTATCATGTTCCCCCTTCCCTCTTCTCTGCAAGGGTGTACATACTGAGATCCCTCAGCCTCTCCTCATAGGACTTAGGATGCAGCCCCTGCACCATTTTGTTGCTCTTTGGACAGTCTCTACCCTTCCCAATATGTGGTCTCCAGAACTGGACACAGTACTCTAAGCAGGATCTCACCAATGATTGCTGCAGTGGTTAATAACACCTCTCTCCTTCTGCTGGCGATTCCCCTGCCTAAGCAACCCCAGCATCCCTCTGGCCCTGCCTCCTGACTTGTCACACTGCATGGTCACCTTTAGTTCATCAAATATGATAACTCCAAGGTCCTTTTCCTGTACAGTGACCGTCAATACCTTTCCCCCCATTTTATACACCTCCTCTGAGTTTCTGTACCCTAGGTGCATGATTTTACACTTTACTGCATTCAAACGTAGCTACCATACTTGACCACTCCTAAGAGTTTTCTCAGGTCTCTACTAATTTTCTCCACCCCCTAGGGTATTTACCTTACTGCAGATTTTGGTATCATCTGCAAACAGGCATACGTTCCTTCCAGCTTTTCTGCAATGTTACTTATAAAGACAATGAAGAGGACTGGTCTCAGTACTGAACCCTGAGGTACCTCAGTGGTCACTCTCCTCATTAGAGTGCCGTTTACCACAAACCTCTGTCACCTACCCATCAACCAGTTTCGTACACCGTCTATCACCTTAGGTCCCACCCCTACACTGCTAGTTTCCTTATAAGCCCTCTATGGGGTAAGCTGTCATTGGCCCCACACCTATGGAAGGTTGCCCTAGTACAACACCTTTAATGTACCACAAGATTTTTTTTTTTTTTTTTTGTTACTGATTTGTCCCTTTAGATAGTATGCCTTACATGGTTAATTCCATTGACCCCCCTCCCCAACATATTGCAAACGCTTGAGCTGGCATTATCCCCTGTGGATGCCAAAAGCAACACAGATGAGCTTCAAGTGTCCATCTGCATTTAAGAAATCCTCTGGCTTTCTACATTTGGACAAAAAATAAAAATTACGTACCTACCGTAATTATGATCTTTCTGTGTATCTTCACCATTCATCACAGATGGGGTACTGGCCGGAGATCAGGACCCCGCGGGAGCTTTTTTTTTTTTTTTTAAAGGATAGGCGGAGCCGATGCAGCATCGGCGGCCACCGAGGCCGACGTATCACGTGGCGCCCATGATTAGCCGTTGTTGCACACCCTGCCTACCAGTTCTGAGTCATTGGAGAGGTAAGAGGAAGGATGGAGGGTGGGACAAGAGAGTCCAAGGGACAGAAAACGAAGAGAAAACTGAACTAAAAGGAGAAATAACAACTGAGAGGACAGCACAGAAGAAGTAGACTAAGGATTGGGTAGGGGCCCAATCCCTGGAAGCGAAGAAGGGAGGGAAGGAGGGAGAGAATTTAGAGTGAGAGGTAACATAAGGATCCAAGACCCTTGTCCGTCACCAGACTGTATAGGAACTGCAAGGAGTAGAAAGCTCTGCCAGAATTCAAGGCACAGAATAACTGGCAATACCCCAAAAGCAGAGTCGGCTATTCTGGAGAAGGACAGGGTACAGGGACTAGTACTCTCTGAAAGATATTTGTGAAAAAGGGACTTTTTTTTTTTTTTTAAAACAGTTAGATGGATAACAGAAGGAGGGCAACCACAGCCCACCCCGTGGGGTGGAGATATGTAGTAGAGAAGGAGTGCCACTCGAGCTGTACCCCTTAGGGGAGAAAATACCCCCCTGTGTGTCCCAACTTTACCCCGCTCAAGAAGAGGGGTAGGCACAGAGGGAGGAGGACCCAGAGACTGAGGCCCCAGGGGGATGGCGGGCGGGATTGTGATGAATGGTGAAGATACAAAGAAAGATCATAATTACGGTAGGTACGTAATTTTTATATCTTAATCTGTGTCAATCTTCACCATTCATTACAGATGGGTGAGTACCAAGCCCCCACGAAGGGGGGTTGATTCATTGCACCCTAAGGGACAAAGTCCCTTAGCCCTCAGTGGGTGACACACTAAGGGGGGGAACCTTCTGGGCCTGATGAGGCCCGAGAGTGGGGAAAGCGAGACGGGGTCTCCCCGGAGGGGGAAGGAAGTTGCCCTGACATCGCTACTCGGCCCGGGAGAAGAGATAGGTTCCTGGTGAGCGGAGCAGCATCCTACGCCGGCCAGGTGACAACCGAAAGACAAAGCCACCGATCTCCTGGTGCAGATCGCTGTCCCCACGACCCTGGTAGCTACCTCACTGGCGCCGTGAAGATGCCCTTGCTTGGTGCTTTGCTAGCTCCAGGCCGCAGAGAGCGCCACATGGCTTGCCTGGTTTGCTACGAGTCAGGGCAAAGCAGCTAGGATCTGACCTAGCTGACCACAAGAACCTGTTGTAGGCTGCATAGTGGGCCTGATGAGCAGAGATGGAGAGAAGCAACCGTGCTGAGTAGAAGGTCCTCCTCCCCCAGAAGTCAAAACCCAAGGAGTCTTGATCTGGGGGCCGGTCACGGTGGAGGGCGCGAAGCCCGTCAGGGGTGTCCAGGTACGTCAATCCGGACTGCGGATGAGGCATAGAACCTGGAGACTCGGGGGGAGCGCAATACCTCTGGCAGAGGTCCCTAGGGGCAGGAACTCCGGAGAAGGGCCTCTGCCAGAACCGCATGGACGCCTCCCAAAAGGGAGTAGGCCAAGGCGGCACCACAAGGGTGGCCGCACCAAAATTGCCTAGAAAGGCCTGCGCCGCATGCTCAGGATTGCTCACAGACAGGGGAGAAAGGTGAAGGTCCTCCATCATCCTCACGAGGAAACGCTGATACTCAGAGAGATCAGCGGCCGGAGAGATATGGACAGAGGGTTCCTCTCCTCCAGAAGAGGGGGATGAGGAGCTGGAGGTCACCAAATGTTCCGAGGGTGGCTGCACGGGGGGAGGTTGGAAAACCTGACTGTCCATAGCCCTAACGTAGGCCGGGAACAGAGCAGCCACCGCTCTGAACTGCTCCCAGGTGAGAGGGCCGCTAGGACCAAGAATGCCTGGGAGCGCTGGAGAATGTGGCAGAGGGATAGGGGCAGAGCCAAGAGAAGAAGTCGGCTGACCTCTGCCAGGGCTAGGGAGCGGACCATGGACACCCGAGGAGGGTGTCCCGGAAGACTCCACAGCCGACAGCTGTACAACCACGTTGGTACTGCCAAGGCTGTGCCCAGAAGAATCCCCAGTGAGGCGACCGGGGCCGTATAGGTCCAGAAGGACGGTCCCCTGCCTCCAAAGAATGGGACCCCCTCAAGGAACCAGAAGGGGAAGGGCGGAAGTCCGCACTGCGGCTTCGTCCAGGGCCTGGGTGGACATCAGAGAAAGGCCGATGCGCCGACCCCACACCCCTCAGAGTCCGAGAGGGTCCTGGTCCTCGAGAGGGCCAGCCTAGTTAGCTGGCAGCTCTGGGCTGCCCCCGAAGGGGAGACCCAGGGAGCAGCACCCTCCCCCCCTGCAGACTTCCCGATGGGCCCCAAAGTTGGGCGATCGAGACACACTACCGGAGGGGGTACCACCGCCGAGGGGTCGAGGAACCCCCCAAGGCCAGGTTGCATGGCAATGGTGGCACGCACCATAGCCTGCTGGTCAGTACCACTGACCCTAACCTCGGGAATTACCTGACGCTCCTCAGAAGGGGCTGGCTATGACTCGTCGCTCGAGACCACTGGCTCGCCTTCCTCCGCAGACAACCCCGGACGGTGTGACTGCCCGTCCGACCCGAGCCCGACGAGGTAGAGTCTGAGGCCCTAGCCAAACGGTAGGAGGGTGGGGAAGGCAACCTACCAAAGGGCCCGCAGTCAGAGCAGTGGCCGAGGAGGCACCAGCCTTCCACAGCTTCCGCAAGCCGGGCTGACAGAAGGTGCCAGGGCAGCTCGGCCAAAGGTCCAGAGCCAGGGCCAGCTGCAGCGCCAGTCAAGTCCACTGGCACCAGGGGCGGTACTAGGGACAGAGACGGCGTTCGGCGGCAGCCCCAGCCACGACTCGGGCGCCGACGACACTGTTAGGTTCTCGGCGCCGCGGGCGGCACCGAGGACCGGCAGCCTGATGGCTCCAAAGGCGGACTTCGGCGCAACACGACACACGCTAGGCCGCTGGCGCCGCGAGCGCACCGAGGGCACCAATGGCGCCGAGGACAGCACCGACGGACGACACCGAATCGCCCATGCGACATGCTTCAACCTCGCGCCGATATGACATGACAAAGGCGATACTAATCCAGGGTCATGGTTCAGAGCAGCGCCGGCACCGTGAACGGCGCCGACAGGGCCCACGCCACTGAGAGACGAGTCGGCGCCGACAGGGCCCACGGCACTGCTGTATGGCACCAAAGGCCCCGACGGACGGAGTCAACCCGGCCTTCCGGACTGCAGGAGCGACACTGGGGAGCTCACCCGAAGGGGCGATTGCCGTAGCGCTCTCCCGCCCGCCTCCTCGGGGAAGCGGACGGCCTCCTGGGCCATGGGAGGAGCTCGACCAAGGCCAGGCTACTAGTAGTTGAGGCTCCTCCTCCTCGCCCGTAGTAGAACCGGGAGGGGACCTGGAGGAAAGGCCGAGAGAGCGCGGCTTGGCCCGATGAGTGCGAACCCTACCCCTGAAAGTCGGCGGAGCTCGCCCCACTTTCCACGCGCGACTGTTTGAGGACACGGCGGTCCATGGAGAAGCAGGCGTCGCACGAATCCATGTCGTGAAGCGGGCCAAGACACACGAGACACGGTCATGTTGGTTGCATACGGAATACTTGTAGCCAGCGGGCACCGACGCATAGAGGCCATTCACTTTGGAAAACTTCTTGCCCTCCGACCGAGACATGACCTATGGAAAAAAATACCAAAACAGACTTGACGTCGCAAACTTTAAAATAAAAAGGAAAGATCTTACTGCCGACGTCGAGTAGAGGAAAACCCAGAACTAGTAAGACCGATGGACTTAAAAGTTGCAATAAAGGCTGACAGGCCTAGTTTTTCTTCCAACAGCTTCCCACGAGGCGACCTCGACGGCGGGAGACGAAGAACTGGTAGGCAGGTGGAGTCGATGCAGTTTAACGGCTAATCCTCGCGCCACGTAGTAACGCCGGGCTTCGAGGGCGGGCGGCCGATGCTGCTATCGGCTCTGCCTATCCTTTAAAAAAAAAAAAAGCTCCCGTGGGGTCCTGATCTCCGGCCAGTACCCCATCTGTGATGAATGGTGAAGATTGACACAGATAAGATCAGGACAATGAAGATCCCCCCTGAAGTTTGTCCACCAGTAGCAATGGTTATATCCTTTTATACCCTTCTTGAATAGGAATTAATCTAATTCTCTCAAAGATTTCTACAGATCCTGTATTGATGGACAAACTACTCCACAGAGCTATAACCCTTTGTGTTAAGTATTGTTGTCTTGCTTTTGTTCTAAGTATTTCCTCATTCATTTGTCTGGGATGACTTCTGGTACTACAAGCAGCCTTACGTGTGCATAAGTTTATGCATGTTTGTAAACCATCTCCACTGGTTAGCGCCCCGTAAGAAGTAATCTTACCCCCCTTCCCCCAATTCTCTTATACTCCAGAGTATAGAGGTTTAGGGTCTCTAATCTTCCCTCACAGTCTAGGTGACGGACTCCCCTGATCATCCTTGTTGTTCTTCTCTGTACTGCTTCTATCCTGATGGTGTTTCGTCTCAAATACAGTGACCAGAACTGGGCACTATATTCCAAGAGGGTCTCATCAAAGCTCTATACAAGGGCAACACTACATTTTTTTCCTGCTAAAAAAAAAAACCCTCTTTTGATACACCCCAGAATTTTATTGTCTTCTCTCCCACCAATTGCTGGTACAGAATGTACCCAGTGGATGAGGCCAGGTGGAGGGATGACTCGTCGTCCTTGGAAAAGGATGTCAAGGAAGACGAGGCGTGGAAACCTCCTGGGTTAAGCACCAAAGAAGGAACCCTGAAATGGGCCCTGTCAGTATCCCTGTACAATGAATCTATGGTAGCAACGCATTCACGGTTCTGTTCTCATGTTAAGGTCCCAGGATGACTAAAGTACGCGAGCATTCTGTCTACCTATTTCAGAGGCACTTGAAGTAGTTGCTTGAGGGGGCATGAACAGCCTGCTAAGTAGTTTGACCTGTGCCTCAGGAAGGGCCCAGAGGTTCCAGCAATATCCTCTCCCTAGGGAAGAATCAGGCAGAATCTCCTGCTGCTGGCACTCCTACAACAGAGGAGCTGATAGAGCAATGGCCCAGAAGGGGGACCCCCGAACAGGTAGAGGAAGTCTAAGACTGAGTAGGACTTTCTACAGGGTCTGGCTTGTGTCTGGCATCCAAGCTAAAGTCAAGGGAGAAGTGAGCACCAAGGCTGTTGTCGCTATCTGAATCAGCACAGCTAGTGGTACCGTGAATGTGGGTTCAGACAATCTTGATGCAGAGTTCTTCCTCAACATCAGCTGTGACACTGACTCTGGTGTCAACACCAAGCTCAACACCGACCTCTTCATAACGCACAGAGTCTGATGTCTGCCTTCAAACTGGCATCGATGCTGGCACCAACCACAGCATCGGTACTAGTGTTGTCCTTGGTGTCATCACCGCGAATGGGACAGCAGTCTGAGTGACACTGACGTTTGGTATCAATGTTTCCACATTTGTGGACAATGCTAGAGGTCAGGGTGGTCCATTGCACAGGGATAACAGAACCTGGTAAGTTCTCTACACTATCACTAAAGCTTCCAACACAACCACAGCCCATTGGTTGGGGGCGGGGGGGAAGAGTACCTCAAGCTGACTCCAAAAGAGATGAGAGGGCACATGGGGGATTGGTCCAAAGTTCTCTCAACAAGGTGCCATACACAGAACTATTCCAAAGGGTCACCAGCTCAACCACCAGGGGGCATGACTGGAAGCTAAAGGGTGGGAGCGTCAGAATGGTTTTGAAAAAGCATTTTTTCACAGAAAGAGTGGTGGAGCCCTGGAATGGCTCAGCTCGCTGGAGGAAGTGGTGAATGCAGGGACCGTAACAACTTTCAAAAAGGGGTGGGACAGAGCAAGGACTACAGGGGGAAGTGTGGGGCTAGGTAAGGGTTAAAAGCAGTAGGGGGCTACATCCCAGGACCCACACCACATCTAGAGAAGACTAGGGTAGACTTTATGGACCTTTGGTCTCCTTCTGCTGACACTTTTCTATGTTACTTTGTTTCTCTCTTGGGACCTGGATTGAAACGTTCGTCCAAAAGGTAGGGACTCCGGTCCCAACTTCAAACAGCAAATGTGGAGGGTACGGAAGTCAATGGAGAAGCAGGACTCACAGGAGTCCATATCATGGCCTACTCCAAGACAAGAGAAGCCGGCTGAATGCCTGTTGGTACTAATCTTTCTATCACATGGGCAAAAACAAAATAGAGGGCCCTGGTTGTCCCTCTTTTTCTTCGATAACATAAGCATTCCGATAAAAATAATAAAATTCAGTTAGGTGAAGAGGAAGTGGATTTTTTTTATTTTTGTAAACATATTTTACTGAATTTCAAGCAAATCAGAAATGCAGCGTCTCATCAGGTACTGTACACAGCTGATTACAGTGTTGGCTTACATTCAATTATACATGTCCATCTTGACATAGGTACGTAAAGATAGAGGTCAGGATTGCAATATTAAAAAGATGTGATAGCAGGTAATTGTTAGCCAATGGTTGGCTATGATTGGTGCTGACCTCACTCAACCGCCACCCCATCCAAAAGGTAAGGTATGTGCTGGCTCTGAGCCTCGCTTTACAAAAGTTAAAACAGGAGAACACTGGAGCTTTTATCTATGTAACCAGAAGCCAAACCTTACACTGGGAAAACCTCTTGCGAGATGGCATTAAAGAGCAGTGACCACAGTTTGAGGAACCCCCTTCTCATCACTATTAGCAACATGTTGTGCTCTTTTGAGGCAAATGAGATGTTTGACCAAAAGACTCTTGCAAGAGGGTTACATTTAGTGATGATAGGCTACTGTTTTGGCGAAGTGATTGATCAAAGGTCCACATTCTGGTGAGGCCACAGCTAGTCTCCTTAAGCTTGGCCTCCAGGAGGCGCCTCCCATGGAGTTAGGTAGTGTCTCCCCAGTACCCCCTCCTCCATTATAAAGGTACAGACTGCCAAAATCCATGCAGTTTTGGGGCAGGTCAGTAATATGTAAGAACGTGTTCTCAATTTTAGCAGCAAGCTGCCGACAATCAGAGCGAGGAGTGATCAGAGGGGACAGTAAATCTTCATCTTTTTTTTGTACTACCTTTGGATTGTTTGCTGCATTGGGTGTGTGTGGGACTTTGGGGAAAATGTAACTTTACTCCTGTGTGTGGGGATCTTCCATGGGGAACTACGGGAGGAGGGAGGAAGACGCCAGAAGGAGGGAGTGAAGAAGAGCACACCACATGACTCTGGGCACTCCAATTGGGCCACGGAGTCTGGGGCTTTAAAAGGCTCTGTATTTGGAGTTCGGCTGCCAGGCGAATAACATGAGCGAGCAAGGAGGAACAGAGGACAGTAATTTTTTTCTTTCTTGTTTACTGTGTCTATTGCATTGGGATCGTAAGGTCTCTGTATTGGGAGACTGAGTGGACTCTAGCAGGGAGGAGGGGGCTGAGGTGCACTATTATGAAGAGGCTGACCCACTCATGGGAGTTGGCGTAGACCCAACCTACTCCTACCACCCTCCCACCCCATGATCCTCCACATTTATCGGGGGGGAGATGCTGCATTGGGATTGGTGGATTGCACAGCCAGGTGCATCCACTAACGTGTCCTGATCATCCCTGAAAGTCAGAGGGAGAAAGCAGCAGATGAAGAAAACAAATAATTGTGTAAGCTGGATATAGATAGCTGTCAGTGAGAAAGAGGGTGGGGTATACAATAACATGGATATTCCTAGAAGAGAGGAATGGCCTAGCGGACTGGGCAGGCAACCATCAGCTGTGAGTGCGGGGGGGGGGTTGGATGGCTTGTAGAGATATGGGGAGGGTTGTAGGCTGCAACAGCTGCGGGGCAGCTATCTTTTTAGGGCATGGAGGTGCTTGGTGTGCAGGAAGCTTGCGCATCTTAGGGACGAGATTAGTGGGTTAAGGGCAGAGCTAAGGAAAGGGATGGTGGCAGTGAGGAGGAACCATCCAGGACCTGGGGCACACAGGAGTACCACAGAGGTTAACAGACATCACAGACCGAGGAGAGAGAAGGGGGTGGGGAAAAAGGGCCAATACTGTCACCCCCTCAGGAAGTTAGGGGTACAGAACCAGGGGACTGGAAGAGGATCGGGAATGGGGCAGGAATAGCTCAAGATCCGGCAGCAAATGGAAGTCACAAAACAGTTTGCCAGAGGTAGCTCAGGCAGAGTACAGGTGTCATACAATAGGTAGTCAGTGCTGACTACAATGGAGGATAACAAGGGAGAGGAATTAGTGGGTGGGGGGGGGGTACTGGCAACCCACAGGGCAGCAGCACAGCAGATGGAGGGGACAAGGATATGATGGGTAATAGGAAGAGGGAAATGGCTAGGAGGGTGGGCAGGAGGATTGAAGCTGAAGAGGGGGAAGGATAGGGAGGTCGGGAGGTGTACTGTCCTCCGGAATTTTTCTTGGAGGCGTCTCCCTCCCATCTTCCGAACGGGTGCGGAACCTGGGGGTAGTTCTTGATGATAGGTTGACACTGCATTTGCAGGTGTCGGTTGTTGTCAAGACTTCCTTTTATCACCTTAGGAATATCGCCAGGGTTCGGCATCTTGTTCAGTCTGCCGACCTTCCAACTTTAGTCCACGCCTTTGTATCTTTGCGCCTGGATTACTGCAACTCCCTCTATCTAGGGCTTTCAGGGGTTGAAATCAGTCGCCTGCAGCTAGTGCAGAACGCTGCAGCCCGGCTTTTAACGGATACTGGTAGATCCTGTCGTAATACGCCGGTGCTGCGTGAACTGCACTGGCTGCCAATTCCGTGGCGGATCACCTTTAAAGTCGGCTTGCTGACTTTTAAAGCCCTGCACGATCTGGGCCCTGACTATCTGAAAGAACTTCTGGTTCCATACCGCCCCGACTGATCACTCCGTTCGGCCGACAAGGGGTTGCTAGAGGTTCCAAGGGTGAATCTGAAATCTTCTGGCGCTTGGGCTTTTTCGTATGCGGCCCCCACCCTTTGGAACTCTCTACCCCGTCGGTTACGAGAGTGCACTTCCGTGGAGGGTTTTAAGAGCGGTTTGAAGACCTTTCTCTGGGAAAATGCATTTTCAGAATATTGATTGGCTTATTGTCTTGTTTCTGTTGAATATTTTAAGATTTTTAACTGTTTTAATTGTTATTTATGTACGGCGCCTTGATAATTGAAAGGCGTCATATAAATGAAATTATTATTATTAAGGGAAGCAAGGAGTAAGTGGTGATGGGAATATGGGTGCTGAAGCAGACAGGGCATTAGAGGAAGTGGCAGGTGAGTCAGCTAAAGGACACAGTGGAGGGGAATCGGGGGGGTAGCGGCTGACGGGGACGCAGATGGGGCAGGGGGCATCAGGGGTATGTAATGCGGGGGTAAAGATTCAGAACCTGGGACAGGGAAGCGGCAGGGGCAAAAGCATAACAAAGGAGGTGGGGCCTTAGTTCTGGGAGACTCAGTACTAACAGGGGTGAGATGGGGAAGTAAAAGGGAACAGCATCGTCTCATACGGGTGGAGTATATACCAGGAAGGACAGCAGGTAGAGTGGACCGTTTATTCTTAAGTATGCAAAGAGGGAAGAGAGAAACCTCATATCGTAGTGCACTTGGACACAAATGATTTAGAGGGAAACACGATCGAAGAGGTACAGGAGACATTCTTGGAGCTGGGGAGGTTGTGTGAGGAAGCAGAGAGCTCGGTAGTTTTCTTGGAAGTATTCCCAGTACCCAGAGCAAGTGCTGAGATGAAACTGAGAATAGAGGAGTTTAACACCTGGCTGGGAGCCTGGTGTCAGACCAAAGTGTACGGGCTGGAGGAGGGATGGGGCAGAACTTGGGATAGCAGCAGCCTGCATGCTCGGGACAGGCTACACTTGAGCAAGGAGGGCTCAAGGGTATTAAAACGGAGACTTGGGGAATACATAGCAACCAGGGTGGATTTAAACTGGGGAGGCAAGCAGATGAAATTCCAACAAGGTCTCCAGAATGGGGAGCCAAGCAGGCTTACCCCCAAACCAGTAGAAATGGATCAAGGGAGGGTTTATACAGTATTGACATAAAAAAATGTTCAGAAGGGGGGAGGACACGAAGGGCACATATTGGAGGGTAGTCTCCTTGAATGCAAGGAGCCTGGGAACAAAATGGACGAGTTGCAGGCTCTCATGGCAGACGGGGAGGTGGAGATAGTTGCATCACCGAAACATGGGCCACCCAATACCAGGACTGGGACCTGGTGATCCCAGGGTACATGATATACCACAGGGATAGGGAAAGGGAGTGAGGTGGCAATGTATGTGAGGAAGGGGATAAGGCGTGCCAGGGAGGAGGGTAAAACAGGTATTATGGATACAATTCCAGGATTCAAGAAACAGGTCACTTAGGATGGGGGTGGTGTATAGGTCACCATCTCAGGCACAGGACTTGGACAGAGAACTAGCGGAGCAGATGAGGAGGGTCAGCAGGAAGGGAAACACAGTGATCATGGAGGACTTCAATCTGCCTGGCATGGACTGGTGCACCCCAGCCACCTCGAGTACAAGGGAGCAGGTCCTCCTTGAGGCTTTCCAGGACAGCTTCCTAGTATAGTTGGTGAGCGAGCCAACCAGGTTAGGCAACACTCTGGACCTCGTGCTGTCTAATGGGGAGTTTTTCAGAGAGCTGAGGGTGGAGGATCCAATGGCAGGGAGCGACCACCACACAGTGTGGATCTCACTAAGCATGGGGAAGGAGGCTGTAGGAACAGACACCAGGGTGCTAAGACTTCAGGCGAGCTGACTTTGGGAAGATGGGGGAAATAGTGGCTGAACACCTAGCTAGAATCCACCCACACATGAATGCTGACCAAAAATGGGAAGTAATCAAGCTAGGGCTCGCGGAGGCCACTAGGATCCTGTACCAAGACGCAAAGCAAAAAGGCTAAAGTCAAGAAACCAAGTTGGTTAAGCGGGGAGGTGTTGGAAAAGGTAAGGGCCAAAAGGGCAGCCTTCGGGAGATTTAAAAGATCCAGGCGGTGGGGGAGAAGAGAGGAGTACCTGAAGAAATCAAAGGAGGTGACCAGAGCAGTCAGGGCCTCCAGTGAGCTTAGGCTGACACAAGGCAGCGAGGATTGGGAAAATGACTTCTTCAGGTATGTAAGGGAAAGGAGGATCTGCAAAGATCAGATAGTTAGGATCAGAAAGAATGGGGGGTGGGCAGAGAAAGGGCCAGAGCAGGAGGAAATGCCAAATGAATACTTCTGTTCTGTATTTAATAAGGAGAAGGATATGTCACTGCCTCAAGGGTTAGAGAGGGTAGGCTCAGGGGGGAAGAAGGTGAGGGATGGGGTAATCACACATGGCAGGGTACTTGAAGGTTTAAGGGCACTGAGAGTGGATAAGGCGCCAGGACCAGATGGTGTACACCCCCGGGTACTAAAAGAATTGGCGGAGGTCCTAGCAGAGCCATTGGCAGACTTGTTCAATGCCTCTCTGGAGACAGGGTGCGTACACCATGACTGGAGTATAGCTCACATAGTGCCCCTTCACAAAAGCGGACCCAAGGATGAGCCAGGCAACTATAGACTGGTAAGCCTCACATCCATTGTGGGGAAGTTAATGGAGACAATCCTAAAGGAGAAGTTGGTAACCTTTCTGGAAGGTAATAGACTCCAGGACGAGAAGCAGCATGGGTTTGTCTCTGGCAGATCCTGCAAAACAAACCTAGCTGACCATCATGACTGGAGAGCTTGACAAGAGCCATGCAGTGGATGTCCTGTATCTGGACTTCAGTAAGGCATTCGATTCAATGCCACATGGGAAGCTGATTAGTAAGTTGGGATACCAGGGAGCAGGGACAAAGATGGTTAACTGGATCAAGAACTGGCTGCATGGAAGACAACAGAGGATAGTGTTGGGTGGGGAACTCTTATCTCCAGGGGCTGTAATGAGCGGGGTACCGCGGGGCTCGGTACTGGGCCAGGTGTTTGGTATATTCATCGCCGACATATCACATGGCATTAATAACAACATTAGTCTTTTTGCAGATGATACCAAGATCAATGCAGTAGTGGATGACACAGCAGGGTGTCAGGGGCTACAGGATGATCTGGCTAAACCGGAGGATTGGTGAGACACATGGAAGCTGGGATTCAATGCCAAGAAGTGCAAGGTCATGCACTTGGGAGAAAGGAACCCAAGGAGGTGGTATCGTTGGGGGGAGACAGATAGCCACTACAGAGGAGGAGAAAGATCTTGGGTGGTAATAACAGGGCAGATGAACCACTTGGCACAATGCATAAAAGCAGCAGCTAAGGCCAACAAGATGCTGGGGTCTACTGCTAGGGGATCACCTGCGGGGGTGGAGATGACCATGCCCCTGTACAGGTTGCTGGTAAGACCACACCTGGAGTACTGTGTGCAGCACTAGCGCCCATACTTAAAGAAGGATGTTAGATTAGCGGACAGTGTCCAGCGCAAGGCAACAAGGACGATCCAGGGTTTGGAAGACAAACCCTATGAGGGGAGGCTGAGGGAGCTGAACAAGTACCCACTGGAGGAGAGGAGGGATAGTGGAGATATAATCGAGACCTTGAAATACATGAAGGTATAAATGTATAAACAAGACTGGTACTGAGGGGATTTTTAAGTTGAGGGGTGGGAGGGATGCAAGGGGGCTGGTCTGAGATTGGAGGGTGGAAGATTCAGGAGGGAAATGAGGAGACATTTTTTCACAGAAAGGGTGGTGTCTGTATGGAATGCACTGCCACAGGAGGTGGTGTCCTGTATGACAGTGGACAGTTTTAAAAGGGGATGGGACAAAGTGAAGGGGAGGGTCACCATGGGGGGGGAGGGGCAGCAGCAGTGTAAGGGATTGGTAGCTGCACACTTGAGCAGACTTGATAGACCATATGGCCTTTATCTGCTGGCAGTTTCGTATGTTCATAACATTGGGGATTTTCCGCACTCATTCTGTGGAGGTGGTGGAGGTATAATATGTTCTATAATAGTAAATTTGTATTTGCCGGAGCCTGTCACTCCATGAGCAAGAAATAATATGGCGGACCGCATTCTGCCACACGTCAGAGGTCAGGGTAATGCCCATGTCAGTTTCCCAGCTCCGTATTATATCTGTTGTGGGTGGGAGATTGTTACAAAGCAATGATATATACTGTATGAACAGGGGTTTGCTATTCGGTTGGGGGCACTGGATTTCCTCCTCAACAGATGACCCTTTAGACTCTATGCCACCCTTGGGCCCTTCTGCCAACATTAAGATCAGCCTGAGCCACAGGTAGGCAAAGACGTCTCCTGTGTGTATATATGCTATTGCATCTTCAAGCCCAGGAATGACTGCACAGTTTCCCTTTGTACATTTGGAATAATAGCGTTAGTCTTTTCTTCCCCCATCGAAGCAGTGCCTGGTGCATGAATACACTGTAATGTTTATGGCTAAGGCTTTACCCAGTAGGGTATAAGGGAATAGTACACTAGCAACCATCTACAACACATAAATGAGTTACTGTGCCACACATCTTCATGTCCATGAATATCTGTGTTAGACAGGCCTCACCAAGTCCCCTCCCAGGTCCTCCTTCAGGATTTCCTAGTTCAGGGCAGTGACGTTCAGAGCACCAGTAGGAAGGCCAGTAGTAAAGCTTAAAGTATGAGAGCGCGCCCGGGTTGCCAATTTATCCTTTTTGACCGGATAATCCGCTTTTAGAGTTCTTATCTGGTCATCCAGTTTTGATTAAATGCAGTCCGGTTTTTGGGCCATTTTGACTGCTCATATACTCTTAAAACTGATATATCAAATCATTCACTGTTTTGGCTGCATTACACGTCCAGGTTACAAAGAAGTTCTGATGTCACAGCCATTCAGACCTGCCTTTGTTTGTAAAACCAGACTGTCCGAGAGGTTTACAGTACAGCCATTAAGATAATTAGCAGTAAATTAACCTACTCTTTTCCACTCTGAATTTTAAGCATGGTCTTTTACTGCTTTGAAAGGAAACAGCTTTTACACCTTTATGTGCTCTCATGTGTTTCTTTTTGTTTGTCCTATATTCTGGTATGTTTTTGACCCATTTTTGTTAAATTAATAATCTAACTTGTATTGCCTTTATCACCACATTTAACATACTAACATACTATTTGCCAGCAGATTAGGCCTTACGGTCTATCGAGTCTGTTCAAACCTTAGATCCTTAGTTGGGTCTAATTTGCTCTCATTTTTGTATTACCTGAACATTCTATGATATTAGCTACACTTTTACAGGTCATTCAGATAAACAGCATGGAATGGTGTATCTGAAACTGTGGAATGTCTTAGAAATAGCTGCTGAGGTAAAGAGGAACACAGTGCAGTATTAAGGGTACCACAAGCATTTATAATTAATTGATCAAAAATTGGTCAAAGTATCAGAATACATGACTGACATGGAAAGGAAAATGGGAGTGTGTTTAACAGAGGGCTGAGCAATACACTGCAGATGAGCTTGATTCCCACAACCTCCACTTACATACTGTATGACCCTGAGCAAGTCACTTAACCTTCCTGTGCTCCTGGGTCACTCCTGTAAAATGGGCTATGTGGCCTATGGGAGTTAACCTGGTTGCCAAAGAATAAAAATAACTAACCCAATAAATAAATCAATCAAATAAATAGTATAAAAATGATTTCCTACTAGTAATGTCTATTCCAACGTTACAAATGGCTTTGGAGAAGGAGCGATATACTCACCAGTCATAAAAAGGGGGTGGAGCCAGAGGTGGAGTTTGGGGTGTGGTTTCGCATCTGGTTTTTACCTCATCCAAAGGTGGTGACCCTAAAACCTAGTGAAGTGAACTGAGGTGATGCACCTCACTCTCATGGTGTACACTCAGCGGCGGAAAAAACCCCAAACAGCTAGGTGTGGCAGCAGCAGTTATTGGCTGACACGTATCACCACGTGGTGCCACACAGGTGCTGTAGGCCAGTAGCCATTGCTGGCCCCCTGGCCACAAAGATTTGCACTTGAAAATTAGTGCTGATGGTACAAAATGTCTAGACAAAAAGAAGGAATAGGTAACTCTCAGTTGATAGTGATTAGTCTCTTGCCCATTCAAAACCTAGGCAAGGATAGAAGTCTTTGGGGAAGGGGATCTGGACAAATAGTAGTGCAAGAAAATAATGATTACCACAGAGACTGGTCAAATTTAGCCATGATGGCCTGCTAGATGGCAATGCAGAGGTTGAGGTTAAGTTCCCCAGCTGAAAATAACTTTTAGCCTAATAATTTCAGTTTACTTGCGCCTCCTTAAGGGGGGAAGGAAGTAAAGGAACACCAGATGTCTTGAGGACTAACAGTCCAGCCTTTGAGATGGCAGAGCGGTGCTCCAAACCTGGAGGAGAAAGCCTGTGGAAGTCCCAGAAGGACCTGCAGAGGGATTGGACAGATGATTCCAGACAATGAGTACAGCCACCTAAAGGGGTGGTTGCAAGGGCAGTACCAATATGGGGGTGGGCACAGACAGGGCCAGAATAAAGACGGTCCTTCTTGGCAACCTTTACAGTAAGCCATGGGAAATCCATGATTCCCTAAATTCTTTACATAAAAGTGTAGAATGCGAAGTCCACCAGTGAAGAAAGGGAATGCTTCCATGATGAAGAACTGGCAGATGAAGAAGTGCACCGAATACTCCGTAAACCCAAAGGGTTTAACATTCTGTGGTTCCACAGTCGAGAAAAGAGACAATGACTGTGCATCTTAGTAATCCACAGGTTGGACAGTGTCTCCAAGGACAGTGAAGGTACTGGGCAAAGTTTAACTCCTTAGCCACTGTTCTAAATGTGGTCAACAGTAGGCTATGCAGAGACAAAGTGATGCGAATTAGGCAACGGCAGGTGCTGCTTGTGACAGGTTTGAATAAGGCCCTGCCCCATCTGTTATGCACAAACAGTTTAAATGAAAAGGTCTGTTCTATCCTCTCCTTGTCTGTCTCTTCTCTGTCTGGTTCTGCAAACAAATTTTGTCGTGAGACCCAGGAACTGATCACTCCGACGGTTTCACGATTCTCTGCCCCTCGCTATATCTCTGCCTTCACTTGCTGTTCTAGCGTTTCTTCACCCTTGCATATCTGCAGTTATAAAAAAATATATGTGAATCTCTGTGTAAAACTGTATGTGATACTGGGATCCTTTGTTTAAAACTGTATATAGTTATACTGTTGAAATGATTGCAAAGCTGTTTGGAACTCAAGGGGTTAACCCGAGATGCAGTTTTTAAGCCTTTTGCAGAGCTGTAAACAAGAGGTCAGTTCTAGGTCACTATGTTCTTTTTGCTGCACCTGCAAGAAACTAAACTTACAAGATCATTCTGTAACCTTACAAGAACATTCTGTGCGGAGAAAAAATTACTCACCTTAGTAATTGTATTTCTTCTAATGGAGTCGTGCTGTATTCTGACAATTTGCAGTTAGCTCCAGCTCTTGAACTGCCCTGGAGAGTGAAGGGTTAATTTCTATGCCAGGCATAGAACACTGGGCTCGAGCTCGGTTGAAAACTCTGTCTGTGTCCTTTCAAACCCAAAGCATCAGATTCTTACGAGCTAAAACTCACTAATTAAATGTGGAAATTGTAAAAACTCATAGTAGACAACTGGCAACAAAGACTTTGGATTCCCCGAAAGACTCAAGTTAGGAAACCCAAAGAACCAAAAACCAGATAATAAGAACAAAAAACTCTTAATTACAACGCACTCCACACAACAGGAGTGGGGAAAAGACACCCCTTGGGTGCAACACTGCACCTGCCCACCCACTTCCCAAAAACAGGTTCTGAGAGGGGAGGCAGGGTGGGAGGTTAGAATACAGCAACACTCCATTAGAAGAAATACAATTACTAAGGTGAGTAATTTTTTCTTCAAACAACATAAGTCTTGCTGTATTCTGACAAGTTCAGACTACCAAGCAGTACCTCCAAGGAGGAGGGACCAGACCCTACTTTGAGAATAGGCTCTAGAGCACTGCTGTGCCAAACCTAGCATCACTCCTAGCCTGGATATCCAGAGAGTAATGCTTGGTGAAGGTATGAACTGTTTTCCAGGAGGCTGCTTGACAGATTTCTAACAAAGGGATATCCCTAGCTGCAGCCAGAGATGCAGCTGTACCTCTAGTGGAATGAGCCCTCAGGCCTGAGGCTGCAGTTTTTCCCAGCTTTTCAGAGCAGAATTGAATACAGGTCACAATCCACCTGGCAATGGTTATCTTGGTGGCAGGTTTTCCCTTACCTACTTCCCCATAAGTGAGGGACAACTGAAGGGAGTCAAACCTGTGACCCTCTGTACGTTCTATGTAGTAACTAAGGGCCCTTTTAACATCTAAACTTAGAAACATAGAATTTGACGGCAGATAAGGACCGCTTGGCCCACCCAGTCTGTCCATTTCCCTACCTACTGGATAAGCTGCAGATCCTAGTTAACCAGCAGCCTACTTCTTCCTACCCCCACCCCCCAGAATTGCCTTATGACTATCCCATGCATGCTTGAATTCCACCACTGATTTTGACTCCACAACCTCCTCCTGAAGGCCATTCCATGCATCCACAACCCCCTCTGTGAAAAAATACTTCCTTAAATTACCTCTGAGCCACCCCCCCATCTTCAAATTGTGTCCCCTTGTTCTTGCACACCTCTTTTTTTGAAAGATGCTACCCTCTTGGACTTTGTTGATTCCCTTGAGGTACCTAAAAGTTTCTATCATGTCCCTCCTCTCTCTCCTTTCCTCGAGGCTATACATATTAAGCTCCTTAAGTCTCTCTTCATATGTCCTCCGGTGCAGACCCTGCACCATTTTAGTTGCCCTCCTCTGGACAGCTTCCATCCTGTCTATGTCTTTGCGGAGATTGGGTCTCCAGAACTGCACACAGTACTCCAGATGGGGTCTCACCAGCTGTCTGTACAAACTGTGTAGCTTCCGTTCCCCTGAGGAGGTGTGATCAGTGAAGAACACGGGAAGAGACACAGATTGATTTAAGTGGAAATCAGAAACCACTTTAGGTAGGAACCTTCTATTGGTTCTAAGGACCAACTTATCTCTATGGAAAGAGATGAAGTCAGGCTTCACTGACACGCCTGGCAGAAGTAACAGCAACCAAAAACACAGTTTTCCAAGTCAAGTACTTGAGCTCTGCTGAGGACACAGGCTCAAAGGGGGTTGCATACACTGAGCAATACAAATATTCAAATCCCAGGCAGGAGCAGGATCCCTAAAAGGGGGATTGGTATGAAGCAATCCTTTGAAAAATTTACAGAAAACAGGGTGAGATGACGGAGAGGAAGACTTCCCCACTGACAGGAAAGCAGAAACAGCTGACAAATGAACTTTGAGAGTAGCTGGTTTGAGGCCTAGGCATTAAGATGGACCATATAATCCAAAACTGTAGACAACTCAGCAGTGTCTGGGGATATATGCTTCTTGGCACACCAAATGCTGAACCTTTTCCATTTGGAGTTGTAAGTTTTTCTTGTGGCAGGCTTTCGAGAAGCTTTGAGAATATCCAGAACCCTTTGGGACAGATGCAAATTTGCATACTCTTAACTCTTCAATAGCCATGCCTTGAGATTGAGAGACCGAAGATTGGGGTACCAAATCCTCCCCTGAGACGAGGTTAACAGGTTGTAATTCCTGGGAAGAGACAGGGGAAGATGGACTGCTAGGGACAGCAACAGGGGATACCAAGGTTGCCTGGCCCAATCTGGAGCAATCAGAATCACTTTGCAAGGCTGTGACCTTGCCTTGACTAGAACCTTGAACAGTAGAGGGAAGGCATAAAGAAATTTCCCTTCCCAGTTCAAAATCAGAGCATCCAGAGGGACTGAGCCCAAGACTGGGGGTCTGCTAGAAAATAGAGGAAGTTGGTGATTGTCTGGGGCTGCAAAGAGATCCATCTCTGGAGTGCCCCACCTTGAGAAAATCACTTTCAATACCATAGGATCCAAAGACCATTCGTGATGGCCCTGGGAAATCCTGCTCAATGCATCTGCTAGCACATTGTCCTTTCCTGGGAGGTGGACTGCTATCAGAGAGGTCTGTAAGAAATAAGCCAGGGATCATATTTTCGTGGCCTCAGTGCACAAGGCCATGGACCGAATGTCTCCCTGCCTATTGCTGTACCACATGGTGGTAGTGTTGTCCGTCCTGACCCAAACTACCTTGTTCTATACTGACTGAGAGAAAGCTTGTAGGGCAAGGAATACTGCCCTGAGCTCCAGAAGGTTGATGTGGGGACCACAGTCCCTTGGCAGTGAGAGTCCCCAGATGGGCTCACCACCCCAAAAGGGAAGCATCCATGGTAAGAACCACAGAGCGAGTCTGAGAGACAAATGGAACACCCTGCCTCAGACTGACAAGGTCCTGTCACCACTGAAGGGCCTGAATTAAGGTCTGAGTGACAGGAACTAGCTTGGTAAGAGATCTTTCCTCTGGGACCAAAAGGTTCTCAGATGGAACTTGAATGCCCTCATCTGAAACCTGGCCCCTTGGACCACTGCTGTGGAAGCTGCCATGTGGCCCAGAAGCTGCAGAAAATGCCTTGCTGGTCGAGAAACCAGAGGGAGAAAGGAAGAGGCCAGCTGAGAGATGGCTTTTGCCCTTTCCAGAGGAAGGAAGGCTTTTGCCTTGAGGGTGTCAGACTCTGCTCCTATAAAAATGAGAAGCTGTACTGGTTCGAGAACTGACTTGGGGAAGATTGAGAAGGAACCCCAGGGAAGTGAGAACTTTCTGGGTAACCTGCAGATCTGACTTGACTTGGTCTGGGGACTGGCCCACAAGGAGCCAATCATCCAGATATGGAAAAATTTAAATCCTTTGTCTTCTTAAAAAGCCTACCACTACTGATAGGCACTTTGTGAACACCCTTGGAGCTGAAGTCAGGCCAAAGGGCATTGCTCTGAACTGGTAATGGCCTGAGGGCAATTCGAACCTGAGGTACTTTCTGTGGGAGCACCCGATGGGAATGTGAAAGTAGGCATCCTTGAGGTCCAGGGAGGCTAACCAGTCTCCAAGCCTCAGAGAAGAAGAACTGTTCCCAGAGTCACCATCTTGAACTTTGGCTTTACTAGGTGCTTGTTTAAGTATCTTAGATCTAGGATGGGTCGCCACTCCCCTGTCTTTTTTGGGGTAAGAAAGTACCTGGAGTACAGACCTTTGCCCCTGTATGGAGTAGGAACTCTCTCTCTATGGACTTTAAAAGCCAGTAGAGACAAAATCTCTGCCTCTAGAGCAAGGGTTTCTGATGTATTTGCAGGTGGAAAGGATCTGGGTCTCAGTTTCGGAAAACTCTTGAAACTGAGAACCAGCCCCTGGCTTAAAATCTCCAGGACCCACTTGTCTGAGGTAACAAACCTCTAGTCCTGGACAAAGTAAGCCAGCCTGCCTCCTACTGGAATGGGGGAGTCGACCCGGGCTGACACATCAGGGTGTCTGCTTGGCAGAAGCCTTAGGTTGAGGGGTGGATATAGCCCTGCTCATCCCCCTTCTGCCTCTCTCTCTGAAGAACCCCCTCTGAGAAAAAGAAGAGGAGGCATGTGCCTGGTAGAAAGGCCTGAACCAAGACTGCTGCCTCTGAGGAGTTGCCTGCCTCTCCTTGGCTTGGGCACTCCTATAAGTGGTTCTGTATTCATCCATTTTCTTTATGTAATTCTCTGTCTGCTCCCCAAACAGAGAATTACCCACTACAGGAAAATCCATGGCCTTAGCCTGGGTGTCCTGCGAAAGGCTAGTACATCTGAGCCAGGCCATTCTCCGAAGAGCCACAGACGTAGCCATGACTCTTGATGACACATCATCAGAGTCCACAGCAGCATGAAACTACACCTTTTATGCCTCAATCCCATCAGCAGCTACCCCCTCCAGCTCCTTGGCTAGCTGGGGGGAAGCCTGTTTAGCCAGTGCCAGTACAGTGTCCCACCTGAACTTCTGGTACCTAGCTGTATAGGCCATATAATTAGCCTGCCTGAGTCCCAAAGATGATGCCAAGTACTGTTTCTTTGCCATGGCATCTATCTTCCTGGAATCTTTGTCTGGGGGTGTGAAGCCAAGGGGATGTTTGCCTTGTCACAGGCAGCAGCCTGCACTACCCCAACATGGCTGCATTGTTGGTAAAGAAATTCCGTATCCGAGCCTGACAAGGTATACCTCCTGCCCATTCTTTTGTCAACAGGAGGTACAGAATTAGGAGACCTAAGAATTTTTAGTGTCTGTTTCCCAAATGACTTATGAAGTGAAACAGACAGTCACTTAGACTCTGGGATGTCCATCATCTCTATTAAGTCAGGTTCCTCTTGATCCTCTACAGCCTCCTCAATAGGAAGCTGGAGGGTTTGAACCACTTTTCTGTAGAACAGAAAGTGGGGAGGGGACTCAGAAAGCCTAGGAGGGGAAACACCAGAAGGTCTGTCTGGGGAGATGTCTGGCTCTACAGGCACATCCAGACTTTCACCATTGTAATCATCCTCTTCAAACTCACCTTCCTCATCAAACTCCGGTTCGTAAAAATCTTCAGGGGAATAATCTTGAACTGGGGGAACCGACCGAACCGAACCTCTGCCAGAAGGCGCCGGATTGGTCGGAACAGGATGAAGCGATTCCACAATCCGAATCGGGCTTTGGCCATTTCTTCAGCGGTCGGAACATGCAGCTCTGGATCCAAACTGGCCGATTTATCCTTTTGTTTTCTTTTTGTAGGAACCGATCCCTCAGGATCGGCTCTCTTCTTGCCCGAAGAAGTGTCGCCCTGGTCAGAAGGCACTCCTTCTGGTTTGGCAGGAACTGAACTGGGCTAGCCTTCCGGGTCAGCGTATTTTTCGGCCTTCTTATCCCTAAGTCCACCTAACCTTTTATCCAGGGTAGACTTAGGGAAATTCTTACAAATTTGGCAGTCTGAATCGAGGTGGTCAAATCCCAGACAGTAAACACAGGTGGTGTGGGGATTGGCCTTAGCAAAGACCTCCCCACATACACTGCAGTGTTGAAACCCAGAGTGCCCGCTTTTTTTCTTGGGTTTCTCAGACATGGCCAGCTTAACTAATTTACTCTTTATATGGCAACCGCCAGGCAAGACTCCCCTATCGGTTTCACACCGTGTCACGGGTGATGGAAAATAATGCTAAAATTACGTTTTTTTTAAACCGATACGGACCGATAACCACACACTAACTTTTTCCTTACTACAAGATCGGCTCAGCCGAACCGATCGGAAAATTTTCACAATTTCCACACACAGCTACAATGCTAAGTACTTCCGGTACTATAGACAGAGTCTCGAACCGAAAAAACGCAACGAAAATCGGACTAAACCGAACCTTTAACCACGAAGAACCGAGATGAAGGAGAAATCTCCGGAGTGATTGTTCAGTGAGGCGGAGTAGAGAATCGGACGGTTTGGGTTTGAAAGGACACAGACAGTTTTCAACCGAGCTCGAGCCCAACGTTCTATGCCTGGCATAGAAATTAACCCTTCACTCTCTGGGCAGTTCAAGAGCTGGAGCAAACTACAAATTGTCAGAATACAGCAAGACTTCATATTGTTCGAAGCAGACTCTCTTAATGAGCTCCCAGACAAAGACATAAAAATAGCAGCAATGCTTTTGCTAGAGAGACAAGGAGAGTGAGACACAGAGAGACTGAAACTTGGAATTAAGAGATACCCTCAGAAGAAGGACTCGGTTTTCTCTGATTGTACTGCCTTTGTAAATAGTTAATACTGAATAATATCTATTTTTTATTTTGCTGTTATTGAGATAAATAAAACACTATTTGTGAATTTTGAAACTGCTCCTGGTTTTCCTATGCTTCCTGACCTGTGCCTCGATGACACTGCCATGCAAATAAGGATGGCAGAGACCAGGGTCTTGCTTGATCTGCAGGAAAGGTGGCACTCAAGGTAGTGAGTCTGAGATGGCAGCCAGTGAGAACACTGGGGAAGGCAAAGGAATCACAACAGGCTGAGCCACACCAACTGACCCTACGGAAGTTGTCTGGGATGGAGTTCTGTTTGCTGACACAACAGACAGCCACTTCAGTAAGACCAGCAAAAGCCACATTGTGTGAAAGGATGCCGCTGAGACGTGGGTTAAGCACCATAATCAGTGCTCAACCAGATTATGGAACAGGGACTATACCACCTCCTCCATGAGAAACCACTCATGTAAGTTTGCCACTATTCTACTGAGGCTGTCTGCCAGGACATTTTTAGACTCTGGGAGATGAGTGGTCTGGATCAAAACACTGTGTTCCAGCCCGCTCCCAAACTCTCACAGCTTCCCTACATAGGGGATCAGAGTGTCACTCCATTTGTTGACGGGCAACATTTTTTTTTCAATTTTCTTTATCCGCTGTGGCAGGCCACTACTGTCCTCCGCCACCCTTACCTGACTCGGGGTTGTTCGGGATCTTCCTTGCGCTATGCATGTCCCAGTGGAACTCCAGAGCTGGCCTGGAGGCTTCATCGTGCGGTGACCCCCAATTTTCCACACTTTTTCTCCCCTCCCCCTTAGTTACCCATGACCCCAGAAGCGGCAACACATGTGCGTGAAGGCCCGTATGCATGCTGCAGCTCCAGGCAACAGCCTCTTTCACCCTCCCCTGGCCTAGCGCCTAGGCTCTCGGAGGCAGCACTGCCACCCAGCCTCCATTGGGGGGGGGGGGGGCAGCCAAGCACCGAGAAGCCCTCCTGAACCCTCCCGAGGAGGAAAGCTGCCAGCCAGCAGCTACTCAAGGTCCTCCCCCTCCAACCCTGATCTTGTTCCCGAACTCGGGTCACCGGTGTGGCGTCCACTGCATCAACCCTCTGCGCCACCGGGCCGGCTCGTTGAGGTACAACGAGACACTTGTTATCAGACTGCAGTGAACTACCTTGTTCTACTTTTACTGGTAGGTAACTGTTCTTTTTAACTCCTGGTATTTTCTCATTCTCAAGAAAACAGATGACACGTGCTCAATCCCAGATCTCAGACATGTGAACGTCTACTTGAAATGCAGAGTTCAGAATTATGTCTCTGTGGTCCCCACTATTGTACCTGAACCAGCAGAATTGGTTGGTCTCACTGGACATGAACAATATGTATCAATACATCTCTGTCTGACTGAGCCACTGCAAGTATCTTCGGCACTGTGAGGGACTTTAACACCAGCCTTTTAGGCTAGTATCAGTGCCAGGTGCCTTTACCAACTAAGTGCTTCACAGTTCTAGTGGAGTACCTCTGGAAATCAAGGATACAAGGGTTTCCCTTCCTGGATGAACTGCTCATAAAAAGTCTGACTAGGCATAAGATTGTAGCAGTAGTGAGGCCGGCATGCTCCTTTCTTAGTTCCATGGGTGTTCTACTAAACTTGCCCAGGCTTGACTAGTTCCCAGTCAGAGGCTTTAGTTTATAGGAGCAGTTCTGGATTCCACTCAAGTGTTTGTTTGCAAAGGACAGAGCAGAATTTATTATACAGATGGTCTGTTAGCAAAATGAACCAAGTAACAGTGCACACTATGCAGAGATTTATTTATTTGAAATTACTCCAACTGGAACAACCCCACGAGATGCAGCACTCCATTTTCATGGGGGTCCCAGGAAGGATAGCAGGTTAAAATCGTCCAGCATGAATAGAGGTTAAAATATACACAGGAAAAAAAAAAAAACCCAAAAAAACACTCTTAAGGTAAGTACATCTGAAAACCTTTGCCTAGATGGGGACAGCCTACAATGACATACAACATCAGCGCCTATAAATTGTGGGAGGCACTCCTCAGTTCCCCGCTGGACATAAGCTTAGAGGCCCACTTACCGAGAGGAACCGGACCACACACCAGGACCAGACACACAAGGAGAAGCTGGGACTGGTGACAGAAGACATAAAAGCACAAATAAACATACCCTCTGCAAAGGCAGCGGGTCAGCCTGCCAACTGATACCTCACAAAGGGGTAAAGATGGTGGGTGTATTGTAGCCCGATGGAGGAGATTCTCTCAAAGGTCTACTATTACTGTTCTGTCTTCACTGAGGATATCTCCTCCATTGGGCCACACCTTCGGAATGACTTCCAAGCAGTACAAAGTACCCAGGGAAAATGGCAAAAACTGCTATATGATCAATCAGAAAGCCTTACAGGACAGCAAGCCCAAGACAGCACGTCTGCGTGAAATGATGTCCAGATCAGACTGTATTGTTCAGTAAAGTGTGGACAGTGCTCTAGGTGGTAGCAGTACAAATGACAGCAGCAGACAGACCCTGGAAACTTGCAAGAGAGGTGGCCATACCTCAAGCTGAGTGGCCATAAACATCACCAGAAAGATTATTACTATACTTCCCATAACAAAATTTAATACAATTTAGCCAGCCATTTGGACAGGCACTGCTTAGTCAAAGGCACACCCTCTCTTCCAGGGGTGAACGACACAAAAAGCTGAGAGGACTTCTCATAGTCCTTTGTGTATTCAAGACAGAAGCACAGCATTCTATGTACATCAAGGGTATGCAGTAATTTCTCCCCCTTGTTAGCACACTCAGGGTAATACACCGGTAAGTTAATGGTCTGATTCAGTGCGAAGTCAGAGACCATCTTAGTGTTCCTTAGTGGAGGAGTACTGCAGATCGAAGTGTGATAGACAAGAAGTAGGCAAGTACAGTATTAACAGGCAGAAACACAGAATTTGCTGGCAGATAAAGACCACTTGGCCCATCTAATCTGCCTACTCGATCTCCGGCCCGTTCACCCATCCCCCCCTTCCCTTATGCCTACCCCATGCATTCTTGAACCCCACCACTGTTTTCGCCCCTACTACCTCCACTGGAAGACTGTTTCCGGAATCCACCACTCTTTTTGTGAAGAAGTACTTCCTTACTGCTCTCCTGAAGCTACCTCTCACCAGTTTCTTATGTGCCCCTTGTCCTTGAGCACCTTTTTTCCTGAAAAATACTTCCCTCCTGTACCTTATTTACCCCTGTGAGGTATTTAAAGGTCTCTATCATATCCCCATCTCCCTTCTCTCTTCCAGGGTGTACATATTTAGGTCCTTAAGCCACTCTACTCATAGGGCTCCTGATGCAGACCCTGCACTGTTTTAGTTGTCCTCCTCTGGACTGCTTTACTTCGTCCATGTCCTTCCGGAGATGTGGTCTCCAGAAATGGACACAGTATTCTAGGTGGGGTCTTACAGCGATCTATAGAGAGGCACAAAAAATAAGGTGCTGCATCAGCGTGTGGTCTGAAAACAAAACAAAATGGTAATATTAAATGGACGCTGAAAACATAATCGATGTTTCAACTACAGGTCTTCTTCAGGAATTATCTAAAAGTGAAAAAAACTCTGCAGCACCTTTTCCATAAGCAGGAAGTCCAGCAGTCATGCACACACATATAAACCCAACTGGCTTAACTTTTTCTTAAACTTAATGTGTTTTCTTTTAATAAGTTTTTTTCAGCTGGTCAGTGGAGTTGCCATGGGCACCAGTATGGGTCCCAGCTTTGCAAATCTGTTTGTTGAGTGGGTTAAGGAGCAGTTCTTTTTCTTCTTCACAGGGGACTTTGCCTGATCTCTACAAATGCTACATAGATGACTGTGTGGGGGCCACAGAAACCCTCTAAAACCTTCTTGGATAAGTTTACTATTGCCCATCTTTCCCTTTAGTACACGACTAATTTTGCTGTTTTCCCTTTTAGATAATTCCTGAAGAAGACCTATGGTTAAAATGTCAATTTTAACTCTATTTCTTATTTTCAGTGTGCATTTAATATTGCTATTTTGTATACAGAGGCAATATCACCTCCCTCTTTCTGCTAGTGATACCCCTCCCTGTGCACCCAGTATCCCACTAGCCCTCCCAACTACCTTGTTGCACTGCCTGGCTACCTTTAGGTCAACCATATCATCTCTCAAGGCTCAGTACCATTCGACTCTATTCTTTACTCTGCCCTTCGGTTTCTGTGCCCCTAGTGCATTACTTTGCACTTTTTGTGCTGAAACCCAGCCACCATACTTTGACCACTATGAGTTTTCTCACGCCTCTGCTCATCCTTTCCACCCCCCCCCCCGAGTGTCTAGCCTACTGCAGATTTTGTTATCATCCTCAAAGAGGCACACCTTCCAGCTCCTCTGAAATATTACTTACAAAGACATTAAAGAGGACCAGTCCCAGCAGTGAACCCCGAGGCACCCTTCCTTCCTCGGTGTGAACTCTGTTTACCACCACCCTCTGTCACCTATCCCCTAACCATTTTCTTACTCAGTTTACCGCCTTTAGACCCACTTCTAATCTACCCAGCTTGTTTACTAGCCTCCTATGTGGAACAGTATAGAAAGCCTTACTAAAATATAAGTAGGCCACATCAACTTCTCCACCCTGATGCAATTCCTTGGTCACCCATTCAAAGAAATATATCATATTTGTTTGACATGACCTCCCCCATGAATCCATGCTGCCTTGGGTCTTGTAACCCATTCGATTCAAGATATTCTACAATCCTTTCCTTCAGTAGTGACTTCATTAATTTACCCGCCACCCATGTCAGACTGACTTGCCTGCAACTGCCAGCCTTTTCCCTCCCACCCCTCGGAGGGGGAAGGCGCCAGTGGGGCCGGCCAGTGCTACTTACTTGGCCCGGGTGCTACTGAGGTGGTCTGGGCCATCCAGGGCTTTGTGGCAGCAGGGGACTGACAACTGTCATCTGGTTGGCCAGAGAGCCATTTTCAGATTTTTCCTTGAGAGTGCAATGTCCAGGCGAGAGCTGACGTCCATCACGCTCCTCATGCAGCGGGACCCAATGTGCTGTCATGCCTCCAGCTTCTGCCAGATGTTGGCAAACACCGGGCTGTGCACCCCATCTCCCCCCAGGAGAATGCGAGTCATAGTGGGACAATCGAGCCATCTCCTCCCTAGCTGGCCCTCCAATACTTGGGTCCGTTCCCGAACCCAGGTCATCAGCGTCGCAAGTGGAAATCCAACCGCTGGGCTGGTGACCCTATGGCCCTTTTTAGCTTCACCCACTGTTCCTCCACCCCACTCAGGTCATCCCTAAGGCATTCACCCATCTTTTTAAAACTGGTCCTCCTGAAGTCCAGGCCCCTCGCACTTGTGTGGTTCAATTCCACAGCAGTCTTTATATTGAACCACACTGTACGGGGATCGCAGGTCCAAGGCGGCCTCCTACCTTCATGTCTGAAACACTGTCCCTGTTAGTGAATACCAGGTCCAGTATTGCCCCATCATGAGTGGGTTCACTGACTAGTTGCTTGAGGAATGCCACCTGCAGGGAAGTCCAGGATGTCCCCGATTCTAGCTGAAGCCGCAGCTAGGAGGTTCCAACCTACATTTGGCACACTGAAGTCCCCCACCAGAACCACCTCTCCCTTTTCTACCATCTTGCCAATAGCTTCCGTTAGTACCTCATCCAACTCCTTCCCGTGCTGGAGGTCTGCAGATTACACCAGTGCAAAGACAGGCTCCATTCCCCATCTCTAGGGTGACACACAATACCTCTGCTCCCCCACCCCGTATTACCAGTATCACCACTGTTTTTATGTCTTCCCTCACATAAATCACCACACCACCTCCTTTCCACCCTGTCCCTCTTGAACAGAGTATAGGCTAGTATGGACATGTCCCAGTCATTGTTTTCAGTGTACCATGACTCGGTAATGGACACAATATCAAGGTCGGCCTCTGCCATTATGGTCTCTAGGTCCAGAATCTTATTTCCTAGACTTGTAGCACTTGCACACATGGCCTTCCAGATTTTACCCTCTGGTTGTTATCCCTTCTTTCTTTTTGCCCCTTTTTAGTGCTTTCCATTTCCATCCTGCTTCATTCTACTGCCTGCTTTCTTTATTAATTTCCACTCTGGAGGATTCCATTTTCCTCGGGTTCTCCCTACCTTCAACTTCAGCTTGTGTGTGTGTGTCTGTGTGTGGCAGTTACTGCCTCCCCGATATATTCCATCACCTCCCCTTGGCTAGTTTAAATGTTCATCAAGATAACATTTGAACTGTCCACTGAGGACTGCAGTCCCCCCCCCCAGACTGATACAGGCCATCACCCCCGTAGGGGCTCTTATCTCTCCAGGTGGTTCCCAGTCCTCAATGTAGCTGAACCTCTCACTCTCTGCACCATTCTTTCAACTACAGCTGAAAGTCTTGGTGCGTGGTCCCCCTCTGTAACATATGCAGGCACTCAGCAAAACCCGCTGAGCATGCTATCTGTCTAAGACCCCCCTCCAGCTCCTTAAACTTCCCCTGCACTATCCCAGCCTCATCCCTAGTCACATCATTAGTCCCTAGGTGGACAATGACATCCAGCTCTGCCTCTTGTGCTGGTGCCCTAGCGATCCTCTGGGTTCGCTATCCATCTCCCTAGGGCATGGCGCTGTGTAGGCACCTAACCTTCCTCTCCCCCCTTTGTTATTCCCAAAACTATCCCCCCTCACAAATGAGTCTCCCAACAGAAGTTGCTTCTTCCTCCTCTTAGGTTCTCTTTCTCCCTCCCCATGGGTTCTCCACTCTGAAGAACCCCCATATCCTCTCTGGTCACTACCATGGTGCCTCCTCCTGGAAGACCCCCCTCACCACAACAGCATAGGAAATGTGTGGTGGTACTGACTGAGGAGTGTGCCTCTGGCCCCCCACCCTTCCAGAGCCCACCACAGTCCAGCTATTCCTCCTCCCTGGCATCTTCTGAGGTAACAGTGTCAGACTTGGTGACTCTGGGTAGGAAAAGAGGTCCCCCAAATCCTAGCCAACTCAGCCTGGAGTCTAGCGCCTTCCTCCCCCCTCAACCCAAAGAAGTGTACGCAGGTCACATAAAAGGGTCTTCAGAGCGATAAGCACACCATACAGAAAAACACTTCAGTTTCACAGAATACATGTGTCTAGTGGAAGACTTCCTAGCCACCAGCAAGGCATCAGTCACCTGGAGAGAACCCCCAAAACATGCAATGGCTACGTCCTCAGAAGCCAAGTGTGCAGGTGGAAAGATCTGTGGTCTGGGTGGACCATGGACCCCTTACCTGGGACAGCAGATCCCTACACAGGGGCAACTGAACATGGAGGTTCCACTGCCTGATGCTGCAGGAGTGGAAACCATATCTGCCAAAACCAGAGGGGTGGCAACCAGCATCAAGGTTACCCTTTCTACACCTGAATTATTTATAAGACATAATCATAAGGGAAATAGATTTGTATTCAGGGCATTGATCTGAAGTGTGTGACTGAAGTCTGTCACTGTGTCAAATTTTCTGATGACGATTACACACTCATCGTTTGACACTGCTCAATTCCAGTGTGACAGGTGGCTTTCAGACTAATAGTTTATGCTATGCAGTTTGAGTGAGGAGATCACGACTTCCATTTTTTAAATGTAACAAGTGAAAGTTTATGGATACAGAAACAGCAACCTGCAACGGGGGACACATTTAAAATATACAGGCTTGTGCTTAACAATCAGTGTTATCAGTGACTGTCAGACTACTGAAATACTTTACGCTGTGCAGTCTGACTGAGGAGACTGAGAACCAGGACAGCCATTTTCTACATTAAAAAACTAAATGTTTATGGACATCAGCTGGGACTGCATTTGTAATGATGAGAAAAATCATACGCTTTGAAATGGCTCTACATGGTAGTTTAACATGGGTTAATTTAATCCTCCTAGAACTCTGTCTGTCAGTCAGGTTCCAGGAAACTGAGTTGCCTTATAGAAACATAGAAATTTGTTGACAGAAAAAGACCCCATGGCCCAACCAATCTGCCCGAGTTCCCTCCTCTAGGAAGACCTCTGCCCTCCGTTTTCTGTCTGCCCCCTGCTGGTTAGGCCCATGTACGTATCCCAGGCATTTTTAAATTTGCCCACTGAATCAACCCCCACCACCCATTCCGGCAGTCTGTTCCATGCCCCCACCACCCTCTCAGTAAAGAACTTCCCCCTGATGTCACCTTTAAATCTGCCCCGTTCGGGTTTTACTGCATGCCCACTGGTGGATTTGTTCTCACTCAATCTGAAGACATTGTCAATCCTCACCCTATTTATGCCTTTCAAGTACTTGAATGTTTCAACCATGTCCCCCCCTCTCCTCCAGTGTGTACAGGCCCAGCCCACCCAGTCTCTCTTCGTATGACTTCTCCTGCAGCCCGCTCACCATTCTGGTAGCCCTTCTCTGGACCCTCTCCAGCCTGTACTTGTCCCCTTGTAAATATGGCCTCCAGAACTGTACCCCATATTCCAGGTGTGGTCTGACCATGGTCTTGTATAGTGGCATTATCACCTCCCTTCTGCTTGTAAAGCCCCTCCCTATGCATGCCAACATTCTGAGTGCCTCCCCCGCTGCCTTGTTGCACTGACTCTGAACCTTCAGGCTGTCCGAAACGGTGATCCCCAGGTTCCTTTCCTGTTCTGCAGTCTCCAATCCACCCCCCTAGCCAGTATTTTGCCTTCGAGTTTCTACGCTCTATATGCATAATTCTGCATTTCTTTGCATTAAATTGAAGCTGCCATCTTTCTGACCACTCTTCCAACCTTGCCATATCCTCTCATACTTTCCACACACCCTGACATATCCACCCTACTACATATTTTCATGTTGTCTGCAAACAGACTCACCTTCCCATGCAGACCCTCTGTAATGTCAATGTAAATGTTGAAGAGTATGGGTCCCAGCACGGAACCCCACTTGTCACCCTTTCCTCCTCTGAGTGCACCTAATTTACCAATACCCTCTTCGTCCTTCGCTCTAACCAATGCTCAACCCATTTTGTGATCTTGCTCCCCACTCCCAAGCTGCCTACTCTGCCTACCAGTTTCTAGTTGGGGACGGTGTCACAGGCCTTCCTGAAGTCCAGGCAGGCCATGTCCACCACCCCTCCCTGGTCCCATATCTCTGTAACCCTGTCAAAAAATTCAATCAGGCTGGTCTGGCAGGACCTACCACCTGTGAATCCATGCTGGTTGCCATCCAGGAGGCCCTCTGTCTCCAGATATTTACTCAGCCTTTCCTTTATAAGGGTATCCATTAGCTTACCCACCATGGAGGTAAGGCTAACTGGGAGGTAGTTTCCCGGTTCCTCCCTTCCTCACCCCTTACGCAATGGCACCACCTCAGCCCTTTTCCAGTCCCCAGGAATCCTTCCCTTGTCCAGTGACAGATTAAATAAGTTAGTGAGCAGTGCCATCAACACCTGCTTCAGTTCTTTGAGCACTCTTGGGTGAATCATGTCCGGGCCTATCGCCTTATACTCCCACAGTTTCCCCAGTTCTTCCAATATGCTATCTTCTGTGAATGGACCAGAGTCCACTTCCCTGCCCTCCCTTCCTCTGACTTCCAACTCCAGCCCTTTCCCCTCCTCCACCGTGAAGACTGATGTGAATTAGTCATTCAGAACATTAGCCTTTTCCATATCTCCCCTTCCCCTTTGAGTCTAATAATCCCCATCTTCCCCTTCCATCACTCACATATCTAAAAAATTCGTATTCCCCATTTCACCTTCCTTGCTATATTCTCCTCTGTATCAGCCTTTGCCCTTCTGATTATTTTTCCTGTTTCCCTCTGTTTTGCCTTAAATACCTCCCTGTCCATCTCTTTCTGAGAGGCTTCATATGCCCTGAATGCCTTCCTTTTCTCCCCAACTGCTACCCCACCTCCTTTATGAACCAAAGTGGTTTCCTCCCCTTCTTTTTTTTTTTTGCTCATCATCCTAACGCATAGTTCTATCGCCTTCAATATTCCCCCCACAGCTCCTCCACGTTCTCCTTTCCTTCTAGTTCCTTCCTTACAATTTCCATCATTCTCCTAAAATCTGTCTTCCTAAAGTCTAGCACCTTAGTGGTGGTAATGCACTAAACTGGCCCTTTCTGAATTTTAAAGCTTACCGTCCTGTGGTTACTGTCCCCCAAATTTTCCCCAACCTCCACCTCCTCAACTCCATCCCTGTTTGTCATTACCAAATCTAGTATGATCTTCCCCCTAGTAGGTTCTGTGGCCAGGTGGTGGAGGAACAATTCCTGCATAGCTACCAGCAGCTCTCTATTCCTTTCTGTGGATGCTGCCAGAATTTCTCAATTCACATCTGGTAGATTCAGATCGGTCAACACTACTGTTTCCCCTTTCCTGGCCATCTCCTGTATTTTGCTAACAAGCTCTCTATCCACTTCCTCTCCTTGATTTGGTGGTCTGTAGACCACCCCTACCCTCAGTGCCTCCCCTATTCTGCTTAAAGTGACCCATAGTGTCTCCGCTGGTCCATCCCTTCCACTTGCAATTGCTCAAATCCCCTCCCTTACATATAAGGCAACCCCCCTCCCCTTCTTCCTGTCCTATCCCTCCTGTAGAGTCCATACCCTGGTATTTCCGCTTCCCAACTGTGGTTGTCAGTCCACCAGGTCTCCGTGACTGCAATTATGTCCAGGTCGTCTGCCGCCACCGCTGCCTGCAAGTCCACCATTTTATTACCAAGACTCCTGGCATTTATTAGCAACCCTTTCCACCAGCCCTGCCTTCTACCATTTCCCTCTTCCCCAACGTCTCCTGCCCCAGCTGTGGGGGAGTGTGAGTTAGGTAAGTCCCACCAGACATTTTCCCTGGACCACCCCTAGCGGTGCACTCCCCCTCCCCTAGTTTAAATCACTCCCCAGTATTTCATCTATGTATCCCAAGAGCTTTCCCCTCAATGGTCTAGTCCCCTTGTCACTGATATGCAGTCTATCCCTCGCATACAGATGCTGGTCTACCCATGTGTCCCCCCATTCACCTATGCATTCACAGCCCTCCTTTCTACACCACAGCCTCAGCCAGTGGTTAAAGTCCATGATTCTCAATTGCCTAGCTGTACTGGCGCAGTGTACTGGCAGGATTTCCGAAAAAGCTATGGACCTCACCATCCTCTTGCACCCTCCTGCTAACTCCATGAATCTCTTCTGCAACACCTCCCCTCCTTCCCGGCTATGTCTTTTGTTCCCAGGTATAAGACCAGGTGAGGTTTCCCCCCTGACCTGCCTAATGCACTCCCTAATTTTTGGTAGCGCCCTGCTTGCCTCCATGACTGGCTCACAAAAAACTGACCTCCCTTTAAAAGCCACCCCCTTCCTTAACCAGTGGATCCCTTTTATAATAGAGTCCCCAGACACTATCACAGATTTTTCCTGCCTAACCTAAAGGGTGCCTCCACATCCTGCTCGCTTCTCCCGGTGCTACATTCTCCTCCCGCCACCCCATCTCCACTCCTGCACCCCTATCCCTCCATCCCCTGCCTTCCCTAAAGATTCCCTATCCCACCCCTTCCCTTGCCCCTCCCATCCTCCTCTTTACCCTTACCCCTTACTCCCTGAATCCCATCATTTACCCGGTTGCTTGAGCTCTGACTCCCTTCCTGTTGGCCACCTCCTACTTCTTTCCCATTCCTATTTCTGCCCTCTTCCTTACCACCTTGTCCCTCCAAAGTGTTACTCAATTCCTTCAGTGTTATAGTAATAAGTATTAGACAATTTAATAGTATTAGAAGTAGTTCATTTATTGCTCAGCAAAGCCATTTTAAACATAAATAAATAAATAAGACAATAAATGTTACCTGACATATTTAAAATTAAAATATATAGCAGCAGGATATATTATATACATACAGTACAATTTCATAGGGTAATGCCATTTGCTTCTGATTTATTTATTGTTTAATTATAGAAATTAGAGGGGACAGGAATGACTTTATGTGTATTATATATAGAATAATACATGGGTGGATATGAGCAACAAGAATTTTACAGACACCTGAGGTGTGGGATGCCACATATCCTCGGGGTTTATAAAAGCATCCCACAACGAGGGTATGTACAAAATTCTGGTTTTACATGCACTCATCCATGTATCATTTTATCTAATTAATGGTCCTCATTTTTTTTTTCCACCCCCCCCCCCCCGTCTCTCAGTCATTCGCTTTATTCACTCACCGCAGTCTGTTAGGGATGCAGCCATGGAGCCCCGCTTTGAGGTAAGAAAAGCAGAATCAACCAGATAGATTTTTTATACTTTGAAGGCATGATCAACCAGATAGATACTGAAAAATATGTAAAAAAAAAAAAAAAAAAAATTACCTGGCACGAAGCGAGACAAAAAGGATTAGTTCCAAACTTGGTTAGCGAACAATAGAACCACCATGTTGGGAGAGATGATCGGCCCACTCAGACGGAGAGTTACAGTCAATAAGTTGCGTAAGCCCTTGTTTGAGTGGCACACACTGATTACAACCTCCCGGTTGTAACCAAAAATATCAACCGGGAGGTTGTAATGCGATTTAAAAGTTTGGTTATCCAGACATAAAAAATGAGGACCATTAATTAAGCAGTTATTATATGATGTCTTATAACTACAATCATGTTTTCAATGCTTGTTTGTCTCGTGTATTCATTTATAGTGTACAGTAGAGCACTACTGTGTATGGTAGAACGTTGTTTTAACTTGATTTTCAGCTCTAGTGAAACGCTGTTCTACCACAGTGTAAAGGTAATGGAACACTGTTCAGCCCTTCTGTGGTAGAACAGTGTTCCACTAGATTAGGAAATCGCACGAACCACACAGTTTTGAAAGCTGCTGTGGCAACAGAAATCGCAGGATCAACCAGATAATAGGAGGCGGTGACGGCATGACTCGCATCTGTAGGATCAACCAGATTAAGGGACAAATACAGGATCAACCAGATATGTTTTCTTATATTTAAAAATAAATGCAGGATCAACCAGATATTTAAAAATAACTTATGTAACCCCCCTACAAACGGGGTTCCTGAAAAGTCTTCCTTGAGCTTGCCTAAATGCTCACTGCCAGGCTGGTGTCCGGTGTTTTAGCAGTTTAAATGTGGTTGCCAGCGAGTGCCTGTATAGCCTCTGTGCACGGTCTCTTTAAGAGCTGCTTGGATTGCAGTCATAAGTAATCTGAGTGGGAGCTCTGTTGAAAGATGCAACTATTTGCTGAAAATCATTTAGAGTGATAATAATTAAGTAGTTTGTCTAACCTGCCTTCTTTGCAGCAAGGACTGTCTTGTTTGTCCCCACCATTTGGCATGGACTGCGAATTGGACCAATCAGTTCTGGTGGGACCTAAAATGGAGCCGGACTACAGGAGCTGTCTGGAGTCAAAATCTGTAGGAATTGTAGTTTTGGGCTTTTTGCGCCTTTTTGCACCTGAAGGGGGAGCCTTTGTTGTGACTGACAGGAGGATCAGCTAACTGAACCTTTTGGATCTTGGGGAATTTACCAGGCTGCTGCAGCTAGTTTCAGTTCTGGGCTGAGAAGTAAAGAAGTAAGAGCTCAAGTGATTTGGGCAAGAGTTCTGTGTAGTTTTGCATGGGAGAACTGTGAAAGGCCTGAATTGTGTTCTGCATGTCTGGCTGCTGCCCCGGAGAGGGAGAGAAGAAAATTATTTCGGACTAAATCCAAGTTTGTGAGAATGAAGTAAGCCACTGATTTTTTTACCAGGCTCATATCTGAAGAAAACAAAAGATGTTGCTGAATGCGATCGGCCTGTCAGAATTTCCAGCTGCTTTTGAAAACCCGGTTTGTGCAGAGACTTTGCGATCGTGACTGGATAGCAGTTTGCCTGGTACAGTAGAATTTCCTTACATGTAAATGAGCTGTGAGTTGTTCGTGGGTTGCGATTTGGTTCCCCACTATGTGAACTGTGTTTTGCTCGCTGGAAGCTGTATCCAGCCCAAAATGGACTGTATCCGAAATTTGTCTCCATTTGGCCGGGGCCTTGCCACACTGGCCCAGCCAGACTACCCGCTGCACAGAGAAAGCCATCGACGAGAGACCTGCCTGAGGATCATCCCCCTGCTGCTGCATGTTTGAACAGGAACAATGCCTCGGCGATTGGTGTGGGCCCTGCTTCTCCTGGCACTCCAGATTAACCACCTGCTGTCTCAATGTTCGTCCAACCTGTGTCCAGTCTTGGGTATTGCGAGTAATCATCAGGGTAGCTCCCTGCAACAACAGCCTAGTCCAAAAGTGCGTCATCTGATTGTATTGTTTTCTTTTCATGAACTGAGCCTTCCGGCCCCGGATTACAAATAGTGTGGGTTGTGCATGTTGTTTTCTTCCATCACAGGGCCCCAACCAGCTGCAACGTCCCTGGCGAGCCCACCATTCTCCATCTGGGTACCCAGAGTGTGTGACTGTTTATGGACCCTGAAGTGCATGCATAACTGTTTGAATGATACAGCCTTTAAGCAAATTAACCTGATTACCCCCCTCCCTCATTCAAGTCCCTTAAATAAATCAGATTTAACTCTTTTTTGCATTTACCCTGACTGTAGTTCCAGTTTGTGCAAGAGTACTGTACTGCTGTTATTTGCTGTGTATAACCTTGTTTTATAGGGGGTCCCCAGGGCCAGGCCAGAGGAAAGTCCTGGTGGTAAGAGCAAACAGTGTGGGTACTTGTGTGGTGTATCAGGGGTATTGTGAAAGTGATTATTGTGTATTGTTCCGGCCACTAGTAAGGAAAAAGGGGGGTTACGGTGTCCCGGAGGGCTGTGCCCAGGTTAGCTTGACCACTACCAACCCTGACCTCCGGGTGGAGGCACCCGTTTCAGAACTCAGGCCCCTTAACCTGCTACTAGCCAAAGAGGCAGGGGTAGTAGCCCTTGGGAAAGTGCAACCTAGGGGTTACACTTAAATAGCAGTCAGGTCCTCTTACTAAGTGACAAATGTAGTCGCCGTTTTTTTTTCCTTGACTATCCCGCCCACACACACTCGACGACCAACAGAAGTTTACACCACTGACCTGGGGATGTCTGTTACCTAGCAACCACACGGCTCAGCCTAGCAAGCATCCCTAATGCTGGGAATAAGAAGGGACAGGGACAGTTTCTTTTAATATATAAAACTGCTTTTAAATTACTTATGGAGGCACTATAAAAAATATTGGACGGGCAACCCTATGCCGAACCAGTGTGTTTGCTACCTCGGGGTTCTGATTCCCATGGACCTCTCGAGCTTCGCTCTTGAGGTCACAGGGAATCAGAACCCCTCTGTGGCAGAACACACTGGTTCAGCATGGTTGCCCATACAGTATTCTCTATGTTCTGTATAGAATTCCATCCCTTTTGAAATGCTGTTGTACCACAGTTCAAAAGTCATGGAAGGTGACTGTACCATTCTGTGGTATAACAGCATTCTGAAACCTCTAAAGATTGCATAAGCCATTTTCATTCTGAAAGCAAAAGAACCACTGCATGCACATTTCACATAATACTATACACTACAAAAATACAGGATGAGCAACTTTATGTACAACTAGTGTGTTCTGCCACCTCGGGGTTCTGCTTCGCTGCTGAGGTCAGAGGGAATCAGAACCCCTCTGTAGCATAGCACACTGGCTTGCAAAGTTGCATTCAAACTGTACACTGATGCGAGTAGCACTACTCAGCATTCAATTTAAGTGCAAGTTCACCAGAATGGATGTGGGTCATCTTATGGCATGCCTGCTTGTGCATTCCATCCGTTGATGCTGGCCTGAAGGAAAAGCACTGGCACTGCTGCATTATTTACACAGTTCTGACAGAATTGCTATACTGTTCTTTTGGCCACATATTTAAAATCGAGTAATTGCTATTTCATTGATTGAAGCCGACAACTGAAACCGGGTCTGTACCGCTGACATCTTGATCACTAATGGTAAACTCAAATCAGTTTCTATATACTGAGATGTTGTGTGTGTTTCCTTCGTGTCTGAACAAAGTGGATATCGTGCAGGTCAAGTGCTTGGATGTATCCAAGATGGATGGATGTTTTAAATCGGCTATGTGTGAACCTGTTTCTATTTTTCAATTTTTCAAAACAAATTCCAACAACTGATACAGGTGAATATTACGAGCAACATCTTTTCCAACCCCTCCAAACACAAACTCTCGCATATCAGTTTGCAGAATATATTTTCAGCCTTGTATATTGTTTTTCATTTTATGCATTATGCGTAGCCAATATGTAATGCCGTGACAATGCAAAGAGCGCATGCAGCACAACAGAAAGTAAGCCAATCCGAATTTATACCATAGAAACATAGAAAACATGGAATTTGATGGCAGATAAGGACTGCTTGGCCCACCCAGTCTGCCCATTTCCCTACCTGATGGATAAGCTGCAGATTCTAGTCAACCAACAGCTTACTTCCTCCTGCCCCCCAAAGCTTACTTCCTCCTGCCCCCCACTAGAATTGCCTTATGCCTGTCCCATGAATTCTTGAATTCTCCCACTGTTCTTGACTCCACAACTTCCTCAGGAAGGCTGTTCCATGCATCCACAACTCTCTCTGTGAAAAAATACTTTCTAACATTACCTCTGAACCGTCCCCCCTCTATCTTCAAATTGTGCCCCCTTGTTCTTGCACATCTCTTCTTCTGAAAAATACTACCCTCTTGTACCTTGTTAATTCCCTTGAGATACTTGAACATTTCTATAATGTCCTCCCTCTCCCTCCTTTCCTCAAGGGTATACACATTAAGCTGCTTTAGTGTCTCCTCGTATGTCTTCTGGTGCGGACCTTGCACCATTTTGGTTGCCCTCCTCTGAACAGCCTCCACTCTGTCTATGTCTTTGCGGAGATGGGGTCTCCAGAATTGCACGCAGTACTCCAGATGGGGTCTCACTAACTGTCTGTAGAAGAGGGATAACAACTTCCTGCTTTCTACTGTTGATGCCTCTCCCTATGCATCCCAGTATCTCCCCAGCCCTCCTTACTGCCTTCATTGCTTGCCCACCTTTAGGTCATCTGATATAATTACTCCTAGGTCTCTTTCGATTTTTGTTGTTTTTATTAACTCACCCCCCATTGTGTACTCTTCCCCTGGGTTTTTGTTTCCCACATACATTACCTTGCACTTCTTTGCATTGAATCTGAGCTGCCACATATTTGACCATTCCTCCAACCTTGCCAAGTCCTTTTTCATGCTTTCCATCCCACCTTGTGCATCAACCCTGTTGCAGATCTTTGTGTCATCTGCAAAGAGGCATACCTTTCCTTCCAGGTGCTCTCCAATGTCACTTACAAAGATATTAAAGAGGACCGGTCCCAGTACCAAACCCTGCGGTACCCCGCTAGTTACCCTCCTTTCTTCATGTGGACTCCGTTTACCATTACCCTTTCGTCTATTGTTCAGCCAGTTTTTATCCAGGCTACCACCTTGGGACCCACTCAGGCTGGCTAACTTGTATATTAATCTTTGTGTGAGACTGTGTCGAATGCCTTGCTAAAATCTAGGTAGGCCATATCCACAGCCCTCCCTGGTCTACTACTTTGGTCAACCAGTCAAAGAAATCTATTAGGTTCATCTGACATGACCTTCCTGCTGTGAAACCATGCTGCCTTGGGTCCTGTGCCCCACTGGCCTCTAGGTACTCAACAATTCTTTCCTTCAGCGATTCCATCATTTTCCCTACCACTGAAGTCAAACTAACTGGTCTGTAGTTTTCTGCTTCTGCTCTGCTCCCACTTTTGTGAAGTGGAATCACATTTGCCCACCTCCAGTTCCTCAGGTACCACCCATCCTCCATGATTTGTTAAAGAGAGTAGTCAGTGGTGTTACTAGTTCTACCCTTAGTTCTTTTAGTATTCTTGGGAGAATCCCATCAGGCCCCATTGCTCTGTCCACCCTCAGTTTCAAGAGTTCTTTCAAACCCTTTCTGTGAACGGACTGGTATCGACCCCTATTCAGAGTTTCTCCTTGTTTGGTTTAGGCACCTCCCTCCTCATCTGTTGTGAATACTGAGCAGAAATATCTGCTCAGTATCCTGCTTTTCACTGTCACCCTCTGCCCACATTCCTCCCTTTATTAAGTCTCTGTATCCCTTCCTTGGTCTTTCTTCGCTCCCTAATGTACCTATAAAAGGTTTTATCCCCCTTCTTAACAGAGTTGGCTATCTTTACCTCAGTTTGTGCCTTTGCTATTCTGACTGCCTTCCCTGCCTCCTTCTGCTTTAACTGATAAAGTTCTCTGTCCTGTTCCTACTGTGTTTCCTTATATTTCTTGAATGCTATCCTTTTCTCCTTAACCATCCCTGCCACCTCTTTTGAGAACCATAGTGGTTTTTTCCTTCGTTTTGTTTTATTGACTTGCTTCACACAAAGGCTTGTTGCCTCTGCAATGGCTGTTTTGATTATTCCCCATTTTTCCTCCACCCCTCCTTCTTGCCCATTTGCTAGTGCTTTTCTAAGGCACTCTCTCATTTTCCCAAAGTCAGCCTTCCTAAAATCCAGTACTCTTTGTTTTGTATGGCTTGACTCTATGGCTGTGTTTATTGTGAACCACACTGTTTGGTGGTCACTTGTTCCCAGATGGCTACCACTTCTAAATCTGAGATCCTTCTCCTTCCCCATTTGAGTACCAGGTCTAAGACTGCTCACCCCGAGTGGGTTCCAACACTAGCTGTCTGAAGCATGCCCCCTGTAGGCATCAAGAATGACCCTGCTCTTGGATGCGCCTGCAGCAGAGTACTCCAGTTAACATCTGGCATATTCAGGTCCCCATCAACAATGTCCCCTTTTCCTGCCATTTTAAGGATGCCTTCTATCATTTCCTTGTCCATTTCCTCCCCCTGAGATAGGGGTCTGTACACAACCCCCATGCAGATTGTGGTGCCATTTCCTGTCTCCAGGGTGACCCATAGTGACTCATCAACTTCCTATTTACTCTTTAGTTCTGTTGCTTTAATTCCATCCCTTATATAGAGAGCTACTCCTCCTCCTCTTTTACCCCCCTGTCCCTCCTGTAGACTGTGTATCCTGGTATGTTGACTTCCCACTCATGGTTCTCTGTGTACCGTGTTTCAGTGACTGCCACAATATCCAGGCATCCCTCTTCCATCAAGGCCACTAGTTCAGGGAGCTTGTTGCACAGACTGCGGGCATTGGTACTCATCACCTTCCATTTATTTTTTATGGCCTTATCCCTTTTAGCCCCATCCCTGTCCTTAACACCTTTTTCTGCATTCATTCCTGTCCTGCTCCCTACTGACTTCTCTGCCTTGGTGTTTACCTCTCTAACTACTGCGCTTTGTGGGGGGAGGCTGGGATTTCCCTGCTCCTTTTCAGTGCTCCCCCCCACGGCTACTTTAAATGCTTGTCAATGAAGCATTTAAACCTGTCACCTAGGATCCTGGATCCCCCACCGGACAGATGCAGACCATCGCGCCAGTATAAGCCTGCATCCCTCCAGGTGGCTCTCCAGTCCCCAATGAAGCCAAAACCCTGAGCTCCACACCAGTTTTTCAATCATTCATTGAATCCCATGGTGCGGAATACCCTAGTATCATCCTTGCCGGAGACAGGCAGCACCTCCGAGAAGGTTACCGTACATGCTGCTTGTCTAAGGCCCCTCCCCAACTCCACAAACTCCTCTTGCACCGCTCTGATCCCATTTACAGCCAGGTCATTTGTCCCTAGATGGATAATGACATCCAGCTCCCTCCTCGTGCAGCTGCTCCCACGATCCTGAGGATTTGCTTCCTGTCCTCCAAGCCATAGCGCCAGGCAGGCACCTTACCTCCCTATCCCCTTCCTCCTCCACATCTACCCCCCAATGACTGAGTCTCCCACCAGGAGTGGTTTCCTTCCCTTGTGGGGTCTCGTGCCACCCTCCTGTGGGTTTTCTCTGTGGAGGTTCCCAGCATCCTCCTTGGTCTCCACTACAGATGCCTCCATAGAGGAACCACTCTTTGCCAGAACAGCATATGAACTGTGGAGAGCTACAACTGGAGGGATGCACCTCTGTTCCACCACCCTCTCCCTCCCTGAGCCCACCCTGGTCCAACCGCTCCTCTTTCTTGGCAACCTCTGAGGCAACGGTGGTGGCCCTGGTGGTCCCTGGGTGGGGGAAGAGGTTTCACGAATCCTAGCCAGATCAGCCTGAAGACAGGCAACCTCCTCCCTCAGACCAGAGAGGTGCTTGCAAACAGGGCAGCATTGTAGGCTACAGAATGTCTCCCGAACACTGCTGCTCCACAGCCATTGCACTGCACCACTCCCATCTTGACTTATTCTGTGTCCCCTCTCCTGTTGCGGTGTATGCTTATTGTCTCCTCCCTCTACGTATTTTTACACTTACTTTCCTACTGCCTATGTGCCCTTACAATTCTCACCCTTCCTGTTCTGGGACAAGAACTTCCTGTAGTCTTCAGTAGTTTTCTTCCCCCGTACTTGGATTCAGACCTCCAGCAGCCAGTGGGGGATAAAAAGTTATTTATTTATTTTTTTAGTTTCCTTCAAAGTTGCTGAAACTAATGTGTCTCAGTGATCCTTCCCTTCTTACTGCCAAACAGGAAGTTCCTGTTGTCAGTCAAATTCAGTGGCTATAAAACTAGAACTGGCTTTGGGTGGGAAGGAGGGCAATTAGTAAAAAATCTATAGTTCTGGACTTCTGTTTCTTGCTCTGCAACCAGTTCTCTTCTGCCAGAAACAGCTAGAAGCTGTAATGGGTGTTTACTCACCTGGTAAAGGTGATTGTGTTGGTTGGCATCCATGGCACTCCAGACATTACCTCATGGGTTACAGCCCACCTGATAGGCTAATGCACATGACCCAGATCAGATTTCCAGCATATCCAGGTCCCAGGAACCCCTGCTCTCCAGTTTGAATTTTCCATAGCTGAAAGGAAGAATGTCAGAAACAAGAAAACAATACCACAATAGAGACTAGCAAGGATGAGGTCTGCAGCGACAGGATAAAATAACAAGGCCAGAGGCCTGAGTTTATTTCTATTATGTACACACTACCTCGAACCGTGGTTCGACTGATTTAGCAGCGGGATTGAGGTCTGAAGGACTGGTGTAGGGACCTCCTGTTATTTTTCTGGCAGGAGCTCCGATCACTCCCAGGAGGGGTTTTGAGTGCCATGGGATGCCAACCAACACAATCACCTTTACCAGGTGAGTAAACACCCATTGTGATTGGTTGGCATCCATGGCACTCCAGACATTACCTCATGGGAGATAAGTAGCAGTTAAACCTCCGGGTGGGATTCGGATGAATCGGAGGGTCCAGGAGATGGAGCCGCTGCTAGGACATGGGAGGCGAAGGCTGGCCTGAAGTCCTGGAGTTGTTCCAGCCTGTAGTGCCTCGCGAAGGTGTGTAGGGAGCTCCAAGTGGCCGCCCTACAGATGTCTTCGGACGATACCAATGCTCGTTCCACCCAGGAGGTGGATATTGCCCTGGTGGAGTGAGCTCTAATCCCCTGCGGCGGGGTCAGACGCTTTGCCGTGTACGCGTGGAGGACGACCCGTCTGATCCACCCTGCGATGGTGCTCTTGGACGCTGCGAGCCCCTGTCGTTGACCTTTCGAGACGATGAAGAGTCTCTCCGTCTTACGGATGGATTGGGTCCTAGTCAGGTAGATCGAGAGGGCCGATCCCACGTCCAGGGAGTCAGGAGCACCGCTCTCGGCCTGAGGGGCTGTGCGAGGCAGAGTGGGTAGGTCTATAGGTTGTTCTCTATGGAACTTCGTAGGAACCTTCGGCTGGAAGGCCGGTACTGTCCGGAGCCGTACCCCTTTGGGGGTGAAGAAGGCGTAGGGCGGTGCGCAAGACAGGGCGCCGAGCTCCCCTATTCTCCTGGCCGAGCAGATGGCCACAAGAAAGGCAGTCTTCAGGCCTACCCAGAAAAGGTCTGCTTCGACGAGCGGTTCGTACGGTGGCATTCTTAGGGAGTCCAATACCAGAGGTAGGTCCCACGGTGCGACGCTAGGTCTGGTCCTGGGCCGCATGAGGTCCACGGCCCTCAAGAAGCGGATGGCGTCCGGGCGTGCCCCCGGTGGGTGCCCCTCGACGAGGCCTCTGGCCGCCAGTTGCACCCTTAGAGAGGAGGGTGCCAGTCCCTTGTACACCCCTTGTTGCAGGAACAACAGGATAGTGGGGAGGTCGGCTTGTTCCGGTACCGAACCTCGAAGGTGGCACCACTGTGAGAAGACGGCCCATTGCCTCTCGTAGGTGGAAGTAGTGGAGGCTCGACGAGATCGGAGGAGCGTGCCTATAACAGACTCGTGGTACCCGGTAGCCGTTAGTCGTTCCCTCTCAGGAGCCAGGCCGTGAGCTTTAGAGTTCAAGGGGACGGGTGTAGCACTGGTCCCTGCGCCAGCATGTCTGGACGGAATGGTATCCGGAGGTTGGCTAGTGACATCTCTGTGATTGCCGCGAACCAAGATCTGCGAGGCCAGTACGGGGCCACCAGAATAACGGTGGTTCGAGATTTCCGGATTTTTTCCAAGACTTGGGGGATGAGGAGGAGCGGTGGGAACACGTACGCGTAGTCCCGTGACCATACCTGAGACAGGGCATCCGTGCCTTGGGAGTGCGTGTCCCTGAACCGGGAAAAATACCGTCCACCTGGGTGTTGTCCTCGATGCCATTAGGTCTATGGACACCGGGCCCCATGTCACCTGGATTACCTGAAACAGGTCCGGTGCAGGCGCCATTCTCCGGGTGGATCTGTTGCCGGCTGAGCCAATCCGCCCTTACGTTCAGTTTTCCCACCAAATGCACTGCTCCCAGGTGATAGGTGCGTTTGTGCCCAGTTCATCACCCTTGAGGTTTCCGTGACATGGCCCTGCTTCTGGTACCTCCTTGCTTTTGATGTATGCCACCGTCATGCGATTGTCGAATCTGATCAGAACCGACTGTCCCTGTATGACGTGGCGGAAGGCCCTTAGTGCGTGGAACACTGCTCTCATTTCCAGAACATTGATTGAGAGTAGAGACTCCGCTGGGGACCAAGTACCCTGCGCTGACTCGTCCCCCAGACAGGCTCCCCAGCCGGAGAGGCTCGCGTCCGTTTCGATGGGGATTGGGGGAGGGGCTTCCAGGGGGACCTCCCTCGTCAGATTTCCCGGAGTGACCCACCACTTCAGGGAGGATCTTACTTCGACGGATAACTGAACCACGCAATGCAGGTTGTTCTCGTTGGGTGCTCCGCGCGCCAGGATGTAATTTTGGAGTGGACGCAAGTGCCACCTGGCCCAAGGGACGAGGTCGATGCAGGAGGCCATGCATCCCAGGAGTTTTGCCACCTTCGCAACCATAGTGCGGGAGCGTGTCCTTAATTGCCCGGCCAGCTTCCGGAGGCTGCGGATCCGTGCTGGTGCCGGTCTCGCCCAACCTTCCGCTGAGTTGATGATGGCCCCGAGGTGCTCGATCTGTTGGGTCGGACGGAGCTGGCTCTTCTCTCTGTTCACCACCCAACCGTGATCTCTGAGTGCCCGTACGGCGCGTTCTGTGTGAGCGTGCACCTGGTCCTCGGATCGGGCGCCAGAGTGAGCCAGTCGTCCAGGTACGGTACTATGTCCAGTCCTTGTTCTCTGAGTCTGGCCACCAAGGTGATGGAGACCTTGAGAAGACTCTGGGTGCTGAGGACAGCCCGAATGGGAGCGCCCGGTATTGAAAGTGGTGTCCCATGATGTGGAAGCGTAGGAACCTTCTGTGGCTCTTGATGATGGGGATGTGTAGGTAGGCGTCCTTTAGATCGATGGATGTTAGGAAGTCGCCTACCCTGATACCCTGGAGGGTGGACCGGACGGTCTCCATTTTGAACTGACGTGGAATCATGTATCGGTTCAGGCGTTTGAGGTCCAGGATGGGCCTCAGCTCCCCCGATTTTTTGGGCACCAGGAAGAAGATGGAGTACATGCCTTCCCCCTGTTCCTGAACTGGGACTGGCTGTATGGCCCTGTTCTGGATCAGCTTTGCCAGGATTCCCTGTACCTGGTGAAGTGAGGCTCTTCTCCTGGAGATCGGGGACAAGACGAAACGTTGAGGGACTGACGGGTGGGTCAGCTCTATGGCGTATCCCCTGGAGACCACGTCTCAGACCCACCTGTCCGACGTGGTGGACGCCCAGCGATGGGCGAACAGGGCTAGCCGTTGACCGACAGGGGGGTACGAGGTCTGGTGAGGGTGGCTCGGGGAGACAGAGTCACTGTTTTGACCTGAACCCTCTTCCACGGCCTCCCGACCTTTGTCCCCGGGGTCTGAATGAGGGGGATTTGTAGTTGCTGAAGGCGGGAGTGCGTGGGTAGGATGTGGAGACCCTACTCCGAAGGAATGGTTCTGTGGGTAGGAGTCCTCAGGGTTTGGTTCTTGCCCCAGGACGAAACCAAGTGCCTAGGCAGGCAGATGTGAGGGTCTTGACCGATTTCTTAGGAGGTCCCTACCCTCTTCCCTCTATTTTAGGTAGACTTGGAGACCTTCCCCAAATACATGACTCCCCTTAAGGGGTAAGTTCTGAAGTAGAGTCTTAGATTCTGAATCGGCATCCTAGAGCTTGAGCCATAGCGCTCTGCGGGCCTGATTTGTGATTGCGGCCGCCCTGGCCTGGAGGCGTAAGGAGTCCACTGCCATGTCTGCCAGGTATTTGGCTGCGTCGAGGGTGCAGTTTAAAAGTTCAGCCTCCCTGGACTTTGGACTCGCCTGCTCCTGGAGCTCCTCCAGCCAGCGGATCTGGGCCCGAGAGGTATAGATCGCCGCCATCATCGCCTTGGCCGTGGTGCCCTCAATTTCAAAAGTCCTCTTTAACATATCTTCGATTCTTTTGTCGGTAGGGTCCTTGAGGGCTATGGTACCGCATGGTAGCACAGTCTTCTTACTCAAGGCCGCCACTTGGGGATCGATGGAGGGCGCTTTGCACCAGGCGTCTGACTTGTCGCCCTGAACCGGGTACATCTTGTGTAAGTTCTTTCGGTTTGGCATTCTGCCCGGGTCTGTGGATTGCCATTCCATGTGGATCAGTTCTTCAATGGCCGGGCAGACTGGGAAGGTCTCTGAGGTGGTGGTCCTTAGCTGGATCATTGGATCTAGCTTCGATTCTGTCTTGTCCCCTTCCTGTTCCTCTGTGGACAGGCCCATGGTCGCCTTGATGACCTTCATAAGACCGGGATTGTCTCAAGCGCACAAATTTTGACGTCAGTGACGGAGTTGCCTGCTGATCGATGTCCTCTATGTCTGACTCCAAGCCATGCCTCCTCCTCCTCCTCGTCAAATTCGTCCTCCTTGTCTCTTTCTTCCGGGTTGCCATCCTGGGGAATGCTAGGAGGGCCTAAGTAGTGGTTCCTCTGGAGGGCTGTGTGGTGGGTCCTCTGGAGGTTGTCTCGATCTGTTTTGGGTAAGGGCCCCCAGCTTCTCCATGATCTTCAGCATGAAGTTCTGCTGACTCTCCATCATCGCCACCGCCACTTCTTGGTTCTGTATCAACAGCGAGCCCGGGTCGACCCACGTCGAGTTGCTGGGGCCGGGTAGAGAAGGAGCTGGGGGGGGGGGTTTCTCTCCATCGAAGACAGCTCGTCGTCCATGAGGCAGGCTGCGCAGAGAGGGCCCGGAGTTTGAGGGAGGAGGGTGGCGCTGCACGCGGTGCATTTCTTTGCCTTAACCATCTGTAAGATAAAGAGAGAGGTCTGAGTGAAGAGAGATGACTCCGGAACTTTTGCCCCCTATGCCCCAGAAGTAACGCCCCGCAGGTGGGGGTTGGGGGGAGCCGGAGAAAGTGCTGTGATAAGGGCGCTGTGTGAGGGCCCTTAGACAGACCTGGAATGGACGGAAACTCCTTTCTCAAGAATCCTCACCTACCTATCCCCTCTCAGGAATTCCTACTCGGGAAGAGCTGGGGCCCGCTGTGGGAGGGGGCCGAGGCCACCGAGTGGTGGGGATAAGGTCCGCAGGGGCCTACCAGGGTCGCTATGTGAGGTACCCGGGCAGGAGCTCTGCGGTGTCCTACTGGGGTCGCTATGTGAGGGACCCGAGTTGGAGTAAGGAAGTTCCCCCCCCTTTTTTTTTTCCAGAAGAGAAGAATGAGCCCTTTCAAAGTCAAGTGACCTGCTCAGGTTACACATTATGTAAGTAGAAGCTGTGGTTCAAACCCAGGTTCGGTCTGCTGGATGACAGATTTGCAACTCAGAGCCTTAAACCACTGCGCTGTACTGCCTCCTTGAGGGTTGGGAGGCCTGCTGGGGCCTTGGCCCTCTTAATCTGCGCCTCTGCGGCTTTCATCCCCAGCTAACCTGATCTCTGGGAGAGCCAATGTCCATGAGGCGTTGAGCTCCCTTAGGAAGAATGGGAACTCCCGAGAAGAAGGCGTCGCCCGAGGCCTAAAATGGCGCCGCGTGGCATGGTCGACCGAGTTAATCTTTTTGTCCATTAGGACGACCACGCCCCAGACGCAACCCCTAGAGGAGGGGCAGGAGGAAGCGGGAAGGCCTCCGGGAGCCTGAGGCCTGGGAGCGCCGCCAGATGGCCGAGATAGCAGGAGGCGGGAGGCAGCACGGCCGCTGGGCCTAGCGACGGAGCTGCGCCAGCGGGAGGGGAGGCCTGGGAGGGCTGAGCGGAGGCGGAGGCAGGCCAGGAAGCGTCTGGGCGAACGGCCCAGTGGGAAGGAGCGGCCGCGAGAGATCCGGGAAGCCCGGGAGGTGGGAGGAGAAGGCCTCGGGCGTGGAGACGCCGTAGGGAGGGCCACGGAGTCGCGGGGAGTAGAGGCGACTCGCGGGAGGAAGGGCCAGGCAGGGGCCTGGTAGAGGGAGCCAGCAGCCGCGAGGCCAGTGCCCGAGAGCATTGAGGAGCGATAAGAAGGCCCAGAGGCCTAGCGGGAAGCGGAGGGAGGTCCTCGGAGAGGAGAGGGCCGCAGCGCAGACCGCGGAGTCGCGGGGAGCAGAGGCGACTCGCGGGGGTTTTTTTCAGGCGAGTGCCTGGTAGGGGAAGCCCGCGAGGCCGCGTGGCTTACGGAACAGGCAGCACGCTGCCAGGAGGCCTGGAAGGGCAGGGCTGCGGCCTTGGTAGCGAAGATTCATTTAAAAAAGAATAAAAACCTCCTGAGAGGCTCCAGAAGAGCCAGATTAGTTAGATTATTAAGGAGGCCTTCCCCCTGAGAGACTCCTGAGACACAAACAACGACAATAGTGGCTTATAAATGCTGATATTTTTAGGAGCCCAAGATGCTCCTTCTTAAATTATAAAGGGGTAATATCAATTCAACAATCCAGTAAATTATAAGCACATACAGAAGCTGTTGAGAAAAAAACACATTTCCTACCTTAGAATTTAAAGAGCAGACAGGGGTTCTCTGGATGCTTCTTGCCTATTCAGATGCACAAATTACAACTGGAGAGCAGGGGTTCCTGGGACCTGGATATGCTGGAAATCTGATCTGGGTCATGTGCATTAGCCTATCAGGTGGGCTGTAACCCACGAGGTAATGTCTGGAGTGCCATGGGATGCCAACCAATCACAATTGGAGACAGCTGCTTTTGTACACCTAAGCTGCTAAGTCACACCCCCAATTAGATTCACTCTCTGCTCTCAGTAAATTAAGCTGATACTGCCCCTTCCTCAGAAAAACTTTTTTTTTTTTTCTTACGAGACCCGCTTCTTCTAATAAAGTATCTGTTTGCTTAATCCAAACTGCCTGATGTAGTGCCCATCGTTGCCATTTCCTGATGAAAGTCAGAGACTGGTTATTCATCTTAGCTGTTAAACTTTCCATCTGATATACTGATATCATAATTAGTCTCCAGTCGTGAATGGTAGGGATGTCCTGTGTCATCTATTTTTTTGTAAGTGACTTTTTAGCTGCTAATATGAAAATAGGCAGCTTAGATTTTGTCCATGGGGGACTGGTCTAGGTAAATGGCTAACAAAACCACCTCAGCTGTTAAATCCACACTTTCACCCAGACTGTCAGTTATTTCATTTTGAAGAATTATCCAGAAAGGCAACAAAAATGTACACTGCCGCATTATGTATGCATAGTGTATGGCAGAACGTTGTATTAGTTGAAAATCTAGCATTTCCCTAGTGTTGTACCACTGATGTGACATCACGATGTTGTTGTACCATCGTGAGTATGTCACATCGATGGTACAATAGCACTACCACTTTTGCACATGCGTGAGTCGCGGTTGGTGGAGACGACAAAATGGGCTCTGCACTTAATCGGAGGCACAGACGGACAATAAAAAAATGTCAGTAAGTTCCGCTTTTTTTTTTTTTTTAAAGAGTGGCCCGCACACAGCAGGACAGCCGTCTTTGTTTTTAAATGTTTATGATTGCACAGGAAGGATTGCAGTGTATTTGTAGTCAAGGGCGGAGGGTCACAGACATCACGGCGTGACGTGGAGGCAGTCAATCACTAATTTGTGTACTGTTGTCCATACACTATAAAAGACAGTGGATGGGCAAAAGTAAACAACACTGTTGTTTTACTTCTCACGGTCTTCATGCCAACCAAAAACCTCTCGTGTTGTTGTTCACTGTTGCCCATCCACTATATGGTTTTTAATTTGAAAGTATCTGAATTGGTCAGCATTTGATAGATTAAATATCCGCTTTAGGTCATCAAATGTTAACACCCCCTTAGTGCCCAAGAACTGGAATACCCATTCTAGTCAGTCTTCTCCAGTGGGAAAAGGACAAGTCCATGCGAGATGGAACAAAGAGTTCATCTTCTGAAATCACTTTGCAATATTTGTAAATTGATAGGATTTGGTTCCAGTTACGTAAAAAAAGAACCATTTCTAAGGACCTGCGACGTGGTTTCTGTAAAGTCTTTTTAAAGGAGGGGTTTTCTCAGGGGAGGAAAACATGATCTTTCTAATATTGTGTAGATTGTTCAAATGAAACAACAATTTCTTCCAGGAGGTTTCAGATTTGTCAGAAAGCCAGAGGAGTAGTATACGGAGAAATGACGCCTCTGCATAGCATTTAATGTTTGGGAGATTAGTTCCACCCTGGGCTAGGGGCAATTTCAATACTGAGAGCCGTATTCGTGTTTTTTTTTTTTTTGTTCCAAACAAATTAAGATATCATGTTACCCCAGAATTTAAAAAACATAAGGATGGAAAATAGGGAACGTTTTGAAACAAATATAAAAAATGGATTGAGACGTTTTATCCTAATTGTCTCAATTCGTTGAAATAGTGAAAGTGGGAGTTATGTCCATCTGACAAAATCCTTCTGGATCGAAATGGACATGGGTTCATAACTAATTAACTCGATTACCTGTAAATTTTGGGAAATATACAGTATATGCCTAAATACTTCATTTTAATAGCATTCCATTTTAAGGTCAGGGTTTGCTTTAGAGTTTTTGGAGGGGTATAGTTGTACAATAGGGCTTTTGTTTTGGATATATTTAATTTGAAATCAGCTAATTCTGCATATCTTTTTAGAATTCTCCATGCCTCTATGATAAAATCTGAGGGAGATAGAAGGGAAAGGAGGATGTCCTCAGCAAAAAGATTGATTTTATATTCCGTTTGTTGCAAGGGGATTCCTTCTATTTTTGTTGATGCTCTGAATGCAACAGCTAGGGGTTCAATATATATTACAAACAGTAAGGGGACAGTGGGCAGCCCTGTCGTGTACCTTGGTAAAGTGGGAATGGTGGAGACAATCCCCCGTTTATTCGCACATAAGCTTTAGGAGAGAGGTAAATTTGGCCTAACCACGTCCAAAGTGAATCTGGAAATCCGAACGCCCGCAATGTCTCCCATAAAAAAGGCCAAAAGACCTGATCAAATGCTTTTTCTGCGTCAAGACTTATAAAGGCAGCTGGTATTTTTCGGGTTTGGATGTATTCTATTAAAATTAAGGACTTTCTAATATTGTCTGTGGTGTTTCTTGGCTTGATAAAGTGAGCCTTTTCTTCCATCCCCTGCAAAATTTTTGTTGCCCTCCGTTGTACCCCCTCCAGTAAATTAATGTCCCTTTTCAGATATGGATGCCAATATTGCACACAGTACTCCAAGTGCGGCCTAACCAAAGATTTGTAGAGGAGCAGGATCACCTCCCTATGCCTGGACGAGAAGCACCTTGCGATACAGCCCAGCATCCTGTTCACCTTAGTCGCTGCTTTCCTGCACTGGGCAGAGTTGGTCATGCACCCTGCTACCAACACTCCTCAGTCCTTCTCCTCCTCAGTGCACCCCAGCCTCACCCCACCTAACCTGTAGTCCCTCCTTGGGTTCTTTGCCCGCAGTGCATAACCTTGCACTTACTCGCATTGAATCCCAACTGTCACTTCCCCGACCACACCTCCAGTCTGGTTAGGTCCCCCTGCAATTGTTTCCAGCCACCCTCTTCGTCCACCACTGCCCCCATTTTGGTATAGTCTGTGAACAGACTAACTCTGCTCCCAACTCCATGTGCAATATCTGAGCTATAAAGCCCAAATAGCACCGGGACCAGCACTGATTCTTGCGGCACACCGCTTGTCACTATTCTGGGTGTTGAGAGCCCCCCCCCCCCAACCACCCATTGCATCCTCCCCTGTAGCCAGTTCTCTATCCAGTTTGTCAGCTTTTTTCCCCACCCTCGCAGCAGTCAGCTTCCCCTCAGTCTCCCATGTGGCACTGTATCGAAGGCCCTGCTGTGAAGTCCAAGTACAGTACATCTACCGCATGCCCTCCCATCCAGCTCCCTTGTTACCCAGTCGTAATATTCTATTAGATTTGTCTGACAAGACCTCCCCGAGATGAACCCGTGCTGCCGCCTGTCCTGGAGGCCATTGTCCTCAAGGAACATCACCAGCCTCTCCTTCATTATTGTTTCCATAAGTTTTCCCACTATGGAAGTGAGACTTACAGGCCGATAATTTTCTGGCTCGTCCCTAGGCCCACTCTTGTGTATGGGCACCACATGGGCCACCCTCCCATCCTGAGGCACACAACCCGTGTCCAGGGAGGTGCTAAACAGATCAGTCAACACCTCTGCCATCTCCCTTAACACCCTGGGGTGGATGTCCATCAGCACCCGGTGCCTTGTCCATCCTTAAGGCCCTCAACCCCTCTAGCACTCTATTCTCCGTGCTCCTTGTGTCCGTAGTCTCCTCCCCCCCCCACCCTCCTAGTCCATGGTGGTAGCGGTCCATCCTTCTCCTTAGTGAAAATAGAGCAAAAGTACTCAATCAGTACTTCCGCTTGTTCCTGTCCTTTTTTCCACCTATTCCCCTCCCCACTTTATCCTCACTATAAGGTCCTTGCACTTCCTCTTTTCCCTGACATATCTAAAGAAGTCCTTCTCCCCTTCCTTTATGTCCTATGCTAACCTTAGCTCCCTGGTGGCCTTGGCCATTCTCACCCGCTTGGTCACCACCCTGGACCAGTTCCTGTAACCCTCCCTATCGTCCTCCTCTTTCCTTGTTCTCCTGAATTTCCTGTACACAGCACTCTTCGCCCTCACCCGCTCCAGCACTTCACTGTTCAGCCAGCATGGTTTCAAGGCTCTGCCCTTCTTGCTCCTAATCCTGGTGCAGGCTTCTATAGCCTCTGCTAGCCCAGTTTTGATAGTTTCCCACTTTTGCTCTGCATCCATCTCTAGCCAAATACCCTGGAGACTCCCTTGCAGTATTTCTCTCATCCTCCCAAAGTCCACCCTCCTAAAATCCACCACCCTTGTACCTGTATCTCCAGTCTCCCTGCCCAGTGTATGAAGCACACTGCTTGGTGGTTGCTACCAGCTAGTGGGTCCTCAACCCTTACTTCTCTCACTACCTCCTCATTTGACAGCACCAGGTCCAGCATGTTACCTAGTCTTGTAGGCTCACTTACCATCTGCATCAGGGGACCCTCCATGATCGCATCCAGAATCACCTGCTCCCTAATGCTAGGGGTGGCAGGTGTGCTCCAATTAACCCCTGGCAGATTGAAATCCCCCACCATCACCATGCTCTCCTTTCTACACACCCTCCCTATTTGCTCTGCTAGCTCCCTGTCCAGTTCCGCTGGAGGTCTGTACACACCCCCAGCCTTAGTTTTCTACCCTTGGGAGTCCAGAAGCTGCACCCTTAGTGCCTCTGTCCTCCCTCTCGTCCCTCGTACATTTGATCCCTTCTCTCACATAGAGTGCTAACCCACCCCCTCTCCAACCCCCCCAGTCCTTCCTGTAAATACTATACCCCGGGATTGCCAGATCCTAGTCATGGTACTGGGTGGCCCAAGTCTCAATCACTGCAGCAATGTTCACATTTCTCTCTGAAAGGAGCACCTGAAGTTCTGCAATTTTATTACCCAGGCTTCTCGTGGTTAGGTAGACTACCTACCATCTGTTCCCCTCCTTCTTCTCTCCCCTCTTCTCCTTGGTTTGCTCCCCTCCTCTCGGTGGTCCACTCCCTTTGTCTGCCCCTTATTACAGTGGGATAGTGCCATCTGTACTCCAGCCTGGCGACCCTGCATGCACCCTCCCTGTGTCGCTTCGCCTCTGCCTTTATCCATAATTAGGGGGGTGAGCTCTCCTTTCCGGACCCTTTTCCTATCAGCAGTCCTCTTGCCACCCCCCTCCTAGTTTAAATCCACCTTAATTGCTATATACTCCTCTATTCCACTTGTCAGTACTCCCCTTCCCGCTCAAGTGTAACCTGTCCCCTGCGTATAAGTCACTATTGCCCCAGATCCTACCCAGTCCATCACTAAACCATACTTCTTGGTACGGCACCAATCCCTTAGCCACTCACTGAACTCATCTATCCTTCTTTTCCTCCCTGTGCTCGCATGTAGTACCGGGAGTACCTCATAGAATGCCACTTGACCCCCAACTTCCTCGCACTGCCTACCCAACTCCTCGAACCTCCCCTTTACCACCTCTACAGTCTCCCTCGACAAGTCGTTTGTACCCACGTGCATCACTATGTGAGGTTTCTTCCTCCACTTCCATGTGCTCTTGAGAAGTGCCTGCCCCGCCTTTCCCGGAGTCAACCCGGGAACAGCTTCAACCCAGATATGACTGTGCCTTTCCCCCCTTCTGCCCCATCTGACCCCCATCAGTACAGAATCCCCTAGCACAAGTACCCCCTCATTCATGTCCCATACCCCCTCCTCTCCCTTTTACCTCTTCCTCATCACCAGAGTCCACAATGCCCTGCCCCTTACAGTCACCCTCTGCACCATCTGTGACTCCTACAACTTCCTCCCCTATTTCCGCCCCTCCCACTGCCTCTGCCCTGCTCCTCCCATTTCCCCTACACCCCTTAACAGCCTGACTCCTGACATCCACTATCCTCCCCCCGATCTCCGAACCCTCCCCTACACCCTCCAATGCCGACTCTGAGCACCTATTTCTTGCTACTCCCCCTAGCGCAGCCCATCTCCTCCTTCTCCCTGCTCTGAGTCCCCCCCCAGTTACATTCACCTCTCCCTCCTTCCTTAGTAGCACGCCATCAACCCTGCCGATCGTGCTTTTCTGACCCTTTCCCTCTGCCAGTCTGCCCCTCACTGGTGTAGTCCTCTTCCCTCTCCCTCCTTAACAGCAGAGGCGTGAATCTGTTATTAAGCACCATGCATCCTACTTTGCATCCCCCTGCTGGTTCTCCCTCCAATGTGCTCCTCCCCGGTCCTCCTCTACCCCCAGCCAACTGCCAGCTCTTATGGTACTTCTTGCAATCCCCGGCGGTCCCCTTATCTCACTCCCTCCCTTCCCCCCCTACTCTGTCTGTGCCTCTGATTCCTGGGTCGGCTTCAGGACCTATCTGCTCTGCCACTGTCCCCACCTTCCATCCTCCTCCCCCCCAGACAGGATGACCTCCAAACTCACCTGCCCTGCCTCCTAAGCTCCTCCTTAACCACCACAGCTCCTCCTTTAAAATAGCCAGCTGGCTACAAACCATACATCCCCCATCCTCCAAGCATAGTCCAGGATCATAGCAGACCCACACCCCATGCACCCCACCACCCTTCTAAAGATGCCGGCCCTAGTGACGTGTGGCCCGTCCCATTCTGGCCCCCATCCTTGGTTTCTGACTCTGCTCAAAAATATTGTTCCCTCCACAAAATGACACTACGTTCACCCAGCTGATAGGGGTAAGGCAGGTTCAAATCACATTCAGTCAAGTACTGTATTGTGAGCCTGTATCCTGAATAAAGTATAGATAAGCACAGTTCCACCCTTCAGATGTTCCTATTGTCTCAGTTCCATCCCTCAGATGTTCATATCCTCCTGCCCTTCTGGGTCACCAGTGTGCATAGCCTAACCCCATCCTTTTTACTCCAACAGCACTTGTGTACTACCTCGAGCCTGGTCCTGGTACACTCATGCACTATAAATGGTTCTATCGCATTATTACTGATTTGTACGTTCATATGTTCTTTTGTATGATTTTGGACATGTCATTTACCCAATGTTCCACTACTGTTTATTGTCCAATACCTTGTGTTCCAACTGCTGCACAATCTTACAATGTTGTATTGTTTGTACTACCAACATACTATTGTTACTGATCATCGCACCGTGAGATGAGCAACTTGTTGTTCAGTGTGCCCTCCTGGTGAAACATTTCAATAAATATTGTCTCAGTTCCAAAGTGCAATCCCCAGGAATTGCGGTACCTGTCAGAAGATCCCTCCCCCTCGACATGTCAAGCACCATACCCCCTTGCTAGGTCACAATCCAGAGATGCTCCTCCCCTTGCCAGCCCAGAAGATTATTTAAAAGGGAGCTTGGGTGGGCAGGTGAAATTTAAACAAGTCCCCTCCTCTGCTGCAGAGCTCCGCTGAGCTCGCGCTCACTCCCTCTCGCTCTCCGGCACTGTCCGCTATCTCTGCAGGCGGCTCCTTTGTAGGGCAGCAGAGCCTGCGGCTATTGGCGCCCTTTTAAAAATTTAAACAAATCCCCATCTCTGTTGCAGAGCTCTGCTGAGCTCACTCTTACTCCCTCTCACTCTCCGGCACTGTTGCTGTCCCTACAGGCGGCCCCTCTTGTAGAGCAGCAGACCCTGCGACAATTGGCGCCATTTTCAAAATTTAAACATGTCACCTCCTCCGTTGCAGAGCTCCACTGAGTTCGCTCTCAGATGCTGTTGCTGTCTCTGCAGGCGGCCCCTTTTGTAGGGCAGGAGAGCCTGCAGCAATTGGCGCCCTTTACAAAATTTAAACAAGCCCCCTCCTCCGTTGCAGAGTTCCGAAGAATAAATTAAGTGTTGTTTTAATCACCAGCAGTTTTATCAGCGACTTGTTAGAAAAAAGTTTCAACACTTACCACTCTTACTGCATAAATAAGGCTAGAATGTAAGCCTAACCTTTCTTGTAAAACATGCTGAGCTCGCTCTCACTCCCTCTTGCTCTCCGGCGTAATGCAGTAGGTCTTCATTAAAATCCACTAAAAAAAAAAGAACAGCACCCACCCACCAACTAAGTCCCTCAATGAAAGATAGACAGAGTCCAAAGACACATTTTAAAAAGACTATTACTTGTGTATCCAAATGGACATGTATCTCAATACAGTTTAAAAACAGGTCCCCCAGTAGCAGCCTCGGTGACCTGCTTTTTAACTGTATTCCGGTAGCTGTCTATTTGGATATGTGACTAATAAAACCTTTTTAAAATATATCTTTGGACTCATGTTATCTTTGATTGAGGTACTTAGTTGGTGGATTTTACTTTTTTTTTTTAGTCTCCGTCTTAATTTCAGCACTTTGAGCACTGCCACTGTCTGAGTGTTGTTTATTTTTTTCCCATCTAAGTGTTGATCCTCCTTGAGCTAGATGGAGTGACTATTTCACCACGTTCCTCAGGGCCCCTCTGACCATCACTTTCCTCCCGCCACGCTAGGGGGATAGTCGCCCCCCGGCCCCCCCACCATGTCATGGCGAGGGGGGGGCAATCCCACCCCCTCCGTGGAAGGGTGGGCCATGGTGTCCCAGGCAGGCTTTACAAAGCCTCTGGTCTGCTCACTTTTTCCTTCTGGAGCCATGGCGACACAAATGACACACATGCATGGAGGCGCGCATATGTTTCAGAACTACGGCTCCTTCCACCCACCCAGACTTACATCTTGCCTCCTGTGCATAGTGGGTATACTGAAAGCAACGAACCCCTGTGACAAGCAGGTAAGCAAAAGTAAAAAAAAAAAAGCGGAGACCGCTATGGTTCTCAAAAGAAGTAGCAGAAGAGGTAAAGGCTAAAAAGATTGCATTCAGAAGATACAAGGAGACCCAGAGAGAGGAGGGCAGGAAAGTGTATCTGGGAAAACAGAGGGAAGCAGCAAACCAGTAAGGAATGCAAAGGCACAAACTGAGGAAAGAACAGCACAGGGAGTATCCAAAGGGGTCAAGACATTTTTTTAGATATGTTAGTGAGAAAAAGAAGACAAAGGGAGGGCCGGTACACTTAAAGAGGGAGGGAGTAACTGTACAGGGGAGGGATCAAGAAAAGACAAACATCTTGAACAAATACTTCTGCCCAGTATTCACAGTAGAAGGGGAAGGGGAGGGACCATAAAAAAGCTCCAGGAGCTTTGATGGGAAGGAAATGGACACTCGTCTGTTTTCTGAGGAGAAAGTCTGGAAAGCACTCGCTAACCTGAAGATGGACAAAGTTATGTGGTCAGACGTGGTACCTCTAAGGGTGCTGATGGAACTCAGGCAGGTACTAGCTGCACCTCTGACAGGTCTATTTCACAGATCACTGGAGAACGGCGTGGTCCCAGGGGACTGGAGAAGGGCACAGGTAGAACCACTTCACAAAAGTGGTAGCAGGGAAGAGGCGGGCAATTATAATCTTGTCAGCCTGACAGCAGTGGTGGGCAAGTTAGTTGAAACACTACTAAAAGAAAGAACTGTGGAATATCTTGTATCCAGTGGATTACAGGATCCAAGGCAGCATGGTTTCACAGGTGGAAGGTCATGTCAAACAAATATGATAGATTTCTTTGACTGGGTGAGCAAGGAGTTGGATCAAGGAGGAGCGGTGGACGTGGCCTACCTGGATTTCAGCAAGGCTTTCGACACTGTTCCACACAGGAAACTGGTAAGCAAGTTGGGGAACTTGCAGGTGTATAACGTGGTAACCTGGGTAAAAATCTGGCTGGGGGATAGGACGCTGAGGGTAGTGGTAAATGGAGTTCGCTACAAGGAAGGGAGGGTGACCAGTGGGGTGCCTCAGGGATCGGTGTTGAGACCGGTCCTCTTCAATGTCTTTATAAGTGATATTGCAGAGGAACTGGAAGGTAAGGTCTGCCTCTTTGCAGATGACACCAAGATCTGCACAGAGTGGACACTGGGGGCAGAGATATGAAAAGACTAGAATAGAGGTCGAAGTTAGGGCACCTAGGTTTGAAAGCAAAAAAAGTGCAAAACAATTCACTTGGGCAATAGAAACCTGGAAGCGGAGTTCAAAATGGGCGGAGTGATTCTGGCAAAGACGAAGCAGGAAAGATACCTAGGGGTAATCATATAAGATGACCTAAAGGTAGCCAGACAGTGTGATCATATTGGATGACCTAAAGGTGGTCAGGCAGTGTGACAAGGCAGTCGGAAGGGCTAGTGGGATGCTGGAGTGCACAGGAAGGGCTATCGCCAGCAGGAAGAGGGAGGTGGTGCTGCCCCCTATATAGATTATTGGTTTAGAGTTCACCTTGAGTATTGTGTCCATTTCTGGAGACCATATCTCAGCAAAGACAGAGAAGGGCAGCCCAGAGGAGGGCTACCAAAACGGTAGAGGGTCTCCATCAAAAGCCCTATGAGGGGCTTAAGGTGCTAAATTTGTACTCCCTGGAGGAGAGGGGGATATGACAGAGACTTTTAAATACCTCACAGGGATTAATAAGGTACAAGAGGGGGTATTTTTCTAAGAAAAAGGTGCTCTAGATCAAGAAGGCATGCAATGAAGCTGGAGGAGGATAAATTAAGGGGGGGGGGGGGAACGGGAGGACGTACTTCTTCACAGAAAGAGTGGTGGATGCCCGGAACAGTCTTCCAGTGGAGGTAGTGAGGGTGAAAACAGTGGTGGGGTTCAAAAATGCCTGGGAAAGGCACAAGGGAACTGTAGGGTTAAAGAGGGAAGGGAAGAGACGGCGCCGTAGATCAAGTTGGGTCTGCAGCAAAAAATGAAAGTTAAAATTAAAAAAAAAAAATGGGCAGATTGGTTGGGCCCAGTGGTCCTTATCTGCCAACACATTTTATGTGCATCGACACTACTACCAGTCCTCCATCTGGTGGCAGTCAAGAGTCGGTAAGGCCCACCATCCCGAGCTCATTCCCGAACTTGGTCGCAGGTGTGGGAAACGACAAGGCGCATATAGCACCTCAGTAGTCTACACCACCGCCGGGTTTTGAGTTATTTCTTTTGTCTAACGTCATTAAAAAATGCACTTTTTGGTTTTAACCTTAAATGTATATTTAGACTTTTGAGTTTAAATATTTCATTGTATGTGCATGTCTGCTGAGCAGATTCTGTCTTTTTAAAGTGTATGTAGATAAAGCCATGTCACTGTATTTGGGCATCAGCTGGGGAGTATATGTGTGTGGTGGGAATGGGGATGGATTGGCCAGGTATAAAAACATAACTGGACACCAGTGTACCAGGTGTAAAAAATGTCTCCTTCCCATTACTGGTTAGCAGTTACAGTCATATTTCACAACGGACATGCCAACTTATGAACATTAAAAGACAAAAAACAAAACAAAACAAAAAAAAAACGCAAACCAGGACATCTCAATTACGTTTGCCAGATCCTCCAAGTCATGCTCTAATTTGAAGTCCATCAGTTATAACTGTTAGGGAAGTGAAAGATATTCTGGATGGATCCCTCCAATATGACCTGCAGCAGGCACAGTGGCTCATAAGATAGTAATATGATAAAAAAATTAAACACTTGTTGGCTGCAGTTGCAGTGCAACACTGTTACATGCAAACTCTCAACTGAGCACAAGTACAGCTTTGTTGAGGTCAGATTGTGGTATGGTCATTTGCACATTTTTATTTGCACTTGTTTGTAGTGCACATATATAATAATATCACCGTGAACGGATGCAAATGTGAAAAAGAGACACAATGATGTACAGTAGTACATACTGTAAGAAAAAAATGACTCACTGTAGTAATGCTGTTTCTTCCAAAGGATTCCTCACTATGCTTAACAACTGCAATCGTTCCCCTGGAATGAGCTGCCCGGGAGCCTAGAATTTTATGCTAGTTATGGAATCTTAGAATGACATTCAAAACTCTGGTATGTGGTCACGCTCCCCTCTGCCCAATAACGTCAAACTCATTTCTGACATTAGGGGAAGCACTGGTCACTAAAACCAGGTAAATGACTACCAGAAAAAAAGATTTAAAAGTTTAGTCCTAGGGGACTCCTGAATGTGCCAGAAAAGATTTAGAAGCATTAGATCACTTAGTATCAAAAAGTAACACGTAATGCTCAAGCAAACTGAAAATAACAGATTATTGTGAGAATCTTTTCCAGGTCCTGGACTGGAAGGCAGGGATGGGTTTGTTAAGCATAGTAAGGGATCCCCTGGAATAAGCAACATTACTATGGTGAGTAATTTTTTCTTCAAATCTCAGGAATCTCTCACTATGTTTACCAACTGCAGACTACAAAGCAGTACCTTGGGAGGCTAGGTACAGAACCTGTTCAAGGAAAAGGTTCTGCATGACAGCAGTGCCAAAGCTGGCACCCCTTATGGTCTGAATGTCCAGACAATGATGTTTTGTGAAAGGGTGTACTGTTTTCCAGGCAGCTGCTTTACAGATTTCCTGCAAGGAAATACCCCTTGATGCTGCCACTGAGACAGAGGTGTCACATGTGGAGTGCGTCGTGAGGCCTTGAGGTGGCAGCTTGCCAGCTTTGCAGTAACAGAGCTGTATGCAGGAGACTGTCAACGATAAATTGTTCTCTTGGATACTGGCCTACCTTCACCCACTTCACCGTGACAAACAGCTGAGTATTAGTGGATCTCACCTCTTTTGTATGGTCTCAATAGTAGCTCAGTACTCTCAACATCCACACTGTGGAGCCTTTGCTCACCTGAACTGGATTTTGCTGTAAAGAACACTGGAAGTTTAACAGACTGGTTCAGATGAAATTCAGACACCACTTTAGGGAGGAATTTTCTGTTGTTTCTTAAAACTACCTTGTATCTGTGGAAAATGATATAGTTAGGATCTGTGCAGAGGGTTTGTAGTTCGCATACCCTTCTGGCAGATGTCACAGCCACCAGGAACACTGTTTTCCAGGTAACATTTCAAATCTGCAGTTACCATGAGCTTGAAAGGAGGCTCCATGAGCTGGGTAATGCACTGATTCAAGTCCCATGGTGGGACTGGATCCCTGACTGGAAGGTACAGGTGGATAAGGCTTTTAAAGAACATTCTGAAGATGGGCTGACAGACCACCGACTTGTCCTTGCTAGCTGAAGAATAGGCGGACGCTGCTGCCAGATGCACCATCAGAGTTGAAGGCCTGAGGCCCAGAGACTGAAGGTAAACCAGGTAGTCCACGACTGTAGGAAGACTTGCGTGGGGTGGACTGAGCTGTCAAAAGGAATACCACAGGGAAAATCTTTTCCACTTTAAGGCACAGGTTTTCCTTGTTGCTGGTTTACTGGGAACTCTAAGCACTTACAAAACCTTTTACGAAAAGTTTAGACCAGAGAACTCTAGCTCTTCAAGTACCATGCATTGAGACGCAGGGTTCTTGGGTCTGTAAATTTTAACCTGCCCTGGGACAAGGTCAGCAGATTGTACCTCAGCGGGAGGATGATAGGATGTCTGATGGAGAGGGACAGGAGATGCGAGTACCAAGTCTGCCTGGCACAATCTGGAGCTACTAGGATCATGGTTGCAGACTCTTCCCTCAGTTTCAGCAGCACCCTTACTAAAAATGGGAATGGAGGGAAGGCACAGAGAAACATCCCCACCCAACCCAGGATTAGGGCGTCCTCTGGGATTGTCCCCACTGTGCCTGCAACAGAACAAGAGGAGCTGGCAGTTTTCCCAGGATGCGAAAAGGTCTATCTCTGGTGTGCCCCACCTTCTAAACACTGCAGCCAACATTGTCTGCTTGTTCAGGGTCCATTCATGCTGTCCCCTGGCTGATTATACTTAGGGACTCTGCCGAGACATGGTCTCCCTGGCAAGTGTACTGCTGCTAATTGCACCTCCAGGGAATAAGGCTAGATCACAAATCTTCATTGCTTCTGTGCACAGCTTTGAAGATCTTGTTCCTCCCTGTTTGATGATGTAATACATGGTAGTGCTGTTGTCTGTTCTAACCTGGATGGACTGACCTCTGATTTGGGAGAAAAAAACCTGCATTGCCAGATACATTACCCTGAACTCCAAGTTTATGTGCTCCTGAGACTCCTGTGGGCTCCACACCCACTTATAGTGAAACCCTGCAGACAGGTACCCCAGCTCAGGAGGGAGGCATCTGTAGTGAGCACTATTGTGAGTGATTGCTGGAGAAAGGGAACCTCTTCTGAGGTTGTCTTCTTCCTTCCACCACTCCAGTGCCCTTAACAGATATTCTGACATATGCACTAGTTCTGACAGTGGGTCCCACCTTTGGGACCAATGGGACCCCAAGCGGTATTGTATATTCCTCATTTATAACCTGGCACCTGGAACTACAGCTGCAGATGACGCCATGTGCCCTAGCAGCTGAAGGAAGTCACTTGTTGGACTGGGCTGCCCAGGCCTGAAAGACCCTGCAAGCACTATCAAGTTTTCCACTCTTTCTTGAGGGAGGAATACCTTCCCTTGGAGGGCATCCAACTCTGTACCTATGAAATCCAGAACCTGCACAGGCTGTCTGGGACTTTTGGACATTTATTAGAAAGTCTAGTTCCTCCAGGGTGTGCTCAGTGAGATGAAAGGAGGACTTGGCCTCTTGGAGTGACCTTCCTGCGACTAACCAGTTATCTAGATAAGGAAAGGCCACCAATCCTTACCTCCTCAAATGTACTGCCACCACGGCTAGGCACTTTGTGAACACTCTGGACGGTGAGGACAGACCGAAGGGTAGGGCTGTGAACTGGTAGTGGCAGCTCCCTACCCTGAATCAGAGGTACTTTCTGTGAGTTCCACCATGCCGCAGCAACAACACAGTTGTCGACAACCAGTACAACGACACTGACAATCGGCATTGTGCCATCACAGAATCAATGTGCTTTTTTTGTGGGGTGCTGTGCCCCCCCTGCATCCCCAATCTTAAAATAATCAACCGAGTCAGAGTGCTGGTGTACAGCGGGACCATTACAGCGACCTGCCGATTTCCGTCGCTGTAATAGTCTTCACTATATCACTATATACCTGTCATTGTTCTAATGGTAAACCCTTTCTGTGAATGGGCCTGACTGGTATTTGAAAGTAGGCGTCTTTCAGGTCCAGTGATCTTAGCCAATCTACTTACGGCAGTGATGGAATCACTTATCACAGTGCTACCATCTTGAACTCTTCCTTTTTTTTTAGGTGTTTGTTCAGGTATCTCAAGTCTAAAATGGGTCACCATTCCTCATTTTTCTTGTGGGTCAGAAAGTATCTGGAGTAAAGCCACCCCTCCCCCCACTGCGAGGTGGGGGGACCTTCTCCACTGCATTTGCGTGTAGCAACTTCTTTACCTTTAATTCCAACAGGAGTGTTTCTGTTGTAGGAGTAGGAGGTGTGAAGTTTTTGTAAGCCTGCTGTTTTGGAAACTTCTTGAACTGCAGAGTCAGATCCTGATTCACTATTTCCAGGATCCACCGGACTGTGGTAATTTTTTGCCATGCCTAGAAATGATGAATCAGCCTTCTTCTCACTGGCTATGGTTGGGTGACCTGCACGAACTTGTCAGGAGTTCTGCTTTGCCTGGGCCTTGGGGGTTGGTGTTGAACCTGCATGCCTAGAACCCCTCCTGCCTCTACCCCCTAAGAATCCTCTCTGAGGGGTACAATTATAGGCAAGGTAAGTGTGGTGGTAGTAACCCTGGCCCCTACCGCCCCTTCCATAAGGCCTTTGGGAAGTGGAGGCCTTTTCTTTTTCAGTATTGCTTTGGTAGGTGGTCTTATACACCCCCATCTTCTTCATGTAAGCTTCTGTTTTGTCACCAAAGGATTTCCCTTATGAGGGAAATCCACTGCTTTTGTTTGCGTGTCCTGAGAGAGGTTTGTGGTTCTGAGTCATCTGAGGGATGAGAGGGGAACAGAACTCCTGCTCAGGGGAACTGTCAGGCTCTATAAGTTCCCCTTCCTCCTCCTCATAGTAGAATTACGCCTGCTCCTCCATAGGCACTGGGATAGGTGCTGGAGCCTGGAGAGAGGAGGCAGTCATACTCATAAAGGTCCCCATAGCCTGGAAAGCCTGGAGAAACTGCCATGCCTTAGTCATGTCCTCTAGAGAGGGCATTTTATACTTGTCCACTGCATCTCCTGTCCTTCTTCAGAAGGTGGGACGAGGACATATTTTTGTTTTTCCTTAGGCAGTGTCTCTGGTGTCTAATCAGAGGCTCTTTTATTCTTAGTGGATTCAGGGTTCCCCTGTTTAGACACCCTGACCTATGAACCATCTTTGGCAGCCTTATCCTTCTGCTTACTTTGAGGGTCTGGACCCTCTTCTGAGCCTTTAGGTGACATGGAGGCAGACAGACACAATAAGGTCTTCTAGCTTTTTAGCCCTTTTCGTGACTGTTTTAGGGCAAAAATCATGATCTGGATCTAGGCACCTCAAGCACAACTTGTGGCAGTCTGCTTAGCCAGGAGTTTGAAACAAATTTTACAATTTTTTTCCTATATACATTTTATCGCCTGGTTCACCCCTGACAGCCCCCATCTAACCGACCCCAACCAGCCCCGTCTTCCAGTTCCCCTGGGACTTACCTACACCTTTGATCCTCTGCCACTATGCCCGGCCACTGGTGCAGAGTCTGCGGGAGGTTGGTTGTCATCCTGCTGCCTTCAGGGTTTTTTTCCTCCTGTTTTCTCCCCAGGCCCATGGACATGCAATGGATGCAGTGTCCAAGCTCTGCCGCCGTAGAGACAGCCCTGGTGTCCTGAACGTGGGGTTCCTTCCTGTGCATGTGCTGACACTCAGCCACTGCTGGGTGTCAGGCAAGCAGTGCGACTCAGCAACCCCCCTTCCCGAGGAAGGAGAGTTGTCTGTGGATGCTAGATCCTTCCCCACCCAGCCGGCCCCTGAGCGATCCTGGTCTGTTTCCGACCCCGGGTCACTGGTGTGACTGGAGGTGAGGCATCCAGTGCCTTATCCCTCTATGCCACTGGGATGGCCTAAATTTTACCATTTTTAAAGCCTGTAGGTCCTTTTCTCTTTTTAGGTCTGTCAGTCATGCCAAACTCTGATGACCCAATAGTGCTTCAGTTCCCCAATATCGCTTGACGTGAATTGCGTTCTGGTTCCTTTTACTGCTAATAATACTGATATATGATATAATATCATGTTATATATGTCAATTTTTTTTTTTTTAAAGAAAATAACACAATTCCTTGATAACGGGAACTGAGCCACAAGGGCCTTTCTCCGGCTGCAAGGAATTGATGAGGAACCGGAGAAATTACAAATAAAATGAATAACTATGAAAAAACAACACCCTAGCTAACGCTCAGTATCAAAAACTACAACTAAAAACGTTTTCTACCACACCCTAATGCAGAGTATCAAAAACTAAAAATGTTTCCTATATTTTAAGGAAAAAAATAAACTGTAAACAGCACTGAAGTACTGGAGATGACTTTGGGGCAACTTTGTCCTCAGGTGGAGAAATAAATCTGCCATTAGAGAGCAATCGGGAGCATGACCAGACAGCAGAGTTTTGAATTTCATTCTAAGACTCCATAATTAGAATAAAATTCTAGGCTCCAGGTCAGCTTATTCCAAGGGAATGACTGCAGTTGTTAAGCATAGTGAGAGATTCTTGGGATTTGAATAGTATATGTGCAATTAAGTAGCATGAGACAGACGAGTCAGGCTGAATGTTTATTTATCTGACTAACTGCTGGGCCTGGGATTCAATGAATTGATATAGACACACACGTATGATTGATAAATGTCTGCAAAGAATGCACAGTTCTCTTTCCTGTTTTTCAGGTTGTTTTGGCAATAGGAATAAAAATGATGCACCACATGTATTTAAAGAAATCCACATAGACCTTGTTTGTAACTTTGTACTCTGTACTGTATATAAAACACTCGCAACTTTTAAAGCTGACAACCAGTACCGAGCATCCCACCAACAAACTCTGCATTAACATCCTCAGGCACTTACACACATGCATCTGACTACTTGGTACGTAAAAAAGACATGCATAGTTCTCAGAGGTAACGTAATATACCTAACTAAATACTAGCTTCCTACACCCCACTCAAGCATGCGGGCACGCATACAAACACACACATATGACTTACACTACGCTCAATGTCAATACAGTCATAAAAGTATCTCCCGACAGACACTCCCCCCTTTCTCTCTCTCACATGATCAGTGAGAATGATCTTAAAAAACTCTTTTGTGCCGACTTATCTATATCTTTAACTCCCTTTCTTAAAAAAATTAAAATAACGCAAACAGACTGAGAAAGCAGATGTGGCTTCTGTTTGATGTTGGAAGTCCTGTCCGACTACAGAAGCACTGAGGTCATCTAATTTTAAACTAAGGAGTAAGTATCTGAAACAAAACAATACAGTATATGTATGAGGTTATTCTTAATAGAGTGCAACAGTGCCAAATTTGAAACATGACTATTTAAAATAAAATGGAATACATATATCAGTGACAGTTCTGTGACAGTATTCAGTATTTGGTGCAAGCCTACTAGATGGTGCCATAGCACAGAGATGTCACTTTAACACTGGCACGCTCACACACACTCGATACAAGCCTGAACGGATTTCAGGTGATACGTAAACAGCCATATTTGTAAAGAAATATTTGAATCATAAAATCTCGAAACTTATCTCTTAAACAAGGTTCTAGTGTACAAAAAGACATATTTCTTAAAATAACGACTACATAGCTGGCCCGGTGGCGCTGAACGCCATACGTCGTGCCACACTGGCGACCTGGGTTCGGGAATGAGCCTGGACCACCGGGGATCAGCAGGGGAGAGAGAGGATCAAGCATCCGGAGGACTGCTCTCCTCTCTCAGGGAGGGATCCAGGGGTAGCCCGGCGTAGCAGCGGCCACCAGTGGAGACCGGCGGCACTGAGGTGCACAGGGGCTTACAAGCAGAGGAAGACATTGGGCAGCCGCCTTCAGGATGTGAGTGGGAGCATCCATGTCGTGGGCTGGGCAGCACTGCATGTCCCACGTCTGGGGCGTAAAAACACTACTGAATCCCCCTCCCCCCAGCCCGGATAGGCGACGGCCATCCCAGAGCCGAACCACCAAACGCCCAACACTGGAGCCCTGCCACTGCCCCTTCGGTCTCCTCGGGCCCTATGTCCCCCGGGGGCGCGAGGAGAAAGTAACGTCTTTGAAGATGGCAGGGTTCACAGTGGGCGGCAGAGTGGCATAGGCAAGCGGAGAGGCCTGACAGAGTTCTGGTGCCTGTGGGAGAGAACAGAATTGAAGAAAAAAAAAATGCCTAAATACATATAATGGGTACAGCATTAGTTTTTAGTTCCTGTACTCCGAGAACTGCACGCACTTCAGGATTAGACCAGGATCAATGCCCGACAGCAACTTATTTGGCTATTTAGACGGAGGATCCACAGAAGTTGTGAAAAAGGAGCCCGACCATTTCTTTCATATGGAATAACAACAGGGGAAAACATCATTACATGATTAACATCTTCTGGGATGGATAGCCTACATCCACACAGAGCTGATTTGTACGTTTTAACATTTCCTGCATAGCAAGCCTTCAAAATATTAGTGAAACATTTAGAATCTGAACTTAGTGAAGGCTGTTCTAAGAAGTGAAGATTTAAGGAACTCCAAATATTGTTCTTAATTATGAACTTTTTATTAGATAATTTAGTATAAGACATGCTGCTTCCTTCTGGTTATACAAGTAAGTAGCACGTGTACATAATCGATCATTATCTCAAGGAATGAGAATAACCCCCGTCAAGGAGGGACAGGGTTCCCATCTTGGAATACTGTTTTCTTTTTTTCTCTTTCTTTTTACTCCTTCTGTTGTTCCTACCCTCTTGATCCTCTCCTTCAGGCCTCTCATTGCTTGCTTCCAGATCCCGGACCCATGATCTACCCCTAGAGTGCCTCCTCCCCTTCTCTGCACAGTGGGGTCTGTCCCGGTATTGGTGGACTGGGGCGAGTGGAGCGATCATCATCCAGGACCGCTAGGGTAATTTTTCCTGTTTCTGTGTTTCCCTCGTCCCATCCCTCTGGGACGCCGGTGCTTGGGACACAGTCCCAAGAGGTGACGTGCTGACACACGTCTATCCTCCCATGCACTGTACAACGTCCCCCCCTCCCTGACTCCGAGTGTTGGAGCCACCCATCCCGTCAAGGACCGGTGCTTCCACCTGCTCTCTATGGGAGTGTCGGACGCTGGTGTGTCCCGGGTATCCCACCCCTGTGGGAGGTGAGCATCCGGTGGGACGCTCGATCCTCCTTCCCCCTGCCGACCCCCGGCTACCTGGGTCCATTTCCGAACCTGGGTCGCCGGCATAGCACAAGGTGTGGCGTCTAGCGTCTCAGCCCTCAGCACCACTGGGCCGGGCGGAATTCTGTCTTTAAATATTAGTTAAAAGTGAAAATCCAAGCTGGGGCATCATGTTCTTGTCTTTTTGTGTGTAATCAAAATAACCTGAAAGATTTCTGGAAACATTTTTCAACACTTCTGCCAATGACAATTTTCTATTTGCTCCACAAGCCCAGCTTAACTAGTGTTCTCTGGACTGGACAGGGCCAGTCAGCATGGAGGGCAGAGACATTTTTTCATGCCCCCTATCTCTGCAATAGTAGCCAGGAAAAGGCACAACAAAGGTCTTGTTTTGGTGCTGCTACTGTTGCTGACCATCAAAAAGGCTGGAGGCACTGTCCAAATTTAAACTGAGAGGTTACTAACTAGAGGTTAGAGCAACAAGCTGTGAGCAAGCTTGGTGGATTCAGCAGACGTGGGTTTGATTCCCACAACCTCCACTTGCAAACTGCAACCCAGAGCAAATCACTTAAATGCCATTTGCTCCTGGCCTGCCCCTGTAAATGGGCCTTACCCAGTTACCAAAGAATAATAATAATAAAAAAAAAACATAAAGCAAACTGCTAAGACATATAGGTAACTAAACTTTGCAAACATCCTTCACAAAAAATAATTTTGGTAAAATTATCTGGGGCTCAGCTGCGGGAAAACGACAACTATGGTATAGCAGCAGAATAATGTCAGAACTACACAAAACAGTATTAGGAAAACCTTCTTTTCCAATGGAAAAATGATCACCCTTATCCAAGGGAAACAAAATCAATAGAACAATAATGGCCTTACTCCATCTCACTCGATCTATATTACGCAAATTTGATGGCTTTACATTTTTGAAAAACTCCTCCATCACGTTTCTAATTTCATCGTATCTTATGTGCATGAAATGTCTGCTTCATAACAATGTAAAGTTGGCTCTGCGATAAGCAGCATTTTAAACGAGAGGCAATGGAACTTACAGGTATCTGCCTTTCTTCCAAGTGCAGCTGCCAGATGAAAGCAGCACCCTAGCAGGCACATCGAAAGTATGTTGTTCTATTCAGCAAGCATTGGCTCTTGCTGAGGTTTAATCATAACCGCTTTCTGTGTGTGTGTGTGTGTGTGTGTGTGTGTGTGTGTGTGTGTCTGGCAGAGATGAATGCCTGTACTCTGGCCCCAAATTCACTTTTTTAAATTGCTGCTCAGCATAAAAATAGAACAATTATGATTTAAGTTGAAGTTTCATAAGCAAAGGTGCACAAAAGACGCAAGTGTTGCTTGGCTGCCTGTGATTACAGTCTTTTCGGTTATTTGTCTTTTCAGTCCATTAAGCAGACACTACTCGAAATCCAACAGCTGAGACTTTTAGCCCTATTCACCAAAGCAGCAAGCTATTCAATTACCTCGAGAAATGTGAAAATCTGTAAGTGCAGTCTACTATGCCTCATAACTGAATCAGGATTTGACAGTCAAAGAAACAAGTGGAAGCAAACCCAGCTCAGACAGCCTGCAATGGATCTCTCTTTATATTTTGGTTGAAGGGGTACGGAACAATGAAATACATGGTCTACTAGTAAAGGGTGTTAACCTGCAGTTAAATACTATATACCTGAACTTCAATCATCCTACACAGCACAATCATTGATCAAGAAAGAGCACTATTTGGAAGGGTTTGCTTAACAATTGATTTCTAGGCTAGAGTCATGTTACAGTAATGGACAGTCCGTTTCCAAGCACTTGGTTTATGGTAAACTATACTCATTCATTGCATACTGTACTCAAGTGGCTAATGTTGTGACTAGACACCCCAAAAATGATTAATGTTTTCCTTGAACCAGGGTTAAAAATGCTGATTTAAGTCCTATTAATTGCAGTCGATTCTTCTGACCTTTGCAGCAGGTCAAACTCTAGCGATAACTGGTGAAATCTGCTTTATATCAAGGCACAAGCTAGGCATGACATACTGTAAGCAATATGCGAGCAGTAAGTCACAATGGGGTGTGGGCTGCTTTTTGATAAACGCATGACCCAAGATGCATAGTGAGCGCTGAGTGCCTTAAGCACCTGGGGAGTGCACTTCTCAGATAAACAACCAACACCTCGAAGTGGCTTACTGCCCTTATAAAATGGGTTCATCATCAAAAAATGATGTAAATAGAATAAATTAAAAAAAAAAATTAAAGTGCCTTTGTTATTTTTGCATTTATTTGGCAAAGTATTCCCAAGTGGTGTGTATACCACAAGAGGGTGCTGTAGATGGAGTGGTGTCAGTTACTTTTTGTTCTCATCCCTTCTCTCCATAGAGTATCTTTTATTTTGCACCCCCAACGCCCCAGCCTGCTGTATTATTTAAACAGAAAAATGATCAAGTACAGTAATCACCTCCATGAATTTGAAGGTTTTGGCTGCTTTGTGAGAGAGACACTTCCAGGTTCGTCGTCATCCCAAAGTAACACACATGGCACTCCTTTAAGTGATTTATTATTACTTTTTAAAAAATATACGTTTTGATGATATTGCTCCATGAACTAAAAGTGTTAGGTGGTGGCTTTGCGGGACCGACTTCCTGTTTCATCAGTAGGCATGCCACATACATTGGGGGCTCTCATTTGGGTGGTGGCTGCCATAAAAAAGGATTTGAAAGGAATGGCAAGTTGTTGAGGGCAGTCGGGTGGGAAGGGTAACATGACTGCACTAGATGCAGCAGTCCCTTACTGATTTAAATTTGTCGGTGGCATAGCTACTCTTCATTTAGCTCCTGATTATTATGATGAACAGAAGACGAGAGGCAGCCTGGACCAGGATCGGGGGGTGGAGTGTGGGGTGGGCTTACTCACAGCTGTAAACAAGGCTGGCGCGAGCACGATGTGGGAGGCAGCACCATCAACTCTGGTCATGGATTACAGGCCCACAAGTAAACAGTTAAAAACTTTCATACCAGGTCAAGTTTTGCCTTTTTTTATTTTGTTGTTACTGGATAATGTTTACTTGGATCCTGCCTTTTATGTTGGCAAATATTTAATAACCGAGTTACTGTGTTAGGGCACTTACTGGGGACTTCACAGCACTAACATGGCTGCCAGAACTTTTTTCAAACATTTTTGGCAGGCATGGATGTGTGCCATGTTCTGCATCCTGCTACTAGTAAAGTGCCACCCTCAGGGTTGTTGCTCTATAAATGCACACCTGGGGGTAGCTACTGACTAATCATGATGCAGCGTTTTTACTACCCATTTTAAAAGGACTAACCTACTCCCTAAAGAAAGATGAAAGTTACGTACTTACTATAACTGTTGATCTTCCAGAATATCTTCCCCACTGATTACTGTCTATGAGTCTGGGCCAGAGGCACTAGAACCCTGCAGGAGCAAAGGTTTTTCCAGGTGGCCGGCCACACGGTGCCACGTGCCAGCCAATACCTGTTGCTGGTTCCCTCACTAACCTCAGTTCTGTTTGTTTGGAGTGAAAGTGTGGAAGAAGTAAGAGTGGGCTACAAATGTTCCAAGCTGAAAGGGAAAGGATACAGGAAGAAAAAATTACTCACCTTAGTAATGTTGTTTCTTCTAATGGAGTCTTGCTATATTATGACATATGCAGTTTGACCCAGCCTTCAAACTGCTCCGGAGGTGAAAGAGTTAACTTTTCATGCCAGGCATGGAATCTTGATCGCGAGCTCGGTTGAGAACTCTGTCTGTTGTTCTTCAAACTCAAACTGTCAGATCTTTCTGAGCAAAACTCACTAAGATTCTGTGTGGAAGCTGTAAATCTACACTAGCCAACTGGCTACTAAAATATTAACCATTTTTGGTCCCAAAACAAAGACTCAAGCCAGGGATCCAAAAATAAAAACACAACACCCAAACACCCCAAAAAGGGGTGAAAAACAAGGTGGGCATCTACTAAGTGCCAACACTGCACTGCCCACCCACATCCCAAAAAGCAGAGGTTCTGAGAGGGGCAGGCAGGGGGGGAGGTCATAATATAGCAAGACTCCATTAGAAGAAACAACATTACTAAGGTGAGTAATTTTTTCTTCAAACAACATGAAGTCTTGCTATATTATGACATATGCAGGCTACACAGCAGTACCTCCATGGATGAGGGACAGAACCTACTTAAGAAATAGGCTCTGAAGCACAGCTGTGCCAAACCGAGCATCACTCCTAGCCTGGATGTCCAGAGAGTAATGCTTGGTGAAAGTGTGAACTGTTTTCCAGGTGGCTGCTTGACATGGCTCTATGATGGGGATGTCCCTGGCAGCCAGGGCCTTAACTGTACCTCTGGTGGGTGAGCCCTCAGGCCTGAAGGGAAACTTGCAGTTTTGATAAATGGATACAAGAGACAATCCACCTGGCAATGGATCTTTTAGTAGCAGGTTTCCTTTACCAACCTCACCATAAGTGAGGAATAGTTGGAGGAGTCAAACCTGTGACCCTTAGTGCAGCTCTATGTAGTAACTAAGGGCTCTCTTCACATCTAAGCTGTGCAGCCTCCTCTCGCCAGAGGAGGAATGGTCAGTGAAGTAAACTGGAAGAGATATAGATTGATTAAGGTGGAAATCTGAAACCACCTTAGGCAAGAACTTCCTGTTAGTCCTGAGGACCACCTTATCTCTGTGAAAGGAGAAAAAAATCAGACTCCACTGACAAAGCTTGTAACTCACTTATGCGTATGGCAGAAGTGATGGCTATCAGAAACACAAGTTTTCCAAGTCAAGTACTTAAGCTCTGCTGAAGACAAAGGCTCAAAGGGGGGTTACATAAGCTGAGCAATGCAAACATTAAGATCCCAGGCGGGAGCAGGGTCCCTGAATGGAGGGTTGGTGTGAAGCAATCCCTTGAAAAACTTGGAGAATACAGGGTGAGCAGAAAGAGAAGAGGATTTCCTGCTGATATAAAAGCAGAGACAGCTGCCAAGTGCACTTTCAGGGTAGCTGGCCTCAGCCCCAAAGTATTTAAGTGGACCATATAATCCAGGACTGTGGGCAAATCAGCAGATTCTGGGGAAATATGTCTTCCAGAACACCATATGGAAAACCTTTTCCATTTAGAATTATAAGTAGCCCTGGTGGAAGGCTTTCTAGAAGCTTTCAAGATATTGAGTACACCTTGAGAAAGGTGTAGGTCAGCAAACTCTAACTCTTCAAGAGCCAGGCCTTGAGGTTGAGAGATTTGAGATTCGGATACCAAACTCTCCCCTGGGCACAGGTTAACAGATTGTGATTCCTGGGAAGACACAGGGGAAGGTGGACTGCTAAGGACAGGAGGAGTGGATACCAGGGCTGTCTGGCCCAATCTGGAGCAATCAGAATCATCTTGCAAGGTTGAGATCTGATTTTGACTAGCACATGAACAAGGGGGTGGGGAAGGCATAGAGAAACTTCCCTTCCCAGTTGAGAGGAAGGCATCCAGAGGGACTGAGCCCAACACTGGGGCCTGCAGCAAAATAGCAAGTTGGTGATTGTCTGGGGCTGCAAAAAGATCTATCTGAGGGGTGCCCCACCTGGCAAATACTACCTCCAGTACTAGGGGATCCAGAGCCCATTCGTGATGGCCCTGGGAAATCCTGCTGAGAGCATCTGCCAGGACATTGTCCTTGCCTGGGAGGTGAACTGCCATGAGGGAGGTGTTCAGGGAATAAGCCAAAGACCACAACTTCATTGCCTCGGTGCACAAGGCCGAAGACCGAGTGCCCCCTTGCTTGTTGATGTACCACATTGTAGTGGTGTTGTCTGTTCTGACCTGTACCACTTTGTTCTGAACAGATGCAGTAAAAACTTGAAGTGCTAGAAAAACTGCTCTGAGTTCCAACAGATTGATGTGGAGCAGAGACTCCTGAGGGGACCACAATCTCTGGGTGGTGAGGTTGCCCATGTGAGCTCCCCACCCCAAGAGGGAAGCATCTGTAGTAAGGGTCAAGGAGTGAGATTGAGGGATGAAAGGAACCCATTGTCTCAGATTGCTCTGATCCTGCCACCACTGTAGGGCCTGGATCAGGGTTCGAGCTACTGGGATCAATTGGGTTAGAGGATCTCTCCTTTGAGACCAGAAGGCTCTCAAATGGAACTGAATGTCCCTCATCTGAAATCTTGCTCTCTGTACTACTGCTGTGGAGGCAGCCATGTGCCCTAGGAGCTGGAGAGAATGCCTTGCTGGTCGAGAGACCTGCAGAGTGAAGGAGGAGGCCAGAGCCACCAAGGTCTTTGTGCTTTCTAGAGGGAGGAAAGCTCTGGCCTGCTTTGTGTCCAGTTCTGCGCCTATGAAGGAGAGTAGCTGAACAGGCTCTAGAACTGACTTTGGGAGACTGAGAAGGAAACCTAGAGATGTAAGCAGCTGCTGGGTAACCTGAAGGTGTAATCTGACTTGGTCTGGAGACTGGCCCACTATGAGTCAGTCGTCCAGGTAAGGAAAGATAGCAATCTTTGCCTTCTTAAATGAGCAACTGCTACTGCCAGGCATTTTGTGAATACCCTTGGGGCAGAGGTGAGGCGAAGGGCATTGCTCTGAACTGGTAATGGCCTGAGGCGCAGTTCGAATCTGAGGTACTTCGGTGGGAGCTTCAGTGAGAACATGGAAGTAGGCATCCTTGAGGTCCAGGGCGCTAGCCAGTCCCTGGCCTTAGAGAGGTAAAATAATTCCCAGAGTCACCATTTTGAATTTTGGTTTTAAAAGGTGCTTGTTTAGGTATCTGAGATCCAGGTTGGGCCGCATTCTCCTGTCTTTTGGGGTAGGAAGTACCTGGGTACAGTCCTTGCCCTGTGTGTAGGGAAGTACCTTTCTACAGCTCTGAGAGCCAGGAGGTAGAGACTTCTGTTTCCAGAGCGAGAGCCTCTGATGGATTTGCAGGTGGAAAGGATCTGGTTCTCATCTTTCGAAATTTTTGAAGCTGAGAACCAGTCCCTGGCTTACTACTTCCAGGACCCACTTGCCTGATGTTAAAGACTCCCAGTCCTGGACAGTAAGCCACGCCTCCCACAGGTAATGGAGAATCGGCCCTGGCCCTCCCATCAGGGTGCCTGTTTGGCAGGGGCTTTAGGCTGAGGGGTGGGAGCAGGTCTGCTCGTACCCCCCGTCTGCCTCTCCCTCTGAAGAGACCCCTCTGGGCATAGGCTGAAGAGGAGGCCTGGGCTAGTAAAAGGTCTGTGAAAAGGCCTGCCCTGCCCCTGAAAGCTGCCTCTGAGGAGTGGCCTGCCTTTCCTTGGCCTGTGCCTCCTATAAGTGGTCCTATACTCATCCATTTTCTTCATGTAATTCTCTGTCTGCTCCCCAAACAGAGAGTTACCCACAACAAGGAAAATCCATGGCCTTAGCCTGGGTATCCTGTGACAGGCTAGTACACCTGAGCCAAGCCATTCTGGAAAAGCCACAGATGTAGCCATGACTCTTGAAGATACATCATTAGAGTCCACTGCAGCATGGAATTGCACCTTGGATGCCTCAATACCATCAGCAGCCACCTGCTCCAGCTCCTTGGCAAGCTGGCCAGGGACCTGTTTCGCCAGGACCATAACAGTATCCCATCTAGTTTCTGGTATTTTGCCACATAGGCCATATAATTTGCCTGTCTGAGTCCCAAGGATGCTGCCATGTACTGTTTCTTGCCATGGCATCAATCCTCCTGGAATCCTTGTCAGGGGGTGTGAAGCCAAGGGAATATTTGCCTTATCACAGGCTGCAGCCTGCACTACTAACATGGCTGCATTGTTGTGTAAGGAACTCCGTATCAGGGCCTGACAATGTGTACCTCTTGTCCATTTTTTATCCACAGGAGGTATAGTGTGAGGAACTTTTAAAATTTTATTGTCTGTTTCCTAAAAGATTTATGTAAAGGAATAGACAATCTCCTAGACTCTGGGATATCCATCATTTCTACATAGTCAGGCTCCTCCTGTTCATCCACAGCTTCTTCAAAGGGAGCTGGAGGGTTTCAACCACTTTCTTATAAAACATAAAATGAAGGGGACTCAGAAAGCCTGGGGAGACACTCCTGAAGGTCTGTCTGGGGAGATGTCGGTTCAATGGGCACATCCAGACTTTCAAAATCACATTCACTCTCTTCATAATCTTCCTCCCCCGGTTCATAAAATTCCTCTATATCATATTCTTGAACCGGTGGCACCGACCGCTTACCTGATGGTGCCGGTTCAGTCGGAACCGGGGAAAGCGACTGGACAATTTTGATTGCTTTGGCTATTTGTGCAGCGGTTGGAGAAGGAAATTTTGGCTCCACACCTGCTGATTTTCTAGTCCTTTTTGCTGGGACTGACTCCTCTGAGTCAGCCCTCCATTTGCGCGAGGAAGTCTAGCCCTGGTCAGAGGCACTCCCTCAGGATTTGATTAGCTGCGAACGGGCTGGCAGCAGATCCATGAGGACTTTTAGCCTCTCGTTCCCTGAGCCTACCAACTCTCTTATCCAGGGTACCTACAGGGAAATTCTTGCAAATCTGGCAGTCTGCATTGAGGTGGTCAAACCCCAGACAATAAACACATGTGGTGTGTGGGGTCAGCCTTGGCAAAGGCTTCCCCACAGACACTACAGTGCTGAAACCTAGTGGGCCTGGTTTTTCTTTTGGGTTTCTCAGACATAGTGCCAGTCTAACCAAAAACTTGCCCGTTTACGGCAATCTGCCAAGCAAGACACCCTTATTAGTTCCCAACCGTGTCATGGGTCGTGGAAAAAACCGTAATGAAATCCGTTTTTTTTTAGAACCGATAAGAACTGGGAACCGCATTCTAAATGCAATCTAATAAAGTTTAACAACAACCTGATCGGCTCAAACCGAACCGATAATATCGTTTACAAGTTCCACACAGAAATAATGTAAAACCTATCTATTACTTGCGATACCACAGACAGAGCTTGAACCGACCGGTTGCGGTCAAATATAGACAAAATGCAGTTTAAAAACCGAGAAATTACACTTTTTAACCGAGAAAATGAACCGAGCAGCAGGAGAAATCTCCAGAGCGACTGTTCAGTGAGGCGGCGGAGTAAAGAATCTGACAGTTTGAGTTTGAAGAACAACAGACAGAGTTCTCAACCGAGCTTGTGCTCAAGATTCCATGCCTGGCATGGAAAAGTTAACTCTTTCACCTCCGGAGCAGTTTGAAGGCTGGGTCAAACTGCATATGTCATAATATAGCAAGACTTCATGTTGTTTGAAATATAAATAGCAAAATAAAACCGAACTACCAACCTTTGAATAAAGAAGGGCACACTCAGTGGCAGATCCAGGATTTTACAATGGGGAGTGCTATGGTGGTGTGTGTGCTTCATATGTGACTTTTTGATATTGTTTTTAATCCTTTATATTATATTTTCCATTAAATTGTTGACTGAAGATACAGTATAAATGCAACCTATTGTTTTGATTGTAGATTTTCTTACAATCAATATATTAGACTTCTCCAGCAAAGTGAAATGCAGCAGCAGCAAGCAAAGTAAGTTACAATGGGGGGTGCTCCTGCACTCTTTAAAACCCCCTAGATCTGCTACTGGGCACACTAGGTGGCCTAAAGGGGTAGCTGAGTATGGAACAAGAGCCTGACAACACTGCCCAGAATGGAGACTAATAGTGATTGTAAAGGCAGCAGCCCTGAAGCATGAGGTTCTGGCAAAAAGGGCAAGAGGGGATACCCAGAATTGGTACCCCTTTGTAACGCAGATGGCACAATGCACCAAATAGGAATGAATCACATAGACTCCTGGAAAAACACACCTCATGTTATCTTGTGGAGGAACAACTGAATAGTTAGTCAAAATATGCCCCCTTTTCTAACAAAGGAATTTCAGGTGCATGCGCAGCTGTAAGGCCAGACAGCCCAAAGGAGTTGAGATGTGTTCATTCTCCCTAGGCACCCCTTAGGGTAGTGGGCGAACAGCCCAGCTGGCAAAAAACAAGGGCAAACCTAACAAACGAATAGCCAGGCATAGCCAGAAGAAAGAAAACACCAAAGAAAATGACCTTGACCTGCTTCTCCTGCAACAGCAGGATATACCCTGTGTAACAGCAAGTGTACATGATCCAATCCAGTGCACAGCACTCTTCCACAGACAGTGCAACTGCCAAGCAGAATTTGCATGGATAGTGCCCAGAGGCACAGAGTGCATTCAGCAACTAACAGGGGTACACCCACAAAGGGATATAGCCTGGCCAGGGAGAAGGAGGACCAGAAAGAAAAAGGAGAAAGGGACCTGCCTTCTCTCACTTTTCTTTTTTTTTTTTAACTGTTTGGTATGAGGGTCCTAAGAGGAACCCTGACCCCACTTTTAATTTTTTTTTATTTTTTGGTGGGAGTGGGAACCCAACGATGGGTCCCAAACCCTTTAAAAAGAAAGAAAGAAAAATCCCTATTGGAGAGGGAGTATAACTGGGGAGGTGCCATGGCACTAGATGGTGCTGGCCAGCGCTATTAGGGTAACTGCCCAAAGTCCCTGGCCGTACGATAGTGGGGGATGGTGGGCCAGTATGGTAATCAGTGGTGATGATATTTTGGAATATCAACAGTTACAGCAAGTACATAACTTTCATATTTTCCAAGAACTAGTCTTCACCACTGATTCCCACTTATGGGTCCAAGTTCCAAGCCTCACTTCTTGTCTGAAGAAGGAGTTGGAGCACCCTGAGCGTAACAGATACCCTAAATCCTCTGCATGGGGGAGAACACCAGAAGACAGGAACTCCTTACTGGTCTGGCGAGACCAGAGATTGGTCAGGGCTGAGCAAAGGTCCTGTGGAACAGGAGCAGGAGGGTTACCCAACAGTTCTCACCTCACCCTATGGGAGAAGAAATTAGCCCCATGGAAGTGCGAGTTAAGCACCTTACACTAGACTAAAGATAATAGTCTGGAGAGGAGAAGCCATGCCATCCACCTAATGCAAACCGCGGTTCCTACCACTTGGCAGGCCACCTCTTTGGCGTTGTAAGATGCTCTCGCCTGGTGCTGTGCTACTTCCAGACCTCAGGTAGAAAGGTCAATGGCCTGCCTGACTGTCACACTTGGTGGCAGTGCAGCAAACAGGCTGTGAAGCTGCATCCATAGGCGATGGTTATAGGTCGCCAAATGTGCAGAGATGCTTATGAGGTCTCCTGCCAAGGTGAAAGCCTTCCTCTCAAGAGCATCCATGTGAGCCGAACCTGCATCTGGGAATTGGTCATGCACGAGGCTCAACAGCCCAATGGGGTCTACCTCTCTTGCGGACCCTGTGGGTGCGTGATATCGTGTGAGGTAGGTCCCTGGTGATGGCTAGACTGGAAAGAGGATGCCTCCACACTGCCCTAAACGCCTTCTCCATGGTGCTAGGCCAAAGAGGACCAGCTAGTGTTGATGTTGGGAATTCAAAGAAGCTCCAATGGCAGGGCTACTGGCTTGCGGCTTGTACGAGTTTCAAAGCTGAGCACCTGGATAATTTCCACCAGGAACTGCTAGCAGGGTTTTAAATAGCCGGTATCGCATCGCACTTTGCGATGCAACCCAGCTTGTCATGCTAATCAATCTGCTGGATGGATCACAAAAAAGTGTGATCCATTTAAAAGTGCCTATGAATAGTTTTTCCCCCTCAGCAATGCTGATTCCTGCAAGTTCTGTTCACTTTACAATTCTATTGGCTGGCCGTAAGTGCACAGGAGAAGCTGCAAGAAGATCTCAAACACATTTTGTCACTATCGCACCACCGGGAGTCAAGATATGGCAGCGCCATTTTTCAAATCCTGCTTTCTCCCTGAAGACGAGTTCAGGTAAGCAACTGTACCATGTTAGGGGAAATATATAAGTATTTAGTTGGCTTGTGGCTATTTGTTTATTAGTTTCAGTGACTGAAAGACGTTGTGAGTAACAAAGCCACTCAGTCACACAGTATGACAAGCTGGCAAGGTTTTTTCTATCAGTCTCAGTCTGTGCCATGCAAGGCTACTACACTCGTCCCAGCGTTTTTCACGTTCCTAACATCAGCACCAAAAAACTTGGTCCACTGCGCCATAATACAAATTGAAACATGCTTGGTTTTTTAGTAGATCCTTAACACCCCCATAACACGGACCATCCGCAAGTCAGATCTTTGCCCCCCCAAACTCCTGCTCTGAACTGGCAGTCCGGTCTTTATTGGGTCCTCATGTAAATCCGATCGGGTATGTTATCGATAATATAAAATATAGCCCTGAAGTGGTCAAAATAATGATTTAGTGAGTGTTTTAACAATACAGGGGAGGTGGGGGTGTAAAACACTGGATGGTAATTTTTGATTTAGTATACTACGACACTGTATTGTAAGGGAGGTCTGGGTGGGTGTTTTTTTTGGGGGGTGGTGTAAAATGCTGGATGCCAGGAAAACTTATTTATAGCTTGGCGAGGTGTGGGTGGGTACCAGTGCTGGATGCCAGGGTGTGTGTGGGTGAGTGTGGGTGTGGGTGTATGGGGAATATATTGTGCCACTGGACAACAGGGATTTTATTTGCAACTTGTGAGGTGTGGATGGGTACCACTGCTGGATGTCAGGGAAGGTGTGTGTGTGTGTGTGTGTGTGTGTGTGTAGAGGGGATATCACTAGATGCCAGGGATGTTAATTGTTAGTGGGTGAATACCATTGCGGATGCCAGAGGAGGTGTGTGTATATATACTGTGTGTTTGGGGGGCTTGAAACAGAAACATTAAGCAAACACAAAGATAATGTTAATAAAATATTTTATTTAGGTTAAAAATGTGTGTGTGTGTTTGTTCAGGTACTGATGAAACGTATGAAGCCAAGACAAAACCGATTTTTAATTTAAAAAAAAAAAACTTTATTTAGGTTACAATATTTAAGCATTTTTGATCCTGCTAATCAAATCAAGGCATGCACTATTCATTTTCACAACTGATTAGCACTTTCACGTGCAAAACTGCTAATCAATTTTCCGAGCTTATTTAAAACCCTGGCTAGTACAAGTCATACACAGCAGCAGAAGGGAGGTGGACAGATGATTCGTTGTCCTCACCGGAGGACTTGATGAAGATGAGGCAATGCCTCTGGACAGGGTCAGTACAGGAGAAAAGGGCCTGGAATGGGCTCTGTCTGACTCCCTCTGCCAGTCATCTAAGGTACCAACCCAAGCCTGGTACTGTTCCCATGTCAGACACCCCTCAGGGTCCATCAACGGGGGCATACTTTTCAGGAATCAATTAGCACCTTCTAGAAGGGGTTGAGATGCCAGGTCTCTGGGACCTCCTCCTGGGCTGCAGAACTGCGCTGGAGGTCTCACTTGAGGGGAGGGCCTAGCAGAGTCATTCGAAGGGTGCTGTCCTACCTCTGAGGAGTGATCCGATTGGTGCCCATGGGAGGAAACCCCTAAGTGAGGAGGGAGGAGCTATGCAGGTCCCCACAGGGTGATTCTGGTCCTCACCGGTGGCAGTGATGTCCAACAGGTCTGAAGAAATCTCCACCTCCATGCTTCTATCCAACTTCAAGTACGATCCACCTCTGGCAGTGGGCTCAAGTCTGGTCACAACCTTGGATGCACAGCCATCCCCATTACCATGGCTGGCACTACCCTCAACACTGTGCTCGGTGACATTGTGCTCTGAGCCATCCTCCTCCTCGGTGTCGTGGGTGATATCAGAGTTGGGGATGACCTCTGGGACATCATCATCATCATCATGCTGCCCAGAGCCGGACCCAGCTACCGGCACCATAGCCATCTCCACTTTTACAGACATCACCTTCCTCAATGTCGCTAGCAACACCATGGACAGTGACAACATCTGAACTGGCGATAGTGCAGATAAGAGCCTCTATGCCAGTCTCTCTCCAGGCACCATGAACAGAGCCAGGAGGGGGTCAGCCGGCGTCCCGAGTGGCACCCGTCATGTCATCACCAGGAATGATAAAAACAGCATAGGGAAGCCAAAGGACGACACCCACCGACGTACACAGAACATATAGCGTGTCCTCGCCACTGGGGACATCTGTTGCTCAGGGCATGCAGACTGCTGAGGGGTCACAGTGGACCACCCAGAAGGAGTCAACTGTCCAATACAGTCTCTGACGCGTCAGTGCAGTGAGGTCAAGGAGAACTCTATTCTTGCCCAGAACCAGATGTCTTGGGAAGAGGCCCAGGGGTAAGGCCTAATAACCTGTTCTTGGATGCATGCATGTGAGGTCCGTCTCTGAAGGTGGGGATCGAGGGACCCCGGCTCACTGCGTAGTTTTCCAGGGTATGGTAGTCCATGGAGAAGCAGGCATCACATGCATCCATGTCATGCTCTGATCCAAAGACAGGCCACACAGGTCTGAAGCCAGTTCTGAATAGCTACCAGTTTCCCACAGTGGCAACATCGTATAATTGGCAGCTGCCAGACTTTCTTCAATGAGTTGTCCCTTTTTTATTAGACTTCGGCATCACGGTCAAATAACAAGCATAGGGGAAACCGGAAATAAAGAGAAAATCACAGTGACTCAGACAAAATAAGCAGCAACAAGCCAAGTGAGGAGCTGCGCTCCCGTGGTGTGCACTCAATGGCGGGAAGAACAGAACTGAGGAAGCTGGAAACGGTTACTGGCTGACGCACAGCATGATGTGTGGGGTGTGCAGACCTCATGTCCAGTAGCCATGCCGGCCCCTGGCAGAAGTTTTGCTCCCAAGGAGTCTTTGTGCCTCCAGCCCAGACCCATAACTGGGAATCAATGGTGAAGATTGAGTCTTGGAAGATCTTCCTTTGTTCAGAGTGGAATCCTGGACTACAGGGTCAGTGGAGCACCTTCCCTTTTGCAAGTATGTTGGGATGATAGTGGGGTTCTGAAGATGCATTATGGCGGCAGTCAGTGCGGCATGTAGAAACAAACCTTCACCCTTTTCAGCCAATGGTGCTGGGAGCATGTGGATTCATCTGAATGAATAAACATCTTTTGAGACAGTTGTAGCCTATTGTATTGTAGAATTATTGTCACTGCCACCAGTCTCTTTCTGTTCATGACAATTTGTTGACGGTAGTGTCAATTATCAGGTTCATGCTACAGCAACAGCAAACATTTGCTACGTGAGCCCTCCAGCATTCCTGATTAGCACCAGCCCTAAGCACTACATTTGTCTGACAGATACTTGTACAGAGGTGTGCTGCATCAACTAATTTCCCTCTGATTTACTCAGTTTGTTTGCATCATGCTCAGTTCAGCACTGCCTTTTTTTTTTTTAAACTCTTTTCTTGTTTCCAGTCACTCTCTCGGTTGTCTCCAGCTTGTTCCCGTCCTGCCTGAGATCCTCCCTATCTGAGACCTCAGCCCCCTGATCTACCTGCTCCTCACCTGCAAGGCATCCCATCCCCCCCGAAGTGGGGCCACCTTCCTCTTCTTAGCACCTCCTTACATCAATCCAATGGCCACACAGGTGCAGGTGAAGATCAGAGGGGAGTCGGGGCCCAGGAGGGCAGGATCCAGCACTGGACACGGGGGCTGCAGAATTACATCACCTATTCAGCCAGTGTTTTTTTTTCGTGTTCCTTGTGTCCCTGATGGGAGCCGATGTGCAGTGATGTCCAGGGGTGGCGCATGCTCCTGTGTGCGCCTTGCCGATGTCTGCCAGCTCACAGCATTTCCCCTTGTCTTGAGGGCTTTCAGCTCATCACTTCCTGGCTGCCACCAGGAGGCATCCTGTTGCCACAGCCCTTCACCCCCCCACCCCGAAGGACGTGAACTGTCCACTGGATGCTTCAGCCTCCTCCCCCTGGCTGATCCTCCAATGCCCTAGGCTCACTCCTGAACCCAGGTTGTCGGCACCGCAAGTGGTAGTGCTACCGCTGCACCAGCGGACTGGCAAGTTCAATACTGCTTGAACTAAATAATGTTATCCTGACACTAGCTTTCAATTTGTTGGTCTGTACACTGCACTAAAATGAAATGCAAACTGGCTCCTCCATGTTAATGTTTTCCCCTCTGTCTCCCTTCCTCTATCATAAATGCAAAGGAAAACTAAAGTTTGGTTTACAACTTAAGTGACATCCATCAACCATCTTTGCATACTGTTATGTCAGGCAAGATGCTAAACGGCATGGCTGTAAAACGTTCCTGATTCCAGTGACACAGCCCATGCCTGTGAAATTTAACCTTTGTCACTTTCAGGCTCCATCAACCTTCACATGATTACTACATACTTATAGTTAATTTAAACAAAATACAAAGCATTAACAAATGAGTACAAATCAGAAGTATACAAAAACCCAAACCCGTTGCACTGCCCCTTTCCCCAAAAGAAGACATCCTCTTCATCAGAGCCTAAGGGTGCCTGACAGTCATTGCTGTATCAAAAGGTCCTGCCTTTAGTGTTCTTCCCCCCACCTCTGCTTCTTGAGGTGGCATGGTTTCTCCTATGTACCTCCCAGATCTGTTCCTTTTGATCCATTTCAGATCTAAATCTGTATCAAAGTTCAACATCTTGCCAGCATTGTGCAGTAAAGGTTCACATTATTTGGGGAGGCAGTATAGCGCAGTGGTTTAAGGCTCTGAGCTGCAAATCTGGAGACCTGGGTTTGAATCCCACAGCCCCCACTTGCATACTATGTGACCCTGAGCAAGTCACTTAACTTCCCTGTGCTCCCAGGCTGCACCTGTAAACAAGCTTTCAGCTCAGTGTGTCTCACCTGGTTAAACAATTGGGGAAAAAAAACTCACAAAAGAAAGGGGTCATACTACTGTACAAACTACAAGGAATTTTTGCCCAATTGTTTATCTTTTTATCTACATTTTTCCAGGGTGGTCAATTAACAGAATATTACACATAATCACTTACACCGACATATTTTAAACACTGCAGTTACAAATCTTAACATTCCATGCTTATGACATTACTAATCAACTCCCAAACATTCTAAATTATTTTCTCTCCTCTCTCTACTGGTTTTCCTCAACACTTGTAGCTGATGCTCACTCACTGACAGCTTTCTGTCCAGAGTCTGTCTAACCAGTTGCTGTATCCAATCCTGTCACAAGTGCTCCAGCCTCTGCTGAATTACTTATGATTTATTTCCCTTTGTTTGGGTAGCCAAGCAGTTTATATGTCTCCTTGATACCTCCCCAATCTACCTTTATTCAGTTTCTTTTATAGTCTGCAGGAATAATTAAAATAAAACTTTCCCTGAAAACTTCCCAGCGTGACCTCACATCCCATAGTTTCTTTGTTGTTTTATTGGAGACTACAGTATTTAAATCATCTCTGCACACAATGTGCCTCTCAGGTCTAGATATATTTCCCCAGCATCCCATCAGACTGCGATTTAAAGGTTAAGCTATCTCACATTGCAAATCTCAATTTTTTCACTTCAAACTCAGAGTTACCATCTAGGTCTGAATGTAATTCCCAAGTACAGCACCCCAAATGCAACAAAGAACACAGTTTATCAAAGTTTCAGCAGCTGCAGCAATGTCCTGATCTTTTCCAGGATACGCTTCTTGCCATGTAGTAAAACAGTCCAACGTAATGAATTAGAAATGAATGTGTTTATTCTTAGCGAGAACTTATTTTTTCTTCTTTTTTTTATGTCTTTGGTAACCAGGTAAGGCCCACTAGGCACAAGTGCCTGTTTTCAGCGGCGACCTGGGAGCACTGAGCGGTTAAGTGACTTGCTCAGAGTCACACAGTGTGCAAGTGGAGGTGGTCTGCTGGATGTACCAAGCTTGTTAACACCTCGTTCCTCTAACCTATACTGCCTGCCCAACTACCAGTATCTTCCAAAAAAAATCTTTACTGACATTTCATAATGTTTAAAAATTATATTTTTATAGTTTTAATATCTGAACTGTTAGTCCTATAAACTGGAGTTTTTTTTTTTATGAAACCTTGCAGTCTGTTCAACATGCATTAATCCTAACAACACAGTTCTAGAGTGTTGTTATGTCGATAAGTTGTTAAAAATGACAGAACTTAAAAAATTTAGTGAACCATTATTTTATATCAATATGTGTAACATTTTATGGTTTTCTATATCAATATGTGGTCACTGTAGTACTACTTTATCGATATAACTACTTAGCTGACTCAAAGCTTTTATTTAAAAAAAAAAACAAAAAAAAATAAACATGTACAGTATGGGCCGGATTTTCAAAGGCCTCAGATTAGCGCAAGGTGCTTGCATTGATCAGGTCTGACGCAAGAAGCACCTTGCGCCAATGGCTGCGCCGTGGTATTTTTGAAGGCAGCCTGCATCACCCAGCAAGCTGCCTGCACCAAAGTGTGCTAGCGCTTGCCTTGCGACACGAAAGTGGCTGCGGCATGGCGCTAGGGGGCTTGCGGCAGACCTAGACTGCCGCAGCCCTCGGATCCAGAATTTCAAAGATCCCCCCAGAAACTAAGTGCCAAGTACCCTTAGACCAATGAAGGGCTGGTCTAACGGTACTTATCTCATGGGACAGTCATCCAGTATGTGCCACTGTGTGGCCTGCCCTGATCCATCCCTGATGGGTGATCCCTGGTGGTCCAGTGGTCCCCCCGGGCGCACCCACACTCGGCGCAAGCTGCCATTGTCGCAGCTTGCACCGGCACCAACAGTTCCAGAGTTATCGCATGTAAAATAAATTAACTTTTGAAAAGTCTCACTTTGGAACTATTGGGGCTAGAAACGTCATTTTCTTTTAATGAAAGCTTGGAGTACAGCCACTAAGAAATAGTGCCGTTATTATACTGTTATTGTGTAACAGTAGTAATTATATTCTCGACATAGAAGCAAGCAGTTTTCTCTAGCTATGTCGACTCATATTTATATCACAACACAGTTATTTTTTTATCAAATAAATGTTATCAATATACTTTTTCCATTATCGAAGTGGAAAATTTCAGGATGGTTTTAAAAAAAATTTTTTTGAACTTTTTTCTGAATTTTGGTATTAGTCCCCATAATTTAATTAGTATCTGGAGTGTGATACAAATAAACATTCATCTTATGTCTTAAAGAACAAGTGCTTAGTAAGGATGTATGTCTTAAAGAATGAACGTTTGAGGTCTTTAGAGGCCTCTGTTATTTTGTTTGCTTTTAATTGTTTCTTTAATTACCTTTTCATCATTTTACTTGCATTTTGCCAACTACTAGTAAAAAAAATGCAAAAGGAATTCTTGTATTATGACGTCAGAAAAGTTTTACTGGCAAGCCTTGCAATGTATTTCAATTGGAAACTGCAAACCTGTTTTCAGATTTTTATAGAGAAATCACACTTTCTACCACTAAAATATAATATATTATATGTAATAGAAATATGTGATTTTTTGATATCCTATGATCTTTTGTTATAATTCAGCAGGTGACATTTTTTTCATAATCAGTTTATTCAGGAGGCAGAAAAGAGAAGCCAGTTACTGTTTCAAAAATTGTAAAATTCATGTAGATGTACCACAGTAGAGCAAACACGAGGCAAAGTTTGTTACTGTAAGTAGTATTTATTTATTTTGAAAAAGATCAAAAAATATAGTTTATCACTGAAATACATTGGTTTCATAAGTAATTGGCAGTTTCTGACATCACAATACCAGAATTCTATTGAATTCATTTTTACTAGCAGTGTGAAAAATAAATGTGAAAACACACTTGTTTCACTGCATTAAAAAATATTTTATTATAAAAGTAAAATAACTACTACATCAAAATACAATAAATAAAATAGCTAGTTGCCTATTTATTATACGTTAACACCTGCTCTTTAAATTTTGTGGTGAACATTCCATTCTCCCCTCCCAGTAGTACCAATTCTTCCTCACTTTTACAGGCTTCTCCTGCAAAAGTGTCAGAAGAAAACAAATAGAGATTGCTAACCATTGGTGCTCCCCCAAAATACTGCTGCATATGTGCCCATCCCCATCTAGGGTGACTGTTCTCTGTAGAAATTCTATCAAGCTTACTGTCATTTCTTTGTTAGCTCCAACACAGTCAATGGGTCTTAAAGGCTCCTAACCCTGAACTATTCTATTGGACGGCTTGTGGTAGTGGCTCAAAAGCCCCTCATTTCTCATTTTTAAAACAAAACCCTGCAAACTCAAGCAGTACTTCAAACTTCGCTGCTGCCACTGGGACCGCCGCCATAAAAACGTGGGGGACATGGAGGGCTTCTGCCATGATTTCCAGTCCTCCCCCCAAAAGTGATTGCCACAATGGCCCTCTGATAACCAAGCACCAGCCTGGACCCTTCATGGCCTTTCCAACCAGTCTCAAGGCTCCTAACCATGAGCCATTCCTATCGGACGGCTTGTGGCAGTGGCTCAAAAGCTCACCACTTTTCAAACAAAACCCTGCAAACTCCAGTGGTGATTCCTCTTCTCTGCTGCCGCTGAAAGAACTTGGGGGACTTGGAAGGCTTCTCCCATGAATTCTAGCCCCCAACAGCAATTGCCATGCCAACCCTCTGGCGACCCTGCACCAGCCCAGACCCTTGATATCCCCCCCAACCAATCCGGAGGCTCCTAATCCTGAACTATCCTATCGGACAGCTTGTGGTAGTGGCTCAAAAGCCTGCCCCTTTTCAAACACCACCCTGCAAATTCCAGCAGTAATTCCACTTCTCTGCTGCAGCTGGGACCACAACCGAAAGAACTTGGGGGATGTGGAGGGCTTCTGTGGTGAATTCTAGCCCTCTCCCGACAATGATCACCATGCTGGCCCTCCAGCAACCAAGCACAAGCCCAGTCACTTGATAGCTTCATCAACCAATCCTGATGCTCGGCTCTTCATAAAAGGAACTTCCGTCCAAAGCAGTCCATACGCAAAGGAATGAGTGCAAAGAACATCAGGAGTCTGTCACAAGGGAGTCAGCCAAAGGAGGCAGCTGGCGGCCAGTCGTGCTGCTCAAATAGGTAGCAGCAAACCGATATGCATTAAAGTTCGGTCCCTGCAGTAAGTTAAGGTTCTAGCAGTTCACTATGCTTACAGCTAGATATAATGTAAGAATGTAAACTGTATTCGTCAGGGGGTGAGTACAGCATCACTAGTGCTGCTCACAGCAAGACGTAAGTCGGCATAGATTATATCAGTCTGACATGAGATTGTCTGCTTAGAGACTATAAATGCTGACTATAGCAACTCCATTATTCAGTATCTGTCAGTCAGTGCAAATCTGTTCTTAAATACTTTAACTGATTGAGCTCTTGAGGTATGCAAATGCTCCACTGAATGTTTCACTATAGCCTGGGGAGGCGGATTGCAAGGCATGTAATACTTCATACACTGGGAAGAAAACACAGGACAGACTAGATGGACCTGGTGGTCTCCTTCTGCTGTCAATTTCTATGTTTCATGTAGCAACCTGATACTTGAGTTGTAGTTAAATCTATACTGATGTTTTTATGCACTTGACTAGAACAACAAATACTATGATGGTAAAGTCCTTGAAAGTACTAGTTAAATTAGTGCATAAGCTTTGGAAAAAAGTGTATTCTGCCTGCCTGGTCAGTGCAGAGTGATTGCTGAGTTGACTAGATGGCTGCCATACAAACCATAGTCTCTACAGTACATATTAGGGGCACCACTGACACTGCTCTTCCTACTTTATTAATAGGGTAGTAGTTTTGACTGTAACTGGTCTAGTGAACAATCAAGGCTGAGTTGCTCTGCCTATACTGGTAAAGCCTAGGGCCCCTGCTTTGAACTCCCTGGATTCTAAGTTTTAGAAGCAAAAGCTAATCTTCCCCCCCAGGTGGGTCATGTCACCACGATGGCTTTGAATGGTAATGTAGCTGCTATTATCTGTATCTTCACCGTGCTAGACTCTGACTGAGTCCACCCCAGCCCTTATTACACAGAGGGCTAGAAGTCAGATCCTTGGCCTCCATTCCAATCCCTAACTGATGAAAAATATCAGTGGGATTACACCCCAGTTATCCTACTGGGGCTATATTAAAGACAGCAACTGCTACAAGCTGAGCGCCTTCATGCAAAAATGAGCTGGCTACCCCATACTACTAAGCCCCAAACCCATTTATAAGGTCTTATCATCCCATTTATTGCTCCTGTCAAGGAATACTGAGCTAAACCCTGGGCCTCTCATTGCAAATTTTAGAGTTGGCTCCCCTATCGATGTGTGCTGGAAGAAAACTCGGGGGCTAAAAACAGTACACATGAATATCAACAGTCTTAGGCCTAAACTACATGAACTGGAAGGGTGGTCTGACTTGTACACCCCTAATGTGATTGCAAAATCAAAGACCTAACTCAAGCCATCTGTGCTCCCTCATGAGGTGGAGCTCCTTGTGTTTACTACCTTTAGACAGGACAGGAACTGAAAAAAGAGGGAGGTGTTATCATACATGTCAGGTCTACATTACATGTCTCAGTGGTGCCTAAGCCTGCTCTTGATAACTCCAAATGTGAAGCCATAACAGTAAAGCTGCTGTTGGGTGAAGTCTCTCAGTGTGGGCTACATTTATGATACCCCCCCCCCCGCCAAAGATGCTACAGTGGCAACTGATATCCTCACTAAGGTGCTCACTGATCTACCCCTTGGGGACTTAAATATTAACTGGACCCCTGAGTTATGAGGATCATAAAATCGGCCTTAGTCAAAGTCCAACTCACCCAAATCATCACTGAACCCACCCGACATAACCATTAAATGGGCAACCATACCCTACTTGACTGGGTTCTTGTTTCAGATCTGGATAGAATAAGAGCTGCACGTTTCTTCGTAGATGCCATCGGTGACAATGCCCCAATTTTCTGTATTTGGAAAAATAATTATCAGACCCCCTCCTAGGGTTTTTTGGGGCCCAGGACGTCTCCAACTTTACCACTGACTCCTTCCTCTCTATGTTATCTATAAGTGCACTGGCCCATAATCAAGGAGCTCTGTAGTATGATGATGTCCTTAATTTTTTGTTAATAGCTTCCTCTCAGTGGCCAACAAACATGCCCCTCTTAGGCAGCTCAGACTCAAAGGTCAACACTCTATATGGATGAATGACAGGCTAAAAAAGCTCATGAGGCAGAGACAGGGCATGGGGGTGCTTTAAAGCCACTGGTCTCAAGGCTGATTGGCAATGGTATAGCGAACTGAGAAATATGGGCCAAGGAAGCTTGAAAAGCCCAAGTCCTAGGTCTGGAGAAACGACAGACCGCAACAGGGGGCTGTTGCCGACAAGGGAATCGTCGATGGAGCAGAAACCTATAGAGTCGACTATGAAAGAAGGCGCTGTCGACGGCAGAGAGGTGATGGCACAACAAACCCGTCGACAGGCTGGAGGCCCAAAGGGCCAAATCTGGGGCCTGGAAAGACATCAGGCCACAACAGAAAGGCAGTCGCCGATGAGCCAGTCAGTGACTGAGCTGTGGACGCTGACCTGAGAAGTCTGTGACCTCCAGTGAAGAAGGCGACAAAGCTGTCAGTATGGGTCTGGGTAAGAGCAAGGACCTGGATAGTGACCCTTGACAAGGAAACCCCCTGAAGAAGAAGGAGCCATCAGGGCTGGGAATGCCAGGGGAGCGGTCCCAAGAGGCTGTGACCTGACACCCGGCGAAGCGGAAGACAGCTTTGTCTGTATGGGTCTGGTACGGCAAAGACCTGAACAGTGATCCTAGACGAGATCAGAGCCATTAATGAGGAGCCCCCTGTAGAAGAAGGAGCCCTCGGTGCTGGGAACACCGGGGGAAACAGTCTCAATCAGGGGCAGCCAAGTGACAGATCCTCGACCTTGACATTCTGCAAGCTCAAAGGACCCACTGGCGATGGGGAGGGAGGAACCCTGGAGGGTCCCTGCCCAGAGCTGCTCCACGCAGGAGTGTGAAAGAGCCTTCTTCTGCGCTGGACTGCAAGTAGAATAAACTTCCACCGAGGCCCGCAGTCCCAGACAACGAGGTCAGGCCCAAGACAGCAGACACAAAGAAGGATAAAAAATACAACTGAAGAGGCAAAAACCCGCCCGCTGCGTCAGCGATGCAGAGGAAAGAAAAAGGATAATCTCAGAAGAGGAATCTCTAATAAAAAGAGATTCTGAAACTAAGAAAAAATTTAAATCTTAGACAAACAAAAAGTGCGAAACTGCATCAGAGCTTCCGTGGAGACCCATGCAGAATGAGTCAACAGTGGGAAAGAAATAAGGAGGGAGTGCGGCCACTCACGCCTATATAGGGTTGGTGACATTGGCAGATGACGTTGGCGTGGGCAGCCCCAGTTGTACTGCTGAAAATCTTCCATGTAGATCCTGCTTCATTGGCGCTGAAGTTCCTGCAGTGTGACCTGATGACTGAGATACCCCCGAAGAAGATCCGAGAAATACCTTAAAAAAAAAAAACTACCTTGACGTTCTGCGAGATCAAAGAACCCACTGATGATGGGGAGGGAAGAACCTCAGAGGGGTCCTTGCGCAGAACTGCTCCACGCAGGAGTGCAAAAGAGCCTTCCTCTGTGCTAGAGGGCAAGTAGAATAAACTTGTACTGCTGAAAATCTTCCACGTGGATCCTGCTTCACCGGCGGTGACGTTCCTACAGTGTGACCTGATGATTGAGATACCCCCTAAGAAGATCTGAGAAATACCTTTAAAAAAAAAAAAAGCAGCAAGCAAGAAGTACCTAGTAACACTTCAAGATAAGAACCTTTCTGACCCTAAAAATTGTGGCTGCCGATAAGTGCCATCTTACAGGGCGGCTCCACCTCCCCTGAGAGGATACTGTTGCAGAGGACCACAGTGACCCACTAGGCTCAATCAATGCACCTAACGCCTTTTTCACGGACCTAGACAGATTTAAAAAACACTCACCAGGAACCCTGCAGCCCCTCCCAGCCTCCATGAGTATGGTCTCAGAATTCCATTTTAGGCTGGTTACTCGCAAAGAAGCGCTCAAACTTCTAAAACAACTCAAAGCCAAAGGCTCAGCTGGGTATGATAAGCTTGAACCAAAACTTAGTAAAGCTGTCTGCCCCTGCTGTTGCATCCCCACTTGTAGTGCTTTTTAATAGATCTCTCTTAGAAGGGAAAAGCTCCTCAAGATGGAAGATAGCCCTGATGGTACCAGTACATAAGGGTGGACTTAAAGAACCTGCTTAAAATTACTAACCTATCTCTCTCCTCTGCTCACTGACTAAAGTTCAGAAGAGATTAGTATACAAAATTCAGGACTATGCTGAGCAGCGAGGGCTACTCACAGACAGACAACATGGGCTGAGAGAGAACCCTGGGACAAACACGGCCCGGGTCAGTCTAACTACAGATATGTTAAACGTTATTGATCAGGGGCTGGTGTGGTCTTCATAGACCTCACCAAAGCTTTTTACCAGATCAAATCATAGTCCTCTCCTGAGTAAGCTGAAATAAATGGGCCTAGATGGCTTGTCCCATCGGTGGATATCTGATTATCTATCTAACAGGATGCAGTTAGTACAATGGAAGGGAGCCCAATTGGAGCTGTGTCCCATTACTGATGGTGTCCCACAAGGATCCATCCTTGATCCCCTTCTCTTTTCTTTCTTTGTCAATGACATGCCTAGAAACTTTGGACGGGCACACATATTGCTCTATGCTGATGACGCTGTACTTATGCAAAAGTTTCGAAGACATAAACAGGGTTTACTCTCAGCTCTCAAATGATTTCTGAGAGCTAGAAGCATAATTCATGACTAACAAATTGGTCCTAAATACTGAAAAAACTAAGGCTATCCTATTTGGCCCCAGGCATGTGGGTTCAGCCGGTCAGCACTTGCTATGCATTAATACACTTCTTGGGTCTCCTACTGAAGTAAAGAAGTCTATGAAATACTTGTGGGTACAGCTAAACCAAGAATTGACACTAAAACCCCATGTAGAACAGTTAAAATCCCTGTTCCAAAAAACTGGTCTTCTCTACCACCTCAATAACTTACTCACTGAAGAAGTTCGAAACTGGTTAGAAGATAAACCCCCTTCCATAAAGGAATGGAAAAATGAATGCCTAGAAATCTTATGGCTAGAAAGAATGGCTCATTTTATGATAGATCAGGGACATATATTTCAAAGTGGGGCACCATATACAGATTCTATGCTCATTTGCGAGTGTCATGATACCCCTACTATTTATTTATCTCATGGGGACTGTTGTTCAATACTCTAAAAGTGTATAAAAATGCTTGACTATTAAGTTAGGGTACTAAACTATAGGAAATAAATTATTTATGTAGGCTCCTTTGTTACCTTTACTACTCTCAAAGTAATCTCTTAGAAGGTTGAAATCAATTTTAGAAGTGCTAGCTATTTAGCTGTCGACTTTCTATTAACTTGTAGATGTTTTACCCTTTATTATTTATGTTAAACCAATTTTTACTTGCATAGCGTTTTTGTTGTGTGTTATATTTGAAACTCAATAAAACATTATTGATAAAAAAAAAAAAAAAAAGAAGTTATTGAGGTGGAAGAGACCAGTTTTTTGGAGCAGGGATTGCTCCTCAATCAGGGGCTTCAAGAAAGGACCAAAGACCTTATTACTGGAGTGTAATCAATGTACCTGCCTTCTCGTCTTTCGGATGAGACAATAAATCAAGATCCTGTCTGCCTGTTCTGGTGGTTGTTCAGGTGGATGTTAAAAATTCCATGGCACTTCTCAAAAAGAGCAGGGGAATTTCCCGCAGTGTTCTGGGCAAATATCCCCCCCCATTCACTAAAATACCACCAACAGCTTAATCTGGTTCTGAATGTCAGTTTGCATCTGTATCTTCCTCCACTCCCCTGGCACGAGGCTGAAAATAGGCAGAAATGTCTAGTTCTCCTTTCCTAGTCAACAAAAACTAAATAAAAAAAAAAATAGTCTAGGCTAGAAATTGCTAATTGTACGCTACTCCTTGTACTGTTGTATGGTACACTGGTCCTCAGAGCTGTCTGGATCTCAAATGCAAAAGTTTAAAAATGTTGTGCCACAGAATTAGTCGCTTTGCAGCTGGGGCCCCACTCAGGAAGCATCACTGCAGTGTTCTAAAACCACTAAATTGGCCCATACTAAGGGGTAGACTAGAATACCCCCTGCTCAGCTTGGAATTTAAATAAAAGGATCTACTCTTCCAGGTTTGAGGTATGTACCAATTGTTAACACTCAAAGAAGAACTGTCCGGTCCTTTAACAAATATAGTCTTAGACATTCCTAGGGTGAGGTACTGTACAATACGGGGGCAAAGGTCCTTTGCCACTATTGCCTCATCCCTGTGGAACAACCTCCCACCCTTCTTTCAAGATTGCCCCTCCCTCAGGGGCTTCAAGAAAGGACTAAAGACCTTATTACTGGAGTGTAATCAATGTAACTGCCTTCAATTATATGGTTTCCTCTCTTAAATGACCACTGCCCTGTCTACTGTATAAGGGGTGCCTCCTCTGCCATACCTCCTCCCAAAGTACTGTCCTTTGCTAACTTTTCCAATCTGGACACCTCTGCATTCCTACATGATCTAAAACAAGTCGACTGGTCCCCCTATTTCAAACAAATGACATCAACCTGGCTACTGACCATTTCAATGCCACTCTGCTAGCCTTACAGGCTAAACATATCCCAGTCTCTACGCGAAGGGTCAGAGGGAAGGCAACCAAGTGGCAGAAGCGGCCTCTCCTGCAAACACTCAAGGAACATGACAGACTTTGGACAAAATGGAATGCCTCCTCTGTTCAGACTGACTTTGTTGCCTACCAAACACTACGCAACTCCTGCAAGAAAGATTCGAGCTGCTAAGAGTAGCTACTACCGGAAACTCCTCCAGTCCTCGGCCTCTGACCCCAAGAAGTATTGGAGCCAGATCAATGAGATCTTGGGGAACACCAAACCAATGGCTCCCAAGGATATGCTAATAAATGATACTCTGTGCAACAACCCCCGCACTATAGCCAATGCTTTTAACTCCCTTTTTACCAAGGCTCCCAAAATCTCCCCTCTGGCATCCTGTGGCCCCATCTCACCCTCTTCAGCTCCTCCACCACTTGTCCTGTCTAATATTGCTCGGTTGGACATTCTCAGGTTACTTCAGTCCATTCCACCATGTGGCAGCCCCGGGCCTGATGGAATTGAACCCAGGATACTTAGACTTGGGGCCCATCTCCTTACCACCCCTATCACTACGCTATTTAATGTCTATCTGTACCTCGATGGTGCCCTCAGCTTGGAAAACTGCCAGGGTTATTCCTGCGTTCAAAAAAGGTGACTCTAAAGTCCTAACTAATTATCGACCTATAGCCTTATTACCAGCCCTCAGTAAGATCTTAGAGAAACTTATTCATCGCCAGATCTCAACACATCTATTGAATTTTAATCATCAAGTCACCTGCTCAACATGGTTTCAGGGCAGGACATAGCATCACCACTGCCCTCACATTATTCACCAGTGAGGTTAAGTCCAACACAGACAATAGTCTACTCACTGGTGCTGTGTTTATAGGTCTCACCAAGGCATTTGACCTGGTTAACCATCCTCTGCTCCTGAACAAACTACACTCATTAGGTGCCTCCAGACCCACCCTATCATGGTCCAGTAGCTACCTCACTAATCGATCCCAGTCCATCTCCTTCAGCAAAGTTCTTTCATCCCCGGCTCCCATCTCCTGTGGCATACCTCAAGGCTAGATTCTGGGACCTTTACTCTTTTCCATCTTCATTAATGACACTCCCTCCTCCTTTCCCCACTGTCGCTCCATCATGTATGCTGATGACATGGTGCTCTAAGCCGCCTCTCGTTCTGTGCCAGATATTAACACCCACCCGTCTTTTGCGTTCCAACAGATTCAACACTGGCTCTCCTCCAACTCACTCTTACTCAACCTACCTAAGACCCAGGACATGCTTTTTGGGTCCACTAGAAAAGTCTCTGCTGAGGCTACTAAGCTTCGTGTGGTTAGCTGTGATGGGTCAGTAGTTAAGTCTACTGGCTCCTTCAAATACCTAGGAGTGACACTTGATCCTGTCCTTGATTTCTCTTCACAAAAAAATGAGGTATGTTGGTCTGTTAACATCAAGTTAGGAGCTGCCTACCGCGTGCGTCATTCCCCAGCTCCTGCTGCCAGAATCTCTGTGGCGTGGGGGTACTGCTTCCTACGCTTCAGTATGCTCTCCCAGCTCTCTCACATGCCAATGCAAGTATCCTTCATAAATGGGACACCATACATAACATCTGTAGATTCACCCTCTCTGCCCCTCACCTTACCCACCATTGCCCACTATACTCCACATTGCACTGGCTGTCCCCAAAATCCCAGTGCTCCTTCTCTCTGGGTTGTTTTACAGACTCCATGAACAGAATCCCCCACCCTGACTGTCCTGGGGCCACACTTACCCCTGTGGTTCATTCCCGTACTCTGAGGTCCTCTAACTCATCCCTGTTCTTTGTCCCCCACTGCTTGCCAAAAATTGGGGAGCAAGCTTTCTCCCATTTTGCCCCCAAATTCTGGAACACCCTACCGGCCAGCTTAAAGGGCTCCTCATCTCACTCTGTCTTTAAAACCGCACTTTTATCCCACCTCCAAGCACTTGATTCCTGTGTATGTACCTAACCTCCCATGAACTCTGTTTCCTGCTTTCTCATACCCAGCTCTACAGGGTTTCTCTAACTGTACTGTATTGTCTGACTGTATCAAATGTTCTATTTCATCCCTGCGTGGATGGTTACTGCTTGTTGTTATACCATGACTCTCTCTGAGGGCATCACTATTTGTATTCTGTTCGGACCATTTTGGAATCTGTTGATTTCTTGTATGTACTGTATTCACCCTGACTATTCGAAAGCCTGTAATGACAACTGTTTGTATCTGTTTTGTGATGATTTTCATTGATTGTATACTGTATCCTCCCAGGTCATGCTTGAAAATAGGCAGGACTAATGCCAAATGCACTTAGCCGGTTACCAAAAGCTAATAAATAAAATAAAATAAATAAATGTTGTCTACTATTGAAAGTGTCTGCACTTGTTCTACAACTACTACTTTTTGTACCTGGCCTACTCAGTCAATCAGTCAATCAATCAATCAAACTTTTATTTATAAAAAGGCGCTTTTCTCAAATCCAAAGCGCCTGCACAATATCATAAAACAATAAATAGACATAATTTAAAGCTATTATAAATCATTAAAAGCTATACTAAAAAGGTGGGTCTTCAAGGCTCCTTTAAAGCTCAGGACAGTCGGACTATTTCGCACCTGACGAGGTAGAGAATTCCACAGGGTCGGGGCCATAAAACTAAATGACCTAGCCCCTGAAGATTTCAAATGGACCCTGGGAATCTCCAGCAATCCCTCGTCAGGGGATCGGAGGGGGTGGGAGGGACAGTAGGGGCAAAGGAGCTCTTTCAGGTAAGTTGGTCCCAGTCAGCTACTTGTATGATTTGTCAGACCACTGTTCAGTTTATCTATGCAACACTGAATGTATGTAACTGTGCTTTTGAGTCATAAATGTATATAAACCATTGTAATTTCTTTCTTTCTTTTTTTTTTTTTTTTAATACTTTGTTTATTCCCTTCCCTTCTCGGCTGGGGGGTGTGTGTCTTATGGCTCCCCCGTCCATCCGAGCCCGTGGCACCGATGTCACTCCCAGTACCTGTGTTTGACCCCCTCCTCCTTTCCTCTCACTGGCTGCTTCACAGCGGGTACGTACCCCACCACTGCGGAAGTTGAGGGTCCGGATCCGGGAGGAGCATCTCGAGTTGGAGTGGTGCAGTGCAACGGGCTGGATTTCATCTTGTGAGCCACATGATCTTTTCCAATGCTCTCCTCCCCATGGATGTGCAATGGCGTCAATGACGCTGCCATGTGCACTTCTGCGCACCGCATGTCCAATGCCATCCGTGCCGTTCCCACAGTAAGCCACCGCTTGCACTGACCCCTAGCCACCACCAGGAGCCAGCACAGCTGTGGTTGTCCCACCCCACCCTTCCCGGAGGACAGCAGTCCCTGGGATGCTCAATCCTACCTCTCCTCAGTCGACCCTCGGACATCCGAGGTCGCTCTTGACCAGGGGTTGTCGGCGTGGCATCCAGCGCCTGCCTCAGCCCTCAGCGCCACCAGGCCGAAACCACTGTAATTTCAATTACGTCTGAATGCATAAAGTCTGTTCTGATATGCCTCTATCAAATCAAATCAAAATTTATTTATAAAGCGCTTTTCAAGAAATCAAAGCGCTAATACAAAACAGAGATAAAACATCAACACTAATAAATAAAGACATAAAACAATAAAATATCCATAAAATAAACTAACCAAATGCCAGCAAAAATAAATAACTTTTCAGGGATCTCTTAAATGCTTCCACAGACGGGCACTCTCTAACCTGACGAGGTAGAAATTCCACAGGAATTAGGAGCCAGTATTAGTAAGCCGGTTTTAAAACATGGGTCAAATTAGACCCATAGGTGTAAAAATGTGGGTCAAAATGAGAAACAACTGGGTCCAAACCTAATCGTAAGTAGAAATTTCACTAGTACAGAAGCTTAAATTTGTTGAGTGAAAATACTTTTCTATTGTTCAGTTTTCCATCTATAAGCTATTGTTAGAGACAAGTGCACCACTTTGGACCCACTGTCCTGTGGAAAGTGGGTCATTTCTGGGCAAGCTGCAACTTTTTCCCTTTTTGTCCTATCTAGCGCTGTCTCTGGTCGGGGCCATAAAGGAAAAAGCCCTAGCCCCAGATGATTTATAACAGACCCTGGGAATCTCTAGCAATCCCTCGCCAGTGGAGTGGAGTGGGCGGAGAGGACGATAGGGACAAAGGAGATCTTGCAGGTAGTCTGGTCCCTGGCCGTGTAGGGTCTTATAGGTCAGCAATGCGACCTTGAAGGTGATTCTCCATCGCACTGGCAGCCAGTGCAGTTCGCGCAGCACAGGTGTGACATGACAAGTTCCTGGTAGCCCTGTCAACAGCCTAGCTGCCGCGTTCTGCACCAGCTGCAGGCGACGGAGATCTACCCCCGGCAACCCTAGATATAAAGCATTACAGTAATCTATGTAATTAAATCTGGGCCACCCCTGAAAAAGGAAGACCTAGCCTCTCAGATAGCCTACCCGGTCAACAAAATTAAACTAAATAAATAAATAACCTGGGTAACAGGCACTCAATCAGGGGCTCACTAGTGAAACTATATCTTTAAGAGATAAACCTAGTAGCATGCAATGTTTGTGTAGTGAGTGTTCCAATGCCTCACTTCGGACAGTACACAAAATTGCCACCCAATAAGGTACAGATACAAGGAACACCACCAATGATCAGTATCACTGATCTGCAGAAACACACAGTATGCATCACCAATGACATAACAGATGAGGAAAAAGGATTTTTACAGTACTGAAAAAAAATTAAGCAGTTTCCTTCATATTCACTCTAATTCAGAGATGTCATCTCAAATCATCCTCCACTTCAATTGTTCAGAGTGCAGCAGAACATCCATCAGAAGAAAGTGTTATGTGGCAAACAAGATAAATAACAGTTACATAAGGACTTACAGTAACAGTAGATCTTTGAGAGAATCTCCTCAATTAGGCCACACTTTTAGAACTATAAGCCGTCAACACTAGGACCACATGGAAACTTTTGCTAGCCAGGGGCTGCCCATGATAATGTGCCACATCTACATGTACATAAACCTGGGCGGCCCCATCACTCCTCAGTTCCCCGCCAGAGATTAGCCTAAGAAGACCTCAACTGTGGGGAACCAGGACATGAGATCAGTCACAGGCATACAAGGAGAGGCATGGGGCTGGATATAGGATGCGTGGAATCGTATTTAGGCACAGCATCTGATGTAACCCTCTTTGAAAGTGAAAAGGGGAAGGAGAGTGGTACGGCATGGCCTAATGGAGAAGATTCTCTTGAAAATCTACTGTTATGGTAGGTTCTTGTGCATTTGTTCTATCTTCTTTGAGGATATCTCTTCCATTAAGCCACACCTTTGGAACAATTCCCAAGCAGTACAAAGTAAACTGGAAGGATGGTACTGTCTGTTATATAATCAGGACAGAAGGCCCCGCAGTTCAGCAAGCCCAAAGCCAGCACATCTATGACAGATGATGTCCAGACTGTAATGTTTTGTGAAAGTGTGGACAGTACTCCATGTGGCTGCAGCACACATGTCAGCAGCTGGGACATTTCTGAAACAAGCAACAAAAGTGGCCATACCCCTTGTGGAGTGACTACGCACAGCACCAGGAAGTTCCTCATCATACTTCCTATAACAGAACACAATATAATGTATCAGCCATTTGGGCAGGCATTCCTCTTTCCCAGGCGTGAATGAAACAAAAACCTGAGAGTACTTTCAGTAGTCCTTGGTGCAAGTAATAAAGTACTGCAGTATTCTATGTGCATCCAAAGTATGGAGCAGTGCCTCATGCTGGTTGGCATGCTCAGGATAATATGCAGGAAGGTTATCATTTGATTTAGAGTAAACTCAAATACCACCTTTGGTGGAAACTTAGGATTCTTTGCGTATGAATCCTAAGTTTCCACCGAAGGTGGTATTTGAATATGAGGATGAGACTGGCATTCTCCACCCACAGTTTGAGCAGAACTCTCTGTATTAAAGGAATGGGGGGACATGCTTATACAAATTTCCCTTTTCAAGACAGGGACAACGTATCTCGCTAAAAAACTCCAAGCCTGGGAGCGAGTGAGCAGAAATTTAGCAGTTTTGCATTGTGTGGGGACACAAACAGGTCCAATTCTGGACAACCCCATCTTGCAGAGAGGTAGTTTACCATGGAGGTCAGCAGTTCCCATTCATGAATCACTGACTGGAACCTGCAAAGCCTACTGCTAAGATGTTTTGGAGACCTGGGAGATGCATGGCTGATAGCAGAAGACCGAGACACAGATTTCAGTACCATACCCTCATTGCTTCCCTGCGTAAGGGATAGGAGTGAGTGTCCCCTTGCTTGCTGATGTAAGGCATCACACTGACATTGTTCATCTGGATTAGCAGAGGATCAGGGCAGAGATGATTCAGAAATGCCTGGAAGCTGTATACGACAGCTCTCATTTCCAGGATATTTATATGGAGCTTGGCCTCCACCTTGGTCCGTGACCCCAGTGTCTGGTTAAGGGCCAAGATGAACACCCCAGCTGGAGCCAGAGGCATCCATGGTGAGGATCTGTACAGGAGCTGATTCAAGGAATGGAATGCCCCTCAACAGGTTTTTGTGATTCATCCACCTTAACAACGGTCTGCGAAGAGGAGACATGACAAGATGCATATGGTCCAGTCTGTCAGTCAGCTAAGCCCACTGGACCCTTAGTGTCCACTGAGGGAATCTTATATGAAAACGCATGCCAGTGACACAGTCACTATGGCCGCAACCATTAGACCCAGAAGACGTAATGTTGGTCTTGCAGAGACATAGTGACTCCTGTATACCACTTGCACCTGGGCAAACAAATGTTCTGCCTTGTCCTGTGGCAGGAGATCCCATCCCTTCTTGTCCAAGAGTGCACCTATGTATTGCAGTCTTTGGCGTGGAGTCAACACAGACTTTGGCACATTTACTGTGACCCCCAAGTCGTAGAACAACTGATATGTCCGAGACAGAGTACACAGCAGAGCTTCCCTGGAGCTGGCCTTCAGGAGTAAGTCTTCCAAACATGGAAACACATATAGATCTTCCCTGTGAAGGGCTGCTACAACTACTGCCAAGCATTTACGAACATACGAAACTTGCCAGCAGAAACAGGCCTCACGATCTATCAAGTCTGCTCGAATGCACAGCTAGCACCACTATACTACTGCTGCCCCACCCCCCATTTCCCCTCTCACTCTCAGAAACTGCTCAGCGTTGTTTACCCAGCCCCCCCTTGCCCTGTCCCACGCTCTTTTGAAACTGCTCACCGTCCTGCATGCCACCACCTCCTCTGGTAGAGCATTCCATTTCGACACCACCCTCTCAGTGAAATAATTCCTCCTCATCTCCCTCCTGAATCTGCCATCCATACAAATATTTGGTAAAGACCCATGGTGCACAAGACCAGCTAAAGGGCAATATTCTGAACCGATAGTGTTTGCCCTCCAGCATAAAGTGGAGGTACGGACTGTGGGATTTCCTGATATTTACATGCAAGTATGTGTCCTTCACGTCTAGAGAACAGAGCCAGTCTTCTGTTAGTCACAGCTGCTTGCAGGAATACCATTTGAAACTTTTTGCATTCAATGTACAGGTTAAGATCCCTGAGATCCAACACAGGACGCAGATCCCTGTCCATTTTGGGACTAGGAAGTATCTAGAATAGAATCCTTTGTTTCTCTCCTGAGGAGGAACCAGTTGTATGGCACATTTTTGGAATAATTACTGAACAACTTCCTTCAGAAGGGACAAATGGCCTGGAGGATAATAGTAAGCAGGCGTAGGATGATCTGGAGGGATCTGTAACAGCTGCAAAGCATGGCCCCTTGCAATTGTCTCTAGAACCCACTCATCCATAGTGATCTCCTGTCATTCTTTCAGATGCAGGAAGATCCTGCCCCCAACACTCACCCCAGGAGGTAACAGTTGAAGTGGGGGAAGAGACAGAAGAAAGTCTAGTGGTACCGGTGGCAGCAGCAATACAGGAACCAATTCCTTTGGGTGCTTCTGTATGGGCACCGGGGGGGACCTGGAAGGGGGCCACTTCTTCTGCCAAGGTCTTGCTGATGGAAGGGACAGCTACTTTGGGCAGCAGGCGGACTAAAGAAGCCCTGACCATGACCTCTAGCAGGAGTGGGATACAGAGACATTTCAGGCCTTAGAGAGGGACTACAGTCAAAATTTCTGGCATCAATGAATTTCAGAATTTGAATCAACATAGCCCCAATCAACCTCATACCAAAAATGAGATCTCTAACTTACTTTGTTTGAAAGTTACAAGTCGTTTTACAACTCTAAATTCACTGCCTGTTCAAAAAAAAACAGTTTCAGTGAAGAGCTGCTGCTGATGTCATCTGCAGAACTCAGAGTCTAGTCTTCTCTGTCAACAACCTTACAGAACCTGTTTATTCAAAGATTGGAGTTCATGTGCAATAGTTTTCACGCGTAAAACAGGCACCGACATTCAAAAAACATTGCAATAAAAACTGCGTTTCAGGTTTTGTAAAAAAGTTGACAAATGCGTATTCTTTATTTATTTATTTATTTTGGTGCCTTTATGTTGTGGTCCTTTTCTCCAGGGTTGTTGAATGCTGAATCATAGCACACTGCAGTGAGGTTTACTTTCAGTTTCAGTTTATTTTTTATACAGGAAAGGTATGTGAGCAAAATGTCCTGTTTTCACTGGTGAGGTTTGCAGACTGAATGATTTTCTGATGTGGTGGAAGGCTGTGATCATTCACACCTGTTATTCAATTGAGGTGATTTCTCAGGATGGCATTTTAAAACAATTATTCTACCTCCCTGTAAATGGGGGTGGCAGAGGTAATGCTGTTTTGAAACCTTACTATGAGTTTCTATGCAACAGCCAACCTAGGGCCAGATATTCAAAACTTTGCCCCGGACAAAATCAGCATTGCACGGTGGACAAAATTAGCCCAGAACCATTTGCATCCCATATTCAAAGGAATAGCCCCAGGGCTAAATGAGTTGAATATAGTGTGCAAATGAAAGCGTGCAAACATGGCTGAGAATGCAGTGCAACAATAGCCTAGCAAATAAGCCAGCACTGAATATAGCAACCGAGAGCAGTGCAAACTGCAACAGCGGCCCAGTGCACACAGAAGTGGAGTGAGGTAAGGCTGAACAATGTGGGCAACGTGTGTGCTAGAAAGCAGGGGAGCATAACAACAGTGCAAGCCAAATACTGCAGAACCATGTAATGGAACATTATACAATGGCATAAAAAAAATGCTGACCTTTGATTGGTCAGTCTGAGACTGGACCCGTGATGTTATCCCAGCACAACATCACGGATCTAGTCCCAACACACAAAAAGACCGCATTAACTGTAAATCAGTACACGCAGCAAGTTTCAGTACTTCCCGCTCTGCAGCCAACGTCACTCACTGTGCAGCCGCAGCCATCCTCAATGTCCCGAAACCCCCAGCACAAACAAAAAGCAACAACCTTCGCTATCGCCAAAAATGACGGCAGCTAAAACCGCAATGACCATCAGATTAAAAGCGGCGAGGCGACAGCGCCGTGAAGTCTTTACCTGAACCGTTGCTATCAGCCTCACTACGCTCAAGAGCTAGGCAAGGTGCAAGCGAGTCTTTACACAGACCGCCTCGCTGTTACCCTCACTCGCTCTTTTACTTTTCCTCTGTCTAAATTTTTCAGATGGACAGTAAAGCTGTTTAAAAATATTCTCCCTACCTCCTTCTTTACGGCTTGACACATCCACAGCACTGGGGCAGTCCCATAATACAGCACAAGAACTGTAATTTAAAACGGTCACTCATAAACAGACGAAACGACGTAAAAAACAAAGTCAACAAACAGTGAGGCCATAGGTCATACAAACAAAGAGTAGCACCACTGACAAAGGTTAAAACATTGCTATGGGGACTGTACAGCTGCTGAAAAAACACATTAGCTCCACCTGCTGGCTAAATTGGCACTACTTTTCCTTCAAGTAACCCTACCCATTCCAAAAATGACAGAAAAATCTACTTTAAATGTAGTTTTTCATCATTCTTTGTTTCTTTTACAAACGAGCCATTGTATAATAGCAATAATGCACTCCAGGGTGTGTGTTGTGCTGAGGATAACGTCACTTCTGGGATGATTAGTCTTTCGCCTGTGGCCTCGTGCCTAATCACCCCAGGCATGACGTTATCCCAGCACAACACACACCCTGTCGTGCATTATTGCTTAATTACAGTATTGCATGGTGCTAACACGTTTGCGAGGCACCGACACATTTGCCCGGCGCTAAAGTTTGCTATATTCAAAACTGCAATGCAATGAGTCTACTCAAGCAATCCATGGGCATCTCATTACAGCCTGCTTTGCATATGGATTGCCTGGTGCTATAACATGGTGCACACAGCTCCACCTGTGGGTCTGACTGGAATTACAGGTCGTTAGCCACGTTTCTTTCTGTGATCACAGCTCCACCTGTAGGACCGACTGGTATTACAGGTCGGTTGCCACATTCATTGTGTGCTCACAGAACATTGGCTGCAGTCTTGGTTTGGACACAGATGCAAAGACTAATGTGGCCCAGGGGAGTAGCACTACAGGAACGGGTGGTCGTTCTGCATGCCAGAGACAAATCGTTGTTCCTGCCACAGTGTTTATCAGACGGTACAGTACCATAGTAGGCGATACTGTGAGGTACACAGCAATGCCTACGGTGTGTCAGGAAAAAGGGACCGGTGCAATCCACACAGTGACAAGCACAGCTGGAAGGTGTGGCCTTACAGTGGACACCACAGTCATACTGTCCTGTGACCCTCATGTGCTGCACCAGTGGCATGGGATCTCCACACTACCATACACATGGCTATCTGTGTGTGGGGGGATCCAGGACAGGTGTAGGGTATGTGTCCCGGGGGGCACACGTACCATCATACTGGCACACTGCTGTTACAAGCATTCCCGTCAGTGGAACATGTTCACTGCGTGGTTGGTCCCAGCCATGTGGCAGTACCTACTAGGTGGTGCCACCTGCACACCCTCCCCTCAACACCTTCCATTCCCCCAGTGCAGCATGTGTCTGCTGGACTGTGTTGGTGTACCCCAATGGGGTAACTGGAGGTGTGTGCTGCATGGACAGTTTGGAACTGTCTGATTTTGAAAGCAGCACAAGGGAAATCACAGAGTTTGGAACTCAGTGCTTTGGCTTCTCAGAAGGAACTAGTAGGGGGACAGGATCAGATCTACAGTACAGTAGCTTCTTGTTGTTTTACATTGTTTCTTGTGGATTCTACTTGGTAGAAGGTTATTTCTTTTCTTTCTTACTACTAAGGGGCTAGCAGGGTATTGTTTGGGGCTGTTGGAATTTTGAAACCTGTTTTGGTAGCTATAAGTGGGCTCATTTGTTTGATTCACTGTGTGGCAGGCTGCATTTGTAGAGGCCTATTTCTTCTGTTTTAAAACATAATTGGTGTGATTTAACTGGATCTGTTTCTTTGAATTGAGACATATCTTCTAATTCCAAGCCTATTTTGATGTGTTGTTGGTGAAGCTGTTTGAATTGAGTCCTGTTTCTTTGGGTAGCAAACCTATTTTGGGGCTTTGAGTAGAATTGTGATTCATTGTTGCTGGCTTCGCTAGCTGCAAAGTTTGAGTGCAGAGTGGGGGAAGGGTGCTAATGGTCTGACCAGAGGCCTCAGCTACCTGATTGTTTCTGGAAGACTTGGGCTGGTCCCACCCTTGGTCCACTGTTTCCTTTATACCAGGGGTTCTGACATCACTTCCTCAAACAGGCAAAGGATATGCACCTGTCATAGCAAAAGCAGACATCCAGGAAAGGAACAGCAGCAAGTGACCACCCCAGGGTACTGAAGGAGCTGGCAGAGGTCCTTGCAGGACCTTTGGCAGACCTATTTAATGCCTCACTACATTCGGGGTGTGTACCTCAGGAATGGAGGATGGCTCATGTGGTGCCCCTCCACAAGAGTGGCCCCAAGGATGAACCGGGAAACTACAGACCAGTGAGCCTCACATCCATCGTGGGTAAGCTAATGGAGACTATCCTGAAGGAGAGGCTGGTGGCCCTCCTAGAGGCCAAGGACTACAGGACAGCAGACAGCATGGCTTCATACGTGGCAGGTCCTGCCAAACCAACCTGGTCGAGTTCTATGACTGGGTAACTAGGAAACTGGACAGGGGCCATGCAGTGGATGTCCTGTATCTGGACTTCAGTAAGGCATCTGCCTCGGTGCCATGGAAGGCTGGGAAGGAAGTTAGTAGGCACAAGGGCAGGTGCAAAGCTGGTGAGATGGGTAGGAAACTGGCTGCAGGGAAGGCAACAGAAGGTGGTGGTGGGTGGGTGGGGAGCTCTCACACCCAAGGGCAGTGACAAGCGGTGTTCCACAGGGCTCAGTGTTGGGACCAGTGTTGTTTGGGATATTCATTGCAGACATATCATGGGACATCAAGAGCAAGATCAGTCTGTTTGCTGATGATACCAAGGTAGGCGCGGTGGTGGATGACCCAGGGGGATGGCAGGGTTGCAGGATGATCTGGCAAAGCTTGAAACCTGGTCAGACACCTGGCAACTGGGCTTTAATGCCAAAAGTGCAAGGTGCTGCATTTTGGGACGTAAGAACCCAAGGAGGACTTACCAGCTGGGGGAGTGCAGCTAGCCCAGACAGAGGAGGAGAAGGATCTGGGTGCTCTATTACAGGGTCAATGAACAACTCGGCACAATGTAGGAAGGCAGCTGCAAAGGCCAACAAAATGTTGGGTTGTATTGCAAAGGGTATATCCTCGAGGAGGGAGGAGGTGATTCTGCCACTGTATAGGTCATTAGTTAGACCACACCTGGAGTACTGCGTGCAGTACTGGCGTCCGTGTCTGAAGAGGGACATTAAGTTACTGGAGGGGGTGCAGCGCAGAGCGACAAAGATGATCAAGGGGCTGGGGGACTTATCATACAAGAGGAGGTTGAAGGAGTTGAACATGTACTCAATGGAGGAGAGGAGAGACAGGGGTGACATGACTGAAACCTTTTAATACATGAAAGGAATAAACAAGACGGGTACAGAGGGGCTGTTCAAAGTAAGGGAGGGGAGGGCCACCAGGGGCCATGATATGAGACTGGAGAGAGGAAGGTTCGGAGACACTTTTTTACAGAGAGGGTGGTGGCTGGATGGAATGCGTTATCTGTTGAAGTGGTATGCAGTAGAACAGTGGACTGCTTCAAAAGGGGATGGGACAGGACAAGGGGGAGGGTTAATGAAGGGGAAGGGTGGAAGGGAGGGGCAGCTGCAGAATAAGGTGTGCTAGCTGCACATTCGAGCAGACTTGATAGACCTCTAGGCCTTTATCTGCTGGCAAATTTCGTATGTTCATATGGACGCACTGCCATGGTGTCCAATGGGTGCTAGGGCACCCACTAATGCTTAGCAGGGTTAGAACCAGTGTCAGATGATGGTGACATGAGTGGTGCCGTCTGTGTGCAGCATGTCTCTGCCATGTATGTGTTCTGTTCATTGTTTTTTATCACCTTGTTCACCAGGTAAGCACACTGGGCCAAGGCCCAGTGTCAGGAATGTCCCGGAGACACCAACTGTGTGGCTGAGATGCAACAGTATACAATAAAGACATACAATGCACAACCACACACAAATATCACTTTAGGTACACATTACAATACATTACAAACAGTTTGTTGCTGCAAATGATGTTCTAGCTCAGTTGTAACATTTATACAAGAGTTCACTTCACAGCACTGATGGGGCACTGCATTCCACAGTCTGTGTGCCTGTACACATGGAGTGGCCCAGGGTGGCCCTCTGCCCACACTGCCTCCTCACTGGATGCATACAGCCTTGTTCCCTGTTGCTGCTGTGTCCATGCCCCCCATCCTGGGTTTGCCCAGCATTAAGACCACCTTTTCATGCGTGGTAATTTGCGCCATGCTACATGTTACGCGAACGCATGTTGCGTGGCGTTATACTTTTGAATATACCGTTGCGCCTGTATGCATGTCTCCACCCCTTGCATACATTATCTCACTGTGCTGGCACTATTGTGTTGTGTCTGCACTAGGCTGACCTTTTGAATAGAGCACTCCTGCACAAATGTGGCGCAATCGATTTGCGCCAGGCACAAAGTTCTGAATATCTGGCCCTTCGTGTTTTCTCCCTGACAAGCTGTTACTTAACCTACATTCAGACTCAACTATGTTGTATTCTGCATTAAAATTATAATTTTACCAGAGCTAACACTTCCACCACTAGCAAGAATTAACACATATTAGATCCCTGTTAAACTTGTTATAAAGCAGACACTGGAAATAGTGAAGTTACTAACATTATGCAGTACTAGTAGCAATACAACTTCCTAACAGACACAGTAGAGTAGCACCCTGGAGGTATGCTGACTCAGCATTCAGCAACCCTGGAGAAATGGACTACATCAAAAAGGCATTACAAATTTGAATTTGTCAACTTTGTTCCAAAACCTGAAACACACATAGTTTTTATAAAAATGTTTTTTTAATGTTGCTGCCTCTTTCACTTGTAAAAACCACTGCACAGGAGTTTTAAACTTTGGGGAAACAGGTCATATAAGCTTGCTGACAGGGAAGACTAGACTGAGTTCTGGACATGACATCAGCAGCAGCTCTTCACTGACACAGGCTTTTTTGAACAGGTAGTGAAATCAGGGTTACAAAATAGCTTATAACTTTAAAACGAAGTAACGTAGAAACCTAATTTTTGGTTTGTAATTTATTGGGGGTATGTTTATTCTAATTTTGCAAAGCATCACTTTTGGCCCGAGTCCCTCTTTAGACCCATTTCTGGAGTTTGAAGACCATGTAAGACCTCTTCAACATTACACCCAAACAATTCTGTCCCTTTAAGAGGGACATTTGAAACTGCCTGTTGCACATCACTGGCAAAGTCAGCCACTCTAAGCCAAGAATATATCTCCTCATGAAAATGGCAGAAGAGAGCCAGCCCTAACAGAAGCATCAGAAACATCATATGCTGAGCTTAGCATGTTTACCAACCTTAACACCAGCAGACAGTGTTTTAAGTAGCTTATTCTTCGCTGACCCATTAGGCAAAAGCTTGAGCTACAATTCGAGCAGCTTTACACAGACTGTTCTGATAATTTATCATGTGAGCCTGGTAGTTCAAAATTCTAAGGCCCAGTGATGCAGAGGTATAAATATGATTGCCCATCACATCCAGCCTCCTAGATTCATCAGGAGGTAAAGCACTCATGCGTCTAGGGGCCCTTGACCTATCATGAGCAGCCATAATGACCACAGAGTCAGTTTCTGACTGGTTAGTATAACTAGTCTTAGCATATGGTGCAGGATACTGCTTACCATCCTTTAAAGGAAATCCAGACAGTGATGTTTGGTCTGTACCATGCAGCAAAGGTAGCATCCTCTAATGCAGGCTATACAGGTAGAATTACAATGGAGGGGGAGCAGGGCACCTCCAAAAATTCCACAGGATTCCTTTTTCTGGAATCTTCCTCTTCCACAGCAAAGCTCATTGCAGACTGCATTTGCTGCAACATGGATCCTGAGGAGGAGATCTTGGGGTATAAACCACCGAATTCTCATTACAGGATGAGCGGGTTGAATTAGAGCGCGGTGCTAGAAATTGTTCTCAGTTCTCTTCATTGTTGTCAGCATGATAGACGATGGGAGTCGCAGAATGAAAGAACAGTTACGAAAAAACTTACCGTAACAGTAGATTTTCGAGGGGATCACAGTCGTCAGGTAACACCGTAGGAACCTTCGCCGTCGGTGAATGGGAATCCACACGGAATATTTTCAGCAGTATAAACTGGGGCCGCCCACACCATCGACGTCATCAACCGTATACAGGCATTGCTGGCCCCACTCCTTCCTCAGTTCTTTCTCCCAGGAGACTAAGGGAACAAGGCTCTCACCCTGGGAGACCAAGGAGAGAAAGAGGTACCCAGACCTAAAAGAAAAGCTGAATACATCAGATAGCCAGTTCCTAGACAGAAGCTCCAAGAAGAGTGACGATAGGAGGGAAAATATACCTGACGACTGAGATCCTCTCAAAGATCTACTGTTCCGGTAAGTTCTTGCGTATCTACGATCTGTCTTCTTCTAGGGTATCTCAGTCATCAGGTAACACCATAACAATGAGTACCAAGCAGTTACAAGTGCAACCAGACAGACCGGGAGGAGGGTTCTCCATAAACCTTTTTATTTTTTTTTTTTATTTTAATCTTTGGTAACCGAGTAAGGCCCACTAGGCACAAGTGCCTGTTTTCAGGGGCGACCTGGGAGCACTGGGAGGTTAAGTGACTTGCTCAGAGTCACACAGTATGCAAGTGGAGGCTATGAGAATCAAACTCAGGTCTGGCCTGCTGGATGTAACAAGCTCATTCATCATTCACACCTTGTTCCTCTAACCTCTAGGCTATACTGCAAGCCCAACTTAAGGCAAGAGTCCCTGTAACACAGCCTTGCCAAATCCTGCACAGGCTCTTGAGTCAATGTCCAGACTGTAGTGCTTGGTGAAAGTGTGTACTGTACTCCAGGGGGCAGCCGCACAAATGTCAGCAACTGAGACCCCTTTGAAACATGCCACTGAGATCGCCATTCCTCTGGTGGAATGATCTTTGACAGCACCAGACAATTCTTTGCCATACTTGCAGCAGAACACAATGCAATTTGCCAACCATTTGAATAAACATTGCTTACAAAACTGAAATGCCCTCTCTGCTCGGGGTGAAACACAAACTGCTTTGACTTTCTGTACTCTTTAGTTCTACGCAGATAGTACTTCAAAGTTCTGCGAACATCTAGCATATGAAGCAGTGCTTCCTCTGGATCGGCATGCTTGGGAAAATACACAGGAAGGTGGTCAGACTGATTGAGTGTGAACTCTGAAACCACCTTCGGCAGAAACTTAGGGTTTGTGTGCAAAAACACCCTGTCTTTGTGAAAAATCAAAAAATGCTCCTCGCACCAGAGGGGCTGAAGCTCTGAAATTCTTCCAGCAGAAGTAATTACAACTAAAAAGAGCGCTTTCCAAGAGAGAAAGTGCAAATCCCAAGTCGCGACTGGCTCAAAAGGAGACAGGGTCAACTTTTCCAAAATAAAATTCAAGTCCCAAGCCGTGACAGGAAAACGGATTGGAGGTTTCAGATGCAGGATGCCCGTAAGAAAAGTATGGGAGACATCCAGCTGAGCAATCATGTGGTCACCCACGGGTGCATGAAGAAGAAGAATCAGCATTTATATAGCGCTTTTCATACATCCCCAAGCGCTTTACAAGCAATGCTAGACTGGTAGTGAAGTGACTGAATGTGTAGTGGCGGCCATATCGCACATCATTACCCACACACAGCCTGGATAATTGCATGAACCAGTTTATGGGAAGGGGGATGTTGGCCAGGACACCAGGAATGTTCCCTACTCTTTGCGAAGAGTGCCCTGGGTTCTTTTACTTCCATCTGGACACCCACCAGGACAACACCAGGATGGGCAGAAGGGACCTCGGTTTAACGTCTCATCCGAAGGACGGCACACCCCAGTAGTACAGCACCCCCCAATACTGCACTCGGATGCCAGCGATTGTTAGGTGCAAGTCCAATCCCGGTGTGGGACGAGAACCCATGACCTTCAGGTCCAGAGGCGGATGTGCTACCAACTGAGCCACGCTGACACCTAATGCATGAAATGCAAAAAACAGCCAAAAGGTGGACCCTGAGGGAGGAATATAGGAGGCCTAAGTCAGACAGTGAGATCAGATAGTCCAGGATATGATTTACCAAACAGGGGAAAGGGTCTAGGTCATGTCTGGCAGCCCAGATGGCAAACCGCTTCCATTTTATGGCATACGTGGCTCGAGTGGAAGGCTTCTGGGCGACCACCAGGACGTCCGCTACCCTGTTAGAGACCCCAAACCTGGCGATGGCTAAGTTCTCAGGAGCCAGGCATGCAAAAGGGGGGACCCAAGGTTGGGATGAACCAGGGTCCCCTGATCCTGGGTCAGCAGATTCCTACAAAGAGGAAGAGGGACTGGAGGTTCCCTCCGCCATCTGCTGAAGCAGAAGGAACCATATCTGGTGAGGCCAGAATGGAACCACTAGAATCATGCTGGCCCCTCCATCTGCAACTTGATTAGCATCTCTGTATCAGAGGGAATGTGTAAAGAAACCTCCCACTCCAAGAGGGGGACAACGCATCTCACCAGAAAACTCCAGGCCCTGGATCTAGCAAGCAGAAATTGGGCAGTTTTGCACTGAGTGGGGATTTAAAAAGGTCCAGCTCTGGATGACCTCATCTGTCAAACAAATCTGTGACAGATGAGAGTAGCTCCCATTCATGCATGCTGAGACTGTCCGCCAGGGTGTTTAGTCTGTCTGGCACGTGGATCACACTGTGTGTGTCAGACTGTGATCTAATGCCAAGTACCATACTCTCATGGCCTCCCTGCAAAGGGGATACGAATGAGTCCAACCCCACCCCCGGCTTGCTGATGTAGTATACTACTCTCCAATTGTCTCACTGCACCAGCAGCTGACCAGGAGCAAGATGCTCCTGAAAAGCCTGTATGGCATAGAGCACCACTCTCATCTCCAGGACACTGATATGCAGGGAGACTTCCCCCTGGGACCAGGAGCCCTGGGTTTGGAAGGGACCCAGGTGTGCTCCCCAGCCCAGACCTGATGCATCTGTGGTCAGGATCTGATGTGGGGAAGAGCTGTGGAATGGAATGTCTTGAAGCAGATTCAAGGGGTTCATCCATCACTGCAGTACCTTGCGTACTAGGGAAGAGACCAGGACTGGATGGTCTAACTTGTCCATGCACTGGTCCCACTGTACCCAGAGGGTCCCCTGGAGGGTACGCATATGAAGCCTGGCCAGCAGAACAGTGGGTATGGCAGCTGCCATTAGGCCCAGCAATCTCAGGTACACCCTGGCAGGAATGTACTGGCTCTGAGTGACTTCCTGAGCTTGGGCTATGAGGCACTCTGCCCTGTTTTGGGACAGGAAGGTCTTCCTTTTCATGGAGTTCAGAACCACCTCAATATACTGCAGCTTTTGGGATGGTACTAGAAACAATTTGGGCAGATTGACAGTATTGCCCAGGGAGTGGAAGAGCTGGAGAGTGCACTCCAGAGTCAGCAAAAGCTGTTCTCTGGACTGGGCCTTTAAGAGTCAATCGTCCAGGTAAGGGAAGACATATAGTCCCTCTCTTCTTAGAGCTGCTGTGACCGTTGCCAAGCACTTAAGACTCGCGGTGCAGATGAGAAGCCAAAGCGCAGCACTCTGAACTGAAAATGCTCGCCCTGAAAGGCAAAACGGAGAAACTTCCTGTGCGGAGGAAAGACCGAGATGTGCAGGTACACATCCTGCATGTCCAGTGAACAGAGCCAGTCTCCTGCCTTGAGGAGGGGCATTAGGCTTGGCAAAATTTCCATCTGGAACTTTTTGTACTGGACAAACAGACTAAGGTCCTTTAGATCTAAAATGGGCCTCAGATCGCCGGACGTTTTGGGGACCAGGAAAAACCTGGAATAAAACCCCTGGTTTCTCCGGCACCTGGGCACTGGTTCGATGGCCTGCTTGTGCAGAAGAGACTGCACTTTCTCCAGGAGAACACACAAGTGAGCCAGGGGGTAATCAGAGGGTGGAGGCTGGGTGTCTGGAGGCTGCTCTATGAGCTCCAAGGTGTGACCCTTTTCTATGATCTACAGAATCCATGCATCCAAAGTTATGGTTCTCCATATGTTCAGATGGAGGGAGAACCAACCTCCGACGACCACCTCCTTGTCCAGGAGTCAGAGGAAGGGAGTCTAGCATGGAGTCAAGCAGAGGTGGAGCCAGTTGCAGAGGCTGGTCCCTCACTTCAGGGCGCCTGGCCACCGTCCCAGCCCCTGAGGGGGCGGGCAAGGGGGCTTGGGCTCTATGTTTCCTTGGAACAGGGAACTGTACCAGGCCTAGTGTTCTGTTTACGATAGGGAGGCTGCCCTCTACCCTTTGGTTGAGTGGGGTAGAGGAAATGAACTGATTTGATGGTCCTACCCTAGACCTGCAGATCATTTATGAGGTCCTGGACATCATGGCCAAACAGCTTAGTGCCATTGAAAGGGGGCACTAAGCACTTTCTGCTGCACATGAGCTGCAAATCCCAATACTCTAAGCCAGGAGTGCCTGCAGAGGCATATACCTGTGGCAGCCGCTCTGGCAACATTGTCAGCCATGTCATACAGTGCTCTGAGGAGATGTTTGCTAACATCTTCAGCTGCCTGAAAGCACTGAAGCAGCTCCTGCTTTTGAGTGCCCTCAGGAAGGGCCTGGGTTGCAGCCTTGCCCTTCTTCCAACTGGTATTTAACCATGTGTGACAGTTAGTTAGCAATCCTCAAACCTAAGGTGGAGGAGGCATAAACCCTTTTCCCCCCTAGATCAATTCTAGGAGACTCCTTGTCTGGGGGAACTAAGGTGCTTATGTACCTTAGATCTGTTGTGGGCTGCCTTACTGACCATTGAGTCAGTTTCTGCCTGGGCAGCACAACAGAGGAGACCCTGGGGGGCGTGATAAAGCTCGTCTGCCCTGTGAGGCTTAGCTGGCACCATGTCTGATCTGTGCCAGTCTGCATTCTTCAATGCTGGGAGCACTGGAGGAATTATCTTTGAGGAAGATTCTGGAATCTCCAGGAAATCCACCAGATCTTTCCTGGTGGCATCCTCTTCCTGAGTGTGGAAGCCCATGGCTGAGGTCAGCTGTTTCACCACATTAAAAAATGTGGGGTCCACAGAAGAAGACCTGGGAGTGTGCTTCACAGAGTCCTCACTGACAGAGGAAACTGCAGACCTGTCAGAGAGCAGGACAGCTTCCTCTTCTTCCTCCTCATCCTCAGGAAGAATGAGGTCTGGATGGTACTCCTCGTCGACCTCTTTAATCTCTGGGTCTGGCGTCGGGTGCACAGTCAATGGCCCACAGGGAGCTTCCCGAGGCCGAAGAGTTGGCATGGACTATGAAGCAGTTGTCAACGGTGTCGGCAAAGGAGGCCTGTTTAAGGCACCCAGTTGCAGCCCAAGCACATTGGCAAACTTATGCTGGCCCGTTGGCGCAGCGGTGGGATTTACCCAGACGCCGGGCGACTTTGTTTGGAACGGACCCAGGTCGCCGGAGGGTTGGCTGGGAGAAGGATGGAGCATCCTATAGACTGCTCTCCTTCTCCGGGGAGGCGAGGAAGCACTCAGCACACCTGGCAGAGGCCGGAGATCTCACGCTGCCGACGCTGACATCTCTGGGAGGTGGGGCGGACGCTGGCGTCACTGCACGTCCCCGCCTCCATGAGGAAAAGACAAGAAAAAATAGGCGGGCGAGGGCCACCGTCTAAATGAAGCCCTCCCGGAAGACCTCAGAACAACCACCATCGCTGCGGGTCCCCTGACTAGAAACTGGTTCCGTGGTCACGGAAGAACGTGACCACGGCCCCGCCCTCCGGGGGGCAAGCCGGGGGTGACTGGGGGACCTCGGCAGCCATAGATGGTGGTAGAGGCTTCCAGGGGCTGTGACCAGGGCCGATAAAGTGACAGGGTCCTGCTAAAAAAAAAAAAAAACACAACATTGACAAACTTGATCAGGATTTCACTGAGGTCGATGGTAGGCATAGACAGAGGGGGTTTCGATGGCACAGGTGTTGACAACTTGCTTGCTGTGTCCTGAGAACCCAACGAGCCTGTACCCCTGGTAGGAGAAGAGGCAGGCCTCAGTGGGAGGGCCGTCGACAACGAGCCTGTCGCTGACGGCAGAGGGGCCGACGAACCGAATGTCAACGGCTGGATGCCCTGTGAATCGGACAGAGGTGCTGTCAGTATGGGTCTGGTGGGCAGACAGACCTGGACAGCAGCTCTCTTCATCAAAGCAGCTAATGAAGATCCCCCAGAAGGAGAGGCTGACAGGGAGTGACATCGACGCCAGGGGGAGCGGTCGCGATCTCAGTCTTTCTTATGACTTTTCCCCGAGGACTTGTCTCGGGCCTTGGAGCTCGAAGAACTGGCCGACAACAGGGGAGACGGTCCCTAGAGGACCCCTGCTCAGAGATGGCTACCTGTTGATCCATCAGGAATCGCTGAAGGGTTGTTTGATTAAACTTCTGGCAGAGCTCACAGTCAGAAACTTCCTGGTCAGGCCCAAGACAGCAGACACAAATGGAGTGTTTGTCTGTAGACGCAATCTTCTTTTAACAGCGATGTAAGAGAGAAATAGAAGGATTAACTCTCAATATAAACATAAAGAAGAAATCTTTTTTTTTTTTTTTTTTTAAATCATTTAACATTTTTCCTCCTACGTTGCGGAGTGGGCCCCAACGATTGCCGGCACCCGAGCCCCCTGGACCAGGTATGGCATACGCTACAGCACCCGACACACACAGGTCCCAATGAAATTAACGGGACCCCCCCCGGGGGTCCATGATCGGGAACCAGGTGGCCACGCCTCTCGAGTCCGGGGGGCCGGGGCACAGCCATGAGCCGCTGTAGCTGCCCCACAATTTTTCTGCCGTTACTTTTTACCCCTAAGGAGCAGGATGTGCAATGACATCTGCTGCACCTGTGTGCAGATGTCCGCTGCGCTCCCTCCCCACGGAATGCACGCCACTGACAGTGCGCCGAGCCTCCGCTAGGCGCCACTGCAGCGCACCTCATACCCCGTACCCACCCCAGAGGGAGGAGAGCGGTCTTAGGACGCTCAATCCTTCCTCTCTTCTGCCAGCCCTCGGTGCCCCGAGTCTGTTCCAGAACCCGGGTCACCGGCGTGGTGCAAGGTGTGGCATCCAGCACCTCAACCCTCAGTGCCACCGGGCCGGGAAAGAAGAAATCTCTGAAAGAGATTTTTTACAAGGTAAGTGAAAAAAGCTGTAGGCTGAAAAAAGGCACGAATACTGCGACGGAGCTTCCGCAGAGACATATGCAAGCAAGTTGACGGCAGGAAAGAACTGAGGAGGGACTAAGTCTGCCCATGCCTATAGAGGGTTGGTGACATCAATGGACACAGACGGCATGGGTGGCCCCAGTTGTACTGCTGAAAATCTTCTGTGTGGATTCCCCTTCATCAACAGCAAAGGTTCCTACTCTGCTACCTGATAACTGACATACCCCCAGAGAAGATCTGGAGATGCCGATGGTGACCGAGAGGGAGAAACCTGTGGAGTATTATTGGAACCCCATGGACGAGGGCTGAGTACCAGGAAGTTCTGTCACGGAAGAACTGCCTGCATTAGTAAGCTAGACAGAATGCATCGTATTATTTATGAAAACAACACCAGCAGAGTTGGAGCGTCAATGGTGCTCTGTAAAGGGACTGGGACTACCTGCATTGATGGACCTGGGCCTGACGACGATGGCATCCTACCTTCAATGGTACGTATTGCAGTGCCTAAGCCAAACCCCGACCTTGGTGTCTCATCGACAGCCCGGGGGGGGGGAGGGGGGTGCAGTCAATGCTGTCGGAGGTGGTGTTGAAGACACATCTTTCTTCAACAATAACCAGCACCTTGCTGGCGAAGCAGACTTGTCCTTATCTCTGTGTCTGTGCTTTTGGCTGGACAACGAGGAGGCCCACCACTACAACCATTCCTTGTCTTGATCTTTAGACTTTAACAGCTACTTTTCAGCCGACAGCGAGGGAAACACAGACTTTCAGCCCTGTTCCTTTTCCACGGCTTTCAATGTCTTCAGAAGAAAGAAGGTTTCTGGAGCTTTCTTACAATGTCACTTTGTAGCCTGGTTGAAGCTCTGGCAAATCACACAAGTTTTCACACTGTAAGACAAGCCCAGACAATACACACAAACTGCGTGTGTGTCTTCATTGTAAGTGTTTTTTCCGCACTTGCAATGCTCAAATAAAGACTTCAGAATCAAGCAGAGATGACAAAATAAAATACTAAGTAAAATAAAGAATAAACGGCAATGGCTAGGTAGACAGTGTTTCCATCAGCAAGTCCAATGAGGATGACTGATGGCAAGAAAAGGACAGAGTGACAGGGCCGCCCAGGTTTATATTCAAGTAGACATGGCACGTCATCTTGGGCATCTGTATTCACTCCTTGTTGTCACTGGAAATTACTTACAACATTGGTTCTAAGATGCAGTACCCTTTCAGAATTGGGAAGAGAATACTGACCTCATGTATGTCCTTGAAGAGAACTTGTGATTAACATTTGGTAACTGCCTGCAGAACTTTGAGCCCAAAGACTGCATTAACTAAACTTTGTATGCAAGCCTGCATCCTTCCCCTCTTACCTCACACCCACTCTGCAGCAGAGTTTTCCATTCCCTTTCTATCCCCGCAGGAAATCTACTGCCAACCAAGTTGCCTTCTCATATAATTTCCCTAAATTCTGGTCCACACTTCCCCTGTCCATCCACTCTTGCCTCTTTTCCCTTCTCCCTTGTGTCTCTTCTTCATGACTTTACAACTCCCACCTGCAACTGTCCCTGAACCCAGACCTTAGCTGCCTCCCCAACCCCTTCTGATTGCCAGGACCCTGATATGTTCAAGTCCCCCCCCCCCAACCGGTATGTCCTGCTGAGGTTGCTTCCCTGTGCCTATCCAAGCTCAGTTTTAGCTACCATAAGCACTTCATTGTCCTGTTTTTACCCCACACACTGATTATTGGTTTGTACATCTGTATTGTGTTGTACCTGTTTTTTCATGTACTGTATTGCTTGCACTGTCTTGTATATCTATTAATGTACCTTTTTTTTTTTTTTACCTTATTATTTCCCCATCCCCTCCAAAAAACACATCTGGAAACAAGCTATCAGCTCAGTATTTTTTTTCTGGCAAAACGCTTGAAAATTTAGATATGTATGTATGTATATATATATATATATATATATATATATATATATATATATTTCATGTCAAAACTCATTTAATGCATCAGTTAGGGTTGTTCCACAGCAACAAAAAGCGAGAAATTGATATTAGGGTTTCCACCCACCAGGCATCGGGGTGTGCGTTGGGGGTCGTCATTACTCTCACCCCATCCCATGTGTAAACAAGCTGAGGTGGTGCAGTACAGAAGAATGAGGTGAGAGCTAGGACCGACTACTCCGATGCACACCCCGCATGCCTGTTGGTGGGGGCAGGGTGGGGTGCAAGGGGGTGGGAACCCTAACATCGAATTTCCTCACTTTTGTTGCTTTGGAACAACCCTAACTGATGCATTAAACGGAGTTTTTTTGCCATGACTTTCCCTTCTTTTTGAGAATGCACTATAAATAGTGAAGTAACGGCAATGCAAATACTACGCACATAGTGACGCTAACGTAAACGATAACACAAACGGTAATAGAAACACAAGCGCAAATGTTAATGAAAACAGAAATGCAAACACAAGCATGTATGGAAATGCAAACCGTAACGTGCACGGTCACGGTAACGCAACTGGAAATGCAGACACTTATGGTAACAGCAACGATGATGCCAAAGGAAATACAAACAGAAACAGAAATGGAAGTGCGTACGCAAACGCAAATGGAAATGCACAAGGTGACGCAAAATGAAATGCAAACAAAAACAGTAATGGAAATGCAAATGTTAACAGTAACGCAAATGCAAGCGCAAACGAAAACACAAAGGGTAATGCACATGGTGGCGTTGATGGGAACGCTACTGCAAACGGTAATGGAAACACAAGTGGAAACGCTAACTGTACCAGTAACGAAAACGCACAGCCTTTTTCCCCCAAAAAAGCTGCATAGAGAAATACAGTGAATACAGTATGCATAATAATGGGCCTCGGAGCAGAAAATGAATACTTGGAATACTAAATTGCTTATATCTCAGGAACTGTACGACATAGAAAAAAATTTAAAATTTCATATAATTTATGACTTTGCTGTCTAGTTTTGTACTTAGCCCTCTAGTGGGGGGGGGGCTAAGCGTTTTTCCTATGAAAAGTCCGTATCGCGAAGCGTTTCCGGGATATGGGCCCCGAAAGGCGCGGCGGACGCCATAATGTTATCCTATGGGAAAAATGGTCAACTGCGGAGTACCGTTACTTTGCAGCCCTGTAATATTTTGTCGCCCAACCACCAAAAGGTATATCTGTGGTATCTTGGCTGTCTTCCCTCCAAATTTCAGCCCAAAAGACTAAACCGTTCTTTTGCAGCAAGGTGGCAAAGATTTCCTATTCTTTTGGGCATAGTGTCGCAAAGTAGTGTCACAAATCACGAAAGTGTCGCAAGTGTGACACTACAGTTTACAAAAATTTGAAAAAACATATTTCTGGGGTGTTTAACCCCAAAGAAAAGACATGGCTAGCATCCTCACGGCTTGACTAGGTGAACACAAAAAGATTTGTCCCCCTAGAGGGTCCCAGATTGAAATGGAAAGCATTTCTGTGACCAGTAACTGAAAAAAAAATGGCTGACTTACGACACTACATGGGTCATTTGCAGCACTGAAAAATGCATTTGTGACACTGTCGAATAGTTTGTTAATTTTTCCCATTGACTATAATGGGAAACTTGTTTTTTTGAATAGCTTTTGAACCGTTTAATATTTTTTCACGAAATCTTCAAAAGGCACGTCGGGCACCCTGGCTGCATGTTTCCTGAAGGTTTCGGACCGATCACCCAAACCGTGCGACCAGTAGGTGTGAGCAAAGAATGTGCAAAAAAGCGTATATGCGAATTTCTATTGCGCTTTATAGCTCCGCAACCGTATATCCAACCGTTACGAAACTTGGCAGATCCAGAGATCTATGGTACCGCTCCGTGCCTGCCAAATTTCAGGCACATCAGCCATATGATGGCAAAGTTGTTAAGCTGCAAAATTTCATACTTTACCCTTAAATGGGGTACTCAACCCTAACTATAGTGGCACTACTGTGCCACTATAATAAATATATATATATATGCACACACACACATAAATAAATAATGATTGAGGAAGATGTGGAAGGAGGGCCACGTAAATGCCTTGCAGATGATTCTCATCTCTTGGCTCTAGAAGGCTGTCATAGACTTGCAGAATATGATTTGATCAATGCTGATGCCCTCAATTTTACTGATACATAAGTCACTGCTATACAAGATGTGATCCACCTTGTCATGATGGTCATAGAAGCATTCTGACCCCTGACTGCTACTCCAAACAGCACAAAAAATTGAGTGCCTAAATATTGGACGAGTAGCTAATAAGGATGGCAGCAAATAAACCTACATAGTAGACCCAACTTTATTTTCCATCTGTAAATGCTTAACATCCACAAGACCTCCACCAGAGATGAGATCCAGAACTATGGTGGAACAAGAAACTGTGGGAGCATGGTGGAACAAGAAACTGTGGGAGCATCAATGTCTTTACAGCCACAGCCCAAGGTGCAGCTGGTACAGTAGAAACATGGGCAATCATAGCAGAGAAAGACCAAAGGTTCATCTAGTCTGCCCAGAGTTCCCTATCTGCCCAGGGATCTATTGTCCATACAGGGTTTTATCCCTTCCGGTCCACCTCCTGCTCCCTTTCCTACTACTAAAGACCCGAGTAACCACCAAACGCTTCACTCTGTCTCAGCCGTGCTTCAAACCAGTTATGGTATTGGCACCCGCCACTTCCAGTGGCAGACTGTTCCATGGCTCCACCACAGTTTCCGTAAAATAGAACTTCTCCTATCCCTCTTAAACCTTCCCTCTCATCAGTTTCTACTCCTTACCTCAGGTTCTTGACTCTCTATTCCTGCTAAATATTTCCCCCACAGTTCACCTTGTTTAGTCCCTCCCAGAACTTGAAGGTCTCTATCATATCCCGCTTCATTCAGCTGGTCTCCAGTCAGTACATGTTCAGTGCACTGAGGCAATCTTCATAAGATCTGCTCTGCTGATCCTGAATCATGTTGGTTACCCTGTGTTGCATTGTTTCCAGCCTGTCTTTTTTCTTAGGCGAAACTTCATTCTCAGCGCTGTGCAGCCACTGAAATGTGTCCAGTATACACACCCATGGTACCTTTCTTGTCTGCCCTAACTTCAAACTTTTTAATAATTTTTCAGTCAGTCTGACATGGCAACTAGAGTAAAATTAGCAACTGCTGAAGGATAGCACCAAAAATATGATCCGAAAAAAAAAAAAAAACTGGCTACAGATTAGAGAGGGAGGGAGATCTTGCAGTACATGCAAGTTGCAAATTGTGCTGTGAATACAAAGTTGAGCCAAACGTGGGTTGAAGAACTTCAGTGAGGCATTGATTGTAGGGATACTAGGCCCCCAACTCAAAGCTGACACCATCCGGAAACATCTGCAGACAGAGCAGCACATGAAAGCTATTAACATTAAGAAATTTGGTAAAACAAGGTCACCACTTAGTATTTATTGACACACCATAACTGGTAAGTCGAGTGAAGGAAGGGCAGTGAAGGTTATGGACCCAGATGAGCTAGCTAAAACAATTTTAATTTATTTGCAGGGAGAGCTTTCAGTAATGCAGAACAGCAGCATAAAGTGACTGTAGGCAGACTGATGGAGATCCTGTACATGATGGCATAAGAGGACACCCCAACTAAAATGTTTGAAGCGATAGCAGCACAACAGAAGCACCATGGAGTGCATTTGGGTAATAAATACATTAACACTGTTAGTGGGAAATAACTCACAATGTGTACTTGCCAGAACCTAGAAGAAAACCTGCTGGCAACTGTTAAAATGCAAATTATTTTTTAGTGCTTGTGGATGGTAGTACTGACAGTGGTGTAATCGAAAAGGAACAGGTTTACATTAGTAAATCCCAACAATGGGCAAGTTAAGACTAAATTTCTACGAATGAAGGCTATATCAGATGGCACAAGTGAGGGACTAAGAAATCTCCTCTTAAACATTCTTGTAGATAGTGGCCTTAGTATAAACAAAATGGTGGGGTTTGGAGCCGATGGGGCATCTGTCAACATGGGTGTAAGACGAGGACTTGCTGCGCTTCTACAGGAAGAAGCTGAGTAGTTAATTGCTGTTCACTGCTTCTCACACAGATTTGAACTGGTCATAAAAGATGCTTTGGATAACACCTGTTTCAGTGAGGTTTCAAACTTTCTGACCCAACTGTTCCATCTCTATCAGAAAAGTCTTAAGCGACTCAGAGAATTGCGGTCCCTTGCCTAGGCAATGGAGATGTCAGTTGAAAAGCCCAGAAAGGCTCATGGAACATGTTGGGTGCAGCATAAACGTCTTGCCATCAGGCTGTTACCAAATCATACACTATCATTTGTGCCCATTTAGAATCTATGGCCGCAGACCCAGCTCACGAACAGGCCAAAGCCAAGGGTGTGTTGCACATTATGACTAAATTCCAAATGGTGGCACATCTTTTGTATTTTGAACAGTTGTTTCGGGACTTCCGGTGCAGCTCTGGAACTAATGGCAGCCTAAGATCGGAGCTCCGCTCAGACCTCCCCGCCAAATCACTAAAAAAGCCAAAATTCAGCTAAAAAACTTAGTAGATGGAGAAATTCTTATGAAATGCATCAAATACACAAAAGTGAACCGCGAACAGATATGAAATATTACTGCTAGAAGAAGAGCAATCGGGAGCTGATAAATCAGACTCAGACCTCAGAATTATCGCAGGCCCAAACTGTATCATCGGGAAAGAAATCTAAACGCAGAAAAAAAAAAAAACAAAGACCTAGTCTTAAATGATAAACTGGACAGAATAACAACAGAACTACAGGATATAAAAAAGGACTTTCAGGACTTTCACTCAGAACATGATCTCATTCACACAGATGTATCAAATCTACAAAACGAAGTAAATTCGATAGAACAAAACAACTCGGATCAGGCCGCAGAGATCATGCAAATTCAAACAATTTTAACCCAGCTTCTGGATATAACTAAAGCACTGGGGGAGAGTCAGGAAGATGTAGAGAACAGACAGAGATGCCAGAACATATGAATTTATGGAATACCAGATAACTGTGAGGGCAGAGACATGAGGGGCTATGTAGAGAATTTAAGAGAGGAACTAGGCCTTGAACAGGATTTCTCTGTGGAAACAGAGCTCACAGGGCACTCGGCCCTAAACCAGCGGACCTGAAGATACGCCTGCGTTCTATAATTGTGCGATTTCTGAGTTACAGCACCAAAAAAAAATACTCTAGAAAGTGTGGACAAAGGGGAAAATATTTATGGGCGAACAGAGACTTTTTGCCAACAACAATTATGCGAGAGTCACAATGCAGAGAAGAAGGGAATATGTACCTTTGTTTCCAAATCTAAGACAACTACAGTTGAAATTCCATACACTTTATCCATCACAACTTATGATCCAGTACCCCAATGGACAGGCCATATATGACACCGTAGAAAGAGCGATGGAGGACCTCAGACAAAGAGTATTCGAGCTACCCACCAAACTACCAGGGAAACCATACAACTTGAATTTGGGACTGAGCAAAGAAAGGGAATCACAAGTAGTACTAGATGAGATAAAGAGACTATTGGGACAATTTGCAAATAAAATATAATTACTATCTTCTTAAGATGAGTAGGCTGATGGGCTAGAGCACAGTGCCTAGGTGAGGCGGAAAACCAGCCCGTGAGGAGGTAGGCCCTCCGCTTAGACTGCGGGGTAACCTGGGGGGAGCAGACCTAGGCTGGGACTGAGGTGAATATACCCTCAAAGGGAAACACATGAATATCTCCATAAAGGGAGAAGGGAGCCCAAAAGGATGAATAGGGGGCTTCTGGGGATTATTTCTGCTAAAGGGTGCCAAAATAATTCTGTGAGATAGATCGTTTGCAGGAACAGCGCTTATGAGCCCCAAACCAGAAACTAGAGAATGTTTAATAGCTTAAGAGGAGTGGCCAAGGAGCTGGTTACTGTTTCTTGCTTAAAATTTGCATTGACAAATCTCTAAATAAAAGGAGAAAAATTGAGGGAGTGGGTGCACCTAAGACGATTGATACAGAATTCAGGAGATAGCCGAGGTGCTCTTGGTGGAGAGAAAACGGAGAATAAGACAGGACCAGCTAAATTTGTGATCTGCGAGTGGAATCCTAGAGGGAGACATTCAGACTAGGCCGGGAGAGCTCTGCAGGGACTGGGCAGTCAAGAGGGGGGCTCGCTAAACTCGAGTAAAGGGCTGGATGCGAAGGCCTTGGACCTCCTAGTGAGAGGAGAAGGCAAATAGCATAAACAAAACCCACCAGAGGGCGTGTTCTGCCTAAGGCTGAGAATCAAAGAGATGTTCTAACAGAATGGACTTTAAAGAGGGAAACAAACGAATGGAATAAAAAACAAAAAAATGAAGATGGACAAAATTGACAAGAAGTAAACGGGGGGAAAATTGTGAAACAGGACAATTACATACAAAGGTTATGGACTAAACGAACTAAGAGGATGGGTTGCCCGGTGACTTTCTTTGGGGGGGGAGAGAGAAAGAGCGATGCAGCGATCAGAGCTATGCACCTGTATTAATTATCTTAGTTTTCTTATATTTTGTGTTAGAAATTGTACTTATTGTTTAGAAATTTCTTTTAAGGGACCAGAGAGCCAGATAGGAAACCCGGATAAGATCCAATTTAATTTTGGTTTACATTATGGGGGATATGTACAACCCCCTGGGCAGGCCTACAGAGTAAGGCAAATAGCCCAGATTGCACTGAATTTTCCGTCCTTGTCAGGGAAGTATCTGACATTGGAAGTCACTATGTGCATAGGTTATATGACAGGGGGAGAGATAACTACATGGGGGGGGGCAGAGGAGATACAGAGACATCGAAGAACATGAATGGAAGAGATATGGATCTAAAAAAAGAATGAAAGAATTGAGGACACTCAGGGACATAAGCAATATAAAAGTGATACAATGTAATAGCTATAAGAGAAGGTCAACAGGGGAACAATATCAAAAGTATTTAGATGTCTCAGATTAGGAAAACCCTGAAAGTGGTGTCCCAGAATGTCAATGGATTAAGTAACCTTATAAAGAGAACTAAAATAATTTCCCATCTAAAAAAAAATGCACCCCCAGATTACTCTCCTACAAGAGACACATCTCTCTAAGGATGAACACCAGAAATTACTTAAGTATGGAATGTCGAATATTGTGGCTAGTACATATACGAGAGGGCATAAGAGAGGATCGGCCATACTTATACCACGATCCTCAACATTTCAAATGCTCAAATCATTCTAGGATGGAGAGGGCAGGTTAACTTTGATCAAGGGAAATTAGGAAGGTCAGACTTATACAGTGGGAAGTGTATATATATATATATATATATATATATATATATATATATATACTGTATATATATATATATATATATATATATATATATATATATATATATATATACACATATACACACACACACACACACACACACACACACACACACACACACACCCACCCTCAGGATCAGAGACAACGGTATACCAAGCAGTCTTTGATAAAATCATGGCTTTTAAACAAGGGAAATTGATATCGGGGGGGATTTGAACCTTTTAATGAACCCTACAAAGGACAGTTCAAACCTTAATACCCCCAGAGCTACCAGGGGACAGAAACATGGCAGGAGACTCATAAAATACCTTGCTCTAACAGACACTTGGAGACACTTTTATCCAACATCCCGTGGATACACACATTTTTCAGGGGTCCATAATACATACTCACGTATAGACTATTTCTTGGTGGAAGTGGAATCTTTAGATATAATACATGAAGCAAAGATTCCCCCTCTCTATCAGACCATGCAATTATCACTGTAGAATTGGAAGCAGAACAGGAAGTATTAATGAAACAATGGAGGTTTAATAATATATAATGTATGTTAGAATCTGTTAACCTTAGGAAATCATCATTTCCTAAGTTGTTAACCTATCGATGTGGCGTAGATATGTTGTTAACCTATCGATCCTACGCACATCGATAGGTTAACAACAGCGAGTGGTCTTCGTGCGCATGTGCTGGCTACACGGAAAACCGACTGAAGGGAAACCGACGGGAAGGACTGAAGGTCACGCGGTGACTTTTAAAAAACGTAAGCCCTTTTTTTTTTTTGATAGTGGGACCATACACTATAAAAAATAATGTATGGTCCCTCTATCGGCAACCGGTCAATTTTAACCGTCTCGAGGTTGCCATGGCGACGTAAACCTCTCGAGCTTCGCTCTCGAGGTTTACATGGTCACCCTGGCAACCTCTCGACTGTTAACTGACCGGTTAACGATAGAGGACCATACATTATCCTCTATGTTAATTAAAGATAAACAATTTAAAGAAAATGTACAGCAATGCATCCCCAGAATATTACAAGAGAACACAACAGAAGAGGTGCAGGAGGGAACATTATGGGACATATTAAAATCAGTTCTACGGGGAGAAATTATAGCATATGCAACACATCAAAAGAAAATGACAGCTAGGAAACAAAAAGAGTTAGAATTGGAACTAGAAAGACTACAACAAATCCAGGCAGAGAGAAGTAAAAACACAATTACACAGATTAATCAGGTAAAAATAAAATTACAAGATATAATAAACCAAAAAATTGAATAAGCTTTGATGTATGTGAAACAAAAATATTATGTAGGGAGAAGCAGAGCGGCCAAAATACTAGCCTATAGATTAAGGAAACAACAGGCACTATTAGCAATATCTAAAATAAATCATCCAACAAAAGCTAAAATACTTAACAAAACAAAGGATATATTAGTGGGCTTCAGAACATTCTACTCAAAATTATACCACCAACAACAAGAACCAGAAGAAGAAAAATATACAAAGTTTTTTTTTTTTTTTTTTTTTACAAATATGCAATTACCCCAAATCACGGAGGAACAAAGTAAGTCATTAATTCGTCCAGTTACACCCCAGGAGATAGGTAACACTTTAGTAACTTCAAATCAAACAAGAGCCCAGGCCCAGAAGGATATACTGCAGAATTTTACAAAACATTTAAGAAAGCCCTACTCCCAACATTAAAGAGGACAGGAAATGAGTTCTAATATGCAGCTGTTTATAATGTCACCACTTACAGAAATAATATCCATCAGCCTGAAAGATCCATATGTAACTGTGCCTCAATAAAAAGTGTGTGAAAAACAGTATTTTGCATTGTTTTGATTTTATGTGCATCATTCTGTTATAATTCTCTTTATGGAACCTGTGATCTGGAGTTTTAACTACGTCACAGTTTGAGCAAAGGACTCCAAGTATGGTTCTGATAGAACAATAGCTCACATTTAGCATTCTGTACTCAAACCGTGACATATTAAACACTCCAAATTACTGGTTCCATGAAGAGAACTGTGCAGAATGTTGTCCATAAAAAGAAAATAACTGAAAGCACAGTTTTCCACATCAGTGTTTATTAAGGTACAGTTAAATATGGCTCTTTTGGAGGCAAGTTAATCACTTCTCCTACTAGGAATATTACTAACTGCTGCCAATTAGCACACATTTCCTATCCCCTTTAACTAAGTTATTTAATGCTATACAAGAGAATAATTCCCCTATCCCGCATAGCGGTACACAAATATATCCACAATACTTAAACCAGATAAAGACCCATTGAACTGCGAATCGTACTGCCCTATTTCAGTCTTAAATCAGAAGTATAAATATTTCACAGCCATTACGGCAAAAAAGATTAGAGAATATACTTCCCCATATTATGAATAAAGATGAAGCAGGTTTCATCATAAAATGCCAAACAGCAGATAATTAAGTAATATACCATGACAGGGAGTGGGTATATTGGTGGATTTACCACGCCTGGTGTGGTTCAGTCACGAGGTGCAGCCGAGTGACTTAACCACACCAGAAGTGGTAAATCCACCCATATACCCACTCCCTGTCATGGTATATTGCTATTATACAATTTTTGTTTTTATAGTGATATAAAACTTTTACAGTGGGTATACTGGAGGATTTATCACGGTCATGTGATGTGTTTTGACCAAAGAGGTTACAGGATTTTCATACCCCATTGTATAATATTAAATGAACAGTATATCTACTAGAAGACATACAAAAGGAAAAAAAAAACACTCTTTATACTTTTAAGTATGGATGCTCAGAAGGCATTTGATAGGGTTTCTTGGAGATTTCTAAGATACACAATGGAGAAATTAAATTTTCCAATAACCTTTTTAAATATAATACAATCAAAATACACATCTCCATGAAGCCATGATAAACTTGAATGGATCATTCTTAACCTGTTTTTCTCTATATAGAGGTGCCCGCCAAGGCTGCCTCATATCTCCTTCCCTATTTGCCATATATGCAGAACCGTTAGCCCAAGCTATTAGAGAGAATAAATTAATTTCAGGGATAAAATATCTCAGTACTACCCATAAAGCAGCTTTCTTTGCTGATGACTTATTAATATACCTAACGAAACCAGAAACATCCATACCAAAATTTTTCTCCCTCTTGGAGAGATAGAGTCCATCTCAAGATACAAGTTAAACACAAGTAAAACAGAAGTATTATGTCTAAACTATCATCCAAGTGAGATAATTTTGGCAAGATACCCATTGAGATGGAAAAGCAATACATTTCGATATTTGGGGATAAATCTTACAAAGGAAACACACAATGTAAATGAAGCTAATTATAGCCCACTTATACAATCCATTAAGGAAGATTTCCTGAGATGGGACCCATTGCCTCTTTCATTGAATCAAAGAACTGAGGTTATAAGAATGAATATACTTCCAAGATTCCTATAGCTCTTCCAGACTCTTCCGAGCTTCCCACAGAAGACAGACTTTAAAAAAATGGAATAGTATCATATCTAGGTTCATATGGCAAAGGGAAAAAAAAACAACAATAAAATATAAAACCCTTCAACTACCAAAAAACAAAGGGGGCTTGCTTTACCTAACTGAGAACAACATGCACAGGTAGCAGTAATTTCACATATATTACAGTGGTTAGATGGAGGGATAGACCCACACTGGAAAAAAATAGAAAGAGGAATCCACTTAGAGGAGATAGAGAAATATTTATTTGGTCAAACTGTACCAAAATTAACTATGCAAAAAGAGATCAGATTTAAACAATCCAGACAGCTATTGAAAATTTGGAGATCAGTAATTAAAAAAACCAAAAACTAATGACCCTATACTATACTTAATACAAAAAAATCACAGTAGATCCTAGGTTCGAACCAACCAAACAGGATTATAATTTTACAAGGTGGCACCATCAGGGCCTTACCAGATTCTACCAACTATATGAACAGGGGGTCTTTTGCCAATTCCAGACACTAGAAGAAAAGTACCACCTAGGGAAACAATATTTTTTTTAGATACCTCCAGATAAGACATTTCTGCAAAAACTTATTAGCTAAAACCTGGGATCCAGGACAGCTGCACCCACTTACGAGAATTATAATTAATAAAATAGAGATAGCATTACCGAAACATGTAATATCTAAAACGTATCAGTAACCAGAAAGAGATTAAAATGCACTCTCCGCAACGCTGGCAAGAAGAACTAGGCATAAGTTTGGAGGAAGAGAATTGGGAAGGGATATATATGACAGTACACAGAATTACAGATCCTCGACCAGGAGGGAATTTGGCTGGAAGTGTTTGATAAGATTTTTTAGAACCCCACAAATAGTGGGGAAATATGATTCTCAATTAGGAATGACATGTTGGAGAGGGTGTGGGGAACCTCTAGCTAATCATAAACATCTTTTGGAGCTGTCCAACTCTAGAATCATTTTGGAGAGTGGTGGGAGATGCATTAGGAGAATTATTCCCTGAAATAGGGGCCTTGATGCCAGCGGTAGTACTTATTTTCAATTTCACTAGTGAGTTGGGAAGAGGTAACACAAGGCTCTTACTAGCCATCATGCTCCTAGCAGCCAACAAAGCGGTGACAAGGAAATGGTTACAAAAAGACCCACCTACCCCTCGAGAATGGGAAGATATAACCTATCAAATATATAGAATGGAGCTTATGACTGCCCAGATCAATCTGAAAACCCAGAGATGTATAGCTTTTTGGGCTAAATGGTGGCTTTGGATCTCTGGACATCGACCTGATCTGATACCATAAGGGTTAAAACCTCCATTGGCAGACCTTGGATTACCACAAGGGAACATATGAATTAAACATCAAATGTACTACTGAGCAATGGTATTATTAGATAAATTCCTGAGATCATTATAAATGACATATCTTTTTAGAACTTAAGATAAATATGTATGAGCAAAAGATGTATTCTATACTTCTCCAGAAAAATACTGAAATAATAAAAGAATACATATATATATAGATATATATAAAAAAAGAACAGTTGCTTCAGCCACTTGCCCGATACTCAATAGCACTTCAAAAAGAAGTTGTTGAAATGCCAGAGCTACTTAACTCTGCTGAAGCTTTGAGAAACACTCTTGAATCTGCAAAGCAGAGTGGTCCATTAAGTGGCAGTGAACTTAAATTTTCTTGAAAAATGGGTCTGATGTTCTGTCAGGAGCATGTCCTGAAGTAACTTACAAGGGTGTGAAATTAACACATTTCAGTAGCAAAGCTGTTACAATTTTCAAACAGCAATGTAACAAATACATTACAAACACTGAGAAGTCATGCAAAGAAAGGTTTCCTTTGACTGATGAAAGCAGGCTCTATAACCATGCACAATTGTTAGATACCGGACTTTGGCCATCAGACCCAAAGGAGCTGGAGCTGGATGGTAACAACAACATTACTTCAGTAGCTGACCATTTTTCAAAACTTTTGCAGCCTGACTGTGACAGTGCTCTGGTGCTTGCTGAATGGCAAGAGATAAAAATTTTTGCTCAAACTAATTTTACTAATCTGTCTCCTTCTGCTGTCTGCTTAAAGCTAGCATGTGACTTTCAAAATTATTATTCTAATCTTTTGAAGCTTGTAAATGTGTTGAGAATATTTCCTATGTCTAATGCAATAGTGAAAAGGTCTTTTCCAAGTATGATCAAGGTTAAAACTGACTGGAGAGTATCTCTGGCAGAGGACATTGCAGAAACGTGGATTTGAATTGAAAAACAGCCCCCGGCTGAATTCAAACCAGAAAGGGCAGTAGATATATTTTTAGCCTAAAGCCAAGATGCCCTGGTGATATGGCAGCTGAGGATGGTGAACCCTGCCCCCAAAAAAACCAGGCTAGAATTACAGGCTACATGCTTGGTGGAGGAGATGTGCGATTACTGTTTTAAGTAACTCAAAACCCTTTAGAAAGAAGAAAACCACAGTCTTTGATAAAAAGTTTTATCTATGTTTAACTGTCAAAACTGCCATTTGTTTTTTAAATTACAGTCACATTTACATCGTCACAGTCTTTTACTCATGTTGTGATCGCTGCAGCTGCTCTTCACGTGTCACACTGTGACTGTATCATGCCTAACAGGCGTCATTTTGTGTAAATTAAAAACCAAATTACACTGCAAAACTACTGAGAAAAACTGCATTAAACAAAAAGATACAGTCTCAGAACTATGTGTACAGTGCATATTTTATCAATATATACAATAAGTAGTAATTATATGGTTTAAAGTAAACATTCCCATTTTAGAAAATTGCTCCTCAAAATCAGCTGAATGCTAATCCTTTTTTTGTTTTGATTAGCAAAGGCCGCTAATCAACTCTCCGACACTAATTTATGCCTTACTGCCTAGTGGATTCCTTAACCTGCTGCACCACCAGGCAGTTCTGCAATGTATCTAACAAGATCAGACTTCCGCTACAACTGGCCGCTGGAATGTCCCATTCAGTATCCGGCAGGTTCAGATCACCCACCACTAGCACCACCTCCCCCTTTCATCACTCCCCTTGCCGGTTATTCCCCAAGCTCCCTATCTCTTTCTCTTCCCCTTGGTCATGGTGGTCTATAGATCACCCGTACCTGTACAGTCTTGCCTGAGGGTGTCATGAGGTGAACCCACAGACACACTGTTTCAACATCACCAGTTTGCAAAACCTGTAAGGACATTCTTAACAATTAAGTAAACTTTTTAATCCATATGCCAAAATACACGATACATGGTGCACTTGTCGGACCATAAAAGCAGTACGTCAAAATGGAATGCTGTAATGATAAATCTGAAACCTAAAAAATATAGTTAATTAAAAGAAGTTATTAATAACAGCACAAGCTGCTTACTTCCTCTGTAACTGTGCTGTAGAATTACAGACTATTAAAGTCATTATAAGTACAATATCATAGTAGTTTACCAACACATTTAAAAACTCAAATAGTCGATAACGGACAGTAACATGAATGAAAAGATTTCATAAATATATATATATATATACACACACACACACACACATATGAGAAAAACGGTAGCTCTGCATTTAAACTCAGTGTGGTTATATATCTCTTAGCATAACTCCACTAACATTCACATTGTTCAAGACTTTCATTTCTATCCCCTACTCTGAATAGAGTTTGAATATCATCAAATATAAGAAATCTAAACAAGCTGGTACTGCCCCTACAAGAAATCATGAAAGTTTGGCGACCCTTGCGCGAGCTAGGGATTTCCACCGCGACGCTGGCGACCTGGGTCTGGAACGGACCAGGTTGTCTGAGGCCGGCCGGGGAGAAGGATGGGCGTCTATGGACTGCTCTCCTTCTCCGAGGGGAAGGTGTGTCGGAGCACTGAGGACCCCTGGCGGAGGCTGGGAGACCTCAGGCTGCTGACGCTTAACATTGGGGAGGTGGGGCAGACGCCGGCGTCATTGCACGTCCCCACCTCCATAAGGAAAAGCATAGAAAATCAGGCGGGGCAGGGCCACAGTCTCAGTGAAGCCCTCCCGGAAGGACCTTGACTGGCTGCCATCGCTGCAGGTCCCCCGACCAGTTACAGTTCCGTGACCACGGGAAGACCGTGGCCATGGCCCCACTCTCCAGGGGGTAAGCCGGGGGTGACTGGGAGACCCCGGCAGCAGTAGATGTTAGCCGAGGCTTCCCGGGGCCGTGACTAGGGCCAATAAATGACTGTCGGCCTGACCAGATAAATAATAAATAGAAAAAAAGAAATCACGAAAGTGCCACCTGAATGAACTGTCAAATCTTTCACTGTGCACAGAACGCAGCTGTTCTCGAATAAGGATTTTAACAGGTCAGTCTTGTCAGTCTATAATTGTCTACAGAGGCAACAAGCCTTTGTGTGAAGCAAATTAACAAAACGAAATGATGTAAGAAACCACTATGGTTCTCAAAGGAAGTGGCAGTGAAGGTTCAAGAGAAAAAGAAAGCATTCAGGAAGTACAAGGAATCACAGAAGGAGCAGGACAGGGAACTGTATCAGTTAAAGCAAAAGGAAGCTGGGAAGGCAGTCAGAACAGCAAAGGCCCAAACCGAGGAAAAGATAGCCAACTCAGTTAAGAAGGGGATAAAACCTTTATAGGTACATCAGGAGCGAAAGAAGACCAAGGAGGGCTAGTGAGGCTTAATAAAGAGGAGGAGGGTGGGCAGAGGGTGACTGTGAAAAGGCAGAGATACTAAACAAATACTTTTGCTCAGTATTTACAAAAGAAGTGGGGAGGTACTTAAAAACAACAGTAGAAACACTCTGGATACAGAAGTGATACCAGCCATTTACAGAAGAAAGGGTTCTGAAAGAACTCTTAAAACTGAAGGTGGACAAAGCAATGGGGCCTGATGGGATTCATCCCAGAATTCTAAAAACTAGGGTAGAACTAGTGACACCACTGACCACCCTCTTTAACAACTTATGGGACGATGGTGTGGTACCCGAGGACTGGAGAAGGGCAGATGTGATTCCCTTCACAAAAGTGGAGCAAGGCAGAAGCAGAAAACTACAGACCTGTTAGTTTAACCTCAGTGGTAGGGAAAATGATGGAATCACTTTGAAGGAAAGAACTGTTGAGTATCTAGAGGCCAGAGGGCTCAGGACCCAAGGCAGCATGGATTCACAGCGAAAGGTCATGCCAGACAAATCTGATAGATTTCTTTGACTGGGTGACCAAAGTAGTAGATCAGGGAGGGACTGTGGACATGGCCTACCTAGACTTTAGCAAGGCATCTGACACAGTCCCACACAAAAGATTAATATACAAGTTAGCCGGCCTGGGAGTGGGTCCCAAGATGACAGCCTGGGTAAAGAATTGGCTGGAGAATAGGACACAGAGAGTAATAGTAAATGGAGTCCACTCTGAAGAAAGGGGGTTACTAGTGGGGTACCGCAGGGTTCAGTATTAGGACCGGTCCTCTTCAATGTCTTTATGTTTACATTGCAGAGGGACTGGAAGGAAAAGTATGTCTCTTTGCAGATGACACAAAGATCTGCAATAGAGTTGATGCACAAGGTGGGTGGAAAGGATGAGAAGGACTGGCAAGGTTAGAGGAATGGTCAAATGTATGGCAGCTTAGATTCAATGCTAAGAAGTGCAAGGTAATGCACCTGGGAAATAAAACCCAGGGAAGAGTAACAATGGGGGTGAGATACTAACAACAACAAAATGGAAAGGGACCTGGGGTGGTCATATCAGATGACCTAAAGGTGGGTAAGCAATGTGAGAGGGCAGCAAGGAGGGCTGGGGGGATACTGGGATGCATAGGGAGAGGCATCACCAGTAGAAAACAGGAAGTTATTATCCCTCTGTACAGACAGTTGGTGAGACCCCATCTGGAGTACTGCGTGCAGTTCTGGAGACCCAATCTCTGCAAGAACATAGACAGGATAGAGGCTGTTCAAAGGAGGGCAACTAAAATGGTGAAGGGTCTGCACTGGAAGACGTATGAAGAGAGACTTAAGGAGCTGAATATGTATAGCCTCGAGGAAAGGAGGAAGAGGGGTGACATGATAGAAACTTTCAAGTATCTCAAGGGAATCAACAAAGTCCAAGAGGGTAGCATCTTTCAAAAAAAGAGGTGTGCAAGAACAAGGGGGCACAATTTGAAGATAGAAGGGGACGGCTCAGAGGTAATTTAAGGAAGTATTATTTCACAGAGAGGGTTGTGGATGCATGGAACGGCCTTCCAGAGGAGGTTGTGGAGTCAAAAACAGTGGTGGAATTCAAGCATGCATGGGACAGTCATAAGGCAATTCTAGGGGGGTGGGGGTAGGAAGAAGTAGGCTGCTGGTTAACTAGGATCTGCAGCTTATCCAATAGGTAGGGAAATGGGCAGACTGGGTGGGCCAAGCGGTCCTTATCTGCCGTCAAAATCTATGTTTCTATATCTATGTTTCTATTTTACAACTGCATCATATTCCATATATCACATTGGAGCTTCTACAAGTGAGCAATTGTTTAATATGGATTTTCTTTTCATTTTCTGATTCTGGATAGTTAAATATGAATGAAATAGGGAGGGAGGCTATATGTAACATTACCTCACAAATGAATACATATTCACATCACAAGAACTGTTAATATATATATATATATATATATATATATATCTGTATATGACTATTGTGTACAAAAAGTACTTTTCATATATAGCTTTGATACAGGTACGAGACAAATACCAAAATATCAGCACTGTTTACTTATTTAAATGATGAAATTGGTGACTTATTTAAACAAAGACAGAAATAAGGACTATTACAATTTTTTCTTGGCATGTTGTCACAGGAATTCTCCAATTTTAAGTATTTTTTTTAACCAAGATATGAATTCTGTGACTTCAACTTTTATTTCCTCTTCAAATAATTATAATACTGTAGATAAAATGATGTTCATATTAAGATTTCGAAGGATGGGGTTATGATTTGACCTAATAAAGTTCTTCTCTACCATCCTAGAACTAGATTTGCATATGACAGAGTGAGTGAGGGATGTGTCCATTGGTGTCCCCTGCATTGATGGTATAATCTACTGTCAAAGGTGAGGTCATTTTTCTTGTGACGACAAACTCTAAACCTACCAACAAAAATTCAGGGTGTAAAATGTATGTCAAGTTATGCTTCAGGACCATGTGTTTTTTTTTTTTTTTTACAGAATTCATGCCTAACACAGGATTTATTGAGGTCTGCAGGCAATATGTCCCAAACAAACTGTAGCACTGAAGACACGGTGGGTATACAGGGCCTCAACGTTAACTGTTAACAAGACAAAGTCCCCCTGTCAGGTTACCCCCTGTAGCTTCCCCAGGACATCCATATAGCATCTTTAATATATGAAGGTTAGACAGCTACCAAGTATTTCATAAAGAAGTCTGAAAATGTGGATAGTTTTGTGGTGACAGACCAGTTAGCAGAAACTCTGACATCCTGGGGCTGGTGCATCTACATTGTTGTGCATCTTTGGGAGCACACAGAATGTCGGGGTGACTGTGCAGGGGACCCTCAGAAACTTCCTTTAGTTTTTATTGATCCATCCACTGTATAATGCAGTACTGATAATGGTATTATAATCTTTATTGAATAAGGAGGAGGAGGAATATAGCAGCTAGGTTTCAGTCCAAGTGTCTGTAAATGGTATCTGTAACAATTTACCATGTATACCTATTACTGTATTTTTTTAATTCTTTCTGCAGGGGTATCAGTTAGAATGCAGCACCTGCAGGGTCAAAGTGGTATTCCTGGGAAAAGTCAAGATTTTCATCAGGGATAGACCAGATGACTCTGGAAAGCAATTACGATTTCTGCTGTCCTGTATCACAGCAGGACCCCTGAACAATTTATGGAAGAGTATCTTTTTGTGTCAGGAACCTGCCAGCTAAACCAAACATACCTGCTGGGCTAGACAGGACTGTGGACAAAAAGCAGATGTATTTGTATATACAAAGTCCGAAGTCCAGATCAGATCGGTTTTCCAAGTGCACCAAGCTTTCAAGACACAAATAACTGATGTCACAGGACATGTGTGCAGTGCATGACGGGAGACTAGCTTCTGGGAAACTTATTAACCCGAGTACAAGGAGAGAAAGTCAGGTTTGGGCTTACAGACAGCTACCATCTAAGGTTTGAGTCTGCCCTGATTCACCAAGGTGTCTTGTGTGGTAAGCTATTCTACCTTGCTAAATAGAGGTGGGGAGAGAGAGATAGAGATTTTTTTTTCTGTGTATAACCTACTGTTCAAAACATGTTCATTGCTACACAATTACTCTTCCCCAGAGTTTTTGTGCAGCATCCCATATTATCTGTGTAAATATCCTGAAGTATAAATTGCGTTTATACAGTGAAATCCTCTTAGGTGAATACTTAATTTGCCATGAAAAAATATTCACTTAAGTAGGTCATTCACTAAACAGGACTTCTAGCAGAGACTGAAAGGGATACATGCGATTATTTTGTTAAGACTTTATTAGTCAAGTTTATTTATTCAAAGGATAAAAAGCTTTAAAAAGATTTTCTTAAAAAGGTATGCACTTTATTTGATGACATTAATTTATGTGTCTAGAGCTGTGTTTACATGGCCGATGCAGTATAAAACTAAGCTGGCGCAGGATGGACTGTACCTTAAGCATTGTGGGTTGCCTCCATCCACACAACAGGCAGTACATCGATTTAAGTTGCTCCATAGTCTTCCAAGGAATCATTGGAGCGGCTAAGGAGAATGGTGGGAGTGCTTCACTTGTGTCGGAACAAACAGTCCACACAGTGGAAGTTTTGCCTTAATACACTGCGCGATCACAAGAAGAAAGCGGCTGCAGAGAGACTCAGTGAGCGGCTTACCACGATGCAGTAAGTGTCCATACGGGGGGTTTGAAGCGCAACTACACAATCACACGAGTTAATGCGGCCCAAAAGTGGCCGTGTAAATACAGCTTAGGAGTTTCAGAGGTTTGTGCGGAATCTTCAGCGGTCAGTGGCAGCATCAAGAACAAGTCAGGCAACTGGATTTGACACCTCACACTAAGCTGCAATTAACACCAGCTGTGCTTAACTAAAGTGTTAATTGCAAACTATTTTTCCAGGAGTAGCAAGAGGAGTGGCGTAGAGAAGGGTTACCTGAGGAGGTGTGATAATGGCAGTTAGCAGGGACTTTAAACTGAAAAAACAGTTCACTTAAATGGGCTGCTCTATTCACTTAACAGAGCATTTTAACATTGAACAGATAGGAAAGAATCGGGATTTCAGACTTTTATTCACTTATCTGGTTCATTCACTTATTCGGTTATTCACTTAAGTGGGTTCGACTGTACTTCATGTTTCTGTGACCGAGTCCTTTGAGGTACAGCAAACTGATTTATAACTGAAAACACTATTTCCATGTCTGAAGACAAGGCTACAGTTGATATAATTTGTTTCTAAAGTAAGGTGTTCTCAGCTGTGGCAGACAGGTGGGTTGTTTGCCCCGGAAAGGAGCGCTGTACTGTGTGAACAATAACCCCATTCACATAGCCAAATCTGTGGCACTGCTGGTGGTGCACAGCAGCATGATCATTGCCACTGTGCATGTCTGAACACCACAGTTTTGCTGTTTGTGGCATGCATTTAATTTTGACCGCGGTTCCTCTTTTCTTGGGATCGCAGTAGTGGTGCAGGTGTTCTGTGCCATTTTGTCAGCTATCTGAACAGCCTGGCGCCACCCACAACGTCGTGACAGGCTTTTCCCAGCCTGCACCTGGGTTCATTTGGGCAATAGGAACACTGCCAAACTTGGGGAAGTGGTTCTTTTAGCAGACCGAGGGCTATAGCTTGGAGAAAACATGGTCTCAGAGTCAAGCCATGACACACTGGGCATGTGCGTATGCATGCGCATATACGCATGCCCAGTGTCACGGCTCGACTCTTGAGACCATGTTTCTCCAAGTTATAGTCCTCGGTCTGCTAAAAGAACCACTTCCCCAAGTTCGGCAGTGCTTCTATTGCCCAAATCAAGCTTTTGCTGAACTCGGGTGGTAAAAAAACAATGGACTGCCTTCTGGCGCTGCAGTGTCATTCAACCGCACCCCCCTCTACTGGAACCCTCTCCCAATGACAGAACTTCTCTTGGAACATCCACAGCGCTCCAGAGCTATGCAGTCTCAATGCTGCTCCACAGCGTTTCAGACAGACTGGCCGCAATGTTCAACACGGCGCCGATCAAAACTTCTCGCCATGTGAATGAGACTAATGGCTCTGGAAGGATTCAGAACTAGAGATACCCCGAGAGAGTGTCTATGCTGAGTTGTGGCAGCTACTGAGTACCCTTGCAGGTGCTAGAAGGGTTCTACAAAGCTGATAACACTGGCAGGCTAAGTTTGGGAGAGACCAGTCTGCCACAAACTGGTGGCAGTGGATGGAATCTGAAACACTTCCGTCAGTATAAAGATGATCTGTCCAGTCACAGAACAGGATGTACAAAAAGGGACTGTATATTCTACTAGCTTTATTTCGTTAAGCAAGAGTAGAAAGGTGAAATAAATTATATCTGCACCATATGAGAGGTGCACACTGCTGCACCTGCAGGAGTTGCGCCAAACGAAAGAACTGGGCCATGAGGAAAGCCAAACACAGGCAGAACTCGTAGCCATCCTTGAAAAAAAGTAAGTAGGAAAGCATGTGAACATGGTCACTGCTAGCCAAAGTCATGAGACAGAGGCTAGGGAGCATGCAGGTAAGCCATAGCCCTTGACTGGGACAGCTGTGTAGCAGACTGGTACAAATGCTGGAGCTGGAGCTTGCCCTGGTTAAATTGAAGGCAGAAATTGAGATCCAGAAGATGAAGCTGAAAGCAGAGGAACGACAGAAGGAGAAGCGAAATGTTGATGTGGAGAGGCAACTGGCTGAGGTACAAGAGAAAGAATGCTAGCATGAGATCCAGAGAGAGGAAAAGCGGCACCAGTACAAGATCCAGATGAAGAAACATGAGCTTTTGAAAGGGTTGGAAATTCTGCATCAGAGGACATCATCAGAAACTGTGAGTAATGGCATGAGGGATTCGACCCAGGAAGCCAAAATTAATTCTAAAATGCTTCCCAGATATCAGGAGGGGGATGATCTTGACTTGTTTTCAAGATCTTTCAAGAGAATCTGTGGATAATTTGAATTGGGCAGGGATTTTTGGGTGACTCACCGACTGCCACTGCTTATAGTCAAAAGAATTAGAAGCTTTTGCCAGAATGGACAATGAGGACTGCATAGATTGTGATAAAGTGAAAAATGCCTGACTAAAGCATTTTGAATTAACCACCGAGGCCTACAGAGAAACATTTAGAGGGGCCAGCTATGCTGAAATGTGTGTGCAGCTTAGTAACTTGTTAGAAAGTTGGGTAGAGGGTGCAAAAGCACTCTGTAGAGGAAATAAGTTATTTTTTTCTGGAACATTTCCTAAAAACTGTATCTGAGGAGCTGAGAATATGGCTGTTGGCTAGAACTCTGAGCTCCGTGAGGGAGATAGATAAGAGGGCTGATCAGTTCATATTCAATTGACCATCCTCTCATCGCAAAGGTATCAAGGGAGGGACATCAGGTAGTTTCAGGGAAACGGGGGGATCTAAAGGAAGCCAGCTTCTGCCTGAATAAAAAGAGGGAAGCCACCTGATCTTAGAAGCATGGAAACAGGTGACTATAAGTGCTATATCTGCCATAAACTGGGGCATTTATTTATGACTGTCCAAATAATGTGAAAAAGGGGTTTTAGTGCAGCAGAAGGGAGTTGGAGCTTTCAGCACATAGTGGCCTATACACAGACTACAGTGCCTTCTAACTTCATTGCACATATGCACTCAGTGGTGGTGAAACCCAGGGATTCAGGGACATTGGGGCCTCCATTTCTATCGTGAAGCAGGATTCGGCTCAGAAGAACAGATCCTGCCTGGCCAGTTTTCTAGGATTAGAGGGGTGACGGGTCCGGCAGTCTCAAATAAAACTCCAGACAGACTCTGACATACTCCAAGACTGGTTCTGCAATTTAAGGTTAGTATTAAGCACTACAAAACCCAAGTGATGTATTTTCAAAGAAACAACAAAACAAAAATACAATGAAATATGCTTCGAATTTAGAAATATTAGCTTGGGGAACGGAAATTAGAGAGTTCACTGACATTTGAAAACCATATTGATGCCACAACTAAAAAGCTTAATATTAGAATAGGTGCATTGTGAAGGTCAGCTTCTATAGCTACACCACAGATGTGTAACATGATTGCAGTCCAACTTATCTTACCAATCCTGGAGTACAGTAACTCTGTTTATGGGTTTGCAGGACAAACAAATTTGGATAAGGTCAAAGAGCCACTGACGCCTCAAGAAGAACTTTGAAGAACGTAATATTTGGACACAAAGCAACTTATATTTCTCATTAGCTCTGTAGTTCTTATCTCTGTTATTTATTACTGAGGTCAGATGCATGAAAACAGAAGAGTTGTTCCCTGAGGATTCATCAGCTCCTATTGCTTGTTCCCAACCTGATGTCACAATACTGTGCTTGTAACATCACAATTATTCCCATAGCAACAGACTGTGTTGTCACAACAGAGCATTATGATGTCAAGTAGGGAGTAAGTTACAGAGGCAGATGAGCTCTAAAGGATAAAGATCCTGTTTTTGTTGGAATTTCTTTAGTAATAAATAATGAAGAGGAGAAATCTATAGAGACGATATGTGAAATACAAGCTGAACTGTGTCCAACTATTATGTTTTCCAAAGATTTTTTTTTAAAGATTTGCTTTGGACTGTCCATTTAAAACTCACCACTGTCTCATGTATCAGCAATTACGGTGGGATAGTTTGCCCCTTCGTTTGAAGAAACAATACAGGATATTAGTACATAAAGTAAAAAAAATGGGTCGATTAAGGAAAATCTATCTATTGATTATGAGACAAATGTTCATAGATATCATCTAAGGGATGTAGTACATCGAAGCCTTACAATCTCAAAAATAAGAACAAAATTTGGCCAAATGACATTCCAGTATAACGTCGCTAGAATATGGAATGAAATTCCTCCCTTAATGAGAAGTATGCCTAAGCTTGGGCCTTTTAAACCAGCTATTAACAAAATGTATACTGAAGTATGTACCTGTACTTAGATCTTTAGATAAGATATAATCTGTATTGTTTCCTGTTATTTAATACGTGTTTGATTTGTGACATGTGTTGTTTTCTTTGTGACAGATGTATGTTTCTTATAAAATAACACATGCCCCCACAATGCAAAGCATCCTGGGCTGCATATGCAAATCACCACAGATTATTATGCTGGTTCAACTTTAAGCAGAAATGCATGGTGCCGAAAGGCCTCACACACAGTTTGCAAAGGGTGCCAACAGAAGACACAGACACGTGTTTCATCCTATCAGGACTCATCAGTATGCCTCGTCTGTTTGACACCCCAGTGGAATGAACCAGCTACCCTAAGATGGTCGATCTGGGTTATGTTGTGGTGAACCCATTAAAAACAAAAACAGTTTAAAGACAAAGAACCTCTGTGTGCAAGCACTGAGGCAATGGTTGCCCAAAGGGCATTTGGCTGGGAAGCCAAGTTTCAAAGAAATACAAAATCACACATGCCCCCACAATGCAAAGCATCATGGGCTGCATATGCAAATCACCACAGAATATTATGCTGGTTCAACTTTAAGCAGAAATGCATGGTGCCGAAAGGCCTCTCACACAGTTTGCAAAGGGTGCCAACAGAAGACATAGACACGTGTTTCATCCTACCAGGACTCATCAGTATGCCTCATCTGTTTGACACCCCAGTGGAATGAACCAGCTACCCTAAGATGGTCGATCTGGGTTATGGTGTGGTGAACACCAGACAAATGCCCTTTGGGGTAACCATTGCCTCAGTACTTGCACACAGAGGTTCTTTGTCTTTTAAACTGTTTTTTGTTTTAATTAGGTTCACCACAGATTTATGGAGGGGGAACAGACAACCTTTTAGACTCTGGGATGTCCATTATCTCAACAAAATGAGGTTCCTCTTCCTCCTCTGCAGCTCCTACCATGGGGAGCTGGAGGGTTTCAGCTACCTTTTTGTGGAACAAATAGTGGGAAGGGGACTCAGAAAGCCTGGGAGGGGAGACATTGGAGGGTCTGTCTGGGGAGATGTCCGGTTCAATGGGCACATCCAGACCTTCTAAATCATTATCATCGTCTTGTTCTGGGAAGTCTTCGTTCCCCCTCCCACTCCAATTCATAATAGGCATCCGGATCGTAATCCAAAGGAGTAGGCTAGAAACATAGAAGTTGATGGCAGATAAGAACCGCAAGGCCCATCAGGTCTACCCATTTCTTGTTCTACCTTATGAATGTGCCATAGGCTTTGCTCTGTCAATGGCCTATCTATTCATACTCATCTGTATTGCTCCCTTATGCCTATCCCATGCCTGTTTGAAGCCCTGCACTGTATCCATATCCACCACTTCCTGAGGTAGGCCAGTCCATGCATCCACCACTCTTTCTGTGAAAAAGAACTTCTTCACATTACCCCTTAATCAGCATCCCTCTAATCTCATGCTGTGTGTCCTCTTGTCCTGCTATTTTTCTTACACTGAAACATGTTAGACTCTTTCACCTTGTTAATGCCCTTAAGGTGTTTGAATGTTTCAATCATATCACCTCTCTCCCTCCTTTGCTCTAGGGTATACATATTGAGTTCAGTTAATCTGTCCTCATATGTTTTCTGATGCAGTCCCTGCACCATTTTGGTTGCCCTTCTCTGGACTGCCTCAATTTGGTTAATGCCCTTGTGAAGGTGTGGCCTCCATTACTGAATGCAGTACTGCAGATGGGACCTAACCAGTGTCTTGTAAAGAGGGATTATTACCTCCCTCTTCCGACTTGCGATACCTCTACTAATACACCCCAACAACCCTCTAGCCTTGCCTACTGCTTTAGAGGTCTGCTTGGATGATTTCAGGTCATCGGTGATGATGACGCCAAAGTCTCTTTCTTCCCTTGTGACTGCCAGCAACTCCCCTCCCAGCCTATAGGTGGCTTCAGGGTTTCTCTTCTCTATGTGCATGATCTTGCACTTCTTTGCGTTAAACCCCCGTTGCCACTCTTCCGACCATTTTGCTAGTTTATCCAGATGTCTTCTCATTCTGCCCACACCATCTGGATCATCTACTCTGTTGCAGATCTTGGTGTCATCTGCAAACAGACAAACCTTACCCTCCAGCCCATCTGCAATGTCACTGATGAAGATACTGAAGAGGACTGGCCCCAGGACTGATCCCTGAGGTACCCCACTTGCTTCTCTTCTAACTGTATACCGTTTACTATCACCCTCTGTTTTCTGCCCTTCAACCAGTTTGCCACCCAGCTGACCAACGTCTGACCCACCCTGAGCCTACCCAGCTTATTAATCAATCTTCTATGTGGAACAGTATCGAAAGCTTTGCTGAAGTCAAGGTAGGCAACATCAACTGCTCCCCCTGGGTCCACCACTCTGGTTACCCAGTCAAAGAAATCTATGAGATTAGTTTGACAGGACCTTCCTTTTGTAAACCCATGCTGTCTTGGATCCTGTGCGCCTATGGATTCCAGGTGTTGCACTATCCTTTCCTTAAGAAGTGTCTCCATAATCTTGCCCAATACTGAGGTGAGACTGACTGGTCTGTAGTTCCCTGCCTCCTCCCTGCTACCACTCTTGTGGAGCGGGATCACATGAGCCCTTCTCCAGCCTTCTGGGACCTCTCCTGTGCTCAGAGACTTACTAAACAGTTCTGATAATGGCTCTGCTAGTTCCACCATTAGCTTTTTTAGTACCCGGGGATGTATGCCATCAGGTCCCATTGCCTTGTCCACCCTGAGCTTATCGCGCTCTTGTAGGACCCTTTCTTTTGTGAAGAGACTAGTACACACCTCCCTTCCCCTCTGTCCATGGTGCAGAGTGGAGGTATCCCTGCCTTCTCTTCAGTAAATACTGAGCAGAGTATCTATTTAGATAGATGCTTACATTGGTCCTCCTCCTCATACGCCCCCTTATCCCCTCTGATCTTAGCAATACCCACTCTGGACTTTCTCCTTTCACTAACGTATCTATAGAAAGTCTTGTCACCTTCTTTTACTGTTCGTGCTAGTGTTTTCTCGGTTTGGGCCTTTGCCTGCCTTACTGGCTTCCCTTAGGGAAGCTTGGTATGTCTCCTTATCTTCATCCTGCTGGGTTGCCTTATATTTCCTGAAGGCCAGCCTTTTGGCTCTGACCTTTTTTGCTACTGTGTTTGAGAACCAAAGTGATTTCCTTCTTCTTTTGCACTTCCTTTGCTCACTAACACAACGGGATATTGCTTCAAGTATCGCATCTTTAATGCTTGCCCATTTTGCCTGTACCCCCTCACCTGTATTTCTTTTTGCCAGGGCTAGCTTAACTCTGTTGGCCATCTTATCATAGTCAGCTCCTCTGAAGTCCCATATTTTTGCCTTGGAATGGGATGATTATGTTCTAGTGGCCAAACTGAACCATACCATGTGATGGCCACTGGCCCCCAGGTGACCTTCTACCTGGAGATCTGTGATCCTTTCTCTGTTAGTCAGTACTAGATCTAGAATAGCCCTGTCTCTTGTGGGTTGTTATACCAGTTGTTTGAGGCCCTCTCCCTGCAGGGAATCCGACTGAACCGACCGCAGCAATTGGACAATACTTACCACTTTGGCTATCTCATCAGTGGTTGGAGTATGCGGTTCTGGATCAGAACCTGCTGATTTCCTTTTTCTTTTCGCCGGAGCCGACCCCTCCGAGTCGGATCTCCTTTTGCCCAAGGCGGTATCGCCCAGGTCAGTGGGCACCTCGTCAGGTTAGGCCGCAACTGAACCGGGCTGGCCATCTGGGTCAGCGGACGTCTCTGCCTCCCTTTCCTCTAGCCTACTCAATCTTTTGTCCATAGTGGCTTTGGGAAAAGTTTTACATATTTGGCAGTCTGTTTTGAGGTGGTCAAACCTCAGACAATAAACACAGATGAGGTGAGGATCAGCTCTGGCAAAAGCTTCCCCACACTCACTACAGTGTTGAAACCTAGTGGGCCCGGTTTTCTTCTTGTGATTCTCAGACATGGCAAGACTAACAAAATTACCCTTAATAACTTTTATGCCAGGTAATACTCTCAGATTAGTAACCAACCGTGATACGGGTTGTGGAAAGAAACCGGTAAAAGTCAGTTTTTTTTAAACCGATCGAAACCGGCACACCACTACAAATTCAAGAAGTTGGATTTAAACAGAAACAGTCGGTTCCCAACCGGACCGACCACTAGGGAACCGAAGAATTACAATTTCCACAGAAATGAAGACAAAAAAAGGTGCACTACCTATCTACACATTTACTGTACCGTAGACAGACCTGAAGCTGAAAAAATAAGAAATCGGTGAAAACAAACACTTTTCAAGAAACTTTACCGAACTGAAGCAAAGGAGCAATCTCCGGAGCGACTTCTCAGTTAGGCAGAGTAAAGGATCTGATGGTTAGACTCTGAAGCACCACAGACAGAGGTTTGAAATCTGAGCTCGAGCACAACGTTCTATGCTTCTGCATAGAGTTAATTCTTTCATCTCTGGGGCAGTTCAAGTGCTGGGGCTAACTGCATATGTCAGACTACAGCAAGACTTCATGTTGTTTGAATAGCATTTACGAAAAAATTAATTTACACAACAAATTACCTCACAAAAGAGTTTAAAGCGGAAAAAAGACTCTGCTAAGGCTAAAAAACCCCCAGGTTCCTCACTAGTTATGCCGAACCGTGAGAAACCAAGAAAATTAGTAATTTACTAAAATAAGCCAACGGTTTTACTATAAACAAAAGATAAGGGCAGCAAATGAAAACAAAATAATACTTATATTTTTTTAAGTTTCACAACGAGATGATGAGGAGATCATCTCAGAGTGTCTAGTCTTGACAGGCGGAAAGAGAAATCTGAGGGTAGAATGTAGGCAGTTGATAGGTGGCAGCATTTGAAAAAGTGGAACGTGCCAATGATTCCATCATTAGCACAACGTTTGATCTCTGGGCAGATCTGGCTTAAAGGCATACTGCATAAGAGTTTGGAATACTGGAGTATTTCTGGAGTGAAAACTAGGCAGTTTTGCATTGAGTGGGGGCGCAAAATGGTCCAGCTCTGGATGACCCCATCTGGTGAACAGATCTTCTGCGATGGATAAGAGAAGTTCCCATTCATGCATGCTGGACTGAGTCTGTTCATCAGGGTGTTTAGCATGCCTGGGACATGGACTGCCGAGAGAACCAGACTGTGGTCTTGTGCCCAGTACCAAACTCTCATGGCCTCTCTGCATAGGGGATATGACTGTGTCCCTCCTTGTTTGTTGATATAGTAGACAACACTGCGGTTGTCAGACTGAATCAACAACTGACCCGAGAGGAGATGGTTCTAAAAGGCCTGCATGGCATACAGGACCGCCAGGACGTTGACATGCAGGGGAATTTCGACTTGGGACCAAGAGCCCTGGATCTGAAAGGGACCTAGAAGCACTCCCCAGCCCAAACTGGAGGCATCCATGGTGAGGATCTGCTGGGGGGAGGAGATCTGGAATGGAACCCCTTGCAATAGGTTTAGTGGGTCCATCCATCATTGGAGCACCTTGTGAACTGGGAAGGACACCAGCACGAACTGCTCTAACTCATCCGTGCATTGGACTGACTGCACCCTGAGTGTCCACTGGAAGACTCGCATGTGCAGCCTGGCCAGTGGATCCATTGGAATGGCTGCAGTCATCAACCCCAACAGCCTCAAGTATTCCCTTGCAGGAACATAATGGCACTGGGCAGCCTCCTAAGCAGGGGCGATACGGCACTCTACTCTGTTCTGAGGCAGGAAAGCCTTTCCCTGCGCAGAGTCCAAAACTGTCCCTATATATTGTAGCCTTTGGGACAGGATTAGGATCAACTTCGGTAAGTTGACGGTGATGCCCAGGGATAGAAACAGCTGAAGGGTTCTCTCCAGAGTCCGAAGAAGCTGTTCTCTGGACAAGGCCTTTAGGAGCCAATCATTCAGAGAGGGGAAATCTCACAGTCCCTCCCTTCTGAGAGCTGCAGCTACTGCTGCTAAGCACTTGGTAAAGACCTGTGGCACAAAGGATAAGCCAAAGGCCAATAATGTGAACTGCTAGTGCTTGACCTGAAAAAGAAATTGGAGGAATCTCCTGTGTAGTGAAAACACAAAGATATGCAGGTAAGCATCCAGCATGTCCAGGGAGCACAGCCAGTTGCCCTGCTTGAGAAGAGGCATCAGGCCTGGCAGGGCTGCCATGTAGAATTTTTTTGCACTGGACATACAGACTGAGGTAACTGAGATCTAATATGGGCCTTAGATCTCCAGTTTTCCTGGGGATCAGGAAGGTGTCAGGCAGCAAGCATTGGCGCAGCCGATGGAGTACCCCCGAACGAAGAAGAGGAGGAGGGCGTTGAGGAGCTGGAATGCCGCCAGGAGGAGTGATCCCAATCTCAGTCTTTTTTATGACTTTTCCCCGAAGACAAGTCTGGGGTCTTAAGAGGCTTGGGAGCTCGATGAACCCGCCGGAGACTGGGAAGGAGGGACCCCGGAGGACCCCTGCCGAGAACTGGCAACCTGTTGTTCCATTATGAATTTTTTAAGAGCCTTTTTTCATTGCCTAAGGGTGGTTTGGTTAAACTTCTGGCACAGCTCACAGTCAGAGATGTCGTGGGCAGGCCAAAGACAGCAGACACAGAGGGAGTGTTAGTCTGTAGAGGCAATCTTCTTTCCGCAGTGGCAGTGATGGAAGTGAGAAGTAGAAGGATTAACGCTTGACATAAACAAAGTAAAGTAATCTCTTTAGAAAAAGAGATTCAAAAAGGCAAAGAAAAAAAAAGCCACAGGCAAAAATGGCATGAAACTTAATGGGCGGAGACCCATGCAAACAGAGTCTGCGGTGGGAAAGAACTGAGGAGGGAGTAGGGCTGCTCACGCCTTTATAGGGTTGATGACGTCGGCACACGACATCGGTGTGGACGGCCCCAGCTGTACTGCTGAAAATCTTCTGTGTGGATCCTGCTTCACCGATGGTGAAGTTCCATATGTGTGACCTGATGACTGAGATATTCCCGATGAAGATCAATTTTTACTGGCCCAGTATTTTTAAAGATGTGGCAATCTACTGTCAGACTTGTCCACAGTGTCAGAGAGCGGGAAAGGTTGGAGATAAGGCTAAGGTGGATTTCATTCCCTTACCTGTTATCGAACAGTCATTTTAGTGAGTTGCTGTGGACACTGTGGGACCACTTAGCACCCCAAGTCCCACTGGCAAGTGGTACATTTTGGTGGTCGCAGATCACACCACAAAGTAACCAGAGGCAGTGCCCCTTGTCCTCCACTGAGACTAAAAAGGTGGCTGATGAACTGCTGGGATATTTAGCCAGCTGGATTTTCCCCTGGAGATTCTGTTGGACAAGGGCTCAAACTTAATGTCTGATCTAATGGTTAGTCTTTGGAAGAAGTGCGGGGTAAGACAGCTCAGGGCCTCGCCGTACTACCCACAGACTAACAGTCTGGTTGAGTGGTTCAGTGGATCTCTTAAGACCGTGATAAGGGCATTGGCTGACCTGCATGAGTGAGAGAGCGGGACATGCACCTACTCCAGCTCTTATTCACATATAGAGAAGCATGCAGGAGTCCACAGGTTTCTCACCCTTCAAGCTCCTGTTGGCCATAGGGGAAGAGGCCCCCTTGATTTGGTAAGGGATGAATAAGAGGGTGCGCTTGCCCCCAAGGGGAATCTCTTATGGAGTATGTTCTGAATTTCCGGTCACGGTTCAAGCAGCTCATGGGGTTTGCCCAGGAGCACTTAACTCCTCTACAACAGAGGAAGGAGACATGGTACAACCATGGGTCTTAAGGCCGGGAGCATGCAGAGTGGCACATCAATGACAAGGAATACATACATAGTTGATAATTATCTACTATACAATACATGATAATTATTTACGAGTACAGTCGGTACAGTACATGAAATACTGGTTGAAATGCGAAATAAGCAACTTTACAAATGCAACTTAAGATGAGTTGACTGCACAGCAATGACAAGGAATACATACATACAATACATACATGCATGATGATTATCTACTATACAATACAGGAGTAATTATTTACAATGAGTACAGTCGGTACAGTACATGAAAATACTGGTTGAAAATGGGAAATAAGCAACTTTACAAGTGCAACTTAAGAAGAGTTGATTGGTTCATAAAAACAGAAAAAACAACTAGGCAAAGGTCAAAGGCATAGGTAAAAGTTCTTAAGCAACCAAATAAGGTGGCAATAAGCAGTTACCCTCAAAACTGCAACTTGACCGCCTCACTGTCCTGGCAACCACAAAGCATAGACGCAGGAGAGGGTAAGGCACAAGTGCAGCAGAGAAAAGAGAAAGGAGTGGTATAGCCGACGGGGTTGGGGCTACCTGGGCAAGCAGTTACAGCAACTCTAATCAGCTATGCTCCAGAGATCCTTGTACCTTCTCCCTCCCATGTCCCCGTTCCAGTTCAGGGCAGGCAGCCTTCTCTTACCATCTCACCTCCCTCTGGAACCGTCTTTCAAGCTTCCTTTGTTCATCTCCTTCCCTGCACTCGCTAAAATGTATCCTTTCCCAATCCCTCACTTCTTCTTGCTCCTGTTTCTCCTCATCCCAACAACATTTTACTGTCAACATGCCTCCTTTCTACGTTCCACTTTCCTTTACCCATCTCTCTCCACTGATTCTCAACTTGCCTCCCTTCTACATTGCACCTTCTCTAATCCATCTGACTCCTACTTGCCAACAGTAACCCTCACCTCACCTCATCCCCCTAAGATTTGTTTCTCTCCTTCTCTGCCTCCTTTAGTTTACCCCTTTACTGCTGGCTTCCTATGCTAACTCTGGGTTACAAATGTTTAGTAATACTGTATCAATGTCCAATTTTGTTTCATTATCTTTTACTTTTAATATTGTAGCCTGGCTGTTTGCTTCTACCACCCCTTTTCCCTCGGGTTGCACCTGGAAACGAGCTTTGGCTCAGTGTGCCTTTCCCGGTTACCAAAATGTTCAATCAATACGGGATACATTTTTTGAATTTTTTTATTCTTAGCATAGTAGAGCAAAATAACTCTGAAGAAGAAACCCTTATGGGTTTCAAAACATTAGCCATATAAAATTTCATATTGAATAGCCCAAGTCACAAGGAACCTCACAATTTGTTGAAAAAAAAATGATACTGAGAATTCTGAAGAATTTAAAAATGTTTTGAAATCCCCTTGTATTTGTGGATTTGTTCTAGTCTTTCCATTACCACAAGGTCCTCCTCCCCAAATTTCTCTTTTTAGAATATAATCTTCATTCTTCAAGAAAAGAAACCCAGCGACAGAACAGTTACATAAGAACTTATCATAATAATGACCTTCGAGAGAATCTCTTTCATCAGATCACACCTATGGAACTTAGTCATCAGGCACTAGGATCACACAGAAGCTTTTCTGTAGCGGTCTCGCTGGGGCCGCCCACACCAACATCACATGCCAACGTCCCTTATCCTACATAAGCGTGGGCGGGCCCTGCTCCCTCCTCAGTTCTTTCCCCTGCCGGAGACTATAGGAGCTAGGCCTCCAGCTAGGGAACTGAGGAAAGAGAAAAGGAGCCCCACTATAAGAAAGGGTTGGTGCAAACACAATGCCCAGCTGGAGACAGACAGAGGGTGGGACAGCATGACCTGATGAAAGAGAGTCCCTCGAAGACCTACTCTAACTGTACGTTCTTGCATAACTGTTCTATCATCTTCAGGGAGATCTCTTTCATCATGTCACGCCTATGGAATGAGTCCCAAGCAGTTCTGGCATTGAGACAGTCTGGGTGGCAGGAGGCCATAAGCCTAAGAAAGAAGGCTTTGAAGTACAGCAGGCCAAAGTCTGTCCTCATTCTAGAGGCGATGTCCAGACTGTAGTGCTTTGTGATAGTGTGGACAGTACTCTAACTCGCAACAGCACAGATGTCTATGGCTGATACATTCCTGAAACTGGCAAAAATAGTGGGCATGCCTCTGGTTGAGTGGCCATGAAGAACCCCAGGAAGATCCTTACCATACTTCCTCTAACAAAAAGTAATACAGTTGGCCAACCATTTTGACAAATACTGTTTAGAAACTCGAACACCCTCTTTTTCAGGGGTGAAAGAAACAAACAACTGCGAGAACTTTCTGGAGTCCTTTGTACAATGTGTATAGTACCTGAGAATCCTATGTAAGTATGGAATAATGCTTCCCCTGGATTGGCATGGTCTGGGTAATAAAAAGACAGGTGGATAGACTGACTTAAAGTAAACTCAGATACCACCTTAGAAAGAAACTTAGGGTTGGTACGTAATGACACTGTGTCTTTGTGGAAAATCAAATAAAGCTGTTCACATATGAGAGCCTGTAGCTCTGAAATCCTTTGAGCAGAAGTAACAGAAACTAAAAATAATGCTTTCCATGACAGAAAGCGAAGTTCACAAGAGACGGCTGGCTCAAAAGGAGGCAAAGTCAGCTTCTCTTGGACAAAATGTACTATCAGACATTCTGCCCTGTCCTGAGGAAGGAAGTCCTTGCTTTGGGTAGTGTTCAGGACTGCCCTGTGACAGGGCTGAATAAGGCTCTGTCCCATTTGTTATGCAGAGAGAGAGTTTAAAAGCAAGGATCTGTTCTAGCCTCTCCTTTTCTGTCTACTGCCTGTCTGGTTGTGCAACCAAATTTTCTTATGAGACCTAGGAACTGATCACTCAGATGGTTTCGCGATTCTCCGCCTCTCACTCTCTGCCTTTCCTTGCTATTTCTGTTCCATAGCATTTGAAAATTGTCAACACAGCCTCTCCAGATTCAAAAATCCTGCTCTAAGAATCCTAAAATGGCTGCCTTGATGATGTCAATGAAGAAAGAGATGGCCAGCAGTGCAGTTGTATTTTGCTGAACTAACCGTATTCAAATGCGAAAAACTTTAAAATGAAAAATGACAGCATGGTAGTGTGAGCACGAAAGTTGTTCAGCACAAAAATATCTACCAAATGAGTGGTGTTTCATTTATAGATACCTTTTAGATTTTTTATAATTAGCAAAAAATGACAGGAAATTCAATTGTTTTCACTTTTTTTGAAGGTATGGCATAAATGGAATATGCTATCTCCCTACTGGAAATATTGTTCCTATATTTTGTTTTCGTGCCCTCCTCCATTTAACCAAACTGCAATTTGTTTTTCAAACAGCTCCCACCTCCCGCCTTCCTAACAGGAGGAGGGGGTGCAAAACTGCTGTACGCTTAATGTTTCCATTTCTGTTTTCCCCTGCTCTGTCAATGCTGTCTTGCTGTGACAGTGTGAGCCAAAGATTCTCGAATTCCCACTTTACGTTGTCAGGTACAATGATCTCAGGCACATAAAACTGTGTAAATAGATTAAGTTGTTCTTCAAAGGCGTTTGGTAAAGCCTACTGTAATGTAGACAGCCAGCTCTGAGTGCTGTATTAATTTTTTTATTACATATAAAATATGTGATGGGAAGGTCAGTTTGAGGAAACTACAGTCTTGTTGAACTGACACATCCAAAAAAACCAAAGGATAAGTTTAAAGGACAGGAGGTATTTTATCCCTTTGGGTCTCCTTAAATTTCCTGAAAGCTGCCCTTTTAACCCCTACTTTGCCTGCCACCTCTTTCGAAAACCATAGTGGCTTCTTCCTTCTCTTCCCTTTGATACAATCCTAATGCATTGTCTGTCACTTCCACTATGGCTCTTTCAGGTGCGCACTGCTCAGACCGCCTCTTAACTCCCTTGAAGCCTGCTACTTTGATACAATCTCCTCATTTCCATGAATTCCGCCCTTCTGAATTCTAAAACCTTTGCTTTTGTGTGGCTTGACAGAGTCCCAATCTCCATGCTAAACCACACTATGTACTGGTTGCTGGACCCTAGTTGTCCTTCTACCCAGACATCTGCGATTCTGTCTCCGTTGGTCAGTACTAGGTCCAAAATCGTCCTGCCTCTGGTGGGATCAAACAGTGTAGGAAGATTGTTCCCCTGATGACTGGTCTGGGACCAGTTTCGAGCTACCTGTTCTTTGACCAGTTTCCATGCCACCTGGTCTGAGACCAGTTTCTCCTTCCAGCTGAACTGATCTGAGATCAGTTATTGTCACTTATGTATCTAAACCACAGGCCTGCTAGGCGGTAGCCAGCATAGTGTAGTGGTTAGTGCACTAGGCTGTGATCCTGGAAGTTTGAATTTGAATCTCACTTTTTCCTAAAATCCTTTTGACACCAAATTTCACTGGTGTGATCCATGGCAGTGTGGAGTTGGTAACAGTAAATCTACACTAAAGGGAGTTGGTGCAGGAAAAAAACTTAAGTGCAACGAAGAAAGCTCCTGTACAGTGGTGAAACTGGCCCCAGATCAAGTGGCTCGGAAACTGGTCTCAGGCCAGGTTGCAAGGAAACTGGTCTCTGACCAGTCGTCAGGGGAGCAAACCTCCTGCAGTGGATCAAGCACCAGCTGCCCAAGACCTGCACCCTGTAGGGAATCTAGGATGCCTCTGCCACTGGCTGAAGCAGCTGCCTGGATGGTCCAATCCATGTCCGGCATATTGAAATCACCCAGCAGCAGAACTTCCCCTCTTGTCGACATCTCGTATATCTTGTCCACTAGCTCCCTGTCCAAGTCCTCCCGTGCCGGAGGCCTGTAGATCACCCTTATCCGTACTGCTGTACCATTACCAGGTTCAAGGGTGATCCACAGTGCCTCAGCCTTCCCCGTCTATCCTGCACCTCTTTTGCCTTTATACTCTCCCTGAGGTACAGGCACTCCCCCTTTTTACCCCCCATCCCCTCCTGAACATAACATAAGCTGGTACATTTGTGTCCCTTCCATGATTAGCAGTGTACCATGTTTCTGTTATTACTGCTATGTCCAGGTCCGCCTCCACTAATGAGGCCTCCAGGTCAGGGATTTTATTTCCCAGACTGGGGGCATTAGTTACCATAGCCTTCCATGTTCTGCAGCGTATCCTCCCTCTGTTCCTGTTTTTTGCTCTCCTGCTTCTTCCCTTCTCCCCAGTTGTCTTTCTTATGTGGCCTCGCTTCCTCTGCTACTCCCTTTCCGCCTCCTTCAGTTGTTCCTCTCATCAACCCATTTTCCTGCATGTGCCCATGGGGGGGGGGTGATACTAAGCCCCCTGACCTTCCTGGCCCCCACCCCCTTGGCCAGTTTAAATGCTTGCTGCTGAAGCATTCAAACTTCTCACTTAGGACTAAGGCTCCCTTTCTGGATGGATGCAGGCTGTCATCCTTATTCAGGCCTGTATCCCTCCAGGTGGGGCCCTAATCCCCCATGAAGCCCAAACCCTCCCTTCTGCTGGATGCAGTGAGCCCTAGCCTCCCCCTTGCCGTGGACAGGTAGTACCTCCGTGAAGGAGACAGAGTGTGCTATCTGCTTTAGGTTCCCCCCCAACATCCTGAAATCCTCCTGGATTCTGCCTCTCTCCACCTTGTCCCCCGCTAGGTAATTTGTCCCCAGGTGGACAATGACATCCAGTTCTTCCCTCCTTGTGATCTATGGATACGCTTCTAATCCCTCCATGCAGTGCTTCCTGGAAGGCCCTTTACCTCCCTCTCCTCCCTGTCAGATGCCCCTAACTTCACTCCCCGGACAATTGAATCCCCCACCAGGAGTAGCTTCCTCCTCCTCTGGGGTCCTCCTCCCCTTCCCTGGGGCTCCATCAGGGAAGACCTACCCATTCTCCTTCATCTCAGCTGCAGGCGCCCTTGTGTGGCTCTTCCGCTCCTCCAAAAACAGCGAGGTGGCAATAACATTTGTTTTTATTTGGCCTGCTTAAGGAACTGCTTCTTGAGTGATTTCTGAATTGACATCAGAAGTCAGAGCGCTCAGCAGCCTACTGGTTAAGGCACTCATCTTTCATGTAGGTGAATTAGGTTTGATTCTGAAAACTGTGTCCTAGTTTGGGACCAGTGGAAGGCAGCAGTGCATAACAGGGGCTCATTCATTCTTTGGGGAGGAGTGCTGCTTTCTCTTCTTTTGATCACTGTACAGTATGGGATCTTTACTCCTGAGGGCAATCAAGATGGCCGCTAGGCTGGGCGTGCTGTAGGTAAGCTCTTTTAAGTCTCTAACCAAGCTCAAAATTTTTAGTATCGTGCTTGTTTTGGTTGTAGCTAACTTCAAATTTTTAAGTTTTAATTGAGTGTGAGTCTATTTAATTTTAATCAGTTAGTTACTCATAGTAGTTAGGGAAATGGCGTTTAGCCAGGGGTTTAAGTAAGTAAGTGTTAGGAGTTTTATTTTTTAGGTAGTTGGCTACCTATGTGTAGTGCTTCGAAAAACTCTATTAGGTTATGCACCATCGGTTTGGTGCAGTTTTGTTCCCAGGAGGTGAAGCGCTGCCATGGAGAACTGACCTTTGATCCTACTCCAGAGTTCAGAGGTCACCTGGGTGTGTCTGCTGAGCTGATATGCTGAAGTGGTATCCGAGTGCTCGTGGTGAGAGCATGGACTGAGGAGTGTGAAGCCAAGCTAGAGTTCATCTGGGAGGGAGTGTTAGAAACAGATGGACTGCAGTGCAGTCGGGAGAGGAGATGTCTTGGACGTGTGTGCAAAGAAACCGTGGCCGCTGCTGAATTGAGCTGGGAAGGTTGTAAGGACTGCCAGCCAGGACTGAAGAACTGCGCTGTGACTGCTGTTGGGTATGTGTCTCTATTTCTCTTGTAGAAATGCAGCAGACATTACTTCCTGATGGGTCAAGCTCATGGACGTAGATGTCTGCGTTAAAACTTTGGGATGGTGAGAGAACCCTCAGGTTCAAATTTTTTTTTATATTATTCATCCCAGTGCTGAGCTGGGAAATAAACTGTTACTTGGCAGTAGTGGAAGAACTGCCTTGAATAATTCATTGTTTTATATAAGTATTTCTGGTGAGAGCAGCAACTGACATCTCATAATTTCAGTATTATTTCTGGGTAGTGACATGTTCTATTACTTGCAGCAGACTCATACTGGACTTTACTAGCTCTACATACTGTGTACTGAATGTGGATTCTCCATCTAAGGGTTACAATTTTAACGTTTTAAACTGGGTGGGTGGGGTTGGGTGAGTGTAATGGTGTGTGTGTGTTTTAATTAGTTTACTCTGTATTACTGTTTGTAAGGTGAGAGTTTTGTTAGTTGGGGTGGTTAGAGTAGGTACTGAAGCTACGGGTAGGGGGAATTGTTGGTTGGAAGCATGGAAAGTACTGTGCTGGTTGCTGTGTGCCAAAGATGACTGGCCCCTCAGCTTAGTTATAACCCCTACCAGCTGCTAGGCCTCTGACTCTTTGATGCCGCTACCATCGGCAGTGGCATATAGACGCTGCAAAGAGGCGGGGATTGTGAGGATGCAGGATGGCAAGCGGTGGGGGGCCGGCATTACTGGTCTGGTGAGGACCAGGAGACACCCCAGAGTAGAATAGACCCAAGAGAGACGCCCGACATGTTTGGTGCCCATAGCCAGGGATCCTGCCGGATCACACAGGCAGGTAGCCAATAGGCCAACCGCCTCTGTTCACCCCCCTGCGGGCAGTGCTATGCAATGCCAGATCGATGAAGAACAAGACAGCCATATGGCAGATTTAATGTTTTGTTCTTCAACAGATCTGGCTTGTATAACAGAGAAGTGGCTGGGTGATGAAGCTGGTCCTGTTCTGAAGGTGAATGTCCCAGCTGGATTCTCTGTCGGCATTGCCCGTGGAGGATCACGGTGGGTGGGGGTAGCCATCTGTTTTAGATCCAGACTGAATTTCACCATGCACCTGCCTGGAACTACTTTGTCATTGGGTCCAGGCGCAGGTTGTTTACTGGCTGGGTGGAGGGTGCAGGAAACCGCAGACTTCATTGTGGAGATGGTGCTGAAGACACCCAGATGGTTAATCATGGGTGACTTCAATGTCTGGACCGGCTATAAATTTTTGCAATTTGGTCAAGATTTCCTCCAGTTAATGGATTCACTGGGCCTTGCACAAATGGTTACCTCTGTGACTCATCAACACAGTCATGCTGTCCGGCCCGGTGGTGCTGAGGGTTGAGGTGCTGGACACCACAGCTCGTGCCACGCTGGCGACCCGGGTTCGGGAATGAGCCAGTCCACCAGGGGTTGGCAGGGGAGAGAGAGGATCAAGCATCTGGAGGACAGCTCCTCTCTTGGGGAGGGATCCAGGGGTAGCCCGGCGCAGCAGTGGCCACGGTGGAGACCGGCGGCACTGCAGTGCACAGGGGCTCACAAGCAGGGAAAACGCTGGGTGGCTGCCTTCCAGACATGGGTGGGAGCACTCACGTCACGGGCTGGGCAGCACTGTACATCCCACGTCTAGGGGCACAACTCTACAAAAAAAAAAAACATCAGCCCGTGATAGGCGACGGCCATCCCAGTGCCGAACTGCCACACGCCCAACACTGGAGTCCCTGCCACTGCCCTCTTAGTCTCCTCAGGCCCTCGTCCTCCTCGGGGAGAAAATAACGCCCTTGAAGATGGCAGGACTTACAGTGGGCGGCATAGGTGAGAGGAGAGGCCCGAAAGAGTTCCGGGGTCTGGCGGAGATAAACAGAATTGGGAAAAAAAAAAAAAGTCATGCTTTGGACTTTGTTATCTTGCTGGGGCTTGAGGTTAATAACCTCAAGATTGATCCAGTTAGTTGGTCGGATCACTGCACACTGAGGTCCTCTTTCGGCTCTTCTATGGAGATGCTTCACTACCGCTCTTTGAAGGGGCTGACCCAGAAGGATTCCAGGTGGTAGTAGATCTCTTGAGCATTTTGGCTTGTGTGATTTAATCGGAGGAGGCAGTGACTGCCTATAAATCGGGCCATTGCCTTGGTCTTCAATGCAGTCACACCAGTCCATATATGACCCCTGACTCAGCGCTTGAGATCCCCACGGTTTGACAGGGAGCTCAGAGGAGCTTAAGTTAAGGGGTTGGAGGTTGGAGCATTGTTAGAGAAGATCTAGGTCTGATGAGGACAAACTGGCTTTGAGAATTTACTATGGTGAGTATCAAAGGGCAATCTCACATAACAAGGCAGTATTTCTGTCCAGGGAGATCGTTGCAGGGAGAAACTGACCAGTTCAGCTCTTCCGGGTGGTGGACAGACTTAAATCTGGTCTCTCTGCAACCAGGAAGAGCTAACTCATCTACTCAGTGCAAAGAGTTTTCTTGGTCTTTCTCTGATAGGGTGTCCTCAATTTGGTCTGGGATCTCTCTGACTGGATCATCTCGATCCAGCTGTATTGAGCTGGTGATGGGGGATATTCTCCACCAGTCTGGAGCGAGCTTAAACAAGTTTCAATAGAAACGGTTTGTGGGGTGGTCTCTGAGCTGTGGCCCATCTTTTGTAAGCTAGATCCAGGCCCAATACCTCCAATAACTAGGTGTTTCCGGTGTTCTCCTAGCTGGGCAACCAGATGTTTCAGGTGTTTGCTGAGGTGATCTGATGTTCCTTTTAGGGGGTCCTAGGGAGTTAAAAGTAGCTTTGTTGAGACCTCTTCTGGAGAAGCCATTTCTGGACCTGGACTGCTTGGCAAATTATAGACACATCTCTAACCTCCCCTTTCTAGGTAAGATTATAGAGAAAATGGTGGCTCTGTAGCTTGAGGAACACCTCATGTCCTTTGACATCTATGAACCTCTCCAGTCTGGGTTTAGGTTGAGGCATAGTGCGGAGACGGCACTAGTCAAGGTACAGAATAATCTTCTCGGGGCCAGAGACTGAGGAGAAGCAGTCAGTTCTCATTCTCCTTGATCTCTCTTCAGCATACGACACCATGGACCATGAGTACTATGGACTCGCCGGTACAGTCATCTGCTGGTTTGAGCCCTACCTCAGAGACAGTATGCAGAGGGTGGTGAAAGAGTTTCTCTCCACTCCCGAAGCCCCTACTCTGTGTAGAGTCCCAGGAGTTGATCCTCTCTCCCATGTTGTTCACGGTGTATATGCTGCCCATTGGCAGGATCATTAGATAACCCAGTCTGGGTTTGATACCCAGTTGTATCTGTCTTTTGCAACTGGGACAACTGATGCTGGTGAGGTAATAAATGTGTGCACCGCTGAGATCCAGGACTGGATGTCATCAACCTGGATGCAACTCAGTCTGGGCAAGACGGAGGTACTAGTGATTGAGCCTGGTCAGACAGGAGGCATGGGAGCCACCGATGGGGGAAGGGGGGGGGACTGGCTTATGACTAGGTTCCTCTGGGCTGGTGGCCTCTACTAAGGTTAAGAATCTAGGAGTCATTCAGAAATGACAGGCTCACACTCAAGACTCTGGTAATGGCTGTAGCCCCGGAATGGTTTTTATCATCTTAGGAACATTGTCCGGATTAAAACGTCGATTTCCCTGGAAGACTTGTCCTCAGTGGTGCATGCATTCATCACCTGTAGACTTGATTACTGCAACGCTTTATACCTCAAGGTGAGTGGAGGTGTCATACGTCTGCAGCTAGTGCAGAACGCAGCGGCCTGGTTGCTAATGGGCCTTCTGAGGTCATGTCACATAACCCTAGTCCTGTGTGAACTGCACTAGCTGCTGGTGAAGTGGCCTATCACCTCCCAGGTCGGCTTGCCGACCTATAAAAGGCCATATATATGGACTGGGGCCTGGCTACCTGAAACCTACTGACACCTTTTCAGACCTCTCGCCCCCTCCGCTTCTCTGAGGTGGGCTTTTTAGCCATTCCTAGGGTGAGGTTGAAATCCTTTACAGACATGGCTTTTTCATCTGTCAGCCTTGCCCTTTGGAACAGGCTTTCCCAGGGCTTTAAGAGGCGCCTGCTCACTGGAAGTCTTTGGGGGGGGGGGGCTGAAATCCTTCCTCTTTCGGGAGGCCCTTAGCACAGTCCGATTTCTAAGCCTTAAATTCACCTCACTGACCAGCACTGCATTAGCAGCTCTGTTTTTATATATACTACTTACAATTTTATTTATTTGTGGATGCACATTTTGAAATGTTATTTATTTCTGATGCTGTTTTGTTGTAATTCCTGTACAGCGCTTCAGAGCCCCTGTGACTGGGAACTTCATACATACTTACTACTGCTGTTTGCCTGCTCCCTGGTGGCTCAGAGGGTTGAAAGACAAGCAGCAGTGAAACCTGCCCAAGCTGATGCTGGCTGCTAAGACACGGGAGAAGCTGGCTTGATGCTGCCAAGGCAGTGTTGTATAGTAAGCTGCCAGTACTCAGAAAATGGAACAAAGACAGTGCATCATTTGCTAGGAGCAACATCAGGAGAGGAGTTGGGATCATCCCTCCCTGTTGGCTGTCAAGGACACTGACATGCCTTTGCATGGGTACTGATGATCGTACTCTCAGGGCCTCCAGCATTAGTCCCTCAGGGATAAGACAAATAGGTGGCTGAGGTTGGCTGAAGAGTAGCAAGGAGGAGGATAAGGGAGAAAAAAATTACTGTTGCCTGATCCAGCCTCACTCAAGGAGAACCCAAGCACAGCTAGGTAGACACACAGGTGGACCGAACTTGAATGCAGAGGCATAAAAGCAAAAGAAAAAAGACCTAAAGAAATATTTCCTCTTGTGTTGCAGGGCCTCAGGACTGTATGGGGCTGCAGAGCAAGAACAATGACTAGACCTTCAGGAATGAGCATATCTCTTGCAGGATTTCGACTCTTCATCATTTCAAAAGGCCTTCTTAATTTTAATCAGCTATTTGCTGAGATGCAATACTCCCCCTAAAGAACTTCCTCTGCTTCTGCCTAAGGGAGGACAGATCTCATGACTTCTTTAATGTGTCAGCATGGCTGATTTAGTCGAGCAAGGAAAAAGTACTGTAAATAAGGGTATTGTTGGAAAAGTTTTGTTTCTAATTATAGTGCCATTAGATACAAGAAATGCAGCATGACCACATGGAATCAACAGTCACAAAAAGTCTAGTTCAGTTAGAGAAAACCAATTTAGAACATGTTTGAATGTTGATACTACAGGCAACAGGAAAACAGTTTAAAAGGACCAGGCCTGGGGAATTAAGTTACCTTTTCTTAATGAAAGGCGCTTCTTGGTTCTGAGTGACTAAATACTTTAGTCGAGTTTAACTTGTTTTTTAACTACAAAATGGCAAGCCTTTGTTCTGCTCTTCAAACTGTATGCAATAAAACTGACTTTGCCAAGTTGGTGAGTATCTTGTGTTGTGTACTACACGTGAACACTAAACACCTTGGCACTGTTATAGTGAATTTCTTATTGTGGTCAGAGTACCTTTGGCAATAAAAGTCTTCTGTGAACAAATAAATGGTAGTCCATATAAAGCAGATGGCATTTAGTGTCGATGGTAAGAAGAGGACTGCATGTAATAGCTATTCTACACTTGAATGATTCTGTGTGTCCATTTTTTCCACTTTGAAAAAGCTGCTCATGAAAGGCTAGGAACTGATGTCATTGGAAACTGTTCCGATTTGATTACTAGGAACGTTTTATGTTAACTTTATATTAGTTTAGCAAGTTTTTATTTCTCTATACAGCTGTGATGTTATTTACATTGTATAAACACGGTTGTGGTAATGCGGTTCCCCCAGTACCTTATTTATTTGAAATTGTTTTTCCAGGTAAATAATAGAGAGATATGCAAGCAAACTCGTTTACAGATGTGACCTGGCATAAGGAGAGCAAGGAGGAAAAACAATATTCTACAATATAACAAAATACAGGCAGTAAATATACAAGAGGATTAAAAATATACAAAAATTACATTTGAGACGTCTGCAGGTGAAAACAGATAATATGCTACGGTTCAGGTGCAGTCACGGGTAGATAAAATGTGCTGTCTGAGGAACTGTTTGGCACATGAGATGCTAATGGGGAGAGAGCCCAAAAAGTAGATTATTCCAAAGGTCAGGAAGCCAGTAATGGAAGGCAAGACCTTTTTTTTTTTTGTGTGTTCTTTGTTTATCCACCTCCTTACTTGCCTCTGGTCTGCCACTCCTTCCAGCTGCACAAGCCTCCTGCGACCCCTGCCTGACCCCCCTTGCACCCCAGATCGTGAGCCGACCCAGGTGGCCCGCATATCCCTTCGGGTGGGTCCTTTCCTCCCAGGGAAAAGCGCCAGGAGGGCAACTAGCGTGCTAGGCATCAGTCCCCGAGTGCTGCTGAGGTGGATTCGGAGGCGTCATGGCATCTCGGGTCGACAGGAGTGTGGCAGCCATCATCCGGCAGACCAGAAGGCCCGGATTTTCTGCTTTTCCTCCCCGGGGCGTGGTGTGCCACGAACGTCTGGGCAGAGCCGACGTTCATCATGCCCCCATGTGCATTGGAGCTTCGCTGCTAGTCTCCCCGGCCTCCGCCAGGGGGTACCAGACAGCGAGCCACGTCCCCTCCGTCCCCCCGGAGTAGGCAAGCAGTCATAGGATGCTCAAGCCTACTCCCCCTGGCCGGCTCTCCAGCGACCCAAGTCCGTTTCCGAACCCGGGTTGCCGGCATCGAAAGCGGAAATCCAACCGCTGTGCCGACGAGCCGGCTGGAAGGCAAGACCTTGATGTATGTACAGTTTTCCAATAAGATATTAAAAAAATGAGAACTGACCACATTAGGTGCTCACTAAAACAGCTGTTTGTTACGTACTCTGTGGAGGCCCTATCCCAAAACCAAATGCCACTTGCTTGCCCTGTCATAGTAACATAGTAATTTAAGGTCAAAGGAACTCTAGATCCATCATGTCTGCTGCCTATGCCACCACTTCACAGGCAGGGATGAATGGGTGTGCTGTGCAAACAGTACTTTATAGGGATTCGCTCCGCACTGTACTACACAGGGTACCCTGTGAGTACTTTGGTTAAGGCCTGCACTGTCCTCTTACCCACTATCTCCACTGGAAGGCTGTTCCATACGTTCACCATCCTCTGGGGGGGGGGGGGGAGTGCCACCCTAACATTACCCTTCGATTTACCACTTCTGGGCATGTCACTGTGTCTTCCTGGAGGACACCAGATTGAGCGTCTCAGTCTGTTCAATCTTAAGGCTACTATGAAGTGGAAGACTGGGATCATGCTAACTGCCCGCCTCCTCTTCTGCAAGGTGAACATGTTAAAGGCCCCCAGTCTCTCCTTATAGCTTTTGTCCCCATACTCTGACTATTCTGGCGGCCCTGCATTGCACCCTACTTGACTGGGTAGAGAAGGTTCAGAGGAGGGCAACGAAGATGGTGCATGGATTGCATCACAAGTCCTATGAAGACAGGTTGAAGGAACTGAACATGTACTCCCTGGAGGGAGGGAGAGAGAGAGGGGATATGATAGAGACATACAAGTATCTTACAGGGAGGAACAGGGTGCAGGAAAACACTATTTTTAAGCGAAAAAGATGTTCCAGGACTAGAGGGCATGGGATGAAGTTGGAGGGAGGAGCGATTCAGAGGAAACATGAGAAAGAATTTCTTCACAGAACAGGTGGTGGACAAGTGGAACACCCTGCCAGAGGAAGTGGTGGGGGCTGAAACAATCACGGGATTTAAGAATGCATGGGATAGACATAAAGGAATTCTGGAGGTCAGGGGTAAGGGGCAACAGACTTCTAGGAAAACAAACTGAACTTACAAGCTCAAATGGGCAGACTGGGTGGGCCATAGGCCCTTATCTGCCGACACTGTCTATGTATCTATGTATCTATGTAACTGCTGTCTATGGTGGCCAGTAAGGGACACGCTCGATCCTGATACTGCTGGCAACTTCAGTGCCTCTGTTTAAAAAAAAAAAAAAAAAAAAAAATCAATACAAAAAATAAACAACATAAGCTCTCTCTCTTTTTGCAACTGTTTATTTCTGGCTATCGGGGTAAAAAGGGGGGCACTCAGACACAGACACAGACAAAATTGGCAGACAGAGTCGTAGCTGTCAGTAAAACAGCATGCTCAATGGAAACGACTGCTCTCACCATTTAAACAGTAAAAACACCACAAAAAACACAATGTAAGAAGCAGATCTAAAGTAATAAAACCAACTGTGATAGACAGATAACCTCAGGAACACATCAGGACACTGCACTGCCAAGGAAACATTTTTCAACTGTGACTTAATAGGGGGACTATTTTTTTTTTTTTTACCATTTAAGATATTGAAACCTCCTTTTTAATATTTTTGACTTTTTTATGTTTTTACCCATTAAATAATTAGTTGTTTTTTTTTTGGGGGCATTTTATTAGCGCAATAACACACTCCGAGGTGTGGGTTATGTCCTGATAAGAGCACGCCCAGGTGCATAATGCTTGATGCACATAACACACCTGGGCCTGCTCTTATCAGGACATAACCCAAACCTTGTTGTGTTATTGCTTGTGTAACTGTTTCCTCTAGAAGTATTCATCCATAGCCACCTACCACCCACTCAACCTCTCCAGTCGGGGCTGTTGGGACTTAGTAGGTACCTGAACTGCTTGTAGAGTGCTTTTCCCCTCAGGTGGCATCTATTCTGGTCTACAGGGTACTCATTTCAATGTTTTTTCAGTGTATGATTTCCCCTGAAGAGAGTGTGAGAAGAATGTGAGTACCGGGAATGGCAGTGTTGTAAAGCAACTTACATGGGAGAATGTATATATAGGATAAAGTATGGGGTGCAATATGTTACGAGAATTTAACACACACGCGAGTTGTTGGATGGCACACAAACCCCAGAGGGTGAAGCTCGATGGGGTTTATGATAGCCATCCAACAACGAGGGTGTGTGTTAAATTGAGCTCAACACTGCACCCATATTTTGTTTATATAATTGAAGGGCTACTTTTTTTTTTAATGTTGAGATTTGACTTTCCAAAAAGAACTGGGATCTTACCTTGGAGATGAACGTTTTTATTTGTCTGAGAAAAAGAGAACTGTGCTTGAACATTAACATTAAATTATTTAATTGGTAATCAGAATGAAGAGAATAAACACTTAAGAGTTTATAACTGTGCAGATGCTTCCGGTAGAGTTTCATGTTGCAACGTCTGTTTTGCAGTGATGTCGTCGTTTGACCTACAGAGGAAAGGTTAGGGTTGAAAGGGAGAGCAGTTAGGGATCGTGGCAAAAGTGTGAACTGTAGAAGTCAGGTTTAGGTGATGTGAGGCTGGTGGAGAATATATTAAATGGAGATAACGCCACTAAGTACAGTAAGTGAATTTTCCTAGTCTGTGGTGTATGAATTGAAACGGACAGTTGAAAGCTCGCACTGTGTTTGTTTAGTTTGTGTCTCGAGTGCTTTGCTAGGGGAAGGGAGTGCGTGAATGTCGTAACACCTACTCAGGTGTTACGGTATTTAATACTCGTTTTTTTCTACGTAAAAAAAAAAATGGAGCCCATTAATTATTCTCTTATACACCACCTCCATGTACATCTCATGTGTTTTCCATGCACATCCTAGATCACATCATTCATTACTGATCAAAAAAATCATATACAATTTATTAAAGCTATACTAAATTAAAAGTGGGAAACTCTATCCCTTTAACAGTGCAACAGGTAGTGTGTCTAATCCTCTTCAAAAAATTCTGAAGCATTTTCATAGTTTACCATGTACTAGTTTGGATTAGAGTCATTAAAAAATGGTCTGTATTAGCAATTGTTCCCTTTTCATGTAAAATTACATATAATAAAGATACCCACCTCAGACAATGATGAAGAAAAGTGGTTGCAGTTTTTATGCATTAAATGGTAGGAATTTCCTTTAAATTCCTTTCCAAGTTCTTCTGCTATTCTTTCAACATCTTCTTCTGTGAAATCAGTACTACCCAGCACTATGGATTCCCTGAAGATCAGAGGAAAGATTATCAGCAAGAAAGCTCTTAGAAAGAGTGGATCATACACACCTATAGCGTACATACCAGAATGGATATGCTGTGCAATGCCTCTTGTCACTTGGCTACTGATGCTCCCTTTCTTGCTCATCGTTGTTTCCTATATGCAAGCCTTTCAATACGTCCTCTTGCCTCCCACTGCATCATTCACTGTGCTTCATTCATTTCTAAATATAGATTTTGTGTCTCTCCCTCCTTTAATTTCTCTCAACCCCTCCTCTTCTTAGGCACTTTCCTCTACGGACTCCCGCATATTCTTCATCCCATATTCCAAATCCACTGCTGGGCAATCCACTTTCTCTTCTCATCTTCATTCCCTCTGGAACTCCCTCTCCCCCAGACTTCGACTGTCCTCTTCCTATCTTTCACTGCCACCTCAAACTTCTTTTTGCTCCATCTTGCCCCTGCTCTGACACTGGTTAGTCTGCCACTTACCTAACTTACTTCTTGTGCCTACTTTACTACTCCTGCCTTCTTCTCTGTCCTAGTATGTGTAATTCCTTTTCTCCTTCCTCGCTTCTATTTTTGCCTCTTCCTCTGTACAGTTATTTTATTCATTATTATATTGCTTAATTATGCAAATTCCTAACTGACTCTAATTCATGTTAATACAACCGGTTTACTGTTGTTTTATAACCTTGGTAATTCACGTATGCCTGTATATGACTTTTTTTGCACTGACTGTATTTCACCTTCGAATGTACATTTGCTTCCTATTCCCCTTTCCCCCAGGTTGCACCAAGAAATGAACCTTGGTTCAGTGTGCCTATCCTGATTACTACATTTCAATAAATAAATAAACTAAATAAATACAGGTTCTTATATTTCTGCTGATACAGAACTATATTAGAAATACTATGAAAAACATTTATAACGTGCTAAGTTAGCCAAATTACACCAAAGGTCAGCTGTATAAAGACGTGATACCTAAAAGAGGAAAACAACCAAGTTAGATGATTGGACACATCTTAATATTTGACGTGGAATCTTTGTAAATGAGCAGTTGTGCTCAATGGTACTTTCTGAATAACAATGAATGAATAAATAAATATGAGTGATATCTTAACAGGAACATAGAAAGCATCTGTGAAGGGAGAAGCCTGGACAGCACATCAACGCCTGCCCCTTTTTGCAAATCCAAAGCCAGTTTTCTGCATGACTGAGACAAATGGCTGACAGTTCCCTCCAGTTCTAGAAAATATTCAAGTTACAGATGAAACATTTAACTGGTTATATTAAACAAGACACAAGCGATTACTACTTGTCCTCCCAAAATGTGGTTTACGAATTTATGGTGGTCAAGAAATCATCAGTTGTGTCGTTTGATATGGCCAATTAAATTTTTCATTTGTAACTGAGGAGCTCTGCAAAGCATATAACAGGTTTGGAGTGCTCATTTCAATACCCAGCCAAACTTTATGTTACATGTGTCAAGTAAAGTATTTGGGGGACCTTCCCCATATAGAGAAAATCAAGGTGCAGCGTTAATCAGAATTCGGAATCCAGGAGACAGGGGCCATCTCAGAATCGGACACCTAAGCAGTGTTGGTCTAAACTCCCTTTTTGGGTTGCCATTTGCTGGACACAGAGATGAACACATGGCCTTTCTGACTGATTTGTATGATGGAACATGGTTGGTTGTTATCTGAACACTCCTGAAACTACATTTGTGAGTTGTATATAAATCATGCAAAATGGCATCCTCCATGTCAGTGGCTCAGTAGGTAGCACACTCACCTCTGGGGGCTGGAAGATCAGATGGTCGTGGATTCTAGTCTCACACCAGGCACTTGGGGGTCATACCTGTACCTGACACTGTAGTGCAGTATGAGATGGGCACTGCACTAGTAAGATTACATTCTTTGGATGAGATGTTAAAAGCGAGGTTCACTTTGCCCATCTCTAGTCATTATCCAGATAGAAGTAAAAGATACCATGGCACTTGTCGACAAAGAGCGGGGGGGGTTCCCTAGTGTCACAGGCAACATTCCCCCCTGTAAATAAAACAGGTTCATGCAACCCCCCCCCGATGCAGCCGGAAAGAAGCTATAGTAGCCTAGTGTGCCCTTCCTGCTCAAAAAAGTACAGATAAATAAATGTGTAATAGTGGACACACTAGTACTATACCATGAAGCACCCTGCCTTCCCCACAATAATATCCACTGGCTGCACTCACCGACTCTTTCATTCGCAAGATCTGGGGCTTGAAGAGGCATTGATTCCTTTCTGGTCTGATCCTGTGACTTCACGGATTTGGTTGTCAGGTTCCACATTTCAACATGTTATATATGAATCATTTTCTGGTTACATTGGCATACAGTCCGATATTCAATATTTCTAGACTTTGAACTTTTTAATTCTTCTGGCCATCCAGCAGACCTGGGTTTGATTCCCACAACCTCCACTTGCATGCTCTGTGACCCTGAGAAAGTCACTTAACCTTCCCAGTGCTCCTGGGTCGCTCCTGAAAAAAGGCCTTGAGCCTAATGCCCTTAGCCAGTCAGGCACAAAAACTCTTTGCTGCCTACATGATGGCTCATAGAACCTGAGCAGACTATACTCCAGATAACAGGGTAACTCCCTGCTCAGAAGACAGGACAAGGGAGAAAAAGGAGAAATTTACTTCATACTTACCGTAATTTCCTTTTCTAGTTGCTCCAACGTTGTCAATGGGAAGTCATAACTACTGGGTATAGTGCATCCCTACCAGGGTAATGGCACAGCCCAAGCTTTAGAATGTTGGGTATATGAGGATTCCAAGCAGCAGCAACTCCCCAGTCACTACTGGTTCCATGTGATAACAGCGAAGACACTACAGCAAATGCGACAAGAACGAGTGCAAATTGCTGAATACAAGAACGGCGATCTGCAGTACAGCTCATCCGAAAACAGCAATAATCCGCACCATGTGTTCCACAGCAGATATCTACTAAACTTTATATGCGCCGGGGGGGGGCAGAGCCCCCCCGCACCTCCCATATTTATTATAATCAACTCCAGGGGGGAGCCTGCCACTGCAGTATAGGGGAAAATTCGGGAGAGGGCTATTCGGGGGGGGGTAACCTACGGAAAGAGGGAGGGGAGACCACCTCCAGGAGGGCAGGGAGCAGGAACGCAACAAAAAAATGTTAAGTCCCAACAAACACACACAAAAAAAACCCAACACATTACACCCACAGACCTAGCCAGATCTGAACCTGGATGCCCCCACACCAGCGGTATAGATTACCTCCACAAGCCCAAATGGCCAGCTGGGAACTGCCTGGCCAAACTACCTCCTATATTCTCATTCACTTGACCTTCCTCCTACTGTCGCTGTATCCTTCTGCCACAGTTATTGTCATCTTACACTCACTCTTCTGATGTTCGCTCTCCTTTCACGCTCATTCTTTTCACAGGTGGTCAAACGGAATTGCTCAACTTGACTTGCCCATATCACGGGATACCATCACTACTGACCTCGCAGTACCTCAATAAACTTAACTACCACAATGTCCATTTGATAAGAGACAAACATTAAACTGAATACTTAATATAATCTACCTTCTAGTAGAGACTGCCTTACCTTGTTAGTGGATTCTAAAAGAAGGTGCTCCTCACCTCTAACACTAGGTTTGGTTGAATTGATCCTCTTTCTGGAAAAGCCGCGTAGCTAAACAGACTCATCATGCACCAGCAAATTCCTCTGCAACTTAGAAGTTGACAACAAACACAATGATTAACTCTGGCAAGCAAAACTGTATCCCATGAAAACTACCTGAAACAAGGAAAACACCCATACTGAGTTATGACTGAACCTGTTAAGATGCGTGATTGCAGTCAGACTGAGAAATCTTTCTTTTTTTTTTTTTTTGTTGAAAAAACAATGCAGCAGATTAAAATCGAATGATGCCCAGAAAGTCATAATAGGGGGTTTTAATTAAAACAACTGACATCCCCCACTGGCATACTGGATAATAATATTCTCCCACAGGATCAGGCTCCTGGGTGGGTCCCACTGACAATGTTGGAGCTAACAGAAGAAAAAATTACTCACTGTAGTAATCTTCTTTCTTCCAAGGTCTCCTTTAGCATCAGTAACTATTGCAGTCTGCTGGATAGCTATCACTGTCCCGGAAGTGGAATGTATGGTAATGAGATTTATGAATTAGCTAATCAGGAAGAAGCTGTGGAATGTGCTGAGGAGAGAGGGAAGGAGGCTTCAGACTTTTTTTTCGAAAATAGGACAGGCAAATGCCCAAGGAAGAACCAACAGGAATAAAAAAAACATTTATAATAACCAGAACCATAAACTTTGCTCCAAAGGCCATCCAAAGTTAACATATTGGAAGTTTTATTGAAAAAAGCAAAAGACAGAGGCCTTCTTCTGAAGGTTATTTGGGGAGGATGGGTGGGAGCTTACTGATGCTAAAGGCACCTTGGAAGAAAGAAGATTACTATGGTATTTTTTTTCTTCTTACCCCAGGGGTCCTTTAGCATCAGTAACTATTGTAGACTACAAAGCAGTATAATGGGAGGTGGGTAGAGAACCTATTTAGGAAAAAGGCTATGCAAAACCGCTCTACCAAAACTGGCATCGGATCTGGATGGCACATCTAAGCAGTAGTGCTTAGTGAAAGTGTGCACAGTCTTCCAAGTTGCTGCTCTGCAGACTTCCAACAGTGGAATGCCTCTCGCAGCTGCCACTGACGCAGCAGTACCCCTGGTAGAGTGGGCTCTAAGCCCCTCAGGGGGGTGCTTGCCAACCTTGTCGTAACAGAATCGAATACAGGAGACTATCCAACGAGAGATAGTTCTCTTAGGAGCTGGTCTTCCTCTACCCACTTCCCCATAGGTGAGGAACAGCTGTGTGGAAGAGCCCCTAGCCTGCTTGGTGTGCTCCAAGTAGTAAAGCAGGGCCCTTTTGACATCCAGGCTATGGAGCTTCTGCTACGCTGGAGTGGACTTCTCTGTGAAGAACACAAGCAAAGTGACTGACTGATTACAGTGGAATTCAGGAACCACCTTGGGCAAGAACTTTCTGTTAGTCCTGAGCTCAATCTTGTCTCTGTGTGGGATGAAGTAGTTGGGCTCAGTGAAGAGGGCCTGCAACTCTAAAATCCTTCTAGCAGAGGTAATGGCCACTAAAAACACAGTTTTCCAAGTCACGTACTTAATATGGGCTGTAGCCATGGGCTCGAAAGGAGGCTCCATAATCTTGGCAATACAGAGATTCAGGCTCCAAGGAGGAACAGGCTCCCTAAGTAGAGGCTGAATGTGAAGGAGACCGCTGAAAAACTACTTGAATACTGGCTCTGAAAAAATCAACTTGGCCTTTCTCACAGAAAGGTACAGTAAGCTGATACAGCAGCCAAATGAAGTTTCAAGGAGGAAGGCCTTAGGCCTGAGTCCTGTAGGTGTACCAAATAATGTAGAATACTAGGAATAGACACTTTGAAAGGGTTGAAATTCTTCAGCTTACACCACATGGAAAATCTTTTCCACTTGGCTGCACAAGTCTTCTCTGTACTAGGCTTTTTGGACATCCTCAGTATATTCAGAATCTGCTCCGAGCACTGACAGCCTGGAAACTCTAACTCCTCACGAGCCAGGCTTTAAGGTGACGGGGTTTCAGATCCGGATAAGCCACCCCTGTCTGGGGAAGAGACAGAAGGGAATGGCTGAGGAGGAGACGAATAGGCTTGTTGCAGGACATGGACATCAGAAGAGGATACCATGCCTGTCTCGGCCAATCTGGTGCCACCAGAATCATTGCTGCAGACCGATTTCTGAGCTTTAACAAAGTTCTGAAAATCAGAGAAAAAGGAGGAAAGGCATACAGAAACTTTCCTGTCCATTCCAGATTTAAGACATCTGTTGGAAGGGTTCCCAGAACTGGGGGCCTGCAACAAAACAGAAGAAGTTGATGGTTTAGGGGAGAGGCAAACAGACCCACTTCTGGTGTGCCCCATCTCCTGAACACTGTGGCTAACACCTGCTTGTTCAGGCACCATTCGCTGTGCCCCTGGTTGATACAACTGAGGGCATTCACCAGGATGTTGTCCTTTCCTGGAAGGTGTATGGCTGACAGACTGTCCCCAGGGAGTAGGCCATGCTCCAAATCCTCATGGCCTCTAGGCACACTACAACAGACTCTGTGCCCACCTGCTTGTTTATGTAGAACATAGCAGTGGTGTTGTCTGTTCTGATCTGGACACTTTGTCCTTTTATTTGATGAGCAAATGCTTTGAGAGCTAGGAATATGGCCGAGTTCCAGCAAACTGATGTGGGCCTGTGATTCCTGTGGAGTCCAGGAGCCACTGATGGAACAGCTGTCCATGTGAGCTCCCCATCTAAGCAGAGAAGCATCTGTAGTAATGATTGTTTGGGGGGTGGAAACCTGGAAGAATACCCCCCACTGACAGGTTTTTGGAGTCCTTCCACCTGAAGTAGGTGTTTTGTAACTGGAATCAATTTGGACAGAGAGTGTTCTTTGAGATCAGCGAGATCTTAGATAGTGCTGAATGTCTCTCATTCTGAGCCCAACTCCTGGGACCACCGCTAACATGGGTGCCATGTGGCCAAGGAGCTGTAGAAAATGTCTGGCTGGCCTGGGATGACTCAGGACAAAGGAATTTGCCACAGTTAGAAAATTATCTATTCTTTCTCTGGGGAGAAAGGCCCTGCTGTGTACAGTGTCCAGCTGAGCTCATATGAATGCGAGGAGCTGAGTTAGTGCTAGGTGTGATTTCTTCAGGTTTATGATGAACCCCAGCCCTTGCAGGGTGTCTCTTGTTAAGGAGAGAGCCTGTTCCAAAAGGGAAGGAGACTTTGTTAAAATTAGCCAGTCGTCCAAGTACGGGTATACTGATACCCCTTTTTCCTTAAGTGAGCTGCCACTATGGCTAGACACTTGGTGAATACCCTTGGAGCAGATGTCAGGCCGAAGGGCATGGCTGCAGACTGGTAGTGCCCTGAAGGAAGCCTGAACCTGAGAAACTTCCTATGGGCCTGCCTGATGGGGATATGAAAGGAGGCGTCTGAGATCTAGAGGCGCTAGCCAGTCTACCTTCTGTAAGGCCTGAATTACCAGATTCAGAGTGACCATCTTGAATTTTGGCTTTAGAAGGTGCCTAATTAGGTATCCAAGGTCTAAAATAGGCTGCCACTCCCATTTTCTTTTGAGTCAGGAAGTACCTGGAGTAGAGACCCTTGTCCCTTTGATGGACAGGCACGCTCTCCACTACTTTTGCTTCCAAAAGATGTTTTACTTTACCTCCAATTCCAATAGAAGTTTTTCTGTTGAAGTCAGAGGTTTGGAAATCTGAGTTCTTTTTTGGGCTGGCATCTTTCTGAAGAGACAGACCCTTTTCCACTACCTCCAGGACCCACTTGTCTGTGGTAATAAGGGTCCAGAAGTGGAGGTAGTGAGAGAGCCTGCCCCCTACAGGCAGAGGGGAGGTGACCTGGGCTGAGGAGTCAGGGCTTCTGCTAAGTGGCAGGAGCAGGAGAGGAAGATGATCTCCTTTGACCCCTCCTGCCTCTTCCTCTATAATAACCCCTGAACTGTGATAGGTCAAAGTGAGGAGGAAGAGAGTTAAAAGGTTTGGGATAATAGCCCCTGCCTCTGTTACCCCTGTGTTGAGGCTTGTGGGACCCTTAAGCCCTAGTCTTAGCTGTGTTACTCTCATAGGTTGATTTGTATTCGTCAACCTTTTTCATGTACTCCTCAGTCCTGGAATCAAAAGGAGATTTCTGTCACAGGGAAAATCCATTGCTTTAGACTGAGTGTCCTGTGACGGGTTTGTTGATCTAAGCCAGGCGAAGCGCCTCAGGGAAATACCCTGAGCCATTACCCTTGAGGCTGCATCACTGCTATCATCCACAATGTGCAATTGGTCTTTAGTGGCTTCCAAAGCTGTTTTAGCTGTCTCCACTAAATCCTTAGCCATGGAATCTGACCCATGTTTGACAATGGCTAACACAGAGTTCCACAGAGCCTTTTGATATTTAGCTGTACAAGCCATGTAAGAGGCCAGGTGAATAAGGAGGGAGGCTGAAGTGTATGTTTTTCTGGCCATAAAATCCAGCCTCTTAGAATCTTTTTCTGGATGCTGGGAGGAAAAAGGAACCCCAGCCTTATCACAAGCTGCTTGCTGCACCACTCCTTCGTGACTTGGATGAACAAACAGAAAATCTGTATCAGTTTTAGAAAACTGGTATTTCTTGTCAGCTCTTTTTTCCACCCCTGGGGCAGAAGTAGGGGTCTGAAGAATCTTCATAGTGTTCTTCCTGAAAGGTTTATAAATGGGAAGAACTAGTTTCTTAGTGGGAGGAAGACCCTTCACTTCTCTTTAGTCCTGGTCTTCCTCCTTATCCTGGCTGGACTCTTGAAGGGGAAGATCAAGAGTGTCTGCCATATGTTGCAAAAAAGAGAACAGAGAGGAATTATCCTCCTGGTCCAGGGATGCCCCAAAATGAGGGTCAGGAGACATGTCGGGTTCCGGGACGCTACCTTCCAAAATGTCATCCCTGGGCTCATCAAAATAATCATTTTTCATCCCCCTTGTCCGCCCCTACAGCAGAGGGAGCATTAGAAGGGAGTCTAGGAAAGTCAGAAGCACCAAAAACAGAATCCATACCTCGAATAGTCTAACAAAGGTGCCAAGCTTTTGCCATATCCTCCATAAAAGGAGGTCCCCTGGAAAATCTTGGGGCCCACCCTCCTGGGCTTCAACACTTTTTATTTTATCTTTATACTTTTTCCCCTCTGCATCCCCACCTCTGGCAACGCCTGGAGGAGCAGCAGGATTTTTCTCTTTACATATCTTTTTAGTTGCCACTTCATCAGTGCCCTTTGAAATTTTTGATTTAGGAACTTCATCAGCCCATTTCGCCTTATTTTTTTTGAAGACACCTCATCAGTGCCAGGTTTAGTGGTCTTTGTTGTAAAAGGCACTTCATCAGCACCTGTACTAGGCTTAGATTTTAAAGATGCCTCAACACCATCTGTATTATTTCTATTTTTAATAGGCCCTTCATTGGTAGCCTTGGGTCTATGCTTAGGACCAGATGAAGTCATTTCTGTAAGCCTTTTTGCTCTATTTCTTAATGACTCTGAACAGAATTTGGAGCAAAGGACACAGTAATGATCTGGACCAAAACACTTAAAACACACACAGGTCGTGAGTATCCACTTTAGCTAAAATTCTTTGGCAGTAAAACCTGTAGGTCCAGTCCTTCTCTTAGGGATTTCTGACATGCCCAATTAACAGAAAACCTCTAAAAAGAATGCTGAACCATTTAAAAGAGAGGTTCAATGGTCGGTTCCCTCGTGGTAAGAACTGTGACTTTCTTTTCAGAGTTAAAATAAAGTGAAAATCGTTGGTTCCCCAAAGACAAAGGGAACCGTGAAAAAAAAAAAACACAGCAAAACTGTACTAAAGGAACTGTGAAAACACCAAACGTGGTACTAAGTTCTTTAAAAAATAAAGAAAAAAGGGAACCGCAAAACCGAATGAGAGACGCTTTTCCCGGGAACTGAGGGGAACCGCAAAAATCAAATAAAAATACTCAGCACACTCAAAATACTGAAAAAAACTAGATAAATGTTAACAGTCTTGAAGAAGACAACTTCTTCTAGTCAGGAAAGACAGCACCTCAGAGACAGTGTTGCTCAGTCCAGAGAAGAAAACATTCTGAAGTCTCCTTCCCTCTCTCTGCTCAGCATATTCCACAGCTTCTTCCTGACTGGCTAATTCATAAGTTTCATTACCATACATTCCACCCCCGAGCAGTGATCGCTATCCAGCTGACTGCAATAGTTACTGATGCTAAAAGGACCCCTGGGGTAAGAAAAGGAAATTACAGTAAGTATGAAGTACATTTCTTCTTTCTGTAGCACTCCACATTGTCAATGGGAAGTCATAACTACTGGGTTCTGAGAAGCAGTACCCAGAACAACCGGGAGGGGGGAGAATATTAGCCCATATGTCAAAAAAACAGTACTGTAAGAGATTACCTATGAACTGCTGACGACGACACAGAAACATAGACTTTGACGGCAGATAAGGACCACTTGGCCCACTCAGTCTGCCCATTTCCCTACCTATTGGATAAGCTGCAGATCCTACTTAACCAACAGACTACTTCCTCCTACCCCCCCACTAGAATTACCTTATGTCTGTCCCATGCAATCTTGAATTCCCCCACTGTTTTTGACCTCACTACCTCCTCAGGAAGGCCGTTTCGTGCGTCCACCACCCTCTCTGTGAAAAATACTTCCTCACTTTGCCCCTGAGTCGTTCCCCCTCCATCTTCAAATTGTGTCCCCTTGTTCTTGCACATCTTTTTCTGAAAGATGCTACCCTCTTGGACTTTGCTGATTCCATTGAGGTACTTGAAAGTTTCTATCATGTCCCCCCTCTCCCTCCTTTCCTCCAGGGTATATATATTAAGCTCCTTTAGTCTCTCTTTGTATGGCTTCTGGTGCAGACCCTGTACTATTTTAGTTGCCCTCATCTGGACTGCCTCCATCCTGTCTGCGTCCTTGTGGAGATGGGGTCTCCAAAACTGCACGCAGTACTCAAGATGGGGTCTCACCAACTGTCTCTACAGAGGGATAACAACTTCCTGCTTTCTGCAGGTGATGTCTCTCCTTATGCATCCCGGTATCCCCCCCTGACCTCCATATTTCCTTCTCATTGCTTGCCTACCTTTAGGTAATTTGATATGACTACCCCCTTCCATTATTGTTGTTAGCACCCCCCTCACTGTGTACTCTTCCCCTGAGTTTTGTTTCCCAGGTGCATTACTTTGCACTTCTTTGCAATGAATCTAAGCTGCCATACTTTTGACCATTCTTCCAACCTTGCCAAGTCCCTTCTCATCCTTTCCACCCCCCCTTGTGTATGAACCCTGTTGCAGATCTTTGTCTCCTCTGCAAAGAGGCATACATTTCCTTCCAGCCCCTCTGCAATGTCACTTAAAGACATTAAAGAGGACCAGTCCCAGCACTGAACCCTGCGGTACCCTGCTAGTAACCCCCTTTCTTTGGAGTGGACTCCGTTTACTATTACCCTCTGCATCCTGTTGTCCACCCAATTTTTTACCCAGGCTACCATCCTGGGACCCACTCCCAGGCTTGCTGCCTGCAGTACTCTGCGACCAAAGGCCGCATCAGCAGGGCTCTGAACATCCAATCTGTAGTGTTTGGTGAATGTTTTGACAGAAGACCACGTAGCTGCCTTGCATAGCTCTAAAACAGATGCGTCCCCCCCCTCTCTGCCCAGGAAGTAGCCATAGCCCTGGTAAAGTGAGCTTTGATAAGGGCTGGGGGCCTGTTCTTTCCTGTGACATAAGTCTTAGCAATTCAGACCCTCACCCACCTAGCTAGGGTGGCCTTCAAGGCTTTTTGACCCTACTTGGCTGCTCCGAGGAGAACAAACAGGCTATCCAATTTCCGGAACTCAGATGTCTGTTTGAGGTAAGTCCTAACAGCCCGTTGCATATCTAACTTGTGCAACTCCTTCTCCTTTGGGTGAGATGGTTGCAGATAGAAAGATGGAAGACATATTTCCTGGTTCACATGGAAGTCTGTGGGCCCTTTGGGATGAAAGATGGGACTGTTCTGAGTACCACCTTGTCCTTATCCATAATAAGGTATAGTTCTTTGTGGGACAAGGCCTGGAGCTCATCAATCCTCCTGGCTGAGCACACAGCAATACAAAAACACACCTTGTAAGACATCACATCCGGTGGAATGGATGACAGCAGTTCGAAAGACTCCTTACAAAGAGCATTCAAAACCATATTTAGATCCCATGGAGGAACTGATCAGAAGACAGGTCGACTCTTGCTAACCACACATAGAAAACAAAATACCTTTTTATTAGTCCCCAGAGGGATGCCCAATGACGCTCCAGGGGGGAAGACCTGGCCTCTCAGTGCTCAGGGCCACACCCCTCTCCACGCCTTCTTGCAAGAAGTCCGAGATCTGTGGAACTTAAGCCTTGGAAGTCCGGAACGCCTTCTGCTTGACCCAGGCCGAAACGGTGGACCATACATGGGCATAAGCTGCGGACATAGAAGTTTTCCTTGCAGCCATTAGAGTATCTGCTTTCTTAGAAAAACCTAATTTAGGAGTCCTCTCCTTTCAGAAGTCTGGCCGCGAGCTGCATCACCCCTGGTTTGGGTGCACAATGGGACCCGGACACAGAAGGTCACCTTACACCGGAAGGCAAAAAGGTACTTGCTGAGCTAGGTTCACTAGATCAGAGAACCACGGTCTTCTTGGCCACTCTGGAGCTATTAGAAGAAAGCTTCCTCTTGAGTGTCTTATCTTTTGTATGACCCTGGGGAGAAGAAGCAATGCATATGCTCTGCTGAAGGTCCACTCCTGAGAGACAGCATCCACTGTTTCCGCTTGCAGACACCAATAATGGCTGAAAATCCTTGCATTCTGGGGGATTGTAGCTGGAGCTGAACAGATCGATCTGAGGCTGGCCGAGTCTCTTGCACAGGAGTTCAAATACCTCCAGGTTCAACCTCCTCTCCCTGGGGTGAACATTTTCATGGCTTAGCTGGTCAGCTTGAAAGTTCAACTCACCTGCCAGGTGGACAGCTGACAGAGAGAGAGAGAGGATTGGAGACTTTTTTAGCATCTCCCAGCTCTTTGTACCACCTTGACTGTTTATGTATCCCACAGTGATGGCATTGTCTGACCTTATTTTCACCACTTTTGACTGCAGCAGATTTTGAAAATGAAAAAGAGCTAGGCGGACAGCCCTCATTTCCAGAACCTTTATATGGAAATGTTGTTCCTGGACTGATCGAGCTCCCTGAGTGGGCAGTTGATCCAGGACTGCTCTCCAATCATGCAGACTGGCATCCTTTGTTAGAATCTGTACTGGGGGGAATTCCAATGGAACCCCTTTGCTCAGAGTCTTCACACACCCACCAACTCAGGGAGTGATGTAGCTGAGGGGAGAGGGAGATTCTGGCTTGATAATCTTCCGATGTCGGATCCTAGGCTGTCAGCAATCCCACTGTCAGGAGTCGCATATGAAAACGAGCCCACGGGACTAGATATATTGTTGCCGCCATGAGACCCAGGATGCATAGCAGGCTGAGGCTGATGGCTGAGCCACTGAAATTCCTTCAAGAGAGTCTCTTTCCGGGATGATGAGAGGAAAACCTTCCCTTGTTTCATGCTGAAGACTGCCCCAGGTGTTCCAAGGTCTGAGATGGTTCGAGAGAGCTTTTCTCCCGGTTCACCACCCAGCCATGGGACTCTAACATCTCCAGAATCCTGAGCACTGACCTCCTTGACGAGGACAACGTCGGTGCTTGAATAAGCAGATCGTCCAGATAAGGACAGACATGATGCCCTTCTTGTCAAAGTCAAGGCACCAGGACTATCAGCACCTTCGAGAAGACCTTGGGGGCTGTTGCAAGGCAGAAGGGAAGTACCCTGTACTGGAAATGTTGGCCCAGTATCAAGAACCTGAGATACTTCTGGTGAAACTGACGGATGGGGATGTGAAGGTAGGCGTCCATCAGACCTACTGAAGTTAGGAAATTCCTCGGCTGAACAACACGAATGATTGACCTCAGGGACTCCATCTTGAATGTTGTGTGGCACACAAACTTGTTCAGATGCTTTAGATCTAAACTGGGCTTGAAAATCACCCCCCCCCCCGTCTTCTTGGGAACTACAAAATGAATCAAGTAGAATCCCTGACCTTGCTCGCTTTGTGGAAGTGGTACTATTGCCCTGATTTGATGAGGTGATTCAGTCTCTGACACCGCCCGTCTCTTTGCAGCATCCTTGGTGACCAGGGGCGGTAAAAAGTACCCCCTTGAGGGAATTGTTGCGAATTCAATTGTATAGTCCAAGGCTAGAATTTCCAGAGTCCACGCATCCGACGTTGTCTAGGCCCATCTTGAGTAAACGTCCTGTAGTCTTCCACCATTGGAAGGGGGGCAGGGATGGGCCCGCATACCCTTATTGTGAGTTACCAGGCTTTTGGCTTGGACCTCCTGCACAGCCTCTGGACAGTGCCCCCTCTATTACTGTAACCCTTGTTACCGGAGTAGATTCCTCTATTTCTCTGGCTACCACAGTTCCGAAAGGGATGAAAACCTCCATGAAACTGCCCATACCAGCCGTTACCTTGACCCTTCTGGGCAGAGGTAGTCTTACACTGTTGTTTTGACAATGGGAGATGGCCCTTCTTGTCCTGTAGATCTTTTAAAATAGCATCCAGGCTGGAACTGAACAACAGTCCTCCCTCAAAGGGGAAGTTAAAAGGCTTAGATTTTGAAGCTTGATTAGTGGCCCAGTGCCTAAGCCATACAACCCACATGCCCAACATAATGTGGTAGGCTGAACAGGCCGACATGTGCAAGTTCACCACTGTAGAATCATTGTGAAAGGTGGAGGCCATGGCAACCAACTGCAAAATGCTTGCCCTTTCCTAATCCGGCGGGATGAAGCTGCCCAGGGTAGTGATCCATAAGTTTAGAAGAATAATAATCAGCATTTATATAGCACTTTTCATACACAGTGTATCCCAAAGTGCTTTACAAGCAATGCTAGACTGGTAGTGAAGTGACTGAATGTGTAGTGGCGACCATACCGCACATCAACACCCATACACAGCCCGGACAACTGCAAGATCCGGTGAAGAGGAATGTTGGCCACGACACTGGGAATGTCCCCTACTCTTTGTGAAGAGTGCCCTGGGTTCTTTTACTTCCACCCACCTGGACAGCACCAGGATGGGTAGAAGGGACCTCGGTTTAATGTCTCATCCGAAGGACGGCACACTCAAGCAGTACAATACCCCCGTAATACTGCACTCGGATGCCAGCGTTTTAGGTACAAGTCCAATCCCGATGTGGGACAAGAACCTAAGACCTGCTGGTCCAGAGGTGGATGTGCTACCAACTGAGCCACACCGACATCTCTGGCAACAATAAAGGAGGTGTAGGAGGCATGAAGGTTTATGCCATTTAAGGCAAAGGCCTTCCTACATGCGGCATCCACTTTGTTGTGGGAATCTGATAAAGCCAGAGAGCCTTCGACAGCAACAGCGGTGTGCTTGACCGAATTATACACAGCCTTATGCTCCAGCAGAGGGGCTTCCCACATGTGGGATTTTTCCCCTGAAAAGGGGAAAGGCTGTGTCTTCAGTTTTGAAAGATACTTTCTCTGATCCACACCTGTCCAATCTTGTTCTACAATCGGGTCACAGTGAATAAAACTCGGAAAACATTTTGGAGCAGAGGAGGATGCAGACAGAATCAGACTGACGTCCACTGTCTCCACGGGCTGTTCCACCTTGAGCTGTAAGGACCTATGTGACTCAGCTATCAAAAAAGACAAGGACTTGCTGTCAAACAGGGGAGGTATTGGAATTCTTGACCTAGGCTCCGTCCACCCCCCCTTCGTCCTCCTTCTCAGAGGGATGTCCTCTTCATAGTGAGCAATTTTTAAAGGTCAGGAGTTTCCCCAAAATCCTCATCCTGACCCACCAAGCAGTTAGGTCCACGGTATGCCTGCACGTCTGTCTCCAAAGCCTCGGCTCGCTGCGACGCACTTGGACGTGCCTATGTGGGTCCCCCTGACATGAGGGGTCTGGTTTGGGGTCACGAGTGTCTGCTGGGATGCCCTGTTGGACACTGGGGCTCAAAGGCTCGCCAAGGAGCAACAAAAGTGATTTCGCAATTCTGCTTTGCCACTGCCAACTGAAGCTCCAGGTGCCCCCCTCACTAGCTTGGAGGACCGGCTGGGGTTGGGGGAACCGTTCGAGAAATATTTTGCTGGGCAACACAATGAGGGCAATAAGAAACCATGGGGGAGGGCCTCATCACCCTTTTGCAGGTCTTTCAGCTTTTCATAATTAATGGTCTCCGATAAGCCATGACAGTCCCATTTATAGTTATGAATTCTATAGTATAGTAACAGAACTGGAGGAAATAAACAGCTTGCTTGCACTGAGAGATCCTATATGATGCTGGCACGCTAAACACACGTGTGCATGAACCTACGTGCACGGTAACAGAAACGTAATAAAAAAATAGAAGTGTGCGAAATGCCACTTAGTCACATTCACTATGCAACTTGCGTACCTCTCACACAGTTGCATCAGATATTATACGTGACTAGTGTGCACCTACTGGCGCTGCAAAAGCAAGGCTACGCAACACCAGCTGGAGAAGAACAGCGCCCATCGCTCAACTGCCGAAAACGGCTTAATGGTGGTACAGCAAATGTTCAGAAGGCAGAGGTAAAAAGGAAAAGGTACTTCCAAGCCCTCTGAACGCCAATAAAATAATACAATAACAAAAAATAAACACTGATGCTTGACAGACAGTGACTGAGTCCCCAGTGGCCCACTGAGGAAAATGCTGCTTGAGGGAGCGTACAGTCACCGTTAATGGGACAATGGCATGGTAATGCCCCCACATAAAAAAAAAAACAGCGCTTTTTTTTCTTAAACTAACATCAATATAACTTGAGAACTGGGGGTTGGAACAGACACAAGCAGTCGAGGGACCCCAGGAGACCTACACTACCCCAGAAATTAGAATGTAGCTACCTGTGGCACCTTTTCTTGTATTTATTTATGTTTTTTAAATCAGAGACCATTAAAACACCCTAGAGCAAGGCAGATATGGTGCCCAGTCCATGAATGGAAATGTATAAGGCAGGTTAGTCAATTTGAAAGCCGCAGCTTAACAGGCACGCTTTCAATTTAGGGGTGCTGGCTGGAACCAGGCAGTCCTCACCAGCTATGCAGAATTGCAGCCCCAACTGAAAATCTTGAAAAGTCTTGAGAGAAGCTGAACTGGGGAGTTGCTGCTGCTTGGAATCCTCAAATGCCCAACATTCTAAAGTTTGAGCTGTGCCATTCCCCTGGTAGAGGTGCACTATACCCAGTAGTTATGACTTTCCATTGACAATGTGGAGCGCTACAGAAAAATACATTAAAAAAAAAAAAATACATTTTGCACACCAGGATAAAGACGTTTAGACAAAACCCCTATTCTTCAAGAGTGTCCAGGGGACGTTTACAGCAGCAATGAATCATTAACAATTAGAGACTAAACAAGAAAAGAAAATTATATACAATACATACATATACATATATATATATATATATATATATATATATATACACACACATATACACACACACACACACATACACATTATCTGTCTCTCTATCTGTTTATCTATCCATCCATCCCTCCATTGCAAAAAACTGTTAATGTACTTATTACGGTTCAAGTAAATCCAAAAAAGTAGTTAGTAGTTAATGTTTATTGTTGTTTGTTCATAGACAATTACAAAAGTACATACATAGAAATGTAAAAATATTTCTATAAAATACTGTTAAAACGCCAACATTACATACAATATCAATAGCACAGACACACACACACACACCTACATTAATCTTCATGTTTCCTACGGATTAATGAGATCGCCTTCAAATAATTTGCAACCATAATGATAGTATGTTCATACTCCATTGTGAACATAATGTTCAATAGCATCTGCCTATCCAAAAGTGCCTTTTTCTGCCCACAATGGATGGAGCCAGTATACCCTAGGCTTGTTACTTTTGCATTACTCTCTATATTTTTATTGTATCTTGCTTTTATGACATTACTATGGAAAGTTCAAGTCTGTATACTGTGTACAGTTTTCCCAGTTTAATAACTGTTAGGACTTCCAAATAATATCTAAACCTAAAAATGTTATCATTTTTAACTAACCAGGGTGCAATTTTAAGTCTGGCTATGGTTTCTGTATCTTTTTGTTTATTTTGGTCACTGATTTTTCTTAGACAGTATGATTTATATTTTGTGCTCATGGTAATATCAGCCTCTACATATTATCTTAAAAAGTACAGACCAAACCCATGCAGCACCCTGTACAATTTTGCGAGCCACATGGATTGTGTACAATCTAATTGTAACCACTTGTTTTTCTCAACCAAGCATTGATAAGGCAGCCTTGCAGAATCCAGCCTGGAAAGTTTAATCCAGTAATTAATGTACCTGGAAACCAGGTATGAGTCTAAACTAGTGATTCCGAGCTCTGCTCTAAACAAAGCAATGGAGGTTGCTTTACTAACTCCCAGAATTGAGTGGTAAAGGCTATTTAATGGTACTTCTAAATGTCTTATACTCATTGTGCCCCAAACTTTGCATTGATAAAGTGCTAGAGCAACATATTTGGCTTTTATGACTATTAACATGGGAACAACTGTGTTTCCCCAAACCTGAAATGAAACTTATTTAAAGCTCCTGCTTGCTAAGTTTTGTTACCTAGGTTTTTATGTGCTTGCCCCATGATCCACTGTTAACAAACACTAATCCCAAGTATACATAAGAGTTTACGGTTTTAATATTCTTATCCCCCACATACCAAGTCTTACCAATATGCTTTGAGCCAAAGATTAAAACCTGGCTCTTAGCTTCATTGATTTTTAAATGAAATATTCTAATAGTTTTTCCCAAAAACTTAAGGAAATGTGGTGTTAGGGTTTCCAGCCCTAACCCCCCAACAGCAAAAGAAGACAACCACACAAGCAACCAAAGACAGCCATCATCAGGTATGACAAACAACATACAACCGTTTCCAGATAACACAAATGCAGTACATCTGATGTGCTATCTTTGAGGATTTGTATCTGTGGCATGCACACTGCAAGACATGCACACTCACTTATGGCTGAAGGTAGAAACATACAATACTCAAATTACAGAGAATGGTTACTTACCATAACAGTAGATCTTTGAGAGAATCTACTCCATTGAGGCACATCATGGAACTGTAAGCCATCGGCATCAGGACCACACAGAAAATTTTACTAGTTGAGGTCACCCAAGACGACATGCCTCGTCACGGACTACATAATGTGGATGACCCATCATGCCTCATTTCCCTGCCAAAGACAACCTCGGAGGATCACCAGACCAGCAGGGACCAAATCAACCAGGTCCAAACCAGGCACACAGGAGAGGATATGGAAACTTGAGTAAATGCACTAAAATTCAGGCACAAGAGGAAAACCAGCACAGGAAAAGCAGGCAGGATATCCACCAGTCACCCAAAAAGGTGTGTGTGTGGGGGGGCTGTAGCCCAATGGAAGAGATTCTCTCGAAGGTCTACAATTCCTCTAAGTAACTATTTCTCAAGGGTATCTCTCTCCATTGAGCCACAACATGGAACAATTTCCAAGCAGTACCAAAGAACAGAGGGAGGAAGGAAGGAAGGAGCCAAGAACCCTGAGTAAGGAGGCCTTGTAGGACTGTAAGGCCAAATCCAGCACATCTATGAGAAACAATGTCTACACTGTAATATTTTGTAAATATATGAACAGTAATCCAGGTGATAGCAACACACGTCAGTAGTGGACCCACTGTGAATTTTGAAAACATGCCACGGAAGTAACCACTCCAAGAGTGGCATGAGCATCGAGAGGACCAGGAACTGCTTACCATGCTTGTGGTAGAAAGAAATGCAGCAGGACAACCAATTAGAAAGACCATGCTTTGAAACACGGCAGCCCACCATTCTGGGTGAGAAAGTCAAAAACAGCTGAGAGAATTTTCTACAATCTTTAGTATGAACCAGGTACCAACACAGCATCCAACAGATGTCAAGCATATGCAGTCAGCGCGCTCCCCACTATCCACAGGAGTTGAAAAATAAACCAGGAGGTCAACAGTCTGATTCAGTATTTGCTCAGAAACAAACTTTGGCAGAAAATGAGGAAAGGCACGTGCGGTAACCCTATCCTGATGGAAAATAAGGATCTGCAATCAGAGCCTACAATTCAGAAATGCATTAAGCAAATGTCATAGCCACTAGGTACAGCGTCTTCCAAGAGAGGAAGTACAGCTCACAAACAGCAGTAGGCTCGAAGGGAGGTGCAGTAAAGGGGTCATCAGAACCGGATTGCAGTCTGACTGAGGGGGGAAGGGGACAGGGAGTGCGGAAGCAGAATACTTCTGAGGAACCTATGAGAAACCTTCAAGCTGAGCCACCATCTTGCCACTGGTGAGGGCATGAAAAGCTGACACCACAGCTAAGTGGACCTTAATGGAGGAATACTCAAGGCCCAAGTCCATAAGGGACAGAAGATAGTCCATCACCAGACTTACTTAACACAAAGCGATCCAGCATATGGGCAGCACACTATACCGCAAAACATTTCCATTTTTGCAAACAGATGTACTGAGCAGACTGCTTCCAAAGCTGCCAGTAGAACAGTTGCAACTACCAGGGAAACCCCAAACCAGGAGAGTTCTACAGCTTCAGAAGCCAGGCACGTAGATGCAGGGATTGAAGATCTGGACACACCAGAACACCCTGCTCCTGCGATACAAGTCCCACTTGTAGAAGGAGTGAGACAGTGGGTTCCACTGCCAATTGCTGAAGCAGACAGAACCAGATTTGTCTGGGTCAGTATGAGGCCGCTACAATCAAGGAGGCTGACTTGGGGGGCATGGCCAACAGCCAAGCTGTGAACAAGCATTTCAGAGCAGCTCCACATCATGCAGCAGACAACTGAATTAAATCCTAATAATAAGTTCGACCTTCGAAGAACAGATTGCCTTATTGCAGAGCTTACGAAGGGCTTTTGAACTATCACAAATACTGGTGATTTTAGCAGACAGGCGATTAAGGATGGTGAGAGGAAACAAAGCAAGAGCTGGTGCAGAGGGGGCCCAACCTAAAGAACCAAAGTTGGGCACCAGTAAAAACACATAGGTCGGGGCCGGAGATCCTGAAGCAATGCAACCCATGAATGCAGAAACACTAAAAGCAAGTCAGGGACACGATCGAAAAATGAAAGCTTTCTCCATGCAGTTAAGGCTGCTTGATGCAAAGGTGAGCTCGCTTACTGACTAAACAAGAGATGTAACAAAGACAGCAGACAAAGCGTTAGCAGTTACTGCAACAATAACTAAAGAAAATGGCCAACTGCAGAGAAGGCTGGAAAACCTTGAAACACCATGCTCAAACAATGTTCACCTGCTGGGGTTACCGGAGGGAACAGAAGGAGATTCCCCAAGAATATTTTTACAAGAATGGATGTAAGAATTAATGAACATAGAAGAAGACTTCGTAATCCAGAAAGTCTACAGAATCTCACCACGTGGTGGCAGAGCCTGAGCCTCCACGGGAGAAACCATGCCAAGAACTCTTTTGCTTCAACTCCGTACCTCCTGAGAGAGATATCCTCCTAAAATATGCCAAAAGCCTAAGCCCACTACAATGGAACGATTCCAGGATTCATTTGTTTCCTGATCTGAGTCATGCTGTGCGGATGAGACGGAAAAGCTTTGGCAGTATCAGGTCTCGTCTTCACTCTTTGGGGTACACCACACGCTTCTCATGCCTGCCAGTCTCAGGGTAATTTATGGAGGGAAGATCTTCCAGTTCTCGGACATGGCTGATGCCACCAAATTACTATCAAAAACTGAGGGACAGTTTACGGTCATGGATGAAGACTCTGGGTCAAATAATGGATGAGGAAGGGGCTTAGGTGACTATTCAGGCTACTTAACTGTAAACGGGATGGGAGGGGAGAGACGGCGAGGCAGTAAGTAACTCTGTTTAATTATAGTAACATTTCTGAATTTTTTTTTTTTGCCAATGTCTTAGAACTGAATAACTGTGTGTGATCCAGGACTTTAATTCATTTGCAATGACTTTTAAAATGGTGTAGTCTGACGCATCAATATTGCCTCAAAGTCGTGCTCCTGCTCCCTTCTCTTAGCTCTCGTGCATCATGCCTCTCTTTTCATGTTCTTAAGCCATTTTGGAAGGTGGCAGACAGTAGCAGCAGGGGTCTAGCTCTGGCTGGATTCTAGAACTGATCGAAATACACGAACTACCTGCCTTACGGAAAACGTTATGCTGTTATTATGGTTTAAAGAGGACCTTCCCTGATGGTCCAAAAAGTTACAGCTTGTAGTCATTCTATGCAGTACTAGACCTGAAAAGGTGTATGCATTTGTTATTTCTGGCCAAGGTTTACTTTGCCTTCCATAATTTGGATTTGTTTTTGAGCCCTGCTGCACTTACCTTTGCTGTTTAGCTTGCTGGGCTGCTAGCTCCTGATGACATCACTGTAGGATAGAGAAGTGACTCACACTGTTCAGTACCATGCAGTTGCAACACTGTTGCAAGGAAAACCTGCCAGTACTCAGTGTACATACTGTCTTCCCCTTCCACAAGACACCCTGTTAGCAATGCATTATGCCAAAAGCTAAATGCCTTGTCTGTGATTTTTTATTTTTTTTGGTGAAATTGACTGCCCTACAATGATGTCAGCAGTACAACCCTGGGCCCACAGCAACACAAAGCTTGCTATAGAAGCACTGGTACACCCTGCAGTTTTTAGCAGCTCAGAATGCAAAAACTAACTGCAGCAGACAGTAATGAAATACAATTCCAGAATCAATGCAAGAAGGGGTAATTAATGCATGAAAGTCAAAGTAGCTGGGGAAGGTCCTCGTTAAGTTTCTTTATTAAGCAGGGTGTTTTTCTTTGTATTCACAGTCGGTTCAATGCCTGCCACATAGTATTCTAACTTAGTTACCAATGTGTTTAAATTCAGTGTTGTCTGCTGTTTAATGGTACCACATGGAATGCCCTTTACATGCTAAAGAACAATGTTTGTTCTAATGGGGATAATTAACCCGAATGCTAGGGTGACAGATGTTTGATGTTAAACTTTTATTATGTGTCCCTGCTCATGGTTGTACTTGGGCTAATCTTTAGACATCATATGCTAAACTGTTTACATGTAGTCACTTACATGTGGTATGCCATAGCTGTTAATAACTTTAAAATGATACATTTATACCACCAACTGTTGTAATAAGTTATAGGGGTACTTTAAAACAAAATCCACTACTGCTCAAATGCTGTAAAATGCTTATTTATAGCTATGATTTCCAGATTGCTTGTTTGTAGGTAAATTCATATCATGTTTTATATAAGTGCAATAAAATAAGTGAAGGAAAAAAAAAAAAAAGGAGGCTGACTTGGCCCTCAACTTGACCAGAACCTCTATATGAGAAGGAACCAGAGGACAGGCATAAATGAACCTCCCTTTCCAAGAAAGGGACAACATGTCTAATCCAAAAACTCCAGTCCCTGGAACGAGTGAGCAGAAACATGGCAGTTTTTACGTAAAAAGGTCCATGCCTGGATGACCCCATTTTAGGAAGAGGCCATTCATGGTGGAGTCCAGTAACTCCTATTTGTGGCAGTGCATCGAGGACCGGTTGAGATAATCTAAAAGGGCACTGAGGGTGCCAGGCAGGAAGACAGCAGACAGGAACATGTGTTCCACAGCCCAGTGCCAGACTCTCATCATCTCTCCTAAGAGTGGACACGAACGGTCACCGCCTTGACGGTTAATGTACTATATCACCGAAATGTTGTCTGTACAGATTAACAGCCGATGACCTGAAAAAAGATGGCAAAGACCTGTAGGCCAAACAGAACAGCCCTCATATCTTCACAGTGTCACTGTGTATAACCACATCCAAGGAGGATTGGCCCCAAGTCCAGAAGGCGCCTAGATAGGCACCTCACTCTGTACCCAAGGCCTCTGTCATCATCACTAGACGAGATAATGGCTGGAGAAAGGGGAGCCCATCTCATGGCTAAAGCTGACCAACCACCACAGCAGGGTGCAACTGACCAGATGGGTCACTTCTATAAGACACCCCAGCTCACTGGAATGCTGAACCCTGTGGGCACGGAGGAACTAGTGTGGAATCCTCATGTGCAGACGCGCCAGTGCAACAGTCAGAAAAGCACAAGCCAAGAGGCCCATCAGACAAGAGGCAAAGACAATAATTCGGCTGCACAGTGGAAGTTTGTACACCACTTTCTTGATGCAGGTTAACAGCTTTATTGACGAATGGCACCATGAACCAGTACATTAAAAGTGTACAAACAAAGTGCCTTTCACACAGTGGAGATCTACTCGAGTGCTGCACCTCACTAGGCTTTGTCAGGGAGGCCGTAAAAGGCGTCTGGCTGAGACACAGTCTCTGGAAGAGACCAGCTGAGCCCAAGCAACCAGCTCTGTAGCACGGTCAGAGGGCAGAAAAGCTCGACACAGCCCCATGTCCAGAACCACACCTATGTGCAGGACACACTGGCATGGCATGAGAAATGACTGTCTCATTAACAAAAAAAACAACTGCTCAAACAGTTGTCTGATTCAGAACAGTATGTAAACAGTAGCCTCCCTCAACAGGGCCTTTAAAAGCCAGTCATCGATGTATGGGAAGACATACAGGCCCTCTCATCAGAGGGCAGCAGGAACCACTGCAAAGCATTTAGTAAAGACATGCAGTGCAGATGACAAACCAAAGAGTAATACAAAAAACTGACAGTGTGAGCCCTGGAGCATAAACCAAAGGTACTGCCTGTGAGACTTGCAGATTTTGATACAGAACAAAGCATCCTTCAATATCCAGAGCAACCTTCCAATCCCCTGCGAAGAGCAGGAGGACAGACTGCAGAGAGATCATTCAAAATCATTTGTATTCTACAAACAGACTGAGGCCTCAGAGGTCTAAGACAGACTTTAAGTCCCCAGTCCATTTTGATACTGGAAGTACTTAGAACAATAGCTCAGTTCATTTCTGCAACCGGGACAGGCTCTATGGCCCTCTTGCGGAGGAGGGTTTGAACCTCCTTTATCAGGAGGGCAAGATGTCCCAGAGAGTAATGTTTGGGTAAGGGAGGGTGTACTGGAGGGACAGGGAGGAGCCCTGGGGCGTGTCCTCGCTGAACCACTTCCAACATCCAAACATCTGTAGTAATCTCCCTCCAGATTGGCAGGAAGAGGGAGATGCAGCCTCCTACCAAGACTCCCTCTACAGTTGGGGCTGAAGAGAAGATGGGGGGAGAGAGAAGGTGCTGGGGGCAGGTGCACCTGGCATGGGCACTGGAAGGCAAACTGGCTTGAAGAGATGCCTGAGGACTCTGAGAGCCATGGCTGGGACCCTTAGAGTAGCCCCAACTGGGATGGGTGTAAGGCCTTTGAAAGGAACCCCAGTCCCTACCTCTGGGCTTAGGGTTCAGTGTGTGCAGAGATCTTAGGGTTATTTTGGATGGCTGAATGTCCCACAGGGCAGACTCGACATCAGAACTAAAAAGCTGCTTTCCTCTAAAGGGAGCATTAAGGACCAACTGTTGGACATAAGATGCAACACCAGCAACATGTAACCAGGAGTGATCGTGCAGTAAAATGACGAAGGCATCACAGACAAATCTTAGCAGGTGCTTTCCCGCATCAAGGCCATTAGCTTATCAGGGCCATCTGGCAGCTTGTTAGCCACCGCAGCCATAGATTTCCACAGGCAGTTTTGATATTTTATCTATGCATCTGGTAATTTGAAATTCAGAGCCCAAGAAATGCAGACACAAATGTCCTTTTTTCTGATGACATCAAGCTTTCTCAACTCCTTATCAGGAGGAAGAGAGCTCATGTGTTTTGGTGTCTTTGACCTGTCATGGACAGCCCTTATCACCACTGAATCACCTTCTGGTTGAGTAGATAAATATGGCTTAAAGGAAAGGTGCCAGATATTATTTAGCCCTCTTCCTTGGTACTGCAGGCAGAGCACCAGGTCTGTGCCAGACAGCTAGTATGGCATCCTTCAGAGCCACATAGATAAGAGGAATAAGTACTATAAGGAATGCAGACACCTCAGAGAACTCAAAAATGTCTCTTAGAGGAGAAGGAGTCCTCTGCCACAAATCCCAGTTTGGACTGGACCCGCCTGAAGAAAGCTGGAAAAGATGCATCCACAGGAGAGGATCTTGGAGTGTTTTTCACACTCCCTTCACTACAGGAGGACAAAGTAGAGCTGGAACCCACTACATACAGGGGATCCACACCTTCCTCCATATTTTCTTCATATTCTTCTTCCATATATTCTGGACTGTAGTCCAGTTCCTCCTAGTCAGATGGTTACTGGCAACGGGTCGACAAGCAGAAGAGGCTGTTATCGACAGACTTATCGTCGACAAAGGACAATCAATGCCTGGCATTACGGCAGGCAGAGGGAACTCCTGTGTTATCAACAAGGTAAACAGAGGCAACTCTGAGGGTACTGACGGGGACAATGTCGATGACAGAGGCAAGGGCATTAGCGCTTGAAACAACTCAGGCATCATCTGACAGAGTAGCTGGGTGTCAGGGGTCCCCAACGGGATTGTCAACAGCAGATCAACTGACAGGACAGTGAAACTGGCTGTGAATCCCCTGATGGGGGATTATAGCCTGTGTTGGACTGTGACCTTGGTGTCCGAGAGACGGTCGTCGGGGGGCGCTATCGTTATACTCTTTTTTTTTTTTAGGAAATCTTTTCAGTCATGCTACTGTCTGTTATCAACTGTTTGAATTTTTAAATGTGTTGGTAAACTGCTATGGCACTGTATTTATTATTGCTTTAATAGTCTATAATGCAATAGCACAGTTACATGTGAAGTAAGCAGCTTGTGCTGTTATTGATAATTTGTTAATAACCTACATTTCGCAGGTTTCAAGTGTATTATATGTATGGTAGAATGTTGTTATAGGTAGAAATCAACCTTTTTATAACAACATTTTACTATCGATGGCACATCACATCAATGGGTTAACAACCAGAAACTGTCTGCACGCAACTTGATTGGATGGCCTTGAAACAGTGACAGCGGTGAGAGCATTACCTGGAGCAGGGCGGCAGTGACATAAAGAACTTTAGTAAGGACCTGTTTTTTTTGTATTTTAAAACATTAATGGTACCATACACTATAAAATATAATGTATGGTACATCGATAGTCAACTGTTTTTTTTAAACCATCTTGAGGTTGCCCTGCCAGCCTCTCGATGGTTAACAAACTGGTTAATGATCGATGACCATACCTTATCCTCTATATTACTGCACTTCATTTTCATGTACTGCTTTTATGTTCTGACATGTGCACCGTTTATTGTGTATTTTGGCATATGGATTAAAAAGTTTACTTAATTGTTGTGAATGTCCTTACAGGTTTTGCGAACTGGTGATGCTGAAACACTGTCTGTGGGCTTACCTCATGACGCCATCAGGCACGATAATACAGGTGCGGGTGATCTATAGACCACCAGGACAAGGGGAAGAACTGGCAAGGGGAGTGATGAAAGAGGGAGGTGGAGGTGGTGGTGGTGGTGGTGGTTGATCTGAACCTGCCGGATACTGACTGGGACATTACCGCGCCCAGGTGCAGCTGAAGTCAGGTCCTGTTATATTCATTGCAGAACTGCTTGCTGGTGCAGCAGGTTAAGGAATCTACTAGGCAGCAAGGCATAAATTAGTGCTGGAGAGTTAATTAGCGGCCTTTGCTAATCAAAACCAAAAATGATTAGCAATCAGCCAATTCAGAGGAGCAATTTTCTTTTTTTTTCTTTTCTATTATCTTTTTATACGCAGTTTTTGTCCCTTGTTTTCTCCCTGGCCCGTCTCGGAGGAATGCACACACCGTGGTACCGAGATGTCCTCCCGCTGCTTGCCGCCTGCTCTGCCCTCAGACCTCCAACCGGGGCAGCGGAACTATGGTGGGTGACAGGGCTCCTCCCTGGGAGAGGAGAGCTACCTTTCGGCTGCTTGATCCTACTCCCTTCCGACCCTGCCAGCTCTCTGATGACCCTGGTTCGTTCCCAAATTCGGGTCGCTGGCGTGACGTGAGGTAAGGCATCCAGTACCCCAGCCCTCAGTGACACCAGGCTGGCCTGAGAAGCAATTTTCTAAAATTGGTATATTTACTTTAAACCATATAATTACTACTTACCATTGTATATATTCATAAAATAGGCATTGTACACACAGTTCTGAGACTGTATCTTTTTTATTTTATGCAATTTTTCTCAGAATGGTTTTGTAGTGTAACTTCATTTTTGATTTACACAAAATGATGCCTATTAGGCACGGTACAGTCACAGTGTGACACGTGAGGAGCAGCTGCAGCAGCACAGCACGAGTTGAAGACCGTGACATTTGGAAGAAGACGGACAATGAAAACGTGACCATAATTGAAAAACAAATGGCAGTTTTGACGCTTAAACATAAATAAAACTTGTCTTGATTTTAGCAAAGACTGGTTTGGTTTCTTCTTATGAAAGGGTTTTGAGCTACTGAAAATAGCGATCACATATCTCCACCAAGGATGTAGCCTGTAATTCTAGCCCGTTTATTTGTGGGGAGGGACCAGGTTCGCCATCCTCAGTTGCCATATCACCAGGACGTCTTGGGTGAAAAAAAATATATCTATAGCCCTTTCTGGTTTGTATTCAGCCAGACGGGGGCTCTGTTGTTTTTTTTTTTATGTGAATCAATGTTTCTACAGTGTCCTGTGCCAGAGATGCTCTCCAGTCAGTTTTAACCTTGTTCATACTTGAAAAACATATTTCTACTGTTGCATTAAACACAGAAAATACTCTCAACATATCGACAAGCTTCAAAAGATAAGGATAAGAATTTTGAAAGTCATATGCCAGTTTTGACTAGATAGCAGCAGAAGACAGATTAGTAAAATTAGTTTGAGCAAAAATCTTAAACTCTTGCCATTCTGCAAGCACCACAGCACGGTCAGTCAGGCTGCAAAAATGTTGAAAAATGGTCAGCTACTACAGTAATGTCACTGTTACCATCCGGCTCCAGCTCCTTTGGGTCTGATGGCCAAAGTCTGGTATCTAACAGTTATAGATACTACTCTCACTTTGCAAAGAGAACCTTTATTCGAATGACTTCTCGATGTTTGTAATGTATTTCTTACATTACTGTTTAAAATTTTTAACAGCTTGGCCACTGAAATGTGTTAATTTCACACCCTTCAGGACAAGACCTTGTGACAGAGTTGAATAAGGCCCTGCCCCATTTGTTATGCAGCATGAGTTTAAACACAAGGGTCTATCTGTCTTTTTTGGTCTCTTGTCTGTCTGGTTGCGCAACCAAATATTCTTGTGAGACCTAGGAACTGATCATTCTGACGGTTTCGCAATTCTCTGCCTATCGCTATCTCTCTGCCTTCCCTTGCTATTTCTGTCTTCTTACCCCTTGCATATCTGCAGGTATAAAAATATATCTGAATCTCTGTGTAAAACTGTATGTGAAACTGGGATCCCTTTGTTTAAAACTGTATATAATTATACTGCTGAAATTATTGAAAAAAGCTATTTGGAACTCAAGGGGTTAACCTGACATGCTAGTTAGCAAAATCTCTGCAGAGCTGGCTACAAGAGGTCACTTCTGGGTCATTATGTTCTTTTTGCTGAACCTGCAAGAACATCAGAAACTCACAAGAACATTGTGTGAGAAGCATGCTGTTTTCTTAACGAGTTTACCGGCAAAGACTTATAAAAAGAGCAGCAATACTTGTGCAAGGGAGTGACAAGGAGAGTGAGACATTGAGATTTGAAACTGAGAAGGAAAACTCAGAAGAAGGACTTTGTTTTCTCTGTTTACACTGCCTTTGCAAATAGTTATACTGAGAAATTTTTATTTTACTGTTATTAATAAAACGCTATTTGCAAATTTTGAAACTGCTCCTGGTTTTCCTATGCTTCCTGACCTGTGCCTTGACAACAATCCTCAGACCCATTTTTCAAGAGAATTTCAAGTTCCCTGCCACTCTGCTTTGCAGATTCAAGAGTATTTCTCAAAGTTTCAACAGAGTTAAGAAACTCTGGCATTTCAACAACTTCTTTTTGAAGTGCTATTGAGAGCTGGGCAAGTGACTGAAGCAACCATTCAAAATACAAAAGATGTGCCACCATTTGGAATTTAGTCAAAATTTGCAACACTCCCTTGACTTTAACCTGGTCATGAGCTGGGTTTGCAACCATAGCTTCTAAATAGGCACAAATGACAGGGTATGCTTTGGTAACAGCCCAGGTGGCAAGAAGTTTATGCTGTAGCCAACATGTTCCATGAGCCTTTTTGGGCTTTTCAACTGACCTCTCCATTGCCTGGGCAAGGGACCGCAATTCTCTGCGTTGTTTAGGACTTTTCTGATAGAGGTAAAACAGCTGGGTCAGAAAGTTTGAAACCTCACATAAGGTGGACAAAGCATTGAAGCCAGATGGGTGCATCCAGGGGTACTGAGGAGCTCATGGAGGTACTTGATGCACACCTCTGACGGCCCTAATTAACAGATTACTGGAAATCAGAGTGGTTCCAAAAGACTGGAGGATGCCAGTTGTAGTCCCACTTCACAAGAGTGGTAGCAAGGACGAGGCTGGCAATTATAGGCCAGTCAGCCTGACATCAGTGATGGGAAAGTTAATGGAATCACTGCTGAAGGGAAGGATTGGGGAATATTAAGTTAATGGAATCACTGCTGAAGGAAAGGATTATGGAATATCTTGAATCCAAGGGATTACAAGACCTGAGGCAGCATGGGTTCACAGGGGGTGGCCATGACAAAAAAAATCTGATATTTCTTTAACTGAGTGACAAAGGAATTAGATCAGGGTGGAGTGGTAGACATGGCCGTCCTAGAGTTCAGTAAGACTTTCAGTATTGTTCCACACAGGAGACTAGTATGCAAGTTGAATAGCTTAGGAGCAGGTCCAAAGGTGGTAAACTGGATAAGAAATTAGTTAGGGGATAGGTGACAGAGGGTGGTGACACATGGAGTTCACTCCAAGGAAAGGAAGGTGACTAGCTGGGGTGCCTCAGGGATCAGTGCTGAGGCCAGTCCTTTTTAATGTCTTTATAAGTGACATTGCAGAGCAGCTGCAAGGGAAGGTCTGCCTCTTTGTGGATCAAATAAAAATCTGCAATAGGGCGGACACTCCAGGCGGAATGGAAAGGATGAGCAGAGATCTGAGAAAACTAGAGAAGTAGTTGAGGGTATGGCAGCTGGATTTCAATGCGAAAAAGTACAAAATAATGTGCTTAGGGTACAGAAACCCAGGGACGGAGTACAAAATGGGTGGAGTGGTATTAACTACCAAGCAGGAAAAAGACTTGGGGTAATCATCTCTGTTGATCTAAAGGTGGCCAGACAGTGTTACACGACAGTCGGATGGGCTAGTGAGATGCTAGGGTGTAGAGGGGAGAAGTATCACCAGCAGAAAGAGAGAGGTATGGTGGTACCTCTGTATAGATTGTCGATAAGACCCCAACTAGAGTAGTATCTGTCACAAACCCACTCAGCAGGTCAGCCCTCTACTCCCAAAGTGCCAACCTCCGAGCGCAGTCTTGTGAACTGTTAACAGAAACAGGGTAACCCTCCTGTCTGTTCTGTGGGTTCAAATCAACCTTTGGTCTCAAGTCTTGGAAGTATTCAAACTGTGAACCTCTTGCTAGTGTACCCAATGCACAGGCTCAGATAATTCTGTCTTCGGGGGGGGGGGCGCAGATATCTTTGCCTACGGGCACCTAACCAGGTGTAATAAAAGACCTCAGATTAAACTCTCACCTTTTTCCAGTTTGGTATCACCATTCAAGCTTATGTATAGTGTCTACTTTAACCATATATACTTCACTTGATAAAGAAAAGAAATTCAAAGACAGACCAATTAGGCTCTAAAAATAGATAAAAGAATATGTAAAACATAAAATACAGAACTATTATATCACAAGAACTATACAATCTTTTAAAAGAACAAGGTTTTAACAGTGCAATTCCTACTACAGGACTTAGATTTTGTCTCTCTGTCTAAATACCTGCTTAAAGTGCTCAAAGATGTTTCTTTGTCAGAGTGTAGATAAGTGTCACTGAAGAAAAACAGAATATTCTTTAAAAAAAAAAACAGTATCTGCCAACCCCTTTGTGTGAGGTCACCTAGCTCCTCCTCTGTCAGAATATATATAAAAAATATATCTATATAAAAACAGGATGTCTTGTCAAAGTATTAAATTCTGTAATCGTCAGCACAACTCATTGTCTTCAAATGATTTTCTCTGATCTTAGCAGAAGCTTCCCTTTCCAGGACATCAAAAGCATCTTTTATGACTTCGCACTAAAACATCATAGCCTGCTCTTCTTCCTCTAACCGTTATAAAAGTTTATGATCTATCTTGGCAGTTAGGTATCTTCTAGCCTGTAATTAGCTTCTGGCTTTCCAGATATCACCTTGTATCTAAAACCTGTGTGTGTGTGTGTGTGTGATCTCATGCTGTCTCAGTACCTCTCATGAGACACATTCCATAACACATTTTTATATTACAAAAAGCATAGATTAATCAGAACCAGCTGTCTGAGTGTCACAATTCCTCCCCACCTACACTGAATTTGGGGGCTCTATCCCCTGCATGGGATGAGCTTCCCAAATCAGTTCACTTCTCACAGACACGAGACAGCCCGTCTGAGTTCTGATTTTTGGCTCCAGCTCTATGTAATATTGTCATATCATACCCTTGCAAAGCAAGACTCCACCTTAGCAATCTACCATTCGTCTTTCCCATCTGTGTCAGCCAAACCAGGGGGTTGTGGTCAGTCTGCACCACAAAATGCTGCCCATACAAGTAAGGCTCTAATTTCTTTAGGGCCCACAGTATGGCAAGACACTCCTTTTCCACCATGGAGTATGCCTGCTCCCTGGGAAGTAACTTACTACTCAGGTATGCTACTGGGTGATCTGTCCCTTGGCTGGATGTCTGACTCAGTACTGCCCCAATACCCACGTCTGAGGCGTCAGTCTGAACTATGAAGGTTTTGCTAAAGTCAAGACTTGTCAAAACAGGAGCACTGCACAGTGCCTCCTTTAGTTTGGAAAAGGCTTCTTCACAGGCTGGGCCCCAGGTAATTTTCTTGGGCATCCTTTTCTTTGTCAGGTCAGATAGGGGAGCAGCCAGGGCACTGTAATTGGGTACAAATTTCATGTAGTACCCTGCTGTCCCTAGAAAACTCCTGACCTGCTTCTGTGTTTCTGGTCTGGGCCACGCCTGGATTACCTCCATCTTTATTTGGTTAGGACGGAGTTGTCCTTGGCCTACCACATGCCCGAAGTATGCCACTTCTCCCATGGCCACCTGGCACTTCTCGGCTTTGACAGTGAGCCGGGCCCTCTGTATCCTGCCCAGCACTTTCCTAAGGTGGGACAGGTGTTCCTCCCAGCTGGCACTAAAGATGGCAATGTCATCCAGGTACGACACAGCGTACTCATCAGCACCATTTAACACCTGGTTCACCAACCTCTGGAAAGTGGCCGGGGCGTTGTTCATTCCGAAAGGCATTACTTTAAACTCAAATAAGCCTATCGGAGTGATGAAGGCCGACCTCTGACTAGCACTGTCTGTCAGCTCTACCTGCCAATACCCCTTGGTCAGGTCAATGGTCGTAAGGTAGATCGCCCCTCACAACTTGTCCAAGAGTTCGTCCGTCCGGGGCATCGGGTGGGCGTCTGACTTCGTGACTGCATTCAGTCCACGACAGTCCACACAGAAACGAGTAAAGCCATCTGGCTTAGGCACAAGGACTATGGGTGAGGCCCACAGGCTGTGGGATCTCTGGATTACCCCTAAATCCAGCATCTCCTCCACTTCCCTCCTAATGTCCTTTTGGACAGCCTCTGACACCCGATATGCTGCCCACCGTATGGGCGTCTGTGTCCCTGTCTCCACAGCGTGCGTCGCTAAGGGGGTTAGTCCAGGCTTGGCGCTAAACAATGGGGCAAAGTCTGCCAAAACCTCCCTTACTTTCTGGATCTGGTCCAGGGCCAGCTGGGGAGACAATTTTACTGCTTCCACAGAGGACTCCCACTTACTTTCTTCCAGCAAGTCCAGAAGGGGGTCTCCTTCGTCCGTCCCCTCCCCAGGACTACACACTACAAACACCATGTCAGCCCTATTTGCATATGGCTTCATCATGTTGACATGGTACATCCTTTCTGATGTCTTCTGTCAGGTAATTCCACAATGTAGTTCACGTCATTTACCTTCCTAACCACTTTGTATGGTCCTGCCACTCAGCCTGTAGCTTGTCTTTCTGGACCGGAATAAGGACCACAACTTCCTGACCCACCATGCACGAGCGAGCTCTGGCTCTGCGATCGTACCACACTTTTTGTTTCTGTTGGGCAGCTGCTAGGTTGCTCTGGGCTGTCCCGATAAGCTCCTTCAGCCTTTCCCTGAACCTAAGGACGTAATCCACAATGGGAGTTCCTGGTGGTGTGCTTGCCTTCCCAGTCCTCCCGGATCAAGTCTAGGGACCCATGTACCCGGCGTCCATATATGAGTTTGAAGAGGGAAAATCCTGTCGACTCTTGGGGCACCTCCCTGTACGCAAACAACAGGTGGGGAAGGTATTTCTCCCAGTCCCTCTCATGCTGTTCAGCAAACGCCCGGAGCACTGACTTCAGGGTACCACTGAATCTTTCCACAAGCCCATTGGCTTGTGGGTGATACGGAGTCGTGCATCTCTGCACCACCCTACACTTCTCCCATAAACATTTCATCAGGTCAGACATGAAGGAACCCCCTCGATCGGTGATAACCTCCTGTGAAAACCCAACAAAGGAGAAAATCCCAAGTATGGCATCTGCCACTTTGTCTGTTCTCAGTGAGGACAGGGCGACTGCCTCTGGGTACCGGGTGGCATAATCCATAACCGTCAGGATGAATTTCTTCCCTGAGGAGCTGGGGGTATTTAAAGGCCCCACAATATCCATTCCCACCCTCTGGAATGGCTCCTCCATTATGGGCAATGGAATCAGGGCGGCTTGGGTTTTCTTGCCCGCCTTCCCTGTTTCTTGGCACCGGTGACAAGACCTGCAATACTCCTTTACCTGCTGGAAGTTAGGCTAGTAGAAATACTGGGCCAACTGCTGCGTCGTGCACGCGATTCCCAGATGACCAAAAAAGGGAATATCTTGTGCAATCTTGAGCAACTGCTCACAATAACCCTGGGGAATGACAAGCTGTCTGCCTAGCACCGCTCCCTCTGTTTGTACTGCCTGAATATACATAAATCCATTTTCCCAATAAACCTTATGTCTGCCGTCACCTCCCTGTGCGCCGTCCAAGTCTGCCCAAGCCCTCAGCTTCTCTAAACTAGGGTCACTTCTCTGAGCAGCTGCAAACCCCTCATACAGTCCCAAGGCATGGGACAGGTCACCTTCAGTCGCTAAACTAGGGTCTGTAGCACTAGCGTCAGGGCACTCAAGATCACTGTCAATCCCAACCCTCTGACAATGGGTCACCCCTTCCTCTTCGGAGTAACCCTCTGTAGCTGTGTGGTTACTTGCTACTGGGGAAATTTCTACCCCCTTTTTGTTAGTCTCCCCATCTGGAGACATAGGCTGGGGACCCAGCCTCTCAGCGATTTCCACAATGGTTTCTGTGGGGTTCAGGGAACTACAATTTTCCCTTGCAGCTTGGCTACGGGTAATTGCACATACCATCCCGGTTTAGATTGTTGCCCAGGATAACATCCACTGCTAATGTTTTGGCTACAGCCACCTGTTGCACAGTTCCCCCTGTTTCACCCCAGTCTAGGAGAACGCTAGTGAGGGGCAATGTTTTCACCTCACCAGTAAAGTCCTGTACAGTGACGTATTTATTGGGTATAAGCTGTCCAGGCTCTACTAGATCCCCTTTTACCAATGTCAGGGATGCCCCATGTCCCATAACCCTTGCTTCTGTACACCATTCACCATGACTGGGTGCATGTGTTCCCTCATGTTCACTGGCATGCTGCCAGGGACACACAAACAACCCACTTCTTTCTAGTACCATTCTGCGTATTATTGCTCATTCTTTTGGGACACTGTCTGACAATATGCCCAGTTTCTTTACATAACCAACATTCACTTCTCTTTTCAGAGAAATCTTTTCTCTGAAACCTGGGGTTAACTGGTTTTGGTGGAGGCAGTGAGGGTTTTAGCTGCCCTGACAGCACGCTTTTCCCTTTCTGCACTGCCACGCCCACCCCATTCGCTCTCGGAGCATATCTGCTCTTAGCATAGCGGTCCAAGAGTTCAGCAGCCTCTTGTACTGTTTTGGGATCTCGGTCCTCTAGCCAGGTTTTTAGCTCGGCTGGGCATGCCCAATAAAACTTTAACAAAATCACATTTTCAATTTTATCAACAGAGTTTGTCTCAATTTCTTCCCACTGTTTTAAAAACTGACATTGTTTCGTGGCTAGCTCCTCGTAGCTCATGTCAGGGCTTCTCCTGAGCTTACGGAATTTAGCTCTGTATGATTCAGCAGTTAATTCAATTTTTTTTTTAACAGTGCAGCTTTAAGTTTGATGTAATCATCACTGTCCTCATAGTCCATTTGATCCAATGCATCCCAAGCTTTCCCGGTAAGTAGCAGGGATAGCTGGAAGTTCCAGGACTCTCTAGGAATTTTAGCTTGAATACAGACTTTTTCAAAAGAATTTAAAAAGGCATCCGTATCCTCCCTCTCTTTAAATTAAGCAATCAATTTGGAGTTCAATTTGTAACCCAGTCCTGCAGTCCCAGTTAAACCCAAGCCACTTACCTGCTCTGGTGCCACTGGTTGGAGTCGTAGCTTCTCCAGTTCGTGTTGCCTCTGGCGATCCTGCTACTCACGGTCTGCGTATCGGCGTTATCACTCTCTCTTCTCCTCTGCAGCTCGCTGGCGCTCACGCTCCTCATGGTCTGCCTCACAGCGTTCTTGCTCCCTCTTCTCCTCTGCAGCTCGCTGTTCACGCTTCTCTTCTCTCTGGAACTCCAGCTCCATTCTGCGCAATTCAATTTGCAGCCTGAGTGCTTCTGGATCCAGGATACTGGTGACCTTCCCCTGGTGCTGTGGCCCTTCACTGACAGTGGCCCTGCTGTCATCCTCATCGGATCTGGACACTGCACTGGCCACTAGCCCTGCCACACTCGAGGTTTGGTCCTTTTCAGTCACTGTCTGCGACTCAGTGCTCTGGGTATCTGCTACCATCAGGGCATCCACTAGGTTCTGTTTGCTGGTTTTCACCTCGAACGTGACTCCTCTGTCCCCGCACAACTGTTTTAAGTAATCTACAGTGTGCCTGCTGTAGTTAGAAGTCATCTTCCCTAACTACTGCTACTCTGACTTGCACTTTACGAAAAAAAAAAATTAAACGGGAAGGAACTTGACTGTACGCCAAGTGATATAGTTCTGTCTCCTTTTTAAAATAAAACTCAGCCTTTTTCTTTCTTTGCAAGTGAGCTGACAATCTCAAGCTGACACACTGAACAATAAAAGCTTGTAATACCAAAATTATCCACACCGCTGCCAACCAATCTGTCACAAACCCACTCAGCAGGTCAGCCCTCTACTCCCAAAGTGCCAACCTCCGAGCGCAGTCTTGTGAACAGTTAACAGAATCAGGGTAACCATCCTGTCTGTTTGAATCAACCTTTGGTCTCAAGTCTTGGAGGGATTCAATCTGTGAACCTCTTGCTAGTGTATCCAATGCACAGGCTCAGATAAGTCTGTCTTCGGGGGGCCAGATATCTTTGCCTACGAGCACCTAACAAGGTGTACAAAAATGAACCCTTTAAAAACTCTAATAAAAGACCTCAGATTAAACTCTCACCTTTTTCCAGTTTGGTATCACCATTCAAGCTTATGCACAGTGACTGCTTTAACCATATATATTTCACTTGATAAAGTAAAGAAATTCTAAGACAGACCAAACAGGCTCTAAAAATAGAGTTTTACTAAAATAGATAAAAAATGTGCAACACATAAAATACAGAACTATTATATCACAAGAACCATACAATCTTTTAAAAGAACAAGGTTTTAACAGTGCAATTCCTACTACAGTACTTAGATTTTGTCTCTCACTCTAAATACCTGCTTAAAGTACTCAAAGATGTTTCTTTGTCAAAGTGTAGATAAAAGTGTCACTGAAGGAAAACAGAATATTCTTTAAAAAAAACAGTATTTGCCAACCCCTTTGTTTGAGGTCACCTAGCTCCTGCTCTGCTGGAATATATAAAAAAATATATATCTATACAAAAACAGGATGTCTTTTCAAAGTATTAAATTCTGTAATCCTCAGCACAACTCATTTTCTTCAAATGATTTTCTTTGATCTTAGGAGCAGCTTCCCCTTTCCAGGACATCAAAGCATCTTTTATGACTTCGCACTAAAACGTCATAACCTGCCCTTCTTCCTCTAACCGTTATAAACATTTATGATCTATCTTGGCAGTAGGCACCTTCTAGCCTGTAATTAGCTTCTGACCTTCCAAGTAACACCTTGTATCTAAAACGTGTGTGTGTGTGATCTCATGCTGTCTCAGCATCTCTCATGAGAGACAGTCCAGAACACATTTTTATATTACAAAAAGCATAGGTTAATCAGAACCAGCTGTCTGAGTGTCACAGTGTCCAGTTCTGGAGACCACACCTCTGGAAGGATGAAAAGTGGAGGCATTCCAGAGGAGGGCAACTGAAATGGTATAGGTTCTGCATCAAATGCCCTATGAGGAAAGGCTAAAAGACCTCAATATGTACACCCTGGAAAGGGGGATATGATAAAGATCTTTAAATACCTCACGGAGGTTAATAAAGTACAGAAGGGACATATTTTTCAGAAAAAGAGGTGCTCAAGAACAAGGGGATATGCTATGAAGTTTGAGAGTAGATTCAAGAGAGATGAGAGACAGTACTTCTTTACAGAAAGAGTGGTGGATTCCTGGAACACCCTTACAGTGGAAGTGAAAACAGTGGTGGTATTCAAGAATGCACTGGATAGGCACAAGGAATTCATAGTGGAAAGGAAGGGCAGAAAAGAGAAGGAGCTGTAGATCAGTTAGGGTCTGTGGTAATAATGTAGGTAGGGAAAAATGGGCAGACAGGGTGGCCCAACACTATGTCTGCCATCAAATTTTATGGTTCTGTGTTACACATAGCAAACTGCTACATCACCCCCCCCCAAAAAAAAAAATGAGAAGGGAAAAATCAAATCTTTTGGCAGACCTAAATTATTATAATTTTTTTTTGCTTCACTTTTTCTTCCTTCCCCTGGCCGGCTCCTCATCTGGCCACCGTTCCCCTCAGGCCCTCACCCTTGCAGCCCCCACAGCTTACCCTCCGTGGCAGGGCAACGGAAAGCCCCCCTACTTACCCATCCCAAACAGGATGTGGCCCAGGGTGTTACCAAAGGGAGCTGAGCGCCAAGGGACGGCCATCAAGTCGCCACAACCAGCCACCAGGGTCTTTTTGCATTTTCTTCAAAGAGCCTGGTATGCAAGGATGCCAGCAATGGGCACACACATGCATCCACACGTGTTCCCACCAGGAGTCTGCCAGGCTACCGCCCACTTGTGTTGGTAGTGCTGTGCCAACCCCCAGCCTCTGCCAGGGATCAGACATACACCGACCAAAGGTGCCCCCCTTCCCAGAGATGGAGAGCAGTCCCTCGGACGCTCGATCCACCTCCTTCCCTGTCGACCCCCCCGGCAACCTGCGCTCGTTCCCAAACGCGGGTCACCGGTGTGGCGCAAGGTGCAGTGACCAGTGCCTCAGCCCTCAGCGCCACCGGGCCGGCTAGCAGACCTAAATTATATTGGCTTTTCTCGTGACTCAGCCAGCTTCTACTGTTGTGTCTTCAGTTCACTGTCTGGCTGAGCCACACATCAGTAGTGTCGTATGGGGGGGGGGGACAAGGTATTAACTGTTGTCTGGACAGCCCATCCACAGTGCCTAATGTCCGTATTATAGAACTGCAGCATCAGGCTTCACCTTAGCAATTTTGAGTTCTGACTGCTGGCCCCATACAACCACAAAAGAGGGGGATGTAATCAGGGTGAACTCCCTCCCATATAAATAAGGTTGCAGCTTCTGTAAAGCCCATAGAGTCCCTAGACACTCCTTCTCTATTGTGGTGTAGGCCTTCTCTCTGGGCTGCAGCTTCCTGCTCAGGTACATGACTGGGTGTTCCTCTCCCGTGTGCGTAACTTGACTCAGAACCATGCCCAGTCCATGATCAGATACATCTAAGTGCTCAATGAATCTAGGAGAATAGTTCGGGCTAGCGAGCACAGGTGCAGGACATAGTGTCTCCTCAGCTGGCAGAAACGGTATCACAGGTTTCCAGCCACTGAACCTTTTCCGGCATTTTCTTCACAGTGAGATTGGGCAGGGGTTTGGTCATGCTGCTGAAATTCGGCACAAACTTATAGTAGTACTGCATGCTGCTTTCCCCTAGGAAGGCCCACACTTTCCTCTTGGTCGTGGGTGTGGCCCATCCCTGGATGGCCTCAATTTTCACTGGCTAAGGCCAGTTGTACCCACTCCCCATCATGTGCTCTGTGTATGACACTTCTGCCATTCCTGCCTGACATTTCTTCGCCTTGTCTGGCAGTACAGCGGCCTGCGGTCGGCAGAACACATTGGTCATGTGCATGACATGATTCTTGCAAGTTTGTCTGCAGATGGCGATCTCATCCGTGTATGCCAGAGTGAAATCTTCCACTGCTTCATTCAGAATGTGGTCCACAAACTGTTAAAAGGTAGCTGGTGCATTCTTCATTCCAGTGGCATTACCTTGAACTCAAATAATCCAAATGGGGTGACTGACATACTGTTGACATCTATTATTAATATAACCTCACAATATCTTAACATAAATAAAATGATAATGGGGGAAGGGGGGATTTAACTCATGTTATAACAAAGGAATGGATCTGTTAGTATAAGTAAAACTTAGAAAATTATTAGTAGTCTCATAAAGTCTTTCTCTCTCTCTCTCTCGTGTGCTTTACAAGACTGCGGTATGTTGAGCACATTTCAAGTTCCATAAACGGAAACTAGATGCAGAACTAGTTTGTTGAGGCTCTTTGTGGCACATGACATCAATTTACCTAGCAACCCTGAGTAACTCTGAATTCTTGTTTCGTTTTACCCCTTTCTAAAGCTGTCTTCAAATAAATTCAGAAAGACAGGCTGCTATATAAGCAAAATAAGCTAAATTCATTTCCTCTAAATTGTCAGCACAAGATTAATAATTATAAACTAACTGCATCTTTTACAACATGTTTCCTGTCATCCAGCAGGAAAAAAGTATATACATAGAGACAGGATTCCTTATTAGAATGCAAATTTGATAAAACATAGATCTAGGGCATCGCAGGTCACAACAGTTACCCAGGTCGAGTATTTTATTCAGGGAAACTGCGATTTATAGGTGACACAACACACAAACAGGGTTGCGAAAAAATGGTTCAAAACAGCAGTCTCTTCCATATCAAAGACCTATTCACTTTTCCAGTGCTATGTAAAGTTATTTTATTTTTTAATGCCACAAATACTAGCAAGTTACAAAACTATTTACAGCATATGGCTTTTTAATGTAGTTTGCATCATATTTTAGGAAAAAAAAGATTCATGCTTTGAAAGCTTGCATGCCTTCTCCATAATGAATTATAGGCCCATGTCAATCATGCCAGAACTGAACTAATAACCTTGATCCTTTTTAAAAAGCAGCTAATCCTGCTGTGCTTTTATACATCACATCACAGCGTGTTTGGATGCATTTTGCTATTACTCTAATGGCCACAAATAAAGATGGCATAATAAGTTAGAAGAAATAATTAATCTCCTTTGCTTTTCTTATGTAGGTTGTGTGTGATAACTTTGTATTTGATTATTTCACCTGGTGTGGACAATATAAAACAGGTATTTTCCAAGATAATGAGGAATCCTTTAAACTTGAAATTCTTCAGAGAAGAGAAAATAGCTCTGTCCCCTTTGAATGGCACAGCGTAACTGTGGAGTTGCCGTTGGTGCATGGAATCCTCAGGTGCCCAACATTCTAAATCTTGGGCTGTGCCATTCCCCTAGTAGGTGTGCACTAAACCTATTTGTATTGATTACCCATTGACAATGTGGAGCGCTACAGAAACAGGTGGTTTCCAAGATAAGGATGGTTGATTTTCCTGTTTCTCTGCATCATACCGAACAATATATAACAGACTTCTCCAAGTTCAGTGGTTACAATCTCTCTCATATTTACCCTGAGGACTGCAATATTGAAATCAGCAGGGTGCTACCAACTTTGACAGTGGAGCACTTAGGGCACCCCACTAGCAACTCCTTAAAATGCCTCTCTTTCCACAGTTTACAGGAAGGCACTTGGCCTAGATCTGCAGCTTATGCTGGGTGCCCAATATTACATAGTTTTAATCAGGGTACACCAAAAGGGACCTCACCCACAGACGGGATTTCACAAGAATCAGCCTTACACAGTCCCTCCCTGTAGTGGATTTGGAAGTTATGTCTCCTCAAGTAAAAGGGAAAATGAAAATCATGGGTTTCTCACTCTGCTGTTTGATGCGATAAATCGGCATGCAGGGTTCACTTCCCGAAGTTCCAATGAGCACCTTGTACTGAACTGTTCAGGAGACCTATGCAGTTCTTGTGATTACAATCAAGTAAAAGATTCCAGTGTGATCAATTTGCTTCCCATTTCTTAGAAAAATTCCAAGTTGACAAGCCCAGCTTTGGTCAGCATTGTTGTCCCTACTCTCCTTGGGCCGACAATCACCCGAGGGCTCAGCTGACTAGGCGTCGGGCCTATCCCCTGGGTGTGCAAGGTGCACTGGGGCCTGGCCGAACAGAGGCCAGGGAGGCCCTTGAGGGGTGGTCAGGGCCGGAGCCCTTGGAGCCGGGACCTGCTTCTGCATGAAGGACCAGAGGGCAGAAATCAGAGCATGATAATCCAAGGGGGTTGGCGTTGGTCCCACAGGCACCGGATAAGTGGGGACAGATGACAGTCCTGCAGAAGCCAGGTATGGGTAGCCCAGTGCAGGTCCAACTGGTGTCGGATAGAGGTATATAGGCGCCGGACCAGCAGGAGCCGGCGCTGCGCACACAGGCATAGGTCCTGTGGGTGTGGGTTGCGGCAGGCTGGGCGGAGGACTCACCGGAGTGGGTGGTGAGAGAACAGGCGACAGGCCCACAGGTGTTGACTGAGGGAGCAGGGCCAGCGCAGGATCCACAGGCTGTGGTACAGAAAGTGGGCACTGGTCGAGGCAATGCCAGAGTTGTGCCCATGGGTACAGCTGCAGGGAGACAGGTACTGGAGTGGAAGGCTATCCCCCAGGGCGAAAGTTGAGAAGAGACCAGGCTCTGAGAGGCGCCAGTGTCCTGCAGCATCTGCCCCTGTGAAGGAGGGGCAGAACCAGTGGTGGTCCCAGCAGAGATCAGCGTTGGTGGCACGGGTGTCAGGGGGTGGTAGCTGGGAGGCTGGCACCATCAGTAATCATGCTGGCCGAAGAGACTCCAGCCGAGTCACCTGACTGGGAACTTGTGGAGAATAAGGGCTGGAACAGCTGGGGAAGGACACAGAGTACCATGTCCCGAAGAGCCACCGCCCATTAGGGAGACCCAGGTGGGCGATGAGGCCACCGGAACCCCTGTGGAAGTTAGGGCGTGCAGGACCATGGAGGTTGACCCCCTCCCCCAAGGGAGGAGGACTTTTTCGTGGGGACTGCGAGGAGGAGGTGGACCGGGGTCAGTCCCAGTCCTTGTCCCTATATTTATGCTTCCCGGAAGATTCATCCCAGGACTTCAAAGAAGAAGAGCCCAAGGACTGGGCTGGGTAAGCAGATGAGCTCCCAGCCTGCAGCTACCGTCCCATTAAGGTGACCTTCTGCTTGAGGAGGTGATTCTCCAGGATCTTCTGGCGACATCTGCGGGTGGCTGGGCTGAACTTCTGGCAGACCTCGCAGGTCTGGATGTCATGGTCTGGGCCTAGGCACAAGATGCAGGCAGAATGACTGTCCTTGTCCAGGTTCTGTTTGCCACAGGCACACTTCGTGGAGAAGTCATGAGAACAGGAAGGTTGTGAAGACATAAACCGTCTGGAAAGAACACTGAAAATTCTATGTTAAACTGAAGAGAAAACTAAAAATAATAGGGCACAGATAAACACAGGAAAATGGAGGTCTGACATATACTGGTTAACAGCTGGAAAGAAATGGGGAGGGTGTGGGGGGCACCTGCCTTTTATGCCAGGGAAGCAGCTGTACCTCTTGTGGAATGGGCCCTCAGGCCTGAGGGTTGAGTTCTACCCAGTTTTTCATTGCAGAATTGTAAGAATATGTTTATGATTTAAACCTGTCCTGTATTAAATGACTTAGCTATGTATTAGTTTTATTTGGTTAAGCAGGATAGTTATTTATTTTGGTGGTATTTAAGTGTGTTTAATAATAGTTTTTGTGCCTATTGCCTGAAATGTGTAAGGGGTATATGGGAGGATTTATGGGGGCTAGGATCACCTATGGGAGCTCATTGCTACATGCTTTATGCCCCTCTATCCCTCTCCCAGTGTCTGATACTACTGCTAGACACTGTCAGGAAGTGGGGATTGCAGAGGGTCGTGCTGCATGTTGGCAGTGGGGTGACCAGGGTTTGGGTGATGGTAGAATAGAGGTTGTTAGGTCCAGGAGGCGCCCTGGGTTACGTTGGACGTCTGGGAGAGGCCAGACATGGTTGGTGCCCATCCCCAGGGAGTCCACCAGATCGAGTGGTCAGGTAACCCGAGGGGCTGCATCACCCTCCAGTCCTCTGACGGCAGTGCTGTGCAATGCCAGATCGATCAGAAACAAGACGGCAATTATTGCTGCCTTGATTTCACCGGTCGATCTGGCCTGCATCACAGAGACCTGGGTTGGAGACGACGTTGGCCCCATTTTTGAGGCTGCAGTCCCTCTGGGGTATACTGTGGTGCACTGCCCCAGAGTGAATCGCAGGGGTGGCGGTGTAGCTATTTGTTTTAGATCCAGCCTGACCTTCACTGTGCACCTGGTGGAAACTCCAGGTTCTTTTGAGTATGTGGCTGTTCGTGGAGGATTCAGCGTGGGCTGCACGATCCTCCTCATCTATCGCCCTCCTGGCCCGATGGGGAGTTTCCTGCAGGAGATTGCTGAATTCGTCGCCGGCGAAACACTGGGATCCCCCAGATGTGTTTTTCTGGGGGATTTCAATGTTTGGGCTGATGATAGAGATCAAAGATGCAGTAATGATTTTTTGCAGAGCATGTCCTCGTTGGGACTGACGCAGGTCGTTGCTGCACCAACCCATCAGGATGGCCACATACTGGACCTGGTGTTCTCACTGGGGCTTAAGATTACTGATCTCAGGATTGACCGGGTATTCTGGTCCGATCATTGCATGGTGAAGTTCACGCTTGGGGCTCCCGCCATAAGCTCTTCCCTTGCAAAGATGATTCGCTGCCGCCCTTTACGGGATCTTACCCCTGAGGGTTTTTTGGTGGCAGCTGAATTGTCTAGTGTGGGTGCTGCATGCATCGGAGGTGTTGATGCCAGGGTTGACACCTATAATAGGGTGTTATCTGACACCATCAACTCCCTTGCACCTGTCCGTGTACGACCAGAACTTCGTACTTGAGGTCCCCATGGTTTGATGGAGACCTCAGGGAGATGAAGAAGATGGGTCGGAGATTAGAGCACTGCTGGAGGAGGTCCCACCTGGAGGTGAACAAACTGGTCCTGCGTGCGCACTATCGTGCGTATCAGGAGGCAATCAACCGCAAGAAGGCAGTGTTCCTGTCTAGGGAGATAGCTGCCGGGAGAAACCGACCAGCTTCACTCTTCCGGACTGTAGATAGACTTCTCCATCCAGTCTGTTTGCAGCCTGGGAGGGTTTCTTCTAACAAAGATTGTGAGGAGTTTGCTCAGTTTTTCTCGGACAGGGTGTCCTTGATCTGGCGGGAGGCTTCTTCAAACAGCAATACTATAGCTGACAGTGGTCGCCAGATGTGTTCTGAGTGCACTCTGCTGAGTTGGGGGGAGTTTAGACCAGTGGAGGTTTGTGAGGTTATCGAGGGTGGCAGTCAATTTGAAGCATACCTTTTGTGAGCTGGACCCAGTGCCAACACGTTTCTTAATGAGATGTGTTGACTCTGCTGGCCCAGTGTTTGCCTCAATTGTACAGTGTTCCTTGCTTCAGGGAGTCTTTCCGGATGCCTTGAAGGAGGCTCTGGTGAGACCCCTTTTAAAGAAACCATCTTTGGACCCGGAGATCAAGGCAAATTACCGTCCTATCTCCAACCTCCCATTTTTGGGGAAGATTGTTGAGAAGGTGGTATTGCTTCAATTGGAAGAGCACCTCGTGACTCATGAGTTGTACGATCCCTTCCAGTCGGCCTTTCAGGCTAGACATAGCATGGAAACTGTGCTTGTTCGGGTGCAGAATTATCTCCTCAGGGCTAGAGATCGGGGGGACAGGACAATTCTTGTTCTCCTCTATCTCTCCTCAGCATTTGACACTGTGGACCATTGTGTGTTGCTTGTCCACCTTAGAGAGCTGTGTGGACTTACCGGTATCGTCATCAACTGGTTTGAGTCCTTTCTTACCAACAGGAGGCAACGGGTTGTGAAGGGAAATTTCTCATCTACACCCTGTCTCCTTTTTTGCGGAGTCCCTCAGGGTTCGGTACTGGACCCAATGTTGTTCGCAGTGTACATGCTGCCCGGGGATCATTAGGAAGTATGGTCTGAGTTTTCATTGTTATGCTGATGATACTCAGCTATATCTGTCCTTTGCCCCAGGAACATCCAACGCAGTGGATGTGTTAAATATCTGTCTGGCCGAGATTAACGACTGAATGGCCTCCAGCTGGTTGCGACTGAACCCTGACAAGACAGAGGTATTGGTAGTGCAGTTGAACAGAGTTTGTGATAGGATGGCCACTGACTCGGCAACTGGACTTGTTCTTGGAGCTGTGTCATTGAAGGCCTCCTCTTGGGTGCGAAATCTTGGAGTGATTCTGGACAGGAACTTGACCATGGAGGCTCAAATATCTTCCGTGGTCCGTACCCGGTTTTTCCATCTCAGAAACATTGCCAGGATTAAGCTCCTTGTTCCACCTCTGGACTTCCCTACCTTGATACATGCCTTAGTCACATCTAGGCTGGACTACTGTAATGCGCTCTATCTCGGGGTCTCTGGGGGATCTCTCGCCGCAGACTGCAGCTGGTGCAAAACGTTGCTGCCCGGCTATTGACTGGGCAGAAAAAATGTTGTCATATTACACCGGTACTGCGCGAATTGCACTGGCTGCCAGTCAGGTGGAGAATCCTCTTTAAGGTGGGTCTTCTCACCTGTAAGACCCTACACGGGCAGGGCCCTGGTTACCCCGTCAGTCCTCCTGGTACCTACCTCCCTCTACCCACCCTCTCTGACCGTCTAGTGGTGGCTTCCTGACCGTTCCTAGAGCGAGGTTAAAATCAGCGGGCGACAGAGCCTTTAGTGTCGCGGCTCCCGTTCTATGGAAGTCTTTGCCTACATTGGTCACGGAGGCCCCCACTGTAGCCACTTTTAAAGTCCGCCTGAAGACACTCCTATTTTTGCAAGCATTTGGTGCTTAGAGTAGGTTATTTTATAGGTTGTGATTTATTATTTTATTTTTTTGAATGTTCTACGCTTTGTGTGTAAATGTTATACAAATTTGTATGGCGCCCAGAGCCTCCGGGATTGGGCGTCTTTTAAATAAATTTGCCTTTGCCTTTATACAAGAAACAATCCACCTGGCAATAGATCTCTTAATGGCAGGTTTGCCTTTACCAACTTCTCCATAAGTAAGGAACAACTGGAGGGATTCAAACCTGTGACCCTTGGTACGCTCTACGTAGTAGCCAAGGGCTCTTTTAACATCCAAGCTGTGTAGCCTCCTCTCTCCAGAGGAGGAATGGTCAGTGAAGAAAACAGGGAGAGATACAGACTGGTTGAGGTGGAAATCTGAAACCACTTTAGATAAGAACTTTCTGTTAGTTCTAAGGACCACTTTATCTCCGTGAAAAGAGATGAAATCAGATTCCACTGATAGGGCTTGCAATTCACTGATACGTCTGGCAGAAGTAATGGCTACCAGAAACAGTTTTCCAAGTCAAAGTACTTAAGCTCTGCTGAGGACAAAGGCTCAAAAGGGGGTTGCATAAGCTGAGCAATGCAAACATTAAGGTCCCAAGACAGGGGCAGGGTCCCTGAAGGGAGGATTGGTATGCAGCAATCCCTTGAAGAATTTACAGAATACAGGATGAGCTGAAAGGGAAGAGGGCTTGCCTGCTGACAAGAAGGCAGAGACAGCTGCCAGATGCACTCTAAGTGTAGCTGGTTTGAGTCCCAAGCTATTGAGATGAACCACATAGTCCAGGACTATAGGCAACCCAGCAGACTCTGGAGAAATATGCTTACCAGAGCACCAAATAGTAAACCTTTTCCATTTGGAGTTGTAAGTCTTTCTGGTGGAAAGCTTACGAGAAGCCTTTAGAATATCCAGAACACCTTGAGAGAGATGCAAATCAGCAAACTCTTAACTCTTCAAGAGCCAGGCCTTGAGATTGAGAGATCTGAGATTCGGATACCAAACCCTCCCCTGAGAACATGTTAACAGGTTGTAATTCCTGGGAAGACACAGGGGAAGGTGGACTGCAAAGGACAGCAAGAGAGGGTACCAGGGCTGTCTGGCCCAGTCTGGAGCAATCAGAATCACTTTGCAGGGTTGAGACCTGATTTTGACTAGTACCCTGAACAGGAGAGGGAAGGGGGGAAAGGCATACAGGAATTTCCCTTCCCAGTTGAGAACTAGAGCATCCAGGGGGACTGAGCCCAACACTGGGGTCTGCAGCAAAAAAGAGGAAGTTGGTGATTGGGGCTGCAAAAAGATCTGTCTGTGGAGTGCCCCATCTGGAGAAGATCACCTTCAAAATCAGGGGATCCAGGGACCATTCGTGATGGCCCTGAGATATCCTGCTGTGAGCATCTGCCAGGACATTGTCCTTCCATGGGAGGTGCACTGCTATCAGAGAGGTATTCAGGGAATAGGCCAGAGACCATAACTTCATTGCTTCTGTGCACAAGGCCATAGACCGAGTGCCCCCTTGCTTGTTGATGTACCACATTGTGGTGGTATTGTCTGTCCTGATCTGAACTAGCTTGTTCTGAACAGACTTGGAAAAAACTTGAAGTGCTAGAAACACTGCTCTGAGTTCTAAGAGACTGATGTGAAGCAGAGATTCTTGAGGTGACCACAACCCTTGGGTGGTCAGATCCCCCAAGTGGCTCCCCAGCCCAAGAGGGAGGCATCTGTGGTAAGGATTAGAGAATGAGATTGGAGTGACAAAGGGAACTCCTTGCCTTAGGTTGTCCTGATCCTGCCACCATTGCAAAGCCTGGATCAGGGTTTGAGTCACTGGGATTAGCTTGGTCAGAGAATCCTTTCTCTGGGACCAGAAGGCTCTTAAGTGGAACTGAATGTCCCTCATCTGAAATCTTGCTCCTTGGACCACCGCCGTAGAGGCAGCCATGTGGCCCAGGAGCTGCAGAAAATGCCTTGCTGGTCCAGACACCTGAAGAGGCCAGTGTCACAAGGGTCCTTGCCCTGTCCAGGGTAAGGAAGGCTCTTGCCCTTACTGTATCCAGCTCCGCCCCTATGAAGGTGAGGAGCTGCACTGGCTCTAGAACTGACTTTGAAAGATTTAGGAGGAATCCTAGAGAAGTGAGCAGTTGCCGAGTTATCTGTAGGTGTGACTTGACTTGGTCTGGGGACTGACCCACTATGAGCCAGTCGTCCAGGTATGGAAAGATGGAGATCTTTTTTTTCCTTAGGAAAGCAACCACTACTGCCAGGCATTTTGTGAACACCCTTGGAGCTGATGTTAGGCCAAGGGGCATTGCTCTGAATTGATAGTGGCCTGAGGGCAATTCGAACCTGAGGTACTTTCTGTGGGAACATCTGATGAGAATGTGGAAATAGGCATCCTTGAGGTCCAGGGAGACTAGCCAGTCCCCTGGCCTTAGAGAGGGTAGAATTATTCCCAGAGTCACCATTTTGAACTTCGGCTTTAAAAGGTGCTTGTTTAAATATCTGAGATCCAGGATGGGCCGCCATTCTCATGTCTTTCTGGGGGTTAGGAAGTACCTGGAGTACAATCCTTTTCCCCTGTGTAGGGGTGGAACCCTTTCTATGGCTCTGAGAGCCAAGAGGGAAGAGACCTCTGCCTCTAGGGCAAGGACCTCCGAAGGATTTGCAGGTGGAAAGGATCTGGTTCTCATCTTGGGAAACTGAAGTGGAGAACCAGTCCCTGGCTTACTACTTCCAGGACCCATTTGTCTGATGTTAAAGACATCCAGTTCTGGACAAAGTAAGCCAGCCTGCCCCCTACGGGTAGTGGAGAATTGGCCCGGGCAAACCCATCAGGGTGCCTGTCTGGCAGGGGCTTTAGGCTGAGGGGTGGTAGCAGGCCTGCTTATACCCTGTCTGCCTCTCCCTCTGAAGAACCCCCTCTGAGCAAAGGCAGAAGGGGAGGCCTGGGTTTGGTAGAAAGGCCTATGAAAAGGCCTGCCCCTACCCCTGGAATGCTGCCTCTGGGGAATGGCTTGCCTTTCCTTGGCCTGAGCACTCCTATAGGTGGTCCTACTCATCCATTTTCTTCTATGGTTCTCTATCTGCTCCCCAAACAGAGAATTACCAATGACAGAGAAAATCCATGGCCTTAGTCTGGGTATCCTGTGACAGGCTAGTACATCTGAGCCAAGCCATCCTCACGAGGGCCACAGATGTAGCCATGACTCTAGATGAAACATCATTGGAGTCCACTGCAGCATGAAATTGCACCTTGGATGCCTCAATACCATCTGCAGCCACCTGCTCCAGCTCCTTGGCAAGCTGGTCAGGGACCTGTTTGGCTAGAGCCATCACAGTGTCCATCTAGACTTCTGGTATCTAGCTGTGTAGGCCATATAATTAGCCTGCCTGAGTCCCAAAGATGCTGCCATGTACTGTTTCTTTGCCATGGCATCAATCCTCCTGGAGTCCTTATCTGGGGGGTGTGAAGCCAAGGGTATATTTGCCTTATCACAGGCAGCAGCCTGCACTACCCCAACATGGCTGCACTGCTGGGAAAGGAACTCCGTATCTGAGCCTGAAAGAGTATACTTCTTGTCCATTCTTCTGTCCAAAGGAGGTATGGAATTAGGAGTCTTTAAAATGTTAAATGTCTGTTTCCCAAAAGACTTATGGAGGGGAATAGACAGTCTCCTGAACTCTGGGATGTCCATCATCTCAACATAATCAGGCTCCTCCTGATCCTCTACTGCTTCCACCATAGGAAGCTGGAGAGTTTCAGCCACTTTTTTGTAAAACATAAAGTGGGAAGGGGACTCAGAAAGCCTAAGAGGAGAAACACCTGAAGGTCTGTCTGGGGAGATGTCCGGGTCAATGGGCACATCCAGACTTTCATAATCACCATCACTATCCTCATACTCTCCCTCTTCCTTCTCCGGTTCATAAAAATCCTCTAAATTATAATCCGGAACCGGGTGAACCGACCGAACCGAGCCCCAACCGATGGTGCGGTTCGGTCGGAACTAGTTAGCGATTGAACAATCCCTTATCGCTATTATTTCATCAGCGGTCGGAGAAAGAACTTGTGGATCCGAACCGCCACTTATCCCTTCTTTTTCTTTTAACTGGAACCAACTCCTCAGAGTCGGTTCTCCTTTTGGCCAAAGAAGTTTCGCCCTGGTCAGAGGGCACTCCTTCTGGTTCGGTTGGAACCGAACCGGGCTGGCCATCCAGGTCAGCGGACTTCTTGGCCACCCTTTCCCTCAGCCTACCTACTCTATTTTCCAGGATAGCTGTGGGAAAACTTTTGCAAATCTGGCAGTCTGAATCGAGGTGGTCAAACCCCAGACAATAAACACAGGTGGTGTGAGGGTCAGCCTTAGCAAAGGCTTCCCCACACACACTACAGTGTTGAAACCCAGTGGGCCCTGTTTTTTTCTTGGGTTTCTCAGACATGGCCAGTCCTAACCAAACGTACCCTTTTTTCGGCAATCCACCAGGCAAGACACCCCTATCGGTTCCTGACCGTGTTACGGGTCGTGGAAAAAAAACATAATGAAGTCAGTTTTTTTTTTAGAACCGATGAGGACCGGTTACCACACTCTAAAAAGCAGAACAAACTTTTTTTTTCAAACCTGATCGGTTCAAACCGAACCGATCCGATGTTTACAAGTTCCACACAGAAACTAATAATAATAAACCTATCTAGTACTCACGGTACCACAGACAGAGACTGAACAGACAGGTTACATAGAAGAAATTCGGTTGAACCGAGGGAAAAAAACGACACTTTAACCAACTAAATTGAACCGAGCGAAGGAGAAATCTCTGGAGCGACTGTTCAGTGAGGTGGAGTAAAGAATCTGGCGGTTTGGGTTCAAACAACAACAGACAGAGTCTCAACCGAGCTCGAGCTCAGCGTTCCATGCCTTGCAAGGAAAGTTAACTCTTTTCTCTCCGGGGCAGTTCAAAGGTTGGATATCACTGCTACAGTCAGAATACAGCAAGACTTCATGTTGTTTGAATCACTTTGCATGGTTGTGACCTTATCTTGACTATCACCCTGAACAGGAGAGGGAAAAGGGGGGAAAGCATACAGAAATTTCCCCTCCCAATTCAGAATCAGAGCATCCAGGGGGACTGAGCCCAAGACTGGGGGTCTGCAACAAAAGAGAGGAAGTTGGTGATTGTCTGGGGCTGCAAAAAGATCTCTCTGGAGTGGCCCATCTCGAGAAAATCACTTTCAAAATCAGAGGTTCCAGGGCCCATTCGTGATGGCCCTGGGATATTCTGCTCAGTGCATCTGCTAGGACATAGCAGTTCACCTCCTAGGGAAGGACAATCAGAGAGGTTTGCAGGGAATAGGCCAGGGGCCACAACTTCACTGCTTCTGTGCACAAGGCCGTAGACCAAGTGCCTCCTTGCTTGTTAATGTACCACATGGTGGTGGTGGTGGTGTCTGTTCTGACCTGAACCACCTTGTTCTGTACTGATTTGGAAAAAGCTTGCAGTGCCAGAAACACTGCTCTGAGTTCCAAGAGATTGATGTGAAGCAGAGATTCCTGAGGTGATCACAGTCCTTGGGTGGTAAGATCCCCCAAATGGGCTCCCCAGCCCAGCAGGGAAGCATCTGTGGTGAGTATCACTGAATGAGATTGAGTGACAAATGGAACCCCTTGTCTCAAATTGTCCTGATCCTGCCACCACTGCAAGGCTTGGATCAGGGTTTGAGTCACTGAGATTAGTTTGGTAAGGGAATCCTTTCTTTGGGACCAAAAGGCTCTTAAGTGGAACTGAATATCCCTCATTTGGAATCTTGCTCCCTGGACAACAGCTGTGGAAGCTGCCATGTGGCCCAGTAGCTGAAGGAAATGCCTTGTAGGTCGAGACACCTGAAGGGTGAATGAAGAGGCCAGTTCCATAAGGGTCCTTGCGCTTTCCAGGGGAAGGAAGGCTCTTGCCTTTACTGTATCCAGTTCTGCACCTATGGAGGTGAGGAGCTGCACTGGTTCGAGAACTGACTTCGGCAGGTTGAGAAGGAATCCTAAGGAAGTGAGCACTTGCTGGGTCACTTGCAGATGTGACTTGACTTGGTCTGGAGACTGACCTACTATGAGCCAGTCGTCCAAGTATGGGAAAATGGAGATCTTTTGTCTTCTTAGGAAGGCAACAACTACTGCTAGGCACTTTGTGAAAACCCTTGGGGCTGATGTTAGGCCAAAGGGCATTGCTCTGAATTGATAGTGGCCTGAGGGCAACTCGAACCTGAGGTACTTTCTGTGGGAGCACCTGATGGGAATGTGAAAGTAGGCATCTTTGAGGTCCAGGGAGGCTAGCCAGTCCTCTGGCCTTAGAGAGGGAAGGATAATTCCCAGAGTTACCATTTTGAACTTTGGCTTTAAAAGATGTTTGTTCAGATATCTTAGGTCCAGGATGGGTCGCCACTCTCCTGTCTTTTTGGGGGTTAGGAAGTACCTGGAGTGCAATCCTTTGCCCCTATCTATGGTGAGAACTCTCTCTATAGCTCTGAGAGCTGGGAGAGAAAAAAACGTTGCCTTTAGGGCAAGGGTCTCTGAGAGATTTGCAGGTGGAAAAGATCTGGCTCTCATCTTGGGAAATTTTATGAAGCTGAGAACCAGTCCCTGGCTTACTACTTCCGGGACCCACTTGTCTGATGTGAGAGACACCCAGTCCTGGACAAAGTAAGCCAGCCTGCCCCCTACTGGTATAGGAGAATCGAACCGGGCAGACCCATCAGGGTGTCTGCTTGGCAGGAGCTTTAGGCTGAGGGCTGGATGCAGGCCTACTCATCCCCCTTCTGCCTCTCCCTCTAAAGAACCCCCTCTGCGAAAAAGAAGAGGAGGCCTGAGCTTGGTAAAAAGGCCTTCCCCTGCCCCTGGACTGCTGCCTTTGAGGAGTTGCTTGCCTATCTTTGGCCTGAGCACTCCTGTAAGTGGTCCTGTACTCGTCCATCTTCTTCATGTAATTCTTTGTCTGCTCCCCAAACAGAGAATTACCAATTACAAGAAAATCCATGGCCTTAGCCTGGGTATCCTGTGAGAGGCTAGTACATCTGAGCCAAGCCATCCTCCGAAGCGCCACAGATGTAGCCATGACTCTTGATGATACAACATTGGAGTCCACAGCAGCATGAAACTGTACTTTCGATGCCTCAATCCCATCTGCAGCCACCTGCTCCAGCTCCTTGGCAAGCTGGTCAGGAGCCTGTTTAGCCAGTGCCAGTAGTGTCCCATCTGGACTTCTGGTACCTGGCTGTATAGGCCATATAGTTAGCCTGCCTGAGTCCCAAAGATGCTGCCATGTATTGTTTCTTTGCCATGGCATCAGGCTTTCTGGAGTCCTTGTCTGGGGGGTGTGATGCCAAGGAAATGTTTGCCTTATCACAGGCAGCAGCCTGCACAACCCCAACATGGCTGCATTGTCTGAGCCTGAGAGAGTGTACCTCTTGTCCATTTGTCTGTCCACAGGAGGTATAGAATTAGGAGACTTAAGGATTTTTTGTGTCCGTTTCCCAAAGGATTTGTGTAGGGGAAGAGACAGTCTCCTAGACTCTGGGATGTCCATCATCTCAACATAATCAGGCTCCTCCTGATCCTCTGCTGCTTCCTCCACAGGAAGCTGGAGGGTATCAGCCACTTTTTTGTAGAACATGTAGTATGAAGGGGACTCAGAAAGCCTAGGAGGAGAAACACCTGAAGGTCTGTCTGGGGAGATGTCCGGGTCAATAGGCACATCCAGACTTTCACCATCACCATAATCATCTTCATACTCTCCCTCCTCCTCCTCCGGTTCATAAAATTCTTCCAAAGTATAATCCGGAACTGGGGGAACCGACCGAACCGAGCCCCTGCCAGCTGGTGCCGGTTCGGTCGGAACCGAACTGAGCGATCGCACAATCCTAATCGCCTTGGCTATCTCATCAGTGGTCAGAGTATGAAATTCTGGGTCCGAACTGGTCGACTTGTCTTTCATTTTTCTTGGAACCGATTCCTCGGAAATCGGCTCTCCTTTTGCCCGAAGAAGTATCGCCCTGATCAGAGAGCACTCCTTCTGGTTCGGTTGGAACCGAACTGGGCTGGCCAGCTGGGTCAGCGGACTTCTCGGCCTCCCTTTCCCTCAGTCTACCTAATCTCTTTTCCAGGGTAGATTTGGGAAAATTCTTGCAAATTTGGCAGTCTGAATCGAGGTGGTCAAACCCCAGACAATAAACACAGGTGGTGTGGGGATCAGCCTCGGCAAAGACCTCCCCACACACACTGCAGTGTTGAAACCCAGTGGGCCTGTTTTTTTTTTCTTGGGTTTCTCAGCCATGGCCAATCCTAACCAAAAACTTACCCTTTTTTCGGCAATCCGGCAGGCAAGACTCCCCTATCGGTTCCTGACCGCGTCACAGGTCTTGGAAAAAAATGTAATTAAATCAGTTTTTTTTTTTTTTAGAACCGATACGGACTGGTAACCACACTCTAAAGTAAAGTACAAGTTTTTTTTTTTACCTCAAATTGATCGGTTCAGCAGAACCGATCCACAGTTTACAAGTTCCACACAGAAAACAGAACAAAAACCTATCTAGTACTCACGGTACCACAGACAGAGACTTGAACCGGCTATGCGGAAACAGCAATTCGGTAGAAACCGACCGAAAACAGACACTTCAACTGACTTTTTGAACCGAGTAGCAGGAGAAATCTCTGGAGCGACTGTTCAGTGAGGCGTAGTAAAGAATCTGACGGTTGCAGTTTAAACAGCAGCAGACAGGGGCTTCAACCGAGCTTGTGATGAACATTCTATGCAAGGCATAGAAAAGTTAACTCTTTGTTCTCCGGGGCAGTTGAAAGGCAGGACCTAACTGCATATGTCACAATACAGCAAGACTTCATGTTGTTTGAAAAGTCATTTCTCAAATTATGAATCTTTAATCAACACATCCCCTTTCATGTTTTACAATCTCACTATCTGTTACTAACTCTCAGCTAGGCGATAGAAATCATATAGGATAGAAACATAGAATTTGACGGCAGATAAGGACCGCTTGGCCCACCCAGTCTGCCCATTTCCCTGCCTACTGGATAAGCTGCAGATCCTAGTTAACCAGCAGCCTACTTCTTCCTACCCCCAACCCCTAGAATTGCCTTATTACTGTCCCATGCATGCTTGAATTCCACCACTGTTTTTGACTCCACGACCTCCTCCGGAAGGCCGTTCCATGCATCCACAACCCTCTCTGTGAAAAAATACTTCCTTAAATTACCTCTGAGCCGCCCTCTATCTTCAAATTGTGCCCCCTTGTTCTTGCACACCTCTTTTTTTGAAAGATGCTACCCTCTTGGACTTTGTTGATTCCCTTGAGGTACTTGAAAGTTTCTATCAGAACAAAAACCTATCTAGTACTCACGGTACCACAGACAGAGACTTGAACCGGCTATGCGGAAACAGCATAGCTGTTTAGATGAGCCTAAATGATGTCCCTTTCCTGATATCATAAAATGTATATTTAGTTTCCAACTTCAAAAACATGAGGTCATACAAAGGCCATAAAATGCAATTTCTCAAGGAAGTTAATTACACTACAGAGATCTGATCAGTGTAATACCTCCCGTGATTTCAGCTGCTGACACCTTGTAATTTAAAAAGGCCAAATCTCACAGCCTGACATTTCATACACTGACCATTTATTTATAATACCAATATAATACAATAATCATAACCAGCTGGCCAAGGGTCACAGGTGGTAGCAGTAAGAAGCAAGCAAGCAAACTTTATTTATATAGCGCCTTTCTCAAAATCAAGGTGCTGTACAAAAATACAAGCATAAAATCAGATATACACATAATTAATTACAATCGTCTGGGAATGCCATTCTAAAAAGATGGGTCTTAAGTTCTTGTTTAAACCTCCCAACGGTCAGACATTCTCTTAACCGCGAGGTAGAGAATTCCACAGGGTAGGGGCCGCAAAAGAAAAAGCACGAGCACCAGATGTCCTTAAACATACCCAGGGAATCTCCAGCAATCCCTAGTTGGTAGATCAGAGGGGACGGAGGTGGTGGTAGGGAACCAAGTGATCTTGCAGGTTGCCTGGTCCCAGTTCGTTTAGGGCTTTAAAGGTCAGAAGACTGACCTTAAAGGTGATCCGCCACTGTACAGGCAGCCAGTGCAGTCCGCGCAGCACAGGTGTAATATGACTGGTCCTGGATGAACCAGTCAATAACCTGGCTGCCGCATTCTGCACTAGCTGCAAGTGACTGATATCAACCCCAGGAAGCCCTAGGTAGAGGGCATTGCAGTTTAAGGCGGGTGGTGATGAAGTCATGGACCAGTGTTGGAAGGTCATCCAGAGGAACCAGGTGTTTTACTCGGGCGATGTTCCTCAGATGGTAAAAGAAGGATTTGACAACGGCAGACACCTGAGACTGCAGGGTCAAGTCATAATCAAAAATAACGCCCAGATGACGCACCCGGTCAGAGATGAAAAGCTGGACATTGTCAAGCCATATGCCCGATGCCTGCCCAGCCCCCAAGCCCATCCCTGGACGACCAGGGTCCACAACCAACACTTCAGTCTTGTCAGGATTCAGTCTCAGCCAGTTGGTGTTCATCCAGTCCTTGATCTCGGCAAGACAGTTGTTAAACACAGAGACTGCATCCCCCTACTTGTGTAGAAAGGACAGATACAGTTGAGTATCATCTGCATTGCAGTGAAAACTCACACCGTATCACCTAATGATCTCTCCCAATGGCAGCAAATACACTGCGAAAAACATGGGAGCCAATAAGAAGGAAGAGTAGCATTATAGGTAGGGTCAGGGACAACAGCAGGTGGAGGTTTGAAGTAGGTATGACCTGTATTGATGCCGGAAAGAGTGAATATCAGGGTGTTGATGTATATGAGTTGGTATAGTGTTCCATAGTTTAGGGGCAGAGACAGCAAAGGCCATCTCAGCATACTGAGTTCTAATCCTTGGGACACATAACGGATCTACTTTTGAGGATCTGAGGGAACAGGTATTTGTACAAGGGACCAGAAGGGAATCTAAGGATGCGGTGCTTGATTCAGCACTGTACCATGTGTAATACTACCAAGTGACAGGTCCCACAGAGTGAGTCAGCCAAGTTTGGAATAAAGGGTGCAATGATGAGTAAAATGGTGACACGCAAGGGCAAAGCAACATATATTATCATATGCCATGTCCCATTTTCTTAGAAGGGAGGTTGAAGAGTTTGCAAAGACAGGTAAGCCATTGAACATATTTGGGAGAAGAAAACAGCACATTACAGCAACACGTGCAGAGCAGGAGAGATTAGAATTGGCGCGGAAAGCTAGGCCAAGACTGACGTTTACAGCTTTGTTAATGGAGGTTAAATAAGAAGAGATGTCTAGTGATTGGGTCAAGGATTACACAGAGATACCTGAAAGAATTTACATTGTCAAGGGGGGAATACATTCTCACAAACCACGCTTAGTGGAGTATGGTTGTTTTTTAAACGTTAGGCAGTTCCAAAAAGCATAGCTTGCGATTTGATGGGACTCATTAAAAGCCCATTTTCTCTAAACAAGATTTGAATGGCCTGTAAGTCTGCAGTAAGGGTACTATTGATGTCAGTGATATTGTGTGCCCTTGTATAGAAAAAAAAAAATCAGGTCATCCACGTAAAGAAGGGTGCTGTTTAGAAAGCAGTGATTAACAGTGTTGATATGAATGGAGAAAAATAGTGGCCCAAGTATAGAGCCTCGTGGGACACCAATGATGGAAGATACAATGTCTGTGACAGTAGTGCTGATCCTAACACATTGTTGTCTATTGCTAAGGCAGCTCTTGAACCATAGCAGGGCATGTGCAGATATCCCCAGGGCATCTAGTTTGCTGCAAGGGAGAGAGTGATCCACCATATCAAAGGCCTTTGTGAGATCGATGAAAACTGCTCTTATATACTTGCCCTGATCCAGGGCGTTAGAGATACCACTAATTATGTATGTCTGTATTATTATGTAAGATATTTCAGTTCGATTCAAATCAAGTAGTTGGAACTGAGGTTTGGCAGCAGCTGGTCTCTTCAATCCACTGGACAGTGCTAATATGTGCTATGTTGTCTTTCAGTAAACCAAAAAGTGCTTTTGTTTAATAGTTTTATATTTACACACCTCGTCTCAGAACAGAATATGAGCACATATGGGTACACCATTTAGATTCAGTCACTGTTTTTGTTGTATCTAAGCACTGTGGCTACCTGTACCCTGAACCACTTAATGATTCTTAAAAGAGTAATGTCACACTTAGTGATGTATTTGAAGAATGGCTGGACATCCTTTGGCCATGCTCCCTGACAGTCTCTGTTGAAATGAAGTGCTGGGGCATAGGCTAGCTCTCCTCTCTAGACAGTATCAGCATTATTAGCTGCTTTGCACCACCTTGGAGCAGGAATTCTTTTGAAAAACGACCATTTTGGACTTCAAACTATTGGAACGTTTTTTAACTTTACCCTGTAAACATCAGGTTAATCACAGCCCTATTCCTGACGGACCTTTGGAATTTTGGTATTTTGCTACACTGTGAATACACACGGGTGGACTCCTACACATCTTTTTGCTAATTTCAGCTGCTGGTTTGATTTGTGTGTCGCTGAGTGCTACTACTTTTAATGGTCTGATTTGCGTGTGAGGGTTGGCCATCCCTAATATTTAGCACCACCGTAAATCACTGGTATCGCGGTTGCAATCTGTTTGGAAGTGCGTAAGTACGGCATGTGCCTGTATCAGGGCAACTATGCAGTGGCATTTATTTGCTAATTTATGTATAAAAACAGATGAAAGACTGAAAAGCCCCATCTACTGTGGTTTGTCAGCTTTTATATTCTCTAACACTTTCCTGACATCACCACACCTTGATGGGGGGTCTCTATCTGGATCTTCAAGCGAGAGGTTAAAACCATAATGTCTTGACTGGACTGTGAAGAACAGCAGATATTATATTAGAAACATAGAAAGGTGATGGCAGAAGGAGACCAAAGGTTCATCTAGTCTGCCCATTTGTTTGCATGGACCCCTGTTAGGCCACGCCTGATAGCAATGAACTCTTACTCATGATGGAGAGAAGAATGGTGGGGGGAGCCAGCCGAGTCTGGAATAAAGGGTGCAATGATGAGTAACAGTGACACACAAGGGCAAAGCGACATGTATTATTGCATATCACGTCCCACTTTCTTAGGAGGGAGGTTGAAGCATTTGCAAAGACAGGTGAAACTGATTTTGATCATATTAATTCAATTCAATTCTTACTGCATTGCTGGTTTTCAGCTTCAGAAATAACTCTGAAAGAAGACTTAAGTCCCTTGTTGTGGTTATGTCAGTGATTTCTATATTTAATGAGAAATGAGGAGGTAGAACAAATCCTCCTCAGCTAATCCTGTGAGTACAGAAGTGGATTCTCTGGTCCTCTATAATGAATTACTACATCGGTCAGCTAAGGTGCAACACCTATCAGTATGGTCTACACACTGAGCCTGTTGATGCATGCCAGCATGAAAGCAGATAACTGGTGCATTTTAGGGATTTCTCTCTTAAAAGGTAGTCTGCTCCAGTGCACAGCACTACCAAGGGGGTTACTCTGTTCGACTGTCTATAGTCTCTGAAGAGGAAGCACAAACCATCTCAGGAGTCTGAAGTCTTTTCTACACATACAAGGCTTCTGATATTTTTTCAGAAATATACTGCAGTAGTTCTCATATTTTATGAACGTCATTCTCCTTTACCAAGTTTAAAGGAACAACACTAAGTACTGTAGTTGGCAAAGCATGCTGTGTGGGAACTGTGTTTGTGTGGCAAGTGTGCACATATGCTTGCGTAGTTATGGAATTTCAGATTCCCATAAACATCAGTCTCTAGATAGGGTGTCAACAAGAATGACAGGGACTCTTCCTCTTTATTTAAAATGTTCTCATACCAGAACAGTCTCTTTTAGGTAAATCACTAAATTAATGAGGGAGCAACAGGATGCAGAAGGCAGCTTGGGTACTGTGTACAGCATTCAATATGCCATTACAAATAAACCAAGACAAGAATGAATTACAGTAAACTAGGCGAGAAGAGAAAATAAACAGAGGATCATAAACAGATAGACAGACATTAAATTAGTCAGCAGGTGGCAAATAAGAGGAACCAGTGGCATACAGGCCTTACTTCTGGATTGTGGAAAATGTTTGACCTGTGATCAGAGATGACAGACACTAAAATATCTGGTCAACGGGTTGCATCTGTAATTGAGGACTTTTTGATTGCTCTATTGGTCAGAAAGAAGTCCATCCTCTTGAAGTACCATTTAGTATTCTGGTGGGTAGCCTGGGAGGGTATACTGGAAGATGAGAAATGAACTTCAGACAATACCCCAATTGTATTATTTCCAGCACCCAATTGTCTGAGATGATGGACCCCCCCCACTGGGTAAGGAACATTAATTCTCCCCCCTACTGGAGTGCCCATGTTAAGGACAGATGGGGCAATGTCGAATCAGAAAGAAGTGGAGGAGGTGGGCTACTGCTGTCCTCCATGACTTTGACCTCTAGGTGCCTTTTACAGGGCACATGGGAGGTGCAAAACAGATGGTTCTACAAGGGGGAGCAGTGAACTAGGCCATTACAGGGGTTGAAAAATATTGGGGGGATGCATAAGTCCAGGACTCATGTTACATTTTTAGGGCAAGTCCGTATCAGGACACAGTAAGTCGCACCTTTTTTCTGCGGCATAAAGACAAGTAGTGCTTTGTAGCAGCAGTAGCTTAAGCTAAAATAATATTTTAGGCAGTAGAAATGAACCTCAAGTCAGGAAAAACTGGTTCAAGAAAAAAAAAAAAAAAAGACAGTAATATATACTTATATAGTTAAAAAATTAAGACGGACAAGAAAATGGCACAGCACAGAGACATATACTGTATTAACTTCCAAGTAAACCAACAAAAAATGTAGGCAGTGGTAACCATGCCAGCCAAGCTGGTTTAGTAGATCTGAACTGCACCAGACAGGTGACTGGCAAGTTAGTAAAGCAGCAGTAACACAGTGCAGAAAATAGGGAATCTGTGTGTAAAACCAGCAGTAGCCAGCAGCAGCCATTTTAAGACATGGCCTGGCAGTGGCACATGCTCAAACCATTCTGGAGTAGTAACTGAAACACTGACAGGGGGCTCCAGTCCACTATAATACCTTGCATACTGTATGCCCATTGCTGCACCTAACCAGTACACAATAGTAACTGCATAGTGAAGTGACTGTTATATTCTGTCTACTCCATGTGCTTCTGCTGCAAATCCATACATATCTTTAGAACCACAAGCCACAGACTGTTGCTGATCACCCCACCCCTAGATATGCCACCGATTCCTCTCTCTTCACCTCTGAGTTTCACCACTCCCACAGCCCCGACCACAACTTGGTCACGATGGAAAAACTGCAAGTAAATTCTTTTGCTAGCAGAAAACAAACACAGTAATGAACCCAGGCAGTAAATTTAATTTCTGATCCGCACCTTTCACTCGGCGAGTCAGTGTTCTCATATAATCGCAAGTCCAGACCACAACTCAGTCACAGTGGAAGGGAAACTGGGGATATAGAACATAATCACCTGCTGGCTAACCTTAAAAACAAACACACAGAACCTACTGCTCAATTTTACAGGAGCAACGGACAATTCAATTTAACTAATTTTTGATGGCCGGGCTTACAGGTGGGAGCATGGGGCACACTCTGGGGCTGGGCCGTGGCACACTCACACTCTCTCGCTCTCCCGTGAGATGCCTACAGTCATGTCCCATACCTGCCTGTTGTCCCTGGGCTCCATGCGTGCTGCAAGTCAGGTTCGGGACTCAGGAGGGTCTCCTCAGAATAATCTTGACCTGCTCTCTCCTCTCTCCTGGTGCTGAGATTCTTTGCGCCCACCAACTCTTCCGATCGAGACAACCATCAACACGTGTATCCCGCTGCCCCATGGCTCCTCGATCTAGCCTTGGGTATAACACCGCCGGCACCAACTTAACGTGCTGTAGTGGAAGGGAGAAATTGATGCAGCCAATAGGAGCCGGCCATATGAGGTAACTAGGCAGAACTGAGGGGGAGCACAATCGCAATTAAAGGGGCAGTGTGCACTGTGCTGTGCATGTACTTAAAGCGTACATGCCTGTATGCAGTCCTTTGCAGGCAGTGTACCCTCTCCACACGAGTGTGAATTTCTTAATTTTTACGTGAACACTGGCGGAGAGAGACCAAAACAGCAACACTCAGAAGCCTGCCAGTCAGATATAAATACCGTGCATGTGCGGCAATACTGAATTGCACAGTCAAGTCCGTCGGACTTAATTGGGCTGTGCAGTTCAAGTCCTCTTGCAGTTTCTGTGCGTCCCGGACCTCGGACTTGGGGATTTTTCATCCCCTGCATTAGCGCATTTAAACAGAACTACAGCGGAGAGACACAGCCATGCACTTCACATCTGGAAACCTGATGCAGCTTAGCCAGCCCCTTCTAAAACTAAGGTTAATAACCATACCAGCCTTATAGGCTAGAGAGTGAACGACAGCAGAAAGCTTATATAAAGACCACTGCGGGCCCTGATGAAGAGGCCCCAGGCCACAAAATGTTAGCCAACTGTTACGAGAGGTGGCTGTACACTTATACTTATAATAAACTAATTTGATTTGCAATTTCATTGGTGTTTGAGTCTCCCTCGCCATTTTTTCAATTGTTGTCATACATGTGCCATTCTGAAGCCAGACTTCCTTGCATTACTTTCCATTTGAGCAGGACAATATCAGCCAAGGCCCTAGGGTGTCCGGGACCCCCCTCCACAGAGCATACAGCAAGCAAAGTGTACCACATTACATTTTAAGTAGCTACTGACACTACAAAAGATCATACCATAAAACACTCAGGATCCACCCCAGCCAGCGCTGGCATTTCAGCTCATGAAAGTGCGTGTGTGTGTGTGTGTGTGTGTAGGGTTTAGGATACTGCCCTACCCTAAAATTCCTACGCCAAAGTCTCTTTAACCAAAACAGTACTTTCTGTGTCATGAGAAATAAAATTTAAAACCCAAGTTCAGAATCTGCGCTACTTGAGCCTTCTGCTTCACAAGCCTTACAGATGCAGTACAGATTCTGGGTGCCTTTTCTTATGGTCATCAGCTGCTCCAAAGCATGCCTGCTTCACAATGTTCTGTTTAAATATCTGTGAGAAACCATTTTAAGTGTATGAGGTAGAGACTTTTCACTAGAAAGCTCCCTGATTTGCAGAAACATTATAAAGATAATGGTCAAGTTGGCTTAATGGTTTCTGCAGCCTGAGCACCACGCTGTCACTTAAACCAGGATTAGCATGTGAGCCCTAGAATCTAACACCATGTCAGGCTGAGGCCAAGCGTATTGCAGAGTTGAGGTTTGTTTTTTTTTACCACAGGGAGGATGTGGGCCACCTAGCAGTCATGTTCCTTCTGGCCAATCATAAAGTGGCATAGGCTCTGGCTGAGAAACATGCTGCAGCATTTTACGGACAGAAAGACCACAGGTTCATCCAGTCTGTCTAAAGAAAATAAAACAAAGATCCAGTCCCCCCAAATTGGCAAATCATTAAATGCGCTTTCTGCCTCAAATGTCTACTCACTTATTTTATCCCAAGGGGAGTGGGGACCTCTTAGTCTTTCAGATCAGAGCTCTGGGGTGAATTAAGCTCAGACACCAGTTGGCAAAGTGAACCTGCCAATTCTTTTTTTTTGGGGGGGGGGGGGTGCACTGGATCTTTGTTTTGACTGTGTATGCCATAACCAGTATGACCCCAATGACAAAAGCAATTTAATGTGTGTGATACTGCATAGGTTGAGCAGCTAGTTTTGGTTTCATTTATGTTTGTCTCCATTAGCTGGCTCCCCACTGACCACCAGTACGCTGGATGGGTTCTGCACCTTATTAAAAGTGAGACAGTTAGGCAGTGCATCAATGACCAATACATTGGCTGGGGACTGCACCTTATTTAAAGTGAGCCAATCAGACAGTGCCCCATAGTTTGAATGCAGCCAACTTAGATAGTTAGCATTTTAGAATAGGGCCTCAGCCGATGGGAGGTCCACCTTGCCGACTGGTGGCTGAGCTTACTTTCACACCAGAGCTCTGATCTGAAAGACTAAGAGACCCCCACTCCCCCGCTAGAATGAAGTTAAGTGAGTAGCCATTTGAGGCAGAAAGCACATTTAATGATTTTTCAATTTTTTTTTGGGGGGTTGCACTGGAATTTTGTTTTGACTGTGTGCCATAACCAGTAGCCCCAATGAGAAAAGCAATTTAATGTGCGTGATACTGCATGGGTTGAGCAGCTTGTTTTGGGTTAATTTATGTCTAGAGAAGACTACTTTCACCCACCCTAGCAGTCAGAGAAAGACAGCAGTCATGGTAGCTTTGTCAGTGCAAGGGACATTGGTTAAAGTGCATTAAAAAAAAACCCAGAATGGACCATATTTCCAAAACAGGTTCTCTTCAGCCTCTGGAAAAAGAAATCTTTTAAAAATAAGACACAGAAATGCATGCTAAATAAACAGCCATATTCTTTTAAATTTTTTTTTTTATTTTGGCTTCTGCCAGATAACATAACAAAGGCCCCAGTACCTCTCGGCCCTGGAATTGAGTTGGTCTTCACACCAGTCAACTGCACCCCCATCAGGGCCATCTGACTAGTGCAGTAGCTTAGCTTCTCTCCTTAGGATAACCTCTGTAGGTGCCCTGCGATAGCCTGCAGTGCCTTTTTCCATTCTCCATACTTTTTATTTTTTTTTAAACGGGTTGGAAATATTCTGCTTTCTGATTTGCTAAATAAGTTCAGAAACCCATATGTTAATCCCCCAGAAATGTACAGGCTGAAACAAGTTCATTAAATGGGATTTGGGATTTGGGCAGATCACATACAGAATTCATGAGCCACTTCACTCTTCCTTGTTTGCCATCACAAACCTGGTTGCCACCTTTACTAACTGAAAAGCTTCGACAAGGTCCTAAAAAGGAAAACGATAAACAAGCATTCCATTTACTGAATGTATATAAAGACAGACGGCTGACAAGTAGGGAGAGGGGTATGACTACTTTTTACTATTTACCTTTAACAAAAAAAAAATCTGTTTTTAATACAAAAAGTTGAGACTTTTTTTGTTTAGTATTTTAAACTGTTTCTCAGTTTATCCATTTTATAAGTGCAACAGGACACTCCAGGTCACTGGTTGTCTGGGGATAGTGCAGTTCCAGGTGTTGAAGGAACTTGGTGCAAGTGCCACGTGCATCATTACACACCAAGGTCTGCATTATCCACAGACAACCAGTACCCTGTTGTGTTGTTTTGCTTACTTGTTCAGAGTACTGTTATCTTTTGTGTGTGTAACATGACCATGCGTAAGAGCTGATAGGCAGGCTACAGGATCTGACATGCTGTACCGCTGTTTGTAAATAAGGAAGCACTGAGAAAACTGGAACAGCGTGATACTTGTGCTCCCAGCTGGGAGCTCTTGTCCTCCCTGTGAACCAGGCACCTCGCCATGCCATACTCATCAGCCTGCACACTTAGTTGTTTGCTCTTTGGGACCTTTTAATAAAGTCGGAGGTGAGCCCAGACTGCCTCCCTGATTTAAATTATGCCTGTTCCAGCACCTGAACATAGCCATGAGATAAATCACTGTGAGCGCCAAGCTGCATCACACTTCTCCTGCCATCAGTCAGTCACCTCAGGATCTTCCAACATAACTGCAGGATTGGCGTCGGCTGCACTGTGCTTCTCCTTGGCATTTTACAAGAGGCACGGAGCAGCTTTATTATCAGAAACTCTGCCTAGCTTCCTGGCTGGGAATGATGACTGAACATTGTTAGCGTGGCCTGGTGAGTCTGGTGTGAGGCAATATCAGGAGATGCGAGTCTTCAGAGAAAGCTAAGGCCAGACAATTATGCGAATCACTGCACTGATTTTCATAATTGTCTAGCCTTCCTTGTCCTCTAATAAATGAAGCTTAAAAGCGGTGTTTAGCACTACTGCCAAAATTAGCAAAGTCAGAGTGAGGCAAAGGAAAGGGCCAGTGTGTGTATTTCAAACATTTCACTAGGAAAGACATACTGAGCTGGTAACAGCTTGTTTCCAGATGTGTCCCTGGGAGGAGGGTAAGGGGAGAGTGCAACAATACAGATGACAAAAATTACAATGATGAACAAAAATAAGCACCAACAAAACGAAGCAATTGTGCAAAGAAAACATGTCTGTGTAAGCATATAATTCAATAAAGCACAGGAGAACAATCTGTAGAGGGAAAAGGTGATATCGAGTTCAGGCTGGAGGTATAGTTCAAACTCAACAGGGAAGAGTAGGGGGAGCGGCACTAGAGTATGTGCAGGGCCAAGGTGGAGTAAGGGTTGGAGAGCAGCAGATTACAGCCTGGGGACCCAGCATCAGGGGCAACTGCAGGAGTGAGTAGTGAAGTCATGGAGGAGATTTCAGCGAGTGAAGGGAAGACACAGAACAAATGGTGGTGGTGGTGGAGGGGGGCAGTCCCAAAGTTTGGAGGAAGCAGAATGAAAAGGCAGCTTGGCTAGCAGATGTTTTTATTGGGAGGTGGACAAGAAATTCAGAGTCATAGTTCTAAAAGGGAGTAGGAGGCGGGAAGGGGGCCAACCCAGAATTTGGAGATAAAGGAAGCACAATTGGCGGGGTGCCTGGCATCAAGGAAGAGGGAGGACTACAAAGAACAGTGGTGGGTACAAGGGGGCCTGTCCAATGCAATGAGGCAGAAGGAGTGAAAGAGGGGACCCAGTGTGGCTAAGGTGAACTTGGGAGCAACACTGTAAACACTGTCACCAAGACAAAGATGGATAGAATAATCTTCAAGATGATCTCTCTCTCTCTGCAGGCAGGAAGTGGGATACTCCCTTTATTCCTGTGACTGGTGGAATGAGAATCTTTGCTTTTAAATCGTTTTAAGTTGTGTTTTGCTTATTTTAGTTAGTTCTAGTTGCAGGGCGGGGTAGCAATAGTCAGGGGTTTTTGTGCGTTATATGTGGGAGCTAGTGTGTTTCACCTGCTTGTCATTTTGGCTCACAATCGTTGTGTTCTCCTCACTGCTGTTGCTATTCGGCTTGTTACGCCTGAGTTACGCCCCCTATTGTTCCACATACACCTCACATTGTATTCCTGGTCTACTGTACTGTAATACTGCTATTTTGCACTAACATATAGATATGAGCACACATCATATAAGCATGAGTGCTAGAAATGTACTTTGCTGCTAATATTGTCATGCATGATTCATTATACCTCACTATAATACATTTATCTTCGATTAGTTTGTCTTTCATAGATATTCCATATATAATCTACCTCATTACTGATATGATGACTCTGAGGGATCATCAGAGATTACTGTATACTTATATTCTCATATAATTATATGTAGTGTGTGTTTCACACTCAGGCAGATATGTCAGCAGTTCTCTTTGTCTAAGCAAGCTGATACAGAGAGAAATCCTTTGTTATGTCAATATGTTTTATACTGTATGTAAGCAAGAAATGCCGCATGTAGTTTGAACCTGTCAGCATTTCTTTTGTCTAAGCTATAATGCTAATGGAAGTATATTCTGTCTCATATGATACTCATTAGGACTTCTGTCTCCCAAGTCATTATCCAATGGAGAAAGACTTAGGACCAATACATATTGTTCCTCATATCTGTGACTATGAGGTAATCTCTGTTGCTATGCTGTTATCTGTAGTATTTAGCCGTCTCCAACCCACTGTAGTGCTCTAGAAGAGCGGGTACAGAGACAAGACCTTAGACAACCTAAGATCTACAATCCTGGAGATTATGTACATTCTTCAAGCTAGTTGGGAGAAACCCATCTCCCTTGTGATTTTCTTTGTCACATGCTTGGTGTAAGTAGTATAATAAACGTTATTAGTACTCCTTGCTTGTTTACGAATGTTTCTTGGCAGACTCCGAGACACAAGAATCTGTATTATTATTTACCCTATACACTAAGAGTGTTTAGATTACAGGCTCTTGTTCGGCTCCTGTCTACTGCCTAATTCTTGCCACAGTGGAGATACGCTCATCGGCTTTGCAAGCATCTAACTTTTTTGGTGTTGTCATCACCTGTATGCGGATTCACTGCTTTACCTGGAGTAGTGCCTATTACCAGCGTTACTAACATCTGCAGTCCCTGGTGTGGGACAGCGTTAACTAGTGGGCCGCTGCACATGAACAGAGTGTTTTGGCTTGGTAACCAGCTCGTCCGGAAGGTGCCTGGACTGGTGTTTTGACTGCACGGTGCCTGGACTGGTGTTTCTTGGCTGTTGGATTTCGCCACATTTGGACTGCCCTGGGCCTTTAATCAGACCGTATCTGAGGTGTGCTGTGGTCCTCTGCTACCTCGTTTGACCTGTTTGGGCATATTTTCTCCAGCCTGCAGTTCGGCTGTTCAGACATTGTTGTTGCCCGGGTCTCTAGCACTGGCATTTTCATCAGAAGACTGCTGGACTCATACAGTCTGGATCGGTGCTTTGGATAACACTGCTTGCTGTCTGGTTCGCGACAACTCCTTTGAAAACCTCTGCTAGCAGGATTGGCAGCAAAAGTTCTAAACTTTTCAGTGAAGCCATTTGTGGGTTGGCTGTTTGTGCCGGTTAATTTTTCTTAAAATGGTTACTTGGCAGTGAGTGTGTCTAGTTTTAGCTGTTGCGCTCGACTTTTGCTCTGCTTCATTTTATTTCTAATATTACAGCTGCCCTATTCTTGTGAGTTGTGAGAGAACTGCAAGTTCAGTGCTTTTTGACATTATTCTACCTGAGGAGGTGAGAGCTGCCTGCGGCTCCATAACTTGTTTCAAACTCTGGGATGTGAGCCTGTTATTCCCCCTTTTCCATAATACTAAAATGAAGAATCACTGAATTTCGATTCCTGGACGTAACACTATTGAACTATGATTTTTACAGGCATTTAAGTTGTCTTGAGTCTCCTGTTTTTTGTCAATTCTTGCTGGGTTTTGGGTGGGGGTATTTATTGTGTTAAAGTGTAATTTGTGTTATGGAGTGTGAGTGTATGTGTGTTTGTGTGAGTGTGTGCTGGCTGCTTGATTGATAAGTGTAAATACTGTATGTGTTCTTTTTTCTTTTATTGGTTAGCTGTGAGAGAATTATGCGTAAAGGCGTCGAGATTGAGGCTCCCCTACCCGGTGGACTTCCTGCGGTTGGCTCCTTCCTTTTTCAGGGCTCCTGTTGCCTTTACCGCAGGGGTGCTCAGCCACTGTCGGAAGCTGGGGTCCTAAGAGGGGTGCATCCACCGCAGTGAAGGTTCACAGTCTGGCGATGGGGCGGGGGACGATTGATGTCCCTACAGACCAGGAGATGCCCAGAGAGGAGAAGGTCCCAGGACAGAGGACTATCATACCCGGTACCCCTCCCTAGGGTTCTGCCAAATGTCCTCGGGCACCAGGTAGTTCATCCAGCCTGCTCAGCTCACCCCCTTCGGGCCATTCTTTGTAATGCAAGGTCACTGAGGAATAAGACTGCGGTGATAAAGTCTTTCATCGCTGATTCCTCAGCTGACCTTGTCTGCATTACTGAGACCTTGGTGGGCTATGATGCTGGCCCTGTGCTAGCAGCTTCTATTCCTCCTGGTTAGTTGGTCTTGCATTGCCCAAAGAGGGACCGCAGAGGGGGTGAGGGTGTCCATCTGTTTTACATCCACCTTGGGCCTCACTGCATTCCCAGTGAGAACACCAGTGTCTTTCGAGTGTGTGGTCACTAAGTGAGCTCTGGGAGTCAATGGCATGATAGTCTTCATCTACCAGCCTCTGGGGGTTGGGGTCCTTTCCTGCAGGAGCTGGCAGACTTCATCACTGAACAGGTGTTGGATTCCCCCAGGATGTTGGATCTGGGGGATTTTAATGCCTGGGTCAACAATAAATCCTGCCATTTTGGGCAAGAGCTCCTCCATCTGATGAATCAGCTGGGACTGTCTCAGGTAGTTTCCTCCGGGATGCACATACATGACCACACTCTCGAGCTGGTCTTCTCACTCGGACTTGACATTTTAGTGGTCAAGGTTGATCCAGTCAATTGGTCAGATTGCCTTACTGTTGAATTCCTCTGCCGCCCCCGTAATTTAACCCCTTCTGCGGAGACTATCCGGTGTCGTCTGAAAAATAAATTGTAGCCTTGCCAACTCCAAAAGTTGGTGGATGTCTCGAGTTTGATGCTAGCTTGTGCTCAGGGTCCAGAGGTGGGTGTTGATGGTTATAATACAGCCCTGACTGAGGCCCTGGACCAGACTGCACCTTTCCACATTCGTGCATTGACCTCCTGAAGCCACTCACCGTCATACTGTGCTGAGTTGCGTTGGCTGAAGACTAAGGGGTGTAGGTTAAAGCGAGCCTGAAGGAGGTCTCGCGCTGAGGAGGACAAAGCAGTGCTGAGACTCCATTATTTGGAGTACCAGCGGGCAATCAAACTTAAGACAGAGTTTTTGTCTCGGTCAACTACTGTGGCCAGGAATTGCCCAGCTGCGCTGTTCCGCACTGTCGGCAGCTGGTTAATTCCTTCTTGTCTGCAGTTTGGAACAGCATTTTATGCAAAAAAGTGTGCGCAGTTAGGGCATTTCTTTGTCAACAAGGTATCCGCCATCAGGGCGAGTATTGTCTCCTCTGGTCCAGCTTTTGCTGGAGGTGATCGGCCTGTTGGTGATGACCTTTTGCCAAACTGGAGTGAGTTTCGGCAGCTTTTGGCAGACTAGGTCCTCCAAGTGCTTTCCAGCATGCATCCTGCCAGTTGTGCCCTGGACCTAGGTCCAACGTGGCTTGTTATCAGCTGCTTGGACTTCTTGGGTCCAGTGTTTGTGGAGATCATTAATAGGTCTTAGTGAGGTTGTGTTTCCTATGGCCTTGAAAGAGGCCATGGTGATACCCCTCCTTAAAAAAACAACTTTAGACCCTGATGTTCTCCCGAACTATAAGGTCTATCTCTAACCTTCCCTTTTGGGGGAAGGTTACTGAGAAGATGGAGGTTGACCAGTTAGTTGAGCGTCTGGACAGTCTATCCATCTATGAACCTCTCCAGTCAGGTTTTTGGCCATGGGATAGCACCAAGACGGCTTTGGTCAGGGTGGCACATGATCTCTTTTTGGCGAGAAACTGAGGGTACATTTCTATCTTGGTGCTCTTGGCCCAAACTTTGGCATCTGACATGGTGGATCACGGGGTGCTATTGGACAGTCTATGGAACTATGTGGGCCATATCGGCTCAGTCTTGTACTGGTTCAGCTCATATTTAACCAGAAGACTACAGCACGTGAGCCTTGGGAATTTTTCCTCTGGACTTTTTGCGTTGCCCTGTGGTGTTCTGCAAGGTTCCATTTTGGCTCCCTTGTTGTGCTCTGTGTATATGTTGCATCTGGGTGAGTCCATTAGGCAGTACAATCTGGGGTTTCACTGCTATGAGGATGATACCCAGTTGTACCTGTCTTGTGCCCCGGGTGACTTATCCGCTGCCTTAGGTACACTGAGACGGTGTTTGGCTGAGATCAACGACTGTATATCTGCAAACTGGCTATGTCTCAACCCCAGCAAGACAGAGGTTATGGTCATCGAGTCAGGTCATGGGGGGGGTTTCCACTGACAGGAGGCTGCTCGTCCCAGTGGTTGATGGGCACCCCCTGTCAATGATCAGTGCGGTTAGGGATCTTGGCGTTTTTCTTTTTTTTCATATATATCTATACATACATACATACATATATAGATTTTTATGGTATTTTTGGAAGGTTTTTCTCCCGCGTCCCTGCCTGAGGCCCCAGCACACGGGCGTGTGTGTGTGGAGGAACGCATGCACACTGTGGTGCCAGCTCAGCCCCCTCTGCCCACCTGTAACAGTGCCACCCCCTCCCGCCTATGCTACCCACCAGACCTCCACCTGGTGGGAGCAGAACAATGGGGGGGGACAACCCACCCCCACCACTCCCAGGAGAGGAGAGCAGCCTGACGGCTTGCTCAATCCGGCCCCCCCACCACACACACACCAGCACCCCGATGACCTAAGGTCGTTCCCAAACCCGGGTCACTGGCTCAGCACGAGGCAAGGCATCCAGCGCCTCAGCACCACTGGGCCAGTATCTTTGCGTTTTTCTTGACCAACTTACCCTTGAACAACAGGTATCGTCGGTTGTCAGATCCGGGTTTTTCCACCTCCGGAATATCGCCAGGATCCGTCCGTTTCTGACACCTATTGATCTGGTTACAGTCATCCATGCCTTTGTCACCAGCAGACTTGATTACTGCAATGCTCTATACTTAGGGCTGTCTGGAGGACTGATGCGTCAACTGCAGGTAGTGCAGAATGCTGCGTCCAGGATGCTGACAGCTGCCTCTATGAGGGATCATGCCACTCCTGTTCTGCGCGGTCTGCACTGGCTGCCTGTGAGTTTGTGCATCACCTTCAGGATATGCTTGTTAACATACAAGGCCCTACGTGGTTTGGGACCTAACTACCTTAAAGAGCTCCTGGTTCCGTATCAGCCCATATGCCCCCTACACTCCACCGATACTGGCCTGCTTGTTATACCTTCCTCTCTCTTAAGCAATCTGGTGATAGAGTGTTTGGTATAGCTGCACCATCTTTGTGGAATGCTCTTCCATTTCTCATTCACTTGGCCAGCTCAATGGAGGCCTTTAAAGCCTCCTTAAAAACACTCTTATTTGAGAAAGCCTTTAATTTTATTTGAATACATCTGTTTTAATCTTTGGGGATGTTTTTATTGTGAAGCGCTCTGAGCCCCTGGATAGGGCGCTATATAAATAAAAGTTGCCTTGCCTTAAGCTTGTGTGTTGTTACTGAACATCATGTAGATGTGCCCACTGAAAGCATGACTTGAGTTAGCAGGCATAACGCAAGTCAAACTCTTCCTCACTTGCATATTCTCGAACCATGATCAATGAAGGCTGATGCTAGCAGTCCTGGATGGGTCTCAAGCATGCCAGTGTCTCTTACTATAGAAAAAGATATGGAAGGGACAGGTGAGACCAGTTAGGAGCAGCTGACGAAGGAGGATAAACACTAAGGAAAAAAAATATATACATACATACCTTGGCGCTTCTCGTACCACTGGTAGTTTAATTAACCCCGGTTTTCCTACTGTCACATCCTCGCACTTCAAATGACTCATTCTGCTGCTACATTCTCTTCCTGACACGTAACGTATTTTCACAGGGGTGTTTGCAACAAGGAGGTGTTATCTCTCTCTTTAGCAACTAAAAATGCTACCCTGACCATGTTGCATGGGAGAAGTCAGTGAACAGGATGTGAACCCAGTTCTTAAACATGGTAGAACAATGGCCTGTTATCCAACCTAAAGGCTGGTCATAATGATTAAAAACATGACAACCTTGTATTACCATCTCTTACCATGAAGTGTTAGGAATATCAGTTCATGGAGCCCTGAAAATAAAAATTCAATGAAAACTTTGTTTTTCATAATTTGGTCCGAAATAATCACAGCTTAATACAAAATGTTCTGCATCTTCCTCTACTTACTTGAATTTAAATGCTTCACCTAGTTCAGTTGAATCCCCTGGAGTGATTTCAAATATTCCAGAAAATGGATACGGATGACCACCATAGGCAAATTCTGTAAGGGGGGAAAAAGCTGCATATAAAATGTTTCTTTCAATAAAACTAAGATGTATTTTAATATGATAACAACCTAAAGTAGAAAAAAAACAACACATGAAAGTAAGATCCAACTTATTTTCCTTTAATTTTATTTCTTTACAATATGTTTGCTAAGAAAAGCACGCTGGGCAAAAGTTACTTTCCGGGTGTGACCTGGTTGGGGTACGGAGGCCTATACTGGAAAGGGTAAGGTTGACACATCATTTAATATAATAAAAATGCAAAGGTAACTAAATCAATTAAATAAACATTAGTACGGGTGCAAAATATATGTACACGTGGTGATGAACAATATACATGCAGGAGTAGGTAGCAAGCTCAAAGAGCTGCAAAAGACAAAAAAGATGGACAAAGGCATAGATGACTGTAGCCAGATCAGTAGGTGTCAGAGAAAAGTAAGAAGATTGGATGGGAGCTTCTCTGACCGAGGTCTTGCAGAGGGGTGGTGGGCAGGAAGAGCTTTTGTGGGAGTAGGTGGGGGCCATGAAGCAGCAGAGGAGGGTGCCAAACCAGAATCTACGGATGAAGGAAGCACAGAGGCAGAAATGATAACCTTCCAAGGAGGGGAGACAGGGTACTGTAAAGGAATCAGTGGTGGGGTTTGGCCAATCTCCTGTCTGCGACAAAAGGCCATAGAGACAATTACTTAGCATTGAGAGTAAATCAGTTAGCTAGGAATGGGCACTGGATGTAATTTAAGCCATGCTGGATCTCCACTTTCAGGTCAGTGGCCGAGGATTCACTGACAGCAAACACTATGTTGTCTGCGTACTTGTGAATGTGTGTTGATACACAGCCAACAGTGAGTTCATTAAGGAAAATCGAGAACAGGATGGGGCCTTGGAGTCAGCCCAGGGGAACTCCTGACCCAAATGGGAGGGGGTAGGAGGAATTAACTACAAGGACCTACTGACGCTGGACGTACAGGTAGGAACAAAATCATATGGTACAGATGCCAGCTCTGGCAAGGCTGCATGTGCAGCTGTCACCTTAGCAAAACTGACAACAAAGTCACCTTAAAGTCTGCGCACCAGCAGGAGAACGAGACAAATGATCACCCTCTATTCTGCTTTAAACACGTCTCTGTTGCCCAAGTCAGGAAACTACTGTGCAAAGTGCTGGGTAAGTCAGGGCACAGTGGTGACTCCCTAGACCTCAAACTAATTGCACTTACCACGGAGGAAGTACTCCCACCTATCACTAAGATTCTTAACCTCTCTCTGTCTTTGTCTCAGTTCCCTCAGGTTTGGAAAACAGCCATTGTCACACCAGTTCATAAAGCTGGGGACCATGCGCTACATAGCAACTATAGGCCTATAATATCAATCCTCCCACCCCTTTCAAAAATACTCGAGCATATTGTTGCCAACCAACTAGAGAACAACCTCAGTAAATACTCCCTACAGTGTGAACAACAACATGGTTTTAAAAAAGGGCACAGCGCCACCACTGCTCTCCTTGAACTCACCAGCTCCGTCCACCAATCTACTGACCAAGGCAGTCTTGTGGGGGCAGCCTTTATAGACTTAACCAAGGCCTTCGACACAGTTAATCACCAGCTCCTCCAACAACTCTAACTGGCCTCTCCCCTGATTCACTGTCCTGGTTTACAAGCTATCTTGGTGACAGATCACAATGCGTGAAGATTTCCAATGCTATCTCAGACCAAAAACCAGTTCGGTCTGGTGTACCACAGGGCTCAATTCTGGGTCCCTTCCTCTTCAGCATCTTCATTAACAATCTACCATCTGCCTGCAACCTGCGCACACTGCTCTATGCAGATGACGCTGTCATTTTTTGCAAGCCACCCTGACCCACATGTGCTCGAAAGCAACCTACAGAATGGTTTCCTGGATGTTGAGCACTGGTTCTCCAAACAGAAACTAGTGCTAAACTACAAGAAGACAAAAGTCCTGTTCTCCTCAGCCCACAGTAGATACAAAGGACATGCTCTCACTATCAGAAATTGTCAAGATGACCCCCTTGAACAAATACAGCACTTCAAGTACCTTGGGGTCACCCTTGATAGTCACCTCACCTATACACCCCACATTAAAAATGTAGCCAGAGCCGTCAATGCTAGGATTGGACTTCTCTACTGACTCAGAAAGTGTCTAACACCTGAAGCTCTCAATCTGGCAATTCACAGTTCGGTGCTCTCTATTATAGGCTATGGCCTTGTCACTTACGGAGCTGCTACCGATACTGCTCTCAAAAGGCTCACTGTTGCACTAAACAAGGCTTATAGACTCCAAATTGGAGCATCCCACCTCACCCACACCTGCAGTCTCTATAAACAGACTGGATGGCTCAATCTATATGGGAGAATTAAATACCACATCTGCCTTCTCACTAAAAAGATTCTCCATGTGTTCATGCCAATGGGATTGTGTTGTCTATTTCACAAATCTCCAAAGACCCACCGCACGTGCACCACATCCACTGAACTCCTACTAGTCCCAAGGTGCCGGACCACACAATGCCAATGCACCTTTTGTAGCAGAGTGCCTTCCTGGTTCAATGGACTCCACAACAGTCTAGCTAACCTTACTAAACTTGGAGACTTCAAACATAAGCTCAGAACTCAACTCCTAACTGAAAACTCCTGTGATTGCTCCACCTAATTTCCAGATCCCTTTTCAGGGCCTCCACCATTCCATCCCCCCCTTCCCGACCTCCCCTCACTGCTACTACCTTTATCATCTCTTTCTTACCACCCTCTTCCCTGCCTTTGCCCTCTCTCCCCTTTCTAGACTCTTTCCTCCCTATAAGTAGTTACCAAATTGACAAGTCTGCCTGGCTGCTCCTCTCCCTCTTGGTCCCCCACCCCACTTCCCTTTCCCCTGCCTCTGATCAGGTTTTGCTTAATGTGGATATAACTGAGCTTAATTGTTCTATACTATAATGTAAACTACATCTGTTCTGAAATATTATGCATAATTTGTCTGTTTCCCTGTAACTGTATGTAACGCTCCATACTGACGTGGAACCTTTGTAAATGAGCTACCTGGCACTCAAAGGTATTTGTAATCCTAGAATGAATAAATAAATTAAAAAAAAATTAAGACAGCGAAAGTAAGTAGGTCCTGATTCGTCCCCTTCATAATGGGTTCAAAGCACCTGAGGAGGGAGGTGATGGTAGAGTGGGGTTTCATGAAGCCAGAATTGAAGGGGCTGAGGATGGAGTTGTCAAGGAAGTAGGTGCACTGGGAAATCACTAGTTTTCTTGAACCTTAGCAAGTAGTGGGGAAAATAAGCCAATTTTCAGGTGAGGAAGGGTCACCTTCATTGTGAAGGGGGGGAGAACTCTGATACTCTTACAGCTAACAGGGACTTTACTGATAAGAAAGGAGAGATTAAGGAGGGCAGAGACTGGTGCAAGCAATAGCAGGAGCAGAAAGGCAAGAGGAACTTGGGATCAAGGCCATCAGGGCTGTTCATAGAATCATAGAAATCTGATGGCAGAAAAGGACCTCTCTGGCCCATCGAGTCTGCCCCTTACACACACTCCCAATTTGTCACCTTTGTCAATGGACATCCTCTTCCCTTCACTGGCCAACCCCTTATGTCTGTCCCATGTCCTCTTTTTTTTTTTAAATACTTTTTTTCTTCACCCCTAGCCAGAGGAACTCTCTCCAGCATCTACCCACCCAGCTCTCTACTTCTCTGCTGTGGCAACCGCATCTACTCCCTCCGACCAGGCTACACCCCCGGATCCAAGCCCCCACGGGGAAGGGCTGCCCTATCCTCCCAGGGCGCTCTATCTTATAGTATAGTGAGCCTTGAACTCTAAGTGCGGGGCCAAACATAGAAACATAGACACAGACTTTGACGGCAGATAAGGACTACTTGGCCCACCCAGTCTGCCCATTTCCCTACCTATTGGATAAGCTGCAGATTCTAGTTAACCAACAGCCCACTTCCTGCAACCCCCCACTATAATTGCCTTATGTCTGTCCAATGCATGTTTGAATTCCTCCACTGTTTTAGACCCACAACCTCTCAGGAAGGCGGTTCCATGTGTCCACCACTCTCTCATGAAAAATTTCCTCCACATTACCCTGAGCACGCCCCTAACTTTAAATTGTGCCCCTTGTTCTTACACATCTCTTTTCTGAAAGATGCTACCCTCCTGGACTTTGTTGATTCCTTGAGGTACTTAAAAGTTTCTATCATGTCCCCGTCCCTCCTTTCATCAAGGGTATACATATTAAGCTCTCTTAGTCTCTCTTCATATGGTTTCTGATGTAGACCCTGCACCATTTTAGTTGCCCTCCCTGGACTGCTTCCATCCTGTCTATGTCCTGCGTAGATGAGGTCTCCAAAACTGCACATGCTCAGATGGGGTCTCACCAACTGTCTGTACAGAGGGATAACCACTTCCCTTTTTCTACTTGTGATGCCCCTCCTATGCATCCCCGTATCCCCTGGCTCTCCCTTACTGACTTCTCACATTGCTTACCCACCTTTAGTTCATCTGATATGACTACACCCAGATCCCTTTCCATTACTGTTGTCGTTAGTACCTCCCCTGCTATTGTGTACTCTTCTCCTGGATTTTTATTTCCCAGGTGCATTACTTTGCACTTCTTTGCACTGAATCTAAGTTGCCATATGTCTGACCATTCCTCCAACCTTGCCAAGTCCCTTCTCATCCTTTCTACCCCCCCTTGTGTATCAACTCTGTTACAGATCTTTGTGTCATCCAAAAGAGGCATACCTTTCCTTCCAGACCCTCCACAATGTCACCTATAAAGACGTTAAAGAGGACTGGACCCAGTACTGAGCCCTGAGGTACTCCACTGGTAAACCCCTTTCTTCAGAATGTGTTCCATTCCCTATTACCTTCTGTGTCCTGTTGTGCAGCCAGTTTGCTACCCAGGCTACCACCCTGGGACCCACTCCCAGGCTGGCTAACTGATTATTAATCTTTTAGCGACTGTGTCAAATGCCTTGCTAAAGTCTAGGTAGGCCATATCCACAGCCCCTCCCTGGTCTATTACTTTGGTCACCCAGTCAAAGAAATCGATTAGATTCGTCTGACATGACCTTCCTGCTGTGAATCCATGCTGCTTTGGGTCCTGTGCCCTGCTGGCCTCTAGGTACTCAACAATTCTTTCTTTCAGAAGTGATTCCATCATTTTCTCCACCACTGAGGTCAAACTGGCAGATCTGTAGTTTCCTGCTTCTGCCTTGCTCCCACTTTTGTGAAGGGGAATCACATCTGCCCTCCTCCAGTCCTCAGGTACCACCCCATCTTCCCATGATTTGTTAAAAAGTGTGGTTAGTGGTGTCACTAGGTCCTCCTTAGCTCTTTTAGGATTCTAGAGTGAATCCCATCAGGCCCCATTGCTTTGTCCACCTTGAGTTTCAGGAGTTCTTTCAGTACTCTTTCTTCTGTAAATGGACTGGTGTCAACCCCACTATCCAGAGTGCTTCTACTGTTTAGTTTAGGTAACTCCTCCTCTTCTTCTTTTGTGAATACTGAGCAAAAGTATTCATTCAGTATCTCTGCCTTTTCACTGTCTCCCTCTGCCCATCTCCCCTCTCATTTATTAATCTTCACTATCCCTCCCTTAACCTTTCTATGCTCCCTAATGTACCTATAAAAGGTTTTATACCTTTCTTAACTGAGTTGGCTATCTTTTCCTTGGTTTGGGCCTTTGCTTTTCTAACTGCCTTCCCCACTTCTTTCTGCTTTAATTGATAGAGTTCCCTGTCGTGCTCCGTCTGTGATTCCTTATACTTTTTGAATGCAGCCTTTTTCTCCTTAACCTTCCCTGACACCTCTTTTGAGAGCCATAGTGTTTTTTTATTCCGCTTTGTTATCTTTATTTGTTTCATACAAAGGCTTGTTGCCTCCATGATGGCAGTTTTGATTTTTCTCCATTGTTCTTCCACCCCTCCTTTCTGGCCATTTGCTAATGCATTCCTCAGGTATTCACCCATTATGCCAAAATCAGCCCTTCTAAAGTCCAGTATCCTTGTCTTTGTGTGGCTTGTCTCCATGATTGTGTTTATTGTGAAGCATACTGTGCAGTGGTCGCTTGTTCCCAGATGTCTACTGACTTCTAAGTTTGTGATCCTCTCCATTTGAGACTACCAGGTCTAATATTGCTCCCTCCCGAGTGGGTTCCACCACTAGCTGTCTACGGCATGCTCCCTGTAGAGCATCGAGAATGACCCTGCTCTTGGATGTGGCTGCAGTCCATGTCGCCCAGTTAACATCTGGCATATTCAGGTCCCCCATCAACAGTATCTCCCCTTTTTCAGCCATTTTGAGAATGCCCTCTCTCATTTTCTTGTCCATTTCCTCCCCTTGAGATGGGGGTCTGTATACAACCCCTGTGCGGATTGTGATGCCATTCTCTGTCTCCAAGGTGACCCAGAGTTCCTCTTGTCCTCCCCCTTTACTTTTTAGTTCTGTAGCTTTGATCCCTTCCCTTATGTAGAGAGCTACTCCTCCTCCTCTTTTACCCTCCCTGTCCCTTCTGTAGATTGTGTACCCTGGCATGTTGACATCCCAGTCATGGTTCTCCATGTACCATGTTTCTGTGACTGCCACAATATCCAAGTGTTCCTCTTCCATCAGGGCTACTAGCTCTGGAAGCTCGTTTCCCAGACTATGGGCATTGGTACTCATTGCCCTCCATTTAATGTTGGCTTTATCCTTTTTTACCCCATCCCTGCTCTTATTGCCCTCGTCCATTTTTCCATTTGCCCCTGTCCTGCCCTCTGTCAAGTTCTGTACCTCAGTGTTTACCCTACTACCTGCCATGTTTTGTGGGGGGAGGCTTGAACTTTCCTGTTTCCTATCAGCACCTCCCCCCTTGGCTAGTTTAAAAGCTTGCCAAGGAAGCCTTTAAACCTGTCACCTAGGAGCATGTTTCCCTTCCTGGACAGATGCAGACCATCATGCCAGTATAGACCATCTCTCCAGGTGGACCCCCAGTCCCCAATGAAGCCAAAGCCCTGTGCTTTGCACCAGTTTTGCAACCATTCATTAAACTGCATGGTGTGCAGTACCCTAGCCTCGTCCCTGCCATAGACTGGCAGCACCTCTGAGAAGGTTACCGTGCTTGCTACCTGTCTGAGGCCCCTCCCCAACTCCACAAATTCATCCTGCACTGCACTGATCTCATGCCTAGCTAGGTCATTTGTCCCGAGGTGGACAATGATATCTAGTTTCCTCTCCTGTGATGCTGCTTCTGCAATCCTGAGGATTCGCTTCCTGTCCCTCAAGCCATGGCACCAGGCAGGCACCTTACTTCCCTCTCCTCTCCCTTCCCCAGGTCTACACCCCTAACAACTGAGTCCCCTATCAGAAGCTGTTTCTTTCCCCTGTGGTGTCCCTTGCCACTCTTTTGTGGGTCTCCCTTGTGGATGTTCCCAGCATTTTTATTGGTCTCCAATGAGGGTGTCATCATACAGGAACCTTGATTTGCCAGGCTGACATATGATTTGTGTAGAGGTGCAACTGGGGGCTACGCTCTGTTCCACCACCTCACCCTCCCGAACCTACTGTGGTCCATCTGCTCTTCACACATGGCAACCTCTGAGGCAGTGGTTGTGGAACTGGTGCTCTTTGGGGAGGCCTCTTAGTCCTTGCCAGTTCAGCCTGGAGGTGGGCAGCCTCCTCCCTCAGAGCTGACAGAGTTGTTCTGCAAATAGGGCAGCAACGCAGGTTCCAGAATGTCTCCCGGAAAACTGCTGCCCCACAGCTAGTGCATTGCACCACTCCCCACATGTCCCTCTTCCTTATAATATACAATGAGTAATATATAATTTTTTTTTTTTGTGTGTACTTACCCTGTATGCACTGTGCTGGGTACTTAAGAATATGACAGTTTTGCTCCAAGACCTTCCTAGTCCCCTGCAATATTATGTTTTACCAAGTTCCCAGTTCCTCAAATGCATTCTAGTTTGCTCTCTGCAGTATAGCAAGTTTCTCAGCTTCCAACAGGAGCAGGCAAGTCAGGCCAGGGAGAGTAAGGAGCCCAGCGTTGGGAGTGTGGGGCCGGTGGCAGTGCCTTCGCCTATCCTCCGGAGGTTTTATTTTTCCGCTTTCTGTTTCCCCCAATGCTTGGTCGTGCAATCGCGTCAATGGCACGAATGCCGCTGCCCGCCGCAGCACCTCCTCTCGCAATGAGTAGTGACGCAAACTTGGCATTCCCCTGGTCTCCACCAGAGGTCGCCCCTGTGCAACGTATCCCCTAGAGCCCACCCCGGGAAAAGAGAGCAGTCCTCAGGACGCTCAACCCTTCCCTCCTGCCGACCCCCGACAGCCCGAGCTCATTCCCCGAACTCAGGCGTCGTGTGGCGCCCAGCGCCAATCTCAGCACAACCAGGACGCCCCATGCCCTCTTGAATTCCTCCACCGTTTTGGCCTCTGCCACCTCCTCAGGTAGTTTGTTCCAGGGCTCCACCACCCTCTCTGTGAAGTAACACCCCCTCACATTGCCCTTAAATCTTCCTCCTACTAATTTTAGACTATGATCTCTAGTTTTAGCACCCACGTTCCTTGTACATAAGCTCCCCCCTCCCTCACCTTATTAATCCCCTTCACATACTTAAATGTTTCTATCATGTACCCACTGCCTTCTAGCCTCCAATGGATACAGATCCAATTCCCTCCACCTCTCCTCATAGGGCTTCCTATGCATACCATGCACAAACTGCTGCTCCTGACCAGAATGGGTGACATTATGACAGACAGAACAGCAGGAGGGGATGCGGGCAAAAGGTGGAGAAGAAGGGGTGGGTTTAGCAGGGGGGGACAGAGGTAGTAAAGAGAGAACATGTAGTGTAGCAGTGTCAGTAGCTCAGCAGGTTGCACACTCGTCTCTGAGGCTTGAAGATCAGAAGACTGTGGGTTCTATCCCCACACCAAGCACTTGGATTAAATCCCAATACTGACACTGTTGTGCAGCATGGGGGGGGGGGGGGGATGCTGCACTTCTGAGGTGCCATCTTTTGGATGGCACGTTAAACCGAGGTCCCATCTGCTTGTTCTGGTGGTAGTTCAGACGGATGTTAAAGATCCCATGGCACTTCTCAGAAAGTCGTGGCCAAATTTCCCCCATTAGCTAAAAATACCACCAACAGCTTAATCTGGTTCAGAGCGTCAGTTGGCATCCATCTGTATCCCCCTCGGCTCTACGACGACGGTTCTACAATAATTTCGTTGACCGGCATCACAGCGATGGAATTTATATGGACTGCAAGTTGCGTTGACATAAATCCCGACGGTCTGTTTTTTCTAACGGGGCCAGCCCATGAACCCCGCACCCCTGTAATTTTAATTACAATCAACTCTGAGTTGGAGTTGATTCGGGGAGGAGGGTGCATGACCGGGAGACAGTGTGCCCCTGTCTCAGGCACATCAACACAGCGACCTGTCGACAAACTGTCGATTTTGTCGACAGCGACATAAGTCCCCCTCCCCCAGGAAGAGGCTGAAATTAGGCAGAATTGTCTAGTCCTCCTTTCCCGGTGAACAAAAAATAAATCAATAAATGTAGTGAATTACTTCTTGAACAAGTTAGTGATCATTAGAGGATCAGAGATGGAGTCTAGCTTGATGATGGGAGTGGGGATTAAATAGCGAGAGAGAAAGAGAGGATATTACCTTTTAGAATTTAGGTGGACAGTTTAAATTATTCTGGAGATAGGAAGTGAAGTAGTCTGCTATAACCAGTATGGTGGCCATAGTGCATGGATTATAGAGCCTCTTGTGCCTTAAAAGATCATCATCTGTGCTATGTGCTTTGTTCGTTTTTGTTAACTGGGGAGTCCACTGAGCACAAAGTGCCCATTTCTGGGCTGACACGAGTATCTCTATTTCAAATATTAAAATGTTTCTAGGCTTTTTGAAGGTGCCAGGTAGCATCTTAATATGTGAAGCAAATAATAAACTCAGGTTTGACCCAGGGGAGGTGGAAAGTGGAAACTTTTTTTACATATAATAATAATAAACTTTATTTCTTTTGCGCCTTTCTAAAATCAAGGCGCATTACAATAAAATGACAGTCATAAAAACATCATAAAACAAATTAAAATCCAGGTTAAAATACACAGCATTAGTTAATATCTATATCACCACCAAATGCCTTTTTCCATAAAAAGGATTTTAAGCCTTTTTTAAAACCCTCCACCGTCATGCACTCTCTAATCCAACGGGGTAGAGAATTCCAGAGGTTTGGCGCTACAAAACTAAAAGATCGGGCGCCGGAAGATTTTAAGACTACCCTCAGAATCTCTAGCAACCCCTCGTTGGCTGAGCGGAGTGGTCGCATCAGAAGGTAAGGCACCAGAAGGTCTTTCAGGTAGTCAGGGCCCAAGCCGTGTAGGGCTTTATATGTCAGTAATCCGACTTTAAAGGTGATCTGCCACTGAACCGGCAGCCAGTGCAGGTCCCGCAACACCAGTGTAATATGGGAAGAACGCGAAGTCCCCATTAACAACCGGGCTGCTGAGTTCTGCATTAGCTGCAAGCGGTGGATATCAACCCCAGGAAGCCCAAAGTAAAGGGAGTTGCAGTAGTCCAAGCGAGAGGTCACAAAGGTGTGGATCAGTGTAGGCAGGTCGCCAGATGGAACAAGGTGCTTGATCCTAGAGATGTTCCTAAGATGGTAAAAGGATACCTTAACAACCACCGACACTTGCGCACGCAATGTCAGCTGATCGTCAAGGATCACCCCCAGGTCACGCACCCGTTCAGAGGCAGGGAGCTCCACATTCCCCAGGAATAAACCTGAGGTTTGATTTGCCCCCAGCCCCTCAGTCTGGCGGCCAGGATCCACAACCATCACCTCCGTCTTCCCAGAATTCAACTTCAACCAGCTGGACCTCATCCAACCCTGGATCTCGCTGAGACAGTTGTTGAACACTGAGAGTGCTCTATTCTGGTCAGGTGCAAAAGAAAGACAGAGCTGGGTATCATCGGCATAACAATGAAACTCCAGCCCATATCATCTAACAATGTCTCCAAGGGGAAGCATGTACATCGCAAACAACATGAGGGACAGCACAGAGCCCTGAGGCACCCCACAGGTCAGAGCGTTAGGATCAGAGGAAGCTATCCCCGATACCACCCTCTGAGTTCTACCTGTGAGGAAGGAGGTAAACCATCTGTGTACCAAACCAGACAACCCACAGACGCATCTCAGGCACTCAAGCAACACCCCATGGTCTACGGTGTCAAATGCTGCTGACAAATCCAGAAGGACCAAAATGGACCTTTTTTTTGGTCTCCCGCCATCAGGAGATCATTGAGCACCCGAACCAAAGCAGTCTCAGTGCTATGCTTCTTTTGAAAACCTGACTGAAGAGGGTCGTAGATGTTATGGATGGATAAATGGTTGTCCAGTTGGGCTGCCACCACTTTCTCGATTACCTTCCCCACAAAGGGGAGGTTCAAGATAGGTCTGTAGTTGGCTAGGAAGACTGGGTCCAGAGAAGCCTTTTTCAACACTGGTGTCACCACTGCTTCCTTTAGGGAGCAGGGATATTCACCGGAGTCTAAGGAGCACCAGACTATCCTAGCTAGAACCGGGATGATAACCTCACCACAGCCCATAATCAGGCCAGTGGGGCCCGGGTCTAAACTACAGCTTATGGTATGCATACCCTGGACAATCCTCATAACATCTTCTATTCCCAGCCTTTTGAAGGAACTCCAGGCAAACGGGGTGCTTGTAACCGAAGGCTGGACCACCGCAGCTCCCATGGAGAGTGCGGTGCGAGTCTCTGTCCTGATGTCGGCCACCTTATCTGCAAAGAATCGAGCAAGCTCCTCACACTGCATTTGTGAAAAGGCTCGACGAACCTGCAGACAGGCTGGGTTGCACAGCCTGTCTATGGTTCGAAAAGAGCTGGGCTAAGTCGATTCTGTGCAGCAGCAATTCTCCGGACAGGAATACTGCCTTCTTATGAGTAATTGCTGACTGATAGAGTTTATAATGCTCTAGGAGTCTAAGATGGTCGGCATCTAAGCCAGATTTTCGCCAGCACCTCTCCAACCTGCGTCTAGTCGACGCATCTCCCTCAGATCCCGATCAAACCAGGGGGATCACAGGCGAAGGGAGAGAGGGCGCACACGGGTGGGAGCAATTAAATCCAAAGCAGTGGTAACAGCCTTATTATAGGCTAGCACCAGCACTTCAGGACTAGAGCTCGTCCAAGGAAGTTCTGACAGGTCAAGAACCGCAATTAGGCCTTCAGGAGTAACATCCCGTAAAGGGCAGTACTTGACCATCTCCACAGGGGTAGGTCTAGGCAGGGTTAAGCATGTCCTACAGAAAGGGACATGCTTAACCCAGATGACTAACTTTTGAGTCAAAACAGGCAAGGCATCAACATCTGCAGATGCAAAGATGAGGATTATGGGACAATGAATATTCCAAACTGAAAGCAAGTATAATGCTTGCTTTGAGTTTGTGATTTCCCTGTTGATGACCCAAGACCAATACTTTAAATACACTTATATGATGAGTGGAGGCAACCTGGAAAGTGACATTTGCTACAATGAATATTCTGCACACTGCAGACCATTTGGTGATCACAGAATATATAAGGGACAGTGCCAATTTCCAGAATATAATAAAATGGGGATGGGAGCAGAGGACCCAATAAATGATTGATCCAAAGTGGATGGTTGAGCAGTGTTGGCTCCAAGATACACTATATGAGAAGGAGAGCTTGAATATTGGCTTTCTACAGGAGCATGTCCAGTTGTGTTAAAGTCCCACAACACTACGATTTCCCTAGAGGAGGCTAGGAAGGAAAAGGAGGGAAGGATGTTGGGGGAGTGTCAGGTTTGGACCCAGGGTAGCAGTATGTATCCCCAATTCAAATTAGGAAAGAAGAAGGAAACATGAGCTTACCACAAAGAACCTAATGTGAGGAGAGGACAGCGGACCTGTATCAAACCTCAAACTGAAGACTAAGATTAACCGTTCACAGCCCCCACCCTTCTTGCACCAGTCCTGCATATGGATCACATAACCTGGCACAGAGATGTCTATGTTACTGTTCAGTCGCAATGAAAACATCTGCCTTGAACTGCAGGGCACACAGCCTAAACTGGCCAAGCTTATTTAGAAGGCTATGGGCATTTAAATGGGCGACATTCAGCTCCTTGTGGAGGTGGGTAGCAAGTGTGGGAGGTCTAGGCTGAACCCAACATCAGTAGACAACAACAGCGGATGTTAGCGGCAAGATGAGGAAGCCGTACATACATCCAAACATATGAAAATGCCAACAGATACAGGCCATAAAGGTCCATCAAGTCTGCTTGAGTGTGCAGCTCAGTCTAATCTACTGCAGCTGCCCCCCCACCCATTTCCCATCCACCTGATTTATCCTCCCAGTCCTTCCACCCTCCCCCCCTTCCCCAGCCTCCTCTCAGTTTTGACCTTTCCTCTGACCCTGTCCAACCCCTCTTAAAACTGCTCACCTCCTCTGGCAGATCGTTCCATCTTGCTACCATTCTTTCTGTGAAATAGTGCTCTTCATTTCCTCTTGAATGTACCCCTCCAATTTCATACTGTATCCCCCCCATGATTCTCCTCCTTTAGTCTGAAAATGCTTTCAGTACTAATCCTATTTATGTCCTTTAAGAATCTGAAGGTCTCAATCATACCTCCTCTCTCCCTTCTATCCTCTAGGGAATACATGTTGAGGTCTCTCAGTCTTTCCTCATAGGGTTTTTGTCTGCCAGGCCTCGGATCATCTTTGTCACCCTACACTGCACCCCTGCCAACAGTTTGACATCCTTCTTTAAACAGGGGCACCAGAACTGCACACAGTACTCCAAGTGCGGTCTCACCAGCGATCTATACTGTACAATGGCAGGATGACTTCCTTTCTCCTTGAAGTGATTCCTCTGGCAATGCAGCCCAGCATTTTATTAGCTCTGTCTGCCGCCATCCTGCACTGTGCAGAATGTTCCATGTCCCGTTACTAGTACCCCCAGATCCTTTTCCTCCTCTGAAGTGGCTATCTGCACACGCCCCAGCCAGTAGCTAGTTCCAGGGTTTCTGGCTCCCAAGTGCATGACCTTGCACTTCTTAGCGTTGAACTCCAATTGCCATATGTCTGATCAGCGCTCAAACTTTGCCAAGTCCTCTTGGAGTTCTTGCCTCCCTTCCTCCCTGTCCACCCTCGCACAGATCTTCGTGTCATCTGCGAACAGGCTGATTTTACTCTTGAGCCGGTCTGCTATGTTGCCAGTGAAGATTTTAAATAACACTGGTCCTAGTACTGAGCCTTGTGGGACCTCACTGGTTACAGCTCTGGAACTTAAGAGTTCTTCCCTTACCATTACCCTCTGCTACCTATCCTGCAGCCAGCTCCTAACCCATCCTACCAGTTTCTCCCCACCTCCCAGGTTCCTCTGAGTTTTACTGAGCATCCTTCCATGTGGCACTGAGTCGAAGGCCTTGCTGAAGTCCAGATACAGCCGGACATCCCCCGCATGGCCCTTATCGAGTGCCTTTGTCACCCAATCGAAAAAGTCTATCAGGTTGGTCTGGAAGGATCTTCCCCAGACAAACCCATGTTGCCTTTCGTCCTGGAGACCATTCCTTTCCAGAAAGGTCTCTAGCCTCTCTTTAAGAATGGTCTCCATCAACTTCCCTGCATGTGAAGGGAGAAGGGGGTAGCGGAAACAACGGGGAGTGAGAGGCTTCCAAAGTGCTATTACTACAGGTATAGCCAGGATGTAGGCAGCTGCTTTTGGGCCAAGGGGTAATAATGGGGAGAGGTGGAAGTGTGTAGCCCAGAAAGAGGAAAGGAAGGAAGGGAGCAGTGAAGGAGATAACATTATTGTGGGACAACGACAGAAGGGGGAAGTACAAGGAGGAGAAGTAGTAGCAGCACAGGTGGAAGAAGGAGTACAGGGGAAAAGTGGAAAGGGGCTTTATAGTAAGCTCTGATATAGCAGGGTCTAGGGGAAGAGAGGTGAACATAAAAAACACAGGGTGTTGGAAGAGTGACAAGAAGGGTGAAGGGAAGAAAGAAATTAAGAGGAATCTGTACACTTTTGACCAAGACAGCCAGTTGGGGGTGGGGCAGGAAAGCAAGTCAGAGACAAATATAAGTAAGGAATAACACGACACACTGGGGATTATGCTATATTAACATCCTAACTTGGGTGCTGGCAGCCCAAGGCAACAGGCTGAAGGATTTCAACCACCAGCAGTAATTTTACTATTAAGCATAATACAGATCTAAATATCATTTATAAAATGTTTTTTAATTATAAATCAATTTGTGTTTTAGGACAATTTCAGGGATTGCATAGGTTTTTGCATGGTACTGTACCTTTTAAAGCCATCTGTTACGAAGGTGAAAGGGGGGGGCTGATCACATGAGGTTTGTCTGCGGTTGTGTTACATTTGTATACTAACCTTTTACACCTGTAATAGCTATAACATAATCTAGGAAGTTTATACTGTCACCTTTTTGATCTGGAATGATTATACTATCAAGGAGTAATCCATAGCTGGCCCGGTGGTGCTTGATGCTACACCTCGCACCACGCCAGCGACCCGGGTTCGGGAGCGAAGCCCAGGCGCTGGGGGTCGGCAGGGGAGGGAGATGGATCGAGCGTCCAAAGGACAGCTCTCCTCTCCCTGGGGAGTGATCCAGGATCTTCCCGGCACAGCAGAGCCCCCCGGTGGAGACTGGAGGTACTACTAGCGTGTGAACAAGCATCGGGGACAAGCACGGCGGGCGTCTACAGGGCAGCCGCGTGCTGACGCCACTGCACGACTGCGCTTGAGGGGCAAACATGAGAAAATCCCTCTAGATCACCAGTGAGATGACAGTGGCCCCAGTGGAACACCCACATCCCAATGCCGCCCAACAGCGCCCGGTCTCTCCGTGGCCAACCTGACGTCCGAAGGTTAAGGCACCTCACTTAGGAGTTGACCAGGGGAAGTGGGACCAACTCAAGGTGATCCGGAGTCGAGCCTGCCTAGATCGCTTTGGAGGGGGAGAGAGCATGGGAGAAGCGGGGGGTTCAGGCCAGAAGTTAGGGTAGTATCCACGTGAGCAATCCTGCAGGACGCCCGGGGGTCTGGATGCATAAATAAAGTTTAAAAAAAAAAAAAGGAGTAATCCATAGGATAAATCTGCCCCATGGTCTCAACCAGTGAGGAGGCAAAATTGACCAAATGCCACTTTATATCCAACATTAAACTACAGAAAGGGGAAGGAATATGTATATCATCAAGATAGCATAATATATGCAAAACTAGATGCGAGGGCAGCTTAATTAGCACTGCCAGCTCTTTAAAGAGCTTTTATAGATTGAGGAGTGCTCCCCACCGATTGAAGCGCTCCTTTCCTCTGTGCACGAGACACACAATTCTGTAACGTGTGTCTCACATGCAGCCGTCCTGGAAATAGGCATGTTTGGGCTCTGCCTTTAAATGTTAATATGCTACTGATCGATCTCGATCAAAAATATATTACTACAGCTACCGAGACCACCTTTACAATTGTAATAGTGGTCTTATATCCTTAGCGTATCAGAACTACTCATCTTTGATTCGCGGTTCTCGTACCCCAAGAATGCGCAGGAGACCACTCATACAACCATAAGAGCGGTCTCAGTGGCTGTATTAACATACAAAAGGGGGAAAGGAAGCATTGCGGCATTCACAATTACCATCTGCTTACCCCTTGTTCTTTCTTCCTTTTTTAATCCACTATCTGACAGTTCATCCTCTCAACCACCTTTAGGTGCCTGCATGCTCAATGACCAGTCTCATGGGTTGCTCCCAACCTGCCACAGCAGACCAAGTCCTCATGATGGCAGCCCAGGGGCAAACCCCTCTCTGCTGGGTCCTGGAGGGTAAGAAAGCCTCTGGGCTTCTCACAAATTCCTCGAGAGGGGTAAGGAGGGAGGGTGACTCCTGAGCCTATGGCGTGGGGGATGTGTGGCACCGTCATGCACACTGCAGGCAACTTTTCCTAGTTTTTAATCCCACCCACCTCCTACAACAGAGACCTACATGCCACCAACATAGGGAGGGGGGCAGGACATTGCATGGTCCCTCAGAACATCCCATGCTGTCCAACATCTCCCCTAGGAGACTTTTAAGTAGTAAGGTTGCAATTATCCTCAACTCACAGCCTGAAGGCATGTCACCCTAAATAAATTATAAAATGGGCCATGGAAATCCTGTAACCTCATTAGTCAAAGCTCACCACATGACTGTTTAGAGAGATCATCATAAATATGGCAGCTGAAGTTTAATGCAAAGAAGTACAAGGTGATGCACATGGGGAAGAGGAACCCCAGGATGGAATACTGGATGTGGGGGTGTTAAGTTGGCCACTACAACCGAGGTAAGGGACCTAGGGGTCATTATAACAAACCTGTCAGTGTAATGAGGCCTACAGTAAGGCAACTAGAATGCCAGGGCACACTGGGAGCGGCTCTGACAGTAGGAAAAAGAGGTGATTTTGCCACTGTACAATTTACTGGTGAGGCCCCATTTAGAATACTGTGCCCCTATATCTCCACACTCTCTCCCATAGAAGCTGCAATGATCCGAATGACGGGTTAAGGGGCTAGTAACCCATGAATCTGAAGCACAGAGGGAGAGTGTACATGTTTATTGGAATCACTAATATTAACATCACAAGGAACGTTGAAGGTATTCTAATTAACAGATAAGGGAAATGAATGTGCGTGTCACATATGCTGTTGATTGTGTTTTTGTTCAATGATCTACACTGCAAATGAGACCATGGGACGACTATTTTTTTTTTTTTTAAACAATGTATTTGTGTATTTTACTGACCTGATCACATGAGTGTACTGTTTGTCTTAATATTGTTACGTAAGAAAATACCTTCAATAAAAATATGCTTTAAAAACAGAATACTGTGCCCAGTTTTGGAATCTGCATTTGAAGGACAGGGATAGACAAGAGTTAGTGTAGAGAGGGGTCCCCAAAATGATTCAGGCCCAACAAGTAAATCCTATGAGCAGCAAGTGGAGCCCTGATCATGTAGCTCCTGGGGGGCCGGATGGGATGGGATGGACATGATAAATGCCTACAAATTCCTAACAGGAATAAATACAGTGGCGTGTGAGGCCATATTCAACAGAAATGGAATGGTAACGAGGGGGCATGAATGGAAGCTGGCAGGAGGAAAGTTTAGGAAGGATATGAGGAGGTTACAGAGTGAATGGCTGAGCCAAGGAACAGTCTATCAGCAGAGGTGAAAAGTGCAGGGACTATAAATAGGTTCAGGCACAGCTGAGACAGAGCGTGAGGTCTGATAGAGGGAAAGTATGGAGGCAAAATATTCAGAGGGTGGGGTGATGCTCGAAACACCGTCGGGACAGCAGGTCAAGGGGTGAGGCAGAAATATCTAAACAGGCAGACTGGATGTACCACTGGTCTTTATCTGCTGGCAGTATCTATCTTTGATTATTTTCTCACACCCACACATATCATCACCTGAACAATTTTAATTGTTTTTAACAAACAAAAGCCCATCTTATAAGTGGGATAACACACTCCAGTGTGTGTGTTGTCATAAGGAAATAATCCACATCTTGGGTGGTTGCAGGCCCTCGGCTATGCCTCGTGCCCAACAACTACCCAAGGGCTGCATTATTCCTTTATAAACACACCCTGCCATGTTTTCTCTCTCATATAAGTTCTAGAGGTATGGCAGTAGTTAGTGCTACCAACTGGGTGGTCTGGATTCAGGAACAGGCAGGCCTTCCAATATAGGGTAGGTTTGTCAGGGAGGTGAATGCACCCTCTGCTGACCACACTGAAGAGATACTACTCATCTGCACTTCCAACATCTCATTTTCAGTGGTGTCCCACTTCAATGTAGTTTTACAGCTGAGCAGGCTGAAAACACTTGGAAGTCTAAATACCTGGCTCAAGATCATGGAGTGATTCAGTGGTTCTGGTGGGATTCAAAACAGTGATCTCCAGTGTCACATCTCTGTGCTGTGCTCTAGCCACTCAGCTACACTGCTTGAAGCAGACTAAAGCTCTGCTTCAAGGACCTTAGATGTTATATCCACGTAAGCAATATCAAAACCAAAAATTCTTTTACATACAGGCCAAGACATTTCCTGGACATGATTACAGAGACCAATAAGTATTTAAAAATGAACTGATGAAAGCGGATGCGTCAAGCACCTGGCTAAAGGACTAAGAGAACAAGCACTTACACCAGCAGATGACTCTGTATTTATTTATATCTGTGATTAAAACACAAAAAGTAGTTTAGTCTATCCTCCTAGTTAATTTTAAAGGGAGGTATACCCTTTCATCCAGCACCAGAACTTATCATTTGGTCATTTATTTTATTTACAATTTGTTTACCCAGCACAGTTGAGCTGAGATACAATACCACATTTTTGGTGAGGTCTTGCTTTTTCTTATTCTTACAGTTAGGCATACAAGGTTAAGTAACTCACGCAATGAGGCACGGCATGCAAGCAGCCCTGGTAAGATCTGAACTCTGGTCTCCTGGTTCCCAAGCCTATGTTCTAGCCACTAGACTGCACAGCTTCAATTTCAGTAGTAGAATCTAAATTGGAGCACTTGACTAGAAGCACATTTCTGGTTCCTAGTTCACAAGCATTCTAGATGTGTGATCAACTCTGAAAAATGCAATTTCACTAGAAAGATGGAGAAGTTGAGATCAAGCCACGTCTTGCAAGAGTGTGAATAATACAGCAGAAGATGCTGCAGCTTTACAGTGCCTATTGCCAGGTATCAGCAACACCATTAAGCCAGGAGCACAGAGAGCTAGGATAATAGGACAAAGAGAATGCAAGGTTACTCTGCAGGCTGGGGTTTTCAGGACGCGCCTACATTCATTGCCGCTGTTGTAACCATCGCCTACTTGGGAGTGCTATGGAAGCCTACTTTAAGGCTTACACTGCAAGGTTCTAGAAGGCTGTACATAACCTCTTAAACCCCCTTTGCTAGCTTGCTCCCCTCCATGATTAGAGTACACTGCACCCTTATATCTGGACCCAGCAAGGTGGTGCCCCACTTCAATTCCTTCTTTGTCAACTGTGCAAAGGATCTCATCCATCCTCTGTGTACCTCCTCACTACCATCTATCCCCCAGCTGTCAGTGCTTCAAACTGGAATGTAAAAGGGCTAAGTTCATCAGTAAAGAGAGCCAGGGTGCTATCTCACTTAAATTTACTTAAAACAGACATAGCATTGTTGTAGTAGACTCAATTCTAACTGAAGCACTGAAGCAAAACCCTTCAATAGTTGTGGGTGGGTAATACAGTAGTTTTTTTTTCTTATTTATTTATTGAAAATGTTTCACCAGGAAAGGCACGCTGAGCAAAAAGATGCTCGTCTCACGGTGCGACCTGGGGGGGGAGGGGTTACAGAGGAGGCATGTATACATACAATAGTTGAGTTTAGCAGTAGTGCAATACAGATAATGTATATGGTTTGGAGGGATTACATTTGAACTTGTTAAAAAAGGTGGGTAGGAAGCAGCGCTTGTAGCCAATTGAGTCAGATGCATCTCTGAGAGCTATAAACTGTAGCATACATTTTACAGCATTTCTTTTTTGTTGTTTTACTTTAAAATATTTATTTTACAATTTTTGGTCAGGAAAGACACCAAGCAGATGCTTGTTTCCAGGTGTGTCTTAAGAGCACAGGGAAGTTAAGTGACTTGCTCATGGTCACACAGTATGCAAGTAGTGGCTATGGGATTCAAACCCACTTCTCCAGGTTTGCAGCTCAGTGCTCTTAACTACTATGTAATACTGCCTCCCCAAAATAGTCCTTCAGTGGTTACAAGGATTCTGTCCGTTACCCCTTACTTGCCGAACTGACAGATACTAATTTTGGCTATACTACCTCATGGGATGCCTCATCCTAAGCATCAAGCAGAGTTGGCAAGGTCTATGCAACAGCCCACAGCTTCTGACAGTAGTGCACATGGTAGGAAGGAAGTTGTCATGGATGGAGAACAGGAGCCCTCAAACAGAATGATCCTTCAGGCAGTCAAGGATTTAGGCCACAAGATGGACAGCTTTAACACACAGCTGACTGTGGTAGAGACTAAAATGGACTAGTCTGCAGCAGACTCAAAGGAAGCTGTTGGGACAGTGCAGAAGGCTCTGACTGCTACATCAGGGATAGTAAAAGACAATAATTTGTTACAGGCTCATCTAAACCATCTAGAAAATGCCACAAGAAGCCCAAATTTGAACCTCATTTGTTTACTGGAGGGGGACACGAGACAGGACCTGCCAAGCTTTCTGGGTACATACCTGCAACATTTACTACAACTTGAGATGCCATTTACAATTCAGAGGGCAGAAAAAGATTACTCCAAGGGAAAGGCCTAGTAATGAAAACATCCCTGGACTCTTATGGTTACTCATGGCATGCACAAACATGACTGAGCATTACAGGCAGCGGGGCTTGGACGTTTCTCCATTTCGCTGGGGATCAGTTTTATCTTTCTAATTTTGAGAATTGCCACCAATCAATCAATCTTTATTTAGCCAGACGAAACATCATTTTATTTATTTTATTTATTTAGTTTTTGTTAACCGGTAAGTGCGCTAGTCAGCAAGTGACTGTTTTCAGGCACGTAATCGGGAGGTACAATTACAACACACAAAGAAAGATAGCCAGATTATTAAGACAACGTAGTACAAAAAATGCAGAGAGAAATACATATGGCAATGTAACATACATTAGTAAACAAAATATACTTTAGCACTTGATCATGGAACATACTCAAAAATGTGAATAGTAGAAGGCAGAAAATAAGAGAGGATAGGCATCAGTAGAAAAGACACAAGGAAGGGAAAACTGGCAAAAGGATGGGAGGGAGAGATTATGAAAGGAGGTGCCGCCAGATACGGCAACAGCGGGTGAGGTACCAACCTGCGTCGTTTTATGGAGCCGAAGACGGTAGGCGGAGAGAGGGGTAGGGGGAGCTGGCAGTAGACGGCAACAGCGGTAGGGAGGTAGGAAAATACAGCCGGGCTGGTGGAACCGAGAGACTGCAGGGCGAGAGTGAGGATGCCGTGAGAGGGGATAGAGGCGGAGGAGTTACGGCAATAGCGGCAAAGTGTCAAAGTCAAGCCGAGCCAGTGGAACCAAGAGACAGCAAGGCAGGGAAGGGGGTCGGCAGACAGTGGGAGTAGGCGGAGTAGGTGGAGAGAGGTGACTAGCACAGCCAGGAGGGTGGGGACCAAGGAGGGCATGGATGAGGTAGGAACAGGTAAAGGTGAGTTTGGTGGGGAGGGCAAAAGGGGAAGAGGATATAACAGAAGAAGGGGGAGAGAGCAGCAGGGGTTAAGTGAGGAGAGGCTGTGAAGTGAAGATAAGAATGTGGAGTAGAATAGCGACTTACAATTGTCAACAGCTAACATTAGGCTTATAAAGAAACAGGTTAAGGCAACATTAATTACAAGGCACAAAATAAAACACTAATTACAAGGCACAGTATAGAACACCCATTTGGACAGGCAAAAGTGCTAGCAATGAGGAAACAGTACAAATGCAGCGGATCAGGTAGGGTCAACGCAAACACATTTGTCCATAGTAGTGAGGAAAGTCCTGAGTTTGCTCTTAAAAGTCACATGAGTGGAGACATCTCTTAGATCCTGAGGTAGCAGGTTCCATAGGTGGGGGGCAGCATGATGGAAGGAGCCCATGCCCTTTTTAGTCCGACAAAAGGGGATGGATAGTAAGGTCTGATCAGCCGATCTAAGATTCCTTGTGGGAATGGCCAGCCTGAGGAGATCAGACAGGATAGCAGGCTTGGACGTCCTTAGGATGAAATCAACTAAACGGTACAAGTAGTACTGCCTGGTAGAGGAAGGAGAGAGCCAACCAAGGTCCTGATATAAGAGACAATGATGCTGCAGCCGAGGTGCTTTTGGTTGCATACCCACACATTATTGAAGGTAGTATCCCATAGTTGCAGTGAAGATTTGGTGGCCAAGGACAGGATGGACACCCATATGTAAGGTTGGCAATAGAATGCCTCTGGCTGCTGCCAATTTAGCAGCGGGTGAGCAGGTATTTGGTTCTGTAGGCAGCCCCCAATTGCAGTTAATTGACTGCAGGTTTCTGTATATGTGTTTTCAGGTCCAAGGTTTGATCCAGGTGGATGCCAAGGTAACGAAAGGAAGTGACAGTTTCTATAGGGTCCCCATCGATATCAGAGACAGAGATGGTCAGAGGACAGAATCTAAGCTTGTGACTGGAGCCAAACATCATAACTTTTGTTTTATTTGTATTTAAAACCAGGCGTTGAGAGTTCAACCAGTGTTGTACAGCACGAAAATCTGCAGTGAGGGCAGCATTTAGATCCAGGACCTTATCAGAGTGATAATAAATTACCAGGTCATCCGCATAAGAAGTGAGTGACCTGTGGTGACCAGCCTCAGGAAGTTTATTGACGAATAATGAGAATAGAAGAGGCCAAGTATAGACCCTGAGGGACCCCAATGTTGATAACAGCACTGTCTGACATGGATGAATTAAACTTAACAGCTTGTGTTCTGTTGAGAGGTAGCTTTTGAACCAGGTAGTGACTGGGGAGAGAAGCCCAAGGTACTGAGGCGGATAGTAGCAGAGAATGGTCAACCAGATCGAAAGCTTTGGTTAAGTCAATGAAGACTGCCCCTGTTAACTTTCCTCTATCCATATTGGTAACGATATCTGAAGTGAATTTTGCAAGTGCTGTCATGGTGCTGTGATGCTTTCTAAAACCATGTTGTGCTGAGCTTAGTAAATTGAATTTCTCAAGGTATTCAGTGATTTGCATGGATACTACTTTTTCCAGGATTTCCAGCATCATTGAGAGAAACTCGTTTACAAGATGGACCTGGGAGTAGTTAAAAAGTTAATGACAGTAAAACACTGGGACAAGTAGGGTGTACATCATAATGGATGCAATCGAAACACAGAATAACATTTGACAATAAATATACAGGCTGGTTCATACAGTATACGACAGCAGAAAATTTGATTCCACTGAGGCAGAGATGTGCAAACTTGGGGTGGTCCATACATTACAAATCCAGGCTCATCTCAGATTTTCCTATGCCGGTAAGCCCCTTCAATAAACTGACCCCACAGATGCAGGGAATGAACTGCGGGATGCTGAAATTGGGGAACTTTCTGAAGTTTCTGGTGAAGCTGAGTGACTTATGCTAACTCTATCCTGATCGTCAGAGTCAGCTGTGTACTGTTAATAAAGCAGCAGTGCATGACAGTGGTGAAAATGTTGACCTATACTCTTACTTTAGATTGCTACCCATCATTTTTCCCCTCATATTTTGAAGTCTGCTTTACCACCATTTATTTTTACAGAAGAAATAATAAAAGAAGCAGTCCTTCTGATATGGCTTTGACCAGGTTTTCATCAGCATTCTTTGTTATCTCTGAACACTTAAGATCACTTTTCTTGTGATTCTAATTAACTAGCATGTGGCAGACAGACAGCTCCCAGACCTAATGGGACAAGTGTACAAAAAAACAAAATAAAAAAAAACCTGAGAATACTGATGAAAACCAGGTTCAACCATATTAAAAAGGACCACTCCTGCCGGCCTGGTGGCACTGAGAGTTGAGGTGTTGGACGTCACACCTCGCACCACTCCAGTAATCCGGGTTCAGACACAGACTCGAGTCTTCGGGGGTCAGCTGGGCGGGACAGGACTGAGCATCCAGAGGACTGTCGTCCTCTCTCACGGAGGAAGGGTTACGGTACTAGGTGCTTGCCTGGCCCCTAGTGTCAGCTGAGGGCAAGGCAGCCAGGACTGTCCAAGACAGGAAGAGTGACGACTGCTGACATTCCATGTATAGAAGCGTGCATGGGAGAGTTTGGGTGGCATTACATGCTCACTCCTCCAGGGGCCAGGAAAAATGGAGGTCTCTTGAGCAGTCACTGACATCCAGCCACCCAGCCCTGCACCCGATGAACACTCAGGCCACACTGCTTCACACGAAAGTAAGCCCTGAAGGAATACAGGGGTGATAGGGCTGGCTGGTGTCTGGTATGCTGCTTGGGGGTCAGGGAAGAAACAGCACTAACTGCAGAAAGAAGAACCCCTTTTATTATTTCAAATGTGAAAAATAAATTGCTAAAACATATTCAAAATGAGGAAAGAACAGTTTCATTCAAGTCAAGAGATAAGAGGCAATCTAAAATAGGATAATGAAGTCTAGGTCAAAAATTTTCATCACTATCGTGCACTGCTGTTTTAACTGTTCATGTAGATTTCACCCAGTCAAGGGTTCTGATTTCCATTCTGATTGGCACGGGGTTGGGGGTTGGAATCATGATGATAATAATGTTTTATTACTGTCAGTACTAGATATCACAAACCCACTCAGCAGCTCAGCCCTCTACTCCCAAAGTGCCAACCTCCGAGTGCAGTCTTGTGAACAGTTAACAGAACAAGGTAAACCTCTTGTCTGTTTTTGTGGATTTCAAATCAACCTTTGGTCTCAAGTCTTGGAGGGATTCAAACTGTGAACCTCTTGCTAGCGTACCCAATGCACAGGTTCAGATAATTCTGTCTTCGAGGGACCAGATATCTTTGCCTACGGGCACCTAACCAGGTGTACAGAAGTGAACCCCTAAAAACTACAATAAAAGACCTCAGATTTAAAACGCTTACCTTTTTCCAGTTTGGTATCACCATTCAAACTTATGTACAGTGTCTGCTTTAACCATATATACTCTACTTGTAAAGGAAAGAAATCAAAGACAGACCAAGTAAGCTCTAAAAAAAAATAGAGTTTTACTAAAATAGATAAAAAATATGTAACATAAAATACAGAACTATTATATCACAAGACATACAAATCTCTTAAACAAAACAGGTTTTAACAGTGCAATTCCTACTACAAGTACTTAGATTTGTCTCTCTCTCTCTCTCTAAATAGCTGCTTAAAGTGCTCACAGATGTTTCTTTGTCAGAGTCTAGATAGAAACGTCTCTGAAGGAAAACAGAATAATGTTTAAAAGCTGGTTTTCCCCACCTATTTGCATGAGATCACCTAGCTCCTCCCTGTCAGAATATATAAAAAAATATATCTATATAAAAAGAGGATGTCTTTTCCAAGTATTAAGTTCTGCAACCTCAGCATAACTCATGTTCTTCAAATGACTCTCTTTGATCTTATGATAAGCTTCTCCCTTCCAGGACATGAAAGCATCTTTTATGACTTTGCACTAAAACGTCACAACCTGCTTTTCTTCCTCTAAGCGTTATCAAAGTTTATGATTTTCCCTCTTAGCAACTACAGCTATGATTAACTTAGTTAAAGTATGCTAATTAGCTTCGGGCCTTCCAGGTAACACCTTGTATCTAAAACCTGTGTGTGTGTGTGTGTGTGTGTGTGTTCATACTCACATGCTGTTTCAGCAATTCTCAAGCGAGACAGTCCATAACCCATTTTTATATTACAAAAAATGATACAGTGATCAGAACCAGCTGTCCAAGTATCACACTAGATACATAAGTGATCCTTTACATAAAATATATATAATATTACTGCTCTGTTTGGGAGAAGGGATATAAAAACGGTGGGCTTGAACTTCTGGGGCATATTTTTCTACACTAAATTTTCTTAGACCTCCAGTGTCCTGAGTGGGTGAGCTACCTCCATGTGGCCCTGACTGGCTTCCCTGTTTTTTGAGGTGGACATGATAGCCACTAAGCATGCGGTTAAGAGCCAGATAAGAAAAAAATTACTTACCACGGTAATGTTGTTTCTTCTAAAGGAGTCCTAATGTATTCTGACATATGCAGTAAGACCTTGTTGTTCTGCTGCCTTGGAGAGGAAAGAGTTAAGCCTACATTCTAAGAAGGCACATGCTCGGTTTCAAATCACTGTCCCCTGGTACATTCTATTCAACCATCAGATTCTTATAAGCAACCCCAGAAAGCTTATAAAAGATTTGAAAAACAATAGCAAACGCTTATAGCATTTAAATGGAAACCTTTCCTAAAAACCTACCACCCCAACATGGGCTAAAGACTCAAGTCACAAATGCCCATTAAAGAAAAATTAACTTCTAAGTAATCACAATGAAGTGTATGAGCTGGAGTGCAGAGACCCCAGGTTCTGGCAGGGGAGGCAGGGTTGGAGGTCAGAATACATTAGTACTCCTTTAGAAGAAACAACATTACTGTGGTAAGTAATTTTTTCTTCAAACAAGAAGAAGTCCTAATGTATTCTGATATATGCAGACTACCAAGCAGTTCCCTTGGAGGAGGGCACAGAACCTGCTTAGGAAAGAGGTTCTGCAATACTGCTGCTCCAAACTGCTGCAACTGTCAGTGGCTCAGTAGGTAGCACACTCGCCTCTGAGGCCGGGAGATCAGAGGGCTGTGGGTTCAGTTCCCACTTCTGGCACTTGGGTTAATATCCCAGTACTGACACTGTAGTGCAGCATGAGAGGGGTGCTGCACTTCTGAGGTGCATTCTTTCGGATGAGACATTAAACCAAGGTCCCATCTGCCTGGATTGGTGGTAGTTCAGGTGAATGTTAAAGATCCCATGGCACTTATCGAAAGAGTAGGGGAATTTCCCCGGTGTCCTGGCCAAATTTCCCTCATTCACTAAAAATACCACCAACAGCTTAATCTGATTCAAGGTCAGTTGGCATTCATCTGTATCCCCCAGGTCGTGCCTGAAAATAGGCAGGATTTGTCTAGTACACTTACCCGGTCAACAAAAACTAAATAAAATAAATAAATAAACCTGGCATCACTTCTCACCTGCACATCCAGGCTGTAATGAGGAGTACATCCAGGCTGTAAGGAGTAGAAGGTCACCTGGGGGCCAGTGACCATCACATGGTATGGTTCAATTTGGCTACTACATCTAAATCATCCCATTCCAAGGCAAAAATATGGGACTTCAGAGGAGCTGACTTTGATAAGATGGCCAACAGAGTTAAGCTAGCCCTGGCAAAAGAAACACAGGTGAGGGTACAGGCAAAGTGGGCAAGCATTAAGGATGCAATACTTGAAGCAACATCCCATTGTGTTAGACAGAAAAGGAAGTGCAAAAGAAGAAGGAAACCACTTTGTTCTCAAATACAGTAGCAGAAAAGGTCAGAGCCAAAAGGCTGGCCTTCAGGAAATATAAGGAACACAGTGGGATGAAGATAGGAGGCATACCAAACTGCCCTAAGGAAGCAGGTAAGGTAAGGCAGGCAAAGTCCCAAACTGAGGAAGCACTAGCACTAACAGTAAAAGAAGGTGACAAGACTTTCTATAGATACATTAGTGAAAGGAGAAAGTCCAGAGGGGTATTGCTAAGCTTAATGGAGAAAAGGGAGCATGTGAGGAGGAGGACCTTGTAAAGGCATCTATCCTAAATAGATACTTTTGCTCAGTATTTACTGAAGAGAGAGGTAGGGCCCACAGCTCAGCATCATGGACACAGGGGAGGTGAGCACTACTCCCTCTCACAAAAGAAAGGGTCCTACAAGAGCCTGCTAAGCTCAGGGTGGAAAAAGGCAATGGGACCTGATGGCATACATCCCAGGGTACTTAAGGAGCTAAAGGAGAAACTAGCAGAGCCATTAGCAGAATTGTTTAGTGAGTCTCTGAGCACAGGAGAGGTCCCAGAAGACTGGAGAAGGGCTCATGTGATCCCGCCCACAAGAGTGGTAGCAGGAGGAGGCAGGGAACTACAGACCAGTCAGTCTTACCTCAGTAGTGGGCAAGATTATGGAGGCACTCCTTAAGGAAAGGATAGTGCAACACCTGGAACCATAGGGCACAGGATCCAAGACAGCATGGGTTTACAAAAGGAAGGTCCTGTCAAACTAATCTCATAGATTTCTTTGACTGGGTAACCAGAGTGGTGGACCAAGGGGAGCAGTTGATGTCACCTACCTTGACTTCAGCAAAGCTTTTGACACTGTTCCACATAGAAGATTGATAAATAAGCTGGGTAGGCTGGGTGGGTCAGAAGTTGGTCAACTGGGTGGCAAACTGGTTGACGGCAGAAAACAGAGAGTGGTGGTAAATGGTATACAGTCAGAAGAGATGCAAGTCACAAGTGGGTACCTAGGATCAGTCCTGGGGCCAGTCCTCTTCAACATCTTCATTAGTGACCTTGCAGATGGACTAGAGGTAAGGCTTGTCTGTTTGCAGATGACACCAAGATCTGCAACAGAGTAGATGATCCAGATGGGTGGGCAGAATGAGAAGAGATCTGGATAAACTAGCAGAATGGTCAGAAGAGTGGCAACTGGGATTTAATGCAAAGAAGTGCAAAATCATGCACATAGGAAGAGAAACCCTGAAGCCACCTATAGGCTGGGAGGAGTTGCTAGCAGTCACAAAGGAAGAAAGAGACTTGGGCATCATCATCACTGATGACCTAAAATCATCCAAGCAGACCCCAAAGCAGTAGGTAAGGCTAGGGGGTGTTAGGGTGTATTAGTAGGGGTATCACAAGTCGTAGAGGGGGTAATAATCCTCTGTACAAGACACTGGTTAGGCCCCATCTGGAGTACTCGGCGTATTGAGGCTACACCTTCACAAGGACATTAACCAAATTGAGGCAGTCCAGAGAAGGGCAACCAAAATGGTGCAGGGACTGCATCAGAAGACATATGAGGACAGATTAACGGAGTCAATATGTATACCCTTGAGCAAAGGAGGGAGAGAGGTGATATGATCGAGGCATTCAAACACCTTAAGGGCATAAACAAGGTGAAAGAGTCTAACATGTTTAAATATAAGAAAATAGCAGGACAAGAGGACACAGCATGAGATTAGAGGGAGGCCGATTAAGGGGAATGTGAGGAAATTTTTCACAGAAAGGGTGGTTGATGCATGGAATGGCTTACCACAAGAAGTGGTGGCTATGAATACAGTGCAGGGCTTCAAACAGGCATGGGATAGGCATAAGGGAGCAATACAAATGACTATGAATAGATAGGCCACTGACAGAGCAAAGGCCGATGGCACATTTATAAGGTAGAAAAAGAAATGGGCAGACTGGATGGGCCTTGCGGTCCTTATCTGCCGTCAACTTCTATGTTTCTATGTAATACTTGGTGAATGTCTGTACAGTTTTCCAGGTAGCTGCTTTACAGATTTCTGACAAGGGAATGTCTCTCTCTGCTGCTATAGTGGCAGCTGTGCCCCTGGTAGAGTGAGCCCTGAGGCCTACAGGGGGGATCCTTCCCTAGTTTCTGATACAAAACTGAATGCAAGATACTATCCATCTTGCAATGGTCCTTTTAGGTAAGGAAGAACTGACTATTGTCACCCTTAAGGCCTCTGGTCAGATCCAAGTAATAGCTGATAGCATTCTTTACATCAGGCTAGGCAGCCTATGTTCCCCTGAACTAGAATGTTCAATGAAAAAGGAAGGCAAATTTATAGACTGGATAAGGTGAAACTCAGACCACTTTAGGGAGGAACCTTCTATTTATTCTGAGAACCATTTTATTAATATGAAAGGAGATATAGTTAGGTTCCACAGATAGGTCCTGTAGTTCACTGATACTTCTTGCTGAAGTGATGGCTACTTAAAACTCAGTTTTCCATGTCACAAATTTTAACTCTGCTGAGAACATTGGTTTGAAGGGGGGGTTGCATTAACTGTGCTATGTATATATTTAGATCCCAAGAAGGGGGTTGGCTCCCTATGAGGGGAGTGTAAATGCAGTAGCCCCTTATAAAATTGTTTAAATATAGGGTCAGAGGCTAAAGAAGAAAATTTACCTGCTGACAAATAAGCAGAGACTGCTGTCAAGTGTACCCTCAAAGTAGAAGGCTTAAGGCCTAGAGAATGTAAATGAGCCAAATAATCTAATAAAAGTGGAATGCCCACCTCTTGCGGTTCCACACCTGACTGAGCGCACCATATGGTCAACCTCTTCCATTTGGAAGAATATGTTTTCCTAGTGTTTGGTTTTCTGGAAACCTTTAGGACATCCAGAACCGAGTCAGAGAGCTGCAAACCAGCATATTCTAACTCTGCAAGAGTCAGGCCTTCAGCCTGAGGGACCCTAAGTTGGGGTACACGATCCTCCCCTGGGAAGAAGTCAGCAGGTCGTACCTCCTGGGGAGGCAAATCGGGCTGGTCGGTGCCAGAGCCACCAGTATCGAGTACCAAGGCTGCCTGGCCCAGTCTGGGGCTATCGGAATCATCAATGCTGACTTGCCCCTGAGTCTGGTCAGTACTTTGAGCAGCAAGGGAAATGGAGGGAAGGCATACAGGAATTTCCCTGACCAGTCCAGAAAAAGTGCATCCACTGGGACTGTGCCCAGGACTGGAGGCCTGCAGCAATACTGAAGCAACCGGTGATTGTCTGGGGCTGCAAAGAGATCTATCTCTGGAATGTCCCACAGCTTGAAAATGTCTTTGAGAACTAGGTGATTCAGTGACCACTCGTGGTGGTTCTGGTTGATCCTGCTGAGAAAGTCTGCCAGAACATTGTCCTTCCCAGGAAGGTGAACTGCCGACAGAGTTACCTCCAGGGAGCAGGCCAGATTCCAGTTCTTCACAGCTTATGTACATAACAGAATGGACCTTGTGCCACCTTGTTTGTTGATGTAAAACAATGTTGTGGTGTTATCTGTCCTGAGCTGCAACACCTTCCCCTGAATCATGGAAGAAAAGAACCAGAGAGCCAGCAGACTGCTCTGAGCACCAACAAATTTATGTGCAGAAGAGACTCCTGAGGAGACCATGTGCCTTGAGCTGTATGCTTCCCCAGATGTGCAACCCACCCCAAGAGGGATGCATCTGTGGCAAGTACCACTGTGGGATTTTCCTGAAGGAATGGGCCACCCACTCTGAAGTTGTCCTTTTCCTGCCACCACTGCAGAGCTTGAAGAAATGTGGAAGTTACTGGAATCAGTTTGGATAAAGAATCTCTTCTCTGGGACCAAAAGGACTTCAGATGGAACTGAATGTCTCTCATCTGAAACCTTGCCCCTGGTACCACTGCTGTTGCGGCTGACATGTGTCCCAGCAACTGCAGAAAGTACCTGGCTGTCTTTGGGGAGTGCAGCTTGAAAGAATCCACTAACTGCACTATGCTGTCCACCCTGTCTGGCGGAAGTCTTGCTTTTCCCAAAACTGCATCCAGTTCCGCTCCTACGGACTGCAGGAGCTGGACTGGCTTCAGAACTGACTTTTTTACATTTATTAAGAAGCCCTGTGAGTGACAAGTAGTCTGAGTGACTGCCAGGGCCTCTACCACCTACTGTTGAGACTGGCCTACCAACAGCCAGTCGTCCAGGTAGGGAAAAACTGAAATTCCTAAACGCCTTAGATGTGCCACCACCACTGCCAGGCATTTTGTAAGCACTCTGGGAGTTGAATTCAAGGCCAAAGGGGAGGGACCTGAATTGGTAGTGACCTGATGGTAGTCTGAACCTTCGGTATTTTCTGTGTGACTGTCAGATAGGAATGTGGAAATAAGCGTCCTTGAGGTCTATGGATGCTAACCAGTCTCCTTGCCTGAGAGTGGGCAATATCATAGCCAGGGTGACCATCTTGAATTTTGGCTTTGTTAGGTGTTTGTTCAGGAAGAAATAGTTACTCATCATAGTAACCTTGTTTCTTCCCAGTGATACTCGGGTATTCATAATGTCTTGCAGTGACCTGTTAAGATAGAGCTGCCCGGAGAGATGGAAAATATGCAAATTATGGAATCTTTTGTGCATGCCACTATTCAAATGCTGCCTTCTACTAACTGCCTTAGTTCTAAACCCCTCAGATTTCCTGGAATCTTGGAAAGACAGGCCCACGAGGACTAAGTGTAACAATGATGATAATAATAAAATAACAATATCAATAAATAACAAAAATTATTGTAGGAACTCCCTTAACACCCAAAAGGGCCTCCAGCAGGAGGGCATAACATATGAAAAAATACCCCTGAATGTCAGAATCACCTGAAAAAGGGGAACAACAACAGTGAACACAATCACAGAATATATGTCAGCAATTCGACACAACAAGGTGTGCATTACATGTGATAACTGCACTCCTAGGGGTGTAGTTAGGCACGAGGCAGAGTGCCGGTCATCACACCATGATGCACAACACCGGAGTGTCTTACTGCACTTCTAAAATGACCTTTATATTTTTAGAAGGAGTTTCTTTTATTTTGAAACACGTTTTTAAATAAGTACAAATGCAAGTGAATCTGTGCTTTTAACATAAAATAGTCCTTCCGCCTATTGGTGCTATATTAAAGTAGTGTTACACAGTATGTGCCTCCCTTCCCACTTAAGCTTCATATTCCCCTGCCAGCCACAATTCACAAATGCTGCTTTTCTCATTCTAAGTATGACACATAGGCCCTTTACTTTATTTCATTCTCCTCACTCTGTAGACAAAACTAAAAGGAAGCCATAACAGAGGCGTCTCAGTTCCCCAGTGCTGCAAGCATGAGCATGGTTCAAAACTGCCACACTCATTCACTGACAGCATCATGAATTGCTCGCTCTGTCCTAAAAGATAAACGGCAGGGTGAGACATTTACCATCTTTTCTCTTTGTTTATATAGTATTAATTATTGGGCATTCATTTTTACCATTGACTGAAGTAGTTGATATTTTCCACAACAACCAGTTGGTTATTCTGATTCGCAGCTGGTGTCCCATTCCAGCTGCGATGATAAAAGCGAGTGGGAACAGGAGGAAAAAAAATGGCAGCAGGATTTCAAAATAAGCCTGGTCTTACTTGGTAAACACTGCAAGTCTGTTTTGATTAATTTTTAAAAATGAGTGCCCTGTAAATCAGTAGTTCACACTCAGTCCCTTTCTTTTCACAGGACCCCCCCGATCATGTGACCATGTTTTCTACACGACCAACCGACGAAAAAACAAGAAGTCCATGAGACTATAACATTTCAAGGACTATTATTTATATGAGTAAAAAGTTGTAGTAGTAGCTGTTTTTTTCTCTCTCCCGAAAGCGTGTTACCAACAATGACGAACCTCCATTCTCTACATGCTGTTGTGGACTCGCAGAAAAGGTCAGAAATGTACTTTCGGTTGTTATTAAAAACCTTGCTGTTCAAAGAAAAGTTGGAGCATTTGTTTTCTGTTTTAAAAAATTAATGGCCAGTAACTATACAAAATAAATTATGAGGATGTGGTTTCATCTCAAATTGAACACACACCCTTGTCGAGTGATGCTTGAATAAACCCCTTGAGCTGCGCTCTCGGGGTTTAAGTAGCATCAGTCGACTCGGGTGTGTTCAATTCTCGTATCAACCACCTCCTTATACATTATTCTCTATTTATTGCTTACTTTCTTCATTCTGTTTTTTTCCTCTGTGTTTCCCCACATTCAAGAAATGGAATGTTTACCATGGAATACAGGGATTCAAAATTCTACTCAGTTCTACTAGCAGAATGTTCCTCTACTAACATACTGCACACACAGACAACAAAGGCCAGTTTTAGAGCCAGATACTCAATTATCTCACTTGTCAGGGAAAGCAGAAGAGATTTCCCTGATGAGCAGGTAAAGATAGAAGGGGGAATTTTAACTGTTAACAAAAAAACAGCTGTAATGAAAACTATAAACAATACTTACTGTTTCTAATTTGTTTATGTGTGTAAGGAGAGTGTGATGATCTGGTAAACAACATTTAATTAATTTGTTTTATTTTTTATTTAAGGTAGTTTTATTTTTAGGGCCCAACTGAAAGTTTCTACAGTGTAAAGGTAGCAGCCATGTTTGTGGTGGAAGATCAGTTCTGGTTGTATGGAGATTGATGGAAGATAGTTCTGGTTGTAGGAGGACTGGTTTGCTCATTGTGTGATGTAGTTTAGGACCAGGATGACTGTGCGTATACAGAGATTTAATGTACGGTCAGCTGATCTCTCTTGGCCAATGAGATTTCTAGAGTTGTTCTGCCATTTTATAAGCCAGAGTGTGGCACAGACAGCCCTGAGAACACAGTGTTGTTAGGAGTGCAGAGGCTACTGGTTCTAGAAGGGGAGGTAGGGTGGGAAGTTATGAATACCTGAGTATCACTGGGAAGAAACAAGGTTACTATGGTGAGTAACTATTTCTTCTTACCCCAGTAATACTCAGGTCTTCATAACTTCTTGCAGACTAAGAAGCAGTACCTTTGGAGGTGGGTACAGAACCTACTTTGGAAACAGACTCTGCAGGACTGCTGTGCCAAACTTGGCATCACCTTTGGAATGAATATCCAGCCTGCAATGTTTTATAAAGGCATGTACTGATTTCCAGGTAGCTGCTTTACAGATGTCCACCAAGGGAACATCCCTGGCAGCAGCTATAGTAGCAGTTGTGCCCTTTTTGGAATGGACTCTAAATCCTGTTGGGGCTCCTTTCCAGCCTTAGTGTAAAGAAACTGGATATGCTGTACTAGTCATAAATTTAAAACTAACTTGATAAATATGATAGCAAAAGCTTTCAATTTAGCACTCAGTTTGGCCAGGTCAACATGGCTAACACTACTGGACCTGTTAAATCTTATGAAACCTATGAATCCAGTGAAAAATTGACCTTTTGAAACAGGGCCACCCTTTCTTTTTATCCTTACAGGTCAGGATAGCTGTTTTCTGTCCTACTTATGGACTTCAGTGACTGTAAAGTAGTAGCCAGAAGTTCTTTTGACATCCAGGCTATGGAGTCTCCTTTCACCAAAACAAGAGTGTTCAGTGAAAAAGACAAATAAGGTAATGGTTTGGTTCAAATGGAATTTAGAAACCACTTTTGTAAGAAACTTCCTGTTTGTTCTCAGGACCATTTTTTCCCCGTGGAACGAAATGTAGTCCTGTTTAATGGCACAAGGAAAACACTGTTTCATGTGACATATTCCAAATGAGCTGAAAGCATAGGTTCACAAAGGGGAACCCATGAGCCTAGCTATGCACACATTTAGGTCTCATGCTGGCACTGATTCCCTGTGAGGGGGTGCAAGCGGACCATGCCCTTAAAGAACCTTTTGAAGATAGGGTATAAAGCCAGAGAAATACTCTGCCCAACTAAGATGTATACAAATGCTGCAGACAGGTGGATTTTTAAGGTACTGGACTGCAAACCCAGTGATTGCAAATAGGCAAGATAGTCCAGCACAGCTGGGACACCAGTCTATGCTGGTATCCAAATAGAAAACCTTTCCAATTTTGTAGCATAGATTTCCCCAATGGAGGGCTTTCTGTAACCCCCTAGAATGTCCAAGACACTTTAGAGAGATGCAAGCCTGCATATTCTAAGTTCTCAAAGCCCTGCTTTAGGCCTAAGTGACTTGAGGTTTGGGTACAGGAGCCTCCCTTGAATGGAGGCAGTAAATTGTGCCTCTGAGGTTGGTGCACTGGCTTGGCCACAGACATAGAGAATAGCAGAGTGTACCATGGTATCTGGCTCAGTCTGGTGCTATCAAAGCGAGTAATGCTGATTGGCATTTGAGCCCGAGCAATGCTCTGTACACCAGGAGGGAAGAAGAAAGGAGGTGAAAAGCATACAAGTGCCTCCCTGACCAATTCAAAGCCAGAATATCCAGGTGACTGTTCCCCGATCAGATGGTCTGCAATAATACTGTGCCAAGTGGTAGTTCGGGTGGGATACAAACAAGTGTACCACTGGAGTGCCCCATCTCCTGAAGCTCACTTGCACCACCTGACTGTTCAAGGCCCATTCGTAATGGACCTGGTTAGTTTAAGTCAGAGTACCTGCCAAGCAGATGAAAAACCTGTAGGGAAACCCCATGGAGTATGCTAGACTCCATATTTTCATGACTTCTGTGCAGGGAGGATTTGACCTCATCTCTCTCTACTTATTTATGTAGTGTATTATGGTGGTATTGTCTGTTTTGACCTGTAGCAGTAACACTACTCTTAGCTCCAGCAGATTTATATGCAGGAGTGACTCTGCACTTGACCATATGGCTTGGGTGGTGTGAACCCCAGATGAGAGTCCCACTCTAGTAGGGATGCATCTGTTGCTAGAACAACCAATGGGGACTCTTGCTGAAAAAAGAAAAAAAAAAAACCTTCCCAAGGTTAGTTTCTTCTTTCCACCCTTGGAAGGCCTGTAACAATTTTTTGTTTTGTTTTGTTTTTTACTAGAATTAGTTTTGAAAGAGGGCTGACACCAGTAAGCCCTGAGGTAAAATGAAATGCCCCTCATCTGTAAGCTGGATTCCAGGACTGTGCAAGTGGCCGGTGCCATGTGGCCAGTAGCTGAAGAAACTGTCTTGCAGTTTTTGGTTTATTTAGGCTGAATGAACCTGCTGTCCATGGGATACTCCTTGCCCTGCGGAGAGGCAGGTAGGCCCTGCCTTGCAGGGTATCCAGCTCTGCTCCTATGAACCGTAGTGTTTGAACAGGCTGAAGACAGACTTTCTAGATGTATCAGGAACACTAGAGACTCCAGGAGCCCCTGGGTGAGTTGCAGATGCTCACACTTGCTAGGATAATTTTACAACCCCCAGCCAGTGATCTAGGTATGGAAAAAAAGTGACACCTTGTCTTCGAAGGTGCATTGCCAAGTACTTTGTGTACACTCTTGGAGAGCTACCTAATGGAAGTTTTGCACCTGTGGTACTTTCTGTGAGACTCCCTTATGGGGATGAGAAAATAAGCGTTTTAAGTCCAGTGGTGCCAACCATTCCCCTTTTTGGAGTGTTGGCAGAATTAGTGACCAAGTTATGATTTTGAACTTTGCGAAGTGTTTAAAACAGGCCGTCACTCCCCATTTTCTTTGTGGTACCCTCTGCTGTACTAGGCAGGATCCACTGTCCTTGACAATAATAGGTTTGGAAAACGTGTTTTTAATGTGTGTGTGTGTGGCCTGGGGAGACATGTAAATTCCTGAAATACCACTGTTGTAGGTACTGTCAATACAGAGGTGCATCCATGGCCTGGTAAAAAGGCCTGCTGTAAAATGATCTGCCTCTGCCTCCCATTCCATGTGTTTTAGTGGAAAGGAAAGCCCTTTCCTCTGCAGAATTGCTACTTTAGGTAGTTTTGTAATCATGCACCTTTTTTCATGTATGCCTTTATCCTTCCTCCAAAGAGGAATTTACCCTCGACTGGGAAATTCAAAGTCTTGGTTTGGGTATTCTGAATGAGGTTTGTGGCTTGCAGCCAGGCAAAACTCCTCTGACCCACTGTATTTACCATCCCTTCTTCAGAATCAGCAGGCATTTTAGACTGATATTTGGCTGCTCCCAAACCAAATTTAGCTGTTTCAGCTAGGTCATCTGACAGGGGAGTCTGGGCATTGACTGCCATAGCAGGGGCCAACTACCATAGTAACTTTTGGTACTGTCATAGGCTTGAAGGTCTGCCTGCCTGATAGCCAGGGAGCTGGTTAGGAGGATAGGATGCAAGGGGTATCTTTGCTTTGTCACAAGCTGTCACTTGTATCACCCCTCAGTGGACAGAGTGGGAGAATAAAAATTAAGCCCCTTCTTATCCAGCTTACATGTCTCATACAGCCTTTTATCAAGAGGAGAAGCAGCACTTGGAGTTTGTAAAATCTTTAAAGTACCCACCCTGAAGAATATATACAGGAAGGAGAAGCTTTTGGTGGGTGTCAGCCTAACCATTTCTCACAAATGTGGGGTGTGAGGAATAATTCTCAGATGCCCTGTGGAGAGAGCCAAACTCCTGTTTAGGGGAAAACCTTAGAAGTAGTCCACTCAAAACTTGCAAAAAAACATATGTTGTGCAGAGTGTTTTGATTTGTATTTTAAGTTCTAGTGTGTTCTTTCCTCTGTCTGCTATTAAAAGAGTTTTTCCTAAATTAGCCTGCTAGCTTTATGGTAGTTTTACGACCCCTGGAGATCTCCATCTGAGACAGCTTAATTGCATTCCTTTGTCCTACAATGCACCCTGTTTCATGTGACAGTGATGTAGCAAAGACCATAAATCCAGCTGAAAGCATTACTTTATAATCAGTTCACAACAGTAGAGAGGGATATATTTTAAAATCTATGGAGTTCAGCTTAGTGACTAACGTCATTGTAAAGGTCTTACTGTCCTGAAGAACTTCGCTGCTGGTAATGTTTGTACAGCTTCTAAAGTTTCCAAGATATTTAGTTTGGCATGTGTGTGCTGAATGTTGGGTCTCTGCTGCATCACTGTCACATGAGACAAGAAGCATTGTGGGAACAAGGAATACAATTAAGCTATCTCAGATGGAGATCCCCAGGGGTCGTAAAACTACTCTAAAGCTAGCAGGCTAATTTAGGAGAAACTCCAAATAGCAGACAGAGGGAAGGACACACTGGAACTTCACGTACAAATCAAAACACTCTGCACAACATATGGTTTTTGCAAGTTTTGGGTGGACTACTCCTTGTAGGTTCCCTTTTGCCCATTTCATCATAAACACATATTCCTCTTAGACTGAGCAGAAAAGACAGACTGCTTTGCAGGGGTCTACTGCTGCTTAAAAGCAGACAGCCTCTGTAAGCCTGAACAACCACAGAAACCTGCAATTTCTGCAGGAGTTGGTAGACATTATAGCAGGTACAGAAGTCCCCAAATGCTGCCCAGCAGGGGGTTCTGTGTACTTAGTTTTCTTTTGATTTCTTAGAGGGAACCAGGGAGTCAGCCAGTTCAGCAAGCCTCTTAAAAACTGCTTGTATATCCGTCTCAGGGGTAGCAGTTACAGTAGTTATTATTGTGGTTTCACCCACAGTAATTTAGGGTGTCTGCTAGTTGGAGCTCAAGGGACCCTTAGGTAGTGACAGTTTTCTCTTTTAGCCTTATTCAGGCATTTGTAATAATTCTCTCAAGACATGAATGCAGAGTTCACTCTACTAAAGTATTCATGACTCAGTAGAAATCACCATACTCAAACAAGGTTAAAAACTGGGATCACCAGTTTTTCTTTTTGCTTTCTAAATGAAAACTCATTAAAGCTGCAACCGCTAAAAAAATGTTTAAATTTAAGTTTACACAGCGGTTGTGGTCGGTTCCGGAACCAATAAGGAACCGATGTAAAAGTGAACTGAAGCTATCGGCTCCAGAACCAGTATTAGCAGTTCTTAAAACAAGTTTAAATTAATAAAATTAAATATAACTAATGGAGTTTTTAGTCCGAAAATGCAGATAAAAATAAAACAAACCTCGGTTTACCCCCGGTTATACCGAACCAGAAGAAACTGAGAAAACTCACAATTTAACACTAAAACTACAGGTTTAACTTAAAATTACGAAAACTAAAAGGCAACAAGTGAAATACAAAGAATACTTGTATATATTTTATACGTTTTCACACGACAGAACAAGATGATGAAGAAAGGATCTCCGAGCATCTAGTCTTGACAGACGGAGAGAGAGAAATCTGAGTGGTTTAGAACTAAGGCAGTTAGTAGAAGGCAGTTTTGGAATAGTGGCATGCGCAAAAGATTCCATCATTTGCATACGTTCCATCTCTCCAGGCAGCTCTATCTTAAAGGGTCACTGCAAAAAGTTATGAATACCTGAGTATTACTGGGGTAAGAACCTTAAATCCAGAATGGGGCGCCAATCCCCATTTTTCTTCAAGGTCAGGAAGTACCTTGAATACAATCCTTTCCCTCTTTGGGACAAAGGGACAGGTTCCACTGCCCTGTCCTGAAGGAAGGTTGTAACTTCTGATTCCAGTAGGAAGATTTCTGCTGGACAGGCAGGCTTGAACAACCTTGCTCTCAATCTGGGGAAGTGTTTGAAATTTAAAGCAAGGCCTTTGCCCACCACCTCCAGAAACCATTTGTCTGATGTTATAGACTGCCAATTCTGGAGGTAGTGGGCAAGCCTGCTCCCTACTGGAACTGGGTAGGCAACCCACGACTCTTCAGGAAGTCTGCTTAGCTGGTGTCCTGGGTTGGGAAGCTGGGCTGGAATGAGTGGCACCTCTCCTGCCCCTTCCCCTAAAGTGTCCACATTGTTGCTGGTAGACAGGGAAAGCCTGGACCTAGTTGAAAGGCCTTTGGTAAGGACTGCCCCTGCCTCCCCTACCTTGCTGTTTTTGAGGTGTGGCAGCCTTTTCTTTGGCTGCCTCACTCCTATAGGAAGTCCTACATTTGTCCATTTTTCTCATGTAGGCCTCAGTCTGTTCCCCATAGAGGGATTTCTGGACCAGAGGAAAATCCAAGGCCTTTGTCTGGGTGTCCTGTGACAGATTCGTGGTTCTTAGCCATGAAAACCTTCTCAGGGATAGAGAGGTGGCCAATACCCTGGATGCTGAATCACTGGCATCCACTGCCATATGGAATTGCTGCTTAGAAGCCTCAATTCCATTTCTAGCTATTTCTCCTAAATCAGCAGGAATTTTAGCTGCCAGAGAAGATGCAGCTTCCCACAATTTTTTTTTGCTACCTTGCCACAAAAGCTGTATAAGAGGCCTATATGGCAATAAGGGAGTAGCCCAGGTACGACTTCTTTGCCACAGAGTGAATCCTACTGGAGCCTTTCTCAGAAGGGTAGAAAGATAATGGGATGTGTGCCTTTTCATAGGCAGCAGCTTGAACTACCCCTTCATGACTGAGGTGACCAGACATAAATTCTGTGCCATTTTTGGCCACTGGATACTTCCTATTTGTTCTCTTATCCACAGGAGGAACAGAAGTAGGAGTACTCAAGATTTTTAGTGTCTGTCTCTTAAGAGACTTGTGGATGGGTATCACCAGCCTTTTAGTGGCAGGGACATCCATCATTTCGACATAATCCGGTTCTTCCTCCTCTTCTGAGGATTCTTGAACCAGTAACTGGAGGGTTTCAGCCACCTTTTTCATAAAAGAAAAATGAGTGAGGGCATCCTCCAACTGCTTGGGTGGAGAACTGCCTCCCTCATGTTCTGAAGAAACCTCCGGTTCAACAGGACCATACAAGTCCTCCTCCTCCTCTTCAACATATTGTTCAGCCTCCTGGTCCCATGAATGATCACATTCTGAGGGATCCAAGGGAATTTAAACAAGTTGAGGAGTAACCGGATGTATCACCGGTACAGCAGGACCAGACTGAAGGGACTGCATAATGCATATAACATTAGCAATCTCCTCTGCAGAAGGAACCACAACCGCTTGCGGCTTAGGAGCCGGTTCGGTATCCTTTCCTTCCTTTTCTTTTTCGCAGAAGCCAGTTCAAGGGCTGTATCCGTGGTTCGTTTGAAAGAAGAGGCATCGCCTTGGTCAGAAGGCACCCCTTCTGATTCTGTTGAACCTGAACCAATTCGGCCATCAGTGTTAGCGGATTTCTCAGCCGATTTCTCATTCAGTCAGTTAAGGCACTTGTCAAGCGTCAACTGAGGGAAATTCTTACAAATGTCACAGTCTGCATCCAGGTGTTCAAACTCTAAGCAGAAAACACAGGTTGTATGGGGATCAACCTTGGGAAAAGTTTCCCCACACTCCACACATTGTTGAAAACCGGTTGGTCCAGTTTTCTTTTTGGGTTTCTGTGACTCCATCTCAAGCTTATCCAAGTGGTGGTTAGGCCAGATAAGAATCCCAAAATAGTTCTGGTTAATAGACCGGTATTAGAGGTCTGGAAAGAAACCTGACAAACTCGTTTTATTAACTAGAGCTAACAAATTTTTTCTCAAAGAGAGAAAAAGGAAAGAAGAACTCGGTACTCCAACGGTTGGACAGCAACGGCTAAAGAACCGAGACTTACCCCGTTGTAGACAATAAACTAACAAAAACTGTATTTATACCGAGGGACAGTAATAAGAAACTAAAACACTAACAAAATATTTTAATCGGTAAGGTAACCGCAGCGATAAACCACTAAACCAATGAGATGCTGAGGAGAAATCTCCGAGGCGTCTTCACAGTAAGGCGGAGTAAAGAATCTGACGATTGAATAGAATGTACCGGGGACAGTGATTTGAAACTGAGCACGTGTCTACTTAGAATGTAGGCTTAACTCCTTCCTCTCCAGGGCAGCAGAACAACAAGGTCTTACTGCATATGTCAGAACACATTAGGACTTCTTGTTGTTTGAAGCATTATTCCCAGTTTAGTTCAGCCTAATTACTGGCTATATGCTATGACTGAGGGTACATCCCCATTTAGACAGCTGTTCCCTTACCCTCTAGAGCTCAGATGTTCATTTTTGTTTGCAAGCTAATTGTTTTAATTGCTTCTAAAGTGAAGTAATTAATGCTTTAGTCTGGTAATCACAATATGTTTCTCTTCATTGTACAAAGTTGTTTCAGTGTTATGTATGTCACGTTTTGCAGTTTTATGCTGTTTTTTCACATGCTAAGACAGATATTCACTACTGTTTTGAGGTTTATTATCAGTTTACAGTGGACATTACAACCACTTTAGGTGGTTTTCTTACTTTACATGGACTTACTGAATACTGCAATGTACAATCCACTTGCCTTGCTGCTCTGCGGCTCATTTTGGACTTCACTTTAGAGACATTAAATGAGCTGGACTTCCTCAATGGTTACTAACAAATGGATTTTAGAACATCATATCCTAACAAGCATACTGTCTTGCCTCGCTTTATTTCTATTGCTGCTCATTTTACTGGCCAGAGATATTGAACTTAACCCAGGGCCCCCTGCTGTCTCGCCCACCTTTCAGTCTGCCCCCTTCCCCATCGTGGCTAACCTCAAAGGGTATAAAAATTGCCCATCAGAATGTCCGTAGCCTCCTACCTAATCTCGCTGAGCTATCGGCTTGGGTTGCTCACCATAGCCCAGACATAATGGGGGTCACGGAAACATGGCTTAAGCCTACCTCCCTGAATTCTGCATGTGCCCTTATGGGGTACAACCTAATCAGGCAGGACCATGCTGGGAAAAAAATGTGGGGCCGGCCTGCTACTCTAACATAAGACGCATCTTAATGTGTCAGTCATATCACACCTGTCCCCTCCATCCCCTACTTGTGAGTTCCTCCGTGCCCTACTCTTACTAGGTAACTCAAAAAAGCTGCACCTGGTATGTGTCTATAACCCTCCCAAAGATGGCATGCAAGGACTCTCCCTCCTTGACAGCCTCCGCTCTAAGGTGTGATCAAGTGAACTATTAGTGTTTGGTGACTTCAATCTAAACTGGATGTGCTGTAATGTCAAGCAGTATGAATCCCTGTTGTCAGGCCTTGGTCTCTGCCAAATTATTACTGAGCCAACTAGAATCTCTTCCTCTAGGGTTAAATGCACCCTCCTAGACTGGATACTGAGAAAGAGACCCGAGCAGATTGTTTCATCTGGTATTTTCCCAGATGCTATCTCTGATCACTCCCCCACCTATTGTATTTGGAGAGTCTCCCCACCTAAAATTCCCTGCAAAGTGATCCAGATGAGGGACTTCTTCAAATTCAACACCAAAGCCTACCATGCTGATCTGCTACAAACAGACTGGTCCCTGGTAATAGCCACAAACGACTCCTCAGCCGCCCTTGACAACTTTCTTGTGATATTCACACCCTTGCAAGATAAACACACCCCTCTCACTAAAAGGAGAGTGAGGGGTACTGTCACCAAATGGCTACATGGTGGCTTATTTTCTCTTATGAAGCTAAGGGACAAATGCCGGGCTAAATTCAAGGCCTCCCACGATATGTCTGTCTTCCAGGAATATAGGCAGCTCAGAAGGCTTGGAAGGCAGTATAGAACAGTGGTTTAAGGCTCTGAGCTGCAAATCTGGAGACCTGGGTTTGAATCCCACAGCCCTTACTTGCATACTGTGTGACCCTGAGCAAGTCACTTAACTTCCCTGTGCTCCTAGGTTGCACCTGTAAACAAGACTTCAGCTTAGTGTGTTTCACCTGGTTAAACAATTAAAAAAAAAAAAAAAAAAAGAAACACGTGTGAAAGAGCCATCTGCTCTGCCAAGAGCGAATTTTATAAATCCACCTTGTTATTTTCAACTAGGGACCGAGGAGTTTCTGACGTAACATCAAGGATACTCTAAGTGGTTCCTCCAGAGCCCATGTCACTGACATGCTGATTGGCGGGGTCAGCTGTAACAACGTCTTGACTATCACAAATACTTTCAATTCCCAGTTCTCAGATCTGTCTACCTACTCCTCCCAGTTCCTTGACCTTAAGGAACCAAGCCCCTCCTGTAGGCATCAGCCTGGGATGACCCCATCCCCCGACCACCCTTTTACTTTAAGGCTGTCTCCGTCAGTAATACTTGAAAACTCCTTGCTGGCCTCTCCCCCCATACTGGTGCCAGTCATGACAACATAGAGCCCAAACTTCTTTGTCTTGGGGCCCCGTCCCTGGCCCTGCTCATCTCCCATATATTCAATATGTCTCTTATTACCGGAATCATCCCTGACATATGGAAGGTGGCTAGGGTTGTCCCTGTCTTCAAACAAGGTGACTCTAAAATCCTTGAAAATTACTGCCCTATTGCTATCCTTTCAGTTATTAGCAAACTGCTTGAAAAGGTGGTTGCTACTAAGCTTACAATCTACATCCAAAGCTATGACCTTCTCACTCCAGAGCAACATGGCTTCTGTAAGGGTCACTGCACCTCTACCGCCCTGGCTAAGGTCACCTCTGAGATCAGGGCTGCTACTGATCAAGGCAATCTGACCGAAGCCATCTTCGTAGACCTCTCAAAAGCCTTTGATCTGGCTGACCACTCCCTCCTGTCCTTTACACTTCAGTCCCTCGGCCTCTCCCTCCACCTATCCAAGTCTGGTTCGCCAATTACCTCTTTGGCAGGCAGCAATATACTAAATTCAACAAGGTCCTCTCCAAGCCCACGCCTGTTAACTATGGGGGGCCTCAGGGATCTGTTCTAGGACCTATTCTGTTTTCCCTTTTTGTCAATGATTTGCCCCTGGTCCCAGCTCATGGACACTCTACCCTGTATGCAGATGACCTTGTTATCCTAACCAGCTCCCAAGACATCTGTGTCATCAACTCTGACTTTGACCTCATACAATCCTGGCTAAAGAACCACAAGCTAGCCATCAATCTCAAAAGAAAAAAAACAGGCTATGCTCTTTGGCTCCCTGGCCAAATCCAAAGTCGTCCTGCACCTCAGAGTCACTGGAGCTGATGATTCCCTTATATGAGTGGCTGACTCCCTTAAATACTTGGGGGTTACCCTCGATCCTCAGCTCGACTTCTCACTGCATATAAGCAATATATGCAAGGCTGCTAACTGCAAGTTTGGCTTGGCATACAGAGCTAAAAGCTGTCTCACCCCAGCAGCATGTCATACCTTGGCTAAGGGGGTTCTACTTCGCAAGCTTTGTTACGGTCTGGTCTCCTTTGCACACACCCCAAAAACTTGTCTAACAAAATGGGATGTTACATACAACAATATGTCGCTTTGCTCTTTCTGCCCCCCCATCTCACGCATCACTGTGAGCCATACAACAAGCTTGAGTGGCTCTCCCCTGACAACCATCGCACCTTTGTTATGGGCAACTTCTTTTACAGTATTGTCAGAACTGCCACTCCCCCTGCACTAGCTGTGCTATGCAAGCCTACAAACCCTCTCCTACCTATTAAGATCTAGTGGCTCACAAGTATTCCTAGTTCCCAAAACCCATTCTCTAACTGGTGATCGGGCTTTCACCGTCTAGTCACCCAGACTGTGGAACTCCCTCACTGCCCATGTACGTTCCTCCCCCTCCCATTCCTGCTTCAGAAACTCCCTCTGTGGCTTCCTGAAACTTACCTCATCTTGTCATTGTACCCAAGGTATCATCACCTTTTCCACACAGTGCTGCATTTTATGGTCCGGTCACTAAGACCAGTGTGTCTATGAGATTATAGTTCATGTTATGTTAAATGTTATCTTGTTATGTGCAACACCTGACTGTCAATTGCTACCTTATTGTGTAATACTTTTCTGAGTACCCTCCTATCAAGTCAAGCTGTGTTTATTTTCTTTCATTTATATCATGTTATGCCTGTTCTTTGCCTGTATCTTGTAATCTCTGGGTCGCACCTGAAAATAGGCACTTGACTGTCTAGTGTGCTTACCTGGTTAACAAAAGCTAAATAAAATAAGATAATATTTCTAATCATGCTGTTGTATTATGTTTGTTGACAGTCCTATGTTCTGCTGTTGGGTAATAAAATGATTGCTTATTTTTGAAATCAATAAAAATAAACTTAAAAAATGGGTGGGTAGCCACATGTGTGCTGGAAGACTGGGAAAGGTAAGGGCTCATGGTCAAAAGGACACTTTTTACTTCAAAAGGACAATTTGTTAATCACCGTTTGATAGATGCAGAAATTGGTAATTTTCTATTAAAGTCACAAATGGATACGTTTGTACCATTTGTGGATATCTACTATAAAGTATCAACACGGTATATCTATTTTTCTTTCATTTCTGAACTGAGATACATGACTTTGAAGTTTTTAAAAGTTCTTGCTCCTTTGCTAGTTCCCCCTTCAAAAGTAAACATATTGATGTGGGTGTGGTGACGTGCTGCTTACCATCAGAAACGTGCTAGCACTATCATAAAATATCCACAATACAAGGTTTTCCATTAAAAATGGAAGATCAATGGCCCTAAGTGTCTTTCCCAGTCAACAGATATATACAGGTTACTCACCTGTAACAGGAGTTCTATGAGTGGTATATGTTGTTCATCCACACTTGTTGGCAGGTACCTTGCCGCTTTAAGATGAGCCAGAAAGTCTTCAAGCTGGCTCCTCCCACCCACCTGGGTGGTAAAACCCTTGGCTCCGCCCGATGACACCAGATCTAGCCTGCTGGAAGCCAGGTCGCGCATCGAAGCTGGCGAGGTCGGGTGGGTCGTGTGGATGAACAACATATACCACTCCTAGAACTCCTGTTACAGGCGAGTAACCTGTATTTCTAGGGACATGGATATGTTGTTCAATCCACACTTGTTGGCAGACTCTTAGCAGTTCTCCAGGAGGAGAAAGGCAAGGTGTGTACCCTCTATACTTACCTGGGGAATAAGAACTGGAGAACCGAAGTCCCAAAACCAGCATCCCAGCGTGACTCTAGGTCAGTGTGGTAATGGGAAATAAAGGTGTGTGCTGACTTCCAGGTAGCAGCCCTGCAGATTTCCTGGATAAAGACATCCCTAGAAGCAGCCACCGAAGCAGCAGTATGGCGGGTTGAATGAGCTCTTAACCCTTTGGGTGGCTCCATGCCCGCCAACCTATAGCAAAGATCTATGCAGGAAGTGACCCACCTGCTTATCATCCGCTTGGCTGCAGGTCTGCCAGGTGCGGCTTCAGCGTAGGTGACAAACAGCTGGCAAACCTCTCCCCGAACTTCAGCCATCCGCTCCTTACAATAAGCGAGCACTCTTCTAGGGTCCAGAGTATGGAGCCTATATTCGGCCTCCAAGGTGTGATTGGGGTAGAACACTGGCAGAGTCAACACCTGATTCAGGTGAAACTCCGACACCACCTTTGGAAGGAATTTCAGGTGGGGGCGAAGGACAACTTTGACCCTGTGGAAGACCAGATAAGGAGACTTGATGGAAAGTGCCTGGAGCTCTCCCATCCTTCTGGCTGATGTGATAGCCACCAAGAAGGCGGTCTTCCACGACAGGTGGGAGATATCGCACCTGTGCATCGGTTCGAATGGCTTGCCCATGAGCTTAGCCAATACCAGCAGTAGATCCCACGGAGGTGGAGGTTCTCGCATCGGAGAAGATATGTGATCTAAGCCTTTGAAAAAAGTGCCAGATTACCTCACCTTCTCCTGCACCACCGACTGCTTGCCGGCCCACGCCTGGTAAGCAGAGATGGCTGCCAGGTGCACCTTAAGGGTCATCAACTGAAGCCCTAGCTGAGAAAGTGACCGAAGGTAGTCCAAAATGCTAGCCAACAGACAGGATGAAGGATTCAACCCTTTGCCCCGATACCAAATGGAGAATCTCTTCCATTTAAAGGCATAGCATTTTCTGGTTGGCTCTTATGGAACACCTCAACAACGTTGAGGACCTCGTCGGAAAGACCCAAGGCCTGGAACTCTAGCCGCTCAGGAACCAGGCCGTCAGGTGCAGGGACTGAAAATCCGGATGGCACACCTTCCCCTTGCTGACTGAGATCAGGTCTGGGGCGGGCTGGAAGCCGCCTCAGGAGCCTGGAGCTAAGGCTGAGGAGATCTGGATACCAGAACTGGCGAGGCCAGTCTGGGGCTACCAGAATCACCAGCGCCTTGTCCCTCTTCGCCTAGAGAAGCACCTTGTGGATCAAGGGAAATGGAGGAAAGGCGTAGAAGAGGCTTGGAGTCCACGGCCTCGAAAAGGCATCCCTCTGGCAGGGAGCCCTGCTGAGGGAGGCAGGCATGAAACAGTCTCAGCTTCGCGTTCTCCCTAGAGGCGAACAGGTCCACCTGAGGGGAGCCCCACTGGGAGAACAGGTCTTGAACTACCTCCGGCTGGAGTGACCACTCGTGAGATGCAGCGCCTATCCGGCTGAGGGCATCGGCCACACTGTTCGAGGCTCCTGCCACATGGATGGCAAGGAGATCCGCCTCCAGGCTGATCACGAGAGACCAAATGTGGAGAACCTCCTTGTACAGGGGCAAGGAGTGCGTCCCGCCCTGATGGTTGAGGTAGTACATGGTCGTGGTATTGTCCGTCTGGACCTGAACTACTTGACCCCGTACAAACGGAACAAAGGCGGAGAGGGCTAACCGTACCGCTCGCAGCTCCAGCAGGTTGATGTGGCATCGGGATTCCTGAGGGGACCAGAGGCCGTGTGCCCTGAGCTCCCCCAGATGGGCACCCCAACCCATCAAGGAGGCGTCGGTCATAAGGATGACCGTTGGCTCGGGGAGGACAAACGGGATACCTTACTGCAGATGACCTGAGACGAGCCATCACTGCAGGTCATGGTTACTGGCTGGTCCAGAGGACCAGAGCACTGAGACCACTGGCGGGCTAGTCCCCATTGCAGGGGAAGCACATGCCAGTGGGCCCAATGGACCACACTGGTGCAAGCCGCCATGAGACCCAGAAGGCGCAGGAAGTCCCGGGCAGGGTGCAATTGCCCAACCTGAAATGACTGGGCAAAGGAGGAAAGGACCTCGGCCCTGTCCACTGGGAGCTGGCATGAAGAGAGTTGACCTCTGCCCCGATGAACTGAATCAATTGCGATGGCACGAGTTCCAATTTGGCCTTGTTGATCAGGAGGCCAAGTTCAGAGCAGACGTGGAGGGCCAGATCTCTGGATTGCTCCACTTCCAACCTGGAGGGGGCTGCTATCAGCCAGTCATCCAGGTAAGGGTACACTCGGACCACTCGGTGCCCCAGGAATGCTGTCACCACTGCCATGCATTTGTTGAAGACCCTGTGAGCTGGAGAAAGGCCGAAGAACATGGCCTGGAACTCGTAAAGGGATCCCTCCACTCTGAAGCAGAGGAATCGCTGATGAGACGGACGGATTGGGACATGAAAGAATGCGTCCTGGAGATCCAGAGAACAAAACCACATACCCAGTTCCAAGGATGGTATGATCTGAGCCAGAGTGACCATCCTGAAGGTGTGCAGCCTTAGGAACTTGTTCAGGTCGTGCAGATTGAGAATGGGGCGCCAGCCCCCCCCCCGTCCGTTTTGGGACTAGGAAGTACCTGGACACAAACCCTCGGCTTGGAGGAGGATCCGCCACCTTGCTGATCACCTCCTTTTGGAGGAGCAGAGCTATGTCGGCTCAATGAGCCGACAGGAAGGCTGCGGAACTGGTAGCCCCCGAGGGGTGACAGCTCGAGAGGGAGGGGTCTGCTCGAATTCCAGAGGCAGACCCCTGCCGACCACTTCCAACACCTAATGGTCTGTGGTTATAGCGGACCAGGCGGAAAGGAAGTGGCTGAGCCGGCCCCCTGCAGGGGGTCCCAGGAAAAGAGTGACGAAGGTTGGGGGTGGCACCCCTTAACCCGTCACTGGGCAGGCTTGGAGGAAGGGCCGGGCGAGGAGCCACATGGACCTTTCCCTCCAGGCTTGCTGTTGGAGGAAGCAACAGGCTTGGCCTTGGGACGCCAAGCGTGAGCCTGCTGGCCCTGCTGCTTAGCTGGTTGTGCCGCAGGGGTGGAAGGGCGAAAGGGCTTACGCTGTCACTGGCAGCCTTTGTCCTTCTGGGCAGACGTGACTGAGTCCAAGGTGGCACTGGACTTCTCAATCCTTTGGAGGTGGCCCTCCACCCCGGGCCCGAAGAAGTCGGTGCCCAAGAAAGGGACGTCTGCCAGCTTGCGCTGGGTATCTGCCGTAAAGGTCGAGATCCGCAGCCAGGCTCTGCAGCGCATGGCTACTGCGGCCACTATTGACCGGGCACAAGAGTCTCTGATGTCCAGAGCAGTCTGGAGCTGTGGCCGGAGCTGTTGCTTGGCCACCGCCAGGGCCCCGTGTTTTCTGAGATTCTGCGGTTGCAGCAGTGGCCGAAGAAATCAGTGCTTGCCACAGAAATCAGGAAAACCAGCCACACAGCCGCAGAAATGCTAGCTATGCTATGCAATGCGATCACACAAGACAAGGGCATAGCTATTGATATGTTAAGTGTGACACCGCCCATACATGCTTATTAGAAGGTGCAGCAAACTGATGCCACCCACTACAAAGCTGAAAAGCTAGTCACCGCATGGCATCTTGATTCATGCTGGCTCTTGTTACATAACTCCTTCCAGCCACTATTGTGGGGGATGAGGGGACAAGACGCAAGAGTAGCAGAGCTTGAGTAGGTCCACGGCAGTTATGATTTGCTGCTGTGCATGTGTGGGTAGCTCAGCCTTGTTAAGTTTTCCTTGTGCGGCTGCTCATGTTCCACGCTGAATCCTTGAAAGATGAATTTGGAAAGAAGAACTGGAAGGTGAGCTGTAGTCAAGAGGTGAGAAGATTCAGTGGTGCCCATGGAGGTGGAATCAGTCTCGGTGTGGTGACAGGTATTGGAGCTGATTGCAAAAACATAGGGCTGGCAGCAGGCTGCGTAGAGGACTCGGTCCGCACTGGTGGACCTTGATCACAGTTTTGATTTGTGGGCCACAATTCTGTACCTGTAAGTGTGAGAGTAATTTCTTGGCAGATTTGAACCTGCAACCTAAATGGTGGCATCAAGCTCAATTCTTAAGGAGGGTCAAGTTGCCCAGCTGCAGCAGAGTTGGGAACTAGGGTATACTAGAACTGCAGTAAGCAGGTGTGGAAAAAAATTGGAATGGAAAGTTTGACTGCTGCTATACACAAGTAAAATGAGGGTCACTGCCTGAAGACCACCACAACCCCGAGTTGTGAAGAGAAGAGGACATGCTAACCAAGGTTACTTCAGCTTAATAAGAATGACTTGTTTGCATTTTTCAGTGTGTCCCCCAAAAGAAAAATCAGGAGTCAACAAATCCTACAGACACTGCAAGTTGCAGCCGCCTTCACTGTTCTAGGAAGACAATTCCCACCCCCACCCCAACCACACAGATTTGCACACTGCACTCAACATGTTTCTTGCAAGGCAGTGTATTCCTATTTTGAAAAAAATAATTATCTAAAAGAACACTGATCAAAATCAGAAAAAATCGTCTTTCAAGTTGGAATCTCTCTTTATATCTGCTAACTGTAAATATAAACCAGAAGAAATCCAAGCAGGTTTTGCCTTCTGTGTAGTTTTAGCTAAGTATGTATGTCCTCCTCGGATTATAACCTGGGAGAACAGCAAAGGCCACCAATTTCCAGAACAACAGAGGAGCCTTCAAATTTGGGGTGGGAGGGAAAATTCATTAAAAGAGAACACTGATGCCTATGGCTGTGCCAGGTTTGGGTTATTGCTATTTAACATTTGTGATAAGAATACATACTGTTGAATGGATTGCTGTTCCACTTTCAGCGTAGCGGAGTGGCTGCACGAAGGCAGTCTAAGGGTTCAGTAAGACTTAATCCCTTTGAAAGTATGCTGTTTAGCCACAATCCAGCTGCCGCAGAATGGCTGCAGAATCAGCAGTTGTTCTGCCGCAGAAAGTATGAGGCCCTGCCGCAGAATGTAGGTCCACTTTGCCGCAGTAAACACGGGGCCTTGGCCACTGCCATTCCCTGATCCCTCACCTGCTTCACCGTCATTTTAAGGTCAGCCAGGAGATGAGGAAGCACCTCATCCTGGGAGCCCAAAAGGGCGTGTGAAAAGTGTGCCGTCAGTAGAGCCAAGCTAGCCTGCTGAATGCCTAGGAGGCAGCAGCATAAACTTTGCACCCAGAGTAGTCCAGCTTTTTGGACTCCTTGTCCGGGGGCTTCTCTACATCCCTGGTGTTTCCGGAGTGCTGGAAAACACTACCGGTCACCAGCCCTTCAGTTGAGGGACACTCCGAAAGACCGGAGAGGGAACCGGTCAGGACTGCATACTTGCAGCCCATCCTGGCCAAAGGTGCAGGACAGGAGGCAGGCCACTGCCATAACTCCAAGGCCGGACTAACAATGACCTCGGCCATGGGAAAGGTCTCCATGGGGGAATCCCCTCGGTCCAAAATCTCTGTGAGGGGATATCTGGCCCATTTCTGCACGGGTTCAGGCTGCATCCCAGTAGACTCTGAGATGAGTCGAAGAATACCGAGGAACAAGGATGGGCTCTCGTCCACCAACAGACCCCCAGACGATTCCAGGACGAGGGGCCTGGAATACAGGGAGGAGCCGAGGCCAATCGGGGGTGAAGGTGACCGACAACCTGTGCGGGCAAGCCCTGACCCGACCAAGAATCCTTGGCCGGGGACCCAGTCTTCAGTTGTGGAGGCGGTGGTTCCACCACAATGGGTGGAGCAGCCGGTTTTGGCCAAGCAATCTGCACCGGAGTCGGCTCCTCAGCCGAGGAACAGAGGGCAAAAGATCGCTTCAGCCGCTCGGGCAACAGCCACTTAATTGCCGGGAAAGGTGACAGAGTCAGCTTGTTGCCGGCCAACAAGAGCTGCTGCCACATCATATCCTCATAGCGCCGACGCAACTTGTGCCATAGCCTGTCCTCCGAAGAGGATGATCAGGAAGAGAGGTGACGCCGCTTTCTGTGATGTTGGGACTGAGACCGCCGGCGGGACTTACCTGATAAAGAAGAGGACCGAGACCATTGGGGTCACCGACGATGGGTCTAAGAAGGGGTGGGGGAAACCCACACATCCTCCGGATCAGGGTCCTTGACCGGGGACTTCGGCTCAGGAGACCGAGGCAAGTCCTCAGTAGGCACCGGGGGAACCGGTGAAAGAGGGTTGTCGGCCTCTCCAGTCGCCAGCCCGTCTAATGGGTTGAGAAAAATCTCGACCACATCGATGGGTGTCTTGGCCAGCTGACCTGACGGGGACACCAAAAAGCCACCTGCCTTGGCCGCAACTCCCCACTAAAGTCGATAGAGGACGCCTCCGAGCGAGATCTCTCCCGCTGTCATGAACAGCGACGGTGGGACTTACCCTTCGGGTCCTTCTTCTTTGACCGACTGAAGTGAGTCCCTGAAGGCTCCTGTCCCTTGGTGGAGAGGGAATGACAAAGCTCCCGAAAGGAAGCAGTGTAGGAGGAGCCCAAGGAAAGCGGGATAAATGCAGACGCCGAGGAAGATGAAGACACGGCCTGGGCTGCCTCCTCCTCGAGGGCGATTAACTGCTCCAGCTGCTCCGCAGAGCCCGCAGCTGCGGACACTGCCCAACGGGCCTCCTTTGACTTCACAGGCGGAAACCATTTTTCAGGGCGCCCCAGCTGGAGTCAGGCAGCACGGTCTTCAAGAACCGAAGCTGAAAAGGACCTGCAAAGATCACAGGCCTGCGGATCATGGTCAAGCCCAAGGCAGTAGACGCACGTGGCGTGCGGGTCGATCAGAGGCATCTTCTGCCCACAAGGGCACTGACGGAAGCCGGAAGTAGATTTGGAATCCATCGCAGCCGCAAAGGAAGGAGAAGACTGAAGTCGCGAAAACTTCAAAACAATTTTCGGTAAAACCGAAGGTTTAGGATCCAGGCCTAGAGACGCATGAGCGCCAAGGAGGGAACCTGAGCTTCCAAGTGGTACGGAAGCTCTGATGTCATGGGGCGGAGCAGAGATTTTTACCACCCGGGTGGGTGGAAGAAGCCAGCTTGAAGACTTTCCGGCTTATCTTAAAGCGGCAAGGTACCTGCCAACAAGTGTGGATTGAACAACATATCCACATCCCTAGAACAATTGATTATTTTATTTGTATTCAATCAAAAGGCTCCTTTCACCAAAAATTAAGAAACGGAAAAGACATGGCCTCATGCTCATCTTCGTAGACACCTCTCATAAACTGAACCCCTTAAAATCGTTCCAGGCCCCCAAGAAATATAGAATAATTCTTGTGACTCTGACCATCTGATACCATATACTGTATTTTCATATTTAAAAGTCAAAAGCCAAGCCACACATCCATCTATTCATAATCTTTTTTTCTACTTTATTTTTATTCCTTAAGAAAACATTAAGAAATAAACAATTAACCGTTATGGATGAAATTAACTAAATAAAGCAGAAGCCAGCACAGTGGGGCAGAGCGTTGAGGCGCTGGCGCCTTACCTCACACCACACCGGCGACCTGGGTTCAGATACGGACTCAGGTCGGCAGGGGAAGGAGAGGACTGAGCATCCGCAGGACTGCTCTCCTCTCCTGGGGTAGGTTCCAGAGTCGCTTCGCTCTGCAGCAGCACCCGGTGGAGACCAGGAACACTGCACAAAAAAGTGTTGCAATGTGAGAAGTACCAGAACAAGGAAAAACCGCTCTGGATTGGCCGGATGATGGCATCCGGTCTACCAGCACACCTGGAAGACTTCCTACGGGCGGGCCGTCTCAGCAGCACCCAAGGCCGAGAAAAACTATGGCGTACTGGACTGCCCCAATCAGTGCCTTCCCCTTTGGAGGAGAGGGACCCACTCAGTGAAGGATAACGCCAAGCTACCTCGAGGTAGACTGCAATGTGAGGTGAAGGGGCTCGGGGGGGGTTAGAAGGGGTGCTGGTGACCTTGAGTGTCTGAAGGAGAGGCGGATTCAGGGCACAGAGGGGAGAAAAACAGAACACTTAAAAAAGAAAAAAATAAAGCAGAAATGAAAATTATGTACATACTGTAATTCTTGATCTTGTTGGACGAAGGCTCCACCACTCATTCACAGTAGTGGGACTACACCGGAGGCGCTAGGACTGACAGGGAGCCCAAAATCTTTCGGGAGGGCTGGCGCAGAGGTAGGACCGTGAATGCGCAGTGCCGCGAGACTGGCTCATGCCATACAGGCTACCTCGATGTCAACCCTCCAACCGCCTCAGTACCGTTTTTACCGAGGAGGTGCAGCTTAAATTAACCTAGTGAAACTAACCCATGTCGGGCATAAGATGGTTTGAATGACCCGTATAAGAAGGGTCAACACAACAGTGTCTTCACAGCCCAGCCATCGAGGGAGTGAAGACCAAAAACAAATAAGTGAGTTCGGGGATGGAGGGTGGGCATGTGAATGAGTGGTGGAGACTTCGTCCAACAAGATCAAGAATTACGGTAGGTACGTAATTTTCATATCTTCCTGGACCAAAGTCTCCACCCCTCATTCACACTAGTGGGAGAGTACAAAGCCATAATAATCCCCCATGAAGGGCGGCAGGAGAGAATGGAGCTCACTCAGGTCAGAAGTCCATTGAGGACTGTCCTGCCAAAGGACGCATGTTGTCTGGCATAGACATTCAAGTCACAGTGCTTCATAAAGGTGTGCAGAGAGTTTCATGTAGCTGCACTGCAGATGTTTGCAATGGGCACGTTCCATATGTCTGCCAGAAATACTGCGATTGCTCTGGTAGAGTGGGGGTACACCCTGCCTTCCAGCTTGACCTGCGCCATTGAGTAGCAATGGTGGGGACATGTTACCAGCCACGCCGAAATACACCTGATGGCAACAGGCTGACCCAGATGGGCCATGCTGAACAAGACAAAGAGTTGCTAGGATATGCGGATCTCTCTCGTTCTGCCGATGTAGAACTGCAAAACTCATTTTACATCTAGAGAATGTAGGGTATATGTTCCCCTTCATTCTGGAAGTTCGCAAAGTAGGTTGGAAGGACCAAGGGCTGGTTCAGGTGGAATTCCGAGACTACTTTTGGAAGAAATTTAGGGTGAGTTCTGAGAACCACCTTGTCCTTGTGAAATACTGTATATGGAGGGTCTGTGACCAGGGCACGTATTTCGGACACTCTGCGAGCAGACATAATGTAGACAAGTAAGGCAGCCTTCCAGCTCAGGAACTTAAACTTGCAGGTTGCTAGAGGCTCAAAAGATTTACAAGTGAGCATGTCTAGCACAAGGTTGATATCTCAAGCAGCTACCAATCTCCTGACTGGTGGCCTAGGGTGGAGGATACCTTTAAGAAACCTCTTAACCAAGGGCAGCTGAGCCATTGACATATTGTGGACAGGCTAGTGGTAAGTCGAAATCGCAAAAAGATGTACCTTCATTGTCCAGCATTGTAGCCCTGTGTTTGACAGGTCTACCAGATACTGTAAGACTTTGTTTGGTGGGCAACAAAAGGTGTCCAGGGACAACTTTGCATACCAGATGGAGAATCGTTTCCACTTCACCATGTAAGTTTTCCTAGTGGATGGCTTGAGTGCTGTTAGGAGAATGCCTGAGACTCTATGGGAGACGTAAAATCTACCCATTTCTATCTCCTCAGGAGCCAGGGGTGGAGATGAAGGGACCTCAGGTTGGGATGGACCACTAGGCCCTACATCAGAAGGTCCGTTTGAAGTGGTAGTTGTCTCGTTGGAACTTCTGATAATCTGTTGATTAACGGAAATCAAATCTGACGAGGCCAGTATGGGGCAATGAGGATCATTCTGCCCCATGTGCCTCCAGCTTGAGCAGCACCCTCTGAATTAATGGAAGAGGAGGAAATGCATACAGAAAGTGTCTTGTCCACTGCAGTCTGAATGCAACCTGACAGAAAACGCCAGGTTCTGGATTTCTGGAGCAGAACAGAGGCAGTTTTGCATTGAGTGGGGACACAAAAAGGTCCGGGTCCAGTGTGCCCCACTCTTCGAAGAGCGACTGCATGACATTTGAGTCGAGAGACCACTTGTGTGGATCCGCCTCCGTTCTGCTGAGATCATCTGCTAGATCATTCTGGACTCCAGGCAGGTAGACTCCCTGGATCAGGGCTTCGTGTTCTAGGCACCATTCCCACAATCTCATTGCTTCCCTGCACAGAGGGTAAGAGTGTTCTCCACTCTGCTTGTTGATGTAGTACATCACTGCCTTGTTGTCCATCTAAAGGAGAATTACTTTGTGACAGAGAACGTCCTTCAGGGCTCGGACAGCATACAGGACAGCTCTCATTTCCAGGACATTTATGTGTAGTTGAGACTCGCCCTGACTCCACAGACCACAGGTGTGGAGATCTGGACAGTGAACTCCCTAGCCGATTAGAGATGCATCTGTGGTGATGGTGATCTGTGTCTCCAGAGTGGCAAAGAGGAAGCCTTGATGAAGGTTGACCTCCTGAGTCCACCAGGTGAGCGACCGCCTTAGGGATTCCGTCACCCTGATGTGAAAGGACTGTGGATGTGTGGTCGGGGACCACTGAGTACTGAGCATCCACTGAGTGGTTCTCATGTGAAGACGAGCCAGAAGCACCGTGAACACTGATGACACCTTGAGACTCCGCATCCGCTGCGTCGAGAGAGCTCGAACCAAGTTGTTCTCTTTGATGAAGTGAGCCATCTGTATGATACAATTTCTCCTGTCCTCTGGAAGGAAGGCCCTTGCTCTGGAGGTGTCCAGGAGAGCTCCTATGAAGAGAAGTTGTTGGGAGGGCTGCAGCTGTGATTTCTCCAGATTCAACAGAACTCCCATGGATGTGAGGAACTTGGAAGCCATGGCCACCGCTTCCTGCGTCCTTTGTCTGGAAGAGCTTGCTAGGAGCCAGTCGTTCAGATATGGGAACACTTGAATTCCAAGAGATGCGCTGCAAGTACTGCAAAGCACTTTGTAAAGACTCGAGGCGTCACGGACAGCCCAAAGGGCAGGATTCTGAATCCATTGTATTGACCCAGAGCCACAAATCGGAGATACTTGTGGTGGCTTGAGTGCATGGGAACATGCTGGTAGGCATCCTGCATGTCCAGGGAGGTCAGCCAATTGTTTTGATATCATCTTGAACTTTTCTTTGAAGAGGAATTTGTTTAACTTCCTTAGATCTGCAAGGTACTCCACCTGGGGGCCAGAAACCCAGGCCAAGTGTACACACTTGGGGGGAAATACTACAAGTCTCAATGGCTGAGAGGGACCTGGGGGTGGTGGTGGATGTCAAGATGAACAACTCTGAGACTTGTAGGAGGGCAGCAGCCAAGGCCAACAGGATGCTGGGATGCATCGCTAGGGGGATCACCTCCCTCTGTATAACTGCTTGGTGAGGCCGCACCTGGAGTACTGCGTGCAGTTTTGGAGGCCACACTTAGAGGGACATTAACCTCCTGGAGAGGATCCAGAGGAGGGCAACCAAAATGATTTGGGGCTTGGGGGACAGGACCTATGAGGAGAGGCTCGAAGAGCTAAATATGTACATTGGAAGAGAGAAGGGACCGGGGGACATGATAGAGGTCTTCAGGTACATGAAGAGGGTAAATGGGGAGGAACAGTTGGGGTGCTTGAAGGAAGGAGGAAGGGGCCACTAGAGGGCATGGGTGGAAGCTGAGGGGGAAGATTCAGGGAGAAAGGAGGAGGTGCTACTTCACTGAGAGGGTGGTGGAGCCATGGAATGCACTACCTAGGGGCTGGTGGAGGCAGAGACAGTGGAGGGGTTCAAGAGGGGGTGGGACAGGTACAGGGGAAGGGTTCTGGAAGCAAAATCCAATGCAGCAAGAATATCCGGAACTGGGAAGGGAGAAGCCAGAGAAGGCGAGGGGGACAGCAAGGTCAGCACCCAGGGTGGGGGCTGACCAAACGAGCAGACACGAAAGACCGTTAGGCCTATTCTGCTGGCATTTTAGTATGTTAGATCTAGAATAGGGCACATACCGCCTGTTTTCTTTGAAACTAGGAAGTAACAGGAGTAGAATCCTGTGTCCCGTGCCTCCTGCAGAACTACTTCTACTGCCCTGTTATTCAGAAGGCCCTGACTCTCGTAAGCGAGGAGGTCTGACTGAGTGATAGACAGTCTGGGCAGTCGTTTGGGTGGATGATCCGGAGGGCTATCTTAAATTCAGAGAATAACCCTCGCGAGGTATCCTGAGGATCCATTTGTCTGTTGTGACTGACTTCCACTAGTTGTAAAACTGAGTCAGATGCCACCCTACTGCCAAAGAAGAGTCCCCCTTGGACAGCTGAGGTGGGACTTGGGCCGGATTTTCAGAGGGTGGCACGAGACACCTTCAGGCTATGTGCCTTCTGCTGCAATTTCTTTTGCGGCTGGGGGCTTGGTTCTTGTTGAAACCTCCTCTGCCTTTACCATGAAAGGACTAATGGTTGTGAAACTGCTGGCGTTTTCCACCACACTGAGGGGCAGCAGGGGCCGGTCTGGCCGTCTTAATAGCAGTCCTAGTTTTCTCAGTGGTCTCCAGTGCCTGCTCCACCTGTGGGTCAAACAGATAAACTTCATCACATGGAAAATTCATGACTCTCTGTTGAGCATCGTTTGTGAACCCCGAAGTCCGTAACCAAGAGTGATGCCGGGTGCACATCCCAGCTGCTGCTGCCTTCAAGACAGTGTCAAAGGCGTCCATAGCAGCCTTAAGTTGCTGATTACTGGACTCAATGAATCTAGTAATAGTCTGAAGAAGCTCTGAACTAATGTCCGAGTCTGGAAGAGCCTCAACAGAGGCTTTTAACGAATGCCAGAGAGTATACTCATATTGTGAGAAATAGCTCTGGTAAGTAGTAATACACATTCCTAGGGTAGCAGCGGTGAACACTCGCATCCCCAAAGTGTCAATCTTACGGGATTATTTATTTACTGGATGAGCCGTAGATTCCTGAGGGAGAACAGCTTTGTCATTTTCTGCCAAGACCATTATAGTGTCTGCAAAGGCTTGAGAGGCCAGGATTGGTCTATTCTTAGGGGGAGCGTACTTCCTGTCTATGGACTTAGCCACAGCAGGAATAAGAGTCGGGCTGTCCCACACACATCTGTGAAAGAGTTTCGAAAGAGGGCTGTACTGGAGGTGTCAATTCCACAGGGATTTCCGGGACATGCAGATACCAAAGGCACAACAGCTTCCCAGGATCAACCTCCAAAGTCTGGAGAGAGAGAGAGAGAGAGAGAGAGAGGGTGGAATTCATATTCTTCAGGAGAGATTTAAAGGATAGGTCCTCGATCAAAGGGTCTGCTGAAGTAGAGGGCTTACTTTCCACTCCAAAGGATAAATCTTCATCAAAGTCGTCTCCTAATCGCAGTTCAGGATCAGGCTCAACATCATCTCCTACTAGCCAAGAGGGATAGTATATAAAGGAAATGGAGGAAAGAGAGCAGGAGGAGGTGCTCCTTGAATAAAAGTCAAACATCCCGGGACCTGCGGTGGTGCCAGAGTTGAAAACAGCACCGCTAAAACCAGAGAAGAAAGCGGAGCTGCAACCAGTGCCGGGCGAGCTCCTGGAGACCCCAACCCCAAGGTGTCCAAGGCTGAATATCTGAAAACATGAGTAGAAGAAGGTAGTACCTGTTCTGACCCCTGCACCGCAGCCATGCGAGGGTGAAAAGCAGAACAGCATGGCTTCAACAGCACTGAAGAAGGTACCGCGTGACTAGGCTGACCCAACTACCCCACCCACGGGTCTGAAGCCCCCAGGCCCTGGGGTTGGCTCCGCAGGCCCAGGAAGTCGGGACAACCGCTGAACCCACTGCTCCATAAGAGCGGCCCAATGATGAAACTGGTCACCATAGGACCCCCCCAAGGGGCAGGGAAGGACTCCTGAGTCGAGGATGATGGCCACAGGGAACCAACGCCGCAGGTGACCCCGACGGAGTCAGGGTTGGCCTCCTGTCCCCTGCCACCGACGATCTTTGTGCAGATGTACCAGATGGTGACCTCGAGCGGTACTGCTTCTTCTTCGACTGGTGGGACGAAGAACTCAAGGTCGAGCTGTGCTGAGACCCCGATGAAGATCGGGAATGGGCCTGCTTCTTTTTGTGCTTTCAGGAGGACCGCCCTTCTTCCCAAGCACTGGACTGCCTGTAGTCAGACCCATCCTCTGCAGACTGGACCCAGCCCTACTGCTGAAACAGCTTTCATGCGAAGTCTCCCTACCATTACCGGCACCGTTCATGGTCGACTCCGTCGAAGGTGGGCTGAAGAAGACTTCTCTGTTCTTCACTGAGACGAAAAGAAAAACTTTTTTAAAAAAAATAAAGAATATACTAAAACTAATCAAATACTGAACATAAAAACATAGAAGTTGACGGCAGATAAGGACCATCCAGTCTGCCCATTTTTTCTACCTTAGGAATGTGCCATAGGTCTTTACTCTGTCAATGGCCTATCTATTCATACTGATCTGTATTGCTATCTTATGCCTGTCCCATGCCTGTTTGAAGCCCTGCACTTTATTCATATCCACCACTTTCTGAGGTAGGCCGTTCCATGCATCCACAACCCTTTCTGTGAAAAAGAACTTCCTCACATTACCCCTTAATCGGCCTCCCTCTCATTTCATGCAGTGTCCTCTTGTCTTGCTGTTTTTCTTATATTGAAACATGTTAGACTTTCACCTTGTTAATGCCCTTAAGATGTTTGAATGTTTCGATCATATCACCTCTCTCCCCCTTCTTTGTTCTAGGGTATACATATTGAGCTCCGTTAATCTGTCCTCATATGTTTTCTGATGCAGTCCCTACACCATTTTGGTTGCCTGTCTCTGGACTACCTCCATTTTGTTCATGTCCTTGTGCAGGCGCTGCCTCCAGTACTGCACGCAGTACTCCAGATGGGGTCTAAGCAGTGTCTTGTAAAGAGGGATTATTACCATCATCTTACAACTTGTGATACCCCTACTAATACACCCCCAACATTCCTCTAGCCTTTCCTACTGCTTTAGTGGTTAGCTTGGATGATTTCAAGTGTTCTGTTGATGCCCAAGTCTCTTTTTTCCCTTGTGATTGCCAGCAACTCCCCTCTCAACCTATAGGTGGCTTCAGGGTTTCTCTTAACTATGTGCATGATCTTGCACTTCTTTACGTTAAACCCCAGTTGCCACTCTTCCGACCATTTTGACAGTTTATCCCGATCTCTTCTCATTCTGCCCACCCCATCTGGATCATCTAATCTGTTGCAGATCTTGGTGTCATCTGTAAACAGACAAACCTTACCCTCCAGTCCATCTGCAATGTCACTGATGATGATACTAAAGAGGACTGGCCCCAGGAATGATCCCTGAGGTACCCCACTTGTGACTTGCATCTCTTCTGACTGTATACTATTTACCACCACTCTCTGTTTTCTGCCCATCAACCAGTCTGCCACCTAGTTGACCAACTTCTGCCCCACCCCGAGTCTACCCAGCTTATTCATCATTCTTCTATGTGGAACAATATCCAAAGCTTCGCTGAAGTCAAGGTAAGAGACATCAACTGCACCCCCTTGATCCACCACTCTGGTTACCCAGTCAAAGAAATCTATGAGATTAGTTTTGACAGGACCTTCCTGTTGTAAACGCATGCTGTCTTGGATCCTGTGCTCCTATGGATTCCAGGTGTTGCACTATCCTTTCTTTAAGGAGTGCCTCCAAGCCGGCCCAGAGGGTCGAGGCGCTGGACGCCACACCTCGCGCCACGCAGGCGACTCGGGTTCGGGAACGAGTCAGGGTCGTCTGAGGTCAATGGTGGGGGGGAGGGAGAGGATGTGAGCCAGGCTTCCAGCTTTCTGCCTCGGGAGGGAGTTCTCAGCTCTCTTGGAGCTTGGCCATTTCCTGGTGGAGGCTGGAGGGATGGTGCCGCTCCGAGAAGTGCCGTCGCCAGGCCGAGGGAGGGTGGAAGAGACTTAACACTGTAGCTGCGGTGCGCATGTGTGCCTCCACACGCATGCATCTCTGCTTCTGGGGTCTCGGGAACAGGTCACATCATGTGGAGTAACGGAGGAAACAGCAGGGGAGGATGATGCTTCCAGACCAACTCAGGGGACCTGCCAGGGCACGCGCAGTGCCTGAAGACGCCGAGACTGGTAGAGTTGGCAGACGTCGAGGGTGACCCGCCACAGGAGGATAAAAAAAGTTGTAAAAAACCCCCCAAAAAACCCAGAGTGCCTCCATGATCTTGCCCACTACTGAGGTAAGACTGACTGGTTTGTAGTTCCCTGCTACCACTCATAACATGAGCCCTTCTTCAGTCTTCTGGGGCCTCTCCTGTGCTCTGAGACTCACTAAACAGTTCTGATAATGGCTCTGATAGTTCCAGCCTTAGCTTCTTTAGTACCCTGGGATGTGTGCCATCAGGTCCCATTGCCTTGTCCACCCTGAGCTTAGCGAGCTCTTGTAGGACCCTTTCTTTTGTGAAGGGACTAGTGAACACCTCCTTCCCCCTGTGTCTATGGTGCTGAGCTGTGGGCCCTACCCCACTTTCTCCTCAATAAATACTGAGCAGAAGTATCTATTTAGGATAGATGCCTTTCCTTGGTCCTCCTCCACACACTCCCCCTTATCCCCTTTGATCTTAGCAATACCCCCTCTGGACTTTCTCCTTTCACTAATGTATCTATAGAAAGTCTTGTCCCTTTATTTTACTGTTCATGCTTGTGTTTCCTCGGTTTGGGCCTTTGCCTGCCTTACTGCCTTCCCTGCTTCCCTTAGTGAAGTTTGGCATGTCTCTGTCTTTGTCCTGGGGGAAAAATGCATACACCCCCGGCCTCATGAGCAGTATGAAACCAGGGAGGGGGAGCCTTGGTAAAGACCTGGCGGATGGAGTAGGAGGGGGTACAAGGCCCCCTCTAAAGCCGAGAAGCTGGGCAAGTAAAAAAAAGGAAAAATTCTTTAAACTTTCGCTTCTAAAACTGTTGCCAGTTACCTACAAATTTGTGTCCTTTTTCCTGGCACCAGCCCTTGAGCCACATGATCAGCTCTCCTATTTCCCCTTCTCTGACCTTTCGTCCATCTGCCCCCCTCTCCCAGACTGGCAGGATCTCAGAGAAGGAGATGCCGGATGAAATGGATGACAGTTCATTTCCCAGCCTGGTCTGGTGTTCCCTGGTCTCCACTGAAAGGAAAAGTATGCCTCTTTGCAGATGACACAAAGATCTGCAACAAAGCTGATACACAAGGAGGCGTTGCAAGGATGAGAAGGGACTTGGCAAGGTTGGAGGAATGGTCAGACGTATGGCAGCTTGGATTCAATGCAAAGAAGTGCAAAGTAATGCACCTGGGAAACAAAAACCCAGGGGAAGGTTACACAATGGGGGGTTGGGGGAGAGAAGGTAATAACAACAACAGAAATGGAAAGGGTCCTGGTGGTAATCATATCCAATGACCTTAAGGTTGACAAGCAATGTGAGAAGGCAGTAGGGAGGGCTGGGGGGATACTGGGATGTATAGGGAGAGGCATCACCAGCAGAAAACAGGAAGTTGTTATCCCCCTGTACAGACAGTTGGTGAGACCCCATCTGGAGTACTGCGGCCAGTTCCGGAGACCCCATCTCCACAAGGACATAGACAGGATGGAGGCAGTTCAGAGGAGGGCAACTAAAATGGTGCGGGATCTGCAAGAGAAGCCATACGAGGAGAGGCTAAAGGAGCTTAATATGTATACCCTTGAGGAAAGGAGGGAGAGGGGGGACATGATGAAAACTTCCAAGTACCTCAAGGGAATCAGCAAAGTCCAAGAGGGTAGCACCTTTCAGAAAAAGAGATGTGCAAGAACAAGGGGACACAATTTGAAGACAGGAGAGATGGCTCAGGGGCAATGTGAGGAAGTATTTTTTCACAGAGAGAGTGGTGGACGTATGGAACAGCCTTCCTGAGGAGGTTGTGGGGTCTAAAACTGTGGGTGAATTCAAGAATGCATGGAACAGACATAAGGCAATTTTTGTGGGGGGTAGGAAGAAATAGGCTGTTGGTTAAATAGGATCTGCAGCTTATCCTCTAGGTAGGGAAATGGGCAGACTAGGTGGGCCCAGCGGTCCTTATCTGCCATCAAAGTCTACGTTTCTATGTTTCTATCACTGACCGGCTGGCGAGATAGTTAGTCCCTATGTGTACCAGGACGTCGATGTTTTCTTTTGCTTCCTGCACGATTTTAGCAATGCAACAGTTTCTCTGCACGCTGATGTACCTGGAAGACATCTGACCATTACCCCGGCTGGAGGTAGGTATTAACTCCCTGAATCTTGGAGTCTCCTATGATCAGAAGTGTTTTGGATTTCCTTTTTGCTTTTTTGGTTTTGGTCCCTGTTCTGGGTAAGTTTTGTAGCGCTAGCTTCTGTGTGTCAGTGTCCTGCTCTGTAGTGTCCTCTGCCCCTTTGTTTGATTTCAGAGATAGAGGCAGATTTTTATTTATTTATTTAAAAGTTTTACCAGGAAAGACATACTGAGCAGACTACCGCTCGATTCCAGATGCGTCCTGGGGATAGAGGGAACGGGATAGTACATACAAGTAAACATATAGAAGTTTTAGAACAGCAAAATTTACAAAGGTTACATACAATATGTACAGGTTTTAATAAATTCAGTGATAAATTATTTCAAAGTAGTAAGTACAAGAGGCAGGAAACAGAGAGAGAAATGCATAAAAGTAGGCTAAATAAGTAGAAGAGGTAGTGAACAATCAAAAATTTGATAGTTAAAGCATTTGGGTGGACAACGTAGATCACATTGGGTGGTTGGCCATAACATTGTGCACACCAGTTAAGACATGGGCCATACTAATGCACGTCAAGTTGACATGAGCAGCTTATGGGGACTTGACCTTTTAGAAGGGAGATTTGTTGCCGAGGGGAAGGGAGGGAGAGAGCCGTATGGCAGCCAGCAGGGAGTTCCATAGTTTTGGTAGACGGACACTAAAAGCCGACTGTCCAGCAGAGGTGGCCATGTGTGGGATTTGTAGTAGGCGGGAGTCGAAATTTCTGAGTGAGTATGCTGATGGTTTTTGGGCTGTTAGGGTAGAGGCTAGGTAGGAGGGCAGTAACTGGGTCCAGAATTTGGCTGTGAGTCTGTTGCAGTGGTAATGGCGTCTATTGGCGAGGGAGGGTAGGTTAATGTGACTGTAGAGGTCGCAGCGGTGAGTGGAGGGAGGACAATCTAGAGCGAAGTGGCAGAAGAAGTTAAAAACAGATACCGGTTTGTAGCTTTTATATGGTTTGTGGAGGTGATGCATTGGAGAACACTGCGTGATGGGGCACCCGATTTGCCTCTCCTAACCACCTGCCAACCTCCTGGACCAACCACCCTCTGCGGTCGAGGTGCTTCAGTTGTATGTTGGGGAAATGGCAGGTGGTTCTTATAATATATTTCCTCCTGAATATGTGATTTGAGGCACGCAATCTCTGCCCATGCTGCCTGGAGCTGAGCCCTTAAATCTCCAATGGTCCAGCATGTATGCCAGCGTCCTAAATCCTGTATAACTGCCCTTTTGAAAAGTGTCCCACAGTACTTGCAGTTAATAATATCCATTTTAGTTGAGTTGCCGAGTTTATAACCTGGCCCAAGTAACCAGAAGGAGGAAAATGAAAGCAAATGTTTTTTTTTTCCTTTTTTTTTGTATAACTTGTTATAACAAGTTAAATTACTTGTACCTCAGTAAGTGAGGTCACTGTGTGGATACCCCTCTGATCCCCCCCTTTCCTGCTTTGCTACAGGAAATGTCATGACTGTACTACTCTATAAAAGGAGTGTAGCATGGGGTGGTTGGGCCCTTCCCCTGCCGGAAAAGAAGAACCACGGATGAAAGAAACAAAGAGGTAAGAGCAGAAAATCGACCAACAACAAATGCAGTAGCCCTGAAAGCTTAGCCTAATGATAGATAAAAAAAAAAAAAAAGTCACAAAAATTTAAGCACCACCTGTAACTATTTCACAGAAGATATACCCTGCAAAAAACACTTTGCTACAGAGAAAAATAAAGCAGCAACAGAATATATACCTTGCAAAAAACAATCTGAATCAGAGATTACAGCAGTAATCTGTAAGCAGAAAACAGTAACAAATTTGTAGGCACACCCTGTAATAATGCAGCAGAAAGTATAGCCTACAACAGCGATTTGAATCAGAGAAGATTACAGCAGTAAAATGTAAGTAAAAAACAGTGATAAACCCTGTGAGCACAAAAGAAAATAGTAACACACAGTAAATCTGCCTAGGCAAAAGAAGCCTTAATCTTTTTCCTTGCTCTGATAATGTAGTTCCTTGCTCTGTCCTTACAAGCAAATCTAAAAGAAAAGAGCTCAGGTGAAGCTAAGTGCCTTTGCCAGCAAACCTAGTCTTCCACCCTAAAAACACCAACTAACCTGACCTTTTAACTCTTCCTTCTGTTGGAAGTTACCAAGACTTTGTCAGCTCCACCCCCCAGTTATACACCTAATCCCATGGAAGAGCTGTGGGAGGAAAGCAATTAGTTCCTTCAATGTGAGAAGGAGACTGCAACATCTTTGAGACCAAACAGAAAACCTTTCAGCAAAAAAATAAAATAAAAATATTAGCAAACAGTAATTTTGCTTAGCTTAATGATAGATAAAAAAAAGTCACACAAATGTAAGCACCACCTGTAACAATTTCACAGAAGATGCATCCCGCAAAAAAACCCCACTTTGCTACAAAGAAAAATAAAGCAGTAACAGAAAATATACCTTGCAAAAAACAATTTGAATCAGAGAAGAATACAGCAGTAATCTGTAAGCACAAAACAGTAACAAACCTGAATGCACACCCTGTAATAATGCAGCAGAAAGTATAACCTGCAACAACAACTTGAATCAGAGATTACAGCAGTAAAATGTAAGTAAAAAATAGTAACAAACCCCGTGAGCACAAAAGAAAATAGTAACATGCAGTAAATCTGCCTAGCCAAAAGAAGCCTTAATCTTTTTCCTTGCTCTGATAATGTTGTTCCTTGCTCTGTCCTTACAAGCCAGCCTGTAAGAAAAGAGCTCAGGTGAAGCTAGGTGCCTTTGCCAGCAAACCCAGTCAACGACTATGCTGCTGTCGTACAGACGTGAAGATTTGACTTCTGGTGGGCGAGCGACATTGTCACTGAAGCACACTCGACGGTGGAAAAAAAGGAATCGAGGCGGTTGGAGGGTCGATGCCAAGACTGCATATATGGCGCAAGCCAGTCTCGTGGCATCACGCATGCATGGTCCTACCTCAGCACCTGCCCTCCGCAAGATTTTTCACTCCTGCTCGGTCCTAGTGCCTTCGACGTAGTCATACTAGTGTAAATGAGTGGTGCAGACATTATGTTCAGGAAGAGCACATATTTTTTGGGGCAAGGCAGATTTTATTTATCCAGTGCCCAATCCCTGAGGCTCTGGACGCCTTACAATAAAAGGTAGGATCAATACAAGCAAAAACACAGTAACAATTTAAAATAATAAATACATAAATAAAACTTCAGCATAAATAAATTCATAAAATAAATACAGGTCAGTCATCTTCGTCGGGAAAGGCCAAGTGGAAGAAATGAGCCTTTAGCCCCTTTTTAAAAACAGCTCAACTGTTGGGGCTTCCCTGATAGCAGCTGGCAGGGTATTTCACAAGGTCAGCCCGGTGACACTAAACGTACCGCCACCGGATGTTTTCAGCCTGACCTGGGAACATCAAGGAGACCCCTGAGTTGAAGAGTGGAGGGAGCCGACTGAGGAGGCAGGTGTTAGATCAGCCACATAATCATGGCCCAGTCCATATAGGGCCTTACAGGTAAGCAAGCCCACCTTGAAGAGGATTCTCCACCTGACAGGCAGCCAGTGCAGAGCCTGTAGGATCAGGAGGGGTCACATGACTGGACCTTGCCAGGCCCGTCAGCAACCTAGCTGCTGCGTTCTGCAATAGCTGCAGTTTGTAGAGGGTCCCTCCAGTGACCCCAAAGTATAGTGCATTACAGTAATCCAGCCTCGAAGTCACAAAGGTATGCACCAGTGATGGCAGGTCTCTGGGCAGAACTAGGGGCTTAATCCTGGCAATGTTCCTCAAGTGGTAAAAAACACTTTTGACCACAGATGACACCTGAACTTCAAGTGTCAATCTACTGTCCAGAACAATGCCAAGATCCTGCACCCTAGTGGAGGCCATCAATGGTGTAGATCCCAGAAACAATCCTGTACCCACTCCAGAGGCACTCCTAACACACCCGCTACCTGGCTCAATCACCAGTACCTCTGTCTTGTCCAGGTTCAGTCACAACCAGCAGGAGGACATCCAGTCATTGATCTCAGCCAGGCAGTTGTTAATCACTTCCACGGCATCGTGTGTTCCCAGGGCAAAAGACAAATATAGCTGGGTATCATCTGCGTAGCAATGAAACCCCACACTGTATTGTCTAATGAGCGCTTCCAGGGGCCAAATGTATTCCGCGAATAACATCGGCAACAAGATTGAACCCTGAGGAACTCCACATGACAGGGGCCTCAGGGAGGAGGAAGAATTCCCCATCACCACCTGTTGCTCCCTACCAGAGATAGGACTCAAACCAGTTGATGACAGTACCGGTGAGTCCACAATACTCTTGAAGGCAATCAAGCAGCACAATGAACTCCACAGCATCAAAGGCTGATGAGAGATCGAGGAGAACAAGAATTGACCTGTCTCTTCTACCTCTAACCCTAAGGAGGTCATTATGCACCCTGACTAATGCCATTTTGGCACTATGCCTAGCCGTAAGACCCTACTGGAATGGCTCATAGATATCAAAGGACACGAGGTGTTGTTTGAGCTGTTGCGCAACTAATTTCTCAACAATCTTGCCCAAAAATGTCAGGTTGGAGACTGGACAGTAATTTGCCAGGATGCCCGGGTCGAGAGATGGCTTTTTCAGGAGCGGTCTAACCAGAGCCTCCTTCAAGGCATCTGGAAGGATTCCCTGTGACATCGAGCACCAGACAATCCCAGCAAACACCAGGCCTACGATCCCGACATCTCAGCAAAAAAATGAGTCGGGGTCAGGTCCAGTTCACAATAAGTGTGCTTTAGCTTCGAGATCACCTCAATGACCTCAGCCAGCTCCACTAGTTTAAACTCATCCCAGACAGATGGGGTGCTTCTGCTCCTTCCAGGCCAATCACTGCAAGACAGGACTTGTCTCACTGATGGAGTCCCCGCCCAGATGGAGGACACCCTGTCAGAGAAAAACAGAGCAAACTCCTCACACAATGTGACTGAAAAATGCTTTTTGCGGCTGTGGACACAGGATGTAACAATTTGTCCACGGTCCGAAAGAGCCGAGATGGTCTGTTTTTCCCTGCAGCAATCTCCCTGGACAAGAACTCTGCCTCCTTACAGTCAATTTCTTCATGATACTTATGGTAATGAGCACACAAGGCCAGTTTGTCCCCCTTCAAGTGGGTCTTCCGCCAGCAATGCTCTAACTTTCGACCCTTGATCTTTATCTTCTTGAGATCCCCATCAAACCAAGGGGATCTCAAGTGAGAGGATCTGGGTCGTATACTGACTGGTGTGATGGTGTCAAGCACCTCAGAGACCACCATATTACAGGCAGCCACCACCTTGCGCATGCCAACCGTACATACAGCATCTACACTAGATATGTCAGCCACCACCAGGAGTCCATCTGGGGACAATCCCCTTAAAGGACAGTAGCAGACTATCTCAGCAGGGGAAGGTCTTCCAGGAAGGGGGGCCAAACAGGAAATGAAAATTACGTACCTACCATAATTATGATCTTTCTGTGTATCTTCACCATTCATCACATTTGGGTTACTGGCCGGAGGTCATGACCCCGCAGGAGCTTCCCTTTTTTTTTTTTGGATGGGCGGAGTCTAAGCAGCATCAGCGCCGCCATCGAGGCCGACATGGTGCTTGTGGGTTGGCCATTGTGTGCTGTCTACTCTGCCCTCCCAGTTCTGAGTCGCTGGAGAGGTGTGGAAAGGGATGGGAGGGTGGGACAAGGAAGTCTCTTGGTGCCTTCCTCAAGCAACTGGTCATGGAACCAACTTGGCAGAAGGCAATACTGGACCTTGTGCTCACAAACAGCGACAGTGTGATGGGGTAACAGTGGGGAGCACCTGGGAAACAGTGACCACCAGTCATTGTGGTTTGAAATCACAGAAAGAGCAGAACCAAACCACAAAAACACGATCCTGGATTTTAGGGGGCAGACTTTGGGAAAATGGGGAGATACTTGAAAGAGGCATTAAGGGAATGGGACAGGAATCAGGGGTTGAGGAACAGTAGGCAGTATTTAAAATGGGGATTACAAGAACAACAGAATTATGCATTAAGTAGGTTAGCAAGAGGAAAAGGAAGAGGAGACCATTATGGTTTTCCAAAGAGGTAGCAAAGAAAGTGAAAGCCAAAAGATTGCATTCAGGCAATACAAAGACACAGGCAGAAGGGATAGGGAGAAGTACCAGGAGAAGCAAAGGGAGGCAGGAGGTCAGTAAGGGAAGCCAAAGCTCAGACAGAAGAGCACATTGCAAAATCAGTGGGTAGAGGGGACAAAACCTTTTACAGGTACATAAGTGAAAAAAGAAAGACCAAGGGAGGGATAGTGAGACCGAAGGGAGAGGATGGAGGCCGCGTGGAGGATGACAACAGTAAAGCTGACATATTGAACAGGTATTTCTGCTCAGTCTTTACTGAGGAAGAGGAGGGTAATGGGTCTGAAGGAAGTACAAGGGGTGAGAATGGTGCAGAAATGGACACAAGTCCCTTTACACGAGAAAGGGTCCTGAAGGAACTGGAAGTAATAAGAGTTGATACAGCAATGGGGCCGGATGGGGTGCACCCCAGGGTCCTTAAAGAACTAAGAGAGGTGGTGGCTGAACCTCTGGCTATCCTGTTTAGCCGATCACTGGAAACAGGGGAGGTACCCAAAGACTGGAGGACAGCAGATGTAGTCCCCTTATACAAAAGTGGGAACAAAGAGGAAGCAGGGAACTACAGACCAGTCAGCCTCACCTCGGTAGTGGGGAAGATCATGGAAGCACTACTGAAGGAGAGATTGGTGGAACATCTGGTGTCAATGGACTACAGGACCCAAGGCAGCATGGTTTCACCAGGGGAGGTCATGTCAGACCAACCTTGTTGAATTTTTGACTGGGTGACTAGGAGGTGGATCAGGAAGGGCAGTGGACATGGTCTATCTGGACTTCAGCAAGGCCTTTGACACTGTGTCACATGAAGACTATTACACAAACTGGGGAATATGGGTGTGGGCAGGACAGTAGTGTGGTGGGTAGGTAACTGGTCATGGCAGGACACAGAGTGGTGGTGGTAATGGCAGTCACTCCACAGAGGGAAGAGTGACCAGTGGGGTACCACAGGGATCAGTGCTGGGTCCGTCCTATTCAACATCTTCATCAGTGACATTGCAGGACCTAGAAGGCAGAATTTCACTGTTCGCTGATGACACAAAGCTCTGTAACAGAGTAGACACACCAGAGGGTGTAGACAGAATGAGAAGCGACCTTCAGAAACTTGAAGAATGGTCAGGGGTTTGGCAGTTGAAATTCAATGCAAAGAAGTGCAAGATAATGCATATGGGGCACAAAAACCCTGGCACAATATATCAGTTGGGGGGTGAGGATATAGCATGCACCAAGCAGGAAAGGGATCTTGGGGTTATCATCCTGATGACCTCAAGGTAGGGAAACAGTGTGACAAGGCAGCAGGTAAAGCAAATAGATGCTGGGATGTATAGGCAGGGCATCACCAGCAGGAAAAGGGAGGTCATAATTCCGCTATACAAGACACTAGTGAGGCCCCACCTGAGTACAGTGTACAGTTCTGGAGACCATACCTACGTAAGGACATAGACAGGGTAGAGAAGGTTCAGAGGAGGGCAACACAGATGGTGCATGGATTGCATCACAAGTCCTATGAAGACAGGCTGAAGGAACTGAACATGTACTCCCTGGAGAGAGGAGGGAGAGGGGATATGATAGAGACATACAAGTATCTTACAGGGAGGAACAGGTGCAGGAAAACACTATTTTTAAGCGAAAAGATGTTCCAGGACTAGAGGGCATGGGATGAAGTTGGAGGAGGATGATTCAGAGGAAACGTGAGGAAGAATTTCTTCACAGAACGGGTGGTGGACAAGGGAACACCCTGCCAGAGGAAGTGGTGGGGCTGAAACAATCATGGGATTTAAGAATGCATGGGATAGACATAAAGGAATTCTGGAGGTCAGGGGTAAGGGGCAACAGACTTCTAGGAAAACAAACTGAACTTACAAGCTCAAATGGGCAGACTGGGTGGGCCATAGGCCCTTATCTGCCGACACTGTCTATGTATCTATGTATCTAAGAGACAGACAAAGGCAAAGATATATAAACATAAGGAGAAATAAATGACTAAGAGGACAGAAGAAGGAAACTAAGGGGATTGGGAAGGGGCCCCAAACTCTGGAAACAGATAACAGAAGAGAGGAGGAATTTAGGGTAAGCTTTGGGGGGGGGGGGGGTATCAACCATACCCTGGACCTTGACCTATCTCCAGATTGTAAAGGAACTGCCAAGAGTAGCCAAAGGCTTAATGACAGAATTCAAGGCACAGAATTACTGGCAATACTCCAAAAGGCAGACGCGGTTATTCTGGAAGAAAGACAGGACACAGGGATTCTCTCCCCCTCAGGGAAAGGATGTTTGGTGTAAGAAAATACTTGTTTTTTTTAAATATGGAAGGATATGTCCAACGGACAAAGAAAATTAAGGACTGATGGGAACAAAGGAAGTGCAGAGGATGGAGGGCAACTGCCAACTCCCACCCCACAGGGGTGGAGCCAAAGCACTGGAGAAGGAGTGCCACCCATGCTGACCACTTTCCTCTAGAAATAACATCCCCCTATGTGCCCCTGTTTATCCCATTCCTGACAAAAAAGGAGGGGGGCAAGGGAGGGCAGAGAGAGGGAAGGGCTGTGGACATGGCCTACCTAGACTTTAGCAAGGCATTTGACACAGTCCCACAGAAAAGATTAGTAGTCAAATTAACCAGCCTTGGAGTGGGTCCCAAGGTGGTAGCCTGGGTAAAACATGGGCTGAACAACAGGACACAGAAGGTAATTGTAAATGGAGTCCACTCTGAAGAAAGAGGGGTTGCTAGTGGGGTACCGCGAGGGTTCAGTACTGGGTCCAGTCCTTTTAATGTCTTTATAAGTGGCATTGCAGAGGGACTGGAAGGAAAAGTATGCCCCTATGCAGATGACACAAAGATCTGCAACAGGGTTGATACACAAGGAGGCGGAAAGGATGAGAAGGGACTTGGCAAGGTTGGAGGAATGGTCAGAAGTATGGCAGCTTGGATTCAGTGCAAAGAAATGCACCTGGGAAACAAAAACCCAGGGGAAGATTACACAATGGGGGGGTAGTAAGAACAACAAAAATGGAAAGGGACCTGGGTAATCATATCAGATGACCCTAAGGTTGGTAAGCAATGTGAGAAGGCGGTAGGGAGGGCTGTGGGATACTGGGATGTATAGGGAGAGGCATCACCAACAGAAAACAGGAAGTTGTTATCCCCTGTACAGACAGTTGGTGAGACCCCATCTGGAGTATCACATCTATTTTGGAGACCCCATCTCCAAGGACATAGACAGGATGGAGGCAGTTCAGAGGAGGGCAACTAAAATGGTGGGGTCTGCAAGAGAAGCCATACGAGGAGAGGCTAAAGGAGCTTAATAGGTATACCCTTGAGGAAAGGGGGACATGATAGAAACGCTTATACATTAGTGGAATCAACAAAGTCCAAGAGGGTAGCATCTTCAGAAAAGATGTGCAAGAACAAGGGACACAATTTGAAGATAGAGGAGGGACGGCCTAGGGGCAATGTAAGGAAGTATTTTTCACAGAGATGGTGGTGGACACATGGAACAGCCTTCTGAGGAGGTTGTGGGGTCTAAAACTGTGGGAGAATTCAAGAATGCATGGGACAGACATAAGGCAATTTTTGTGGGGGGTAGGAAGAAATAGGCTGTTGGTTAAATAGGATCTGCAGCTTATCCTCTAGGTAGGGAAATGGGCAGATTAGGTGGGCCAAGCGGTCCTCATCTGCCGTCAAAGTCTGTTTCTATGAGAGATGGAGGGGACCCAGAGTCTGAGGCCCCAGGGGGATGGCGGGCAGGATTGTGATGAACGGTGAAGACACACAGAAAGATCATAATTACGGTACGTACTTTTATTCATTCTGTCAGTTCACCATTCACATTTGGGGTGAATGCTGAGCCCCACAAAGGGGGTTTAAACCCTAAAGGACAGAGTCCCTTAGCTCTCAGTGGGTGACACACTAAGAGGGAGAACTTTCAGGGCCTGGGGAGAGTGAGACGGGGACTCCCCTGAGGGGGAAGGAAGTTGCCCCGACAAACGCTGTCTCGCTCTACGGGAGAAGAGATAGGTTCTCTGGTGAGTGGAGTTAATCACCCTACACCAGGCCAAGGGTGACAACCGGGAAAGACATAGCCATGCCGCCCGCCTAGTGCAGATCACTGTCCCTACGACCCTGGTAGCTACCTCGCTGGCATCATACGATGCCTTCGCTTGGTGCCTTGCTTGCTCCAGGCCACATGCAGAGAGTGCGATGGCTTGTTTGGTTTGCTACGTGTCAGGCAAAGAGGCTAGGAGCCAACCTAGCCTGGACCACAAGAACCTGTCATAGGATGCATAATGGGCCTGATGTGCTGCAATGGAGAGCAGCAACCGTGCTGAGTAGAATGTTCTCCTCCCCCAGAAGTCAAAATCCAAGGAGTCTTGATCTGGGGGCCGGTCACGGTGGAGGGCGGGAAGCCCATCAGGAGTGTAGAGCTGCATCAATCCTGACTGAGGATGAGGCATGGAACCTGGAGACTCCAAGGGGGCACAATACCACTGGCAGAGATCCCTAGGGGCCGGAACTCCGAAGAAAGGTCTCTGCCAAGAATGCAACAACGCCTCCCAAAAGGAAGCAGGCCGGAGGGCACCACAAGGGTGTCCCCGCTGAAGTCGCCTAGAAAGGCGTGCACCGAGTGCTCTGGATTGCTTTGAATGGGAGGGATGACGTGCAGGTCCTCCAACATCCTCACATGGAATCGCTGATACTCCGCAAGATCAGCAGCTGGGGAGATATGGACAGAAGGCTCCTCTCCCCCAGAAGAGGGGGATGAGGAGTTAGAGGACCTCAACTGTTCAGAGGGTGGCTGCTCGGGGGGAGGTTGAAAAACCTGACAGTCCATTGCCCTGACATAAGCGGGGAATCGAGCAGCCATGGGCCTGAACTGCTCCCAGGAGAGAGGCCCACTAGGACCAAGGATGCCTGGGAGCACCGGAGAATGTGGCAGAGGAATAGGTGCAGAGCCGAGAAGAGAAATTGGCTGACTTCCGCCTGGGCTAGGGAGCGCACCAAGAGCACCGGCAGAAGAAGGTGCTCTGGAAGACGCCACAGCCGACAGCTGAACAACCATTTCGGAACTGCCTTGGCTGCACCAGGAAGAATCACCCCTGTGAGGTGACCGGGGCCGTGTAGGTCCAGAAGGACGGTCCCCTACCTCCAAAGAACAAGGCCCTCTCAAAGAAACAGAAGGGGAAGAGCGGAGATCTGCACTACAGCTTCTCCCAGAGCCCGGGTGGACTCCAGAAAAAGGCCGCCGCACAGAGTCCATGCCCCTCGACCCCTCAGAATCCGGGAGCGCCCTCCTCGAGAGAGAGCCAGCCTAGGCAACTGACAGCTCTGGTCGGCCCCCAAAGGGGCTATCCAGGGCGCAGCACCCTCCCCTCAAGTGGGTGCTCTGATCGGCCCCAAAGTTGGGCGATCTAAGCACACCACCTGAGGGAGTACCACCGCTGAGGGGTCAGAGAACCCTCAGAGGCCGGGCTGCAGTGCAATGGTGGCCTGCACCGCTGCCTGCTGGTCAGAACCCCTGACCCCAGCCATGGCAGTCTCTGCCCACTCCTCACGGGGGGGCTGACTCCGGCCTGTCGAGGACACTACGAGGGTGCCCACACCAGCAGCTAACTCCAAGGAGCCAGACTGCCCGTCTGACTCAGAGTCTGACTCCTTCTCTGAAGAAGTGGAGATCGAAGCCCTGTGCCAAACAGTTGGCGGGTGCCTGCTGCCATCTCGACCAAACAGGGCACCAGAAACAGAGACCGTACCCGTGTCGGTACCAGTGTCCTCCACAGCACCGCGAACAGTGGCAGAAGAAGACATGGCTCCAACCAGGGCAGCAGTCTCCGAGCCAGTAGCTGACACGGCGCCGTCCCACCCCACGGCACCGCGAGCGGCGCCGACAATGGCTCCAACAGCGCTCTCGGTGCCGACATCCGAAACCCTCACGGCGCCGTGCCCATGCCCAAAACTGCGAATGGTTCCGGAACTGGACACGGCGCCGTGCTCAACCTCGGCGCCGTGGACAGCGCCAAGATGAGAAATGCTCAGAGATGGTACCGCAGAACCTCCCACAGTGCCGCTAGCACCATCAGCTCATGAATGGTGCTGACAAGCTCACGGCGATTGATTGACCGGCTCAGGCGAGCGACTCCGTCAGGGCTCACAGTGCCGCGGCACTGAGGCCAAGACTGCGTGGACGGCACTGGCCCGGCCTTCCAAGCCGCTGGGTCCGACACCGGGAGCCTTCACCCCCAAAGGGGCCATTGCCAAAACGGTGCCTCCCGTCCGTCTCCCGGAGGAAACGGACTGGGCCTCCTGCACCGTGGGAGAAGCCTTGGACACGACTCTGCTACAAGAGGCCGAGGCTCCCTCCTCCTTGGTCCGTACAGTACCGGGAGGGGACCTGGAGAAAAGGCCGAGAGAACACGGCTTGGCCCGATGAGTGCGCACCTGACCCCTGAAAGTTGGCGGCGCTCGCCCCACTTTCCATGCGTGTTGCTCGATGACCCAGTGGTCCATGGAGAAACAGGCATCGTACGAATCCATGTCGTGAAGCGGGCCAAGACACGTAAGGCAACGGTCGTGCTGGTTGGTGACTGAGTATTTTCGGCCGCATGGGGGGCCGTCCTGTCTTTGAAGATTTCTTGCCCTCTGACCGAGACATGACCTACGGAGAAAAAAAAACACCAAACAAGACTCGACGTCGCAAAATAACAAAGAAATGGAAAGATCTTACCGGGCGACAGAGTGTGGCGAACAGAACCGGCAAGAGGGAGCCGATGGACTGCGGCACAGAGAAATATGACACGGGGTTGACAAGTAACTGCAAAGCAGGTAGGCCTCAGATTCTTCAAAGCTCTCACGAGGTGACCTCTATGGCAGGAGGGCGGAGTCAACAGCACATAACAGCCAACCCACGAGCGCCACGCAAAGCGTCGGCCTCGAGGGTGGCGCCAATGCTGCGTCGACTCCGCCCATCCAAAAAAAAAAAAAAAAAGAAGCTCCCGCAGGGTCATGACCACCGGCCAATAACCCAAATGTGATGAATGGTGAAGACTGACACAGATAAAATCTTCACTGTACAATGAACCTGATCAGCCAGCGAGAAGACCAGGTCGAGCATGTGGCCATGGTGATGCGTCGCAGAAGTAATGACTTGTGTCAGGCAAAGTGATGACATCAACTGGAGGAGGTCATACCCAAATTATGAGAATTCGTCGTTGGCCCAGGCGTTGAAGTCCCCCAGAATGAAACATTTGGGGGACTCCAACACCTCGCTGACGACAAAGTCCGCGTCCTCCTGCAGGAAGTCTCCCCCCCAACCCCGGAGGGCGGTAGATGAGGAGAATCCTGCAGCCCTCACCTGGACCCCCACACACTACCACACACTCAAAAGACCTGGTCGATCCCACTGGGTTCACAGTGAAGCCCAAGTCAGATATAAAACACATGGCCACACCCCCACCTCTGCATTCCCTCCTATGGAGAACTCAAGAGGGGTCAGCTGCCTCCAATACTGGTCAAGCACAGTCACCCAACCAGGTCTCCGTAATGCAAGCCAGGTCAACACAGGAAATCAAGTCTACCATAACTGCAGTCTTGTTCCTCACTGACCTGGCACTGCACAGAACAGCCTGAAGTGGACTGGTAGGCACTGCCAGTCCCCCCCAGCTACCTGCCCACTTGGTCTGGTAGGAACTCTGGAGACGGAGATCAAACATGTCTGATCTGTCTCTAGGCTCTGCCTAATCACAGGGCATCTCCTATACACGATGACCCCAATACCACTCACTTCTGCTGCGCCTGCTGCACCCTGCCGGCGCCGGCCTGCATGTACCCTTGTGATACTAACCTTCCTGCAGCGTAGTGCTGCAGTAGCTGACACTGGGAGGTCGGAAAAGGGGTGCAGGCCACGCAGCAGCATATGTTACGAGTGAGAGGCCAAGGCTCCGGCATATCCTGATGCAGACCAAACTCTGTACCCTACACTTTAAAATTCCAACTTTTTTTTTTTTTTTTTTACCAGGAGAGAGACACTAAGCTGAAAGCTTGTTTACAGGTGCGACCTGGGAGCACAAGGAAGTTAAGTGACTTGCTCAGGGTCACACAGTATGCAAGTGGGGGCTGTGGGATTCAAACCCAGGTCTCCAGGTTTGCAGCTCAGAGCCTTAAACCACTGCACTATACTGCCTTAAACTATCCTTGGCCTGGCAGGAAAATTAATACAACTAACTAAAATAACAAACATCCAACACATCCACCTTAATACAGAACAATATTATCCACTCACACTCCCCACCTACACACACCCAACCCAAATCAACAGAAATTTCCCAGCCCACCAAAGCCACCCCCCCCCCAAAAAAACTCCCACCTTCAAACAATAAATTAAAATAATAAATAGGACCAGAACTTTAGTTTGCAGGAGAGACCAAAACCAGTGCTACAAAATGGAGTAACGATTACAGCTCCTTCTCGGACAAACGTCCAAAGTCTATTGCTGAGTTAGAAATAAAATAAGAGGGATTACAAAATAATTTATTTATACCATAGTACTTGACCAAGAGCGGTTTCAGAATCTCTGATAAACTGTAAGTTCAAGTGTGCTCCAAGCTTCTACATCCCAACTTCAGTAAAGTCGCTATTTTAAATGCACCAGATTTATATAAGCCCCACATTTGGTTCCATAGCCCAAATCAAAACCAAACAAAGAAAACAGAAAGTCTGTGGCAACTGATTTTTACTTTACAGGGTATGAAGATACAGTCAATGACTTCAAGTTATCTGAGGTATTGCTACACTATCTATACAGAACCAAATGTGGTGGAAAAACAGAGTACAGCAATAGGCAGCCCAGCCCAACCTGCACCTTTTATGTGGAAAAGAAACAAATCTGTTTATACAAGACCAAACTTGTTGGGAAATAGGGTAAAAAGGAAGAAAGAAACCTCTAACTTAGCCAACCTCACTCAGGATTAAAAAAAAATCAATAAAAAAAACACATTAATGGGAGAGGCCATTTCCAGCCAGGACCAAAACAGCAAAGAAATAGATTGGAAAGACATCTCACTACCGACCAGATAATAAGCGAGGAACTATTTCTTTATAATCACAAAGTAAAACCAGAAAGCATTCCAATCTTTTAGAGAAAATTTCTCCTTCTTCATGGAAATCTAGTATTAATCTATAAAGTTAGAAATTATGTATTTTACATTTACTTACGATATTTATAACATATTATATGCAAACTGGAGCAGACCGGTGATATTAGATACATATTGTAATCAAGTTTTGTAACACGGCATTATGGACAGCCGTGCCAGGGAGCCCCGCGATAGGCGCAACGCCGTCACGTGGTGCAGGAGCAACACGGCATTGTGAGCCGATAATGCCGTGTTGGTGTTGTGGGAAGCGCGGGCACGAGCCCAACTCTGCATTATTTCTCATAATGCCATGTTGCTCTTGCGTGTTCCCAAGTCCAACACGGCGTTATCGTCTCATAATGCCGTGTTGCTCCTGCAGTGGCCACGACAGCCACTGGGTCGTAAGTGGCGCTGTGCCGGCCGGGGGTTAGCGAGAGAAACCGGGGATGGAGCCAGCGAGCAGCGAAACTGTGCCGCAGGAATGCAGGACACACATAGGGAGAGAAAGGTAGGGAGCCCTAGACCTTGTCCGTCGTTACAAGCATTATCATCGCTAGCGTCGGGCTCTACCGTGATTACTGCTCGCTGGGGTCGAACCTTGGGCTTCACGCGCAACAACGCCCCCCCAGCGGGCATTAATCACCGGTAGAGCCCTCCTCTGCCGGTGATTAATGCTTACGTAGCTACTTGGAGTACTGGCTCTAAGTGAAGGTCGTGCTTTTAGGTCTGTATGACAATAAAATAGATGCTGATCTCTAGCACCATAGATGTAGCTACATGGAATCATTTAGTAAATATATTTATTAGACACAGAAAAAATATATAGTTTGAATTCGATGGCCAGTAACTTACAGTGCTTCGGCAAACAGTTTGGCAGCAGTTATTGAGTCTGTGCACAAAGCAAGTTACGTAAAACACAGTTTATACAGCTCTCAAACCTGTGTTTCAACAGTATATAACTAGCAGCAAAGTGCCTCTGGGGCCAGCTATGCCCAACAGCTGTTTGGAAAAAAATAAGCTTTGTATTTGGTCAGGCAGGGTGCTCCATAATTCAGCCACAGGTGCATTCACATGCAGGCAGCGTTTGGTGCATTATCACTTGTTTTTATAATCAATTAACATATTTGCAAAAGCATAATGTCATAATGTATTTAAGAGCACATGTGACCAGAACCCTCCCCCCAAAAAACTGTTTAGATGAGAATGTGCATGCAGGGTGTTGTCTGTCTTTTACATTTGTTTTATCTGCCACTTCTTCTGGGCTCACCTGACAGACAGCACCTTTAAGCTTTGGGATCTGCACCTGCCACATAATTCATGAACACAGTTTTAGTGTTCACCTGTTAAATGTACAATATTTTTTTATTTATTTAGTTTTTATTGACCGGGTAAGTGCACTAGACAAATCCTGCCTATTTTCAGGCACGACCCGGGGGAAGGGGATATAGATGAATTCCAACTGACCTTGAACCAGATTAAGCTGTTGGTGGTATTTTTAGTGAATGAGGGAAATTTGGCCAGGACACCGGGGAAATTCCCCTACTCTTTTCGATAAGTGCCATGGGATCTTTAACATCCACCTGAACTACCACCAATCCAGGCAGATGGGACCTCGGTTTAACGTCTCATCCGAAAGACAGTACCTCAGAAGTGCAGCACCCCTCTCATGCTGCACTACAGTGTCAGTACTGGGATATTAACCCATGTGCCAGATATGGGAACTGAACCCACAGCCCTCTGATCTCCCGGCCTCAGAGGCTAGTGTGCTACCTACTGAGCCACTGACACTGGCAAGTATGACTAAAAGGCATTAAGAGACTCTGGAACAACTGCATAATGATGAAGATGATGTCTGCAGCTTATGAACACCACTGATTTAGGTGCATTCTTAGCTCTCTGCCTTCAGCGTATGGAAGTATTTAACCCGATTCTTACAAATAAATCCCTGCCTGAGAACGGTGGGAGAACCAGGTCCACGCTGCGTAAAACATTTGCAATATGGAAAAAATCCTTGAGTTATCACAACCTACGTGAAGAATCAGAGGGTAAAAGGATCTGTCTGTCAGTGGTCTATTCTTTGCTATCCATTTCAGGTACTTTAGCCACCTGAGTGATGGTGATAGCCTGTGCCTTTAAGAAACTTAAGATGACTAGCACTGCCTTAATTATTAATGGGCGAGTTGCTGATCTCCTAGCCTTGCCTTTTGGATGCCCAAGAATCTATGCTGATAGCACAGCACATATCTATACCATGCATTTATGGAAGGGCTGCTTTTTCTTTTGATTACTGCTTCACTGGTTTCTCATTCCTTGATTGTTGCCAACCGCAATGCTTGATAGGTTGTAGGCACTTTGGTTATCAGTACATAGGCTATGTACTGATAACGAAGGTGCTTACAACCTATCAAGCAATCTATCAGAAAAGAAACACGGAATGGATGATTTCCTTATCCTGGGTGATACCTTCAGTTGTGATGCCAGGCATCCCCTGAAATGTATCCAAACTGTGTGTGTCTGAAGCGCATCGACTTTCTTCGTAGAGTATACCAATGCCTCACATTTTCTGCTTGAATGGTACACTTACCTGCACTTGTGCCTAGGTGATGGATTCTGGCAACAGATTCTAATGGGAGGGTTGGCAGCAGGCAGTCAGCGAAACAGACCGGAGGCAGTGTATCAGACAGAGCCGAATTTCTGGTGGGGGTGGGGCGCAAGCTGCAGTATGGATGGAGCAGTCCTGCAAATGGGTCAGCAGCAGGCAGAGGCAGTCTCAGTCTAATGGATCTGCAGCACTATCGGGTAGAGCGGAATTTTTTTTGGGGCAAGGCAGCAGTTAAGACCGAGCAGTCCTGGAAAAGGGTCAGCAGCAGGCAAAGACAGTCAGCAAATGGGACTGGTGGCACTGTAGCAAACTGAGCGGAATTTCAGAGGTAAAGCAATCAATGCAACACTATGGACCGAGCAGTCCTGAGGCCAATTCTTATAAACCTTGGGACTGCTATCATGCTTGCGGGAATATAAAGAAGCCATTCCTCAAGCCAAGGATTGGTCCGGCTTCCAGTGTCCACACAAGACTGTGCACATGAAACACACGAGTGGAGTACTGGACCAATCCCTGTATTAACAGGGCTGTAAATTTTGGGCTCTGTTAGCTGAAGCCAACACAGACTGTCACTGACCAGCGCTGACCCCTGTTACTTTTACAACATGCAGTTGGTATGTGGCTTCCCCCACGTAAGTGTCTGTTGCTTATCTTTGTATTACGTGGGGGAAGATTAGAAGACATACCAGCTCAATTCATTCAGTTTCACTCACCACTTTCAAATCACAGGGGTGGCGTGCACCCCCGCTCATGAAAGGGTGTGGCGCGCGCGAGAGTGTGCGTTAATGCACAAGTCCACCACTGCTCATAGTCACTACAGCTCCTTCAATAATGCAGTACCAAAATTACTACCCTGATCAGTAATAATCCCTTTAGGTATGCCCACCCTGCTGAAAATTTTGGCAAGCTCTGCTGCCACTTTTGGGGCTGTGACAGTGCGCACTAGAACTGCCTCTGGGTGTTGAGTAGCATAAGTTACATACTACTTAAATTAATCGATTACCATTTTTACTTTTGTCTAAGGAGCCAACCACATCCACTGCAATTCTCTCAAAAGCCACATGTACCAAGGGTAGGGGTACCAAGGGTCCCTTGTCTTTTTTAGTCACTGGGGCTACTTTCTGACATTCAGCACAAGAACTGCAATAAATAGCAACACCTTAATGAATTCCAGGCCAGTAAGATCTGCACAGCAATCTGTCAAGGGTGCGATCCCTCCCAGAGTGACTAGCCATAGGACTATCATGTGCTATCTGTAAAATGTCTGCTCTATACTTCTTTGGTATGGCCAATTGTTCTGTCTGTTCCTGCATCTGAGGATTAGGCCAAACTCTGTACAGTAACTCAAACTTTTTTTTGTTTATTCTTTTTATCCCCCCAGTCGGCCACTCCCTCAGGCAGCCTAGACCCCGACTGCCACCAAACTCCCCCTGTCACCGTCCCCATGTCTGCAGACACCCCGTCAACCTGACGTATCCCTTTGTCAGGGGGCCCCTTCCCGTGGTTACGACCAGTGGGGGAGACTTGCCCATTGGTACTCCATTTTTCTCAGGCCTGGCAGTGATCAACTCAGACTACCTCTCGGATTTGCAGTGCATGGGGAGGCTGGCTGCAGTCGTCCCACTGGCCATTTTTCTTTTTTACCCTGCCCTCCGATTATAGCCGCACGCCCGCGGTGTCCTGGCTGAGCACACCTTCGGTGCATGGTCACCCACACTGCAAACATGTGCCGCCACAACGGACAGCCAGGAGCCACACCGAGAAGTGCAGGCTCAGTCCCCCAACAGGAGGAAAGCATCCCAAGCGACGATCTGAACCTCTTCCCACTGGCCTCCTCGGCCCAGTCGCCCTAAGGTGGAACTGGTTCCAGCGTGCCAGGCAATCCCTCATCGCCTGGTGCCTTGAAGCTGGCTAACCCATTACATTTTTTTTAAAACATTGGTTCACCCTGTTTTTGTTTCACCCCACCTGCTTAAAATAACCATGGAGAGAAGCATTGTTAGTTTACTCTGAAATAAAATCACCATCAGTTAGTTTAGTTTAAGCATTTTCATACATCAGCCCCTTATGTCCATCTCTTTCGTTGCCACTGTTTTTTCACATGTCTTCTTTCTTTCCTGGACTTCCAGATCTAGGAGCTGTGCTCAAACAAGTCCAAACAAAATCATCAAAATGACAAGAGTCCCCAGTGTCTGAGATTTTCTTTGCCTGTGCTCTTATAACTACAGCTACTGACACAGCAGGATTTACTCCCTCTGTGATTAACGTCACAAATCCTGGAATGTCATTTCCAATAATCATAGCAACAGGGAACTTTAGCACTACCCTCACTTTCATTTGGTGTGACACCCCATTAATATTCAAAGTCACTTGGGTGGTGGGATAGTATCACGTCCTCGTGGATGAAGATGACCCCAATATCTGGTCTTTTTGCACAGTGTTTTCTCAGCACTTCAGCACACACAGGGTCTGTCTGCTCTCAGAATCAATAAGTCCTTTCACAGTCTTATCTCACACCTTGACAGCTGTTACTGTAAATACTTGCCCCAATTTTCTAAGGACAAATCTGCTCCAGTGTTACCCTCCTTATTTTTATGGCAGTTTCTTGCAATATGGCCTGGCTTATTACAGTTACAGCAAACAAAGTCTTTGGGTGCAGATGTTTTTAACCCCACCAGAGTTCTTATCGGACCTGGAGTTAAAATCGGGGAAAAAGAGGGTCTTACTCATCCTTGGCTGTTAATTTGCTGCTGCAGTGTCTGTCTGGTCATCTGACAGTTCTCAGCCAAAGAAACCACCATTTCCCCACTTTCTGGTCAGTGTTCTTCTACCCCAAAGCTGCACATCTGTGGAAAGGGTGTTGATGAATTGCTCCATTGGAAATATGCTGATGATCTTAAGGACTGGTTTGCCCTCTGGTTGAAGCCATTTAATGAGGAATTGTCCAAGTCGGGTGATGGCTTCTCGAGGATTGTCGACTGAGTGGAACTTCAGGGACTGGAATCTTTGCCTGTAGGTCTGTCCTGAGATGACATATCCTTTCAGGATTTCTCTTTTCACAAGGTCATAGTTTTCTGAGTGTGCAATGTCCATATTGCTGTAGGCAAGTTGGGCTTTACCCATCAGTTAAGGTACCAGCCTGACTGCCCACTGCTGCTTTGGCCACTGGTAGGCTGCGACAACCCTTTCAAAAGTTGTTGGGTATTCTTCAGTATCATTCGAGGGACACAGCTTTGCAAGTTTAATGTCTTTAAAGTTGTTTGTGTTTTGTTGCTCTGCTGGCCCTGTGTCAGATCCTCCAGCTTTGATAGCTTACAGGGCATCCAACCACCGCTGCTCTTGTTGCAACATCGCTTCTCTGTTACTCCTGTCACTGCATCTCTTCTTTCCTCTGCTTCTCCATCTCTCTTTGTTGTATAGCCCATCATTTGAAAAAGGCAGACATGTTTTCAGATTCTGTCCTTCCATGTGCTTATCCTTCCATCACTGGTGCCAGCTATACAGTTTCAGGCTAGACTTTTGTCTCTGCAAGTTTGGCTGCCATTCTAGCAGTAATCACCCCTGGGCTTGCTTTGCAGGATCCATACCTTTCTGCTTCCCTGGTACCAGGTCTAGTACCCACGCACAAAACTCCTGGCTTAGAGTGTGCACGGTGTAAATCTCAGCTAGTCTGACACCACCTGTCATTAAGGCCAAGGTCAGGAAGCATAGGTAAACCACAAGCAGTTATAAAATTCATAAGTAGCGTTTTTATGATCAATAAAATACAAAACATAAAATTGTGCAGGATAGCTCTTATACAGGCAGTCCAAACAAAACAAAGTATTTCCTCTAAGGATATCTCTAATTCTAAATTTCAGTCTCTCTCCCAACAAAAGACGGTTCTCTTTTTTTTTTATAAGAAGTTTTTGCCTAGCAACTAATTTCTGCATCCTGAGCTCATGAAAGTAATCCTGTTTCTCACAAAACGTATCAGAACTTTGTCAGTTTCTTTCCTGGCAGGTGCAACAAAAGAAAACATTGTGTCCGAGAACTGGCCTTCTGCTGACAGTTTTGCAAACAAGTCTCAGGAGGTCAAACTGCATCTCAAGGTTAACCCCCTGAGTTCCAAATAGCTTTCTGCAATCATTTCAACAATATAACTATATACATTTTCAAACCACAGAACCCAGTTTCACATAAAGATCCACATATATTTTTATAACCACAGATAAGCAAGGGGAAGATATGATAGAAATGGCAAGAAACAGCAAGTGAAGGTAGGAAGATAGCGGGAGGTGGGAATCATGAGACTGTCAGAGTGATCAGTTCCTAGGTCTCACAAGAAAATCTGAAACACAAGAGACAGAAAAGAAGAGGACAGAACAGATCCTTGCTTTTAACAAATGGGACAAGGTCTTATTCAACCCTGTCAAGGGGGAAGGGGATCAATAGAGGAACAGAAAGGAGCTCTAGGGTCTGTCCTACCTGAACTACTTCAAAGACCCCAGCATCAGTTGTAATCTCTCTTCATTTCTGTGAGAAGAGGGAGATGTAGCCTCCCATCAGACTTCCTGGAGTAGAGAGGCTAGAGGAAGGGAAGAGGAATCAGAAAGCACTGGGGGTGGCAGGGGTGCCAGTAATGGTTTGACCTTTTGTAAGTCTAGCATGACATCGGATGGCAGGTTTGTGGCCTGGAACTGTGAAGGTTAAGGTTGCTGAGGGCCGCATCCCTAACCAGTGGAATAGTCACAGCCTGGATGTGCAGAGGGCTTGTGAAAAAAGCCTCTGCCCTGATCATGGGGCTTTGGGTTCAGACAGAGTAGAGGCCTCAGGAATAACTTTGAGGACTCCAGGCCCCGCAGCACATTCTCCATATCAGATCCAAATAATGGTTTCCAACTGAATGTGGCACTGAGAACCAACTGTTGTACATCAGAGGCAAAACCTGCAACATGCAGCCAGGAATGGTGGCACAGGCAGATACTGGAAGCAAAAGCACAGGCAGCAGCATCTGAGGCATTATAAGCAGATCTGAGCAGATGTATGTATGTATGTATACATTTTATTTGTTCAATCATAAAAAGATCATTACAAAACAATTGGTTCCAGTAGACAAAAAATAGACAATACATTTTACATTTATAATCACATATGTTTTGTGCAAAACAGCAAATAGTTCTAGCAGCATTTAAGCAGGAGAATTAACTCCGAGTGGTACATATTATCCAGTTCCTTATTTTCTGTATATTACATAAAAAGAGAGCAGTATTTCTAATTGTACAACCATCCTCTGTAACAAAAAGTGTCCTTAATATTATCTCGTTTGAACAGTCTGTAAAGGAGACAAGAATAGGGCCCAGCCATCTCTGTCTGGCTGCCCTATACCGCTGACATTTCAAGACTATGTGTTCCAAATCTTCCTTCTCATTGCTACCACAAAAACAGTAAGTGCACTCTTGGTCATAGTTCTTATTAAACCTACACACAAGAACATTAGACAAGAAAAAAAACAATCTGGAATCTTGCATAAGTCCGACGCATCTTAGGATACTCTAGGTATTCTAAGTAATAACGAAAGTAATGATAATCATTTCTAGTATACCAGATTGCAAATTTTGATTCCTGTATATACTGTAAATCATAGACCCTATACTTCTCAATAATCAGATGCTTAAGACGTGGACCATAGCTCTCAGAAATACAGATTCGTTGAGTTGTCTGTTCAAACAAATACAAAAGATCAACTTATTTCAATACATCTTTAACCAAGGACAACCACTTAGATTTTTTGCAGTCCAGAAGTTCCCATTGCACTTCTTCAAGTAAACATTTTTTGCATAACGTTGGTCTGGTAGAAAATTAAGCCTGATCCAAAAGTTAACTATACGGGACTCGGCTAAAGCAGTTAAATTGGAAAGACCCCGTTCGGCCCTAACAAAATGGTCAGGAGTTGTTTTAGGAAAACTAATGGCTCGTCTAAGCACTCGTATCGCTGGTTTTTCCAGCTTAGTGATATATTTACGGTCCCATATCTCACGACCATAAAGAACTTGAGAATTGTATTTGGCCTTAGTAGTCCTTAAAAGGGGAACAAGTGAGTTACCACCATATTTGTAGTTAAAGCTGCTCAGAGCAGCAATGGTGTTCTCAGTTTTCACTGAGATACTCTCACAATGCTTGTTCTACTTAAAGGAAGCAGATACCACAATTCCCAAATACTGGTATTCATTCACAAATTCCATCTTTTCAGGCTTTATAAACCAATTAAATTTACAAGTAGTGCCACCTAATATCATAGCCTTTGATTTATTCATATTTATTCTAAGAAAGTTCTGATCTGCAAAAATAGCAAACCCATCAAGCTTTGTCTGAAGTCCCTTTAGAGTCAATGACAACAGTAAAAAATAGACAGCATAAGCAAGAATTCCACATATATCCCTTCCTATTTTTGGAGACTCAGCATTTAATTCATTTATACTTTCTAGGAAGCTGTTTATGTAAATTGAAAAAAAGCGAGGGAGCAAGAATGCAGCCCTGTCTCACACCACAACTGGTATCAAAACGTTCAGTTAATCTCCCCCCACTATTTCTAACCTGAGCCCAAGTATTGGTATATAACAGTTTGATTGCATTAATAAGAGCAGGATCAATTCCCTCACTTCTCATAGTACACCACAATAGTTCTGTATTTATGGTATCAAAAGCTGACGAAAAGTTGATAAATGCCAAGTATAACATAGAAACACAGAATTTAACAGCAGATAAGGACCGCTTGGCCCACCCAGTCTGCCCATTTCCCTACCTAATGGATAAGCTGCAGATCCTAGTTAACCAGCAGCCTACTTCTTTCTACCCCCACCCACTAGAAATGAAAATTACGTACCTACCGTAATTCTTGATCTTCTTGGACGAGTCTCCACCACTCATTCACACTAGTGGGATCTGCGCCGGAGGCACTAGGACCCATCGGAAGCAAACTTTTGCTGGAGGGTCAAGGCGAGATGGCGCCATGAGAGGCATGGCGCCATGGAGCAGGCTCGCGCAAGGGTAATGACCATCTTGCACGACCTCCAACCGCCTCAGTACCTTTTTGCCAAGGAGGTGCAGCGCAACTAACGAAAGAGTAAACCTAACTCACAAAACGGACACAAGATAGTCCGGACGACCCTGTAAGAAGGGTCAGCAAAGAAATCTTCACGCCTAAAGATTTGAGGGAGTGAAGACCAACACAGCGTGAGCTCGGGGATGGAGGGAGGGTAGAATGAGTGGTGGAGACTCGTCCAAGAAGATCAAGAATTACGGTAGGTGTAATTTTCATATCTTCCTGGACATAAGTCTCCACCACTCATTCACACTAGTGGGAGAGTACCAAGCTGATAATCCCCCAAAAGGGCGGCAGGGGAGCTAGAGCTCACACGTCTAGGACAGAAGTCCATTAAGGATGGTTCTGCCAAAGGCGGAATGACGCCTGGCATGAACATCCAGTGCATAATGCTTAACGAAGGTATGCACTGAGTCTAGGTGGCGGCATTGCAGATATCTGCACTGGAACATTGCGCACTTCGCTAGGGATGCCATGATCACTCTAGTAGAGTGAGCGTCACTCTACCTTCCAATTTAACCTGTGCCATGGAATAGCAATGTCGAAGACATGCCACTAACCATGATGAGATGCATCTGATAGCGTACAGGCTGACCCAGCCGGTCTCGCTGAAGGAAACAAACAATTGCTGAGTCTATGAAAATTCTTGGTTCTATCTAAGTAGAACTGCTAAGGCTCTCTTAACATCCAAGGAATGAAGAGACCGTTCTTCCTTCATTTTGGAAGTTCCAAGTAAGAGGGAAGCACCAGAGGTTGGTTTAGATGGAATTCTGACACAACCTTGGGAAGAAATTTAGGATGAGAACGAAGAACTACTTTGTCCTTATGGAACACAGCATACTGGAGGGTCCGTGAACAGGGCATGTATCTCAGAGACCCATGCGGCTGAGGTAATGGCCACTAGGAAGGCTGTCTTCCAGGTAAGAAATTTTAGCTCACAGGTAGCTAGGGTTCAAAGGCTTCGAAGAGTGAGCATGTCTAGCACAAGGTTAATGTCCCAGGCTGCATCGACGCCTAACAGGGGTCTGGTATGCACAATTCCCTTAAGAAATCTCTTTACCATAGGTAATTGAGCCAGAGACAAGGAAGAAACCGCTCATGGAACTAAATGGCACTAAGGTGAACTTTAACCGTGAGTACTGGAGACCTGAGTTTGATAGGTCCAAAAGGTACTCCAGAAGCTTGTCTGGAGGACAGGAAAAGGGATTCAAGAGGACTTTGCACACCAGAGAGAAAAGCGTTCCCACTTAGAAGCGTAGTTTTGGTAGCTGGCTTCCGAGCAGCCAGAAGGACATCTGAGACTCTACAGAGACGTTGAACCGGTTCACTTCTACCTCTTCAGGAGCCAAGCATGAAGGTGAAGTGACCTCAGGTTGGGATGGACCAACCCTGAGTCAAAAGATTGATTCTGAGGAAGTGGTCTCGGAGAGGCTGCCACATACTGTTGAGTAGAGGAAACCATAGTTGCCGAGGCCAGGAGGAGCAATGAGAATCATCTTGGTCCCCTGAGACTCGAACTGAGGAGAACTCTGAATTAAAGGAAGTGGTGGAAAGGCGAAGAAAGCGCTTTGTCCACCGTGATTCTGAACGATCCTGACAGAAAATGCCAGGCCCTGGATTTCTGGAGCAGAAGAGAGGCAGTTTTTATGCTGAGTGGGGATGCAAAAGGTCCAGGTCTGGAGTCCCCACTCTTCAACAGTGACCGAGCTACGGTTGGGTCGAGAGACCACTCGTGAGGGTCTGCCTCGTCCTGCTGAGGTGATCTGCTAAGTCATTTTGTACACCCGCAGATATACCGCTTGAATTAGAGACTTGTGCTCCAAGCACCACTCCCACACTCTCATTGCTTCCTGCAAAGGGGATAAGAGTGAGCACCGCTTGCTTGTTGATGTAATACATCACAGCCTTGTTGTCCGTTGAAGGAGAATGTTCTTGTGACAAAGAACATCCTTCAACGCTCGATTGCATAGAGGACCGCCTCATCTCCAGAACTTTTATGTGGAGCTGAGTTTCGAGCTGAGTCCATACACCTTGAGTGTGGAGAGAGACAGTGAGCTCCCCATCCCATTAGCGATGCGTCTGTGGTGATGGAGATCTGATGATCCAGAGGAGCAAAGGGGAATCCTTCCAGGAGATTGCTCTCTTGAGACCACCAGGTGAGAGACCTTTGTAGGGCTCCGCCACCTTGATGGGAAAAAGACTGGGGGTGAAAGGTCGGGTGACCACTGAGCGGAGAGCATCCATTGGGTGGTCCCCATGTGTAACCGAGCTAGTGCAGTGAACACTGAGGACGCCATGAGACCCAACATACGTTGCATCGAGAGAGCTGGACCGATCGGTTCTCCCGATGTAACGGGCCATCTGAAGGATGTCGAGTCTTCTGTCCTCTGGAAGGAAAGCCTTCATGAAGAGGTGTCCAGAAGAGTCCTTATGAAAAGGAGCCTGGGAGGGCTGCAGTTGTGACTTCTTCAGATTTAGCAGAACTCCCATGGACGTAAGAAGGCGAGAGGCCGCTTGAACGGCTTCCAGAGTCCCTTGGCTGGAAGGACTCGCTATGAGCCAATTGCCTAGGTAGAAACACCCGGAGTCCGGAAGCTTCCTGAGATGCGCTAAGCAGAACTGCACAACACTTTGTAAAAACTCAGGCGCCGAGGATAGCCCAAAAGGCAGGACTCTGAACGATAATGCTGACCCAGAGCTACAAACCTCAGGAATTTATGGATGGGTCGGGTGGATGGGGATATGCTGATAAGTCGCCTGCATATCCAGGGAGGCCAGCCAGTCGTGTGATGCAGCAAAGGTAACAGGGTACCTAGGAAATCATTCTGAATTTCTCCTGGGGAGGAATTTGTTCAACTTCTGAGGTCTAGAATGGGGCATCCCCAGATTTCTTTGGAACCAGAAAGTAATGGAGAACCCTGTGTTTCGCTGATGCGGGGCACCAGTTCTATTGCCCTGTTGTTTAGAAGGCCCTGGATCTCGGGGTGAGGTGGTCTGACTGAGAGGTCGACAACCTGGGTTGTCGCTTGGGAGGGCATCTGGGGTTTTCCAAAAGATTGAGAGAATAACCTCGCGAATTATCCGGCACCCATTTGTCCGAGGTTATAGACTTCACTGATTGTAGAAGTACATCAGACGACCTCCCACTGGAGGAGAAAGTCTCCATCTCGGCATGTGGATGGAACTGGGCCGGTAATTCATAAGGTAGGCTGGAGCTTTAGGTCCCTGCGCTTTCTGCTGCGCCTTCTTTTGAGGTTGGGCAGGTTGGCTTTTATGGAAGCTTCTCTGCCTCGCCCAAAGGACTGGTGACTATGAAACTGACGCTTGCTCACATGCCCCGAGAGGGTAGGCGGGTTCAGCCAACTTAATGGCCGACCTAGTCTTCTGAGTGGCCTCTAGGCTTGCTCTACCTGAGGCCCAAAAGATAGGAGCCATCAAAGGGCAACGCCATTACCTGCTGCTAAGCATCATTCGTAAGCCAGAAGCACGCAGCCAGGAATGGCCAACAGTGACAACACCTGCGTTGCTGAATGAGGCAGCGTTTTAAAGTCATCTATGCGTTTTGGACCTGTTGGTTATTGGACTCAATACCTCTGATAACGGTTAGAAGCAGCTCTGACTTGGAGTCGGAATCTGGAAGAGCTTCAACCATTCGTTTCATAGAGTGCCACAGGATATACTCATACTGAGAAAATAGCCTTGATAGCTGGCAATACGTATATTAAAGTGGAGGCAGCAAAGACTCTCTACCTAATGTATCAATTTTACGAGACTCTTTGTTAATAGGTCGAGCTGTAGTAGCTTGAGGAAGAACGACTTTGTCTTCTCTGCTAGGACTACAATAGGATCCGCAAAGGCTTGGGATGCCAAAATGGGACGATCCTTGGGAGCTGAATATTTCTTATCAATGGATTTAGCCAACTGAAGGAATAAGAGCAGGATTATTCCATACCATTTGAGACAGCGTCCTCAAGGAGGTTGAATCGAGGAGTCAAACCGTAGGGATCTCCTCAAGCATGAAGATACTGGAGTCTTAATATTTTCCCAGGATCGATGTCCTAGTCTGGAGAGAGAGTGGATCTCAGGTTCCTCAACAGAGATTTAAAGGATAGGTCCTCACCACAGGCTCTGAGCGTGAAGGATCCTGTTTCCTCCACTTCATCACCCAACCGAAGGTCTGGGTCAGGCTCAACATCATCTCCTGATAGTCCAGGAAGGACTGCTTGGACAGGAAAGGAGTGAAGATAGAGAAGAAGAAAGAGCAGATAGAAAGGGAGAGTCCCCAGGGCCCCGGCGCCTGGGAGGCTAAAGGAGTCGGGCGCCGCCGGAGGCACACGGGCGCCAAGAAGCACCTGGCACCGCAGCGGCACCGTAGCGCCCGGCAGCGCAGTGAGACCCGCCGCACCGCGGACGGCGCCGCAAGACCCAGCGCCGCGGACGGGCGCCAAGAAGGCCCGCGGGCGCCGACAAGCGCAGCGCACTCCCGGAGGCGCCGAGGACACCCCTGGAACCTGGAAAGGAAGAGAAGGGAAAACCAGGAGATAAGGGCATCGGTGTGGCCCCGCGCCGCAGCCATGTGAGGGGGAAACACCTAAGCACGGAGTCGCTGGCACCGAGGCGAGCGCCCACGACTAGGAAGGTCCAACCGCCTGCCTGATCGCCTGACGAGTCGAAGGCTCTGGGCAACCGAGCCAGGCAGAAGAACCAACCTCTGAGCCCATCGCCCATAAGAGCGCCCACTGATGAAACTGCTCATCTGGAGTCCTACCTATGGCGGGTGGGGCCATGTCGAAGACGGCGGAAACCGAAGTTGGCGACTCGGGGAGGAGACCGCAACTAGAACGATAAATGACCGCCGACCGAGACGTATCAGAGGGCGACCTCGAGTGATGCCTCTCTTTTTGACCTGTGGGTCAAGAAGAGCTCGAGGCCGAACGGTGCCGAGAATACGACTGCTTATTTTATGCCGCGGGGACCGCCCATCCCGGCATCGGACTGACCGTTGTCGGAACCCGCTGAGGAGAAGGGGCTGACCGACCCAGCCCGACTGACTGAACAGTTTACACGAAGTCTCCCTACCGCCACCTGACCTGCTCATGGTCGATCCGCCCAGTAGGCCGAGACTTCTTTACTATAAGTTAAATTCTAAAATATAACAGAAATAGAATAAAATTAGCTGATACTACTATCGAGATAGAATTACAAAAATAAACTGAAAACTATGCGCTAGTTTGAAGTTTGACTCTCGACAAGGCGAGCGTTACGTCACTGGAAGCGCACTCGACGGCGGGAAAAAGGAACTGAGGCGTGGAGGGTCGTCGCCAAGATGGTCATTACCGCTACAGCCACTGCTCGCGGGCGCCATGCCTCAAGGGCGCCATCTCACACAATCTCCAGCAAAGTTTGCTCCGAGCTGGTCCTAGTGCCTCGCGCAGATCCCACTAGTATGAATGAGTGGTGAGACTTATGTCCAGGAAGATTTGCCTATAGGCTGTCCCATGCATGCTTGAATTCAATCACTGTTTTGACTCCACAACCTCCTCGAAGGCCATTCCATGCATCCACAACCCTCTCTGTGAAAAATACTTTCTTAAATTACCTCTGAGCCGCCCGCATCTTCAAATTGTGCCCCTTGTTCTTGCACACCTCTTTTTGAAGAAGCTACCTCTTGGACTTTGTTGATTCCCTGAGGTACTTGAACGCTTCTATCATGTCCCCTCTCCCTCCTTTCCTCGAGGCTATACATATTAAGCTCCTTTAGTCTCTCTTCATATGTCTTCCAGTGCAGACCCTGCACCATTTTAGTTCCCCTCTTCTGGACAGCTTCCATCTTGTCTATGTCCTTGCGGAGATTGGGTCTTCAGAACTGCATACAGTACTCCAGATGGGGTCTCACCAGTTGTCTGTACAGAGGGATAACAACTTCCTGTTTTCTACTGGTGATGCCTCTCCCTATGCATCCCAGTATCCCCCCAGCCCTCCTTACTGCCCTCTCACATTGCTTGCCCACCTTTAAGTCATCTGATATGACTACCCCCAGGTCCCTTTCCATTTTTGTTGTTGTTAGTATCTCACCCCCATTGTGTACTCTTCTCCTGGGTTTTTGTTTCCCAGGTGCATTACCTTGCACTTCTTACATTAAATCTAAGCTGCCATACATTTGACCATTCCTCTAACCTTGCCAAGTCCCTTCTCATCCTTTCCACCCGCCTAGTGCATCAACTCTGTTGCAGATCTTTGTGTCATCTGCAAAGAGACATATTTTCCTTCCAGTCCTCTACAATGTCGCACAAAGACACTGAATAGGACCGGTCCTAATACTGAACCTCATGCACACCCACTAGTAACCCCCTTCTTCAGAGTGACTCCATTTACTATTACCCTCTGTGTCCTATTCTCCAGCCAATTCTTTACCCAGGCTATCTTCTTGGGACCCACTCCCAGGCTGGCTAACTTGTATATTAATCTTTTGTGTGGGACTGAGTCAAATGCCTTGCTAAAGTCTAGGTAGGCCATGTCCATAGCCCCTTCCTGATCTACTACTTTGGTCACCCAGTCAAAGAAATCTCTTAGATTTGTCTGGCATGACCTTCATTCTGTGAATCCATACTGCCTTGGGTCTTGTGCCCCTCTGGCCTCTAGGTACTCAACAATTCTTTCCTTCAGAAGGGATTCCATCATTTTCCCTATCAGTGAGGTTAAACTAACTGGTCTGTAGTTTCCCGCTTCTGCCCTGCTCCCACTTTTGTGAAGGGGAATCACATCTGCCCTCCTCCAGTCCTCAGGTACCACCCCATCCTCCCATGATTTGTTAAAGAGGGTAGTCAGTGGTGTCACTAGTTCTACCCTTAGTTCTTTTAGAATTCTGGGATGAATCCCATCAGGCCCCATTGCTTTGTCCACCTTCAGTTTTAAAGAGTTCTTTCAGAACCCTTTCTTCTGTAAATGGGCTGGTATCAGCTTCTGTATCCAGAGTGCTTCTATTGTTTGTTTTAGGTACCTCCCCCTCTTCATTTGTAAATACTGAGCAAAAATATTTGTTTAGTATCTCTGCCTTTTCACAGTCACCCTCTGCCCACCCCCTCCCTTTATTAAGCCTCACTGTCCCTCCCTTAGTCTTCCTTCGCTCCCTGATGTACCTAAAAAGGTTTTATCCCCCTTCTTAACTGAGTTGGCTATCTTTTCCTCAGTTTGGGCCTTTGCTGTTCTGACTGCCTTCCCAGCTTCCTTTTGCTTTAACTGATACAATTCTCTGTCCTGCTCTTTCTGTGATTCCTTGTACTTTCTAGATGCTTTCTTTTCTTGAACCTTCACTGCCACCTCCTTTGAGAACCATAGTGGTTTCTTACATCGTTTTGTTTTGTTTATTTGCTTCACACAAAGGCTTGTTACCTCTATGATGGCAGTTTTTATTATTCCCATTGTTCTTCCACCCTCCTTCCTGCCCATTTGCATAGTGCATTCCTTAGGCACGCACCATTTTGGCAAAGTCAGCCCTCCTGAAGTCCAGTACTTTTGCCTTTGTATGGCTTGACTCTATTCCTGTGTTTATTGTGAACCATACTGTTCAATGGTCGCTAGTTCCCAGATGGCTACCCACTTCTACATCTGTGATCCTCTCTACATCTCCATTTGAGAAGACCAGGTCTAAGATTGCTCCCTCTCGAGTGGGTTCCAGTACTAGTTGTCTAAGGCATGCCCCCTGTAGGGCATCTAGAATAACCCCACTCTTAGAAGTGGCTGCAACCAGCACTCCAGTTAACATCTGGCATTTCAGATCACCCATCAGCAATACCTCCCTTTATCTGCCATTCTAAGTATACTTATCATTTCTTGTCCATTTCCTCCCCCTGAGAGGGGTGTCTGTATACAACCCCTGTGCTGATTGTGGTGCCATTGCCTGCCTCCAAATTGACCCACAATGCTTCTTCTCCTCCCTGTTTACCCTTTTGTTCTGTTGCTTTGATTCCTTCTCTTATGTAGAGAGCTACTCCTCCTCCTCCTCTTTTTACCCTCCCTGTCCCTCCTGTGGATAGTGTATCCTGGTATGTTTACGTCCCAGTCATGGTTCTGTGTGTACCAGGTTTCTGTGACTGCCACGATATCCAGATGTTCCTCCTCCATCAAGGCCACTAATTCAGGAAGCTTGCTACCCAGACTACGGGCATTGGTACTCATTGCTCTCCATTTTTTGATGGCTTTACCTTCTGTAGCAGCATCGGGGGAGGCTGGGATTTTCCTGCTGCTTATCAGTGCCTCCCTCCTTGACTACTTTAAAAGCTTGCCAATGAAGCATTTAAACCGATTGCCCAAAAGACTTGTTCCCCTTCCTGGACAGATGCAGACCATCCTGCCAGTATAGGCTGGTGTCCCTCCAGGTGGAACCCCAGTCCCCAATGAAGCCAAACCCTGTGCTCCACACCATTTTTTCAACCATTCGTTAAACTGCATGGTGCAAAGTACCATCACCTCACCCATGCCACTGACAAGCAGCACCTCTGAGAAGGATACTGTGTGTGCTAATTGTCTTAAGCCCCACCCCAACTCTACAAAGTCCTTCTGCACTGCTCTAATCTCATGATGAGCCAAGTCATTTGTCCCTAGGTGGACAATGATGTCCAGCTCAGACTCGCGATGCAACTGTTCTTGTGATCCTAAGGATGCGTCTCTGTCCTCCAAGCCATGGCACCAGGCAGGCACCTTACTTCAGTTTTCCCTGCTCCCCAGTTCTATTCCCTAATAACTGAGTCCCCACCAGGAGCTGCTTCCTTTCCTGTGGTGCCTCTGCCTCCTTCCTGAGGGCCTCCCTTGTGACAGCTGCCTGCACCCTCCTTAGTCTCCTCTGAGGGTGCATCCATAGGGGAACTATGCTCCCCCAGAATGGTGTATGGATTATGGAGTGGAACAACTGACTGGGTGTGCCTCTGTTCCACCATCCTTACCCTCCCTGAGCCCACTGTGGTCCAACTGCTGTGCTTTCTTCGCAACCTCTGAGGTAGTGGCGGTGGCTCTGGTGCTCCCTGGATGGGGGAGGTTCCCTTGCTACTGTCCAGTGCAGCCTGAAGACTGGCAACTTCCTCCCTCAGGGCAGATAGTTGTCTGCAAACAGGGCAGCATCTCAGCCTCTAGAAAGACTCCCGGAAGACTGCTGCCCCACAGCCATTACATTGTACTACTCCCCACATAACTGTCTACCTTGTTTAGTTTTTTTTTTTGTGTGTGTGTCTGTGTGATTGGTGTGTTATATAGAAATATATGTATTTATATAATGTGTATGCTTATATTGTCAGTGCAGTGTGCTAGAGAGGATATGACAGTGATATGCACCTTGCCCTCTTGAGGAAATGATGTCAGAACCCAGGTATAAACTATTTCCAGGGTGGTGGGGTGAGGGTGGGAAGGGTTTGGGCCTAAACTGTGCCCTCACTAAACAATCAGCTAAAAGCTCTGACCTACCATCGATATGAGTGCCTTCCTGTCAGCAAGATGCCATATATAACAATTTGACAGAGAAAATACCCTGCTAATCAAACAGAGAAAAATCCAAACATTCAAGTCAGACACAGGTAAACGTCCCCAGCCCCAAAACAGCCTGGTGACCTGTGCTCTGATAACTTCTGACCTCTTAATTTTACATAGTTTTCTTGTAAATGCTGTAGTATATAAATGTTGTCAAGTGTCGAAAAAGACTCACGAAAGCCAGCTTGTCCCTGGGAAAAATCACCCAATTCTTGAATGTTCAAAACCAAACATTTAAGCAGAATTTTTTTTAGAGTATTTTTCCATAATATCAATTAAACTAATGGGGCGGTAGTTTGCTGGAAGCTCTCTATCGCCTTTCTTGAAAATGGGTACAATAACAGAACCCCTCCATGAATCAGGACTATGATTTTATTTTATACAAGTGTTATAAAAATCTACCAGAATCTCGACCCATTTATGTTTCAGGTGTTTATAAATTTCACTGGGAATTTGGTCGGGGTCCAGAGCCTTATTATTTTTTAAACTGTCTATTGCCTCACTCACTTCAGTACTGGTAATGATTTAGAGCTGTGGCATCATATTTAACTCAAATAAGGGAATAGATTTATGTGATGCTTGAAACAGAATCTGTGCGTAATAGTTACCAATCCCTATCCCCAATAGCACTCTCTATTTGATTTGTCGCCTGCTTACATCCATAGGCTACCAACTGCCAGAAAGTTTTATCATCTCTGGCTCTAATTACCTGGTTCATTTGTTGCCACTGATGTAAATAGTACTGTTTCTTTTTGTCAATTAATTTCCTATATTTGTTTCTTTAAACTTACCTGGTAAACAGAAACTAAATAAATCCTCAAAAGAGCTAGGTTGTTAACAATAGATGATTTCCTGTATTTCCTCAGCTGCATACTCAACAGGTGCTTCTGAGTTAAGCATTCATTATCAAACCAACCTTTCTGTTTTTTAATACATTTATTATTAGACACCTCTATATAGATGTTTTGTTGAATCATTTCCAGAATCTCCATCATATGTCTATTTTTAACTTCAAAATCTACAGTAGTGATTTTAGTGTATTTGTCAAAAAGTAATTCCAAGTTTGCACACAAGTTTTGATCAAAAATATTTGTCCAAATTAGTCTTTTCTTATTAGGAACCTCCACATTAACCTTATTGAAAGTTTACGGTGTTATTGGTTCAGTTCTAATTAATTCACTGTTTGCGGTCAAACAAACAGGATAATGGTCACTATCTGTCCTGGCATCAATTCTGAGTGATGACCAAATGTTCAGGGGACCTCTCCATAATGCTAAGTCTATAACTGATTCAGCCATGGCAGAATGGTACATAAATTCCCCATCTTCGTCACCACACAACCTACCATTTAAAGGGAATATGCCATTTAACTTAAGCATTTCAATTAACCTAGTTCCATTTCTATTTGTGACCAAATCTTTGGATCTCCTAATAAATTTTACAGCTTTGGGATACATATAACCTAATATTGTGTCATCAGGCAACCCATCATATTTACCAATTCTTGAATTAAGGTCTACAATCAATAAAAGATGGTCACCCTGAAAGTCTTTAGCGATTTTAGTAATTTGACCCTCTAGCTTATACCAAACTCCTATATCAAAAAATTCTGAGGACTTAGGTGGAATGTATATATTACATAGAATTATAGAGAAACCAAAAGCTGGCCCAGTGGTGCTGAGGGTTGAAGCGCTGGACGCCACAACTTGCACCATGCTGGCGATCTGGGTTCGGGAATGAGCCCGAGTTGCTGGGGGTCGGCAGGGGAGGGAAAGGATCGAGCATCCGGAGGACAGCTCTCCTCTCCTGGGAGGGGCAGGGGTCCCTATTCGGCACTCGGCTGACCTCTGGTGGAAGCCGGAGATACAGCAAGCGCCAGAGAAGCGTAGCGAAGGGGCGGGGAGTGGCAGACGTCGGTGAGGCCTTGATGTGAGGGCGCTGCCCACTCCCAGGGAAATTAAACCTTCAGCTCCAGCGGAGATGGAGAACCGGAGCTTGCCCATGATTTACAGCCACCCTCCTGACCGATGCCGCCAGAGAATTCCGGGGTGTTGGAGCCCACCCCGACCGGGGGACAAACCGAGGCTACATGGGCGAAGGAGGATTGACCAGGTAGGAGCAAACCGTAGTGGGATGACTCCTAGGTACTCCTGAAGAGACTGGAGTTGAGGGGAGAGAGGAGGGAAAAATAGAAAGTACCAAAAAAAAAAAAGAATTATAGAGAAACCATCTCCCAATATTCTTATAATTCCATACTGATTATTAAGCTTTATTTGAGAGCAGCTGTTGAAAATGTTTGCTTTAACATAAATAATCAGGCCCCCAGCTCTTCTTCCGAGATTAGATATTTTACTCCCTGGACTATGAAAGGTTTGATAACCATCCATATTAATATCATCATCATGTGCGTGCCAAGTTTCTTGTAGGCAAATCACAGAAAAACCAGACAGAAATTCAACAAATTCTATATCCATCAATTTGGCCCTAAACCCGGCAATATTCCATGACATAAAAGTCAAATGATTTAGTAAGTCCTTACAAGGCTGTCTTATTTGTCTATTGAGTACTGAGTCATTGGGGGGTTGGGGTCTGTAATTTTGGGGATTTGTCAGCCCACCAAATCTAAAAGTGGCTCAAATCTATTTTCAAGCCTCAGGTCAGATCAGCAACTTTTTTTTTTTGATCCTGCTGCGTTAGTTTGCCCATAGCATTTTGTACCGGTTTATTAGAAACTGAATTAATTTTAACAGATACAGAGCCATTAGAAATCACTGATGAATCAACAACATGGATTCCCATACTGTCAAGGAGCACTTCCTTAGCCATAATTCTTTCACTTACTTCCTTATTGTAACATAGCAGATCTACCTGGCAATCTTGATGCAAACTAGGATGTCTAAAAACATCCATAATTCCATTTCTTCCTAATCTAATCCAAATAATATTTGAGAGGAAGTTACAAAGTGAAAATCTGAGTTTATCTCTATTCTCTTTGTACATCAGTCTCAAACCAAATAATGGGAGTGAGACAGGACTGCATGCACCATCCCCCACCTCCTTTTGTTTATCATAACCATTCACTAACTCAGAATTTAGGTTTCCAAAGGACAACCCCTCTACATTTCTCCAAATATAGTACAAGTGCTCTTTTGTAACAACTGAAAACTTTAATTACTGTAGACACCTCACCAGATGATGTATCCCTGGTAAAGATAAGGTCCTTATCCTCCACAGAGAGACGCACAGTGCCTCTAAGGATGGAGAGTATCAGTCTCTTCAAGTGCTCCTCAGTCACATCAGCCTCCAGTTGTAAACCCACAATTCTGACGCAGCTTTTAAGATCAGGTATGCTCGAGGGTTTATCCTTACTATTGTCGGTAAATACCCTACTCTCATTAGATTCTTCTTGGCATGTTTTCTTTAGATCAGTTTCATCGTCATCCTGCTTACTAATTTGGACAATTTCAAACTCAGTAGATTGAACAGAACCATCAGGAAGTCCCTCTTTCACATCAATGGGTTCTACATCAGTTAAGTTATCAGTACAAGAGTCTTCAAGGGAAAACACCCTATCCTTTTTATTTCTGTATTTCTTTTTCCTCCTTTTATTTGTATTTTGTGGAGCAATAAAATCTTTACTATTAATATACTTTTGTTGTTTTCCCGATTTTCCAGCTTTTCTTCGTTTCCCTTTGTCTTTATTTAAGGTTTTTTTATTATTTCGCCTCTTCTGTTTTTCCTGGTTTGTTAACTTATCCTCACTATCAGGGGTTCAAAACTGTTGTCCTTGACTGTTAAGTAATCAGAACTGCTAATAACTACTGGACTACCTAAATCTTCTGCCATGTATCAGAGGAACGGAGGAAGAATCTCTAGGTGGGTAAATATTTTTCAGTGTTCTGATTATATCCTCCATCTTAGCTCCATTGGTAGCTAGTATTTATTTTCAGATTATCCAACTCTTCTCTCACCATCGCAAACTGCTCCATCAAAATTAAATTAGCTGCATGTTGATTCTTCATTATATCAATTAAATCTTGACTTAGCACTGTTGAATAATACTTCATTGAGGTCTTTGAAATCTCTTCATTGGAGTTACCTGGAGTTACTGAATCAATTACCCTAGGTATATGATTTTCCTGGGCAACTATCTCCACTCTTGGAGTGCGCTTTGATATTAAATCTATAGTGAAAAATTTTAGGCAAGTATCGTGTTTTGTAGATCTGACATTATACCACTTAAATTAGAATTAAGAGAAGTTTTATTTTCCACGGAATAATTTTTAATAACAGACCTGCCTGTCATAGATCTCACAGGGGTCTGAAGACTCACTTCGAAACAAAGTTCAGCTCCAGAAGGTATCTATCCAATTATGCGATTCATAGAGAGCTAATGAAGAATCAACATCAGCACCTACTAAAGAGACATCTGATAGCCTCCGATTAGCATTAATTGACATCTAAAGATTTTTCCCCGTTTTATATGGAGTTACTACATCAAGCTCAGATATCTGATGATCTAAACTATCTTTAACATGGGCTGATTCTTCTAGCTTAGATCTCGATGATACCTTTAAATTAGGTGTTGAGGTAAAAATTTTTGATGTTAAAGATATTAAAGCATTCTGTTCTTGCACACCCACCTCACCTTCTACCTCCTCCAGCTTTCTCCTGTTACTATCCTCGTTACTCTTAATTGCCTTTGTGACACAATGAGCAAGGATACTTGTTTGCTTAGTCTGCTTGATCTGTTTAATTGGATCAGCCAGTCTAGCCCGTTCAAGCAGTGTCTGATAATTTGTTAGAGATGGTCTTAGAATTTTCTGCTTTATTATGGCCCTTAGATATACACTTCCCTTTCTTTGTAAGGGTCTTTTTTGAATAGGCCTTTACAGGGTCATCCAGCTTCTAAGGTTTAAAGCCAAGTTTTTTATCATTTTAACTGTTAGCACTATTATTACCATTGTGATTTGCCCTTTTACTTTTCTTATTCCTTTTGCTCTCTTTGCCTGGGGGCAACAAGGGGGGAAAAAGGAACCGCATCCGGATTTAATCCCTCAGGATATCCCCTTATGTCACCTACAGATTGAGCTCTTGTAACCACCATGCTTCACTGAATAAATATATACCACAGTGTAAATCACCAGCTAAATTGCTAAAGATTACTACAATTTACTAAAAGTCTCATAGTCTTTTTACAGTCCAAAGGACCACTGAATACAAATACAGAATAATTTATATTTAATAATTAGTGCTTAATACACAGCAGTCTCTCTTTAGTCTTTCTTCAATAAATTGCTGCAACAATCTTATGTCACTCCAACAAATAGTCGAACATGACAAATCTAAGATGAGATAAAAAGTCCAAAAAGTCACTAAGTTAGTTATTGAAGCAGTTCAGCAGAACAAAGCAGTTCGACTTCCAGAAAAATGCTTCCAGAACATACTGGAAAGTGTCTGGCTTGTCCGATTTCTCCCGCCTTCTCTGGCACTTGGCCTCAGAGTACTGGGTCCCCTTACAGCTTATTCAAAAAAAAAGTATAGAAATCTCCTATATTTAAAGGATGTCCACTGTACAGGATCTCGTACATACAAATAGCGTCCATACATCCCTTTTATCCCTCAGGAATTTTAAGGCCTCTAATTCTGTACCAGAAGCACAATCAAATCTAAGAAGAAGTAATGTGGCACCACAGAACTTCTTAGTACCCCATAAGTACCATACAGAAGCAGAGTAAATAAAATTACAACTTACTCTATCATTTCCTGGAGTGCACACATTTCAATAGAGGCAAAAATAGTAGCAGAAACCACAGGCAAAAACCCGAAGAACAATACAGCGAAAGAGCTGGAGGTAGAAAAATGCCTTGCAGCGCTGTAGTAAATACTGTGCTCGCTACCTCGCCAACTGCGACTTGATCCTTCACCCAAATCATGCGGTCTGGCTAGAAGAATGCGACACATTTGCTATAAGCACACAAACCAAATGACAGACACCACCAATCAAGAGAAAGGATAGTCCGTAGGACGCGAAAATAAAAATATAATATATAATATAAAATTAGAGAAAATACAGGCAAAAAAAGCTAAACTAAAGTACATATCCACCTATAATAAAGGGGATTGAAGCACCCAACACCACCAGGAAAACTGGACACCAAACACTAGAAAAAATTTGTAGACAAATTCAGTCGGCTCACACTAACAGCATGACCTTTGTAGTATATTATTATATATCACTAAACTCTAAAATGCTTCTTGACATCGGAGTGTATATATGAGTATGGAACTGTTTAAAATAAAGCAGAAATCAGTCCCCCATCCCCCGTAACAACGTTCGTCAGATCTTCCACCGTATCTCTCCCCCCCCCCCCCAACAATGGCTAATGCAAAAAACTCCTCAATCTTCACCACCGGAGTATAATGGTAGTCCACTTCCACTCCACTCAGGCTTGAGCCTTTCCGAAGGGCTCCTCGATTCTCCTTCAGTCTGGCCTGCCACCACTGGCTTTCATCCTGTAAAGTGAACAAAGAACACCTGAGGGGACCACCGACCAAGGCAGAACACAAGAAATTCTGGTAAGGTCTGCTAAGTTTATTCCACAGGTGGCATACCTTTTAAAAGCATAAAATAAGCTTTTAGCAGACCCTGCTCTCAGAGTTCCTCCACAACTCAGCAGCGTGCGGTTCCAGCCTCTGTCCTCTCCCAGCAGTACTTCGCTCCCTAGTGGATTTGTTCTCACTCCCTGAAAGTGCTCAATTAGGCGGTAGTGCATTCTAGCAGAAAGGGGCCACTACCAAGAATGAAAGATGCTTTCCAGCTTCCAGACCATTAACAACTGTCTGCTGAGCCACACTTGTCTGGGCCATTAAGTAGCTTATCAGCTAGGAAGGCCATTGATTTCCATAGGCAATTCTGATACCCTGATCATGTATGCCTGATAGTTAGCAATCCTTAGTTCAAGGGTCCTCTTCGCCATTGCTTATAGTTTCCTCGACTTCTTGTCAAGAGGAAGAGAACTCATATGTTTTTGTGCTTTTGACCTATCATGAGCAGCCATGATGACCACTGAATCCATCTCAAGCTGAGAGAAGCAGTAGAGCTTAGCAGTAGGGGCAGAATAATGTTTATCTGTCTTTCTTGGAACAGCTGGCAACTGAGCAGGTGGATGCCAGGTAGCCAAAGTAGCATCCTCTAGAGCTAAATGGACAGAGGGATATTGACAGTAAAAGTGGCACACACCTCCGAGAACCCATAAAGGTTCTTCTTGGAAGAATTCTCTTCCTTATCCTCAGTGCCAAAACCCAATTTATGCAAGAATCAGCTTGAGGAAAGTCCGGAATGAGGCATCTTGAAGAGGTGATCTGTTAGTGTTTTTCACACTCTCTTCTGAGCAGAAAGGCAGAGTACAGCTGAAGCCTATACATCTAGAACTTCCTCTAACGCTTCACCCATGTACTCTGGATTGTATTCCAATTCACTGTCGACACGGTCACTGGAAGAGGGCTGAGAAAATGAGGAGACAAAGGAGAAGGAACTGTCGATGGCAGCACTGTTGGAGGCCATCAAGGGACCAGCACAAAGGCCAGGACTGAGAACTGCTGCAAACTGGTTAGGCCCCATCTGGAGTACTGCGTGCAGTACTGGAGGCCGCACCTTCACAAGGACATTAACCAAATTGAGGCAGTCCAGAGAAGGGCAACCAAAATGGTGTAGGGACTGCATCAGAAAACATATGAGGACAGATTAAAGGAGCTCAATATGTATACCCTAGCGCAAAGGGAGGGGAGAGGCGGTATGATTGAAACATTCAAACACCTTAAGGGCATTAACAAGGTGAAAGAGTCTAACATGTTTCAATGTAAGAAAAATGGCAGGACGAGAGGACACAGCATGAGATTAGAGGGAGGCCGATTAAGGGGTAATGTGAGGAAGTTCTTTTTCACAGAAAGGGTGGTGGATGCATGGAATGGCCTACCTCAGGAAGTGGTGGATATGAATACGGTACAGGGCTTCATATAGGCATAACATAGGCATAAAGGAGCAATACAGATGAGTATGAATAGATAGGTCATTGACAGAGCAAAGGCCAATGGCACATTCGTGAGGTAGAAAAAGAAATGGGCAGACTGGATGGGCCTTGAGGTCCTTATCTGCCATCAGCTTCTATGTTTCTATGTTATGACAAAGATGATGGCAGCATCACTGAAGGCGCTGACAGAGACGGCAATAATGGAGGCAAAGGCGTAAGTCACTAAAAAAGCTCCAACATTGTTTGATAATGGAGCAGTGCGCCAACAGGCCCCGAAGGGGCTGACAACTATGGAAAAGTTGACAGGATAGTGCTTGACAGCGGCATCGGATGCAAGTCCCCCCAGTGGTGGGAGGCGAGTCTGCACCAGACACTGACCTTGGCATCTGTGAAAAGGTCAGAGAAGCGGCAGGACCAGAGGCATTGGTCTGGGACCTTCCTTGTCAGTGTACTTACCTATTTTCAGAGGAGATAGTGAACAGTCCGGGGAAGCAGTTGCATCTCTGTGACGCTTCGCCTTTTCAGAGTAGTTTTTTTTTTTTACCGACTTGCTGGACTTTTCCTTCTTTTTACTGAAATCAGCAATGGATGCTGTCAATGACAGCATGTGAACTGCAAACAGAGGCAGTTTACAACAGCTGCCTTCAATGAAGCTGGTTTCTCCCCCATTTCTTTTATGTTTAAATGAAGCTCTAAAGCTTTTTTACAATGACTCCTGATGGCATGGTTAAAGCCCTGGCAGATTGTGCAGGCTTTAATGCTGTGATCAAGGCATAAGCAATTAATGCACATAAGTTGTTATCTTTATACATTTTAACATCACTGCAATGGCAATATCAAAACAGCAGTTCCTTATCTTTTGGTGGCGACATAAAAGTTTAAGTTTAAAATAAACTTAGAGAAGTAGCAACATTAGCAAAACTTTCAGAGTTCAATAGCATTCTTCAACAGCTGTGGATCAATGAATGGTTGATGGCAGGACAAATAACTGAAGCACGCTGGGGATTCCCACGTTATATAGGCACCGATGAGGCACGGTGACATGGGCAGTCCCAGCCAGCTAAGATTTCCAGGTGATCTTGATGTCGACAGCTACAGTCCCATGATGTGACTCAATGGAGGGAGATGTCCTCGAAGAAGATACAGGCACCATTCCAACACTCTCATTGCCCCTCTGCTGAGAGGGTAAGAGTGCTCATCCTTGCCTGTTCATAAAGTACCTGTTGCCTGTCTGGAGAACTGTTTTTTGGTTGACCAAGTTCACTAGGACTTTCACACCATACAGAACTGCTTGCATCCCCAGCACAATGATGTGGAGATGTGCGACTCTGACAGGTCCCAGACATCTTGTGTCTGAAGGCCCTGGCAGTGGGTTCCCACCCCAAAAGGGAGGAATCCATGCTGAGGACCACCTCTGGCTCCAGTGGGAAGAAGAGGAAGCCCTGGAGGAGGTTATCCTCTACTGGCCACCACATTAGGAACCTCACTAGGGGTTTGGTCTACTGAATGGGATAGTTTTGAGGGTGCGATGCCTGTAACCATTGTGCAAAAAGAACAGACTGGGTTGTCCTCATGTGTAGACATGCCAGGGGAACTGTGAACACTGAGAAGGCTCTTAAGCCCAGCATGCATTGCAGTGAGTTGGCATGCACAGGCTTGCATTCCATAACGTAGCATGAATTTGCAGGACTGCTCGCAGCCTGCTGCCTGGGTTGAATGCCCTAGCCTGGGTCATGTCCAGAACAGCTCTTATGAACAGTAACTCCTGAGAGAGTTCCAGCTGAGACTCAGAGTTTCAGCAGAACCCCCATGGACATTAGGAATTAAGAGGCAGTGGCCACTGCCTGCTTTGTCTCTCGACTGGATGGGTTTGAGATTAGCCAGTCGTCCAGATATGGAAATATTTGGAGTCCTAGCTTTCTAAGGTCAGCTGTGAGTACTGCGAAGCACTTTGTAAAAACTCGCAGAGCCAGGGAAAGCCCAAAGGATAGGACTCTGAACTGGTAGTGCTGCTCTTGCACACAGAACTGAAGGAACCTGTAGTGGCTGGGGTGCACCAGTATATGTTCGTATGCAATCTACATATCCATAGAGGCTAGCCAATCCTGTTGCTTCATGTAGAGTAGCAAAGAGACCCGAGAAATTATTTTGAATTTTTCTCGATCCACGCGGTTTCTTTTTTTAGATTTCTGAGGTCAAGAATGGTGTGCAATGCCCTCTGATTTCTTTGGAATCAGTAAGTAGTGGGAATAGAACACTGCTTTTCATTCTGACTCTGGCACTATTTCCACTGCCCTGTTTCTCAGAAGGCCTGCAATCTCCTGTGCCAAAAGCTCTGACATGTCCTGACTAGCAGAGCTGCCTTCTGGGAGGATAGTCTGGAGGGTTTTCTGATAGTTTCAGAGAGTACCCCTCTCAGATAATCCTGAGGACAAACTTGTCTGTCGAGATGGATTCCCACTAATGGTAAAAATGGGTCAGGCACCACCCTACTAGTGGGAGAGGCCCGCCTCAGGCAGTGGAATCGGGGTTGCACCTTCACATAGGGCACTGAGCACTTCTGCAGCCTTCTTGGGAGGCTGGGCTTTTCTGTTGTCAACTCCACTGCCCCTGCCACAAAAGGACTGCTTGTTGTGAAAAGACCCATGCCTCCTACCCCTTTGCAGGTTAAAGGGGGCTTGTCTGGAAGAGTCGTTCTGGTTTCATCAGATGCCTTAACAGACTGCTTCACCTACTTTTCAAACAGATAAGTGACATTCGAAGGGTACATTCGTGGCCTGTTGCTTCATGTCCACGGTAAGGCCAGCAGTCCACAGCCAAGAGTGCCACCTAATAAAAAATACCTCCAGCCACAGAGTGAGCTGCTGCATCAAAGGCACCCACAGAGGCTTTAAGCTGCTGGCTGTTAAATTCAATATCTTGTTTAACAGCTAGCAGCATCTCTTATTTTGCCTCTGTGTCGGGCAGAGCTTCTGCTAGAGCCTTAAGCCTGCACCAGAGGGCATATTCCGAGAAGTAACCCTGGTAGCTAGCTAGCCTCATGCCAAGGGTAGCTGAGGCAAAGACCTGCTTCCCCATCATGTTCACCTTGCACAACTTTTCGATAGGCGGGTGTACTGTGACTTCTTTGGGTACTATGGTTCTGTCATTCTCAGCCAAAATAACAATGGCATCCACTACAGGGTGAATCAAATATATAGGCTGAATTTTAGATGCCACATATCCCTCATCTGCTTGTTTGGAGACAGCTGGCACAGTAGCAGGTCTCCTCCATGTTTCTTCTGAGAGTGTCTCTAGGGCTGGCGAGATGGGACTAATTAAAGAGAACAGAATATAAGACATATTTAAAAACTCCTGTTAGAGGCAATTAGCCTGATCTATGGCTGATGTTTTGGAATTCAATGTGGAATGCATATTTCTGAGCAAAGCCTGGAAGGAGAGGTCTTCTTGAGGTACAGGCCATGCCAACACTGGCAACACTAGCCCCAGGGGCCTGGAAAACAGTGCCAGCAATGACACCGGGCATGAAGATATGTGGTGCCACAGTCGTGTGCAAGGGGAACACTCCCAGCACCCCAGGCTTATGCAGCGTCAATGATCCAGCCAGCACAGAGGTAACCAGCAGCAACACCGTGGCTGTCCATCCCCAGAAGGGACAAAGGCAAGACCACAAGTGGGGCAGGTGTCAGTGGCGCTGCCCACTCCACCAGCCTGGAAGCTGGCACCATGGACAGCCACACACTTAAGTCAAGCGGCACTGCAGCCGGCACAAGCCCAGCTGACCTCCAGGGGTGAGGGGCTATCAGCAGAAACAGCGCCACATGACTTACACACTGCACCCACTGCTCTATAAGTGCTACCCAATGCTAAACTGTATACCGGGGTCCTCCCTAAGAGGCAAAGAAAGGCTCTGAGAATGGCGACACCAACCTCACTGGTCTGGGCAACCCTGGTGTCAGACAACGGTCACACTGAAGTCGGGTGTATCACAGCAGAACAGCCAAAGGATGACCGCAACCAGTGCCATTTCTTCCCCTTCCTTAAGAAGAAACCAAGACCGAAGGCGAAGAGGAAAAAGCCAAGGGCGAAAGGTCCAAAGATCCCAAAGCCAAGCATGTGTGAGATCTGGACCGGTTCTTTTTGTATCTCAGGGAGGACTGTCTCTCCTCCTGGATGCTGGAGTGCCCATTGTCAGTGCACCTGCCTAGAGAGAGGTGTTGACCAGTGTGATGGAAATCCCACACCATGGACTTCTAGTTCACTGCCACCACCAGGTTTTTACTGGGACAGGAACCAGGAAACCTGCTTCTTACTTCCTCCTTGCACAAGGTCAGGAAGGTCAGCACAATAACTGTGGGTAGAGTGCCCTTTAGAGACAGACTGAAAACAGAGTGCAACAGAAATAGTAAAATTACCTTTTTAAAATAAACAGGCAGTCGCTGGACTTATCAAAAATAGATTCCTTACTAGAGAACTACAAGTATTAACAACAGGATATGTTTACAGTCAGACAAAAGGTTTACAAGCTTAGACAGAATGGAAAATAAAGGATGTTACACAGACAGTTGACAGACTGAAAAAACTGAGCTTCCCTCACCAAATTCTTAACCTGCTCACTAGCTACACAGACACTTTTCCTAGACTAATCTCTACTCACCATTCAGATAGCATCCTATTGCAGGGCTCTGGTCTTTAGACGTTGCAGGTCCAAGAGAGGAAGTTGAACCTCTGCTCCCCGATTTCTACTCTTTGGCTGTGGGGAAGGGTCTTTCCCCTTTGAGTGACAATTCCCCATTGTCCACATGATGAACGACATCATCCGAGCCAATTGGCTGTGAGGGGTGGTCTCACCCCTTTGAATGATGGTTCCCCACTGTCCTCATCCGAGCCAACTGGCTATTTCACACCCCCAACAGTCTTTGTCCAGGTTTACGATCCTGTTTTGCAGGATGTCTGAGGTGTTCAACTCGACGCCCCTGACTTTCAGGATGTCTGAGGTGTTCAACACTGCGCACTCGCATCTGCCTTTCAGGATCTGTGGCTTAGTTCCCACAAGAAAGTTACACTGAGAAGTTGAGCTGACCAGTATTTCCCATGACACTTGCCTGGACATGTGACCCTGGAAGCCATGTCTGTGTCCCCTTGCAAACAGCAGAACTTGCAACAAAAGCATAACTACACTAACAAAAGAAAAAAAAAAAAAAAAAAAAAAAAAAGAAATTAAAAGATCAGTCGGGTCACATGTCCATCACAACCAGACACAGCCCTATTGCCAGAGCAACTTGCCTTTTTCAGGCTCCCTGCTTTCCTCCGTGGTCGACAATTAGAACAAGGTAAGGCTGAGCGAAAACTCTTTAGATTTATGTAAAATTAAACTAAACCGACACAAAAATAACAAACTCTGGTAATTAAAACACTAAAGCCAAAGAACCAGACTCTCTCATTGTACAGACAAAGTTCTGGCTCCTGATGAGGAAGCAGCAGTGCTATTGATATGCACTCAATGGCAGGAAAAAAGGAACTGAGGTGGTTGGGGGTTGGTGCCAATGTATACCAGTGGGTGCAGACGATGTATGATGCCATGTGTGTGGTGCCTACCGCAACATCGGTCCACACTAGAAATGTTCTGGCTCCAATGGAGCCCTAGCGCCTCCGGCACAGACCCACAAGTGGGAATTAATGGTGAAGGCTGATTGTTAGAAGATTAGTAATAAACTAAATAAATGGAAAAAATAACTTTACAAGAAAGTGATGACTTATGTTAACTCTGGCCCCCAGTAGTGTACAGGAATAATGGTGCCAAAGGTCAGCTATGCCTGTGCAGTTTTGGGTCCCCCCATGCACTGTACTAGCTCTGGCTCTTAAGTACTCTCAGGTACCAAGGATGCTCAAGGCCAGCTGTGCCTCTGCATTGTTGTATCAATCCCCCCCAACTCAATGACAAATCAGATAGCTCCATTTTCCTGAGTCTTTTATAAAATTTCTTCACCCAGTGATTTTGTAAAAAGAGATTCTAGCTGTATTGGTCCTTGGAAAACAGGAGACGCTGGAAGGTTTGATAACTTTTATTGGACCAACAAGTGTCTTGTACAAAGATGGAATGATACACAAGCTTTCGGGGCCCAACAGGTCCCATCTTCAAGTGAATAACAAAACTGAGCAACATAAGTAGTATTTATATCTACTGTGGAGCAATTTATAAAAATAATTGAAAATAATTACTTGAAGGGAAGAATGGCAGGAAGTGTAGCTAGAAAGTGATAAAAGGGATTCAGAACAATGAGGCATTGAGATAAAAGGGCTTAATATAATCCTCCGCACAAAGACTTTGCCCTCCTTCTCGGTTAAACCTGACAGTTTACTGTACGCTCGCCAGTATACTTGCTTGGCCAATAATACACATATACCCCCTCTATTACCCCCTTCTAAAAGACCACTGTAATCCTACAATGATGTTCTCAACCATACCAAGGGATTACTCATTTGTTGTTCCTTCCTGGCCTTTCTTCATCTTGATGTATCTGTCACAGTAAAGGCATCTAATTTATCCCTCACCTATGGATTTCTCCCTGTCTCAACCCCTTTATTACTTGCTTTGCACCTCAAATGAGCCCCCCCCCCTCAACTTGGTCTTCTGGCCTTTGCCCAGCGTGATAAAACACAGAAACACAGAATTTGACAGCAGATAAGGACCGCTTGGCCCACCAGTCTGCCCACTTCGCTACCTAAAATGGATAAGCAGCAAATCCTAGTCCACGTCAATTGAGTAAACATAGAAACATAGAATTTGACGGCAGATGAGGACCGCTTGGCCCAAAACAATTCTACTTCTACTGTATCACGGAGCAAGAACATACATAAGTCACTATTTCTCTGCCCACCCTCTATCCACTCCCGATTCTGCCTACTTCTTCTGTTGGGTGACATCGAGCTGAACCATGGTCTCAGCAGGAGGACTAAGCTTAACCCACTTACCTCATGCCCTACTTGGTCAGATATAAAAGGGCTCAAAATAGCACATATGAACATGCAACATGTTAGGAGCAAAATGGTGGAATTAGAACTCTGAGCACAGAATTGTAAGCTGGATGTCATATGTATAACGGAGTCCTGGTTAAAGCCCTCCACACTATCCCACGAAATCGCTCTTCCTGGCTTCTCTTCCTACCGATGTGATCAGCCTAACAAGAGAGATGGAGGGTACTGATCTACACTAGGGCAGGGCTGGCAGTCTATGAGCTATCAGGCTTTAGAATTAACCCTGACATCAACATCTATTTATCACAATTACCCTTGGCCAAGTTAAACAGCTAACCATAGGATGCATCTACCTATCCCCTAAACTTGCGTCCTCCTCCTCCTATGTTGAACTCTTCACCAGTCTAGACTCCCTCCCTCATAGAGATATTATACTCTGTGGAGACTTCAAGCCTGATTGGTCAGGACCCAATAGAGCACTATACCAAGCAGCTCTATCGGATGCTAAACTAGAGCAATTACTTGACCAACTCACTAGACTTAATATTAAGTCAGGTAACCATAGCCTACTGGACTGGATGCTAACTAATAACAAGCCCTACATCAAAGCCACAGGAATCCTCCCTGACACACTAAGCGATCACTCCCCTATGTTCTATGTCTGGAAGAACAACTTTCCTCCCCCCCTCAAAAAAAAGAATTCTCAAATACAGGGATCTAACCAACTTTAATACTGTGGCTTTCCAGCAAAGTCTTGCTTCCATCGATTGGACCCCCATTACCTCTCTTTCTGACATAAATCAGGCATTAGAATACTTTATCAACACCTTCACCTCCATCCTGGACTCCCATGCTCCTTTCAAAGTATGAAGAGCTAAAGGAATCCACTCCTCTTGGCTTTTACAGGTGTTAAGGCACCTAATGTGCTCCCATGACAGAGCCTGGAAAACCTTCAAAAGATCTGGGCTTCACTCAGACTGGCTGTCCTATCGCCAACTGCGGAACACCTGCAAAACCAAAACCAACAAATCTCAGCAGGACTATCTTAAATCTCTGTAAGAAACGCACATCACTAACCCCAAATGCTTTCGGACACAAACCAACACCCTATTTAAGGGTAACGAATGGAACATCCCTCAAAATATAATCCCAAAAGGCTCTATACTATCCTCGCCCCCCGTTGACAGCCGCCAGAATAAATCTCTTCTTCATAGACCTTGACATATACAAGACAGGCCTACCTCCTACCCACCCCAATCCGCACATTTCTCACCCAGAAGTTTCCCATCCCCTCTTTCATATAAAAACCATTTAGTGGAAGGATGTCCTCAAACTATTAATGGGTCTTGACCCAGATAGCTCTCCAGGGTTTGACTCCTGGCCGCCTACATTTCTCAGGATAGGAGCACCTGCGCTTGCTCAGCCGATAGCACTACTGATTAATAGATCCTTCAGGATGTAAACCATTCCTGATAAATGGAAAACTGCGATTGTTGTCCCAGTACACAAAGGTGGCCCGACTAACTTCGTTGAGAACTACAGACCTATATCCATTTTATGCACGACTGCAAAAATTCAATAAAGAATATTACACAATCAGCTATACTCCTTCCTAGGACAGACCAATGCCCTTACCATTCATTAAAACGGCTTTTGGAGATCGCATAGGACAGAATCTTCCCTTTTGCGGGTCACCTCAGACATCTTTCAGACCATGGACCTGGGTTGTGCAACCGGGGTTATCTTCGTAGACCTCAAGAAGGCTTTCAACCTTGTCAGTCACCCACTTCTTATTACCAAGCTCCATTATCTCAGCCTTAATTCCACCTCTCTCATGGTTCGCCAACTACTTATCAAACCGGTTTCAGTGTGTCAAATGGGCTGGTATCATATCATCCTTATCTCCCATCACTGATGGGGTACCCCCCAAGGATCTATCCTTGGGCCTCTATTATTCTCTATCTTTATCAATGAACTACTGCTGAATTGTGGAGGGGCATTGGTTCAGCTCTATTCAAATGATGTCATACTCTATAGATCCTCCATAGATGTCTGCTCTTATAAATCTGACCTAGAGAAAGACTTCCAGCCATTGGAAGCCTGGTTCAAGGTGAACCTGTTAGTACTGAACACTAAGAAAACAAAAACCATGTTGTTCTGCCACACCTCCTTTGATATGACTTCCCAGCCACCCCCTGGTAGTCAAAACCTCCTCCGGTACGCCTCTAGAAGTGGTGGGCTCTTTTAAATATCTGGGTCTGACCCTTGATGAACATCTATCCTTTGAAACGCACATAATTAATGTTATTAAGGCATCAAAAAAAAAAAAAAAACATACAGAAAATACAAAAAGAATCCGTCAATTAACACATGGGCAAAATTCAAACAGTGCAAAGAAAACTAAGAATATAATAAAAAAAAAATCAAAATCTAGATTGGAGTTCAATCTGGTTTCCAAAGTAAAGGATAATAAAAAACAATTTTATAATTATATAAGGTCATTAAGGGGCAAACAGCAAACTATTGGGCCACTTATAACTAACAAAGGGCCAATAACGGATGAAAATGATGCTGCTAGGGTACTAAATGATGTTTTCCTAAATGTTTTTCAAGAAAAGGAAAACTATACGACACCTATAGTGGTAAATACAAATAAGTTCCCAGCTTTCAGTGTTAGTGAAGTTGAACAAATAATAAAATTACTGAAAAAAATAGTTCAGCAGGGCCTGATGGTATAACCCCAAGATGTTTGCAGGAATTAATGAAATTACAGGTCCGCTTACTATACTATTTAATATCTCCATTAAAGAGGGTAAAACCATACAGGCCTAAAGAGAGGCTTTAGTTACACTGATACACAAGGGAGGAAATAAAAATGTCCCAAATAACTATCGACCTATAAGTCTCACCTCAGTAATAGGTAAAATAATGGAGCGGCTCCTACAAACATATATGATGGAGCATATTTATTTATTTATTGAATATTCAGATATACCTTTGAGTCAGAGACTCCTTTACAAAAGTTCCACATCACAGAAATTAAAACAGAATAGACATTAGCGAGTAATTCAAAAAGGTACACAGTCAAGCGGATTACAAATACTAGAGAAGGCTAACGGGTAGTTACTAGCAATCAGTTTGTACAAGCCTTAGCAATACATTTTTAGTCAGATATATAATGGAGTCGTCAACTCAAAGAAGGTCATAGAGTAGGGGGGGTAAGCAGGCCGGAGGCCAATGCCAGGGGAGAAAAGGAGGAAGGGGGAAGAGAAAGGCAAGGATTAGTGGCAATCGCAGGTATTTGAGGATTTAAAGTGGGTCCTAAGGTGGGTTTTGAAAGGGCCAGTTCAACAATACAGGGATAGTTGACACCTCTCAACACGGCTTCATCTCTGGTAGATCACGTCTAACTAATCTTATACTGTACAATGTTTTGAGCCAGTTAGTGCCGCATTAGATAAGGGTATACCAGTGGATGTACTGTTCTTAGACTTCGCAAAGGCTTTTAACAAAGTTTCACATAGAATACTGATACAGGAATTAATAAGATTTAAATTACACCCCGATGCTATCAGCTGGATACAGTCATGGTTGGAAGATCGGCAACAGAGGGTCTCTATAAAGGGGCATCTATCGGAATGGGGAAAGGTGACAAGTGGTGTACCCCAGGGCTCAGTGGTGGGTCCCATCTTATTTAACATTATGGTGTCCACTATGGCAGCAGCTGGCAATGCAAGGATATGCAAGTACGCAGACCACTGCAAGATCAGGGGACTTGTAAGGGCTGTAGCTGACGGAAGGCAGTTACAAAGACAACATGATCAATTATCACATTGGGCAACTGTAAACAAAATGAAATTTAATGAAGACAAGTGCAAAGTTATGCATTTGGGGAAAAAAAAACTCAAATTGACTACAAATTAAACAACATTACCTTGCAAACTACTGTTGAGGAGAAAGATCTGGGTGTGATAATTTCTGATAACCTGTCCTTTGATAGAAACTGCTCCGTAGTGGTCAAAAGATGTCACATAACAGTAGGATCAATAACTGATAACATTACAAGTAGAAACTCCAAGGTAACTGTTCCACTTTATACCAGTCTGGTGCACCCCCACTTGGAGTATTGTTCTCAGTTCTGTGCATCGCACACTATAAGAGGCAAAAAATTAATGGAGGATGTGCAGAGAAATATAACAAAACAAAAAAATTAAACCACTCCAACACCACAGTTACACCAATAGACTAACTGGACTAAAATTATACTCAACACAATATAGGCAGATTAAAGGAGACCTATGGCTGACATACAAAGTGGTAAAAGATGAGTATATAAGGGAAACAATAGGACTGAGAGTATGAAGATTTAAAACCAACAAGAAGTAATAATTTAAAATGCATAGATGATAAAAACATAACTAAATCAATCAATCAATCAAAATCTTTATTTACTCAGGCGATCACCATTGAGCAAGCTCATTTACAAGGTGGACCTGCAGTTTGCAAGGATGAGGGTACAGAATAGAGTACAAGTAAAATATACATAAAACAACAGTAGCAAGACGTATACAACAAAATACATACAGTGTAGAAATAAAGGCAAATAATATATACAGAGATGCCTTTATAATCCTATCCATCAATAACATGTTCATAGCCTGTAAAGGAGTAGATTCTTTACCCAACGGGTGATTACAATGTGGAATAAACTCCCTCGACATGTTGTCGATAGTAACAACTTAACGATTTTTAAAACAGATTAGATTCATACATGGGAGATAGAAAATATGATTTCCATCCATAAGATACATGGGCAACGAGTTCAATAAAAGGCCTCACAGCCTACTGAACTCGTACATTACCTATGAACCTATAAATCAAAAACTTGGCCTCTTATATTGTACTACCCCCTACCTCACACCGAATGCAAGGAAGATTACTGCCTCTGCGACCCTTCTCCCAGGCCTATTTTACAGGGCCCCAATAATTCCGTCTGCCAAGACCGCTATTCTGGCCAAACTTAAACATGCCCATCACAGAATTGCACGCTTTGTAGCCAAGGCTCCAGCTTGGGCCCATCACTGCGACGTGCCCAACACCCTTGGTTGGCCGTCCCCTGAGGCCAAATTGGACTTCCCAGTGCTCTGCACCATTTTCAAACTCATCCACACTCCTTCCCCACCCATCCTCAACAATCTGCTCACACTGAAATCCTTCCACCTCCTTATCCTAAGTCTACCCAAAACATGCTTAGCAATAGGCAAGAGATCCTTCTCTTCTGCAGTACCTCAAAAATGGATAAACTTCCCAAGCATACTGCTTTTGTGTATGTCTCTTCCCCAGTTCAGAAGACTTTGTAAATAAATTTTCTTCCCACCTCCTATTTGTAACTGTAACTACAACTAATCCCTTTCTTGTCAACCTGCGTCTCCTCCCCAATCCATGATCTTCACCACACCTCCCCCTCTCTTGATGCCACCTATCTCTGCCTCGTACATATGTAATATATGTTATTTATATGTCTGTATTATTTGTAATTGCTACATGGTTAATCTCACAATGCATCTGCACCTCATATCTTTATCCAATGTTGGAATGCTATGGAAATGTTTGAAATACTGTTTGCAATTCCACTGTCCTCACTCAACTTACTTAATTGTTATCCATGTATTTGTACAGTTGACCCTGGCTACTTATTGTATAGTGCTATATTTTTCGATGTATGGAATGCTTCTGTTCCCCAGGTTGCCCCTGAAAAAGGAACATGTTTGTCTCAGTGGGCCCACTCCAGTCATCAAAATTCAAAAAAAATGTATAAATAGGGGAGGGACAAGATGGCTGAGCGTATGGTGGAGCTATGAGGGTGCTCCGTATTTCCATGGCTGTATAGTGTGGGTTACAGAGCGTTAAAATATGTTAACTTTAATAGAATCGATAAAAAGTTGTTTAATGTTGCCTAAACGGAAAGACAGATGGAGTGGCTCTTCCGAAGGAATACAGCTCACACCGTATCCAGCCAATGGAGAACATTTTCAGACCCGAAATCAGCCCCGGTGGTTGGAGGGTGCCCGGCATTTTTGGGCCTGGGCCAGGGTCCCTGGCACCACAGGGCCAAGGCTCCAAATCAGAGTTTCAACCGCAATATGCACAAGGTGTGCTAGTTACACAAATACCTGATGCAGCAGACATTTCAGCAGAGAATCCATCTGCTGTTCAGCATTTGGGCCAGGATCAGCAAAAGTTTATTCTGGGACCAGACAGAGCTGAGGATTCAGAGTTCCCAGCTCAAGGGTTGTCAGCTAGCCTGAAACATACCATGGAGTCGATGGGGGATTCGACTGACAAAATCCTGCAAGGAGTGCAGTGGTTAGATCACAGGTTTGAGGCACTGAGTCAGAAGGTGGAATTTGTTCAAACTGAGGTAAAGCATAATCGAGAGAATATTGTTAAATTAACTAAGCAAGCCCTGGACAATACACAAAATATTCAGAAACTAACAGATGGGGTAAGAGTAATCAAACTGTCTGTGGCAGCTCTTGCTAAGGACAACTATAACTTAAACAGGAAGATTGAGAATTTGGAAAATCAGTCCAGATATCGGAATCTACGTATAGTGGGGTTACCTTTAAAGCTTGATGACTAATTTGAGTGTACTCGGGATTTGGTAAAGGATGTTTTCATTACAGTTTATGAATTACCCCAAGACAATCTCCCATTTGTCTCCAAGGCTTTTAGGGTGCTTAAAATGCAAAAATTGAAAGAAGTAAGGGATACAGAAAAAAAAGTCACAATCTTTTTTTCTTTGGCGTTTGAGTCAGATCGGGATCACATTATCAAGCTGTCTAGAATGAAGGGAACACTTTCGTATATGGGCTTTAAATTTAGTATTTTTCCGGATTTTTCTTACCCCACTCAGCAGTGACAATGGAAATTCTTGGCATACAGACAAGAAATATTGGAACTGGGTGCATAATTTCAGCTACTTGCACCTGCTAAGGTGCAAATTCAATATAAGGACAAGACATGTGTTCTTTGAACTTGACCAAGTGACAGAGTTTTTGAGGGGTCAGTATAAGGAGACTGGAGAGTTTGCAGAGGGTCCGGAATCCCCAACTACTTCTGAATTACAGATATTAGCTTGTCAGCTGTTCTGGACGCTGTTGAGGGTTTTGGGGGATTAACATAAATATAACATAATAAAATAATACATGCCATTTTTTTTTTTAATACTAAGTTGTTGCTTAGTTATTTGTGTTATATAACGATACTCTGTTAGGGGGTCATGCTATAAAAGGAATAATAGGGAGTTGATACATAAAGGTCATTTGAGGTGTTAATACCTCTGATTTGTTCACCGCACTGTTATTTTAATAGTTTGTTTGTATGAATTAGTACGATCCCTCCCCCCTTCGGATTTGAATTGGACTTGACATATCTATCTCTTTAAGATGTCTTTTTTTCCTTTTTCTTGTGAAAATGTATTGGATTACAATAATATATGGAAGAGATAATTTTTAAAAATAAAAAAATATATGAAAAAATAAATAAAAGTCTATATAAGTTTCAAAGTAAAAAAAGATGTGCGAGAAGAACTTGGGGAGTGGGGGAGTAATTAATAGGAACAGGTCAGCTGAAGAAAAAAGGATGGTAGAAAGAGGTAGTAAAAAAGGGACCAGACAGGAACACAGCTAAGAAAAATCTGAGATACAAGGAGTTGAAATTAGGCAGAAAGGGTAGAACAGGTAGCAGCGTTAAGAAATGAATGGAAGCTCTGAAGTTTGAAGAAACAAAACAACAAAGGCGTAGATAAACAGAGTGTAAGGTTAGTATATACAGTGAGGTGTGAGAACTAATCAAGGCTTGGGGAGGGGTGTGTGCAGAACTGAAGTTGTAAAAATTTGTAAGTGAGGCAGGAAGGAAGTTAGGAACAGGTAATAAAAAACAGAGCAGGCAGTAACACAGAAAAAAATAGCATAAGAATTCCAGTTTACCACAGTGTGTCATAAATCCAATGTCCACATTGTTAGATTTAAATTGCTTGATATATTTCAATTCCCATGTCCTTCTCTCTTGTGCTTTTGAAGTTGCCGCTTAGTATCAGGACAGATAAGTCCGAAAGAGAATAATCTGTTTTTAAAAAATGGTGTCCTACTGGTGTGCTGCTAACCTGGTTTACTATTGTGTGTCAGTGGTGGTTCATCCAGGTTTTTGGTGGTTGTCATTTCCTCCAAAACAGCATCCATTTGTGCACTTCTTGCACTGAATTAGGTAAACCACACTGCTGGACTGACGTGTAGGATCCATTGATTTTTATTGTGTTGTTCTGGCTTGTCTTGATGGTGGTCTGTGTGCACATGCGGATGCATGTCTTACATCTTGCCATCTTGCCATGTTGCATGGTGTTGTCCCTCTTGTTTTCTGGTTATTTTGATCTTTTGGGAGTCTGTTATGAATTACTATGTTCGAGGGGCTGGGAGCTGCTTATAGGCAATCAGAGGTGGTTCAGGGAAGATGTCCTTAAGTATTTCATCTTCTCTCAGCATGGGTTGTAGTTTTTTAATAATTTGCTGAAGGGGTTTTAGCACGGGGCTGTAAGTAACAACTAGGGGTGTGCGATCAGTTTGATCTTTTTGCCTGTATTCCAGCAGGTTGTCTCGTGGTATTTGTATGGCCCATTCAATTTCTCTGTCAGTTTGTCTTGGAGAGTGGCCCTGCTGGATTAGGGAATTCCAAAGTGAGGATAGCTGTCTGTCTCTGTTCTTTCATCAGAGCAGATTCGAAGATATCAAATTGCCAGACTGTAGATTACAGATTTTTTTGTATGCTTTTGGATGGAAGCGGGAATTATGCAGGTAGCAGTGTCTGTCAGTGGGTTTTCTGTAAAGTGTGGTTTGTATACGTCCATTTTTAGTGATACTGATTGTGGTATCTAGAAAATGTATGCTAGTGGTGGAGTATTCAATAATGAGTTTTATAGAGTGATGAAAATTGTTAAAATCATGATGGAACTTTTTGAAGGAGTCTTCACCTTCTGTTGAAATCAGGAATAGGTCATCTATATATTGGAGATAGACTGATGGTTTATAGGGGTGGTGTTTAAAAAAAATCTTCTTCTAGACAGGCCCACAGACGTTATAGGATAGACGTTAGATTCTGTGGTGAGATGAAGGGATATTTCAGACTGCTTTGTCTAAAAGAGTACTTTTCTGATAAGAACAACACACACACACACACACACACACACAACACACAGAATGACAGCACAAAGAAAACATCAGACTGGACCCCTTGGAGTGGACGTAACCTCAAGTTGGATGCTTACGTCGACTGCTTCCGTGGAAGAATAAACTCCCAGATCCTAAGCAAACAGCAGAAACTCTTGTATAATATCAAAAGAGGGCAATCCAAACACTGAAAAACAACCATAACATTGTAATAAAACAAGCTGACAAAGGTGGAGCTGTGGTTGTGATGAACACAGAGGATTACATTAAAGAGGCATACAGACAGCTGTCAGATATAACTTATTATAGAGAACTCACTGAAGACCCCACTATACAATATACAGAAGAACTCAAACAAATCATCATGTCTCTACCGAACAACATCCAAGAACAGTTAAATAAACTATTGCCAAACAAACCTATTTCAGGGACATTCTATATGCTGCCTAAGATACACAAACCAGGGAATCCAGGATGACCCATCATCTCTAGCATAGGCACACTCACTGAAAACATTTCAGGACTCACTGAATCCATTTTAAAATCACTAGTAAGAGCTACTAACAGTTTTGTTCAGGACACCACAAATTTCCTCAGGAAACTGACGCAAATTGGACAACTGCTACCAAACACTTTCCTAGCCACAATGGATGTCACTGCCCTCTACACTAATATCTCTCATGAAGATGGCATATCAGCATGTCAGACATTTTTAAAGGGCAACACATCCGCAAGAGATATTCCAGGAACCACCATCAGCACCCTAAGAAAATTCATTTTGACACACAACTTCACTTTTAATGGCAAGCACTTTTTACAGATCATGGGGACAGACATGGGCACAAAAATAGCACCACAATATGCCAATCTTTTCATGGCCTGACTAGAAGAAGGTTTTTTTTAAACACCACCCCTCAGGGCTCCAGATAAGGGTAGTACCGACCTGTTTTACTCACCTCATTTTAGGAAATACTCTTCAGAAAATCTTTTTCATGAGTACCTGTACTCACTCAACATTTGTAAACACCCCACACCTAAGAACAGTGTTTCATAACATAACTGGTGATTCAAAAGGAGTTTGTTTTTTTGGACAGATTACAGCACTAGTATTGTATCCCAATTTTATTTTTCTCACTGTACTTTAAAACTGGTGCATAAATTACTCCTACCTGTCAACATTATCTGGCATTACTGGCACTTGGTCAATTCTCATCTTGAAAAAACTGCATTGTTTTTAAACATGTACTCTCACTCCACTCTGTTCAGACATTTGTACACATCTGAATTTGGTTTTACTCACCTCACTTTCAAAATGAGTACAGTACTCATCCCAAAAAATCTTATCTGGAGCCCTGCCACATCTATACTGGCAAACTGGCATTCTCTTACAGGCTTCCTTCCCTCTGGAACAAAATTTCCCCCTTTAACCGCCCTACTGCCACCTTTCCCGCACTTAAGTGCTTACTCAGACCTACTCCTACCTCATCCTGCACCTGTCATCACAATTACCCACTTCTCTCTTCTTCCTCTGCCTCTCATCTCCTCTCCCTATCTTAAGCCTTATGAGTGTTCTGGGTTATTGCTCCATATTGCTGATTTACTTTATTTGTGTTTCAGTATAATTACATATAAATATTTGTATATACACAATGTATTATATTGTAAATAACTGTATGTACTGAAGTAACCCTATGTACATCTGTGCTCTGTCACTACTTTATGTCTACCCTCTGTTGTATCTGTACCCCCTTCCCAGGGTCATACCTGAAAATGAGCCTCGCTCATGGTATCTTTCTCGGTTATCAAATTTTAAATAAAATAAATAACCCATTAGTCTACCTCCAATATACAGATGACATATTCTTGATTTGGACAGAAGGTGAAGACTCCCTCAAAAAGTCTCATCATGATTTTAACAACTTTCTTCACTGTATAAAACTCACTATTGAATACTCCACCACCAGCATGCATTTTCTAGATACACAGTCAGTATCACTAAAAATGGACATACAGTATACGAACTGCTCTTTACAGAAAACCTACTGACAGACACCGCTACCTGCATAATTCCACCTTCCATCCAAAAGCATACAAAAAATCTGTAATCTACAGTCAGGCAATTTGATACTATCGAATCTGCTCTGATGAAAGAACAAGAGACAGACAGCTCTCCTCACTTTGGAATTCGCTAATCCAACAGGGCCACTCTCCAAGACAAATTGACAGACAAACTGAATGGGCCATACAAATACCACGAGACAATCTGCTGGAATACAGGCAAAAAGATCAAACAGATTGCACACCCCTAGTTGTCACTTACAGCCCCATGCTAAAACCCCTTCAGCAAATTATTAAAGAACTGCAACCTATGATAAAATACTTAAGGACATCTTCCCTGAACCACCTCTCATTGCCTATTAGCAACCCCCCAGCCTCTCGAACACAGTAATTCATAACAGACTCCCAAAAGATCAAAATAACCAGAAAACAAGAAGGACAACACCATGCAACATGGCAAGATGTAAGACCTGCACCTGCATATGCACACAGACCACCATCAAGACAAGCCAGAACAGCACAATAAAAGCAATGGATCCTACACGTCAATCCAGCAATGTGGTTTACCTAATTCAGTGCAAGAAGTGCACAAATGGATGCTATACTGGGGAAACTAGACAACCACTGAAAACCAGGATGAACTACCACTGACACGCAATAGTAAACCAGATTAGCAGCACACCAGTAGGACACCATTTTTCACAAACAGATTATTCTCTCTCTGACTTATCTGTCCTAATACTAAAAGGCAACTTCAAAAACACACAGGACAGAAGGACATGGGAACTGAAACATATCAAGCAATTTAAATCTAACATTTGTGGACTGAATCGGGACATTGGATTTATGACACACTATGGTAAACTGTAATATATATATATATATATATATATATATATATATATATATATATTTTTTTAATCACAACACTATCTGTCCACATACGTGGACCTGGCAGAAACTAGACCCTCCACACCAGAGGAAATCGTGCTCCAGCCCATCAAGCCATCATGGGTCCTGCCGGGTCCCAGTATTTTTTCTACTTTTCTCCCCTTGAGCCCACGCACCGCGTGCAATGGCACAGCTGTCTCCCCACTGCGGAGGCAGCCAAGCACCCTGGTGTAACCAAATTTTCTCTAGTTGTGCTGGACACATACAGCACAACCCCACCACCACCCCGAGGAAGGAGAGTAGTCCGGATGCTCAATCCTTACCTCCTCAGCTGACCCCCGAACGCACCCAAATCCGTTCCTGAACCCAGGTCGCCGGTGTGGCATCCAGTGCCTCAACACTAGTGCCAGCAGGCCGGCAAACTGTAATTCTTATGTTATTTCTTTGTGTGTGTTCCTGCCTGCTCTGTTTTTTATTACCTGTTCCTAACTTCCTTTCTGCCTCTCTTACAAATATTTACAGCTTGTCCTGCACACCTCCTCTTCACCGCTTGATTAGTTCTCACACTTCACTATATATACTAACCTTACACTCTGTTTATCTAGGCCTTTGTTGTCGTTTATTTTTTCCAGTTCAGTTCAGTTTATTGTGTAGGAATAGCTTCCATTGAGCATGCTCATTCACAAGGAGCTCCCTGATACAAAGTACTAAATATCACAGACAGTCAGTACAAGGATACATCATAGCAATACAGCAGGTATATCATGGCACATAGAGTAGATTGGTTGTAACAAATACATAAAGGCAAAAGCATCACATGACAGTACGTTTACCACCACCTAATAAAAATCATCACAGACAATCAATACAAGTAGTACAACATAGAAAAACAGCAGGGATATCAGGGTACATAGAATAGGTTAATTATAGCAATACATAGAGATAAATTAGAAGCACCAATTAACAATAAGTTTACCATACGTAATAAATACGTGACATATCAACTTGGGTAGAATGGACAGGAGGGAGGGAGGAAGGAAAGAAGGAAGGAAAATGCATTCTACTATACACAGGAATCTACAAAGACAATAGGAGAGGGATGGGGAGAAGGCAGACCCATGAGGAAAGCCAAGTACACTTGCAGGTCTCAGCAGTGATCTCATGTTTTGTTTTTCAAACTTCAGAGCTTCCAAAAACAGCTCAGGTTATTGCAGATAATTCATCCCAGAAGACAGCCAACACAATAGTTTTGGATACTGTGAAGGTTGGGATCAGGGGGGAGATAACTGCGTATTCAGCATACAAGAAGAGATATTGGGGAACACGATATGGTAAACTACATGAGAAACTAAGGGAAATGCAAACAAAGTTTATTCCTATTACCACAGAGGCCCAAACCCAGATTAATCAGACAAAGGCTAAGCTCTAGAAACTTTTAGACGTAAAAACACAACAGGCGCTATTTTACTTGAAAACATATAGGTATGAGGGAGGGCCAAAAGGGGCGAGAAATTTAGCCTGGAGGCTTAGGGGACATAGGACAGCCACAATCAGAACACATTTAGTGGATCTGGAGAGAAAAACAAGAGCTCTTAACTCACAGCAGATACTGCAACTGTTCCAGAAATATTATAGGCAGCTATATGAGAAACCACAAGGTCCAGAATTTAACAAAGTTGAGGAATTTTTTTAACCCCTTACATTAAGAAAGCTAACTAAGGAAATGGAAACCAAATTAAAAGCCCCTATCAGATCAGAGGAAGTCAGACGTGCCATAAAAGAAAGTAAATCATTAAAACCCCCCTGGTCCAGATGGATTTCCATCTGAGTGGTACAAGACTTTTAGTAAACAACTGACTCCTTTACTACTAAACACCTTTTTAGAAATTCAACAGGAGGGTCCCCCTCCTCTGTCATGGGATTACACTAATATTTCACCTATCTTAAAAGTAGGCAAACCAGCAGATTTAACTACCTCATATAGGCCAATATTCATATTAAACATGGACTACAAGTTATTTATGTCCATATGGGCACATAGATTAGAGGAAAGGTTATCATATTTGATTAATTCAGACCAATCTGGGTTCATTCGAGCCAGAGAAACCACAGATAATATACGCAGAACGATCCATTTGTTGGACCACTTACAGTGCCTTCAGAAAGTATTCACCCCCCTTGGATTTTGTCACATTTTGTGATGTTGCAAACTCAAATTAAAATACATTTATATGGGATTTTTTTGTCACGTATCTACACAAATTACTCTATAATGTCAAAGTGGAATGAAACTTCTGGGATTTTTTGTACATGTAATTTAAAATAAAAACCTGAAATGTCTTGATTTGATTAAGTATTCACCCCCTTTGCTATGACACTCCAAACTGAGCTCAGGTGCATCCAATTTCCTTGTGACATCACTCTAAAACTTGAATGGAGTCCACCTGTGGCCAGTCCAAATGGTTGACGATTTCAGAGGAAATACACCTGTCTATATAAGGTCCCACTATTGACAGTGCATGTCAGAGCAGAAACTCTACCATGAAGACCAAAGAGCTGTCCGTAGAACTCCGTGATAGAATTGTGAGGAGGCATAGATCTGGGGAAGGGTATAAAAGCATTTCTAGGGTGTTGAAAGTTCCCAGGAGCACAGTCAAGTCCATCATTAGGAAATGGAAAGATTACGGAACCACCCAGACTCTTCCTAGAGCAGGCCGTCCTCCCAAACTGAGCAACCGGGTAAGAATGACCTTGGTCAGGGAAGTGACCAAGAACCCAATGACCACCCTGACAGAACTACAGAGTTCCATGGCTGAAATGGGAGAACCTGTCCAGAGGGCAACAATCTCTGCAGCACTTCACAGATGTAGCCTCTATGGGAGAGTGGCTAAACAGAAGCCACTCCTGAGAAAAGACCACATAATAGCATGCTTGGAGTTTGCAAGAAGGCACGTGGCAGACTCTGAGACCATGTGGCAAAAGATTCTCTGGTCTGATGAAACAAAAATTTAACTGTTTGGCCTGAATGCAAAGCGCTATGCCTGGCGAAACCAACACAGCTCAGCACCCATGTAACACCATCCCACCATGAAGCATGGTGGTGGCAGCATCATGTTATGGGGATGCTTTTAGCGGCAGGGACTGGGGCACTTGTCAGGATAGAGGGAACAATGAATGGAGCCAAATACAGGCACATCCTTGAAGAGAACCTGCATCAGTCTGCAATAGACCTTGGACTAGGGGGCGAAGATTTACGTTCCAACAGGACAATGTCCCCAAGCATACAGCCAAATCAACACTGGAGTGGCTTCAGAACAAGAAGGTGAATGTCCTTGAGTGGCCCAGCCAAAGCCCAGACTTGAATCCCATTGAGAATCTGTAGAAAGACTTAAAGATTGCGGTTCACCGATGCTCCTCATCCAACTTGACAGAGCTTGAGCAAATCTGCAAGAAGAATGGGCCAAAATGCCCAAATCCAGATGTGCAAAGCTGATACAGACATACTCAAGAAGACTCAAAGCTGTAATTGCTGCCAAAGGCACTTCTACAAAGTATTGACTCAGGGGGGTGAATACTTAAGTAAACAAGATATTTCAGTTTTTAATGTTTCATAAATATTTGTTACACAATAAAAATATTTTTGGCCCTTTAAATTGTTGAGTATGCTGTGTGAATCAAGGGGGGAAAAATCATTTCAATGCATTACAAATTGTGGTAGTAACACAACAAAATGTGACAAAATCCAAGGGGGGTGAATACTTTCTGAAGGCACTGTAAATCAGAGACAGATACAGGCAGTGTTGCTCAGCCCTGACGCAGACAAGGCTTTTGATCGCGTCAGTTGGCCTTTTTTATGGGAAACTTTGTGCAAGTTTGGATTCCCTTGGGAATTCTCTAGCATGATACAGAGAATTTATGCCTCTCCGAAGGCATATGTTAAAGTGAATGGACAGTTATCTTCAATGTTACAGCTGGGAAGGGAAACTAGGCAGGGCCGCCCACTTTCCCCCTTACTGTTTGTCATATACATTGAGCCATTGGCTAAAGCCATAAGGCAACATCCTAATATTCAGGGGATCCCTTTAGGAGGGAGGGATTTTACCATATCATGATATGCAGATGACGTATTACTAACACTCCTAGAACCTGAAAAGTCCATTCCTGCTACCCTACAAGTGATAGATAAGTTTTCAGAAATAGCCAGATACAAAATAAATATACAAAAAACAGAGTTATTATCTTTACATTTCACCCCCTCTCAGTCTCTGAAGAGCCAGATCCCTCTGAAATGGATAAATAATAAGATTAAATATTTGGGTGCAAATATTCCCCAGAAACTGGAACATCTGGAACGGTTTAATTTAGAGCCCCTATTGATAGAGATAGAGAATTTAGTTGGGAACTGGACACACCAGATATTATCTTTTTCAGCTCGAATACAAGCTATTCGGATGACCTTGTTTCCTAAGATATTATATTATTACCAGACTTTACTGATTATTCCATCACAATTCTATTTCGCATCCTGGGCTAGAATTTTTTTGAGGTTTATATGGGCTGGGCAGCAGCCAAGGGTCAGATGGTCTCCGTTACAGTTACCAGTGGCAAAGGGGGGTTGTAATCTTCCAAACCTTAGAGACTACCATAAGGCAGTAACACGTAAAATAGTGATGACATGGCTGAGCCCTCAGGTAGAGAAACCATGGACATTTATTGAATTTATACTAAATGATCTTGTAAACATTATCCCTATTATATGTGCCCCCGAAAATTGTTATCCACAGTTACAAAACTTCACATTTGGAACCCATTATACCTTAAAGGCTTGGTATGAGCTAAGGGCGTCTACTACATTAACTGACGTTTTTGGTTATTTTAAACTAATCAGTACAGAAAGTGTATCTTTGGATTTGGGTGCTGTTTGGGTCCATCAAGAATGGCAGAAAAAAGGTTTGCTTTTGTTATATCAATATCTGGATGTAAATGGAGTACTGCCTTTTGCCACACTACAGGCAAAATATCAACACTTTTGGAAGGAATCCACTGAGGATGTGTTGGGGAGATGGAATAGAGAATAAGGGACTCAGATAACTTATGAGAAATAGTTGGAACCTATTCCTCACTCGATGAGAGTATCACAGTCATCATACTGGTCAGAATATATATATGGAAATGTCGTAGTAGATATTTTTATACCCCTGACAAAACTGCTAAATTTGTATCTATGCGGCATGGCCTTTGTTGGAGACAGTGTGGAGAAAAAAAGGCAAATAACACATTTTTTGTGCCTGTCCGAAAGTTACCCAATACTGGTTAGATATAGAAAAGAGCATACAAAATATTGTGGGACCAGAAATTCAATTATCCAATCAGATGACTCTGCTTTATACTGGGGAAGACGGAAAAGTTCCACCAAGTAGAAGTAAGTTATGCTTGTACCTGGCAGCAGCTAAAAAGGTTATAACTCGCCTATGGCGAAAGGCTAAAGTACCCACCCTCTCTCATTGGCATTCATTGATGACTGATATTATCTAGAGAGAATAGTAGCTTCTAGAGCAGGAAGGATGTCACAATTTGAGCTCCAATAGAGGCCATAGGTTTTCTATATCTCGCCTCTGGATGAAGCATTTGTTCCGACAGAGCTATTTGAAAGTAACCAATTTTTGTAGGATATGAATTTTGATCTAGTGTCATTTGATACATAACAGAATGATGTTGTAGAAACATGAATTGCCATCCCAAAGAACATTCCATGTATTATAAGACAAAAGAGCAATACTGTATAGATGAACTCCTGCTGTCATATATATATATATAAAAAACAATTAAAAATAAATATTAAAAAAAAACAAACTTCAGAGCTTCCATGCATTCCTTAATACTTCTACCTGTTCAACCCTTTCTGCCTACTTTCAACTCCTTGTAGCTCAGATCTTTCTTATCTGTGTTCCTGCCTGGTCCCCTTTTTATTACCTCTTTCTAGCACTCCTTTATCTTCAGCTGACCTATTCCTATTAATTGACCCCACCCCCAGTTCTTCTCACACATTTTTTTTTTTTAACTTTGCAACTTATATAGACTTTTAACTCAAGGCCTCATTGCTCTGTGTCTCTTATCACTTTCTAGCTACACTTCCTGCCATTCTACCCTTTAAGTAATTATTTTCAATTATTTTTTATAAATTGCTCCACAGTAGATATAAATACTGCTTATGTTGCTCAGTTTTGTTATTCAACTGAAGAAGGGACCCGTGAGGCCCCAAAAGCTTGTGTATAATTCCATCTTTGTACAAGACACTTGTTGGTCCAATAAAAAATATCAAACCTTCCAGCATCTCCTCTCACCCAGTGATGTAATTCAGTAAATATGAAACTAGAGGAGCCTGAAGCCACAAAGCTCTGCTCTAAGGCTACAAGACTCTCATTGTCTTTTGGTAGTCCCCGGTGTTCTCTGCACACCTTTAGCATTCTTCTTCATTAAACCTTTTGCTCTCCTCAGGCCCCAATTTACTCCACCAAGCTGATGTTTCTATGCATAACTCTCAAGCAGTGTTGGGTAAATTACTTTTTCTATTACTTTCAATTATGTCTGGAAACTTATTCCCGGAAGCTCTGTGCAGTCACTAGCAAGGATGGAGAAGTACTAGAGAAAGTAATGCACCTTACAATTATAGTTACTTATTTCTTTTTATACAAAAATAATAAATAACTGTAACAGATTACATTTTTTGAAAGTAATATGTTAGTGCATGGTGAAAAGGGGGAGGATGAGGCTGAAATCCCAGTGGAGAGAATAAGGGAAGCCCTCAGGTCCCTTCGGATGAAGAAAGCACCTGGGCCAGATAAGATACATCCCAGGATGCTGAGGGAACTAGCAGATGTCCTGGCAGTCCCTCTAGTGGAGCTTTTCAACATCTCTCTGAGGACTGGGTGGGTGCCCCAAGACTGGAGAGTGGCCCATGTTGTGCTGATCCACAAGGGGGGATCAAGAGAGGAGGCAGGAAATTACAGGCCCATTAACCTGACATCGATGGTCGGCAAGGTGATGGAGGGTATTGTCAAGGAAAGGTTAGTGGGGTTACTGGAGCAAACTGGGTACTTGGATGATAGGCAGCATGGCTTTGTCACGGGAAGATTGTGTCAGACAAATCTTGTTGAGTTCTATGACTGGGTGACGAGGGCCCTGGACCAGGGTAGGCCAGTGAACGTCCTCTTTCTGGATTTTAGAAAGGCATTTGATTCGGTAACCCACGGTGGCCTGCTGGCTAAGCTGAAGGAAATGGGGGTAGGGAGACAGTTGCTAAGATGGATAGGAAATTGGCTCTCTGCGTGTACTCAGAAGGTGAAGGTTGGAGGGTTAGCCTCACCCCAAGGTGGGCTACTAGTGGGGTTCCCCAGGGGTCAGTGCTGGGGCCACTCCTGTTCAACGCCTATACCTCAGAGATCAGGAGGGGGATCGGGAGTGAGATGAGTCTCTTTGCAGATGACTCAAAACTAGGTGCAGTGGTGGATGGGAAGGAGGGGAGGATGGCCTTGCAGGAGGACCTGGAGGCTCTGGAAAAGTGGTCGGGAAAATGGAAACTAAAATTCAATGCGGGTAAGTGCAAGGTTCTGCACCTGGGAGTCAGAAATCCAGGCCAGGGGTATGCCCTGGGAGAAGACATGATTCAAGTCACGGAGGGTAGTGGTAGATGTCAAAATGAACAACTCTGAGACCTGTAGGAGGGCAGCGGCAAGGGCAAATAGGATGATGGGATGCATCGCCAGGGGGATTACCTCCATAAAGGCAGAAGTGATCCTTCCACTGTACAACTGCTTGGTTAGGCCACACCTCGAGTATTGTGTACAATTTGGAGACCACATTTAAAGAGGGACATTACACTCCTAGAGAGGGTCCAAAGGAGGGCAACCAAAATGATCTTGGGCCTGGGGGAGAGGACCTATGATGAGAGGCTCAAGGAGCTCGACATGTATACCCTGGAGAAGAGGGATGGGGGGACATGATAGAGGTCTTTAAGTACATTAAAGGGATCAATAAAGGAGGCCCAATCAGGGTGCTCCAAAGGAAGGAGGGTGGGGCAACAAGAGGTCACGGGTGTAAGCTAGAAGGGGGCAGGATCAGAGGGGAGAGGAGGAGATGTTATTTCACTGAAAGGGTGGTGATGCCATGGAATGCACTTCCCAGGGAGCTGGCAGAGATGGAGACTGTGGACAGGTTTAAGAGGGGATGGGACAGGTACAGGGAGAGGGTACATCTGACCAGGCACAATACAGGTGGAACATCAAGGACTGGGGACAGTATGACCCAAGTGGAGGGGGGGGGGACACCAAAATCAGCCCTCAGTGCGGGTGCTGAAAATTAAGCAGACTCGAGAGACCATTAGGCCTATTCTGCTGGCATTTTACTATGTTAGTTACCAGTTACTTTCAAACAAATGTTATCAGTTACAGTTACGTATTTAGTTTGTATAAAAATACATAAGTAATTGTAACTGTAAGGTGAGTTATTTTTTCCAGTACTTTTTCATCCTTGCTAATGACTGCACAGAATTTAATGGAACAAGTTTCCAAAAGTAACAGAAAGTGAAAGAAAAAGTAACTTACCCAACACTGGTCTCAAGCTCCTGCCTCAAAAATCAGAATCAAGCAAACATGACCAAAATCAAGGACACATATGAAAACAATAGTTATATCAGTTCAAGAAGCTGCCTACAATGTACTACTTAGTGCAAACAGCACTTTTCTAAAGGGGGTGTGTGGAATTTATGAATGGTGCTCATCACAGTCAAACTCCTTAAAAGTTTCTTTTAAATGTCATATCGAGTTCCTCTGCAACTGGCAGCTGTATAGAGATAGCAATGATTAAGTCTACCCCATGCTGATGCTACATTGCTGCCATTTTTTACAAGTTGGTGATGTCACTGATGATTAAGCTGTACTTGACTATAATGTGGTTAACCACAACTGATCATCAATGACATGACAAGGTTCTAAAGATGGTGGCAATGTATTATCAGTGTAGAACAGACACAGTCATTCATATCTCCGGACAACTGTCAGCTACAGGTAAGGCTAATATGTCATTTTAAAAATGGTTCTTCATAGTTTTTGAGTAACTCAGCATCTCCAGTAAAAACAGGTTGCTCATCTGTAACATTAGTTCTAGGAGTTGTATATGATATTCATTCACACTTCTGGCAGTGTTCCTTTCCCCTTTAAAGGGGACCTGTCATCAACAGGGTTTCATAATGTCTGAAAGACCATAAACAGCTAATTTGAGTGAGCCATTGTGTTTATCTGTGAGTCTTTGTAGTCCAGAGTTATTCATATGTAAATCAGCCTGTAATTAAGGGCTGGGGGCAGCCTTATGATTTAGACTTCTGACAGGAAATGATGTCACCAAGGGTCTTGGTCCTCTATTGACTGTAGATTAAATAGGAAATTGTCTGTTTTATTAAGTGTGTTTTAAGGTGTTAATTACACTTTCTACATTTATAATACTTGTTTTGTATGTGCATTGAAAGTAGTGAGTTATCACCTTTACATTTCAAACTGTTAGTAAAATAATCCATCTTTAGGATTGCTTTAACCTCTAGGCTATACTGCCAGCTGATCATCAAAAACTACACATCTCAAGGCTGGCTCTCTGGTGCCAACAGGTATTGGGGCCCCATACTGTATCAGGATTTCTAAACCCTGTCTGTGTTCATGTCAGTACAGATTTCTGGGGCTGCCACAGCACTAACTTCTGTCTTTTTCCATTCCCTCTCTTACAGCCTTTTCTCTTACAATTTCAGGTGTGAACTCAGGTCTACAGGATACATATGAGGCTACGTACCTACTGGCCTGGCATCACGGGGCCAGCCTTGAAATGTAAAGTTTTTGATTATCAGCAGGCAGTACAGCCTAGAGGTCAATGCAAAGAGCTGTGAATAAGATTTGTTCATCCAGCAGAATGGGCTTTGATTCCATCATGCTCTACTTGTATATTGTATGACCAGGGCGAGTCACAACCTCTTTGTGCTCCCAAACCACACCCAGGAAGAAGCTGCAGCTGTGTGCCTTTCCTGGACAGAGACTGCAAAAACAATCTCAGCATGTGTTATGATTCTGAAAATATTATGCTCTTTCTATCCAGATTTGACTTGAAAAGAAAAAATAGAACATCATTACTTGTTTATTAATTGCAAAAAGACAGAAGGACAACACAGTTAAAACATGCATAACCTGAAATGCATTATTAAAAGAGTATTTTACTTCTTTTGATGAAGTTAAAAAATATAACAGTTTCTTACTGAAATACTTTGGATGGAATGGGATTTTCTACCGTAAAGGAAAAAAAATCAATCTGGTTGAGCCTGCCGCCCATACCTTCAAGCGTGTCTTACACTCCACAGCTATGTCAATGGACCACAACTTCCAGAATGCCATTCCCACTGTTATGTAAAAAAAGAAAGAAAGAAAAAAAAAAACAAGGTGAGGGACAGGCGGTGTGTGTGTGAGGTGTGCGGGTGTATGTGTGTGCGTGTGAAGTGTGTGTGTGTGTGTATCTCTGACAGAAGTACTGCACTAACTGAACTGTGCTGAAAAGGAAAAAATTATCACCATTAATTAAATAAAATAATATGTGGATGGGTATAAAAAACAGAATTTTGTACACACCCTTGGTGTAGGATGATTTTATAAACAACTCAGACTTTGACATCAGGGTTAATGTAGCATCCCACACCTCAGGTGTGTGTGACATTTTGATTACACGCACACCCCCATATATTATTCTATATTTTAAAAATGCAGTTCAGATTGTGCTTTTTTTAAGCAATGTTGTCCATCCATGTGTTTTTGCAATTAATAAACAATTAATGGTGTCCTATTTTTTCTTTTCAAGTCAAATCTGGATAGAAAGAGCATAATATTTTCAGAATAACACGTGCTCAGATTATTTTTACTGTCTTTGTCCAGGAAAGGCACACAACTACAGCCTGTTTCTGGGTGTGTTTTGGGAGCACAGGGAGGTTAAGTGACTTACTCTAGTCACACAATATACAAGTAGAGCATGCTGGAATCAAACCCCATTCTGCTGGATGAATGAAGCTTGTTCACAGCTCTTTGCTTTAACCTCTAGGTTGTACTGCCAGCTGTTAATCAAAAACTACACATTTCAAGCTGGCCCCATGATGTCAGGCCGGCCAGTAGGTTCGGAGCCACATTTCCATCTTGAAAACTTGAGTTCACACCTGAAATTGTAAGAGAAAAGGCTGTAAGAGAGGGAATGGAATAAGACAGACGTTCGTGCTGTGGCACTCCCAGAAATATGCACTGACATGAACATAGCCTGGGTTTAGAAATCCTGATACAGAATGGGGGCCCCCTCAATGCCTGTTGGCACCACAGAGCCAGCCTTGAGATGTGTAGTTTTTAATGATCAGCTGGTAGTATAGCCTAGAGGTTAAAGCAATCCTAAAGATGGATTATTTTTCACTACCAGTTTGAAATGTAAGGGTGATAACTCACTAGTTTCAATGCTCATACAAAACAATTATTATAAATGTAGAAATTGTTGTAACAACACCTTAAAACACTTAATAAAACAGATGATTTCCTATTTAACCTACAGACAACTGAGGGCCAAGATTCTCAGTGACATCATTTCCTGTCAGGAGCCTAAAACATATGGCTGCCCCCAGCCCTTAATTACAGACTGATTTACATATGAATAACTCTGGACTGCAAAGACTCACAGATAAATACAATGGCTCACTCAAATGAGCTTTTTTTTCCCCCCTCTCTCACCTTCCCTTGCTCCAGGTCAGCCACTCCTTCCAGCCACCTAGGTCCCCGCTGGCACCCCTGCCCCGATGCCAGCCACCACCACCTGACGTAACCCTTCCCCGGGTGGGTCCTCATCCTCCAGAGATAGGCGCCAGCCAAAACATGCTATTTGGCCCAGGTACTGCTGAGGTGGGTTTAGGCCACATCGGGGGCTCGGCGGCATCGACAGCCAGTGACCGTCATTCAGTAGGCAATGGAGCATTTTTCCGCTTTGCTCCCTGGGGGCGTGGTGTGCCACAACATCAAGGTGTAAGCCGACGTTCCCCACGCCCCTTAGTCATTGGGGCCACAGCGTGTTGCCATACCCCCAGCCTCTGCAAGGAGTCAGCAAGCACTGAGTCCCTGATCCACCCTCCCCCCAAGAGAAGGCGAGCAGTCTCTGGATGCTCTAGCCTTCTCTCACCGGCTTGCCCTCCAGAGTCCCAAGTCCATTCCCGAACCTGGGTCACTGGCATGGCAAGTGGAAATATCCAACTGCTGCGCTGACAGGCCGGCCCCAAATTAGCTTTTTATGGACTTTCAGACATTAAGAAACCCTGTTGATGACAGTTTCCCTTTACATCAGCTGGAACGTCTTCAAGCTGGCTCCACCCATCCAACCTCATGGTAACTCTCCTAACACCACCTCATGACATCAGATCTTGCCTGCTGGAAGCAAGACCTGTGTGCCACTTGCCAGGGGAGGCTGGGTGAGTCAGAGTGGATGATCATATACCACTCTTAGAACTACTGTTACAGGTGAGTAACTTGTTTTTCTAGGGACATGAAAATGATGTTCTATCCCCACTTCTGGCAGACTCCTAGCAATTTTCCAGGAGGAGGGGGCAAGATGCACACCCACTATCTAGGGAATAGGATTGGAGAACTGAGCCCCCAAAACCAGCATCCCGACGTGACTCAAGGTTGATGCGGTAGTGGGAAATGAAGGTGTGTGCTGACTTCCAGGTAGCAGCCCTGCAGACTTCCTGGATAGTGACGTCCCTGGAAGCAGCAACTGAGGCAGCAGTATGGCAGATGGAATGAGCCCTAAGCCCTATGGGAGGCTCCCTATCCACCAACCTATAGCAGTGGTCGATGCAGGACACAACCTGCCAATCGTCCGCTCAGCTGCTGGTCTGCCAGGTGTGGCTTCAGCGCAGGTGACAAACAACTGCCGAACCTCTCCCTGAACTCCAGCTGTGCGCCCCTTATAGTAGGCTAGTGCTCCCCGCAGGTCCAAGCTATGGAGCCTGTGCTCGGTCTTCAAAGTGTGGTTGGTGATGTACACTGGGAGATTAATCACCCGGTTAAGGTGAAAATCAAACACAACCTTCGGAAGTAACTTCGCTGGGGCAAAGGACAACCTTATCACTGTGGAAAACAAGGTAAGGAGACTCCACCAAGAGTGCCTGGAGCTCACTGATCCTTCATGCAGATGTAACAGCCACCAGGAAGGTGGTCTTCTATGATAGGTGAGACATTTCACACTTGTGCATTGCTTCGAATGGCTTGCCCATGAGCTTTGCCAACATCAGAATCAAGTCCCAAGGTGGTGGTGGTTCATGCACTGGAGGGGAAATGTGGTCAAGGCCTTTAAAAGAGCACCAGACCACCTTCCCCTATGCCGACTGCATACCAGTCCGCACCCCGTAAGCAAAATGGCAGCCAGGTGCACCTTGAGGGTCATCAACTGAAGGCCCGACTGAGAGAGAGGGACCAAAGGTACTTGAGAATGAAGGCCACCAGGAAAGATAAGGGGTCAAGCCCCTTGCCCTGGCACCAAATGGAGACCCTCTTCCATTTGAAGGCATAGCATTTTCGAGTAGACTCCTTCCAAAAAGCCTCAACCATGGTGAGGACATCTTCAGAGAGACCTAAAGCCTGGAACTCTAGCTGCTCAGGAACCAGGCTGTCAGGTTCAGGGATTAAAGGTCCAGGTGGCGTACCTTTCCATGACTTGAACGAGAGCAGGTCCGCACGTAGAGTGAGATGCCTCAGGAGCCTGCTGCTGAGGCTGAGGAGATCAGGGTACCAGAACTGGCGAGGCCAGTATGGAGCCACCAGGACCATCCAAGCCTTGTCCCTACTCACATTGAGCAACACTGTGTGGATAAAGGGAAACGGAGGGATGGTGTAAAAAAGGCCTGGGGTCCAGGGCCTGGACAAGGCATCCCCCTGCACCGTTCCCCGCTGGGGGGCGGGCACAGTACAGCCTCAGCTTTACATTCTCCCTAGAGGCAAACATATATCTATTCCTGGATAATCTATCTAATAAAAAGTGCAAGATTAGCCAGCCAGTCGGCACAGCGGTTGGATTTCCGCTCGTGATGCTGACGACCCGGTTCGAGAATGTACCCGGGATGTTGGCGGGCCGGCCAGGGGAAGAAGGATGGGGAGTGTGACCAGCGCTCGATGGACCCCTGGCGGAGGCTGGGGGTTGTGCAGGTGACCGGCGTGAAGAACGTTCAGGGGGTAGGGCAGATGCAGGACATCAATGCACGTCCCCGCCCCCTCCCCCCAAGAAAACCAGGAAAAAGAGCAGCTGCCTGCCGCCCCACAAGAAGAACTACCGGCTGGCTGGCCTCAGTCTGGCCCTCAAACCTATCCCGTTGTCTGCGGCGCAGAGTCTAGTGCTGAACCCGCCCTGGGGGGGTAAGCCAGGGGGTATCAGAGGGTTGCGGCCGTTGTGGAAGTGGAAGCCTGTGGTCCATGGCTGAGGTACTGGGCGGCTGACGGTCGGGAAGAAAGTTCAAGATTAGTTTAGCTATTACCGGTCTTATTCATTGATACTTTATACTTTGTGATATTCTACTGATTTCTGTCACTTGTAACAATATATCTGTATACAAGTTCTGTTCCCCAATCATCTGTTGCAACACACAATGGCTGATAAAATTAAAACGTTAGAGGGAGATTGGATGCATAACTGCTCAACGTGTAGGATGTACCAGCTAATGGATTATGAAGACATTGATATGAACTTCATATGTGACAAATGTAAGCACATTGAGTCAATGAAATGCGAAATAAGTGAACTTAAGGGACAACTAAGTAACATTATGAAACAGCAGAATGAGATCCAGCTTAAACTCAAACCGATTGATGACAATCAAATAGCAACATCTATTGCTACACTTAAAACAGCTACTACTCTGTTAAAATGTCCAATTAATGCATTTAATAACAGCTTATCGGAGCCTGTAGGTCAGACTTCATCCAAGAAACGGAAAAAAGATCAGGAAATTAGTGAAGAAACTGGTCATTGGACAATAGTCAAAAGAAATAAATGCAAAAAGGGTAGGCATGCTATGGATTTTCACCTTCCCTTAAATAACTGTCTTTTAAATCTAGATAACGATAGTTCCTCAATAACATGGAACCAGGATACATAGATACATAGACAGTGTCGGCAGATAAGGGCCTGTGGCCCACCCAGTCTGCCCATTTAAGTTTGTAAGTTCAGTTTATGTTTTCCAGGAAGTCTGTTGCCCCTTACCCCTGACCTCCAGAATTCCTTTTTGTCTATCCCATGCATTCTTAAATCCTGATTGTTTCAGCCCCACCACTTCCTCTGGCAGGGTGTTCCACTTGTCCACCACCCGTTCTGTGAAGAAATTCTTCCTCACGTTTCCTCTGAATCGTCCTCCCTCCAACTTCATCCCATGCCCTCTAGTCCTGGAACATCTTTTTCGCTTAAAATAGTGCATTCCTGCACCCTGTTCCTCCCTGTAAGATACTTGTATGTCTCTATCATATCCCTCTCCTCCTCTCCTCCAGGAGTACATGTTCAGTGCCTTCAACCTGTCCTCATAGGACTTGTGATGCAATCCATGCACCATCTTTGTTGCCCTCCTCTGAACCTTCTCTACCCTGTCTATGTCCCTTACGTAGGTAAGGTCTCCAGAACTGCACAGTGTACTCCAGGTGTGGCCTCACTAATGTCTTGTATAGTGGAATTATGACCTCCTTTTCCTGCTGGTGATGCCCTGCCTATGCATCCCAGCATCCTATTTGCTTTACCTGCTGCCTTGTCACACGTTTCCCTACCTTGAGGTCATCAGAGATGATAACTCCAAGATCCCTTTCCTGCTTGGTGCATGCTATATCCTCACCCCCAACTGATATATTGTGCCAGGGTTTTGTGCCCCATATGCATTATCTTGCACTTCCTTGCATTGAATTTCAACTGCCAAACCCTGACCATTCTTCAAGTTTCTGCAGGTCCCTTCTCATTCTGTCTACACCCTCTGGTGTGTCTACTCTGTTACAGAGCTTTGTGTCATCAGCGAACAGTGAAATTCTGCCTTCTAGGTCCTGCGCAATGTCACTGATGAAGATATTGAATAGTACCGGTCCCAGCACTGATCCCTGTGGTACCCCACTGGTCACTCTTCCCTCTGTGGAGTGACAGCCATTTACCACCACCCTCTGTGTCCTGCTGCCCAGCCAGTTACCTACCCACTGCACTACTGTCCTGCCCACACCCATATTCCCCAGTTTGTGCAATAGTCTTCTGTGTGGCACAGTGTCAAAGGCCTTGCTGAAGTCCAGATAGGCCATAGGATGTAATAGCTCTTCCCTTCAAATTGAGAATGAACCCATTGACTCTCAGTCCCCAACCAGTTTAGTGACTAATACTCTTAATATTCAGGAAGCTGATATGTAATTGAACCTTGTAATAAAAATTCCATTATTCCCCCCACTAGTAATAGTGAACCCCCAAATAGTCAAACCCAGGTTTGTCAAACCACAATGAATAACCATACTGATAATTCAACTCCTACAGAAGCTATTACAGCCGACAGTGACTGTAGATCCCACCACACACTCTAATCATGTAACTAATGTAGACACAGATGCAATTAGGGTATCTTTCTCTCAGATTCAGCATCAGAGATTACCAGCTGGGGGGAGTGCAACTAGCCCAGACAGAGGAGGAGAAGGATCTGGGTGTGCTCATTACAGGGTCAATGAACAACTCAGCACAATGTAGGAAGGCAGCTGCAAAGGCCAACAAAATGCTGGGTTGTATTGCAAGGGGAATATCCTCGAGGAGGGAGGAGGTGATTCTGCCACTGTATAGGTCATTAGTTAGACCACACCTGGAGTACTCGTGCAGTACTGGCGCCCGTATCGAAGAGGGACATTAAGTTACTGGAGGGTACAGCGCAGAGGCGACAAAGATGATCAAGGGGCTGGGGACTTATCATACGAGAGGAGGTTGAAGGAGTTGAACATGTACTCACTGGAGGAGAGGAGGGACAGGGTGACATGATTGAAACCTTTAAATACATGAAAGGAATAAACAAGACTGGTACAGAGGGCTGTTCAAAGTAAGGGGAGGGCCACCAGGGGCCATGATATGAGACTGGAGGGAGGAAAGTTCAGGAGGGAGATGAGGAGACACTTTTTTACAGAGAGGGTGGTGGCTGGGTGGAATGCGTTACCTGCAGAAGTGGTATGCAGTAGAACAGTGGACTGCTTCAAAAGGGGATGGGACAGGACAAGGGGGAGGGTTAATGAAGGGGAAGGGAGGGGCAGCTGCAGAATAAGGGGTGCTAGCTGCACATTTGAGCAGACTTGATAGACCTCTAGGCCTTTATCTGCTGGCAAATTTCGTATGTTCGTAGATATCTGTACTAGGAGAGTCTATGATAAAGAATATTGACAGAAAAATCTGTAACCCAGAAAAACTTAACCGGACTCCTTCCAGTTATAGTGGGGCAAAAATCAGTGATTTAACTGTCATGGTGTGCAATATGCTCAATAAAGCTGGAGAGAATTAGTTGGTTATCATACACATAGGAGTTAATAACATCTATAATACAAGGGTGGAAAATATTTAAGCAATAAGCCACGAGGGGGTGTGAGTTATCAGGGGATTTACCATGGCTGGCGTGGTTTGCTCACGAGGCGCAGCTGAGTGGGTAAATCCTCACCAGCCATGGTAAATCCCCCAATAACCCAGATCTTCTGCGTGGCTTATTGCGATTATACCAAGGTTCTTTTTTTCCTTTTAATATAATAAAATAGAAAAGGTTGCTTTTTTTTATTATTTTGTTTTTCTTTATTTCTTAGTATGGTACAAAAAAAAAAAAAAGTTCTGCTGCCATGATACAGCTTCCGGGTTACTGTCACCGGTGGAAACAGACTAGCGGAAAAGACAAGTGAAGCACTGTGGGCGGAGCTGCTGATGGGGCCAGGTGATGGAATGACTGGAGGACCATTGTTTTGGCCGGAGGGCTAGACGGGAAACCAGGAGTTACTACAGGTGTTGTTCTCTGCAGTTATTTTATTTCTTAATTGCCTCATTTTTACAATTCGGGAACATTTTATGTCGTTTCCTATGGTCGATAAGGTGTAAGAAGATATGCATTCTTTTTTTTTTTTTTTTTTTTTAACTTTAGGATTGCCAGCAGGAGGTAAGATGGCAGCTGTGAGTTCTCGGTACAGGTGTCAGAATGATTTAGTGTTAGGGTGGCACGCGAGTGTAGCAGGCTGGCACCTTTTGGGTGATTATCGGAGGATTTACAACGGAGGTAAGGTTCCAGCCTGCTGATGTGATTGGTTGTTGGTCAAGATCCATGGTATAATAAAAAATAATTTATGATTTTGAGTGATCTCTTAATAGCCAAAAAGTGTGAAATCTGCTTCTCAGAAATTATCCCAGTTCCAAGAGCTACAGTGGGAATCAGAGAAAAGAAATCAAGCAAATCAACAAGTGGTTGAGAAGGTGGTGTTATACACAAAAAAATTGGGGTACATAACACATTGGGAACATTTCCAGGCCAGAAATAATTTATTTGCATGGGATGGACTACATTTAATAAACTTGGAAGCAGCTTATTGGGCAATAGAATTGAAACATACAAAACTAAACATTTAAACTGAGACGGGGGGGGGGGTCACTTATACGATGTACCTCACAAACTCAAAATAAGAGAAAAAGATGCAACTTCCTTGTTACCAATGCATGCAGCTTAAATGCAGTTAAAAAACTTGAACTTGAGGCCTATATCAAACTAAATCAGACTGACATTGTGGTTATAACTGAAACGTGGTGGGACAACAGTAGTGACTGGTACAAGGACATCCAGGGATACCATTTATTTCATTGCAATACGAACATACTAGTAGCCAGCAGAATAGGCCCAATGGTCTGTCATGTCTGCTCGTAGCCAGCCACCTAGTGGGTGTTCGCTTCCCCACCCCCAAGCCTCTGAGAGGGTCATCTTTGACTTTAGTTTCCCTTTGTACCTGTCCCACCCCTTCTTGAAGCCCTCCACTGTGCCCTCCTCCACCAGCCACCCAGGCAGCGCATTCCACAACTCCAACACCCTCTCAGTGAAATAATGCTTCCTACGCTTCCCCCCCCGTAATTTCCCCCCTCCAGCTTCCACTCATGCCCCCTAGTTATTCCTCCCTTCTTTAGCCTAAACAGCAACTTGGTTCCACTCTCAGTTATTCTTTTTACATACTTGAAGACCTCTATCATATCTCCCCTATCCCTCCTCTCCTCCAATGTGTACAGCCCAAGCTCTTCCAATCTCTCCTCAAAGGACCTCCCCTCCATGCCCTGAATCATCCTGGTCGCTCTCCAGCAGTGCTATATCCTTCTTCAGATGAGGTCTCCAGAACTGTACACAGTACTCGAGTTGTGGCCTGACCAAGGCATTAAATAGAGGGAGGATCACCTCCCTCCTCCTAGATGCAATTCCCCTGGCAATGCAGCCCAGTATTCTGTTTGCTTTGGCTGCTGTTCTTCTACAATTTTCAGAGTTATTCATTTTGACGTCTACCCCCACCCCTAGATCCCTCTCACCCAATGTGGCTTGCAGTGTGACCCCCCCCGGGTGTAAACATGGCTCGGGTTTTCGACCCCCAAATGAAGTACCTTACATTTCCCGGCATTAAATTTCAATCGCCACCTCCTTGACCACCCCTCCAGGGTATCCAGGTCCCCCTTGATTGTCACTCCCGCTTCTTCCCAGTCCACCAGTGCTCCCAGTTTGGAATAGTCTGCAAAGAGACTCAGCCTACTCCTAACCCCCCTCCCTATATCCGAGACATAGACATTGAATAGGAGTGGCCCCAATACTGAACCTTGGGAAAACCCACTGATTACCTTCCTAGGGGAAAAGACAATACCACCGACCATTACACTCTGTTTTCGCCCCAAAAGCCAATTTTCAACCCACTTGAGCTCCTGTTCTCCCACCTCATCTCCCCCAGCTTTTTTATCAGCCCATTATGGGGAAAAATTTAGCAAATTTTAGGTCCAAATTTAGCAATAGGGAGAATAAAATAGGTGGGGGATCTGTTTATACATTGAAGATTCCATCTCAGTACAGCAGAGTCATTTCCCCAAAGATAACAGTGCTAATGTAGAAACTATATGGGAAAGGGTTCTGAAAGAACTCTTAAAACTGAAGGTGGATAAAGCAATGGGGCCTGATGGGATTCACCCCAGAATTCTAAAAGAACCAAGGGAAGAACTAGTAACACCACTGACTACCCTTTTCAATAAATCGCGGGAGGATGGTGTGGTACCTGAGGACTGGAGGAGGGCAGATGTGATTCCCCTTCACAAAAGTGGGAGCAAGACAGAGGCAGGAAACTACAAACCTGTCAGTTTGACCTCAGTGGTAGGGAAAATGATGGAATCACTTCTGAAGAAAAGAACTGTTGTGTACCTAGAGGCCAGTGGGGCACAGGACCCAAGGCAGCATGGATTCACAGCAGGAAGGTCATGTCAGACAAATCTAATTGATTTCTTTGACTGGGGAACCAAAGTAGTAGACCAGGGAGGGGCTGTGGACATGGCCTACCTAGACTTTAGCAAGGCATTTGATCCCGCACAAAAGATTAATAAACAAATTAGCCAGCCTGGGAGTGGGTCCCAGGGTGGTAGCCTCGGTAAAATACTGTCTGGACAACAGGACACAGCGGGTAATAGTAAATGGAGTCCACAGTGAAGAAAGGGGGGTTACTAGTGGGGTACCGCAGGGTTCAGTACTGGGGCCGGTCCTTTTATAATGTCTTTATAAGTGACATTGCAGATGGCTAGAAGGGAAAGTATGTCTCTTTGTAGATGACACAAAGATCTGCAACAGGGTTGATACGCAAGGTGGGATGGGAAGGATGAGCAGGGACTTGGCAAGGTTGGAGGAATGGTCAAATGTATGGCAGCTTAGATTCAACGCAAAGAATTGCAAAGTAATGCACCTGGGAAACAAAAACCCAGGGGAAGAGTACACAATGGGGGGTGAGATACTGACAACAACAAAAATGGAAAGTGACCTGGGAGTAGTCATATCAGACGACCTAATGGTGGGCTAGCAATGTGAGAAGGCAGTAAGGAGGGCTGGGGGGATACTGGGATGCATAAGGAGAGGCATCATCAGTAGAAAACAGAAAGTTGTTGGCCCTCTGTACAGACAGTTGGTAAGACCACATCTGGTGTACTGTGTACAGTTCTGGAGACCCCATCTCTGCAAAGACATAGACAGGGTGGAGGCTGTCCAGAGGAGGGCAACCAAAATAGTGCAGGGTCTGCACCAGAAGACATATGAAAAAAGACTAAAAGAGCTTAAGATGTATGGCCTCGAGGAAAGGAGGGAGAGTGGGGACATGATAGAAACTTTCAAATACCTCAAGGGAATCAACAAAGTCCGAGAGGGTAGCATCTTTCAGAAAAAGAGATGTGCACGAACAAGGGGGCACACTTTGAAGATAGAGGGGGGATGGCTCAGAGGTAATGTGAGGAAGTGTTTCTTCACAGAGATGGTTGTAGATGCACGGAACTGCCTTCCTGAGGAGGTCATAGTGTCAAAAACAGTGGGGGAATTCAAGAATGCATGGGACCGACATAAGGCAATTCTAGTGGGGGGTAGGAGGAAGCAGGCTGTTGGTTAACTAAGATCTGCAGCTTATCCGTTAGGTAGGGAAATGAGCAGACTAGGTGGGCCAAGCGGTCCTTATCTGCCGTCAAATTCTATGTTAAGTTAATTTTTCAAAGTAGACCTTCCTTACTCTTGGGTTGTTGCTACAGAACCCCCTCCTATGAAGAGCCATATAATAGAGCTCTCATTAATTAAATAATATAAGCTTCAGACTCTAGTGATGTCTTGATAATAGGAGACTTTAACCTTCATGGAATCGACTGGAATACAATGCAAGGAAGAACTGGATTAGAATGAAGCTTTGTAGATATGTGTATTAACTATACTCTCAATCAAATAGTCCATGAACCCACCAGAGGCCTAAACATATTGGATATTATTCTAACAAACATTGAAAATGATATCATGGATGTAACAGTTAAGTGTCCATTGAGTAACAGTGATCATTGTATGATTTTGGGTGATCTACAGACATGTCCAGATATAATTATAAAAAAGACAGTCATTAGGGACTTTTTTTTTCCCCCCCCGAACTCTATTTTTGCCACCCAGCTTGTGGAAATCTCTAGGGCATCCTGCAGTGCCCCCGACTCTACCTCAGTGCCTGAGAGGCCTCCTGAATCCTGGCACCAGCCCGGCTATCCCCCCGGCTCTGAGCCCCCCCCGATGTAGGGCCGCCCTATCCACCCAGGGTGCTTTATCTGTAAATTCGGGCCGGGCTGGGCTCGGCCCAGGTAAGGAATGCAACCGGCGTTGGAGTGTGGATGCAGGTGCAGTCGCCTATCCACAAGCTGGGTGTTTTTCCCCCTGTATCCCCCGGAGTTCGGTCGGCAATGACGCCACGACATCCGCCGCTGCAACTCCGCCTCACTCTACTCAATGCCATACATGCGCACATTCACCGGTCTTCACCAGGTGATGCTACTGCACCAGAAATTCCCTGGATCCCTCCCCAGAGAGAGGAGAGCTGACCACAGAAGCTCAATCCTCTCTCCCCCGCCATCCCCCGCACCCCGGCTCGTTCACCCAGGTCGCTGGCATGACGCGGTGTGGCATCCAGCGCCTCAACCCTCAGCGCCACCAGGCCGGCCCAGTCATTAGAGACTTTAATCGAGCCAACTTCAATGCTATTAATTTGCACCTATCTAGAGTAGGCTGGAACCCATTTTTAATGGATAAAAATGTTGATGCAGCCTGGAAAGCTTTAAAGGGGCTAATTCTAGAACTTGAAAGTAATTATATCCCTATTAAAAATAAATATAATAAAAAGGTAGGGTACCTGTCTGGTTCAATGCTACAATAAAAAAGAAAATCAAGGCTAAACAAAAAGCCTTTAAAAAGTACAGAGAGAATAAAACGGATACAAATAAACAAGCATATATCAGAAAACAAAAAGAATTAAAGAAGCTAATTAGAAATTCAAAGTATAAAACAGAATGTACAATTGCCCAAACTAAGGACAATAAACTTTTATATTCTTATTTAAATTCAAAGAATTCTGTGTCAAATATTGGACCACTCATGCGTGATAATGGACATATGGGGAATAATACCACTATGGCAAATTTACTTGACGAGTATTTCAGTACTGTTTTTACTCCAAAGGAAATTATGGAACAATATCAGATAAATAACATTATACCGGAACCACTTTTCTCAGGAGGAAGTACTAAAATGATTATTATCATTACATAGTAACTCTAGTCCAGGTGGCATTCAGCCAAAATTTTTTTTTTTTTTTTTTACTTTCTATTTTTCTGCGCCTCTACTGTCTCCTAACCTACACTCCTTCAGGATTCCAAGGTACTCTGCTCCCCAACCCTACCAACTGTTCCAGGGTCTGCTCCTAGAGTGCCATACTTGCTAATCCCCGGGGCCCTTTGATGGCTCGGATTACCCCCCAAGTGGGGCGAGGAGGGAAACCCCTTACCCTCCTCTATCCCTGAGAGAGCGAGCTGCACGAGTCTGCCCTTTTCCAGTCAGCAGGTGGAGAAGCAGGTATTGGTGGTCGTCATCTAGGAGGATTAGAGATGTTTTTCCTCCAAGTTACACCCCCTGACGCTGGCGTGCAATGTAGCTGAAGTTGGCGCACACGGACATCGTCCGCTCAGTCTTCTGCCAGCGTCGGACCCAATGCCGTAGCATCTCCTGCTGCACCGTCATCCCCAAGTTCCCCAGTGGTGCTGGTATTGTGGCCGAGGGAACGCCCAACCCATGCCACAGAAGGAGAGCTAGCCGTTAGGCGCTCGATCCTTCTCCCGACCGACCGACCCCCGGTGGCCCGAGTCCGCTCCCAAACCCGGGTTGCCGGCGTGGTGCGAGGTGTGACGTCCAGCGCTTCAACCCTCAGCGCCACCGCCAGCCAGATAGTAAGCCCCCTTACTATACTATTTAACATCTCCCTCTCTCAGGGAACTGTTCCCAGTGATTGGCGTTCTGCATCAGTTATCCCTAGTTATAAAAAATGGAATCGAAGCAGAGTTGAAAATTATCAACCTATAAGTCTAACACCAAGATAGAGAAGTCGATAGGGAGAAGGGCAGGGGTAAATGGAGAAAAAGGCAGTAAGGACAGGGATAGGACGAAAAGGGGGGTAAGGCTATAAAAAAATGGAAGGTAATGAGTACCAATGCCCATAGTCTAGGTAACAATGGAAGAGAGATGCTAGGATATCGTGGCAGTCACAGAAACGTGGAACACAGAGAACCATGCCTGGGATGTCAACATACCAGAGTACACAATCTACAAGGAGGGACAGGAAGGGTAGAAGAGGAGGAGGTGTAGCTCTCTATGTAAGGGAAGGGATCAAAGCAACTGAACTAAAGGGTAAACAGGGAGGAGAGGAGGCACTGTGGGTCACCCTGGAGACTGGAAATCACACCACGATCCGCACAGCGGTTGTATATAGACCCCCCGTCTCGGGGGCAGGAAATGGACAAGGAAATGACAGAAGGCATCATTATGATGGCAGAGAAAGGGGAGATATTACTGATGGGGGACCTGACTATGCCAGATGTTAACTGGAGCACCTTTGCTGCAGCCACATTTAAGAGCGGGGCCATTCTCGATGCCCTACAGCGGGCATGCCTCAGACAGCTAGTGTTGGAACCCACTCGGGAGGGAGCAATCTTAGACCTGGTACTCTCAAATGGGGCCAGAGAGAGGATCTCAGCTCTAGAAGTGGGTAGCCATCTGGGAATAAGTGACAACCAAACAGTGTGGTTCATGATAAACTCAGCTGTAGAGTCAAGCCATACAAAAGTAAAGGTACTGGGCTTCGGGAGGGCTGCTTTTGTCAAAATGGGAGTGTGTCTCAGAAAAGCACTAGCAAACAGGCAAGGAGGAGTGGAGCAACAATGGGGAAACATCAAAACTGCCACCACAAAGGCAACAAGCCTATGTGCGAAGCAAGTAAACAAATCAAAACGAAAGAAAAAAACACTATGGTTATCAAGAGGTGGCAGGGAAGGTTAGGGAGAAAAAGACAGCATTCAGGAAGTATAAGGAAACACAGAAGGAGCAGGACAGAGAACTGTACCAGTTAAAGCAGAAGGAAGCAGGGAAGGCAGTCAGAATAGCAGAGGCCCAAACCAAGGAAAAGATAGCCAACTCTGTTAAGAAGGGGGATAAAACCTTTTATAGGTACATTAGGGAGTGAAGAAAGACAAAGGGAGGGATACTGAGGCTGAATAAAGAACAGATTAGCCAGAATGGCAGTGGGTCCCAGGGTGGTAGCCTGGGTAAAACATTGGCTGGACAACAGGACGCAGAGGGTAATAGTAAACGGAGTACACAGTGAAGAAAGGGGGGGGGGTTACTAGTGGGGTACCGTAGGATTCAGTACTGAGTCCGGTCCTTTTTAATGTCTTTATAAAGTACAGTTACATAAGAACTTACCATAACAGTAGATCTTCGAGAGGGGCTCTTGCAGTAGGTAATTACATACAGGACTGACGTCGGCAGGCGGCAGGACCACACAGAAAAATTTCTAGCTAGCAGTCCCTGGCGAGGGACTGCCCCCACGTCAGGTGACCGGCATCAGGAGATGTTGGTATAAAAAAGGTGACACCCACCTTCCAGTTCTTTCCCGCCACAGGCCAGAAAAGGCCGGACGAGAGAGGAGCGGATATTTCCCTTAATGGAAAAGGAGCTGAAAAAGCTTAGGGGGATGGAGGGGAGGTAGTTACCTACTGCAAGAGCCTCTCTCGAAGATCTACTGTTACGGTAAGTTCTTACGTAACTGTACTATCTTACTTCGAGAGGGCTCTTGCAGTAGGTAATTACATATAGGACCGAGTCCCAAACAGTCTGGAACAAGGAGAAGCACTGGGAGGAGGAAATCTGCTCCAAGTAGAAGCTCTAGCTGTGCAAGCTTTAAGATAAAGAGGCCTTGAAGGACAGCCAGCCCGAAGCCTGCTCTACGGCGAGAGGCGATATCCAAACTGTAGTGTTTTGTAAAGATATGGAAGGAGGTCCAGGTGGCGGCAGCACAGATATCTGCCGCTGACACATTCTTGAAACAAGCCGCTGAGGCAGCTACTCCTCTGGTGGAGTGGCCTCTTACTTGACCCGGCAATATCTTGTTGTACTTGTCATAACAGAATGTGATGCAATGAGCCAATCATTTAGATAGGCATTGCCTTCTCTTTCAGGTGCAAAAGAGACAAACGATTGATCGGTCTTCTTGAGATCTTTTGTTCTGTTAGTGTAGTATCTCAGAATCTGGTGAACGTCCATAGTATGGAGTAAATACTCCCCTGATTAGAGTACTGCGTAAAAAAGGTGGGTAACTCTATGGACTGGTTTGGAGTAGACTCCGCTACTACCTTAGGGAGAAAAATACAGGTTACTCACCTGTAACAGGAGTTCTAGGAATGGTATATGTTGTTCATCCACACTATCTGGCAGGTTCCTTGCCGCTTTAAATCTTGCCGGAAGGTCTTCAAGCTGGCTTCTCCCACACACCCGGGTGGTAAAATTCTCGGCTCCGCCCCATAACGCCAGATCTAGCCTGCTGGAAGCCAGGTTGTGCGCCGGGTCGAGGAGGTCGGAGAATATGTGGATGAACAACATATACCATTCCTAGAACTCCTGTTACAGGTGAGTAACCTGTATTTCTAGGGACATGGATATGTTGTTCATCCACACTATCTGGCAGACTCTAGCAGTTCTCCGGGAGGAGGAGGCAAGGCACACACCCCTACTTAGGGAATAAAGACTGGAGAACCGAGGCCCCAACCAGCATCCCGGCGTGACCCAAGGTCGATGCGGTAGGGGGTTAAAACGGTATGTGCCGACTTCCAGGTAGGAGCCCTGCAGATATCCTGGGTAGGGACATCCCCGGAAGCAGCCACCGATGCAGCGGAAGGGCGGGTAAAATGAGCACTTATCCCACTGGGAGGCTCTATGCCCGCCCACCTATAGCGGAGATCTATGCAGGAGGTGACCCACCCGCTCATCGTCCGCTTGGCTGCAGGTCTGCCAGGTGCGGCTTCAGCTTAGATGACAAACAGCTGGCGAATCTCTCCCGAACTTCAGCCCTTCGCTCCCTGAGAAGGCAAGAGCTCAATTAGGGTCCAAATTGAGCCTATATGCGGCCTCCGAGGTGTGAATGGGAATGAACCCCGGCACAGTCGATACCCAGTTAGGGTGATGCTCCGACAACACCTACGGAAGGAAATTTGGGTGGGGCGCAAGGACAACCTTGTCCCTGTGGAAGACCAGATAGGGAGACTCGAAGGAAGCGCCTGGAGTTTTCCCATCCTTCTGGTCAACATGGTAGCCACCGAGAAGGTGTTCTTCCACAACAGGTGGGAGAATCGCACCTGTGCACTGGTTCGAATGGCTTGCCCATGAGCTAAGCCCATACCAGCATAAGATCCCACGGAGGTGGAGATTCTCTCCCCAGAGGGGAAGCGTGATCAAGGCCTTGGAAAATCGTCAGACCACCTTTCCTGCACCACCGACTGCCTTCCGGCCCGCGCCCGGAGGACAAGGGTGGCTGCCAGGAGCACCTTAAGTGTCGACGACCAAAGCCCTTGCTAAAGAAGAAGAAGAAGAAGAACGGACCGCAGGTAGTCCGGAATGCTCACCGAGGAACAGGAGAAGGGACCAGGCCCAATCCTAACACCAAATGGAGAACTCTTCCATTTGAAGGCGTAGCATATCTGGTCGACTCCTGGCTGGACGCCTCAACAACATTGAGGACCTCGCCGGAAGACCCAAAGCCTGGCCACTAGCCGCACAGGAACCAGGCCGCCAGGTGCAGGGATTGAAGGTCCGGATGGAATACCTTCCCCCGATAACAGAGATCAGGTCCGGGCGGGCTGGAAGCCGCCTCGGGAGCCTGGAGCTGAGACTGAGGAGAGCTGGATACCAGAGCTGGCTGAACCAGTCTGGGGCTACCAGAATCACCTGCGCCTAGTCCCTCCTCACCTTGTGGGTCAAGGAAAATGGGGGAAAGGCATAGAAGAGGCTCGGGGTCCGCGGCCTCAAAGGCATAACCTCACGGCGAGCCCTGCTGAGGGAGGCAGGCATGAAACAGTCTCGGCTTCGCATTCTCCCTGGAGGGAAAAAGGTCCGCCCGAGGCATGACCCAGTGGGAGAAAGATCTTGTGCTACCTCCAGCAGGGAAGACCACTTGTGAGGCGCAGCCCTTATCTGGCTTAGGGCATCGGCCAGGGTGCTGGAGGCTCCTGCCATCGAAATGGCTAGGAAAACCGCCTCCAGGCTACGCACGAGACCAAATGCGGAGAACCTCCTTACGCAACGGCAAGGGGTGCATCCGGCCCTGGCAGGTTAGGTAGCACATGGTCGTGGGTATTGTCCACCTGGACCTAAACCACTTGACCCCGCACAAACGGAGCGAAAATGGTGCGAGCTAAGCGGACCGCATGAAGCTCCAGCAGGTTGAAATGGCATCGGGACTCCCGAGGGGACCAGAGGCAGTGCACTCCGCGCTCCCCTTGATGGGCACCCCAACCCATCAGAGATGCATCGGTCGAAGAAGACCGTCAACTCGGGGCAGACGAACGGGATGCCCTTTTGCAGATGTGCTGGAACGGTCCGCCATAGGAGAGCGTTCCACATCCCCTGGGTTACTGTCACGGGCTGGTCCAAAGGATTGCAGTGTTGTGACCGCTGGCTGGCCAGACCCCATTAAAGGGGACGCATGTACCAACGGGTCCGATCAGACCACGCTGGTGCAGGCCACCACGAGGCCCAGGAGGAGCAGGAAGTCCCGGGCAGGGCGCGATTGCCCAATCAGACATGATTAGGTAAAGGAGGAAGAACCTCGGCCCTGTCCGCCGGGAGCCGAGCTCTGGCTCGAAGAGTCAAGCTCTATCCCAATGAAAGGATCACCCGCTTTGGCACGAGTTCTGTCTTGGCTCCGTTAGAGAGGAGACCGGTCTGAGAGCAACCTAGAGGGCCAGACTCCGGACCGCCCCACCTCCGCTCTGGAGGGGTTGCAGACAGCCCGCCATCCAGGTAGGGGTACACCCGTACCCTTTGGCGCTGCAGGAATGCTGCTGAGAAGAAGCCAAAGAGTATGGCCTGGAACTCGTAAACAGATCCCCCCGCTCTTGAAGCGGAGGAGTCTCCAAAGAAACGGACGGATCGAAATGTGAAGAATACGTCCTGGAGGTCCAGAGAATAGAGCCCCACGCCTCGTTCCGAGGATGGGGTATCTGAGTCAGAGTAACCATCCAGGAGGTCCGAGACCTTAAGAAGTTGTTCAGGTCATGCAGGTCGAGGATGGGGCACAAGCCCCCCATCCGTTTGGGGACCAGGAAGAACCTGGACACAAACCCCGGGTCTGGAGAAGGATCCACACCTTCCTGATCACCTCTTTTCCGAGGAGCAGGGTAGTGTCAGCTTGGCGGGCCGACAGCGAGGCTGCGGACCCCGTGGCCCCCCAAGGGGCGACGGCTCGAAGGGGTGGGGCCTGCTCGAACTCCAGAGGCAGGCCCTTTCCTAGCACCTCCAACACCCAGCGGTCCGTGGTGATAGCGGACCAGGTGGAGGAAGTGGCGGAGCCGTCTCCCCCTTGGGGAACCCGGGTAGGGGTGACGAGGCCGGGGGCGGCGCCCCTCAGCCCATCACTGAGCAGGCTTGGAGGAGGGACTGGCCAAGGAGCTCCTGAGCCTTTACCTCCTTGCTTCCCCTTAGAGGAAGCCGCTGGCTTGGGGTCAGGATGGCAAGCGCAAGCCTGTCGGCCCTCATGCTGTTGTTGATGGGCCGGTCGTGCCGCAGGGGCCGAAGGGGCTTACACAAAGGTTGCCGGCGGCCCTTGTCCCTCTGGGCAGGGGTGAGCGAGTCCAGAGTGGCGTTGGACTTCTCGGTCCCCTGGAGGTGTCCCTCCACTCCAGGGCTGAAGAGGTCAGTCCCCAAGAAGGGGATGTCCGCCAACTTGTGCTGGGTATCCGCCGAGAAGGTGGATATCCTCAGCCATGCCCTGCGGCGCATGGCCACCGCGGCCGCTACTGACCTGGCAGAGGAATCACCTATGTCCAGAGCAGTCTGAAGCTGCTGCTTCGCCACCGCCCTACCCTGGTCCCGCACCCGCCGGACCGTGGTCCGCAGGTCGGCCGGGAGATGAGGGAGCACCTCATCCAGGGAGCCCAAGAGGGCGTGGGAGAAATGTGCCATCAGTGCGGCCGAGCTGGCCTGTCGGAGGCCTAGGGAGGACGCGGCGTAAACCTTGCGCCCGACATAGTCCATCCTTTTGGACTCTTTGTCGGGGGGGCCTATCCACATCCCGGGCGTTCACTGAACGCTGGAACACATTATCGGTAACTAATCCCTCAGCGGAGGGGTGCTCTGAAAAAACGGGCAAAGAACCGATAGGGACAGCATACTTCCTGGCCATCCTGGCCGAGGGCGCAGGACAGGAAGTAGGCCGCTGCCAAAGCTCCAAGGCTGGGCCAACGATGGCCTCAGCCACCGGAAAGGCCTCCGAGGGTGAACCCCCTCGGTCTAGGATCTCCGTCAGGGGATAAGAGACCCGTTTGGACACGGGTTCGAGCTGCATCCCGGTGAACTCCAAGATGAGCCTCAGCAGACCCAGGAAGGACGATGGGCTGTCGTCCAAAGACCGGTCCAGGGAGGACTCCGGGCCTTCCCGTCTGGGGAACACGGAGGAGTCATCATCGGACTCCAAAGGGTCTGCAAAGAGCTGCCTCAGGCCTGAGCCACTCTTCACCCGCAAAGGGCGGGCGGGAGTGAGGGTGACCGACAACCTGCGGGACAGGTTGTGACCCGACCGAGGCTCCGAATTTAGTTTTGAAGTTTTCTAAAACTTCGGTCTTCTTTTCCTCGCGGCTGCGATGGACAGTTCGTTTCCCGGCTCGCGGAATATCTCCAGGACTGTTCTGCACTCCACGTGCGTATACTGCCTCGACTTGGACCATGAGCCGCAAGTTTGCGAATTGTGCTGCGCCCTTTCGACCAGCGCCCTGGAGGATCGTGCGGCCCGTTTTGGTCTTGGGCGCTCCGAGGATTTTTCCGCGCCGGTAAAATCTTTAGAGGCTCGTCGGGCGGTGTCCATGTGGGCTGTCTTGGCTGAGCAGCTCGATCTCTCTACCTCCCTGGAGGAGGCTGCGCCCTCCTCCTCAGTCGCGGCATTTATCCCGCTCTCTTTGAGTTCCTCTCATTCGGCTTCATTCAAGGAGCTTCGCCAGTCCCTTTCCTCGAAGGGAGAGGGGCCATCGGGACTTGCCTCTCGGCCCAGGTCAAGGGAGTCTCAGGGTAAGTCCCATCATCGGCGTTTGCGGGAGAGGTCCCCTTCCCCTGACTGCCGACCTTCAACTTCAGTCGAGGCTGCGGCTCAGGCGTACGTACTCCAGAACTGTACCAAACCACGCACATATTGTCCGTCTGAACGGCTAGGTGGCCGGGAAGGATGTATGGGTGAAGGGCTTGGAAAGCGTAAAACACTGCCCGAAGCTCTAGCACATTGATGTGGAGTGTCTGTTCGAGCTTGGACCAAGAGCCCTGGGTTTGATGGGGACCTAGATGGGCTCCCCAACCTTCGCCCGAGGCGTCTGTGGTTAGAGTCTGGGAGGGGGGAGGAAGAAAGAAAGGAACTTCCCGAAACAGGTTCACTCGAACCATCCATCACTGTAAGTCTCGGAGCATCGGCGAGGAGACTAGAACTGGGTGATCTAAGTCGTCCACTAACTGATCCCATTGGGAGCGGAGAGTCCACTGAGAAACTCTCATGTGAAGCCGAGCACGAGGGACTGTCGGGATAGCAGCCACCATGAGCCAGAGAAGGCGAAGGACCGACCTTGCACTGACATGCCTGTGGCCGGACAACAGACTTATTTGAGTCTGGAGGGTGGACGCCCAGTCCGGTGGCAGGAAGGCCCCGCCAATGGTCGTGTCTAGAAACGCCCCAATAAACTGTAGTCTCTGAGATGGGATCAAGTGAGACTTGGAATGGTTGACGGTAATACCCAGGCAGGCAAAAACCTGTTGGGTAAGGGTGAGGCAGCACAGGAGTTTCTCCCTGGACGAGGCCGCCAGGAGCCAATCGTCCAGGTACAGGAAAACCTGCACCCTCTGGGTACGCAGGTAGGCCGCCACCACCGCTAGGCATTTGGTGAATACTCGGGGCGCCGAGGATAGGCCAAACAGAAGTGCCTTGAACTGGCAGTGGTCCCCCGGAACGCAAAACGAAGATATTTGCGATGCAATGGGTGAATGAAAATGTGCAGGTAAGCATCCTGCATATCCAGGTCACATAGCCATTGACCTGACCGGAAGAGGGGCAGAAGGCTCTGCAACGAGAGCATTCTGAACCTTTTGTATTCCACAAAAAGATTCAGGGAACTGAGATCTAGAATAGGTCTGAGATCTCCTGTCTTCTTTGGGACCAGGAAGAAATGGGAATAGTAACCCGTCCCTTGAAGATGAAGGGGGACGGGTTGTATTGCTTCTTTCAGTAGCACAGCTGGAATCTCTTCCTGGACCAAAGGAAGATATTCCCGTGAATATGATGACTTTAGGGGGCGGTGGCGAGGTGGTTTCTGTAGAAACTCTATCGAGTGTCCTTCTGCGATCAGCTGGAGCACCCAAGAATCTCAAGTTATCCTCTCCCATCCCGGAAGGTGGAGGGAAAAGCTCCCTCCTACCGGTTCCTCCGGGGAGTCCGGAGGCTGTGGGAGAGGAGAGGAGAGGAGTCAGGTGATGTGGGGCAGCGCCGCAGCTGAAGCACCCGCTGCTTTTTTGGGTGGGGGTGGCTTAGCAGTTGTGGGGGCCCGACGTTTTGTGGCCTGCTTTTCCTGGGGTTTCGCCTTGGGCCAATTTCATCTGCAAAAGGGACGGCGCTGCGGCTGGTGGGGGCGGTACATGGAGTCAACAGACTTCAGTGCCACCCCCTTCTCCTTCAAATCAGTGATGATGTCCTTGACATCGCCACCGAACAGCACCGACCCTCGGAAGGGCGCTTCCTGGATAGCGGACTGCACTTCCGGGACCAACCCTGACACACAGAGCCAAGCATGATGACGTAGGCCTACGGCGAAAGCTGAGCTCCGTCCAGTAGTCTCCACTGCATCGTAGGTCTAACGAAGCATGTGTCGACTGGCCGAACGTGCAGAGCGGACAAGATCAGCCAACTCCTGCTTGACCTGAGAGTCCGGCAGGGAGTCCAGTTTGGTTTCCACCTAAGTAAGAATGGCCTTCTGGTAGTCCCCCATATGACCGACATAGTTCAGGGCCCTAATCCCCAGCGTGGAGGAAGTGAAGATCTTCTTTCCATACTGGTCCAGTAGGCGGGATTCTTTGTCAGGTGGCAATGAGCTGAGATGTTTTGGGTTAGCCGACCGGCCATGAGCGGCGCTAATCACGACTGAGTCAGCATGAGGGTGAGAATCTAAAAAATCAACACCCTCGGGAGTCTGGTATAACCTATTCGACTTCCGCGGAAGTGGGGCTAGAGCTGACGGCTGCTTCCAGAAGGTGGTAACAAGGTCGGCGTGAGGCTCCATCCAGGGTGGCACCAAAGTAGGAGCTGTCACGGGCAGATCCAGATGCTCGGCGAGTTTCAACCGCTGAGGGTCTGGTTCCAAAAAGTGCCACTGATTAACCTCCTGGATTTTTTGTAGCAACGCCGTAAAAGAAGGATCTTCCAGAGGAGACTTCGGAGGAGTCCTTGGCCTGGGCTTCAACGGAGAGCATGGCTCGTCATCCCTTTTGGAGCAACTGTCTGAGGAATCCAAGGAGTCCGAGGTGAAGAGGAAAAAGACTCCCTTTTCCGACCCGGTGGAGGAACAGCCTCCTTGGGAAGCACCCAAGGAAGCGTATCCTAACCCTCTCTGGACCCAGATGGGATAGCTCTGGAGTCCGGAGGTGGTGAGGGAGTATGTCGCCGTGGACGTACGGGAACCTGAGATGCCACCGTCGTCGGTAGGCGGCTCTCAACCTCCCTGGTGAGCTGAGCCTTGGCCTCAGCCCACCAGGAGGCCAGAGTCTCCTGCAAATCCACCGGCGGCTGGGGGTGGTGGAGGAGAAGGAGGAGGGGGATAAGGGTATGGGTTGTACCCACACGGAGAGTATCCAAAACCCGGCGTCGGATACTGTGGCGCCGGATACGCCAGCGTCGGATAGGATGGAGGGTATCTGGGAGCCAGAGGAGCAGCCGGAGCAGACGGCCTGGCCGGCGGCCTCACAGGCGCATCCAGGTTGGAGGGGCCGGAGGGCAGACGGCCCGGTGGCGGGGTGACATCTGGAAGTGGGATGTCAGCTGGAGTCGGTAAAACCGGCGTCGGAGGTGCTGGCGTCGGATCCTGCATCCGATCCAGTGCACCTAGAGGAGGACGGTCCGACAGAGGAGGAACCCCAGCGTCGCCCGGGGATGGAGGGGAAAAATCCCCGGGGTCAGGCTGGGGGACTCAGGGTCCCCGGATGGCAGTGAAGGCTGCGGAGAACCGGGGACGACGGATGTGGGTGGGTCCATCGTCGGTTCTTTCGCCGACCGGATGTCGGATGAACCGACGTGCAGTTCTAGCGAGCTCGGGCGGAAGCGCAGAGGCGGCATCCGATTTATGGGAGCCTTGGCGGAGGCAGACTGAGAGGAAGGATCGACCTGGTCTGGTGGGGAGGAGCTGCAGCGCAGCCCGAAGGTCATCGCCTCCACGCCTTTCTCCGCGGACTCGGAGGCTGACATCCGGCTTACCAGAGTCGCCCACCAGTAAGCCGTAAGCTACGGCCGAATCAGGGGCGAGGCCTCCATAGCATGGAGGCCTGGAAGGCCTGAGCGGACGGGAGGGCCGATGCCCTTGGAAACCTCCGAGGCAGCCGTCGAGGAGCAGTCCCCCGGAGGGGACGTTACCTGAGTCCCGGCGACTCTCGAGGGAGACGCGGTGGAGGAGCCCTTGTCCCGGTGCCTCTCCCTGTCTTTCTTCTTCCGATGGCCTTTGGGGGAAGTGGACGCCTGCCTCAGTGTTTTGAGCTCCTTCTCCATCGAACACATCTTTTTCTTCAAGATGTTGGCTTCCAGGGATTGCTGCCACCTCTTCCGGGTAGCCGTGTTGAAGCTGAGGCAGTGCTGACACTTCTTGACCGGGTGATTGGGGCCTAGACAGAACAGGCATAGGGAATGGCAGTCCTTGTGCGGGAGTTGGGCGCCACACGAGTCACACTTATTTTTGTGCTCGGAGGGTGTAGGGGACGACATACACAGACGATGACCTGACGAATGTCGAAAAAAGTCAAAATTATGTGGTAAAAAACAATGACGGGGAGGCTGGCGAAGCAACAAACTTCTCCACACGGCTGACGAGCTAGCCGGAAGAATTGAAAGGCGGGCGCCAGTGACCGCATACCTTTATACCAACGCCTCCTGCACGGTCACCTGACATGGGGCAGTCCTCACCAGGGACCGTTGTAGCAGAAATTTTTCCAGGTCCTGCCGCCTGCCGACGTCAGTCCTATATGTAATTACTTACTGCAAGAGCCCTCTTGAAGTAAGATGTGACATTGCAGTGGGACTGGAAGGAAAAGTATGTCTCTTTGCAGACGACACAAAGATCTGCAAAAGAGATGATACACAAGGTGGGGTGGAAATGATGAGAAGGGACTTGGTAATTTTGGAGGAATGGTCAAGTGTATGGCAGCTTAGATTCAACGCAAGGTTAGAGGAATGGTCAAATGTATGGCAGCGTAGATTCAACACAAAGAAGTACAAAGTAATGCACCTGGGAAACAAAAACCCAGGAGAAGAGTACACAATGATGGTGAGATACTAACAACAACAAAAATGGAAAGGGACCTGGGGGTAGTCAGATGACCTAAAGGTGGGCAAGCTATGTGAGAAGGCAGTAAGGAGAGCTGGTGGGATACTGGGATGCATAGGGAGAGGCATCACCAGTAGAAAACAGGAAGCTGTTATCCCTCTGTACAGACAGTTGTTGAGACCCCATGTGGAGTACTGCGTGCAGTTCTGGAGACCCCATCTCCGCAAAGACAGAGTGGAGGCTGTCCAGAGAAGGGCAACCAAAATGGTGCAGGGTCTGCACCAGAAGACATACGAAGAGAGACTAAATAAGCTTAATATGTATACCCTTGAGGAAAGGAGGGAGAGGGGGGACATGACAGAAACTTTCAAGTACCTCAAGGGAATCAACAAAGTCCAAGAGGGTAGCATCTTTCTGAAGACACCGACCACTTACATGGATGTCCAGGGGATCGGTCTCCATGCTGTGCACGAGGGTACAAATGCAGACAGCATCCCTGCACAGTGGAAGGGAATGCATCCTGCCCTGTTTGTTGAGGTAGTACATGGTCGTGGTGTTGTCCATCTGGACCTGAACGACCTGACCCCAGATGTGTGGAGCAAAAGCAGTCAGCGCCAGCCAAACTGCCTGGAGCTCCAGCAGGTTGATGTGGCACTGGGACTCCGCTGGGTCCTGAGCCTATGAACTCTGTGTTCCCAGAGGCGGGCACCCCAGCCCATGAGGGAGACATTGGTCATCAGGATGACCGTCAGCTCTGGGCGGACAAACAGGATACCTTCCTGCAGATGTTCCAGGACTAACTACTACTGAAGGGCATCCCACATCAGCTGGGTCACAGTGACTGGCTGGTCGAAGTGGCCCTTGTGCTGAGACCAATGGCGTGCCAGTTCCCACTGCAGACAGCGTATTCTCCAGCGGGCTCAATGGACCACACTGGTGCATGCTGCCATGTATCCCAGGAGGCGCAGGTAGTCCCGAGTAGGGCACAACTGCCCAACCCGAAATGACCAGCAAAGGAGGAGAAAGCCTCCGCTCTGTCCGCTAGAAGCAGATCCCTGGCTCTGCAAGGGTCAAACTCCGCCCCAATGAAAAGAATCCCCTGCAAGGGCATGAGTTCCAACTTGGCCTTGCTGACCAGGAGGCCAAGAGAGACACCAATCAAGAGGGCCAGATCCCTGGACCTCTCCACCTTCTCCCTGGAAGGACCCACGATTAGCCAGTCATCCAGGTAGGGGTATACCCGGACTCCTCGGTACCTCAGGTAAGCTTCCACCACTGCACTGCATTTGGTGAAGATCCTGGGGGCCAAGAATAGGCTGAATGGCATGGCCTGGAACTCGTAGAGGATCCCATCGACACAGAACTGGAGGAACCGGTGATGGGACAGACAGATTGGGATGTGAAAGAACATGTCCTAAAGCTCCTGAGAGCAAAACCACATGTTCTGCTCTATACATGGTTATGATCTGAGACAGAGTGACCACCCTGAAGGTGCATGACCTGAGAAACTTCTTCAGGTCATGCAGATTTAAGATGGGGCGCCAGCCCCGTCTGTTTTGGCATCAGGAAGTACCTGGAGACAAACCCTGGTTGCAATGGAGGGTCCAAGACAGAAACCATGACCTCCTTGTGGAGGAGCTGGGCAATGTTTTTTTTTTTTTTTTGTTTGATTTTTTAAATTTAAGTTTATTAACAACCAGCAGGTACAATTAATACAAATATACCAGACAGGTTCTTTATAATAATACAGGATAGCCGTACAATGCATATAGTCTTCACATTCCCCTTGTAATATAATCTTTCTTATGTAAAAACTAGGTCTAATGGATGCAAGTCTCCAGGCCGGTACCAATGAAACCCCCATGGCACCCCTCCCATCTCTCAGTAGAGGGGACCTCCCCCCAACAGCCAACCCCTCCACCGCTGTGGCCCGTCCAAGACCCACCCCTGAGCGAGATTTCCAGGGAGCCAGGTGGAACACTAGACAGCGATTGTGTCCCGCCAAAGCACCCATCTAGTCCACCTCCGGACATACAGAGCTAATCTATGATTTATCTTAAACGTTAGCTCTTCCATTTCTGCGATTCCCTTGACAATCTGAATCCATGCATCCATGGTAGGAGTATCGTGTCTCAGCCACTTTTTAGTGATAGATTTATGGGCTGCCGCCAGGAGGAGGGACCAAAGATATAATGAGTCTACTCCGGACAAACCTTGGGGAGGCTCCCCCAGAATGAGGCAGGGCCACTCCAGAGGAACAACAAGCCCAAAAATCTTAGTGAGCGCCTGAGAGACGTCCCTCCAGAAGGGATCCAGCCACAAGATATGAAGGTAGTTCGCCTCCAATTCCCCACACATTCTCCAGCAGGAGGAGTCCCTATCTGGGCTCCTCCGGCGCAGCGAGAGAGGAGAGAGGAAAAGCGTATTTTCACTTTCCAACTATACTCCTGCCAAAAGGGAGAGGTAGTTTTAGATGCTAATTTGAATACTGTTTCCCAGTTAATTACTCTAGGCCCACTTCCCTCCTCTCCATCTGCACTTAATTTTTTCAAATAGTCTTTCCTTAGGCCCATAAGGGCTCTGTATAATACAGAGATGAGGCCCGAGGTCTTCTGTGAAGACAATATTGTACAAAGGCTCTCCACAAAGGGAGCCGTCCTTTCTGTTTGAGGGTTTGCCCTACTACAACGGTAGATATAATCTCTGACTTGTAGGTAACGGTAATGATCTGAATTACGTAAACCAAAGTTATTCTTAAGAGTCATGAAGTCCATGATCTCCTCCCCAGACATAAATTGTTTTACAAAGATTAGACCTATTCTTTCCCACGCTCTAAAAGTATGGTCCAATCGGGACGGAGCGAAAGCAACGTCCCATGAGGGTCTGTAAAGGGGCCAAAGCTTTATTTTTTGCCAGGCAAGGAATTGCGTTTTAGGGATGTAAGTGGGGAGGCACTGAAACAAGTATAAGTATCTGGGCAAAATATTCATAGCTATAGTTTCAATTCTGGAGTGTAATGAGAAGTTTATTAGTGACCACCTATCTAGGTCTCTTTTAACTCGGTTGAAGAGAGGGGCATAGTTAGCCCCAAAGAGCTGGGAATTGTGTTTGGTCAGCCAGACCCCAAGATATGACATCTTAGTAGCTGACCAGTTCAGCGGCAGAAACTCCACGGTTCTCTGGGAGGGTGTATAATAGAGAGACAAGACTTCTGTTTTGGCTTTGTTTAAGGTATACCCAGAGTGTCTCCCAAATTCAGATAAAATTGACCATGTTTCGGGGATCGAGGTCTCAGGCTGGGACAAGCAGAGAAGAAGCATCATCAGCGTACTCTTGATATCTTCCGTTGCTGCCCCTATCTCAATGCCCCGTATCCCTGGGGCAGTACGCACTGCCTCAGCTAGTGGCTCATGTAAAATGGCGAACAGCAGAGGGACAGGGGCAGCCAAGGGTGCCTCTATTTAGACTAAACCTTTAGAAAGTCCTCCGCTTACTCTGACGTAGGCTTGGGGACCAGAGTATAATGACTTAATACAGTCAATAAACATCTGCGGGAAGCCCATTTGCTCTAAGACCAAAAACAGGAATGGCCAGGAGACTTTATCGAAAGCTTTTTCAGCATCCAAACTCATCAGACAGGCTGGGAGACGTGAGTGGTGGACCGCATCTATTATATTGATGGCTGTTCTAACACTGTCTGGGGCCTGTCGGCCTGGGACAAATCCTGATTGATCTGGGTTAATTAACTCTGGTAGTATAGGATTCAGCCTAGATGCGAGGATCGAGGTGAGGATCTTATAGTCCGAATTTAGTAGTGAAATCGGGCGATAAGATTCACATTTAGCTGGGTCCTTATTCTCTTTTGGTATCAATGAGATCGTAGCAAACTGCCAGGAAGGGGGGACCGGGTTCGCCTCTTGCTAGACCTCCAAAACACGCCCTCAGTATCGGGTTATTTCTGTGGCAAAAGTTTTGTAAAATTCTGCCCCAAAACCATCCGGCCCAGGGCATTTCCCTCCTTTTAAGGCCTTTATAGTTTTTAGAATTTCCGAATGTGTGATTGGCTTAATTAAGGATTGACTTTTTCCCTGAGGAAGGGTAGGGAGAGATAGGGCTTTAAGATATTTTATAGTTTCTTGGGCTGGTACTGACTCCTGGAGGGTGTAAAGTTTAAGGTAATAAGAGGCAAAGGCTTCCGCGACCTGTTCAATCTTATGAGTTAGTCGGCCCGTAATTGGAGAAATTATTTTGGTTATTGCCGCTCTGGCTTTAAATTGCCTAAGTCTGGCTGCCAGAAGTTTAGTACCCCTGGGTCCTCCCTCATAGTAGTTTTGTTTGAGGTAAAAAAGATTTCTCTCAATCTCTTCCCTCTGAAGTTTTTGAATTTCTGCTCTCAGAGATTTGAGCTCGGAATCTCTCTGTTTCTCCCATGTTATTTTCTGGAGGGATTCCAGGTCTCCTAGTCTTTTATGAAGATTTTGTTGCTTCAACAACCTATCTCTCTTTTTCCGGGAAGCTATACTTATTAGTTGCCCCCTAACTGTGGTCTTTAAGGTATCCCAAATTTGTGAAGTTATCCCTGGTGTGGCATTTTCATTTAGGGTGCTTGTTATGTGCGGTTTTATTTTTTCTACCACCTCCTTGTCCTGGAGTAGGGACGTATTCAGTCTCCAATGTGTTGTCTTTCTGGGCAGGGAAATAGCAACTTCTAAAAATATTGGGTTATGATCAGATAAGGTGGAAACACCAACCCACATTGAGGGCAAGGCGGGGACACTGTCTTTAAGAGTAAAAAACGTATCGAGCCGAGAATACACCTTAAATCTGTGTGAATAACATGTGTATTCTTTCGCTCTGGGGTACCTTTCTCGCCAGACATCCACTAGTCCCATCTGGCCCATGATACGCTTGACTGCCCATGCCCTGTGTTGGTCTGGGTTCTGAGAATCTGAGGTATCAAGACTTCTATCCCAAATCAAATTCCAGTCCCCCATAATTAGGAGACCCTGGATCTTTCGGACACCATCCGGACCAGAGAGGCATAAATGCCGCAGAGGAGCCGGGGAGCATAAACATTGACCAGGGTTACCAGCAGTCCTGCACTCTTCCCACCAGCATGATATACCTTGCTCCACTGTCCACCACAGTGTCCTCCAACTCAAACGGAAGGACGCAAGCAAGATGGCCACCCCTCTCCCACGGCCAGACTCAGGGACAAAAAAAACCTGTGGGTGTGACTTAGTTTTCAACTTTACGGCCTCTGAGGGAGACAAGTGAGTTTCTTGTAAAAAGTTTACCTCACAATTCTGACTGGTAATATATTTCTGAATTTGTTTTCTCTTGATCGGACTGGAGCATCCATTAATATTATGGGAAAGTACTTTTATATTCCGACAAATCATTGATACAGCTACTAAGATTCTGCTTACTAACTTGGGGAAGAACAGTTTGCCACCATGCATTTAACATTTCTATCCTTACCAAAAAGTGTAAAAACCCGCATAACTTGAACAACAACTGCAACTTAGAACTGTTCAACAAAGGAATATGGTCCTGGTTAGGACCTGGGGTCATGTCCTTGGGGCTATCCTCAATTGCGGGCCCGGACATGAGAGAGAATGGGGCAGGTGGACCTGTTAAGGCCCGACAAACCCTTCTCAAATAAGGTGTCAATCGACTTCCTGGGGAAGGCTGTCGGTGGTACATCAGCCATAGAGCAAGCACACAAGCGCAGCTTAAGAGGACTCCATGGGTGTGAAGTGCAAATCCTCTTCCGGGGGTTGCCCTGACTCAGAGAGTGGCATACTTCGACTTTAGTCCGCCTCTCCCCGGGGTTCTGGAACATCCATATTAGTACAAATAAATCATCCCTTTGACAGCTTTTAAAGGAACAGTAACAGGCAAATAGGTGGGGTTATTTATATAAACCCTCCTTCTAACCATGGCGGGGTGGGCGACCCCATTAGAAGAGAAAGTGATAAAATAAAATGATAACCCCCCCCCCACACACACCATCGTTCAGCTCTTATCGGCATATGCCTCTCATGGGGCATGAGTCACCACAACTCTGGCTTTAAATAGCTAAGCTAAGCTGCTGTATAGAAGCGCCCCGCTGACCGTGACTCAGTAAGTGTGGTTGACTCCCGAGCAGTATTTCAGTAAGATCTATGGGTCTCAGTGTCTACTTAGCTTGGCCTGGGTTGCTTTTAACCAGTTTAATAACTGAGCCTCAGTTCTTGACAGAGCCAGTCTCGATGTCCCTTCTGAGGACTCCTGGGAGGTATACTTGACCGCAAGATAACGGCGCTCATCTGCTTGAACTCCTGTGCCAAAAACAATCAGGTCTGTACGCATCAGATCAAAGGATCGCCAGTGGCCTCCTCCTCATCTGCCATGTGTGGGGGAAGGCTTCAACAAGAGTCGTCGTACAGGAAAGGAAAAAGCTCCAAAAAGGATACCAGTTATTATGTTTGAGAGAGTCCCAGCCATGTGTCAGAAGCCAGTCTGCGTGTCGGTGCAGAATGAGTTAAACCGGAACACCATCGCTCCTCCTTCTGCAAAATCATGTCTCGTCCGCGGTCTCAGGCGCCTTACCTGACATAGGTTCCTCTTCTTCCGTTTGAAGGTGAGCTGCTCTTTTGTTCAACTTCGCAGGGTCACCCAGCTGAACAATCAATGAGGAGATGTCTGCTCGCAAGCTCGCGCGCTGGGATCCCTGGAGCACCCTGTCGATGGGGGCTCTTCTGACCATCGACCAGGCTGAGGTAAGGAGGTCCCTTTCCAGTTTTTCTTTCATCAACGGTGGTACAGTTATCCCCAGCGATTCCAAAAACGGGGTAGCAGACAGTAGGTCTTGGAAGACTTTCGGACCCCTTTCCATAATAATTTTAAGTCGTACGGGATAGAGGATCTGAGCCTTCATGTTACGGGCCCGTATTTGCCGCTTAACCCTGCCAGATTAATTTCCTGGCTTCTTGGACAATGGTTGTGTAGTCGTTATCTATGTTTATAAAATAGGCTAAAAAATCCCAAGGCACTGATTGGCTACAACATCATCTGAGCCGTGTCCTTATCAGATGATATTGTAGCCAACCGGCACTACCACCCAGAAACATGCCGCATGACAACAGCAAATCAGTGAGCTCTGCCAACTGAAAACAAGAACGCTGACTGGCAGAGCTCACAGATGGCACAGCGGGAAACGTATTCGCCTCAGACCGCGCACTGAATACCACTATCGGAGGTCCGAGAAATGTAACACACCATAAAAAAACTAAATACACCTACACAAAGAACCAAAATAGTACAAAATCATAAAAAAATACTAAGAAAAGAAAACCTGTCACTGACGGCAAACGACACTATTAAAACACACATCGGAACTGTCATTCTGTTTAAAAGCGAACCAAAGAAATCCTGCACAGCACCTGTCGCATGATAGCTTACAGCAGTCCAGATATTTTCCACATCGATTTAGAAGAAATAATTATCAGTTTTGAAGAATATCAGCAACAGCGCAGTCCTGAAGTTACAGCGCCACAGACCGCTCCACTCGAAGCATCCACCTCGACGACTGGCACAGCTGCAGATTCCGTCACCCCCACAGCACAGACTGCCACGATCTGTGGTGCTGTAACTTCAGGACTGCGCTGTTCCTCATATTCTTCAAAACTGATAATTATTTCTTCGAAATCCATGTGTAAAATAGCTGGACTGGCATAAGCCATGATGCGACAGGTCCTCTGCAGTTGATTTCTTTCGTTCGCTTTTAAACAGCATGACACTTCCGATTTATGTTTAAATAACGGTCTGTGGCGCTGTAACTTCAGGACTGCGCTGTTCCTCATATTCTTCAAAACTGATAATTATTTCTTCGAAATCCATGTGTAAAATAGCTGGACTGGCATAAGCCATGATGCGACAGGTCCTCTGCAGTTGATTTCTTTCGTTCGCTTTTAAACAGCATGACACTTCCGATTTATGTTTAAATAGCGTCGTTTGCCGTCAGTGACAGGTTTTCTTTTCTTAGTATTTTTTTATCATTCTGAAGTATTTTCGTTCTTTCTGTAGGTGTATTTTCCTAAAACAAAGACCTTCTCTGCACCTGACATCTGCAATTAAATCAACAGCAATCGCAAGAAAGAAATCAACTGAACTTCTCTGCACCTGACATCTACAATAAAATGAACTGCAATATTTACAATAACACACTCTTTCCTGTTTAATCCCCAAAATTTTCCTTAATTCAAAATGTTTAAAACTGAATAACATATAATACATTTAAAAAGCTTCAACTACTCATTTTAACCAACTAAGCATATTACTATCCTAATGGCAATAATACAATGCAAAAAAGGGACTATTTTTTTCCCTACAATCTGTTCTTCTATTATTTATTAAAATACCAATAAAAAAAACTTTAAAAACTACAAATGTCTATTCACTTTACCGTTGCCCATTTTATAAGCGCAATAACACACTCCGAGGTGTGGGTTACGTGCTGATAAGAGCACGCCTAGGGGCATAAGGCACTCGGCACAAAGCCTCGTGCCTTAGTACACCCCTAGGCGTGCTCTTATCAGCACATAACCCACACCTCGTCGTGTGTTATTGCTTACATATCCTGTGGCCCTCATATTTCAGTGCTCCCTGCTTCCAGGCTGCCTTCAGGATTTCTTCCTTTACTGGATAGTTGGTGAGTTTTGCAATTATAGAGCGGGGCCTTGCGTCTGAGTTTTTTGGGCAGGGGGCCAAAGCCCTGTGAGCTCGATCCATCGACAAATCCATCTCCTGGGGTATCTGGAGGATCTGCCTTAGTATTTCTTGCAGAAACTGAGCCACGTTTTGGTATTATCCTCGGATCCTCCGGATTCCGTGAAAAGCCTGATATTCTGTCTTCTATTTCTTCCCTCTAGATCGTCTAGTTTACGGGTGAGCTCACGATCTCTGGCCAATAAGTAAATCAGGAGGCGGTCCTGACGATCCAACTGTTCCACTAACTGATTGGCACATAGTCCAAGTTGCTCTGTTTTGTGGTCGACCTTAGCAAGATCTGTTCTGAAGTCATTCAAAGTTTGGTCAATCTTGGCTACTGTGCAAGCTGTCTGTAGTATGACTTCCTTAAGACTGGATGGGAGTTCCTCAGCGGAGGCCTCTGAGCACTGCAGGCCATTCGTTTCGTCTTTCTCTTGTAGGTTGTATCTACTTTCCTCTCCCATCATTTCTTTTAACTTCTGTATTGGAGTCATTGGAAGTTTCCCTGCTCTGTTTCTTTTGGCTTTAGCTGGCGAAGACATCCCGCTAAGTGGATGATGTAAGCAGACTGTAGTCGGGAGGGAGACAGAGCTCTGGGTCTATGCTGCCATTAGCTCTCTGACGTCACCGGAAGTCTGAGCTGGGCAATGTTGATGGACACTATGTCTCCCATAGGGCACGGGCTCGGCAAGGCAGATAAGCCTCGAATTCCAGAGGTAGACCCTGACCAACCACTTCGAAGACCACCTGTCCATGGTGACAGTGGACCAGGAGGAAAGGAAGTGGCGGAGCCAGCCCACTGGAAGACCCAGGGGAGACAGGACAGGCATGGGGGAGGCAGGCTTGGAGGTGGAGGAAGGACTGGCTGAGGAGCTGCTGGGACCCCAACCTCCTGGCTTCTGGATGACCATGGCCACTGACTTCAGCTGAGGACACCAAGCCTGAGCCTGCTGTCCAGCCCGAGGCTGGGCCAGTTTAGCTGCAGAGGCAGAGAGGGGCCCGAAAGGGCGGCTTCTGCTGTTTGGAGCCCCTGGGATCCCTCTAAGCAGAAGTTACAGAGTCCAAGGTGGCACTGGACTTTTCAATGCGAGTGAGGTGCCCCTTGACTCAGGGTCTGAACAAATCGGTGCTCTAGAAGGGGACATATGCCAGCCTGTGTTGGGTACCTGCTGTAAAGGTCGGGATCCTCAGCCAAGCCCTGCAGCGCATGGCAACTGCGGACACCATGGACTGAGCGCAAGTGTCGCAGATATCCATGGCAGTCTGGACCTGCTTGACCGTGGTCTGTAAGTCCATCGGGAGATGAGGAAGCACCTCATCAAGTGTGCCCAAAAGGGCATGGATGAAGTGGGCCATTAAAAGGGCTGAACCTACTTGCTGAAGGCCGAGACAGGAGGCAGCATTGATCTATTTGGCCATGTTGTCCAGTTTCTTGGACTCCTTGTCAGGAGGCTTATCAACATCTCCCACGTTGCCTGTGCACTGAAACACATAGAAACATAGAAGTTGATGGCAGATAAGGACCGCAAGGCCCATCCAGTCTACCCATTTCCTTTTCTACCTTATAAATAGGTCATTGACAGAGCAAAGGCCGATGGCACATCTATTCATACTCATCTGTATTGCTCCCTTATGCCTATCCCATGCCTGTTTGAAGCCCTGCACTATATTCATATCCACCACTTCCTGAGGTAGGCCGTTCCATGCATCCACCACCCTTTCTGTGAAAAAGAACTTCCTCACATTACCCCTTAATCGTCCTCCCTCTAATTTCATGCTGTGTCCTCTTGTCCTGCTATTTTTCTTATATTGAAACATGTTAGACTCTTTCACCTTGTTAATGCCCTTAAGGTGTTTGAATGTTTCGACCATATCACCTCTCTCCCTTCTTTGCTCTAGGGTATACATACTGAGCTCCATTAATCGATCCTCATATGTTTTCTGATGCACTTCCTGCACCATTTTGGTCGCCCTTCTCTGGACTGCCTCAATTTGGTTAATGTCCTTGTGAAGGTGTGGCCTCCAGTACTGCACACAGTACTCCAGATGGGGCCTAACTAGTGTCTTGTAAACAGGGATTATTACCTGCCTCTTCCAACTTGTGATACCCTACTAATACATCCTAACATCCCCCTAGCCTTACCTACTGCTTTAGTAGTCTGCTTGGATGATTTCAGGACATCGGTGATGATGATGCCCAAGTCTTTCTTCCCTTGTGATTGCCAGCAACTCCCCTCCCAGCCTATAGGTAGCCTCAGGGTCTCTCTTCCCTATGTGCATGATGTTGCACTTCTTTGCATTAAACCCCAGTTGCCACTATTCCGACCATTTTGGTAGTTTATCCAGATCTCTTCTCATTCTGACCACCCCATCTGGATCATCTACTTTGTTGCAGATCTTGGTGTCATCTGCAAACAGACAAACCTTACCCTCCAGTCCACCTGCAATGTCACTGATGAAGATATTGTAGAGGACTGGCCCCAGGACTGATCCCTGAGGTACCCCACTCATGACTTGCATCTCTTCTGACTGTATACCATTTACCACCACTCTCTGTTTTCTGCCCATCAACCAGTTTGCCACCCAGCTGACCAACTTCTGATGCACCCTGAGCCTACCCAGCTTATTAATCAATCTTCTATGTGGAACAGTATCAAAAGCTTTGCTGAAGTCAAGGTAGGCGACATCAACTGCTCCCCCTTGGTCCACCACTCTGGTTACCCAGTCAAAGAAATCTATGAGATTAGTTTGACAGGACCTTCCTTTTGTAAACCCATGCTGACTTGGATCCTGTGCCCCTATGGATTCCAGGTGTTGCACTATCCTTTCCTTAAGGAGTGCCCATAATCTTGCCCACTACTGAGGTAAGACTGACTGGTCTGTAGTTCCCAGCCTCCTCCCTGCTACCACTCTTGTGAAGCGGGATCACATGAGCCCTTCTCCAGTCTTCTGGGACCTCTCCTGTGCTCAGAGACTCACTAAACAGTTCTGATAACGGCTCTGCTAGTTCCACCCTTAGCTCCTTTAGTACCCTGGGATGTATGCCATCAGGTCCCATTGCCTTGTCCACCCTGAGCTTATCGACCTCTTTTTAGGACCCTTTCTTTTGTGAAGGGACTAGTGCTTACCTCTCCCCCCCCCCATCCATGGTGCTGAGCTCTGGGCCCTGCCCCACCTTCTCTTCAGTAAATACTAAGCAGAAGTATCTATTTAGGATAGATGCTTTTACATGGGCCACCTCCTCACACGCCCCCTTAACTCCTTTGATCTTAGCAATACCACCTCTGGACTCTCTCCTTTCACTAATGTACCTACAGAAAGTCTTGTCACCTTCTTTTACTGTCTATGCTAGTGTTTCCTCAGTTTGGGCCTTTGCCTGCCTTACTGCCTTCCCTGCTTCCTTTACGGAAGTTTGGTATGCCTCTCTATCTTCATCCTGCTGCATTCCCTTATATTTCCTGAAGGCCAGCCTTTTGGCTCTGACCTTTTCTGCTACTGTTTTTGAGAACCAAAGTGGTTTCCTTCTTCTTTTGCACTTCCTTTTCTCTCTAACACAATGGGATGTTGCTTTAAGTATTGTAAACACAGAGTCAGCCACCAGACCTTCAGCCGAGGGGTACTCCATGAATCCTGAAAGAAAACTGGCAGGGACAGCATACTTGCGGGCCATCCAGGCTGAGGCTGCAGAACAAGAGGCCGGATGCTGCCAAAGATGCAGCGCAGGGCCAAGAATGGCCTCAGCGACTGGGAATGTTGACCCAGGGGAGTCGCCACGATTGAGAATCTCGGTGAGCGGGTACCAAGCCCGCTTCTGAACAGGCCCCATCAGGAAACCTGTGGGCTTCAAGATCAGACAGAGAAGACCCATAAAGAAAGTGGGGCCTTGCTCCATCGACAAACCCTTGTCTGACTCCATGTCCACTGGACAGGAGTGCAAAGAGGAGCCCTCAGACTCTGAGGATTCGTTAAATAATGGTCAACTGCTAGGGTCCCTGCTGACCCTATAGAGTCTGTTGGGAGTAACGGTGACCGACAGTCGATGAGGAAGTCCCAATGCCGGGCGGGCATCCTCTGACGGAGGGCCAGACTTCAGCTGTTTCGGTGGGGCTCCACCAAAATTGGCAGAGAGGCCGAACTGCTACCTATCGAGTCAGCTCCTGCCGAGGTGGGTAAGGCGGCTGCATCTGTGGCAAAAGCCATGTAATAGCCAGGGTCAAGGCCAGCTCAGGCTTCACCCTGGTAAACATGAGCTACTGATGAATCAGGTCTTTGTAGTCGCTCAAGGAGGAAAAAGAGGAAGAGGAATAGCAGCGGTGCCACTTGACCGAATGACGGGAGCGTGAGTGTCGATGTCGATGCAGGCTGCTTGACTCGGGGCTATGGGATCAGGACCGCGGCCTCGACCATCGGGGCAGCCGACGGAGGGCCATGGGTCTCAGGGGGGACTGGTGAGAGCCGAGCCTCCTCCTGATCTGGAAGATCCTGGGCGAGAGGTGGCAGATCAGCAGATTGGTCCGTCCCTCCTTAAGAGGTGAGCGGTAGGACTGGAATCCTAGATAAGGAGGTATCAGCCTCGTCTTGCGATGACTGGCTCAAGGTAAATCTTGGCCAGAAGAGCAACCTGCATCTCGACCAACTGGCCAGACGGGGAGACCGTGGAGACAGTGGCCTGGGCCAAAGGATCGACCGAAGTCAGAACCTCCAAAGAAGTGAGGGAATCTGAGGCCTGAGAGCGCTCAAGATCCCAGGATTGATGACAAGACCATTTCTTCTTTTTTTTTTTTCGATTTTGATTTAGATTTGGTGCCCGAAGAGGGACCCTGATCATGGGTGGGAAGGGCCTGGCACAAATCCCTCAACACCCCATTGAAGGAACCACCAAAGGAGAGCGGCAAAAAGGCTGTAGCCGAGGAAGTTTGTGCTGCAGCCTGGGCCGTAGCCTCTTCGAATGCCGCAAGCTGTTTGGCGGACCCCGCAGCTGTGGAGACCACTCAATGGGTGTCTTTGGACTTAACGGGAAGGTCTCGGTCATTCGGACAACCCAGCAAAGGCGGATGTTCCGATTTTCTAAAGTGGACTGACGTAGGGTGCAGCACAGGAAACAAGCCTGGGGATCATGCTCATAGCCCAGGCAGTAAACACACATGGCGTCCGGGCCCATCTGTGACATCTTCTGCCTGCAGGCACACTTCTTAAATCCTGGCGCCAACTTTATGTCGTCCATACCAGACTAAGAGAAGGAGTTGCTTGAAGTTTTTTACAAAAGTACAGTTATATAAGAACTTACTGTAACAGCAGATTTTTGAGAGAGACTCTTGCAGTAGACACTAGCAGACAGGACTATCGCCAGGTGCTAGGACCACACGGAAAACTTTAGCTAGCAGTGTTTGGCAAGAGACCGACCACCTGACGTCACGTGATTGACGTCAGTGTGGCGCTATATAGTGATCAGTCCTCACGCCCGCCCTCCAGTTCTCCTGCCGAAGACCTAGAAAGGTGCAACGGGAGATACGAACGGGCTCTTTGAGCTACAAAAGGAGAAGTAGAAGAAGAAGAAACCCAGGGGAAAGGTGTGAGAGAAAGAAGTACCTACTGCAAGAGCTTCTCTCTAAGATCTACTGTTGTGGTAAGTTCTTATGTAACTGTACTATCTTACTTCGAGAGGGCTCTTGCAGTAGGTACTAACAGATAGGACTGAGTCCCAAACAGTCACAATCAGACAGGTCTGAGACATGGGAGGTAGGAACAAGTCTGCAGGTAACAGGGATCTTAGGACAAGAGTCCCTGAAGAAAAGTTGGGCCAAAGCCAGCTCTACGCCTAGAAGCAATGTCCAAACTGTAATGTTTACTGAAGGACATAACTTCAAGTGGCAGCCGCACATATATCTGCGGCAGATATGCTCCTGAAACAAGCAATAGAGGCAGCCATGCCCTTGGTTGAGTGCCCTTTGACTTTCTCCGGAAGTGGTTTGTTATACTCCTGATAACAAATACAGTTTTCCAACCATTTGGACAAACACTGTTTTGAAACCACAGCACCCTCTCTTTTGGGTGCAAAGGAAACAAATAACTGATCAGTTTTTATGGACTGGCTTTGTCTGGTTAATGTAGTAACGAAGAATTCTATGTACATCAAGAGTAGGTAAAATTGCTTCACCCCAATTGGAATGCTCAGAGTAGTACACTGGCAACTGAATGGTCTGATTTAAGGTGGATTCTGAAACCACCTTAGGTAAGAACTTAGGATTTGTACACAGAGCTGCTCGGTCTCTGAAAAATCAAATAAGGCTCCTTACACATCAGGGCCTGAAGCTCAGAAATCCTTCAAGCTGAAGTAATGGCAACTAAAAAGAGTGCTTTCCACGAAAGATAGTGCATGTCACAACTCACAGCTGGTTCAAATGGAGACAGCATGAGCTTTTCCAAAATGAAGTTCAGGTCCCATGGAGGAGCAGGGCTCCTGACTGAGGGTTTCAAATGAAGAATCCCTTTTAGGAATGTCTTGGATACTTCCAATTGAGCCAGGGTTTTGCCATCCACTGGAATGTGGTAGGCAGAAATAGCAAATAAGTGGACCTTCAGGGTCGAGTACCTAAGTCCAAGGTCAGAAAGGTGCAGCATATACTCAAAGACCTACGGAACGAGCAGGAGAAGGGGTCCCACTCCTTGGACATGACCCATATGGAAAATCTCTTCCATTTCACTGCATAAGTGAATCTGGTGGACAGCTTTCTGGCCTCCACTAGTACCTGTGCCACTCTAGAGGATACTCCAATGCGAGCGGCCGCTATGTCAGTAGGTGAAGGAACTGAAGGCCTGGATGGACCAGGGTGCCCTGTTCCTGAGTCAGAAGATCTTGATAGATGGGCAGGGGAACTGGGGGTTCCACTGACAGTTGCTAAAGCAGACAGAATCAAATCTGATGCGGCCCGTAGGGAGTAATCAGAATCATAGGTGCTCCCTCTGCCTGTAGTTTCAGTAATACCCTCTGTAGTAATGGAAAGGCAGAGAAGGTGTACATGAATCTCCCTGTCCAGCTTAGAGACCGCGCATCTCACCAGAAAACACCACGCCCTGGAGCAAGCAAGCAGAAAGTTGGTAGTTTTATGCTGGATGGGGATGCGAACAGATCGAGGTCTGGTAGACCCCAATGGGTGAATATTTCATCTACCACAGACTGCCTCAGCTCCCACTCGTAGGCTCTGGCTTGAGTGTGGCTGAGTGTGTCCACCAGGATATTCTGAATGCAGGGGACGTGCACTGCCGTGAGGTGGAGATTATGTTGCAGTGCCCAGTACCATACTCGCATCGCTTCGCGACAGAGTGGGTTTGAGCGAGTACCCCCCTGTTTGTTTATGTACCAGAGAATGCATATGTTGTCTGTCTGGACCATGAGCGATCCCTGCTGGAGGAGGTGCTGGAATGCCTGAAGGGCGTACAGCACAGCTCTCATCTCCAGTACACTGATATGGAGCGATAGTTTGCTCTGAGCCTAAGAACCTTGGGTCTTGTGGGTTCCCAAACTGGCTCCCCATCCCAGTCCCGAGGCATCTGTCGTCAGGGTCTGGGAGTGAGGAGGGGGCTGGAAGGGGACACATTTTTGAAGGTTGTCCGGTTTCTGCCACCGCAAGAGGCCTGAGCCATCGGGTTGGAGACCAGTATCATGTGATCCAGGTCATCTAGTCTCTGATCCCACTGTACTCTGACAGTCCACTGTGTGACCTGCATATGAAGCCTGGCCAGATGTATGGTTGGAATGGCAGCTGCCATGAGACCCAGCAGGGGATGGATCAACCTTACAGAGGTCCGTCTCTGGGAAGCCACCAGATACGCTTGTCGATGGAGAGTCTCCTCTCTGTCTGGCGGGAGGAAGGCTCTCCCCCTGGACTGTATCCAACACTACTCCAATGAACTGAAGGCATTGTGAAGGGATAAGGTGGGATTTGGGATGACTGACTGCAATGCCCACCTTCTGAAAAGGTCCAGGGTACTGGACAGGGACCTGATTAGACTGTCCCTCGATGGGGCTGAAAGAAGCCAGTCATCGAGGTAGGGGAACACATGAATGCCCTGTCTGCGTAATGCTGCAGCAACCACCCCTAGGCACTTCGTGAACACTCTGTGTGCTGATGACAGGCCAAAGGGAGAGCTTTGAGTTGGAAATGTTCTCCCTGAAAAGAGACCTGGAGGATACTCCAGCGGTCTCTCTAGAAACTTAATTGTGTGCCCTTTGGCACTGAGCTGAAGTATCCACGAGTCCGCTGTGATTGCCTCCCAGCCCGGTAGGTGGTTTGCACACCTGTTTCCTACCGGTTCCCTCTGATTTAGGTCTGGGGTGGGAGGGGTCAGAATGAGTCGGGGAGGGTGGAAGGTGTGGTTCCTGAGGCTCTATGGGCTTTAGCCAGGGAAGCCGTGACAACTGAGGGTACCCGACATTTGTTCAGACATCGGTTCTGCTGTTGCCTTTCCTGTCGTCGCAGCTGCTGACAAAAGGGCTGCTTAGGCTTCTGAGGGGGTTTGTACATAAACTGGACAGAGAGCAAGGCTTTGCCCTCGCCCTGTAGGTCTGTAACAATATCTTTGAAATCCCCTCCAAAAAGGACAGGGCCCCGGAAAGGGGCATCCTGGATGGCTGACTGGACCTCAGGTGCCAGGCTGGAGATCCTCAGCCATAAGTGCCTAAGTAAGCTGACATCTGTAGCCATACCCCTTGAGGAGGCATCCACCACATCGTAAGTGGCCCTCAGCATGCATCAGCTAACGGATCTAGCTTACCTCACCAAACCAGCCATGTCTTCCTTGTGCTCGGAGTCAGGAAGTTTCTCCAGTTTGGATTCTAGCTAACCCAGAATGGATTTCTGATAGACTACCATATGAGCAACATAATTCAGTGCTCTATGGCCAGGGTGGATGAAGAATAGAACTTTTTCCCAAACTGATCCAGTACCTTCTACTCCATGTCTGGAGGAGAAGTACTGAGGTGTTTTGGTTTGGACGAACAGTTGTAGGCAGCACTAATGACCACTGAATCTTCCTTAGGATGGACACTAAGGTGGTCCTTCCCTTCTGCTGTCTATTAAATCCTATCTGCCTTCCCTGCCACTGGTGTTATGGAAGCAGGTTGTTTCCATATCGTGGAGGCCAAATTCTCATGAGGGCCTATCCACGGTGGGATGAGAGTCGGAGATTGATCCGATAGTTCTAGATGCTCCGTGAGCCTCTGGCAATGGAGATCTTGTTCTTTCATCACGCCAGTCATAGGCTTCCTGGATCTCTCTCTGAGGAGTTCCATTAGGAAGAATGTCCTCTTGGGACTTTGGTGATTCCCTCGGTTCCAGCTCGTCCAGGGTAGGGGACTCGTAATCCAATCCCGAATGGGCAGAGTCTGGTTCAGATTCCAACGTTGGGCTGTTGTCAGGAGTGCTAAGTCTGGGTAGTGGGATGTCCGCTGGTCTTGAGACGTCCACGGGTCTCGAGATTTCTGTGGGCTGCTCTGGTTGAGGTAAAGGCTCCACAGACAAACCTGACGTTGAAGGCCTGGAGTCCGTTGACGGAGGATGTCTGTGTATCAGCTCTCTGGTGACTGACGTCGGGGTAGCTGGAGGCTGATGTTTCTCAAGCTAAGACATGAGCTGAGATTTTGCTTTGTCCCACCATGAATGAAGCATCGCCTGCAGATCTACCTGAGGCTGGGATGGAGGTGGCAGCTGATGTCCATACTCTGGTGTTGGATAGCCTGGCACCTGGTAATAAGGTGATGGGAATCCCATTGGGGGAAGGGTAATGAGGAAAACCCGGTGTCAGGTACCCTAGCGTCAGATACCCCAGAGGGTACTGTGGCGCCGGGTAGCCAGGTGTCTGGTAGCACGGTGGAGCGCTCAAGGGGCCAGGTGACTGCTCTGATGGAGGACCCGACGGGAGTGCCGAGGGGCCCGGTGGTGGGCCCCAACGGTGGGTCCAAAGGGCCTAAAGAAGGGCATGACAGCCTGTCTAAACGGCCCTTAGGAGGGGTCAGCGTCAGGCCTGACAGCGGCCCAGAGGGACCTGAAGGACTCTGTGGGACCAGTATTACCGTCATTGAGGCCGGCGGTGAGGCAGACGTAGGGCGATCCAGCGTCGGCAGTGGAACAGTGCCTGACGGTGGTTGCTCCCCCTTCTCCGGGTCCCACGGTACTGGGGTAACCGGAGGAACCACCTAAAGAGGCTGAGGGGGAGAACCCCGAGGGGAAGGACCCTCTAGGATCAGCTGCGGCTCAGGCAACTGGTCCGGTTCCTCGACGTCAGGCCTGTTGTTGGGGTCTGCTGGAAGAACCGGGGCTTGGCACATGTCAGAGGAGCCGAAGTGTGGCTTATCAGTCATGGTCTCGCGTTCGTCAGAGGAGCCAACGATCGACTTACCAGCAATACTATTTGTTGTAGACCCCATAATCTTGAGGACTCTAAGGGTAGTAGGTGTCTCCTTTACCCCTGAGACTCCTGTCGGAACCTAAATTGGCCCCAGCGAGGGGCCAACAGCTGCTCTGCGGCATCAGAGGTGGCCTTGGCAGGCCCCTGTGTGTCCACAGCTCCAGGAGAGGGGCACGGACTGGATGGAGACCGTTCCCGGTCCCAATGTCTCTCCTTGTCCCACTTCTTCTTCCAATGGCCGTCTGGGGAAGTGGACGCACTCCTGAGTTTCTTCAGCTCCTTCTCCATGGATGTCATTTTTAATTTTAATAAATGGGCTTCCATGGTCTGCTGACGGCATTACCGTGTGGCCAGGTTAAAACTCTGGCAGGCCTCACAGTCCTCGGTCTTTGTACTCTGGGCCTAGGCGGAAGAGGCAGAGGGAATGGACATCTTTATGAGGGAGCAACGTCCCACAGGAGTTGCACTTGTTTTTATGTGAATCGGGAGGCGCTGGAGACGACATTCAGGATGTGTAAATAACACTAATACTTGATGAGAAAATAAATAAATGAGAATGAATGAGTAGAAATGCTCATCCAAAATGGTGTTGGCAGAACCAACGTTCTCTGCGAGGTCCGAAGTGTGCAGGTCGATGGTGGGAAAAAAATGGAGGGTAGGCGTGGGAACCGCTCACTGTATAGCGCCACGCTGACATCGGTCACGTGACGGGTGGGCAGACCCCCACCAGACACTGCTAGCTAAAGTGTTCCATGTGGTTCCAGCATCTGGCTGCTTAGTCCTATCTATTAGTACCTACTGCAAGAGCCCTCTCGAAGCAAGCTCTAGAAGTTTTTAATAAGCAGAAGGCCTACTTAGTGCGAGAATGATAAGGAGGGAAGAGTCTTCTTCCAGCGGAAAGGAAGATCTGACGTCACGGGCGGTGCTAGGGGAGTTACCACCTGGGTGGGTGGGAGAAGCCAGCTTGAAGACGTTCTGGCTGATTTAAAGGGGAAAGAAACACTGCCAGAAATGTGGATAGAACATCATAGCCACATCCCTAGAAAGATTTTTTTACGTATGCACCTTTTACGTGAATTACCACTTGCATGGAATTCAGATTCCACAAACCACTGAATGTATATGATGAGTCCCTCGAGTTCCTGTGTAACCTGGTTTGACCACAGGGACCTTAAATGGATTTCTGTAAAGCAATTATGATAAGCATAGCTTCTAGATAGTGGCATATCACTGGCAGCATAACAGTGATGTGGTATTATGGCAGTTTTTCTTTAAAGCATTATGGACTGTTTCTAACAACGCATTAGTTGTTGATAGAAATATTAGAACATATATTGTGTTCACTCTTTTTAATGTACTTCTTAAAGAGATTGTTGTTTTGGAACCACAACTTGAAATGCATTTGGGATAGTGAAACAGAAACCTTCACAGAGAGCAAAGTTAAAAGTTTCAATATCTTATTGGCCTTGCTTTTTTGGAATACTATATGAATTGGTATGCTAGATTAATTAACAGTTTAGATTAAATTTGCGTATTAAATGGATGTATAAACCAGCTGAGTTGCCAGCTTTTAAATTTCGTTAGGCAACTACCTTCCTCTGACAAAACCCTACTGGGGGTGAAATGTTGCGCTCAGAGTCTGTGGCCCATTTGGCTACAAACTAATAAAACATTGTTCAATATTTAGTGAGAATTTTTGGCATGGCTGATTCTTCTTGGACGCACTGCAACACTGGGCCCTGATCAGCCCTGAACCTACAGACTATCAAGATATTAAAAAGGAGAGGGCACCCAGAAGATCTTATCGAGTGTTACAATGTGGTTAGCCACAACTTGAACATCAATGACCTCACAAAGTTCTGAAGATGGTGGCAATGTAGTATTAGTGGAGGGCAGACATAGTCATTGATAAATCCGGACTGCTGACAGCCACATATAAGCCCAATATCTCATTTAAAAGAGCATTTCATCAGTTTTCAAACCATAATGGGCATGGTTCATGGAAGTTCCCCTTTAATAAGAACTAGACTATAACACCAACATCTGAATTTTTTTCATTATTCAAATCTACGCCAGAGACAAAAATGCCAAACTTAGGTAGGATGGGGGAAATTTCTGATGCAAAATCAGGGAAGTCTTTCAAAGTCAGAAGAGTTGAGAGGTATGTTTTCTGTGTATCTCCAGATCTTCTGTCTGGCTCCAAATACAGTACTGCTCTTAAAAACCCCTTTAGTTACCGCATTTTCAATCTGTGTGCACTTGATTACACACTCCAATTGTAATATAACTCAACGGTAACTTAATTGCTAAGCTGTTGTACTTCTAACTACGACGGCTTCTTCAGGCACCATTGCAGGCAAGGGCTTTTATCATCTCACTGTAATCTGCCCTGTGAAATATTTAAATTATTAAATTAATGAAAGCAAACAGTGCTTATTAATACTGTAGCATAATGATGCTTCACTGGATTGCAGAGTAGTTAATCAGTTCAGATTTAACCAAGTGCTGCATTTTTTTAATACAGCAATGAATTTTGAACAATTTCTGACAGAGGTGAAGAGAGTGATGGAAAATTAAGATCGTTTTTAAATGCACATAAAGCTCTCACCACTCATAGTTGGGGCTGCTTGAGGCTGTGTTCAGCACTCACAGAATGCATTAGACCTCTGGAGGGGGTTGGTGGCTACTGCTGTTACATGACCGCGTCCTAGTGGCCCAGGGGAGAAAGTCGCACTCAAAATACCCCTCAAATCGGCTGCAGTTTTCTCTTTCTTGATATTCAGTAAGGGTGTTGGGTGCATAGGTAGCCCTAATCTGACATCATGCGTGGATCCTGTTTTTACTTAGCCTACCAAAGGGAATGAAGGATCAGGTTCTCGGTTCAAACGGGGATTAACTGAGACAGATAAATTACATATGCTTCTCTTAACTAAATGTGTGCTGAAAAAAAATTCTGATTTAAAAATATTCCCTGGAAAACTTTTTATGTGATTAGAAACCAAATATGCTGTGTATTAAAGACTGTTTATTTTAATGAATTTACATGAAGAAAAACAGTTACATACTTACTGTAACAACAAATCTTCAAGAGGATCTCTTCCATCAGGCCACACCTTCGGAACTATACCGACGTTAGCACTTTGACCACACAAACATTTGTTAGCCTGGGACTGTCCATGATGACATCATGCGTCAGCATCTATATAAATGTGGGCAGCCTCACATCTCCTTAGTTCCCCACTGCAGGTTGTACTCAGAGGACCTCCACACCCATAGGGAACAAGGAGATAAGACCATCCCAGGTATACAAGGTGAGGCACAGGGTTGGATATATTATGCATGGATTAGGATCAGACACAGTATCTTATGTAACTCTCACTGAATCAGAAGGGGGATGGAGTAGGGATGGCACGGCCTAATGGAAGAGATTTTCTCGAAGATCGACTGTTACGGTAAGTATGTAACTGTTCTGTCGTCAAGGATATTTCTTCTATTAGGCCACACTTTTGAACAATTCCTAAGCAGTACCAAAACAGTAGAGGGAAACTGGTACACTCTGGTATATTCAAGACAGCAGACCTTGCTGCGCAGCCAGCCTGAATGCAGCACGTCTACGAGACTATATCCTCACTGTAATGTTTTGTGCAGGTGTGGACAGCGCTCTATGCAGAAGCGCAAATATCAGCAGCTGAAACATTTCTGAAATAGGCAAGAGAAGTGGCCATTCCCCTTGTGGAGTGACCACAAACATCATCAAGGAAGTTCTATACCATATTTCCTATAACGTAATACAATATGCCAGCCATTTGGTCAGGCACTGTTCAGACATAGGTGAACCCTCTTTCCCAGGAACGAACTAAACAAAAAAGCTAAGAGGACTTTCTGCAGTCCTTGGTGTGTTTCACATAGTATCACCATATCCTATATACCTCCAAAGTATGGAGCAGTGTCTCACCCCGAAAGGCATGCTGGAGGTAACAGACAGGAAGGCGTATTATTTGATTCAATGTAAACCCAGATACCACCTTTGGTAGAGACTTAGGATTTGTACACAAAGAAACTCTGTGAAAAATCAAGTATGGAGGTTCACACATTAGAGCCTGCAGGTCTGAAATCCTTCGAGCGGAAGTAACTGCAGAGTCTGTTCACGAAAAGGGGTTACCAAAGTGTGACATTAGGGTAACATTTTCAAATTATTTCTAGATTACATTTGTGATGCATTTCAAGATATTATGACCCAAATATGAAAAGAGAAACATATTGGGAGATAAAAGCACCACAGGTTCCTGAAATAAAAGAACTGTATTGTGGTGAGTGTAACAAGTGACACCACACACCATGGTGAATGTTAACACCTGACACAAAACTACAGGTTACTCACCTGTAACAGGAGTTCTAGGAGTGGTATATGTTGTTCATCCACACTATCTGGCAGGTTCCTTGCCGCTTTAAATGTTGCCGGAAGGTCTCCAAGCTGGCTCCTCCCACCCACCCGGGTGGTAAAACCACGGCCCGCCCCATGACACCAGATCTAGCCCACTGGAAGCCAGGTTGTCAAGGTCGAGTCAGGAGGTCGAGAGTCAGGTGGATGAACAACATATACCACCCTAGAACTCCTGTTACAGGTGAGTAACCTGTATTTCTAGGGTCGTGGATATGTTGTTCAATCCTGCTTAACAGACCCTAGCAGTTCTCCGGTAGGAGGGAGGCAAGGCGCGCAACCCCTACTTAGGGAATAAGGACTGGAGAACCGAGGTCCCAAAACCAGCATCCCGGCGTGACTCTAGGTCAATGTGGTAATGGGAAATAAAGGTGTGTGCTGACTTCCAGGAAGCAGCCTTGCAGATTTCCTAGATAGGGACGTCCCTAGAAGCAGCCACCGAAGCAGCGGTATGGCCGGTTGAATGAGCTCTTATCCCTTTGGGAGGCTCCATGCCCGCCAACCTATAGCAGAGATCTATGCAGGAGGTGACCCACCTGCCTCTCGTCCGCTTGACTGCAGGTCTGCCAGGTGCGGCTTCAGCGTAGGTGACAAACAGCTGGTGAACCTCTCCCTGAACTTCAGCCACCCGCTCCTTACAATAAGAGAGAGCTCTTCTAGGTCCAAAGTATGGAGCCTATATTCGGCCTCCGAGGTGTGACTGGGGTAGAACACCGGCAGAGTCAACACCTGGTTAAGGTGAAACTCCGACACCACCTTCGGAAGGAATTTCAGGTGGGGGCGCAGGGCAACCTTGTCCCTATGGAAGACCAGATAAAGAGACTCAATGGAAAGCACCTGGAGCTCTCCCATCCTTCTGGCTGACGTAATAGCCACCAAGAAGGCGGTCTTCCACGACAGGTGAGAGATGTCACACCTGTGCATCGGTTTGAATGGCTTGCCCATGAGCTTAGCCAATACCAGCAGTAGATCCCACGGATGTGGAGGTTCTCGCACCGGAGGGGATATGTGATCAAGGCCTTTGAAAAAGCACCCGACTACCTTCTCCTGCACCACCGACTGCTTGCCGGCCCGCGCCCGGTAAGCAGAGATGGCTGCTAGGTGCACCTTAAGGGTCGTCGACTGAAGCCCTAGCTGAGAAAGGGACCACAGGTAGTCTAGAATGCTAGCCAAGGAACAGGAAGAAGGGTCCAACTCCTTGTCCTGACACCAAATGGAGAAACTGTTCCATTTGAAGGCATAGCATTTTCTGGTCGACTTCTTATGGGATGCCTCAACGATGTTGAGGACCTCGTCGGAAAGACCCAAGGCCTGGAACTCTAGCCGCTCAGGAACCAGGCCGTCAGGTGCAGGGACTGAAGGTCCGGATGGAGTACCTTCCCCTTGTTGACTGAGATCAGGTCCGGGCGGGCTGGAAGCCGCCTCGGGAGCCTGGAGTTGAGGCTGAGGAGTTCTGTAAACCAGAACTGGCGGGGCCAGACTGGGGCTACCAGAATCACCTGCGCCTTGTCCCTCTTCGCCTTGAGAAGCACCTTGTGGATCAAGGGAAATGGGGGAAAGGCGTAGAAGGGGCCTGGGGTCCACGGCCTTGAGAAGGCATCCACCTGCAGCAAGCCCTGCTGAGGGGGGGCAGGCATGAAAAAGCCTCAGCTTCGCATTCTCCCTGGAGGCGAACAGCTCCACCTGAGCAGTGCTCCAGTGGGAGAACAGATCTTGTACTACCTCTGGCAAGAGAGACCACTCGTGAGATGCAGCGCCTATCCAGCTGAGGGCATCAGCCAGACTGTTGGGGGCTCCTGCCACATGAATGGCTAGGAGATCCACCTCCAGGCTGATCACGAGAGACCAAGTGCGGAGAGCTTCCTTGCACAGGGACAAGGAGAGCGTCCCGCCCTGTTGGTTGAGGTAGTACATGGTCGTGGTGTTGTCCATCTGGACCTGGACCACTTGACCCCGTACAAACAGAGCGAAGGCGGTGAGGCCTAGTCAGACCGCTCGAAGCTCCAGCAGGCTGATGTGGCATCGAGACTCCTGAGGGGACCAGGGCCGTGGGCTCTGAACTCCCCCAGATAGGCACCCCAACCCATCAGAGAGGCGTTGGTCGTCAGAGTAACCGTCGGCTCGGGGCGGACAAACGGGATACCCTCCTGCAGATGAGCTGGAACGAGCCACCACTGTAGGCCATCCCACATCTCCTGGGTCACCGCCACTGGCTGGTCCAGAGGACCGGAACGCTGTGACCATTGGCGGGCCAGCCCCCACTGTAGGGGATGCATATGCCAGCGGGCCCAATGGACCACTCTGGTGCAGGCCGCCATGAGGCCCAGGAGGCACAGAAAGTCCCAGGCAGGGCGCAACTACCCAACCAGAAATGATTGGGCAAAGCAGGAAAGGACCTCGGCCCTGTCCGCCGGGAGCCAGGCTCTGGCTCAAAGAGAGTCGAACTCTGCCCCGATGAACTGAATCACCTGCGATGACACGAGTTACGACTTGGCCTCGTTGATGAGGAGACCAATCTGAGAGCAGATCTGGAGGGCCAGATCCCTGGACTGCTCCACCTCCAACCTGGAGGGGGCTGCAATCAGCCAGTCGTCCAAGTAAGGGTACACCACAAGAATGCTGTCACCACTGCCATGCATTTGGTGAAGACCCTGGGAGCTGGAGAGAGGCCGAAGGGCATGGTCCAGAACTCGTAAAGAGATCCTTCTGCTCGAAAGCGGAGGAATTGCTGATGAGACAGATGGATTGGGACGTGAAAGAACGCGTCCTGAAGGTCCAGAGAACAAAACCACATGCCTAGTTACAAGGATGGAATTATTTGAGCCAGAGTGACCATCCTGAAGGTGCGCTGCCTTAGGAACTTGTTCAGGTCATGCAGGTCGAGAATGGGGCGCCAGCCCCCCATCCGTCTTGGGACCAGGATGTACCTGGACACAAACTCTGGGTCTGGAGGAGGATCCTCCACCTCGCTGATCACCTCCTTCTGGAGGAGCAAGGTAATGTCAGCTCGATGAGCCAACAGAGAGGCTGCGGGCCCCGTTGGCCCCCGAGGGGCGACGGCTCGATAGGGAGGGAAGGAACTGCTTGAATTCCAAAGGCAGACCCCTGCCCACCACTTCTAGCACCCAGCAGTCCGTGGTGATAGCAGACCAGGTGGAAAGGAAGTAGCGGAGCCATCCCCCCACGAGGGGAACCCGAGGAGGAGTGACGAGGTTGGGGGCGACACCCCTCAACCCGTCACTGGGCAGGCTTGGAGGAAGGGCCCGCTGAGGGACTCCTGGACCCTTGCCTCCAGGCTTCCTACTGGAGGAAGTGGCAGACTGGCCTTAGGGCGCCAAGTGTGTGCCTGCTGGCCCTGGTGCTGGTGCTGCTGGGCCGGACGTGCTGCAGGGGCAGAAGGGCGAAAGGGCTTACATTGCTGCTGGTGGCCTTTGTCCTTCTGGGCAGACATGACCGAGTCCAAGGTGGCATTAGACTTCTCAATCCTCTGGAGATGGCCTTCCACTGATGGCCCGAACAAGTCGGTGCCCAGGAAGGGAACATCTGCCAGCATGTGCTGGGTGTCCGCTGTGAAGGTGGAGATCCTCAGCCAAGCTCTGTGGCGCATGGCTACTGCGGCCACTACTGATCGGGCACAAGAATCACCAATGTCCAACGAAGTTTGGAGCTGTTTTGCCACCGCCCTTCCCTGATCCCGCACCTGCTTGACCGTCGTCTGAAGGTCAGCCGGGAGATGAGAAATCACCTCATCCAGGGAGCCCATGAGGGCATGAGAAATGTGCCATTAGAAGTGCTGAGCTAGCCTGACGAAGGCCTAGGGAGGAAGCAGCGTAAACCTTCCGCCCTGCATAATCCAGCATCTTGGATTCCTTATCAGGCGGTTTATCCACATCCCAAGCGTTCCCGGAGCGCTGGAAAACACTGTCGGTCACTAACCCCTCCGCAGAGGGGTGCTCCAAGAAACCGGAGAGTGAGCCGGTAGGGACTGCGTACTTTTGGGCCATCCTGGCCGAAGGCGCTGGACAAGATGCTGGCCGCTGCCACAACTCCAGGGCCAGGCCAACAATGACTTCAGCCAAAGGAAAGGCCTCCGTAGGGGAATCCCCTTGGTCCAGAATCTCCGTCCGGGGATACTTGGCCCGTTTCGAAACAGGTTCAAGCTGCATCCCGATGGACTCCAAGATGAGCTGAAGCAAACCTAAAAACGAGGATGGGCTCTCGTCCACCGACTGACCCCCGCAGACTCCAGGTGAAGCGGTCTGGAGAACAGGGAGCAGTCGTCATCAGACTCTGAGGAGTCTGCAAACAGCTGCTGGGTGCCTGAGCCACCCTTCACCTGCCGAGGTCGATCGGGAGTGAGGGCGACCGACAACCTGTTGGGCAAGCCCTGACCCGACCGAGAATCCTTGGTCGGGGCCCCAGTTTTCGGTTGTGGAGGCGGGTTTCCACCACAATGGGCGGAGCAGCCGGCTTTGGCCGAACAAATGGTGCCAGAGTCGGCTCCTTGACCACTACGAGGGGTTGTTTTGGCCGCTCTGGTGACAGCCACTTAATGGCCACAGAAGGCGACAGAGTCGGCTTATTCCTGGACAATAAGAGATGCTGCCACATTAAATCCTTGTAGCACCGACACAACTTGTGCTGGAGCCTATTCTCCAAAGAGGACGACGAGGATGAGCGGCGACGCCGCTTTCCACGGTGCCGAGACCGAGACCGCCGACGTCGGCGGGACCAGCTTGACCTGGAAGAGGACCGAGACCGAGACCTTCGGGGTTTCCGAGGGTGGGTCAGAGAGGGAACAAGGGAAACCTGCCCTTCCTTCAGTTCAGGGACCTTAACCGGGGACTCCAGCACAGGCAAGTCCTTGGTAATCACCGGGGGAACTGGTGAAGTAGGGTTGTCACCATCACCAGTCGATAAACCGTCCGACGGGTTGAGAAAAATCTCGGCCTGCTGACCTGACAGGGACACCATGAAGCCAGCGGCCTTAGCCGCAACCTCGACCGAAGTCAACGGTACAGTGAAGGGGATCTCTCCCGCTCTCACGAACGTTGACGATGGGACTTACCTTTTGAGTCCTTCTTCTTGGGCTGACTGGAATGTCCCGATGGCCCTTCTCCCTTGGTGGAGAGGGACTGGCAAAGCTCCTTAAGCGAAGCCATGTAGGAGGCCCAAAGCGGGATAAATGCACAGCCAGGAGGAGGAAGAAGAAGCGGCCGGGGCCTCCTCCTGAGGGGCGCATCATCTGCTCCAACTGTTCCGCAGAGCCTGCCGGCGCAGACACCACCCAACGGGCCTCCTTCGACTTGACCGGTGGATACCGTTTTTCAAGGTGCCCAAGAAGAAGACGAGCAGCGCGGTCCTCCAAGACCAAAGCCAAGAAGGAGCTGCACAATTCGCAAGCCTGCGAATCGTGACCAAGCCCCAGGCAGTAGACACATGTGGAGTGCGGATCGGTCCGGGACATCTTCTGCCCACAAGGGCACAGACGAAAGCCAGGAGTCGATTTGTCCATCGCAGCCACAAGGGAAGACGAAGACCAAAGTCTTGTAAACTTTAAAATTAGTTTCTGGTTAACTGAAGAGTTTGGATCCACGCCTAAAACGCAGAGCGCTAAGGAGGGAACATGAGCTTCCAAGCGGTAAGGAAGATCTGGCGTCATGGGGCGGAGCCAAGGGTTTTACCACCTGAGTGGGTGGGAGGAGCCAGCTTGAAGACCTTCTGGCAACATTCAAAGCGGCAAGGAACCTGCCAATAAGTGTGGATTGAACAACATATCCACGTCCCTAGAACATTTGTTTTAGTAGTAAAAACTTTAATAAACATGTAATGAGTTGTATTAAAACATAAAAAACAAATATTTATAAGAATTATATTACATTAATTGCAAATGTGATGTTTTGCACCATGTACCGTGGTGAATGTAACAAGTGACACCACACTTATGTTTCACTTACTAAAACTATACTTACTAAACATGCCTAACAACTAACATACTACTGCTACTGACTGACATACTGCTACAAAACATGAAAAATTTGACAATTACATTACTGCCAAGTGTGATGCTTAACACCACATACCGTGGTGAATGTAACGAGTGACACCACACATTCGTTTCAGTTTTACAAAGTTTAGTGAACATGCCTAATGGCTAACATGCTACTAATAATAACTGACACAGTGCTACAAAACCTGGAGAAATCTGACAATAACAACAGCAGTGACAGATGTGATGTTTGATACCACATACCATGGTGAATGTAACAAGTGACACTACATATTTGTTTCAGTAGAAAAAAGTTTACTGAACATGCCTAATGGCTAACATGCTACTGCCAATGACTGACATAGTGCTACAAAACCTGGTGAAATTTCACAAAATTAATGTTACTGCTGGGTGTGATGTCTGACTCCACATACCACGGTGAATGTAACAACTGACACCACACTTATGTTTGACTTACTAAAACTGTACTAAACTTGCCTAACAACTAACATACTACTATTACTGACTGACATACTGCTATAAAACATGAAAAAAAATCAACAATTATATTACTGGCAAGTGTGATGCTTAACACCATATAACGTGGTGAATTAACAAGTGACACTATACATTTGTTTCAAGTTTTAAAAAGTTTACTGAACATGCCTCATGGCTATCACACCACCACTACTAATAACTGACAGTGTTACAAAACCTGGAGGAATTTGACAATAATAACAGTACTGGCAGGTATGATGGTTAACACCACAGATCGTGGTGAATGTAACGAGTGACACCACAAAGAAAATCCATTTAACTCTCCACCCCATATACACTGAATAACCCCTATTACAATTGATGCCCAGCACTTTCCCTAGACATGCAGTTGTCACTGAAATATGCTCTCTGAAAATTTGCCCAACAATCAGTGAATGATGGTAACCAAAGTCTAACTGTGGTGAATGTAATTGTAACCCTCGTTGTTGCATACAGTGCTTATCTTCACGGAATGCAGCCCTACAAATGGAGGAGCCACATGCAAACAATGGGTTTTAAACCACAACTCAGCTCCCCATGGTTGTTCCTTGGTTCTGATGGGCAGGTTATGACTTTGCAACTGTCACAGACTGTTGGGTAAACATTGGGCCTGATGTGACTCCAAGCAGAGTGAGGGTCAAAGGTTGCTGTCCCTTCTGTGGGAAAGATAGATCAGGCAGTAACACAGTCAGTTATCACAAGGAGACAAACTAGGAGAGAAGCCAAACAATCTTTTAAAGTGCTAATAGCACAATTACAGATTTGGGGGCCATGTGGGTGAATGTAACGTACTGTGACACCAACTGTTACATTCATCACACTAAATATAAAGCTGCATAAATTAAAAATGGAGCATTACAATGGGCTAAAGAGTACAGATGATAAAAAACACAACTCCAGATTAGTAAGCGGACTTACTTTAATAATGGAAAACAGTAAATAAAGCTTGCAAAAATGATTAGTAAAACGTGTGTTTTTGCATGTCACACTTTTTCAGGTAAAAAAAGCATCAAAATGGAGAGGGACATCCAATCAAAAAAATTATGGATACCCTAGAATTCTATAGTTATGTTATTTATCTGCACATATAGCCAGCATTCAGATTTAGTCAAAAACATATGCCTGACAGTTCTTGATTTTTTAAAATGTGGTATGCACTGCATCATGGGCATTGGTAACCCCTTTTCATGAACAGACCCTACAACTAAAAATAAAATTTTGCATGACAAGAAATGTAGGCCACAACTAGTGGCTAGCTCAGAGAGAGCCAACGTCAGTATCTCAAGCACATAATTCAAGTTGAAGGTTTCATATGAAGAATACCTCTCAAAAAAATTACAGGACACCTCCAGTTGTGCAACTGTATGGCCAAAAATAGGAGCATGGAAAGCTGATACAGTGGCCAAATGCACCTTAAGTGAGGAATACTGTAGACCAGAATCTGACAGGGACAGCAAGTGCTCCAGCACTGCAGTTACATGGCATTTAAATGGGTATCAATTCTTGAAAACAGCCCAGAAAGTTAACCACTTCCACTTCAAGAGTAGGTATACAGTAACACCTCACTATACCGCTGTTTGTATCTCTTTAATTCAAGCTGCAGTTTCCTAAAAGGTTGCACAGTCCTGTTGTTCTGTTGCATGTTCCCATGCTCACTCCACACTGAGGCAACCGCTTATTTCCTTTGTTCCTCGTAAAGTAGGTAAACACAAAAACTATCAGATTTACAAAATGTAGCAGATCTGCGGAGCTGAGAAAGGGAAGCTTTGGGGGCAAGTACAGCAGTGTACGTAGCTCTACTGTATCTAGTTCGGAGTTGCAGACTGGCATGGGAGAGGGAGTTTAGAGAAGCAGTAGCCAAGGGTGAGTGCGACTGTGCTTACATTCAGATAAGCAAAGAGAATTATTTAAATGATAAAAAAAGATAAAATTATACAAATGCCCTGGAAATGTGCTGTAGTTCATTGCACAGTCGGGGGATGCAGGTGGGAGGAGGGAGAGGCATGGATGTAGTACAATACTGGCTATTTCAGCATCCTTCAGTGTAACGAACAGGGAGCTATAACGAATGGTCGCTGTGGCTCCCAAGTCGTTCATCATAGAGAGGGGTTACTGCATCTGGGAGCAGGTTCAAGAATAGGTATATCTGGAGAAGGTTTTCTAGCCACAACCAGAACATCAGCAACCTTAGGGGATATACCAAAACATGCAGTGGCTATGTACTCAGGAGCCATGCATGCAGATGAAGGGACTTCAGGTCAGGATGGAGCAGGGATCACTTTTTCCTGTGACAACAGACCCTGACACAGAGGTAAGAGTACCGGGGGTCCCACTGTTATCTGCTGTACAAGTGGAAACCATATCTGGCAAGGCCAAAATGGGGCAATGAGGATGACAGTGGCACTCTCCATCCACAGCTTGATTAGCAGTCCCTATATCAACAGGACTGGGAGAAATGCATTCAGGAATTTCCCTTTCCAAGAGAGGGACAATGCATCTCACCAAAAAAACTCCAGGCCTTGGACCGGGTGAGCAAATACATGGCAGTTTTGCGTCTCCACACAGTGTAAAAGGGTCCATCTCTGGATGACACCATCTTGTGAGGAGGTCATGGACCACCGAAGTCAGGAGTTCCCATGCATGCATTTTGGATCCTGACCTGCCTAGCTTGTCTGACAAGACATTTTGGAGCCCTTGAAAGTGCACGACTGACGGCTGTAGGCCGTGAGATAGAGCCCAATACCATACTCTCACTGCTTCCCTGCTCAGTGGATAAGAATGAACTCCTCCTTGTCTGTTGATATAATGCATTACATCAGCATTATCCAGCTCTATAAACAGAGGGCCAGGGCACAGATGCTCCTGAAAGGCCTAGAGACTGCATGGGACAGCTCTCATCTCCAGAACATTTATTTATGTGTCACTTGGCCTCTACCTTGGTCCATAACCCCGGAGTCTGATAAGGGCCCAGATGAGTTCCATAGCCAGAGCCTGAGGCATCTGTGTTGCAGATCTGTACAGGAGCCAGTACAAGGAATGGAATAGTTTTTGCAATCCAGCCACCACAACCAGGGGGCCCAGAACACACCGTTCGGATGCCCTCCGCCCTTCAGACATGATATATAAACAAAAAAAAAAAATAAGGAAAGAAAAATGAAATGTGTAAATGTATATTTAAATAAATAACCTTTTGTCGTGGGTCCTCAGTTACCCTCCCTCCCAGCTCCACCGCTTGCTTACTCAGTCCAGGCGGTGTGCGTCTGCACATCCATTATTCCACACACCACCACCCCATAAGACAAAGTCCTGACCTGTTTGTTTGCTCACATCAGAGTAATTAGACCACCATATTCCCGACCACCCCAAAGAAAGTCCTTTCCTGACCTGTCTGTTGGCTGCTGCTGGCTCCTGGCTGTGCTGTTACTTGTTGCCATCCAGTAACGAGCCACACCACACCTGAAGTCCACCTCCCCTTCCCTTCCCTCCAGCTCTGTGCAGAACAGCAGCAATTACAAAATAAATGAGGGACACTCACACTCCGTAGTGCAGCAGCCAGCCAGTCAGCCCAGGATCCAGCAGCAGCAGAAATGTGTTTTTGAGTCACCCAACTCACCGTGTCTCCTCCGTCTCCTCTTGTTACTCTTCCCATTATGGCCAGCTGTATTCAACCATGGGGGCCCCCCTGGGCCCATGATGACCAATGATCAGGCTAGGAAGGGAACCTCCCCCATCCAGGGAGCACCAGAACTACCACCACTACCTCAGAGGTTGCAAAGAAAGCACAGCAGTTGGACCACAGTGGGCTCAGGGAGGATGAGGATGGTGAAACAGAGGCACACCCAGTCACATGTTACACACCACAATCCATCGCCATTCTGGGGCATAGCTCCCCTATGAGATACACCACAGAAGAGGAGACTAAGGAGGCTGAGGACAACTGTCACAAGGGAGGCCCACAGGAAGGAGGCAGAGGACACCACAAGGAAAGGAAGCAGCTCCTGGTGGGGGACTCAATTAATGGGGGATAGAACTGGGAGGAGCTGGGAAATCTGAAGTAAGGTGCCTGGTGCCATGGCTTGGAGGGACAGGAAGCGCATCCTCAGGATCACAACAGCTGCAAGGGATTCTGAGCTGGACGTAATTGTCCACCTAGGGACAAATGACTTGGCTCATCATGAGGTTAAGCAGTGCAGGAGGACATTGCAGAGTTGGGGAAGGGCCTAAGACAAGTAGCAAACACAGTATCCTTCTCAGAGGTGCTGCCTGTCAAAGGCATGGGGAGGCGAGGGTGGCACCATGCAGTTTAATGAATGGTTGAAAAAATGGTGCGGAGCACAGGGTTTAGCTTCATTGGGGACTGGGGTTCCACCTGGAGGACACCAGCCTATACTGGCAGGATGGTCTGCATCTGTCCAGGAAGGGAACAAGTCTTTGAGCAATCGGTTTAAATGCTTCATTGCAAGCTTTTAAACTAGTCAATGGGGAGAGCACTGACAAGCAGCAGAAAAATCCCAGCCTCTCCTACAAAACAGGGTACTAAATGAGAAAAAGACCAAGGTAGAATGGTCAGTAGGGGATGCTGCAACAGAAGGTAAGGCCATCAAAAATGGAGAGCAATGAGTACCAATGCCCGTAGTCTAGGTAACAAGCTTCCTGAATTAGTGGCCTTGATGGAGGAGGAACATCTGGATATCGTGGCAGTCACAGAAACATGGTACACAAAACCATGACTGGGACGTAAACATACCAGGATACACTATCTACAGGAGGGACAGGGAGGGTAAAAGAGGGGAGGAGTAGTTCTTTACATAAGGGAAGGAATAAAAGCAACAGAACAAAAGGGTAAACAGGGAGGAGAAGAAGCACTGTGGGTAAATTTGGAGACAGGCAATGGCACCACAATCCACACAGGGGTTATACAGAACCCCTTCTCAGGGGAGGAAATGGACAAAGAAATGATAGAAAGTATACTTAGAATGGCAGAAAAAGGGAGATATTGCTGATGGGTGATCTGAATATGCCAGATGTTAACTGGAGCGCAGTTGCAGCTGCCACTTAAGAGTGCAGTTATTCTAGATGCCCTACAGGGGCATGCCTTGAACAACTAGTACTGGAGCCCACTGAGAGGAGCAATATTAGACTTGATACTCTCAAATGGAGATGGAGAGAGGATCACAGATGTAAGTGGGTAGCCATCTGGGAACTAGCGACCATCCCGAACAGTATGGTTCACAATAAACACAACAATAGAGTCAAGCCATACAAAGACAAAAGTACTGGACTTTAGGAGGCTGACTTTGCCAAAATGGGTGAGTGCCTAAGGAATGCACTAGCAAATGGGTGGGAAGGAGGGTGGAAGAACAATGGGAATAATAAAACTGCCATCACAGAGGTAACGAGCCTTTGTGTGAAGCAAATAAACAAAACAAGACGATGTAAGAAACCACTATGGTTCTCAAAGGAAGTGGCAGTGAAGGTTCAAGGAAAAGAAAGCATTCAGGAAGTACAAGGAATCGCAGCAGGAGCAGGACAGAGGAACTGTATCAGTTAAAGCAAAAGGAGGCTGGGAAGGCAGTCAGAACAGCAAAGGCCCAAACTGAGGAAAAGATAGCCAACTCAGTTAGAAGGGAATAAAACCTTTTATAGGTACATCAGGGAGCAAAAGGAAGACCAAGGGAGGGATAGTGAGGCTTAATAAAGGGAGGAGGGTGGGCAGAGGAGAATGTGAAAAGGCAGAGATACTAAACAAATATTTTTGCTCAGTATTTACAAGGAAGAGAGGTACATAAAACAAACAGTAGTAACACTCTGGATACAGAAGTTGATACCAGCCCATTTACAGAAGAAAGGGTTCTGAAAGAACTCTTAAAATTGAAGGTGGACAAAGCAATGGGGCCTGATGGGATTCATCCCAGAATTCTAAAAGAACTAAGGGTAGAACTAGTGACACCACTGACTACCCTCTTTAACAAATCATGGGAGGATGGGGTGGTACCCGAGGACTGGAGGAGGGCAGATGTGATTCCCCTTCACAAAAGTGGGAGCAAGGCAGAAGCAGGAAACTATAGACCTGTTAGTTTAACCTCAGTGATAGGAAAATAATGGAATCACTTCTAAAGGAAAGAACTGTCGGTATCTAGAGGCCAGAGGGCACAAGACCCTAGGCAGCATGGATTCTAGCGGGAAGGTCATGCCAGACGAATCTGATAGATTTCTTTGACTGGGTGACCAAAGTAGTAGATCAGGGAGGAGCTGGGGACATGGCCTACCTAGACTTTAGCAAGGCATTTGACACAGTCCCACACAAAAGATTAATATATAAGTTAGCCAGCCTGGGAGTGGGTCCCAAGATGACAGCCTGGGTAAGAATTGGCTGGAGAATAGGACAAGAGAGTAATAGTAAATGGAGTCCACTCAGAAGAAAGGAGGGTTACTAGCGGGGTACCATGAGGGTTCATATTAGGACCAGTCCTCTTCAATGTCTTTATAGGCGACATTGCAGAAGGACTGGAAGGAAAAGTATGTCTCTTTGCAGATGACACTAAGATCTGCAACAGAGTTGATGCACAGGGTGGGGTGGAAAGGATGAGAAGGGACTTGCAAGGTTAGAGGAATGGTCAAATGTATGGCAGCTTAGATTCAATACTAAGAAGTGCAAGGTAATGCACCTGGGAAACAAAAACCAGGGAAGAGTACACAATGGGGGTGAGATACTAACAACAACAAAATGGAAAGGGACCTGGGGTAGTCATATCAGATGACCTAAAGGTGGGCAAGCAATGTGAGAAGGCAGCAAGGAGGGCTGGGGGATACTGGGATGCATAGGAGAGGCATCACCAGTAGAAAACAGGAAGTTATTATCCTCTGTACAGACAGCTGGTGAGACCCCATCTGGAGTACTGTGTGCAGTTCTGGAGATCCAATCTCCATAAAGACATAGACAGGATGGAAGCTGTCCAGAGGAGGGCAACTAAAATGGTGCAGGGTCTGCACCGGAGGACATATGAAGAGAGACTTAAGGAGCTTAATATGTATAGCCTCGAGGAAAGGAGGAGAGGACATGATAGAAACTTTCAAGTACCTCAAGGGAATCAACAAAGTCCAAGAGGGTAGCATCTTTCAAAAAGAGGTGTGCAAGAACAAGAGGCGCAATTTGAAGATGGGGGCGGCTCAGAGGTAATTTAAGTATTTTTCACAGAGAGGTTGTGGATGCATGGAATGGCCTTCCGGAGGAGGTTGTGGAGTCAAAATCAGTGGTGGAATTCAAGCATGCATGGGATAGTCATAAGGCAATTCTGGGGGGGGTTGGGGTAGAAAGAAGTAGGCTGCTGGTTAACTAGGATCTGCAGCTTATCCAGTAGGTAGGGAAATGGGCAGACTGGGTGAGCCAAGCGGTCCTTATCTGCCGTCAAATTCTATGTTTCTATGTAACACATCAATCAGACAGCCTGGATGGAATCACACAGGAGGATCGATGATCATATTCCTTGCTGCCGCATTATCATTCGATTCCAAGCCTGGATGCATGATGCTGCATTGCCACCACACTACGACCTGAAATTAAATTGGTGGTGGAGGGAATGGACGACAGACAGACTACAGGAGTCTACCACCGGCGACCACCACCAACAATCTTGTTACTCGGGGAGGCACAGACAAGACAGTCACACGGTCTAAGTCAGCAAACTAATTTAAAACAATGATGGTTGGCATGCACGAGGACAGGGGATGGCTGGGCCCCCTTGAGACACCGGGCCTGGGACAGTTGCCCTGACTGTCCACCCATTGGCGCCCCTGACCACAACATTGCTCTGCAAAGTAGGGATGTGATAAGAACCATTTGGTCCAGCTCGACAGTCAACGATCCCACTAGACCCTAAGTGTCCACTGGGAAATTCTCATATGTAAACTGGCTAGGGACATCAACACAATGGCTGCAGCCCTAACCCCCCAAAAGGGGTAACATTGTTCTCATAGAGACATGGCGTCTCCCGTGCATCAACTGTGCTTGAGCAATCAGGTTTTCTGCTCTGTCCTGAGGCAGGAAAGCACACACCTTCTCTGTGTCCAAGACTGCTCCTATGAACTGCAGTCTCTGGCAAGGGGTAGACGCCGACTCTGACACATTCACTGTGATTTCCAAGTCACTGAACAACCGATGTGTCAGAAACGGCACGATGTAGGACTTGCCTGGAGCTGGTTTTCTGCAGCCAGTCATCCAGATAAGGGAACACATACAGACCTTCCCTGCAAAGGACTGCTGCCACTACTGCCATGCATTTGGTAAAGACCCTTGGTGCAGAGGCCATGCCAAAGAGCAATACTCTCAATAGGTAATGCCCCCCCCCCCAGCACAAAGCGGAGGTATTTCCAATGAGCTTTCCTGATCTCAGGTACACATCCTTCTTATCCACTGAACAAAGCCAGTCCCCTTGCTGCAGAAGGGGAATGAGAGCTTGCAGGGATACCATTCGAAACTTCTTGTATTCTATGCAGAAGTTGAAGTCCTTGAGATATAGTATGGGCTGCAGATCCCCTGTCCACTTTGGGACTAGGAAGTACCTGGAATAGAACCTTTTGTTCCTCTGCCATAGAGGAACTAGTTCAATAGCATGTTTTTGTAGTAATGACTGTACTTCTTCCTTCAGTAGGGACATATGTCCCGAAAGATAACAGGAAGGAGGCAGAGGGTGATCTGAAGGGGTGTCTGTCAGGTCCACAGCATGCCCCTTTGCAATTATCTCCAGGACCCACTTATCTGCTGTAATGTCCCCCATTGTTCCAGATGCAGAAAGAGTCTGCTCCCTACAACCACCCCGGAGGCATCTGTTGCAGTGGGGGTGGGTCCAAGTACGAGTCAGGCAGAGCCAGTAAGGGCACTGGCCCCTATTACCTGCTCTGGGTGTTTTTATACGTGCATCTGGGGGAGGGGACCCGGCAGAGGACCAGCTCCCTTACTTACACCTTGTGGGCAGAAACCACAGCCACCTCTAGTAGCAGGCTGATGAAAGATTTCTCTCCCACACCCTCGAGCAGGAGTGGGATACAGGGACTTTACAGATCTCAGAGCCATCTTAGATGTCAGAAGGCCTCTAAAGGCTTCTTCAACATTACAGCCAAAAAGTTTTGTCCCTCTAAAAGGGGCATTCAAAATGGCCTGCTGCAAATCTGTGGCAAATCCTGCCACTCTGAGCCAAGACTATCATCTCGTACAAATGCCAGGAGCTGCAGCCCTGACAGAGGCATCTGAGACATCATAAGTTGAGCACAGCAAATGTTTGCTGACTTCAGCACCTGAATTTAAAGTTTTCATCAACTGGTTCTTGGCCAAGCCTGCCAGCAAAGCCTGAGCTGCAGCCTTGACAGCTTTCCATAGGCTATTCTGATATTTAATCATATGGGCCTGATAATTTGCAAGCCAAAGGCCCAGTGATGCAGAGGCATAAATACACTTGTCCATCATGTCCAACAACCTAGATTCCTTATCTGAAGGTAGGGTAATCATATGGTTAGGTGCTCTAGATCTACGATGAGCAGCCATGATGACTACAGAGTCCGTTTCTGTCTGGTTAGCATAATATGGCTTGGCAGATGAAGCAGGATACTGCTTATCAGCCTTTCTAGGCACTGCTGGCAGTGAGTTAGGTCTGTATCATGCAGCAAAGGTAGCATCCTCTAACGCAGGATATATAAGTGGTAACTTGCATTTGCTGCATCATGGCTTGAAAGAAAAAAAATACTCACCTTAGTAATCATGTTTCTTCTAATGGAGTCTTGCTGTATTCTGACTATTGCAGTTGGCTCCAGCACTTGAACTGCCCCGGAGAGAGAAGGGTTAAAATTCTATGCCAGGCATAGAACGTTGAGCTCGAGCTCAGTTGAAAACTCTGTCTGTAGTACTTTAAAACCCAACCGTCACATTCTTACAAGCTAAAACTCACTGACTAAATAATGTGGAAATTGTAAAATTTCTACTAGCCAAATGGCAACAAAGGCTTTAGATTCCTAAAAGACTCAAGTCAGGAAACCCAAAGACCAAAAAACAAGGTAATAAAGCATAACAATTCTTAACCAATCAAACACAAAGCACCCAACACAACAGAAAGTGGGCTGAAGACAGTCCTGGGGTGCAACACTGCATCTGCCCACCCAATTCCCAAAACAGGTTCTGAGAGGGGAGGCAGGGAGGGAGGTCAGAATACAGCAATACTCCATTAGAAGAAACATAATTACTAAGGTGAGTAATTTTTTCTTCAAACAACATGAAGTCTTGCTGTATTCTGACTATTGCAGACTACCAAGCAGTACCTCCAAGGAGGAGGGACATAACCTACTTTGGGAATAGGCTCTGAAGTACTGCTGTGCCAAACCTAGCATCACTCCTAGCCTGGATATCCAGACAGTAATGCTTGGTGAAGGTATAAACTGTTTTCCAGGTGGCTGCTTGGCAAATTTCTAACAGAGGAATATCCCTGGCCGCAGCCAAAGATGCAGCTGTACCGCTAGTGGAATGAGCCCTCAGGCCTGAGGGTGGAATTTTTCCCAGTTTTTCATAGCAGAATTGGATACAGGACACAATCCACCCAGCAATATTTCTCTTGGTGGCAGGTTTACCCTTACCTACTTCCCCATAAGTGAGGAACAACTGGAGGAAGTCAAACCTGTGACTCTCTGTACATTCTATGTAGTAACTAAGGGCTCTTTTAACATCTAAACTGTGTAACCTCTGCTTTCCTGAGGAAGTATGATCAGTGAAGAACACAGGAAGAGACAGATTGGTTTAAGTGGAAATCAGAACCCACTTTGGGTAAGAACCTTCTATTGGTTCTAAGGACCACCTCATCTCTGTGGAAAGAAATGATGTCAGGCTCAACTGACAGGGTTTGCAATTCACTGATATGTCTGGCAGAGGTAACAGCAACCAAAAACACAGTTTTCCAAGTCAAGTACTTGAGCTCTGCAGAGGACATAGGCTCAAAGCGGGGTTGTATAAGCTAAGCAATGAAAGCATTCAAAGCCCAGGCAGGTACAGGATCCCTAAAAGGGGGATTGGTATGAGGCAATCCTTTGAAAAATTTGCAGAATACAGGGTGAGATGACAGAGAGGAGGGCCTCCCCACTGACAGGAAAGCAGAAACAGCTGACAAATGAACTTTGAGAGTAGCTGGTCTGAGGCCTAGGCCATTAAGGTGAACCATAAAATCCAGAACTGTAGACAATTCAGCAGTGTCTGAGGATATATGCTTTTGGGAACACCACATGCTGAATCTTTTCCATTTGGAGTTGTAAGTTTTTCTGGTGGAAGACTTTCGAGAAGCTTTGAGAATATTCAGAACCTCTTGGGACAGATGCAAGTCTGCATACACTAACTCTTCAAGAGCCATGCCTCGAGATTGAGTGACCGAAGATTGGGGTACCAAATCCGCCCCTGAGAGGAGGTTAACAGGTTGTAATTCCTGGGAAGAGACAGGGGAAGATGGACTGCCAGAGACAATAACAGGGGGTACCATGGCTGCCTGGCCTAGTCTGGAGCAATCAGAATCACTTTACAAGGTTGTGACCTTACCTTGACTAGAACCTTGAACAGCAGAGGGGAAGGCATAAAGAAATTTCCCTTCCAAGCTCAAAATCAGAGCATCCAGAGGGGACTGAGCCCAAGACTGGAGGTCTGCAACAAAATGGAGGAAGTTGGTGATTGTCTGGGGCTGCAAAGAGATCTATCTCTGGAGTGCCCCACCTTGAAAAAATCACTTTCAACACCAAAGGATCCAGAGACCATTTGTGATGGCCCTGGAAAATCCTGCTCAATGCATCTGCTAGCACATTGTCCTTTCCTGGGAGGTGGACTGCTACCAGACAGGTCTGTAGGGAATAAGCCAGGGACCATATTTTCATGGCCTCCATGCACAAGGCCGTGGACAGAGTGCCTCCCTGCTTGTTGATGTACCACATGGTGGTAGTGTTGTCCGTCCTGACCTGAACCACCTTGTTCTGTACTGACTGAGAGAAAGCTTGCAGGGCTAGAAGTACTGCCCTGAGCTCCAGGAGGTTGATATGAAGAAGGGATTCCTAAGGGGACCACAGTCCCTGGGCTGTGAGAGCCCCCAGATGGGCTCACCACCCCAAAAGGGAAGCATCTGTGGTAAGGACCACAGAGTGAGTCTGAATGACAAGTGGAATACCTTGTTTCAGACTGTCCAGGTCCTGCCACCACTGAAGGGCCTGAATTAGAGTCTAAGTAACAGGAACTAGTTTGGTAAGAGGATCTTTCCTTTGGGACCAAAAAGTCCTCAGATGGAACTGGATGTCCCTCATCTGAAACCTGGCCCCTTGGACCACTGCTGTGGAAGCTGCCATGTGGCTCAAAAGCTGAAGAAAATGCCTTGCTGGTCGAGAAACCAGAGGGAGGAAGGAAGAGGCCAGCTGAGAGATGGCTGTTGCCCTTTCCAGAGGAAGGAAAGCTCTTGCCTTGACCGTGTCCAGCTCTGCTCCTATAAAAGTGAGGAGCTGTACAGGCTCGAGAACTGATTTGGGAAGATTGAGAAGGAACGCCAGGGAAGTGAGAACTTGCTGGGTAACCTACATATCTGGCTTGACTTGATCTGGGGACTGGCCCACAAGGAGCCAATCGTCCAGATATGGAAAGACAGAAATCATTTTTCTTCTTAAAAAGGCCACCATTACTGCTAGGCACTTTGTGAACACCCTTGGGGCTGAAGTGAGGCCAAAGGGCATTGCTCTGAACTGGTAATGGCCTGAGGGTAATTCGAACCTGAGGTACTTTCTGTGGGAGCACCTGATGGGAATGTGAAAACAGGCATCCTTGAGGTCCAGGGAGGCTAGCCAGTCTCCTGGCCTTAGAGAGGGAAGAATTGTTCCCAGAGTCACCATTTTGAATTTTGGCTTTAGTAGGTGCTTGTTTAGCCATCTTAGATCTAGGATGGGTCGCCACTCCCCTGTCTTTTTTGGGGTAAGGAAGTACCTGGAGTACAGACCTTTGCCCCTGTATGGGGTAGAACTCTCTCTATGGCTCTTAAGGCCAGTAGAGACTAAACCTCTGCCTCTAGAGCAAGGGTTTCTGATGTATTTGCAGGTGGAAAGGATCTGGGTCTCAGTTTTGGAAAATTTTTTAAACCGAGAACCAGTCCCTGGCTTACAACCTCCAGGACCCACTTGTCTAAGGTAACAGACATCCAGTCCTGGACAAAGTAAGCCAGCCTGCCGCCTTCCAGAATGGGGAGTAGACCCGAGCTGACACATCAAGGTGTCTGCTTGGCAGAAGCCTTAGGCTGAGGGGTGGATGCAGCCCTGCTCATCCCCCTTCTGCCTCTCCCTCTGAAGAACCCCTCTGGGAAAGGAAGAAGAGGCCTGCACTTGGTAGAAAGGCCTGTGAAAAGGCCTGCCCCTGCCCCTAGCTTGCTGCCTTTGAGGAGTTGCCTGCCTCTCCTTGGCCTGGGCACTCCTATAAGTGGTCCTGTACTCATCCATTTCTTCATGTAATTCTCTGTCTGCTCGAAAACAGAGAATTACCCACTATAGGAAAATCCATGGCCTTAGCCTGGGTGTCCTGTGAAAGGCTAGTACATCTGAGCCAAGCCATTCTCCGAAGAGCCACAGATGTAGCCATGACTCTTGATGATACATCACTGGAGTCCACAGCAGCATGAAATTGCACCTTTGATGCCTCAATCCCATCAGCAGCCACCTCCTCCAGCTCCTTGGCTAGCTGGGGGGAAGCCTGCTTAGCCAGTGCCAGTACAGTGTCCCACCTGGACTTCTGGTACCTGGCTGTATAGGCCATATAGTTATCCTGCCTGAGTCCCAAAGATGATACCATGTACTGTTTCTTTGCCACGGTATCTATCTTCCTGGAGTCTTTGTCTGGGGTGGGGGGAGAACGCCAAGGGAATGTTTGCCTTGTCACAGGCTGCAGCCTGCACTACCCCAATATGGCTGCATTGCTGATAGTAAAAACTCTGTATCCGAGCCTGATAAGGTGTACCTCTTGTCCATTCTCCTGTCAACAGGAAGTACAGAGTTAGGAGACCTTAGAATTTTTTGTGTCCGTTTCCCAAAGGACTTATGGAGGGGAACAGACAGTCTCTTAGACTCTGGGATGTCCATCATCAACAAAATCAGGCTCCTCCTGATCCTCCACAGCCTCCTCCATAGGAAGCTGGAGGGTTTCAGCCACTTTTCTGTAAAACAGAAAATCGGGAGGGGACTCAGAAAGCCTAGAAGGGGAAACATCAGAAGGTCTGTCTGGGGAGATGTCCGGTTCCACAGGCACATCCAGACTTTCACCATCATAATCATCCTCTTCAAAATCCCCCTCCTCATCAAACTCCAGTTCATAAAAGTCTTCATGGGAATAATCTTGAACCGGGGGAGCCGACCGAACCAAGCCCTTGCCAGAAGGCACCAGACTGGTTGGAACCGGACGAAGCGATTTAACAATCCAAATCGCTCTGGCTATCTCTTTGGCGGTCGGAACATGAAGGTCTGGACCCGAACAGGCCGATTTATCCTTGCGCTTTCTCTTAGCGGGAATCGATCCCTCAGGATCGGCTCTCCTCTTGCCCAAAGAAGTATCGCCCTGGTCAGAGGGCACTCCTTCTGGTTCTGTAGAAACTGAACCGGGCTGGCCTTCCAGGTCAGCGGATTTCTCGGCCTCCTTATCCCTAAGTCTACCTAGCCTTTTATCCAAAGTAGACTTAGGGAAATTTTTGCAAATTTGGCAGTCTGAATCGAGGTGGTCAAACCCCAGACAGTAAACACAAGTGGTGTGGGGATCGGCCTTAGCGAAGACCTCCCCACACACACTGCAGTGTTGAAACCCAGTGGGCCTGGTTTTTTTCTTGGGTTTCTCAGACATGGCCAACCTAACAAATTTACCCTTTATTCAGCAACCGCCAGGCAAGACTCCCCTATCGGTTCCTCACCGTGTTACGGGTGTTGGAAAAAAAAAGTTCAAATCACGTTTTTTAAAAACAGATACAGACCGGTAACCGCACACTAAACTTTCCCACAAAAGATTTTACTAAAGGATCGGTTCAGCGAATCCGACCGAAAAATATTTTTTTTAAATTTCCACACAAGAACTATCCTAAGTACTTACAGTACCACAGAGAGAGTGTTGAACCGACAAACAGAAATAAAATCGGACTAAAATCGACAACTTTAACCGACTTTGAACCGAGCAGGAGGAATCTCCGGAGCGACTGTTCAGTGAGGCAGAGTGAAGAATCTGATGGTTGGGTTTCAAAGAACTACAGACAGAGTTTTCAACAGAACTCGAGCTCAACCTTCTATGCCTGGCATAGAATTTTATCCCTTCTCTCTCTGGGGCAGTTCAAGTGCTGGAGCTAACTGCAATAGTCAGAATACAGCAAGACTTCATGTTGTTTGAAAGTAGGATCCTCAGGAGGAGATCTCAGGGTATACATCACTGAGTCCTCACTGCAGGATGAGAGGACCGAACCAGAATACAGCACCACATATTGTTCTCCCTCATATTCCACCTCCAAATCCTCCTCTAAAGCCATGAGGTCAGGACTGTATTCTGTCTCGTTGACGTCTCTGTCAATGACAGGAGCCCCACAGTGTGCAGGCAACACTGGTGGAGGCTAAGCATCAGGAATATGCGATGTACTGACAGCTGGTGTAGACGGAGGTTTGGTACCCACAAACCCCATCAACAGTACAGCTTGTGTAGGTAATCCAGGTAGTATGTGTCGTATCATTTCTGAAAATGACACCAGGACAGCTTGAGAGTTGACAATGCCCTGGCCATGAGCCATGACTACTTGTGTCGACAATGGGTCTTGGCCTGACGACTGTGACGTCGTATTGTCCATAGTAGGTACAGAAGTGCCTACACCAAGCCCTGATCTCAGTGTCTCATCAACAGTCAGGAAAGGGGGGGTTGTTGTCAATGCTGCCAGAGCTGGCGAACATGTGATTGATTTACCTAGTCTAATCAGCGACCAGGACCTCGTCAGCGACGAAGATCTCTCTTTATCTCTATGCTTGCACTTGTGTTCCAATGACAAGGATGGCCTCAACATCGACCCATCTTTGTCCTGGTCCTCTGATTTTGGAGTCCATTTCTCGGCCAATGTAGACAGAGACACAAATACCGAGCCCTGATCCTTCTCCATGGCAGTTAATATTTTAACTCATTACCTCCTGGGTGGCCATTTTGTGTCAGGTAAACAATGGACAGTTCGGACTTCATATGGAGTTATTGAAGGTAATGAGTTAAGGAGAAGGACATTTTTTAGAGCTTTCTTGTGGCATCACATTGAAGCTATGGCAAATCTCACAAGTCCTCACACTGTGAGACAAGCCCAAACAATACACACAGACTTCATGGATATCTTCCTTGAAGATTTTATCTTAGCACTCACAATACCGAAATAAATCTTTTGGTGGCATGCAAAGATGACAAAAATCACTGAAACATAAAATAAATAACAGACAGCAACAGCTAGTTGGCAACGTTTCCTTGAGTAGCTCCGACAAGGTTGATCAACGATGGGAAAAGAACTGAGAAAATATAGGGCCGACATTTATATAGACGCTGATGCATGTCGTCATCATGGGTTGCCCTGGCTACCAAAAGTTTCCATGTGGTCCTAGTGCTGGCGTGGATACGGTTCCAAAGGTGTGGCCTAATGGAAGAGACATCCTTGAAAAAGATCACAAAAAACACAGTGTTGGAAGGAATCCCTTTTAGTCAGATCAAGCACACCAACTCACCTCTGCCGTATACTTCGATTCCAGAGTGGAAGACACCAATTCCGAGGGAGGCGGTGTATTCATTCATCCAGTACTGAAAGAAAGAAAAAAAAAGTATGAGAAAGGATGTCACCTACAGAACAGGGAAATCCCAGTAAATGGATGGCAGAGGCTCCTGACCTGGCTATCTTCATTTACTATAGTGGAGTCTGCTGGCCTTTTTTCATGGTGACATTTACAGAGTATATTTTTGGTCACTATAAAACTGCTAAGGATCTGCAGACAGGAAAGACAGCAAAGCCTCTTGTACAACATCTCAATCTTGGGTTCTGCTGCTACCCAATTTTACAGCTCAGGGAAGAATGAAGCATACAGCGGTCAAATAACTAGCTTAGGGTCACACAGTGATCCAGGGACTGTAGTTGGATTTGAACCCTGACTCCCCTGTTTCATAGCTTTGTGCTCTAACCACTGAATCACACTGAAATGTGAACAGTCAGAAACACTAGACTGTGAGCTGGCCCGGTGGCGCTGAGGGCTGAGACGCTGGATGCCTTACCTCGCACTATGCCGGAAACCCGGGTTCCAGAGCGACCTCGGGTCGTCAGGGTGCTAGCATGGGGGGCACACGTGGGATCGATTGTCTCTCCTCTCCAGGTGGGTGGATCATCGCCCAAAATCGCCGTCACGGATAGAGGTCCAGTGACAGGCGAAGCAGCAACGGAGCAACAAGTAGGGTGGGCGCCCGTGACAGTGTGGCGTGTGCGGTGCATGCCTCTCCACACGCTGTGGATCATATCAGGGACGTTGGACTGGGGAGAAAAAAAAAAAGTACAAATTACCTATAAGGGGGGAAAAAATAGACTGCTTTACTGATCACTAAATGTGCAGGGGTGGAGGGATCAATGTCTCGTTTCCAAACTGTGATTAACTAAATGCATATTAAAAAGTATTGTTAGACATTTGTGAGAAGTATGGTAAGTGGGCATGGCTGCCCCCCACCCCAGATGGCCCAGGCTCTCTCTGCAACGTCCATCAAACAGAAGTAAAACAGTCAAGAAAGTAAAAGAAAAACAAGTAAGGAGTAACCCATGGCAGGGCATGGGTGTGTTGACAATTAATGCACACCCCAGTATGATGTGAGGCATGGGGCTGCAAGCTGAACCACCTGGGAAGGACATTAATTCTCAATAAACCAATGCTCTAGAGTGGGTTATTCTGCTTATAAAATGGATACTGCATTTCAAAGTAAAAAAAATGCACAGAAACATGTTTTAAACAGAAAAAAATTTCAAAGTTATTCATGTATTCATTCACATGGAAAAGTAGTTCCTAGATAACAGCTACTTTTCAGCTTGTAACTTTTGTCACTTTTTTAAATTTGTGCTGTAGTAATTTAAATTGACTGCTCCCTTTATAGAGAAATGCCTCAGGTTAAATGGACTGGCTAATTTAATGGTCAGTGGTTTTCTGCTGTTGCATTTGGCACTGGTGGCTGAGAGGCCTTTTTAACTGGTACTGCAGCTTCCTGAGGTAGCCGAGGTTGTTCTTTAGTTGACAAGCTGACAAAAGCAGTGGATGTGGTTGTGCCACTTGTTAAAATGTTGGACCATTTCTCATGGTCGCTGGTGGACACAGACCAATATTACTTTAGGCTGCTTTCACAGCAATGGCCAGTTATAGCCATACTCTCTCTGAAGCTAATCCATCTGGAGAGAGAGGAGTTGGACTGCGGTGCTCTGAACAGAATGGTTTGTATATCAGGTGCTCAGGTCACCCTCTTCGTAGCCGACCCCATAGGTTGCTTTCCTTACCATAACTCCTGTTGGTCAAGTACAATTTGGGGCAATTTCACGGGGTGCAGGTACAAACCAGGAGAATCTTCTGGACATTTTGACACTTACTTTTTAAACATTTTAATTGGGCAGTATGAGTTATCAAGTTGTGAAAATAAAAACTGCATACCTCTGTGAAGCTTGCGCAAAGGATTAGAAAACTTACCTGCTCAGCAAAAAAAAAAAAAAAAAAAAAAATCAAATAAATCCGGCACCAACCCGCATTAATCAGAAGCTTTACTGAAGATCACATACCACAGCTCTGAGGATCCTCCACAGATCACCAACGTTTCATGTTGTAACTTGAGAAAGCACCAAGTTTCAGTGTGAAACGCTGGTGGACTATGGTGAATCCTGAGGGCTGTGGTATGTAATCTTTAATAAAGTTTCTGATTAATGCGGTGCTATGTGCTGGATTTTTTTTTTTTTTTTGCTGAGCTGTGAAAATAACCCTTTGAGCGTGTCTCTTTTTCAGTAAAGCTGCCATGGTTTTTGGTTTTCCCATTAAAAGACAGGCTGATGCACTCTTTCTGAGGCTCAACTCTATTTATTGTGAATGAGCTCTGCAGTCTTTTACTCCTCTGCCACGCTGGGCTAAGCCAAGCTGAAGTTCAAACTAGAGCCGCAGTACTAAGCCCTGTGCAGTGTCAGGAGTGGGGCTGGGAGAGGCTCGGATGACTCATAAATCCGAGTCAGGGATTCATGGGTGGTGGCTGTGATTTCATTTCCTGCTCTTCTGAACTCCTTCAGTATTGCCACAAACACCGTTAGCAGAAATGAACTCAGGATCAGTGACGAGAGTTATTCTTCTCTGCATCTCCACACTATTTAAGCATCAGTTCAGTATTTAAAAGATCCAATAGTTGATGAACCTGTGATGTCTGGAGGCAGCGCATTTACCCAGAGTGCTGCACGGTGTGGGAATGCTCACTGAGCCATGGCAGTGTGGCATCTGGGTACATGGAAAACTTGACTGGTGGAGCTTCTGGTAGGTCTGTTCTTCAGAGGCAGACGGCAGGTTCTGAACCTCAGGTGGAAGCAGTTTTAAAGAGACTTTTTTGGCTATTAGGCAGGTTTGACACTGACTGGATGTTCCTCATCTAGAATCTGCAGTCCTGCACTTACAAACATAGACTTTGATGGCAGATAAAGACCGCTTGGCCCACCTAGTCTGCTCATTTCCCTACCTACAGGATAAGCTGCAGATCCTATTTAACCAACAGCCTATTTCTTCCTACCCCCCACAAAAATTGCTTTATGTCTGTCCCATGCATTCTTGAATTCTCCCACAGTTTTAGACCCCACAACCTCCTCTGGAAGGCTGTTCAATGTGTCCACCACCCTCTCTGTGAAAAAATACTTCCTCACATTGCCCCTGAGCCATCCCTATCTTCATATTGTAGCCCTTGTTCTTGCACATCTCTTTTCTGAAGATGCTACCCTCTTGGACTTTGTTGATTCCACTGAGGTACCTAAAGTCTCTATCATGTCCCCCGCTTTCCTCAAGGGTATACATATTAGCTCCTTTAGTCTCTCCTCGTATGGCTTCTCTTGCAGACCCTGCACCATTTTAGTTGCCCTCCTCTGGACTGCCTCCATCCTGTCTACAGGTGCACTGTACCTGTGGCTGCAGCTGTGTGCCCCAGCAACTGCAGAAAATGTTTTTCTTGCCTTGGTTTGTTTAGGGTGAAAGATCCTACAATGTGGAGGATGTTGTCCACCCTGTCCTGAGGGAGAAAAGCTCTTCCTTGCAGGTATCCAATTCTGCTCCTATAAAGTGCAGAACCTGGAGAGGCTGTAACACAGATTTCTGGACGTTTATGAGGAATCCCAGAGACTCCAGTGTCTCCTGTGTGATCCTCAAAGATTCTTTTACCTGTTGAGAGGGACTGCCCAACGACTAAGTCAGTCGTTCAGGTATGGAAACAGTGATATGCGCTGCCTCCTTAGGTGGGCCACCTCTACTGCCAAACACTCTGTAAATGCCCTGGGGCCAGAGGTTGAGCCGAAGGGCAGAGCAGTGAACTGGTAGTGTCCTGAAGGCAGTCTGAACCTCGGGTATTTTCTGTGCGATTCCCTTATGGGGATGTGGAAATAGGCATCCATTAATTTTAGTGATGCCAGTCAGTCTCCTTGTTGTAGTAGTGGAAGAATCATTGCCATGGTTACCATTCAAAACTTTGGCTTTATAAGGTGCTTGTTTAGAGTTCTCAGATCTAAGATGAGTCGCCACTCCCCATTCTTCTTTGAGGTCAGGAAGTATCTTGAGTAGAAACCTCTTCTCCTTTCAGAGGAAGGGACTGGTTCTACTGCTTTTGATGCCAGCAGGGTGGACTCCTCTTTTTCTAGTAGTGTCCTCTCTGCTGGGTTTAGAAAACTGAAATGCCTTGACCTCAGCTTGGGGAAGGTTTTGAAATGGAGGGCCAGTCCCTGACCCACTACCTCCAACTCCCACTTGTCTGTGGTGATCGTTTTCCAGTTTCGGAAGTAGTGGGTCAGTCTGCCCCCAACTGGGATTGAGGAGGCGACCCTGACCGTCACATCAGGGGTTCTGTTTTGCTTGTGTGACAGTTTGTGGGGACTGGTCCTGTCTTTTGGAGCCCCTGCGGCCTCTACCTCTGTAGTAACCCATTTGTGGGTAGCTTGTGCCTAGTAGAAAGGTCTGCTATAACCCCTACCTCTGCCTCCCCTCCCCTATGGCCTACAGGAAGTTGAGACATTTTCCTTTGTAGAATTACTTTTGTAAGTGGCCTTGTACTCATCCACTTTTTTCATATATTCCTGTTTTACACCAAAAAACGGAATGGTTTTCCATAGGGAAGTCCACAGCCACAGTCTGGGTATCCTAAGTGAGACTGGTTGTCCTAAGCCAGGCAAACCTCCTCAAGGCAATGGACAGGGCCATCCATCTAGCTGCATTAACATTTGCATCCACACCCATACGGAATTTATATTTTGTGGCCTCTAAGCCACACCTAGCCATTTCCACTAGGTCAGCTGCAAGCTCTGGTGGAGCCTTATCAGCCATGGCCATAACTGAAGTTCACAGACTTTTCCGATACTGTGCAGCATAGCCCATATAAATAGCTTCCCCAATGCCCAAGGAAGCAGCTAGACACCCTTTCTTAGACATCCCATCCAACTTCCTAGAGTCCTTCTCAGGAGGGTGGGTGGCCACAGGTACCTTGACCTTCTCACAAGCCGCTGTCTGAACCACCCTGATGGGTCTGGGTGGGACAATAAAAACTCAGCAACCATAGGATATAGCCGATACTTTTTGTCAGCTTTTTTATCATCAACTGGTGGTATGGAGTTTGGGGTCTCCAACACCTTTACCACCTGCTTCTTAAAGAAATTATTAATGGGTAACAATATCTTTTTTGTGGGTGTTAACCCCATCATTTCTAGATATTTTAAATCCTTCTCATCTTATTCAGGCTTGTATGGTGTGAGATCCAGTGCTTCCACCATTTGCCTCACAAAAGTAAAATGCGAGGAGTAAAATGCGAGGAGTAATCCTCAGGAGCCCTAGGTGGGGACTCAAACTCATGCTCTGGTGAGATCTCTGGCTCAGTCACATCTTCATCCTCATCATCCTCTCCATACTCCTCTAGAAAGGGATCAAACATAAGTGAACTCTGAGAAGAGGAACCCAAACCTGAAACCAAGGGACCTGTTGCAGTCAGTTGCTGTGGAACCCTGTCTGCAAGGCTTTTAAAATCTGCAGAGCCTGTGCAACTTGGTCAGCCACTGGCATATTTGTTTGTGATACTGGGAGCCCCGTTGCTTTTCCAGCCGGGGAGCCAATATTCTTTTTGTCCAACTTTTTTAAAGTAACTAAATACTTTACTGGTTCATCTCGTCTTTTAAGTCTGGATAACTTGCCTTTTTCAGGGGCGTTTGTATCAGCATCCTTAGACTTATCTTTCTGTTCAGTAGTCAGATCCTTCAGATCCGGAACTGAAGCTGTGGACATTTTTTTTTTTTTTAATCATGTAATGCGTTTTTCAACAGTCTTTTCAGGAAAAGATTGACAAATTTCACAATCAGACTCTAAGTGTTCAGCCCCAAGGCAGAATAAACACAAATCGTGTTTATCCGCTTTAGCGAAAACTTCCTGACACTTAAAACAGTTTTTAAATCCGGTTAGCCCAGTTTTCTTTTTAGGCTTTTTGGACATTAGTAAAGCGCAAACCAAAAAAAAATGAAGAAAAGTTTGGTTTCTAAACCGAGTTAGATACCGCAATGCAGTACAAAAATTGCTTGCGGTCGGCTGCCCAACCAAGGAAAAACCACAATTTAAAAAAAATTTAAATCGGAGTAACCCAGTAATAGAAACAGAGCTTTAACAAAGTAATATACAAAATGTAAAGCGATTTAATGCTAAAATAAGCAAACTAACTAGTTCCTCAACGGTTACTAGGAACCGGCGAGGAACCAAGAAATTAACCTAAAACTAAAAGTTCACCAAAACTATAACGGGCAGCAGAAATGAAGAAATAAAAGGTATACTTATGATTTTTATGAAAATTTAAAGTTATTTTCAGTCACACTGAGGAGCAGTCTCCTAGGTGTCCAGCAAGGCAGACGGAAAAAGAACTCTGAGCATCTTAGAACGAGACAGTTAGGAGGGCAGCAGGTTTGAATGGTGGCACATGCCAATAGGTTCAGCTATTAGCATAAAGTTCCATTCATCTCCGGGGCAATGCAATCCAGGAGGCTGACTCCTAGAGTTAATGATACTGAAGAATCCCTGGGGTTAGAATACTGAATTATAGTAAACTGTCACAAAAATAAACTCTAGCTTTATACACTATAACTCAAATAACTGTGTGCTGTTGTACAGATGTGAAGTTCTAATTCCCAACAGGCAAGCAACATCACTCGGAAGGGAGCAATATTAGAGCTGGTACTCTCAAATGGAGAGAGGATCACAGATTTAGAAGTCAGTAGACATCTGGAAACAAGCGACCACTGCACAGTGTGCTTCACAATAAGCATAACCATGGAGACAAGCCATACAAAAACAAGGATATTGGACTTTAGAAGGCTGACTCTGGCAAAATGGGTGAATACCTGAGGAATGCACTAGCAAATGGCCAGAAAGGAGGGGTGCAAGAACAATGGAGAAAAATCAAAACTGCCATCACTGAGGCAACAAGCCCATGTGTGAAACAAAGAAAACAAAGCAGAGTAAAAAACCACTATGGTTCTCAAAAGAGGTGGCAGGGAAGGTTAAGGAGAAAAAGGCTGCATTCAAAAAGTATAAGGAATCACAGAAGGAGCACGACAGGGAACTGTATCATTAAAGCAGAAAGAAGTGGAAAGGCAGTCAGAATAGCAAAGGCCCAAACCGAGGAAAAGATAGCCAACTCAGTTAAGAAGGGGGATAAAACCTTTTATAGATACATTAGGGAGCATAGAAAGGTTAAGGGAGGGATAGTAAAGATTAATAAAGGAGAGGGGAGGTGGGCAGAGGGAGATAGTGAAAAGGCAGAGATACTGAATGAATACTTTTGCTCAGTATTCACAAAAGAAGAAGAGGAGGAGGAGTTACCTAAACCAAACAATAGAAGCACTCTGGGTAGGGGGTTTGACACCAGTCCATTTACAGAAGAAAGAGTCCTGAAAGAACGCCTAAAACTCAAGGTGGACAAAGCAATGGGGCCTGACTGGATTCACCCCAGAATCCTAAAAGAACTAAGGGGGGACCTAGTGACACCACTCACCACACTTTTTAACAAATCATGGGAGGATGAGGTGGTACCTGAGGACTGGAGGAGGGCAGATGTGATTCCCCTTCACAAAAGTGGGAGCAAGGCAGAAGCAGGAAACTACAGACCTGTTAGTTTGACCTCAGTGGTAGGGAAAATGATGGAATAACTTCTGAAAGAAAGAACCGTCGAGTACCTAGAGGCCAGCAGGGCACAGGACCCAAAGCAGCATGGATTCACAGCAGGAAGATCATGTCAGATGAATCTAACTGATTTCTTTGACTGGGTGACCAAAGTAATAGACCAGGGAGGGGCTGTGGATATGGCCTACCTAGACTTTAGCAAGGCATTTGACACAGTCCCGCACAAAAGATTAATAATCAAGTTAGCCAGCCTGGGAGTGGGTCCCAGGGTGGTAGCCTGGGTAGCAAATTGGCTACACAACAGGACACAGAAGGTAATAGTGAATGGAATTCATTCCGAAGAAGGGGGGTTACTAGTGGAGTACCTCAGGGCTCAGTACTGGGTCCAGTCCTCTTTAACGTCTTTATAGGTGACATTGCAGCGGGTCTGGAAGGAACGGTATACCTCTTTGCAGATGACACAAAGATCTGTAACAGAGTTGATACACAAGAGGGGGTTAGAAATGATGAGACGGGACTTGGCAAAGTTGGAGGAATGGTCAGACGTATGGCAACGTAGATTCAATGCAAAGAAGTGCAAAGTAATGCACCTGGGAAACAAAAACCCAGGAGAAGAGTACACAATGGCAAGGGAGATACTAACAGCAATAATAATGGAAAGGGACCTGGGGGTAGTCATATCAGATGACCTAAAGGTGGGTAAGCAATGTGAGAAGTTGGTAAGGAGAGCCAGGGGGGATACTGGGATGCATAGGAAGGGACATCACAAGTAGAAAAAGGGAAGTGGTTATCCCGCTATACAGATAGTTGGTGAGACCCCATCTGGAGTACTGTGTGCAGTTTTGGAAACCTCATCTATCCAAGGACATAGACAGGATGGAAGCAGTCCAGAGGAGGGCAGCTAAAATGGTGCAAGGTCTGCATGAGAAACCATATGAAGAGAGACTGAGTGAGCTTAATATGTATACCCTTGATGACAGGAGGGACAGTGGGGACATGACAGAAACTTTCAAGTACCTCAAGGGAATCAACAAAGTCCAGGAGGTTAGCACCTTTCAGAAAAAGAGATGTGCAAGAACAAGGGGGCACAATTTAAAGATAGAGGGGGACGACTCAGGGGTAATGTGAGGAAATTATTTTTCATGGAGAGGAGTGGTGGACACATGGAACTGCCTTCCTGGGGAGGTTGTGGGGTCTAAAACAGTAGGGGAATTCAAACATGCACGGGACAGACATAAGGCAATTATACTGGGGGGTTGCAGGAAGTAGGCTGTTGGTTAACTAGAATCTGCAGCTTATCCAATAGGTAGGGAAATGGGCAGACTGGGTGGGTCAAGTGGTCCTCATCTGCCGTCAAAGTTTATGTTTCTATGTCTATGTGCACTCAACAGTAGGAAAAAAGAAACTGAGGTCATTGAGTCAGTACCAAGGTAAGCCTGTGTCCACGAGCTAGTCTTGCGGTGCCACGCATGTACGCGGCTTATTTCGGTGCCAGCCCTCCTGAAAAGTGCTGCCCTTTGTGGGGTCCAAATGCCTCCAGCTAAGGCCCACTAGTGAGAATCAATGAAGATTGATTCCCAGAAGATCTCAGTGGGTAAACATCAATCATTTGGTTGCAGTGACTTCGATAGTTTCTCACTCAGTAAGCAGGGAAAAATGATGGCTGCCAATTGTTTTTAAGATTCCCTCCACTCTACCATGGAGTGATTTCACTATTTCCGTTTCCCTTGCTGTCAATCAAAATGCTTAGTCCGGCTGCCCAACTGTGCATTGAGAATTAATGCATAGTCAAGTGAATCAGATTAATAATTTTTACCCTACCCATTTTATAAATTGAAACAATGGCACACTAAGGAAGGCAAATCACAACTCAAACCAGGGATGTAGGGGCTTGGTGTGTCGGCGGGGCAGTTGCAGAGCGGGGGAGAAGGGACAGGATGGAGCAGCCGCCTTTGGCGCACCCTGGAAAAAACACCTCCATAGAAAGAACATTTTTTAACAGCGCCTTGTAGTGACAGCCTTCCATTGGAAGTTCTTTAGCTAGAAAACACATTTATCAACATTTAAAAAAAATTTCTATTAATGATTTAACAATGTGTCAAAACCTATTTTATATGTGCAATAAAACACTCCAGGGTTGGATACATGTGGACATTATTGCACTTTCAGGCCCTCCATCTGCAATGACAGGCCTCAGAATGCTAATAGGCATATGGTAATTGGAGAATAAATCCAACCCTGTCAAGTATTATTGCATACATAATTTATTCTATATGTATTTTTTTAAAATCCTGCAACCACAGGCTATTTTAAAAGCTTGCCAAGGAAGCATTTAAACCTGTCACCTAGGAGGCTTTTATTTTGTCCTCGCTGATTTAGACTGTATGGGACAGATGTTTATCGGACTTTTACTCCCACACTCCACAAAGGACCTTTACAGCTGTAGCAGATTTTTAAAGAACTACTATAATTTGTGGTAGTTTCTGTGCTTTACAGCAGCCTGCGGGAACACTGATCTACATTCAGCAGAAATGCAGAATGGCCATGTTAGAGGTGTTTATTGCACACTCACTGAAAACCCTTCTGGTAAACTCCCAGCTGTGGGATTACTGTTCCTTTCCATGCCAAATCACATGGATATCAGGCCACTGAAAAACTTGACTTCAAGTGCTGTTCCAAATGGATAACTGAAGAAACAGAAGACTCTCCCGGCAAAACTGCACAAAGGCCATTCAAGTTCTACTACTGTGATAAGAAGATCTTGGAATGCATGAACACTGAAAAGAAAAAAATGCACATACTCAAGGTCAAGACATTGTGTCTCCATGGTAAGGCAGTACTTGAAGAAAAAATTACTCACCTTAGTAATGTTGTTTCTTCTAATGGAGTCTTGCTATATTATGACTAATGCAGTTTGTCCCACCATTAGAACTGCTCCGGAGGTGAAAGAGTTAACTTCCGTGCAGTGCATGGAACTTAGAGCGCGAGCTCGGTTAGAAAAGCTCTGTCAGGGATATTTCAAACTGAAACCATCAGATCTTTACGAGCAAAACTCACTAAGGCTCTGTGTGGAAGCTTTAACCTACACTAGCCAACTGGCTACTAAAATGTTAACACGTTTTTCTGGTCCCAACACCAAGACTCAAGTCAGGGGACCAGAAAAAATAAGATAAAATAAAACACAACACCCAAACACCCCAATAAGAAGGGTGGAAAAACATAAAAGGGGCATCAATAAGTGCCAACAGTGGACTGCCACCCATACCCAAAGTAGAAGTTCTGAGAGGGAAGGCTGGGGGATGGTATATAAGAACTCCATTAGAAGAAACAACATTACTAAGGTGAGTAATTTTTTCTTCAAACAACATGAAGTCTTGCTATATTATGACTAATGCAGACTACACAGCAGTACCTCCATGGAGGAGGGACAGAACCTACTTAGGGAATAGGCTCTGAAGCACGGCTGTGCCAAACCGAGCATCCCTCCTGGCATGGATATCCAGGGAGTAATGCTTGGTGAAAGTGTGTACTGTTTTCCAAGTAGCTGCTTGACATATCTCTAAGATAGGGATGTCTCTGGCAGCAGCTAGAGGCGCAGCTGTACCTCTGGTAGAGTGAGCCCTCAGGCCTGAAGGGGGAACCTTACCCAGTTTTTGATAGCAAAATTGGATACAAGAGACAATCCACCTGGCAATGGATCTCTTAGTGGCAGGACTCCCTTTCCCAACCTCACCATAAGTGAGAAATAGTTGGAGGGAGTCAAACCTGTGACCCTTGCTACGCTCTATGTAGTAACTTAGGGCCCTCTTAACATCTAAGCTGTGCAGCCTCCTCTCACCAGAGGAGGAATGGTCAGTGAAGAACACTGGAAGTGAAATAGATTGGTTAAGGTGGAAATCTGAAACCACCTTAGGCAAAAACTTCCTGTTAGTCCTGAGGACTACCTTATCCCTGTGAAAGAAAATAAAGTCAGTCTCCACTGATAAAGCCTGTAACTCACTTATGCGCCTGGCAGAAGTGATGGCTACTAGAAATACAGTTTTCCAAGTCAATACTTAAGCTCTGCGAAGACAGAGGTTCAAAGGAGTTGCATCAGCTGAGCAATGCAAACATTAAGATCCCAGGCAGGGCAGGGTCCCTGAATGGAGGATTGGTATAAACAATCCTTAAAAACTTGGAAAATACAGGGTGAGCAGAAGAGAAGGGCTTCCTGCTGAAATAAAAGCAGAGACAGCTGCCAAATGCACTTTCAGGGTAGCTGGTCTCAGTCCCAAAGAATTAAGATGGACCATATAGTCCAAAACAATGAGCAAATCAGCAGATTCCGGGGAAATATGTTTCCCAGAACACCATATGGAAAACCTTTTCCACTTGGAGTTATAGGTAGCCCTGGTGGAAGGCTTCCTAGAAACTTTCAAGATTTCGAGAACACCCTGAGAAAGTTGTAGATCAGCAACTCTAACTCCTCAAGAGCCAGGCCTTGAGGTTGAGGATTTGAGATCTGGATACCAGACTCTCCCTGGGCACAGGTTAACAGATTGTGGTTCCTGGGGAGACACAGGGGAAGATGGACTGCTAAGGACAGAAGGAGTGGGTACCAGGGCTGCCTGGCCCAGTCTGGAGCAATCATGATCATCTTGCAGGGCTGAGACCTGATTTTGACTAGCACCCTGAACAGGAGAGGGAAGGGAGGGAAGGCATAGAGAAACTTCCCTTCCCAATCGAGGAGAAAGGCATCCAGGGGGACTGAGCCCAACACTGGGGGCCTGCAACAAAAAAGTGGAAGTTGATGATTGTCTGGGGCTGCAAAAAGATCTATCTGAGGGGTGCCCCATCTGGCAAAAACTATCCCCAGAACTAGGGGATCCAGTGACCATTCGTGATGGCCCTGGGAAATCCTGCTGAGAGCATCTGCCAGGACATTGTCCTTGCCTGGGAGGTGAACTGCTATGAGGGAAGTGTTCAGGGAATAAGCCAGAGACCACAACTTCATCGCCTCGGTGCACAAGGCCGAAGACCGAGTGCCCCCTTGTTTGTTGATGTACCACATTGTAGTGGTGTTGTCTGTTCTGACCTGCACCACCTTGTTCTGAACAGATGCAGAAAAAACCTGAAGTGCTAGAAAAACAGCTCTGAGTTCCAACAGATTGATGTGGAGCAGAGATTCCTGGGGGACCACAACCCCTGGGTGGAGAGGTCGCCCATGTGAGCTCCCATCCCACGAGGGACATCTGTAGTAAGGGTCAAGGAGTGAGATAGAGGGATGAAGGGACCCCTTGTCTCAGATTGCTCTGATCCTGCCACCACTGAAGGGCCTGGATCAGGGTTCGAGTCACTGGGATTAACTTGGATAGGGAATCTCTTCTTTGAGACCAGAAGGCTCTCAAATGGAACTGAATGTCCCTCATCTGAAATCTTGCTCCTTGCACTACAGCTGTGGAAGCAGCCATGTGTCCTAGGAGCTGCAGGAAATGCCTTGCTGGTCGAGAGACCTGCAGAGTGAAGGACGAGGCCAGGGCCACCAGGGTCCTTACCCTTTCTAGGGGAAGGAAGGCTCTGGTCTGCTTTGTGTCCAGTTCTGCACCTATAAAGGTGAGTACCTGGACAGGTTCCAGAACCGACTTTGGAAGATTGAGAAGAAAGCCCAGAGAGGTAAGCAGCTGCTGGGTAACTTGCAGGTGTGATTTGACCTGGTCTGGAGACTGACCCACAATGAGCCAGTCGTCCAGGTAGGGAAAGATGGCAATCTTTTGCCTTCTTAGATGAGCAACTGCTACTGCCAGACATTTTGTGAATACCTTGGGGCAGAGGTAAGGTCAAGGGCATTGCTCTGAACTGATAATGGCCTGAGGGCAGTTCAATCTGAGGTACTTTCGTGGGAGCTTCTGAAAAGAACATGGAAGTAGGCATCCTTGAGGTCCAGGGAAGCTAGCCAGTCCCCTGGCCTTAGAGAGAGGTAAAATCATTCCCAGAGTCACCATTTTGAATTTTGGTTTTAAAAGGTGCTTGTTCAGATATCTTAGGTCCAGGATGGGCGCCACTCTCTGTTTTTGGGGTAAGGAAGTACCTGGAGTACAGACCCTTGCCCTGGTGTAGGGGAGAAACCCTTTCTACAGCTCTGAGAGCCAGGAGGGTTGAGACTTCTGTTTCCAAGGCAAGAGTCTCTAAAGGGTTTGCAGGTGGAAAAGATCTGATTCTCATCTTTGGAAATTTTTTGAAGCTGAGAACCAGACCCTGGCTCACTACTTCCAGGACCCACTTGTCTGATGTTAAAGACTCCCAGTCCTGGATGAAGTAAGCCAGCCTGCCCCCTACAGGTAATGGAGAACCGCCCTGGGCATCCCATCAGGGTGCCTGTTTGGCAGGGGCTTTAGGCTGAGGGTGGGAGCAGGCCTGCTTGTACCCGTCTGCCTCTCCCTCTGAAGAACCCCTCTGAACATAAGCTGAAGAGGAGGCCTGGTCTGTGTAAAGGCCTGTGAAAAGGCCTGCCTCTACCCCTGGGGGCTGCCTCTGAGGAGTGGCTTGCAGTTCCTTGGCTATGCACTCCTATAAGTGGTTCTATATTCATCCATTTTCTTCATAATTCTCTGTCTGCTCCCAAACAGAGAATTTCCGACCTAGGAAAATCCATAGCCTTAGACTGGGTATCCTGTGACAAAGTAGTACACCTGAGCCAAGCCAATCTGCGAAAAGCCACAGATGTAGCCATGATTCTAGAGGATACATCATTAGAATCCACTGCAGCATGAAATTGCACCTTAGATGCCTCAATACCATCAGCAGCCACCTGCTCCAGCTCCTTGGCAAGCTGGCCAGGGCCTGTTTGGCTAAAGCCATGACAGTATCCCATCTAGATTTTGGTATCTCTAACATAAGCCATATAGTTTGCTTGTCTGAGTCCCAAAGATGCTGCCATGTATTGTTTTTGGCCATGGCATCAATCTTCCTGGAGTCCTTGTCAGGAGGATGTGAAGCCAGGGAATATTAGCTTTATCACAGGCTGCAGCCTGAACTACTAACATGGCTGCATTGCTGTGAAGAAATTCTGTATCAGGACCTGACAAAGTGTACCTCCTGTCCATCTTTTTATCCACAGGAGGCACAGAATTAGAGCTTTTAAAATTGTTATTGTTTGTTTCCTAAAAGATTTATGGAAGAATAGACAATCTCCTGGACTCTGGGATATCCATCATCTCTACAAAGTCAGGCTCCTCTTGCTCGTCCACAGCCTCCTCTAAAGGAAGCTGGAGGGTTTCACAACTTTTTATAATACAGAAAATGAGAAGGGGACTCAGCAAGCCTAGGGGGAGATTCTCCTAAAGGTCTGTCTGGGGAGATGTCCGGTTCAATGGGCACATCCAGACTTTCAAAGTCACATTCACACTGATCATAATCATCCTCCCCCTCCTCTGGTTCATAAAACTCCTCTATACCATATTCTTGAACCGGTGGAACCGACCTTTTGCCAGACAGAGGCGGTTCGGACGGAACCGGGGAAAGTGACTGGACAATCTGTATTGCCCTGGCTATCTCTGCAGCAGTTGGAGAAGGGATTTTTGACTCCACACCTGCTGACTTTCTAGATCTCTTTGCTGGAACTGGCTCCTCAGAGTCAGCTTTACGTTTGCACGAGGAAGTCTGGCCCTGGTCAGAGGGCACTCCCTCCGGTTTGGTTGGCACCGAACCGGCTGGCCATCCGGTCAGCGGACTTTTGGCCTCTCGTCCCTAAGCCTACCAACTCTCTTATCTAGGGTAGCTGCAGGGAAATTCTTGCAAATCTGGCAGCCTGCACTGAGGTGGTCAAACCCCAGACAACAAACACATTGTGTGTGTGGGTCAGCCTTGGCAAAGGCTTCCCCACAGACACTACAGTGTTGAAACCCAGTGGGCCCAGTTTTTCTTTTGGGTTTCCCAGACATAATGCCAGCCTAACCAAAAACTTGCCCTTTTTTTCGGCAGTGCCAGGCAAGACACCCTTATCGGTTCCCAACCGTGTCACGGGTCGTGGAAAAAAACGTAATGAAATCTGTTTTTTTTAGAACCGGGAACCGCACTCTAAAAGGCCTTAAAACGCTTCCGAATGAAGTTTCATTACAATCTGATCGGTTCAAAACCGAACCGATAAACATTTACAAGTTCCACACAGAAAACCTATCTATTACTTACAATACCATAGACAGAGCTTGAACCGATCGGTTTGCGGTTAAAATAATGATAATTGCGGTTGAATTTAACCGAGAAAAAACTGTTTAAACCGAGAAAATGAACCGAGCAGCAGGAGGAATCTCCGGAGCGACTGTTCAGTGAGGCGGAGTAAAGAATCTGACGGTTTCGGTTTGAAATATCCCTGACAGAGCTTTTCTAACCGAGCTCGCGCTCTAAGTCCCATGCACTGCATGGAAGTTAACTCTTTCACCTCCGGAGCAGTTCTAATGGTGGGACAAACTGCATTAGTCCTAATATAGCAAGACTTCATGTTGTTTGAACTTTGAGTTTCCCTGTTCAGAATATACAGAATTCAGAACACCAACAGGGTCAGCATCAGCAGTATCCAGGTGACCACGTGGCTAGACCTGTGATTTCATGCCAATCTGATGACATCAAGACTGAACTCATTTGAACGATTTCCGGTGACGTCATCGGACCTATGGCGGCTTAGCTCAGCGGCTGCTACCCCGACCCGATGAATTCCAAAGCCATCGTTCAACCAACTAATGCCTTCCCCAGCTAAAATTACTAGAATGAAGGCTAACAGACCGCCGAACACTCCGGTGCAAAAAATTAAAAGAATTACTATATGCGGAACAAGAAGAGATGGCAGAGACTCGATCAGCAGAGGAAGGCCCCCATATACTCGAGCAGCAGGGTACAGGCCTGTCAGAAGAACTCGTAAAAACAATTATGCAGACGGCACAAACAGTCCAAAACATAGATAAAAAGCTCTCAGATCTACAGTCAGAATTAAATACTATCGATCATAAGACGGAGCAATTAGAGCTGGCCCTTACTCAAACATCGGAACAATCAGATAGACATGACCGTTTGCTGCTATATTTGTTGGCTAGGGACAGGAGCTGACTCAAAGATTGATGACTTAGAAGAGAGCCAGGCGTAGAATGTCGAGTTATGGGATCCGGAGGCAGAGGACAAATACGCAGACACCGGTGCCTTTCTAAAGAACTTGCTAAAAGAGATGTTAAAACTTCCTGAAGATTTGGATCTATCGCTGGATCGTGCTCATCGCTCCCTGGCTCCGAAGCCCCGAGACCCTAATGCTCGACCAAGGCCACTGATTGCACGCTTCACATACTACAAAACCAAAGAAGAAATACTACGAACCGCGTAGCAACAGGGACCTCTTACTTACCGAGGCCAGAGAGTTGCATTAGACAACGATCATACGGCTTTAGTCCAAGAGGCCCGGCGGGTCCTCTGGCCTATAGTGAAACTTTTGCGGGCTAAGTCCATCAAGGCCCAGGTCCTATTTCCCGTTCGACTGAAGACTGCAACAGATAAAGGCACGAAGATTTTCCCTGATTTGCTCGCAGCCTCACAATATCTGGAATCTCTATCGATACCTATACCGACGCTGTCTAAGGAGAAGCTCAAGAAAGACTTAATTGCGTCGGCATGGCTGGTGGCACAGAAAGGAGCGACCCTCCCGGGCTCTCTGAAGAAGATTCCCACCTCGGACTTTCGATCGGACATTTCCTCGTTAATTCGAAAATATGGCGACTCCTCCAAAATAAACAAAAAAGCACAGCACCTGAGAGAAGACCCGAACCCCACCCGGGCGGAGACAGCAGACTCAACTTGAAGTTTATCCATGTGGTAATGCCGATTGTGTCGGCGGCTTCTTCTTTCCTTCTTTACACATGACCCAGTTGAGCTTCTCCCCAACCCCGATTCTGAACTGTGGGGCCGGGACTCACTTATGGCGGACTCAGGACAAGACTGTTTGAGCAGTTTGCAACTGTACTCACGCTTACCTGTTCAGAATTGTAATACTCAATTAGAGGAAATGATATTTAAACCTACAAGGCTGGTGGGAGGGAGGTGGATACCGAGGTCTGCTGGGGGTCTGCGGCTCTGTGGTCTTTTCGAGGGGATGGGAGGGGTTACAAAACCGGAGGTAGGGGCTGAGTCTGGGGCCAAGGGCCAAAGGGATCGCGATTCTGTTGTCCACTAAGTTGGATGGCCCTGGCGGGAACTACCTGGGAGGGGGTCTGCGGGATAGAACTGGAAAATCGTCCCTGTGAACAGCGGAGCCCCCAGACCTCATCATGTGAACTGGGATTGCCTGAAAAGGCAGAGGGTAGACTGGCTGACCCTGGTTCATCCTCAAATATTTGCCGAGATACGCTGGGGACTCGAACCTGTTAATCACTGAAGGAGACAGGAGATCGCCCCAGAGTAACATATGATATGCCCAGGCCTAGGGGTTATAGAACGCGAATCTATTTTGGGTCTGGATTAAGAAGGGGGAAGACGGATTAAACTAAATCACAGCATGAAGAAATGGCTTTGAAACCTGTATAAAATATTTTAATCTCAGAGTCGGGGCGACTGGGCATGGCTGCGAAGATATCCAGTCCTACGATGCGATGTCCTAAACGAGAGTTTTCTCTGGGACTAATGGGGTTTCTCTTTCTGTTTTGGAGTCCCCTGATAACAGCACTAGAGGCTTATGCGCACAAGCTGCATGACAACCAGCTAAACCTAGGAAGTCAACAAAATCCAAAATTGATAAGCAGAATTGGGGGATGCTTTATTCACTCCCCTCTGAAATGTTTTAATACTGTTCCGGTTCCAGGAAAGAGGTTAACGATGAAGGTTGAGTTTACTTAGTTGACGTTCACAAGTTTGTTTCCTGATTACATTTGATAATTATATGGTAACAGTTTTTAATCTTCCAAAGAACATCAGACATAACTTGGTAAAATGGTATACACAGTGCAAAGTAAGTTGGCAAAATAGTAAAAGCCACATGAATAAACATTTAACGAAAATCCTATCATTTAATATAAAGCTGCCACCGATAAAAAGAAGGAAACTGTTGAAATACCTAACACTCCAGGACTGTGGGGTAAATTTTCTCCAGGAAACACACCTTGCCCCATCAAAGACATTGAAACTGAAGTCCAGGAGATTCCCCAGGTATTTCACTCTTCCTTCAGAAGGCAGGAAGAGAGGGGTTGCAATTTTATGTGCGGCATCTCTTCCCTTCGAGGTGCAGGAGGTGCTAGAGGACCAGGGTGCCAGGTACATTATAGCTATAGGTAGAGTTCAAGACATTACAGTCACGTTTGCAAATGTATATGTCCCACCTGGATCAGCAGTTTCTTTTTACTCCTCAGTTATTCAACTAATTGTAGAGAAGGCAAAGGGGATATTAGTCATGGGAGGGGACTGGAACTTAGTTTTTAACAGAGCGCTGGATACCACCTCCCAGATTCCAACAGCGGATATCAAAAGGCCAGCTCTGTTAAAAGATATTGGAACAGGGGGGCTAAAGGATATTTGAGGAGAAGTATCCTAAGGTCAGGGAATATACATGTTACTCCCCCAGATTCAAGGTTTTTTCCAGACTAGACACTTTTTTTACTTTTTCGTAGAACTTAACGGAATTCCAGGAAATGTGGGTGGGGACCTCTATAATTTCTGACCATAATCCAATATTTGTGGAAATGGATTTCTCTATTTCAAAAAAAAAAAACACATTGGAGGCTGAAATGTTCCCTCCTACAAGATAAAAATGTAGTACAAGACATCAAGCAGCATATTGCCAGAACACTGCAGGAAAATAACAGGGAAGGGGTCACCCCACAAATAGTCTGGGATACCATCAAAGCTACGACTAGGGGAAGATTGATAGCCATTGCGGCGGCAAGGAAGAGGGAAACTAAACAAAAGCAGCAAAACCTTATGCTACAAATTAAATGCTTGGAGGAAGCTCAAAAGCTTAAGTGGGACAAACGCAGAGACCAAGAGCTAAAAATAAAAAGAAAGGAGGAGGAAGATATACAAAGGGCAGAGATGGAGAAGGCTCTGCATTTTCTAAGACAGTAGTTCTATGAAGGAGGCCCAAGGGCTACAAAATTGCTAGCCTTTAGACTGAGGAGACATCAGGCAAATACAGCCATCACTAAAATAGTTTCCCCAACTACAAATAAATTAGGCACTAAACTGACAGACAACTCAGAAGCCTTTGTTGCATACTTCTCCAGACTCTATCAGGCTCCAGAGGAAACATCCCCTACAGAAAGACAGAGGTTTTTGGCTCCTCTTTCCCTCCCTACATTGACACAGGAGGCGGGCCTCTCCTTGACTACATCAATCACCCAAACCGAAATTCTAAATACAATTAAGAAACTGAAGTCAGGTAAATGTCCAGGGCCTGATGGCTTTAATGCAGAATTTTATAAAGTTTTCAAAATAGAGGTGTCCCCTCTCCTCCAAGAGGTTTATTCAGTTATTTGGAAGGATGGTGCTTCCATCCCACCCTCATGGCAATATGCTACCATCTCCCTAATCCATAAGGAAAATAAGGATTCATCTAAATGTGAATCTTACAGACCCACTTCTCTACTTAACACTGACTACAAAATACTAACTTCAATCATAGCCTCTAGATTAAATTCTCACCTACCGCTTTTGCTTAACATGGATCAAACAGGCTTTGTCCCTGGACGCTAAGCGGCAGACAGTGTCTGGACCACCCTAGACACCATTGATTCAATACACAGAACACGTACCCCAGCATGTCTTATGAGCCTTGATGCGGAGAAGGCTTTCGATAAAGTCTCCTGGAGCTTTCTTTTCCAGGTGCTGGAGACCATGGCCTTTCCCTAACCATTTATAGACAGCACAAAATCACTATATACTGGCCCGCAGGCCTATATTCGAGTGAATGGGAGCTTGTCAGAGAGGTTTAGATTGAGTAGGGGAACCAGGCAAGGCTGCCCCCTCTCCCCAATCTTGTTTGCACTATACATAGAGCCTTTGGCAGAGGCCATACGTCAGTCACAAAATATACGGGGTATTGAGGTAGGGGGGATGGAGAGGAGAATCTCCCTGTATGCGGACGACGTGCTCTTGACACTGGCAGACCCAGAGACATCCATTCCTGGGGTGTGGTCGATCCTGGAGGAGTTTGGGAGACACTCTGGGTATTCCCTGAACAAAAATAAGATGGAGGTGTTATGTTTTCACTACGCACCATCGCAGGAGGTCTCTCGAGCGCTCCTATTAAAATGGAATGCTGAGAAGATGAAGTACCTGGGCACGGTGATAACTAAACATCCTTCTAAGATCCTTGAGGCCAATTATAAACCCCTAGTAGAACAGCTTAAAAAGGATTTTGAGAGATGGTCCCTAATTAATCTCCCAATGCACTCCAGAACTCAAATAATTACAATGAATGTCCTTCCTAGATTCCTTTATTTATTTCAATGCCTTCCTGTATATATAGGGAGGACACAATTCATCAAATGGCACAAACTAATAACTAACTTTATCTGGAATAGCAAAAAAACTAGGATTAATTTCAAAATAATGCAGGTGCATAGAAGGGGAGGGGGAAGGTCATTACCAGACTTAGAAGATTACTATTTAGCAGCTCAACTAAAGGCGGCCCTGGCCTGGACTACTCCCTCGTGTGCGCCTCTATTTGGAAGACAACAGAACTGGGGGAGACAGAGGGAGAGACCCCACTGGACGTCAGAACCCTACTCCCCAAAAACAAGCTATCCACAACCGTACACCCACTTACGGCAGTCAGGAACACTATAGCAGCCACCCACAGGATCTGGCAGAAATATAACCTGACACGCTTCACTTGGCCCTTGGTTAGAACAGCATGGGCCCCTGACTTCCTTCCAGCAAAGCTGGACCATGGTTTCAGAACATGGGAGAGGCTGGGCCTAATATACCCAGAACAGCTAATACAGGAAGACCAAGTTCTGACCTTTGCAGCACTCAGGGAGACCTATAAGCTGAGGAGGTCGGAGCACTTCAGATTTCTGCAAATTAGGGCCTACATAAAACATTGTCAGGGCTCAGACCATACCTCACTCAGAGCAGCTCCGCTGCTAAATTGTGTCCGAGAAATACAAGCAGGGCAAATTCAGAAGGGCCACATTTCAAATATTTACAAAGCAATTTCAAAGATCAAAAAAGACCCCTTAAATAAAATTAAAGCTAGATGGGAGGAGGAAGCTGGACTAGTCATGACGGAGGAAGACTGGGCCAGAGCTTTCCAAGTCACTACCAAAACCACAAGCTCACCTTATTGGCAGGAGTTTGAATGGAAAGTTAAAATAAGATTTTTTCTCACTCCTGCTGCCCTGCATAAAAGAAATCCACAGCAGTCCCCAGAATGTTGGAGACAATGCAGGGAAAAGGAGGCGACGCATACACGTTTTTTGGGACTGCCCAAAGTTAACAGACTATTGGGAAAGGATTAGAAACGCCCTAAAAGAGGTCTTCTTGATAACACAAGCTTTGGGCTTCCCAGACCTGGTTCTGGGTGTCCCCCCCCGGCCTGGGTTCCCCTGATGCCCTATACTTGTGGGCTATACTTATTGTGGCGGCGCACAAAACTATAACTCGCTCCTGGCGAAAGTCAAGCCCGCCACAGATACAAAGCTGGGTTAATATAGTGCAAGAGATTTCTGAGATGGAGGAATTGACTTTCAAGTTAAATCACAAAACACATATATACATAAGAAGGTGGACAAGATGGTATCTTTGGAGAGACACATACTTAGAAATACACGCTTGATACAGCATATGAGGGGAGGAGGAGATATGACTAAGAGAGGGTAGAGATAAGTTAGGAAGGCTATATGAACATTTGGGCCACTGATCTTTGCACTGTAAGATAAAGAGAAAAGTGTCATAGTAATAAGATGAAATAATCGGATCTAAGGAAAACAATATTGAAAAGATGTAATTAATTACAGCACTGTAAACTAGATGGTATCTAAGTCAATAGATTGAAAATTCTGATGGAGATAAATGAATTTGTACCCATTTGATGTTAACAAACCTGAGTATAAAAAAAAAAAAAAAAAAAGACTGAACTCATTCATCTCGGAAAATAGTGTGAAACCTGCAGTGTTATTCAAGCTGCCACTGAGAGTTCACGCGTTCCATCCAATCGAGGAGCTTTGTTTGTATGGCAGCAAGAAAAATGTACCGTGTTATATCTTTTTAAAAATAAACCTAGAGCAAATTCTGTGTATTTTATTGTCAGATCCCATTTCAGTTACGAGATGCCAAAATAATCATGTTGTGGGCTTGACCATATCCCTTTAAAGAGCTGCTCACATGTTCCAGGTAAGCTGCCTGCCCTAGGTGCTATTTTAGATCAAAAATGATATTCTTTGTTTTATTGCTAAAATGTACTCATACTCAAAAAGCTCAGCCTGTAACTTCCTGATACGAGCCGAGCAGCTGCCAAGCACTGCAGCCTTGCCCCTTAAAATAGCAGTTTGATGACATTAAGTAGGGAAAGGGTTTGCAGCCACTCTATGGAGCTACTTGGAAAATCGGGGGAAGGGGGCTGTCTGAATGCACTGCTGGTATATTTACCACCAGCTCTGCAAATGAGACCACCTCCAAGCAGCACAGCCCTACACAGGTGCAACCACCACACTCCATCTGTGCTGCCGGCAACCTACGCGTGCAAGCAGGCACACGGGCATCCTAGCGTAAATCCATAAAAAAATCTTTGTGGTGCAGAGAGTCAATAGAAGGGGCACATGCTACGCAGCTGGAGTATCTGCCATAGCAGCTACCCTCCTCTCTCTGCTCAGCTATTAGATGTCTCTTGGGTCCCAATTTGCCTACCCAGAGCTCAACTCCAACCCCTGTACCCCCCAAAGCAGACATGGAGAGCTGCATAGTCTGGCAGAGGTCAATATATTACAATGCATGATAAGTGTCCTCTACTGGAATATGGGAGTCCTTGGAGGGCTGCCATACACCATGATCCCCCACTCTGTACATTACATGGAATCTACAAAGAGCCAAAATGGACATCCAGATGAATGCTTGGTGTCTGGCACTGCTCAGCCACCCACCCAGGCTGCCCCCACATGAATCTCTACACACACGGAGAGCAGCTGGACTGGATGAACCAGTGCTGGATGTTCTCTGATTCAGACAGAGATCTGCAGTAGGGACATGAATAAGCACATATACACAACATTTCTGTAGTGTGGATCTGACCCTAAGACAACCAGTTCTCTACAGACCACTCAAGGGATCCATTACACTCATATGTACCATACCAGATAGGAAGCAGAAAACAGGCCATTTGAAAGCATGGCTGTATAAAGGATGCATAAACAATACAAAAAAGGCAGATAACGTCCACTAGTTTAGTTTCTGTAAATACACATACACTCTGAAGTCTCAAACCCAGCACAAAGCACCATGAGTATGCAGATCCATGTGTGTACTCCCACCCTTGCATGCTGTAGCCATAGATAAATCTTAAAACAACTGAGTGTTCGCAGTGTTAAAGGAGAACTGCGCTGAACCTGTAAGTCATTTTCCCAGTAGAAGCTGTTTTTTAAGTACCGATTAAATTCCTGCTATTGTTCCATCTATACAGTCCTTTGAGTAACCTTAGTGGGTGCTTCTGCTTTCCACTAAGGTGTTAAGTGCCATTTTAGAACTGCATGATGTAGTTTATGTCCCTCTCAGCCACAGAGTTCTGTAATAGAACATGAATGCACTGTGCCAACAATAGAAGAGTAAAACAGGGACATAAACTACATCATACAGTTCTAAAATGGTTCTTAGCAGCAGCATGTAAATCAGAAACACCCACTAGGTTAGCTGAACGCCTGGATAGCTACAGCAATAACAGAATTTGAACCAGTATTTAAAAAAAAACAGCTCCTACTGGGAAAAATGATTTACAGATTCAGTGCAGTTCTCCTTTAAATGCGATAGAAACATACGATGTATTGGCAGAAAAGAACCGGTCGGCCCATCTAGTCAGTCCTATTTGCCCTACCTATTACTACAACCTGGACCCTATTTGGTTACAGGTGTCCCTCCCTCCTCCCTTACCTCTACTTATTATGCCCATGCCCCTATCCCACACATGCTTGAAGCGCCCCACTGTAGCATGCCCCTGTGTTCTAGTGCTCCTCCTCAGAAAGAGACTCCCCTCCTGCACCTTGTTCACTCCCATGAAATATTTACAGGTCTCAATCATGGCCCCTCTCATTCGCCTCTCCTCCAGAGAGTACATGTTAAGCTCCTGCAGCCTCTCTTCATATAGTTTCTTGTGTACCCCCCACAAACTTTTGGTAGCCCTCCTCTGGACCATGTCTACCTTGTTAATGTCCTTGCAGACAGAGGTGCGGCAGTACTCAAGGTGAGGGTCTGACTAGTGAGTGATACAGTGGCAACACCACCTCCATTCTCCTGCTAAAAATCCCCCTCCTTCTAAACTACTAAGTGGTGAGCCCATTTATTGACTGGACTGTCACCACTTTTGAATGCCGTAATGACCGGATTCCATTCCGTAATAACTGGTCAGTTATTATGGCATGGGTGTCAGACAGTCAAATTGAAAGTGAAAGCCACCGCTGTCTCACGCTCACAGAAATGAAATGCCACAGAAAGAACAGTTTTCTGTAAACCTACACGGCACTAAACCAACCAGCAATTATATAAAATAAAGTGTGGGGTGTTGTTTTATTTGTTTTTGTTTTTTTCTGTTGCACACCCTCGGTGTGTAATACCATCAGAAAACCATGTGGTATTACACACCTTGGGTGTGTTTAAAAAAAAACTCCAAATGTACAACATCCCATCCATTATTCTATTTATTTAGATTTTTTTGTAAAATTGTTCAGCCTTTCCCTTAAGGGTCTACATGTTGCATACATAATCTTCAGCTGTAGCTTTTCATCTTTCCCACTTTGACTTCATACTGACTTCGTATTTACGTGCATCTCCACAGCTTTCTTTCATACTTTCCCTCTACTTAATATCCCGGATTGTAGATCTACAGTGAGTTTAAACTTGTTAGACTAGTAACAGCCCAACAGAGGGCCATACAAAGCAATGAACTGTTTTATCAACACCAGCACCACAAGGAGATTATGGAAATGTAACTTTACTTTACTACAGCACCCAGTCATCTGAGGCACCCACTGCAGTCGACCATAGCATACAAGAGAGGCAGCATAACAGAGGGGCAATTTAGAACAGCAGCTATATTTATGATGCATAAATCATACAAGATGGATAATTTACTATTTGTTTGGTTTCTGAAGATCTCTCCAACACACAGGCTTGCTTGTATTGTAAAGCCATTAAAAAGTGCAAAGCATCATGGTTATGCAAATCCTTGTTAGTGGGAAAGCTGAATAGGAAATGCCTCACCTGGTTTTAGACTCTGCTGACCAAGTCACTATGCAGACAACACCACAGCCAACTAGCACACACAATAAAGGTAACAACAATCTACATAAACTGCACAAAGGAGTACACAGGAAATAAATAGGAAGCTCAAACTACCACTTGCACTCTAAAATCGAAATTTAAATTCCTGTAGATTTTCTTTCTCCAACGGCTGGTCTCCGGCCTTCCATACAGATGGGCTGTACATCCTGATGCAGATAGGAAGGCAGGAACTAAACTCTGCAGCTGGGGATATCCATCCCTACACTTCCTGTTTCCCCCCAGTTCTTCCTAAAGCAGTCCAAATGTGGCAATACTATATGAACTTGGAAACAAAAACAAGAAAATTAAGCCATACACGGCCAAATGACCAACTTTATACATTCTGGGAGGGAAGCAGAAGCCAGGAGACCAGCCGAAGGAAAAATAAAATTTATAGGTATTTAAATTTCAATTTCTCTCTCCTAAGCTGGTCTCTGGGCTTCCATACAGATGAGATATACAAAAGCAGTACATCACAAGATATCCCAGGTGGGAAAAATGTAAGTGCCCTTAAGGGTCCACCACTGCTTGAAGAACTTGGTGGCCAAATGACACCTCCGCCGAGGCCGTCACAACCAGTTCGTAAAATTTTGTAAACGTGTGAATGGATGACCATGTGGCCGGCCTGCATAGGTCTGCTGGTGATGCTTCTCTGAAGTCCGCCCACGAGGTGGCCACAGCTCGGGTGGAATGGGCTCTCACTGGGACGGGCAAGGTTACTCCAGCGTGATCATAAGCAGTGGTGATGACAGAACAGATCCATCTGGCTATAGAGTCTTTCCAAGCTTTTTTTACCCATATTTTGATCTGTAGTTAGAATGAGCAAACTGGAAGTTTTTCAAATAGAATCCATTATTTTGATGTATACTTTCACTGCTCTTCTTGGATTCAGTGTGTGAAATTCCCTTTCCTTTTCATTTTTTGGGTGTGGGCAGAATCAACTCCTGGTTGCAATGGAATGGAGACATAACTTTTGGCAAAAAACCTAGATCTGTTCGAAGTACCACAGAGTCCTGATGAAAAACCATAGATGGCTTTTTGGTGGACAAGGCTCCTAGCTCGCTGATACTCCTGGCTGAAGTGATAGCTATGAGAAAGGCGACCTTCACTGTGAGATGCATGAGGGATGCCTCCTTGAGAGGCTCAAAGGGAGCCTTGGTTAAAGCTTTGAGAACCAGATTAAGTCTCCAAGGTGGTATTGTTGGCTTGATTGGAGGGTGTTTCAATGTTGCTGCCCTTAGAAACCTCCTGACATGGGGATGTGAACCCAGCGACTCCCCTGAATGCACCAACAGGAGCACCCCCCAGCGCAGAAACCTGAACTCGTAAGGTGGCTGGTTGCAGTCCTTTGCCAAACCCATCTTGAAGAAACTGCAGCAGTACAGGCAATTATATTGGATGGTTCTGTATGTGTTTGGATTGAAGCCAGAACAAGAATTTCCTCCAGATTCTGTAGTACACTTTTGAGGAAGAGGGGCGACATGAGTTCACTATCATTTCAATAACAGGAGCTGTGTAGCCTAGCTCTTTGACAGTTTCATGCTCAATCTCCAGGCTGAAAGGACAGGTTGTTCAGATTGGGATGCAGTACAGGACTCTGATGGAGAAGGTCTGGGCTGATCTGGAAGGTTAGAGGTGGTCACCTTGATAGATAAATGAGAAGCAGGAACCATGGGCGACGAGGCCATCAGGGACAGACTAGAATCAGTTCTGCCCGGTCCACAGTCACTTTGTGGAGGACTCTGGATAGAAGCAGTATTGGAGGAAAGGCATACAGGAGACCGAAGTGACCCAGTCTATAGAAAAGGTGTCCTGAGTCACCATTAATTCGTCTTTGGCCAGGGAGCAGAATTGCTCTACCTTGGAGTTTCACCGGCAGGAGAAAAGATCTGAGGATTGCCACACTGTTTTGTCAGGATGTGGAAGGTACTGTCCTTCAACTCCCATTCCCCTGGTAGAACATCCTTGTGACTGAGCCAGTCTGCTGTGACATGTTCCTGTCCTGGAAGATGCACTGCTCTTATGCTTGTCAGGTGTTGCTCGGACCACTGAATACGAAGAAGGGACTCCCCACAGCATTTTTGAGCTTCTTGTGCCGCCCTGATGGTTGATGTATGCCACCATTGTCCGATTGTCCACTACAATCAGTACATCCTGATTGAGGACTTGCTGTTCAAAGTGCATCAGGGCAAGGCGTACTGCTCTCATCTCGAGGACATTTATGCTGTACTTTGTTTCTAACAGTGACCACTTGCCCTGAGCTGACAGCTGATGCAGGTGAGCCCCCCAGCCCCCTGAGGCTGGCATCGGTCATGATTCTGATTTGGTGTTGATAGCCCAACCTGCAACTCCTCATGACATTTGTCCTCAGAGTCCACCACTGGAGGGAAATTTTTATTTGTTGAGAAATTGGGATCAGTTGGTGCTGGCCGTGTCTGGACTGGAACCACAGTCTGAATAAGTGTGCTTCAATGGGCCACATGTGGATTAGAGCCCAAGGGACTGACTCCGTCAGTGATACTAGAGTCCTAATTAGCTGCATGAAGGAGTGAGCCAGCAGCTGAGGAGCTGTGTGAAACTTCTTGATGAGCTTCAGCAGGTCCCTGAATTTCATTTCTGGGGGAAAGACCATGGTGGCTTGTGTCATGAAGTCTGCCCTCAGGTGGTTCAAGGTCTGGCTTGGAGTTAGGGAACTTTTTCTCCAGTTGATGACAAATCCGTGTGCCAAAAGGCACTGGACTACCTCCGTCACTGCTTGGTCGAGCTGCAGGGCCTTGATGAGAATTTTGTCCAAGTAAGGGAAAAGCTGTATCCCTCAGTTCCGAAGGTGAGCTATGACTGCTACTAGCACCTTGGAGAATGTCCTTGGAGCTGAAGAAAGCCCGAATTACAGTGTTTTGAATTGGAAGTGCTGTTCTCCCACCTTAAACTTGAGATATTGACTGTGCAGTCCCTGGACAGAAATAGGCATCTTGCAGATCGATGGATGCCAGAAAATCCCCTTGTTGCAACTCCCTGATGATTGATGACAAGGTTTCCATCTTAAAGGGTCTGCTGCAAACAAAACGATTCAGGAATTTGAGGTCTAGGACTGGCCTGAATCCTCCTGTGCATTTTGGCACAATGAAGAATAGGGAGTAGACCCCCTGACTGATCTCTGTGGGGGGAACTTGCTCGATAGCCCCTGCCTGAAGAAGGTCTGTAATAGCTTGTAATATCACCTGTCTTTTGGAGGGGTTGCCCAAGATAGGGAGGGCGCACATGGTTTGGACCCATTCCTCGAGAAAATTTGAAGGTTTGCCCCCTACTCGAGGATGGGCCCAGATAGCTTCATTGTAACTTCTTGTTGCTGTTCCCGGTGTCTCTGGTGCCACCACCGCCACCAGCTCCACCTCCTCGAAAGTTACGCTGGTTACGTGAGGGGAATCATGTCGTCCCCCAAGAAATCATAGTTTTGACCCTTGTTGTAACTTCTGTCACGAAAATTGCGTCTGGGGCCTGAGGACCATGATTTGCCATTGCCTCTTGACTGGGGCATATGCACCTTAGTTGTCTCTCCGGATTCCTTCACTGCCTCCTTCAGAGCTGAACCAACCAGTAGATTACCTTCATAGGGGGCGTTTAGCAAATGGCTCTTCGAAGAGGCATCTGCTTGCCAGGCCCGAAGCCAGAGGTTACAGCAAGCCGAAGTCTGATAAAACGTGGTCTAGGCAGCACACCTGACCGCCTCCTCTGACACGTCTGCTGCATAAGCCGATGACAAACCCATTAATTGCAGCTGATGAATAACAGCCTTGTTCTTCTCTGGGTCCTCAGCGAATTGAATGGCTAATTCTGAGACCCAGGACAGTGCGGCTCTGGCCGAAAAAAAGATTGGCAGGTGTCACCTTGAGAGAAGCTGCTGATGCCTGTAGGGCCTTCTTGAGCGAGACATCCACCTTCCTGTCCACTGGATCCCTGAGAGATGCCTCGCCCTCAGCTGGGATGACCATCTTCTTGGTGAGGTTTGAAATCAGAGGGTTGATTCTGGGGCAGTCTAGCAACTTCTCAGATTGTTTCTTGTCAAACTTGAGAAGCTTAGAGATCTGCTGGTACACTGGATAGGTGCATTCTAGACCTTGCCATTCCTCCTTTAGCAAGTCCTCTATGGCTGGAGGAACAGGGAAAGCTGTGGCCGGTTTGGCGGCAGATGCCAGGTGAAAAGCCTGTTTCAAATGTGTTGGAGACGCTGGAGAATATCCATGGTGAATCTCAGCTATGATGTTTTTTATGAAAAAGTCTAGATCCTCCAGGTCAAAGTTCTGGATGGGGGGTCAGAGTCCGATGAGGAGTTCACTAGCTTCCCCTCTTCGGAAGAAGAGGAACTGGAGTCTGAGGAATCCGGGGAATGCTCCCTGCAATGCTTCCCCTATATCTACTCCGAGAACAAGATCTTTTCTTTCTCGTGTGGCGTGAGGAATACTGATTCTCCTCATCCAAGGATCTGTTCCTGTATCTGGATTTTTTTCTTTTTATCGTAGTGACATGAGGACAGTTGCCCCTCTTCGGATGAGGATAGGGACGGGGTCCTCTTTCTTTTTGCCTTCTTGTGAGGTCTCACATCTGGTGACCCCTGGAGGCTACCAGTCGAAGCATGCAGGATCCAGAGCAAAGGCCCTTGTCTATGAGGTCTGGGGTCAGAGAGGGAGCTGTAGACTGCTGGGTCTCCCTGGTGGCTGCTGCTCTCTCAAACCTGGTGGCTGCAGCTCACTCAGACCTGTCTGTACGTTGGCTATCAGTCTGAGCCGAGGAAAGGCAGGCCTATGTCATGTCCTCCCCATTCACAGACACGGCCTTCTCACATTTTAGGCAAAATGAACCAGCGAATGTGATTAGTAGAGGGGACTTGCAGTGCTGGCATTTTCTGCCCCTGGAGGGCTTGTCTGAGGCCATGATACTAAATGGCACTAACCCCCTTGATCACAGTGTCCCCCTCCCACGGAGGCTTCCTGCTAAAATGCTGAGAGGCTGCTGTATAATGGCGAAGCACAGATGAAAAACTATTGCTGGCCTTTATTTATTTTTTTACTTTGTTTTTCTGCCCCCTTCTCTCACCCAAGGTGGATCCCTCTCTCAAGTCCCCCAATGCACCAGTCAGGCAATGCCCCCTGGCTCCTCCGCAGTCATTGTTGGTGCGGGGGACCATTGCCTAGATACGCCATGGAGGTATTTTCCTTGTTCTGGTCCTTTTCTGATGATGTCAGCGCTGGAGGAGGACCAAGGAGACAGGGGCGCACAGAGACACACTTCCGTTCCGGTCCTCGGCTAACATCTGCCCTTCCCCTCTAGCATGCCTCCTCGACCGCACCATTATCACCCGTGGTCACCCAGGTGGTGGTGGTATTGCGGTGAGGAGTGCAACCCACCCCTCCCAGAGAAGGAGAGTGGCCCATCGGGTGCTCAATCCTTCTCCCCCAGCCGGCTCTCAGATGACCTAGGCTCACTACTGAACCCAGGTCACTAGCGTCGCAAGCGGTAGCACTACTACTGCGCTGATGGGCTGGCCTGTTGCTGGCCCTTTAAAAGGAAAAAATACTTGAGCTGGTTAACTTGGTGCCCCTGTTAAGCTGTTAGAAACCAGCCTTGAAAACGTTTGCTGTCACTTAATGCTGAATTCCCATGGGTTCTTGAATTTCCCTGATGCTGGTGTTGGGGGGGGGGTGCACGGCTTTCTTTAAGGCTCCGATGAAGCTGAGTAGCACTGCTCCTGACTAGAAGAGCTCGTTGATGAGGGCATGGAATGTTGACGAGCGGCTGTGGAAATGCTGCAGGCCCACTGTCGACGAGCAGCTGAATGGCACTGCAAGCCAGCCATCGACAAGATGAAAAAGCTGTGCCGCTGAGCGTTTTGCGCTCCCAATGCAGTTTTCTATGCTTCCAATTGCCATGAAAATGGCTTAATAGAACCCCCCCATCCCAGAGGTAAATTGACACTGTTTAACATTAGCCCAAAATCGCAGGGAAAACTCCGCTGTGACCATGGGGCCAGTCTGTGCAGCTTGCAAGGTTGAGACTGGAACCCACACAGGAGTGCTATTAAACGCTGCGTTTCCTCAGAAATCCAATCAGAAAATAAATATTAACAGTCTGCTGTCTTCAGCCCTGCCACGTGGTGACACAGCTCTGTCTGCAAAGTACCTGCCGACTGGAAGGCAGGAAGTACACTGGGGGAAACAGGAAGTGGAGGGCTAGAATAGAGGCAGTATAGCGCAGTGGTCTAAGGCTCTGAGCTGCAAATCTGGTGACATCCAGCAGACCACACCTGGGTTTGAATCCCACAGCTTCCACTTGCATACTGTGTGACCCTGAGCAAGTCACTTAACCTCCTTGTGCTCCCAGGTCGCTCCTGTAAAAAAGCTTTCAGCTTAGTGTGCTATACCTGGTTAAACAACTAAAAAAAAAGATATTCCCAGCTGCAGAGTTCACTTCCTGCCTTCTTATCTGCATCAGGAGGTACAGCCCATCTGTATGGAAGCCCAGAGACCAGCTTAGGAGAGAGAAAAACAAAATGCCCAGAAATTCTAATATAGGGGAACATGGTGTTACGAAATTCAGCTGCTACCAACTGTGGCTTTTATGCAGAAATCAGATAAACGCATTCAATTCCAGGATATCTGCAGAACACTTATGATCATGTTATTCTTTCTGTGGATCTTGTCTAGAACTCGGCAGCGCTCCCCACTTATGTTGAATATGTAACCCCCCTACGAATGGGGATCACTAAAAAGCCTTCTTTGGGTGAGCCCAAATGCTCTCCGCTAGGCTGGTGTTCTGTATTTCAGCCGATTTAAAAATAATTGAGTGGGAGTGCCTAATGCCTCCATGTACTGTCGCTTTAAGAGCTGCCAAACTGCAGATAATTACTTTGAAATGGTGGGTCTGTGTGTTTCCCTGCTCAGATGCCCATATGGGACACTGAGCAAATCACTTCGTTCTGCAGTCACTATACGGGCAGAGGGAGCTCTTTCAGAAGATGTAATTGTTTGCTTGTAACCTGTTAAAATAATAATGAAAGTGCAGTTTGCTTTAACCTGCTTTCTTATAGCCAGGACTGTCTCCTTCATGTTGGTCCTGAACTGCTGAATTGGACCAATCGGTGTGGGGATCTTTTAAGTGGAGCCTGCTGCTGGCAAATCAGAACTTGGACTCTTAAGCTGAGCCAACCACAAGAGGATTGTATGGGCAGTGACTCTGGGAAATGTAGTTTTGACCTCGGCGCCTTTTTCCACCAACAGGGGGGAGTTTATTGTGAGCGACAGCCAAACCAGCCAAGAACTGGGAGGAACTCAAAGGAAGTGCCCGGTTTTGTCTACTGGAGTTTCAGATGAGCTGTGACTGTGAAGAGGCAAGGAGCTCTGTGCTTCTGCGCTGCCGAGTGTCGCACGGGAAGCTCGTGTGGGGCCCTGAAGTTCGGCCTACAACGGTTTGTGAGTGCCAAGGTGTACTGAGTCAGAGTTGTGAGGAGAAAGAAGCACCACAAGTATGGAAACCAGGCTCACCCTGTAAAAGACTGGAGAAGTTGCTGAATCGCGCTCGGTCTGTCAGGAACTGAAGCTACTGTGTGTGCTCCCGGGTATTTTGCAGTAATTGCGATCGGGATCGAGAAGTAGCCTGCCTGGTATAGTACTTTCCTTTTACATATAAATGTGTGTAGTGTTTGTGGGGAATCACGTTTCAAATCCCCTGTACAGTGAATTGAGTGCATGAAGCTGGAAGTAAACCCCAGTTTAAACCGGGCTACCTCCATTTGCTCTGAACTGCAGTGGGGTCCAGTCATAAGGACCTTGCCCACATGGTCTGCTCCTCCTGGCAATCCAGGACAACCTACCTCCCATTCACTTTTCAGTATTGGGCTGTGAGTGCAAGCAGGGTAGCTCCCTGTCATCGGTTTATCGAATTGCAAGTGTGTCATCTAATTGTTTGTTTTTTTCCTTCTTCACAAACTGAGCCAACCGGCTCCAGACTACAATTTGGGTATTGTGCATGCATTTTCCATCTTCAGGGCCCCAACCAGCTGCACCAAATAGGCTAGCCTTTTATTGCCTGGGTACCCAGTAAGAGTGACATTTGGGACATTTAGGATTCTGAAATATGTGCACAGTACTGTGATTATTAATGCGTTTAAACTAATTAACCTGATTCCCCCCGTCCTTGTTCTATCCCCCTAAATAAATCAGATCTGTTTGTTTCAGCAAAGTTACACTGCCTGAGGTATTCGTTTATGCTAAAGTATTGTACTGTGGCTTTTGCACTGTATCATCTTGTTTTACAGGAAGTCCCCAGAGTCACGCTGACCGAACCAGTCCTGGGGTAAGTGTATATTGTGAAGGTAATTCTGATATATTGTGTGGGCCACTAGTGGGAAGAAAGGGGGGTTGCAGTGTCCCAGAGGGCAAGTTAGTTTAACTACTGTAAACCCTGACCTCTGGGTGGAGGCACTCACCACTAGACCTAGGCCCCTCAACCTGTTAGTAGTTAGGCAGGCAGGGGTAGTAGCCCTTGGGATAGTGCCACCTAGGGGTTACAAATAATTATACCATGGACCTTAGGCAACAACGAATCAGAACGGCTGACTGGCACCTTACCACCGTTGTAAATCCTCTGATAATCACCGAAAAAGGTGCCAGCCTGCCGCATGTTTAAAAAAAAACATCCAACCCCAAAATCACTGATGGCCGACTGCCATCTTGTTTGCCTGCAAAGCGAGCATCACAAAACTACACCTGCACACATCAAAGTCAAGCAACGTTGAACTCACAGAGAACACACAGACTGTAGCAGCGACACACCAAGTAGCATTTTTTTTCAACTTACAGCAATAAATAATGCCACAAAAACTGTTACCTGACTCATGTCAGAAACCATGCTCCGTTCCCAATATTAGCTACCCGCCGTAGCGCCACATCCACACCACCTTCACAATGTTACCGACAAAACTCCCCGTTCCCACATAAAAAAATAAATAAATAAATTCCACGTGTCTCAAGGGTTTGTTTATTTTTTCTTGCCAAAAAGCTTGTGCCGGTGGCAGCTCTTAGCGTAAGCGCTCGCGCCACAAACTGCCTGCTCTACATAATATCATGCCGTCTCCATCACAAACTGTAGGCAAAACTCAAACAGCACACTACGTGGCTTTGTGTGTACAGGACGGAGAGCCCGTGTTAGAAACCTGTGCAGCTGCTGGGGGCGAGACGGGGTGAAGCAGCACAGCACATCTGCCTAGCAACAAGGCACGATTTACTATAGAGGAAGAATACCTCACATTAAAATCAATAAAAAAGTTTTGTTTTTTTTTTAAACTTTTCTAATCCTTTACTTCCTTCCGATGGTATAATCGCAATAAGCCATTCGAAGTTATCGAGGATTTACCACGGCTGGAGAGGATTTACCACAAACCACACCAGCCGTAGTAAATCCCCCGATAACCCACACCCCCTCGTGGCTTATTGCTTAAGTAGCCAACAACTCTTCTACGTTATCTGTGGTATGAATTTTAATATTGTATATTTTATATGCTTATGATATTGTTGTGATTCTGAGGTTATATTATAATAATAGTACAATTGATGCTACTACCAACAAGACAATTTTCTAAGTGACATGAATATCCTTGCAATACCCAGTTCAAAAATTAAAACCAGTAATGCAATGAAATTGGACAAAATTTTCAACCCTTTTTTCACTATAAAGGATTCAAGACATCTTCCAGTTGTATTTGGTGGCCAAATCTTCTAGTTCTATGACAGAGTATTTTAGCAGTGTACTGACAGCAGAAGGGAAGAGGTAATACTTCCCCATTACAGATCCTTAGTAAGGCCACACTTTGGAGTACTGTGCTCAGTTCTGGAGTTCTCACCACAGGAAGGTTTGACATAGGCTGAAGATGGTGCAGTGCAGGGTAAGAAAAATGATTTAAGGCCAACAAGACAGGTCCCATGAGGACGCCTCAAGGCATTGAACATGTACTCAATAAAGATTAGAAGGGAAAGGGGAGATTCGATAAAGACCATCAAGTTCCTAAAAGGAATTAATAAGGTGAATTGCAGGGAAATATTTAGCTTGAATATTAGTTCACGGTCACATAGACAAGTGGAAACTGACAGGAGGGAGGCTCTGAAGGGTTATGAGGAAGTATTATTTTACAGAAAGGGTGGTGGAGCCGTGGAACAATCTGTCTGCCAAAGTGGTGGGTTCAAGCACAGCTGGTATAGAATGTAGAGTACAGAAGCTGCTCGGGGCAGCACAAGCTGGGAGGGGAATGGAAGCGGAAGGCTAAGACCCTGGAGGGATAGTAGGTCCCAGGGCTAAATAGGGAACGCAGACAGACTGCATGGACCATCAGTCTTTTTCTGCTGTCATTGTCTATGTTTCTGTGTTTTAATTTACTGTAGTTTTTTTCTCAAGACAAAAAGATGGCAGCCACAGTTGACTTAGAAATAGCACTATAAATCTGGCAAGGTTTGGGATTGAGAAAACAAAATTAAAAAAAAAAAAGTCATGGTGCACAGCATAGGAGATGCCTATATTGTTATTTATTGTAGCAGAAACTAGCTTTTTGTGAAAACATTTTCATTGCACTGCTGCTTTAAAATGTTAGGTCTGATCTCAGACTCCAGAATGACTATTTAAACTTTAGCATTCCAGGCTGTCACCACATAAAAACGGACACTGACTCCATTTAACACTCATCACTAAATCTAATCTGTGGATCCTGCCAAAGAAAGTTAATCATTAATGAAAATTTGTTTCACCACAAAGAAAAAACAAAGCTTTCATTAGTACCGCAGACTACAAATACCTTTAGGATCACAACTATCATCGAAACTGCTTACCTTATCAAGAGGCACTTGTATTTTATTGGCCCCCCACTTAAAGTGACAATGCAGTTACACAGGCAGAGTGCAGACAAAACCATACTATCTGCTGCCCAAACAGTAAGTTTACTGAAAAGATTATGTTTTGGTCATTGGTGGTAATTTATTTGGTTTTCTCAATTATACCTCAGGGGCCATCACAAAGTATAGTCATGTGTGTGATCATCAATATACTTCCCAAGGGAGCAACAGTTTTGTAGTTCAAAATTCTTATCAGAGAACTGTTGACCCTAAGAATATCCTGAAGACAGTGCATGGACTGGTCATGGGATTTAACTGCTGGACCCCAATGGCGTCCCCACTTATATATCTAAATAAATATCTTCTCAATAAATGTACTGTCCAGGCATTGGAGGACATGTACGTACTGTATCAGATTGCCTTCAGCCTACGTTATCACATGGTTACAGGCTTTGTAACTGCTGGACCCTAATGGTGTCCCACCTTATATCTAAAATATAAACAACTTCTCAAGAAAGGTACAGTCCCGACACTGGAGGACATGTATGTATTTGACAGCCTTCAGTCTATGTTATTACATGGCCATATGCTTTGGGCCAGAGACCCAAACAAATAGGACAATGTTGTTAATAATATACAAGGTTTTAAATAGCCAGTATCGCATCGCAGTTTGTGATGCAAACCTGCTGATCATGCTAGTCAAAATGAGGAATGGATCGCAAAAAGTGTAATACATTTTTCTGTGTTTTTTTTTTTTCACAGTTTCAGCGCGCCTGTCACAGCTAACAAGCAGATTTTGAATTGGCTGGCTGAATCTATGGTTGCCACCCCTGCTTCCCATGGGACAGTCCCACTTTGCGTGATTTCACTGCATCTCTCCGCCCTCTGCTCTGCTGAATTTTGAGAACATTGGCATTCTCTCTAGTTGCTGCAGGCATGTACTTTCTTGTTTTAAATGTGGATGCCAGGCGAGCACACTAACAGTCAATCAGGTGTGCTCGTCCACCAATAAAAAATAAACACTCAGCTGGTTTCCCACTGCTACGCATGCAGGTCCGTCTCACAAGAAAAAAGACATCTCCCCCACGGCCATCCCTCCCTACAGCCCTAGTGACTTCCAGAGTGTCGGTCACATTTTGCACCCTGAGTTCCCAGAACAGAGGACACACACACACACACACACACACACACACCCACCCACCCACAGTTGGACTTCCGGCGACGTTACCTGAATGGAAGCAGCCTAAACATCAGCTCAGTCTGCACCTGGGTGAATAATATTGCAAAACAGCAAAAATACTCACAGAAGTGCAACCTATCCTGACTCCCACCAGGATCTCCCAGAGAGGATCCTGTTGCACCCTTTTAGACTGGATTCTCACTACTAGGAAAGATAAGTTTCCAGTTGCTGGAGTCCTACCTGACTCCATAAGTGATCACTGCCCAGTATACTGTGTGTCGGACACCTCCCCTCCATCCTACCCCTCTAAAGTTTTATCATTCTCTAAGTTTTCTAACCTTGACTCCATGGCGTTTCTACAAGACTTAAAACTCATTCACTGGTCTCCCCTATACATAGCTAGCGATATCAACATTGCGACTGACTATTTTAATGCGACTCTACTTGCCCTTCAAAACAGACACATTCTGGTCACCACGCGTAGGGTCAAAGGTTTAGCCATGAAATGGCTCAAGCGGCCCCTGCTATGGTTACTCAAGCGCAGGGACAAACTCTGGCTGAAATGGAAATCATCTCTTCCAACTGACTTTGAGACCTACTGATCCTTGCGTAACACCTGCAAAAAGGAAATTTGTTCTGCCAAGAGCAAATACTACCGCAATCTGCTCAGTTCCTCTGCCTCCAACCCAAAGAGATACTGGTCATAAATTAATGAAATCCTCGGGAACAATAAGTCTCAGACTCCAAATGAAATGCTTGTAAATGACATCCACTGTAATAACCCTCACACCATAGCCAATGCCTTTAACTCCCTCTTTACCAAGCTTCCCAAGACCCCTCCCACTCCATCCGGCAATTCCCTGCCTCCCCCTCTATCACTGGCTGTAGTTTCACCCCCATCTAGTGCTTGCTCCAATTACACATCTAGAGGTCTTTAAGTTTCTGAAGACCATTCCTGCTCATGGTGGTGCTGGGCTGGATCGTCTTGAACCAAGAGTTCCATGACTGTTCGCCTCTTCCCTAGCTACACCAGTCACTAGGCTCTTTAACTTGTCCATCTGCTCCTTCATGGTTCCTTTGGCCTGGAAGACTGCCAGAACTATACCAGTTTTTAAGAAAGGGGACTCAAAAAGTCCTATCGAACTACCGTCCCATTGCGCTTCTGCCCATGCTCAGTAAGTTGCTGGAAAAACTAATTTATCGCCAGGTCTCTACACATTTACTTAACTTTAACCTCCAGTCCCCTATCCAACATGGTTTCTGTGCTGGGCACAGTACAACTACCACTCTATCCCAACTTACTAGTGATGTTAAGTGCAACATGGACAAAGGCTTACTTACTGGTGCTGTGTTCACTGATCTCTCCAAAGCATTTGACTTGGTTAATCACCCTCTACTATTATGTAAACTTCTATTTCTCGGAGCATCCGATTCTACCTTATCCTGGTTTGGCAGCTACCTTGACAATCGCTCTCCAGCGGTTTCCTTCTGTAAAGTTCTTTCATCCCCTGCCACTATCTCCTGTGTTGTCCCACAGGGTTCCATTCTCAGCCCCTGCTCTTCTTTCTCTATTAATGATATTCCCAACCCTTCTCCTTCCTGCAAAACCTTAATGTACGCTAACGACCTGGTAATTTACACCACTTCCAAGTCTGTTGATGACCTCAATCTACACCTATCAGCCATATTTCAGAACCTTTATTCCTGGCTCTCTTCAAGTCATCTAATCCTCGATTTACCTAAGACCCAGGCTATGCTCTTTGGGTCCTCTAGGAAAGTACACGCCAAGTGTTCCAAGCTATGAGTCCTTTGTTGCGACGGGTCTCCTGTTACAAACACTGACTCCGTCAAATACCTCGTGTCACGCTGGACCCCATACTTGATTTCTCTGGGCACATCAGTGAGGTTTGGCATTCTGTTAACTCGAAATAGGTGCTGCCTATAAAGTGCATCACTCTCTTACACCTGCTGCCAGGATCTCAGTAGGTAGAGGTGTCCTGCCCCAAGACTATTATATATGCTCCCCATTCTCTCCCATACAAATGCTGGTGTTCTTCGTAAGTGGGATATTACTTATAACAATATCTGCAGATTTGCCTTGTCAGCTCCTCGCCTAACACATCACTGCCAGCTCTACTCTGCCTTACACTGGCTGGCTCCCAATGCCCTCCATTCTTACACTCTGGGGTGTTTCACTGACTCTCTCAACAGACCTCCCTGTCCCAACACACTGGCCGCCATGCTTACCCCCGTCCTTCACTCCCGCTCCCTTAGGTCCTCCACCTCACCCTTGCTCTCAGTCCCACCCTGCTTCTCTAAAATGGGTGAGCAAGCGTTTGTCTATTTCACCGCCTAGTTCTGGAACTCCCTCCCCCTTCACATCAAGAGCTCCCCGTCTCACCTTACCTTCAAGCATGCACTGTTCTCCTACCTTTATGCACTTGGTAACTGTGATTGTTCTTAATCTTGATGACTCGAGTTTCTGCTTTCCCACCAGCTAGTTTTATTATCTATCTCTATACTCTTCATCTTGTATGTATACTTCTTGTTTGTTTCTCCTCTTTTTATTCTGCTCTGCTTGGTGTTTCCTGGCCCTTCTGCCCGGGCTGTACCACTGTACCAATTGGTATTTGCTACTTCTGCCATCCCTGTGTGGATCACTGTTGTTTGTGGCCTTGATGTATCAGCTGATTTACTTGGCCTTATTGTACCATTGTATTTTGTATCCTTTTGTATTCACTGTATTTCTGTACACTGTACTCTCCCGTCGTGCCTGAAAATAGGCAGGGACATTGCCTAGTGCACCTACCTGGTAATCAAAAGCTAATAAATAAATAAGTTTGACCAAAACCCTTTGCATAACTTAGAATGCCAAAAGGAAAATCAAGCCAGGCTGCATCGCCTGAGGAGTTGGTGGATGGCGATGATAACCCTTCAGACAGTGGCACCTCCCGATCCACTGCGGCAATGCTAGAGCTTCGGCGTCCTCCATAAAGTCCCTTTAGAAGAAAATGACTCTGATGCTGATTAAACAGAGAATTCCACAAGGAAAACCGATTAACAATAGCTTCCTTCCTTACGGATACTGGGAAAATTGAGAACCGACTGGAAAAGGCAGTGCAGGGAAACAGACACCAGAGTGGACACAACAGAGCGAGCGATAGTGCAACTCCACGAGGCAACTGCAGAACTCCAGATCCAGGCTGAGGACACCGAGGCCAGACACCGACAGAACAATATCCGTATTTCAGGTCTTCCTGAGGACGCAGAGGGAACTGATCCAATTAAGTTCCTACAAAACTTACTCTGACAAACATTAGGCCTACCTGCAGACTGTACTCTTGAAATAGACTGGGCCCACAGAGCCCTGATTCCAAGGCCCACCACACCAAACGGAAGGCCGAGATCTCTGGTCCTCCAATTTTTAAGATTTCAAACACACACAGTTTACAGCTGACTGCCCCATAAACTACAGAACAAAGCAGCGGTTGCTGTTTTACTGGTGGGCCACTTTATAGCCCGCTGGGGAACACTGGTAATTCCTGAAAGGATCTGGGAAGAAATATTTATATTTTTAAACTTATAGACTGTTTAGAGGAGTGCCATGACCACGGGATGACTCCTGGGTCACCTACTGTTTAAAATCTCGCCCCTCAGCCAGCGGGGCGAGCTCAGGCAGGGTGAGCACTGCATGTGGAGATGTACACTGAGACACGTGACAAGACACACATGTTCAGGCACATGTCAGGTATGTTGGGTGGGACCAGAGGGTAGGAGGCCCGAATTTCTATAAGTCCAAACATCTTGGCTAAGTAGCTAAAACTACTGATACACAACAAAGCCCATTTCTACCTAAAGCTGCGAGACAGAATTATCTGTGAGACAGTACAGGGAGTTGTCAAAACTGACGGCAATTTTCTTATTACATGCACTTTTGTTGTGGGCACTAAGTGAGACAGAGTGTAGCTGCTCAGCCTATGGTATACTCTGTAGTGTTACCAGTGAGCCCCAGGGACTACAAACTGGTGTACTGAGGCGCCAGCAGCTTCAGAGAGTATAGGAGTGTTTTTCCTTTAGCTATACACTCCTGTTTTAATATGACAGAGATTCTGGTGGGGATATCTGTTTTTACTTTGGTTTTACATGCCTGTATTAGTACAATATATATTCTGGTGGTGATAGCTGTACTTTTTAAGATTTGCAACGCAGTGAGGGTGGAGTGACCTCGAAACAGTGCTTCTGGGTCACACAGTATAAAAGCTTAGCCCCTCTGCGAGCAGGGCGAGAACAAGTAGATGAGTGTAGGTCTTTGCTTGCGGATACGGGGGGCCGAGGACCACAGGGAACACAGGACAGGCAAATTTGAATCTCTATTTAGACTTAAACAGAAATATTTGAAATAACACTGCTTAAAGTTAGATACTACATTTTGACTATTTACAATAAAGGTACTGAATCCAAATAAAGATAATCATGGATAATACTATTTTAGCACTGAAAAATGGGAAACTTGGAATCAGGTGTAATATATGTGGCAAGTTCACTATGGAACCAGCACAGATTTTGGGCTTTATACATGTGAGCAATGCATCGAGATTAAAGACCTAAAAACAAAGATTTTTTTCTAGAAATGGAAATCAAAACTCTAAGACAACTTGCAGTTAACAAAGAGAGTGATAATGAAATAGCAAAACCAGATGAAACAAATGCATACCCAAGTAAAAGGCAGAGCAAGTGCGGCAAAACTGATGATTGGAGCTACATAAATAGTAATGAGGTCCACAAAAAAGAGGAAAGAAAGAAGGGAGAATGAAGCCACAGTGGAATTACAAAATCAATTTATCCTCCCATTAAACTTGATTGATAACCTAGAAGAGCAGGCAGAAGATCTCCTAACGCTAGCCTCAGATAAAGAAATAGGAGTGGTGGAAACTACAGATGATAGTATGGAGCACGACACAAACAAAGAAATAGATTCACCTAGGCAAATAGTTGTCCTGGGTGACTATGATTAAGTGCACAGACCAATACACAACCAAAGAAAGCAAAAAAAATGTGGCAAACTGCAGCTTTTCCAGGGCTACTATAAAAAATATCTGTGCAATGCTGCCCAATATATTGCAGTCAGCTGGGGAAAAACCATTCGTAATTGTACATGCTGGTACCAACAACACAAAAATGCAAAGTGTTGAAGAGATAATAGAGGAATATAAACAAATAAGCAAAATAAGGACAGAGATGGGGAGGTCAGAAATCCTTCCAGTATCAAATGCTGGCTACAAATGGACTAAGAAAATAAAGTACATAATTAATAAATTAAGGCAGTAGTGTCTAGAGGACTTCCAGTGACGCCACGGTTGGAGCTGCAGCTTAAGGAGTGAGCTCCCACTTGATCCGGGAAAAAAACCATCTCATCTACATATCTTACTTACAAAAAAAACAATCAAGATGCCACCCAAAGATAGAAAAGAAGGTAAACAAAACAAATCCAGTGCAGAAAGGGAGAAAATAAGCACAGATGGCTCCCAATTTTGAGTGCCTGCCTCAGACTGCAGCCGCAGCTCGTCTCCGGCGGGCTCTAGCGGCCTGGCCTATGACACAGACCACGAAGATGAAAAACTAACACAGAATAGGTTTGAGACTCTTTTAAATGCAGTTAAGGCCTCTAGATGGGAGAACCAGGCAGAATTCCAGAAAATCCACGATCGCTTTGCAGATGTAGACAAACAAATACAGACTGTAGAGCCCAGAGGCAGACCGCCTCGAAATGGAGGAGATGGAACTACACACAGCAGTAACTACATTGCTACACTATACAGAAGCTCTTCAGGACAAAGTCTGGGTTCAGAAGAGACTTGCAGTTAGCTGGCTTACCAGAGGGCTTGGAGACGGGGAACATGTCCCACTTCATACATGATTTGTTGAAAGATGTGTTGGCTCTCCCCCCAAATCTGGAGGTCCATATCGAGCAGGCGCATAGAGCACTACAACCTAGACTGGTGGCTCCAGCTGCAAGACCTGCCATCATTATGAAGTTCTCAAGCTTTCAAGTTAAGGAAGAGGTCTGAGGCAAGCCTGGAGAAAGGGTGAGATTATCCTATAACAGTACATTCCTATTTATTTTATTTATTTAGCTTTTGTTTACCGGGTACGTGCACTAGCCAACATGATGACTATTTTCAGGCACGACCCGGGAGAGTACAGAACATAATGAACAAGTACAAGTATAAGTATATTTCAAGAAGGTGAGGAGCAAACAATACACTTTTCAAGGTAGAGAGCAATGTACATAGATGCAAGTCAGTGAAGGCATAAAACATAACAAAAAGGAGAGGGCAGCAATAACAATTCCCTAGTAGTGAAACACTTTTACAAATGGTAAAAATAGGAACTGGGGCGTAACAGTAAACAAGCAAGCAAACAGGCAGAAAATGTTGTAGGGATAAAACATAAGATAATACAAGCAAAATACAGTATTGGGAGAAACACAGCTATAAGATCCAATTCTGCAATAAAACTGAAAGATAAAAGAGGAGGAGGAGGAGGTGGGCAGGTAGGAGACAGTAAGGTAGCATAGGGAGAAGAAGGGAAGAAAGGTGGAGTAGTAATATAGTGAAAAGGAGTAGGGGAGGATATATACAGGAGGAAAGGTGAAAAAGATAGGAGGCCAGCCACGAGAAAGCAGGATAGAGGGAGAGTGGCTGAAGGGAGCTAGAGTGGAGATACAGGGGGAGAGAGTTAGGGGGAGGAAGGATAGGTCTTACCAGGCAGAAAGCCTACAAGACCAGAGAAAAGAGGACAGGACACGTGCAGAGATAGGAAAAGGATAAAAGGGCTTGGGACAGACAAGCATACCAAACTATCAGGTAGGGTCAAAACAAGTGCAGGGGTCAGCACGCGATAGATAACGATGAAATTCATTTTTAAAGCGCTGATGGGAACCAGTCAATCTGAGTTCCAGCGGAAGTGTATTCCAAAACTGAGGAGCCATGTACTTGAAAGCACCAGTGCCTTTTGTGGTATGGCATCTGGGAACATTTAATAGAGATTTGTCAGCAGACCTCAGTCTGTGAGGGGCTCTTTGAGGAATGAACAGCTCTGCCAGAGATTCTGGGGTTTTGAGCCTAACAATGGAGTCAGTAAGGGAGCCAAGATAATACTGCCTTGATGCGGAAGGGGAGAGCCATCCCAGGTCATCATAAAGCTGACAGTGGTGTTTTAGTCATGAGAAGGAGGACGCATATCAACATATGTTATTGTATGTGACATTCCATTTCTGGAGGGTGGTTTTCTGTGCACTGGCAAGGATGGGGGCACAACAGGTTAGCGAAGATAGCAGTATTCCTCAGGCAGTGGCCTGTTTTGCATATGGCGTTAGCATGTAACCAGACACAGCACCCAGTTTGCAGTTCACTGTCTTGCAGGTGGATTGAACATGAAGGTTAAGATTCAGGTATTGATCGAGCAAGACCCCAAAATAATTAAAAGACGCGACTATTTCGAGTTTAGTACCGTCTAGGTCATGTACCGTATGGGAGGAAGGACAGTTTTGAAGTTTAGGGGCTGAGCCTAGGAGCACGACCTTTGTTTTCTTTGCACTGAGCACAAGTTTATGCTCATAAAGCCAGTTCTGGACATTTTTGAAATCGGTTGCGAGGGCAGAGTTTAAATTCTCCACTTTGTTATCACTGGTAAAATAACAAGATCATCTGCATACAGGAGAGATGAGCAGCTCTGCAGTGCACTAGGGACATTAATTACAAAGAGCGAGAAGAGGAGTGGCCCCAGGATGGAGCCCTGAGGCACACCCACATTTATTGATGTAACCTCAGATATAGCAGCGTTGAATTTCACCGCTTGTGACCTGTTGGATAAGTAGCTGCTAAACCAGTGTACAACCGGGGTAGAGAAACCTAGGCTGTGTATGCAAGATAGAAGTAGGGGGTAGTCCACAAGGTCAAAGGCCTTAGTAAGGTAGATGAAAACAGCCCCAGTAAGTCTATCCGAATTCATTTTAGAGAGAAAATATCAGAGTAAATTTTAGCAGAGCAGTGGACGTGCTATGATTTTTCCTGAAGCCATGCTGAGCATCGGAGAGAACACCATATTTTGAAAGGAAGACCAGTGTTTGGGTGGCAACAACCTTCTCAAGTAATTTGGACAAGACCGAGAGAATAGCTATGGGTCAGTAATTACTGATATCTTTTTTGTCCCCTTTTTTGAAAACAGGAGTTATTCGAGCCGCTTTCCACAGGGCCGGAACTGTGCCACAAGACAGGGATAATGTATATATTTTTACCAACGGAGAGGCTATAAAGGGAGCCACAAGTCTGAGAAGGCAAGGTTCAAGGTAGTCCAACCCTACACTAGTATTGTCAGATATAGATATAAGGAGTTTAAAGACCTCTTGTGCTGTTATAGCCTTAAAGTAGAAAGGTGGGGTATGTAGAGATATTTGGGAGGATGTAGAGGAGCCAGGTGACCTGTGTAACCCACGCGACTGAGGGGACGAGGAGCCTGTGGTTGGAAAGTAGAGGTATACAGGGACAGATCCGAGAACATTTGGTTGAAAACATTAGCTATAGTCTCTGGGTCACTACAGTGAGCCCCATTTAGAATCATATCCATTGAGGTGTGAGACTGGGAAGATACTAGAAAGGTCTTGATATGAGCCCAGAATTTCCTGGAGTCTGACGCCGAGCTCACAAGCAGGTCCTGGCAGTATTTACTTTTGGCTAATCTTATTTTCCTTTTGCATAGATTTCTGCAAGCCCTATAGGTGTTAAAATCAGCCAACTGCCTAGTTTGTTTAAAGCGCTTCCACAGCTTGTTCCTCTCACATAGCTCAGTTAGGAGGTCCTTGTGTAGCCATCTAGTTGGTTTGCCTATGACTTGCCTGGTGATCTTAGAGGCATGCCTAGACTGAATAGTAATACATTTTTTGAGAAAGATATGTAGAGCCTCTTCTGCATTGTTAGTATGACAGATTTCAGTCCAATCTACGCACGACATGTCCTGAAGGAATGCATTTTCATCCAAATGTCCGAAATTCGTGAAGGTAACGTAGCGAGGTGGTGGAGATGGCGGGGTGCCAGAGTACCACAGGTAGAAGACTGGAGCACGGTCAGTTATAGCATCCGCAGGGATCCCAGTTGAGGTCACATGCGCAGGCCGGTTTGTAAGTAGCCAGTCTAAAAGGGTACCAGTTCTAGTTGGACTTGGTGTCCTAGTCGGCTCAGTTGTCATCTGATGCAGGTTATAGCTGCTAGCCACCAATACCAAGGAGCTATGAGCAGTACCAAGCCAATTTAGGTTAATGTCCCCCAAGATTATAGCCTCATTTTGAGTGACATGAGTAAATGTTGTGTCGAGTAGGTCCTGTAACCCAGCCAAGCCACCAGAAGAGGGGTTAGAGGCACAGATGATAAGGAATATCTCTGCACCTAATGTGACAGTGACATGTAAACGTTCACACAGCGTGGGAGAGGCCTGGTCGCAGACAGCTGTTAGATTAAGGTGATCTTTGTGATAGGTAGCCACACCACCACTACATTTCTTAGTTGGCCTATCCCTACGGATCAGGAAGTAGTTAGCTGTTGAGCAAAGAGTGTCAGGTATACTGGGTTTTAGCCACGTTTCAGTGAGGAAAAGAATGCCTGGGTTATATTCTTTCATCCACACCACAAGTTCATCCACATAGCATGTCAGACTTCTAGTATTCATGTGAACAATAAAGAGCCCTTTACTAGACAGTCCTGACAAGTCGTCCGCAGAAAAGTGAGTAGGGGGGCCTGGACTGATCTCAACATCACCTGCCAAAAGGAGCATAAGATAGGCTAAGAAGCAGAGCCTGACTGAGTGAAAGATTTGGATATGGACAACCCTTCTACTCCACTTATCAAGGCCAAGAAGCATGTAAGTACAGCCCATCGGATACAGGATAAATTGCCATGAGCATACCGACCAGTGTTTGGTGACTATCAGGTTGGAGAAATGAAAGTCCCGGGTATCAGGCACCATGCTAAGGTGGTCACTGGGGATCAGGAGTGACGATATATATATCCATACTGAGTAGAGCTAAGAGGATGAGGGCTATGCCTCCCAGATGGTACCTAAACATGTTATTAGGTTCATGGTGCATTTTGGGACAAGGGAGAGCCATAGTTCGTAGAACAGCATATGGCATGAACAGATGGGCAGCGAGACAGCATTTAAATGCGAGGGTCTCAAACAAGATCAGGTGATTAGTAGAGAGAGAGTCCCTTGGTAGCAGTACGCTGAAGCAAAGGCAAAGGCTAGCACTAGGTAGCAGTAAAAACAGATGTCACCGGAGCACCAAACAAAACTGAGAAAACCTAGCAGGCAAAAGGGGAGTAGTCACGGTTGAACAGTGATACCACTGATCCAGAAAATAAAGTTAGCAAGACTAAATGGTCATAACAAGATTTGAAAAACAGTCAGAATACCAGAATTACAGTTAATTGCCTCCTAGTGGCACTAAAGTATAAGGAGCCAATGGGATTTAGGGTACTTAGTTATATGACAGGCCAGAAAATTCTACATAATCAAGTGTCCACCTAGGGTGGGTGGGGAGCCGGCCCAAAGTGCTGGCTGGAACAAAGCTGGTGTAATCACTTACTCCAGTAAACTCTAACAATAGTAGACTATGCCTCAGAGGGAGTGCTCACAAATAATTAAGTGAAAACAGCTATTTTATGCATAAGTCAGTCCAGAAATAGTAAAAAGGCGCACTTTCAGCCAATTTTGACTCAAAGACCCAGGTTACCGCCTAAGCAGCCCTAGCTTCCCGAAGACAAGCAGGGTTTGAAAGGCGCACCAATCAGGAAGCAGCGTGGAAAGGCGCACCAATGAGACACGGCAGAGCAGTACAAGGACAGCCAATTGGATAACTGGCGCCTTCTTCCGAAATTCCCAACTGGAACGCTAGGAACCGAGAAATGTACCTTGATACACTAATTTACTTTACCGCCTGCTGCCCAAAATGCAGCTGGGCTCACGGTCCTAAGTCCTGGGGGATCCTTTGGTGTCTGCAGTCCTTCCCCATGAAGGGAAGCCTCAGGGAAGCGGTGGTAGAAACGGCAGTTCCTGGTAGAGCTGTGCCAGGAGCGGGCTCAGAGTCTGAAGCCCCGGTGGGCTTGTATGGAGACCTGGAGGATAGAGCAAGGGAGAGAGTTTAAGTAGGGGCAGGTAGTGGGAGGGGGCACAGCAGAAAGAAGAGAACAGGGCGTAGCACGGTAGAGACAGAAGAACTGGGCATGCAGTAGAGTAGGAAGGAGTAGCCAGGTAGCAGCTTCGGCTGGGTGGCGAGAGAGAGAGAGAGAGAGAGTGAAATTTGTGAAACAGGCAATTCAGTACAGTGCATTAACAAACAGTCTGCTAAATTATGGCTTTACTGGAAAAAGTAAACACTAGAGCAGTAAAAAGACATGGAAAAAGTCACAAGGGTACTGTAATCACTTACTCCAGTAAACTCTAACAATAGTAGACTAAGCCTCAGAGGGAGCGCTCACAAATAATTAAGTGAAAACAGTTATTTTTGGCATAAGTCAGTCCAGAAATAGTAAAAAGGCGCGCTTCCAGACAATTTTGGCTCACAAACCCAGGCTACCGCCTAAGCAGCCCTAGCTTCCCGAAGACGAGCAGGGTTTGAAAGGCGCACCAATCAGGAAGCAGTGTGGAAAGGCGCATCAATGAGAAACGCCAGAGCAGTACATGGACAGCCAATTGGATAACCGGCGCATTCTTCCGAACTTCCCAATGAAGTGCTAGGAGCCGAGAAAACATACCTTGATGCCAATTACAGCTTTGCCACCCGCTGCTCCAAAATGCAGCCAGGCTCGCGGTCCTAAGTCCTGGGGGAGTCCTTTGGGTGTTGCAGTCCTGCCCCATGAAGGGGAAGCCTCGAGGGAGCGGTGGTAGAAACGGCAGATCCTGGTAGAGCCACGCCGTGAGCGGGCTCAGGGTCTGAAGCCCCGGTGGGCTTGTAGGGAGACCTTGATGCCAATTACGGCTTTGCCGCCCGCTGCTCCAAAATGCAGCCGGGCTCGCGGTCCTAAGTCCTGGGGGAGTCCTTTGGGTGTTGTAATCCTGCCCCATGAAGGGGAAGCAATGGTAGAAATGGCAGGTCCTGATAGAGCCACGCTGGAAGCGGGCTCAGGATCCGAAGCCCCGGTGGGCTTGTATGGAGACCTGGAGATCCTATATCTGGATCAAGACTATCCACCAGAGATACAGCGCCTATGCTTGCAATATCGGGCAGTCACGCGAGCGCTAAAGAACAAGCAAATCAAGTTCCAAACCCCCTACCCGGCATGGATGCGATATTTTTGTCAGGTGGACCCTCAAGTTTACACCACCCTGGCTGAAGCTACACTAAAAATCCATACAGTCTCCTTGGAACATGGGCCATCTAAGGGGCCTAGGCCCAACACACGGAACGCCCCTTTGGAAGAACGAGTTTCCAGGGGGTCCAATAGAGCAGAATGCAGAGCGGGAGTGCAACACACACTACACAACATCCAGTCTCTTCTACAAGCCCATATGAAAGCTCCAGCAGCCATCGAGGAAAACGCTCTACCGTCTTGAGAAAGACATTTCGTGAAGTTGGACTCACTACTACCTTCACTTGGAGCCCCTGGAGACAGACATGCTCCGAAAGGGTAAAAGTATTATAAGACGCTTCTGGGGGATCTACAACTTTAAAACTTTATAATTCTCAAACTTAGATCGTGTTCCCTTGACCTCCACACCCAGACATATGCTCTGCCAAGACAACGCCACGGTGAGGTACCTCTTTGCTACCCCCATTGTACCTGCAATCCTGGATCGCTTTTATTCCTCTCCTTGCCACCTGGGACCCAGTTATGGTAGGAGATAAACGTGAAGCCTCCCCAAGGGCCTCCTACCATGATCCCCACTGAAGATTCTACCGCTGCATAGCCATAATTGAAAGTACAATCTCACAGCAGGCGGTTCAACATTATTGGAAGCTTTTCATTTTACCTGGACTGGAGACTGGGGGATGGCACCATTCTCCTCGGAACCCCGCACTCCCCTAAAGGAGAGGAAAAAGGAAGATCTCATGGTAGGACACTGTAAGTTACATTATTTCTGACACAGACAGGATTACCAATAAGGCAACCAGATATTTTGTACAATTGTTTCTATTTCCTGGGGAGGGGATGGGAGACGGACCGGGGCACAGGAGAAATAGAAAGTAAAAGAACATGGAAAGTTTTGAACCATACAAGGTATTGGCTGGAACAGTTAGGCATCTTGCTCACCCTTATTTGGGGTGTAGGATGCCACAGTAAAGGAGACGGAGTGACAAGGCATGAAGTATTATATCTTGCAGTATGCCAAGCCCTTGGAGAGTGGACTCGGTATACCTACAAACTATATTTATTATATTTATTCTGACTGGAACGGGGGCTGACAGGTGGAGGGTGATGGAGGAAGATCAAATTTCAACATCCTTTTATAGAGGTTTCTGGCCATGAAATGGAGTGCATGTATACTCCTCTGAGCTCTGATGGGATTAATGATGATGAGCCATAAGTAAGGGACGGGAGGTTCTGGCCCCTGTAGTCAGGAGGGATGTAGCGCCAAACAGTGGAAGGAAATGGATAGTTGCTCACCGGGTGCTAATGGGCCACATATGCCCCCTGCTCTCCTGCCGTCTCTCCGCCAGTGGAAAGCTGGACCACAACATATTGGGGGAATATCATTACATTTTTTGGGGAAGGGGGGGAATCATTGGATGGAGCTTTTTAGACTGGGAATGGGACTCTGGCTGTGGTGTTTTTTTAGTCATTCTAACTGGCTGTGATGTTAAACATGAGAGGTACTCCTGGCGGGGGGGGGGCCCCCCTGTGTGTCACAGCCCTTGTAGTGACCCCTGTAACGAGGGGACTGGTCATCACTACAACTCCGCTTGGGAGGTTCTTTGTACTTCCCTTGTCCGGAAGAAGGGAACATATATACAAGTTCCCCTTCCTTAGAAGTTGTTGCAGCTTTTCACTTGTTGCTGTTTGTTCTTGTTCGTTAAATGAAATTAATGGGGGCAACATACAGACTGGCTCTTGGGACCTGGCCGGGGAGGGAGGACATTTTCTACAGCCCCTATTAGGAATGTAGGTTTAAACCCTTGTCAACTTGAGTCATTCTGTCAATAAAAATGGTGTCGAGGATAGTAACCTATAATGTAAACAGCTTGACCAGTCCTATCAAAAGGAAAAAGGTTATGACATATTTAAAACAAATAAAAGCAGATTTCTTCTTATTACAAGAAACCTACCTATCTGAGGTGGAACATCAGAAGCTGACCAGGTTTGGGTACCGAGATGTCTGTTCTTCATATGCATCTGGAAGGAGGAGGGGCATGGCCATCCTGGTCCCGAACGCGGCCCCCTTCGAGATAGTTCAACAAATTAGTGATGGGGAAGGTAGATATGTAATACTGAAGGGGGCAGTTAAACAATCAAATGACTACTTTGGCCTCCATATATGCTCCTCCAGATTCCACATATACATTTTATAAGAAGATTTTAATGTTACTCTCAGAGATTACGGAGAGGATCCTGATATGTGCTGGAGATTGGAATATCACCCTTGATCCCAAGCTAGACACCATGTCCCAAATCCCCAGGAAATCCCATAAAGTAGCCAGTAAGGTTAAAGGACTTCTTGATAAACTAGGCCTACAGGATTTATGGAAATACCAGAGGGCTTTACCTATTATTCAGCAACACACCGTATGTACTCAAGGTTAAGATTTTTTTTTTTGTCACAACAGTATATCTCGCAGACCTCTAAATGTACAATTGGCCCTATTGGCCCATCTGATAATGCAGGCCTGACCCTCCACATCGATTTGCAATTGCCAAAGAAATCCCTGTTCTGGAGATTAAGTCTATCACTGCTGAAAGATACCGCAGTTCAAGAACAGATCCCCTTATTGATATTGCAGGCCATCCAGGATAATGCATCTCCAGAGATCAGTAAGGGTATATTGTGGGATACAGTTAAGGCAATGTTAAGGGGCAAACTTATAGCAACAACAGTGGCTAGAGAAAAACAGAGATTAGAACAACAACTGGAAACTCAAATCCAAAACCTAGAGAATCAGCAACAGTGTAGGCCCAGCAGACAGAGGGGGGAAAGAACTAGCTAGATTAAGATGAGAACTTAATCAATACTCAGATCAGAAAGTGAAACAAAACTTACAGTTTTTGAAACAATGCTATTACGAGGGAGGTCTGAGAGCCCTAAAACTGTTGGCAGTAAGATTACGAGCGAGGACATCTTGGGCCCACATAACCCGTATCACACACCCAGCCACCAGGACATGAGTTACTAGTTTAACAGATATCTCTGAGGCCTTTCGCTTACTATTACAAGAAGTAATACACACAACAGAAGAGACCAGGGCAGATCAGGTACAAACCTTTTTGAAAGGCTTAAAATTACCCCAACTCTCAGAGGCACAGAATGAGTCCCTGGGCCGCCTGACTACTACAGTTGAAATTACTTCCGTTATAGAGACCAGTAAAACTGGAAAAAGCCCTGGCACAGACGGCCTTCCAGCCAAATTTTATAAATAATTTAAAGATACCCTAATTCCACTCATGCAACAGGCTTATCAGGAGATTTTAGTGGAAGATGGGGTCATGCTGCCCGGTGACAAGCAGTGGTTTCCGTTATACCAAAGCCGGCAAGGATCCAACTCTGTGTTCCTCATACCACCCGTCTCTGTCCTGAATGTGGACAAGTTCCTTACAGCCATTCTAGCTAAAAGATTGGAGGGTATAATCCCTACAATAATTGCTAAAGACCAAACAGGTTTTGTGTCCGGGAGGCAGGCCCCAGATAATGTCCATCGTACTTTACATATTATAGACCGCATACAGAAATATCCCAGGCCGACCATGATTATGAGTCTTGATGCCGAAAATGCATCTGATCAGGTCGACTGGGAGTTTCTCCAGGAGGTCCTTGCCAGGTTTGGGTTCTCTGATGTCTTCTTGGGTATTAACAGAAGGCTATATACTGATCCCCTAGCATATGTATGAACTAATGGTATGATTTCCACCAGCTTTTTGCTGGGCAGAGGCACTAGGCAGGGATGCCCAATGTCGCCCCTGCTTTTTACCTTGTATACTGAGCCTTCAGCCCAACAGATCAGACAAGACCTAGGGGTGACGAGTATGGGAGTAGGAGGTAGAGTCCACAAAATTGCATTGTATGCGGACGATGTACTCTTATACTTGAGGAACCCCACTGTATCTCTCCCTAGGGTTATAGAGTTGGTTGACCAATTTTCTGTAATGTTGGGATATATACTTAATGCAGGGAAAACTGAGATCTTGACCTTACATTTCACTCCCTCTCATAGGCTTAACCAACAGTTTTCTATGAGATGGAGTCTTCCCACACTCAAATATTTAGGAATTACCCTCCGCTCTACTAATAATTACCTATATAAAGACAATTATGCCCCACTGGTAAAACAGCTGGTGGAAGATATTAAACACTGGTCACTGATCCACCTCCCTATGTACACCCACATACAGGCTGTCACAAAATGAACCTGTTGCCTAGATTTCTGTATGTTTTTCAATGTATCCCAGCACATTTGAGGCTACAGTGGTTCTCGGAGATCCAACGCAGTATTTCTAAATTTAATTGGGCCAATAAGCACCCGAGGGTAAGAAGGACACTGCTCTTTACTAGGAGGCGACAGGGGGGGGGATGAGCGGTACCGGGCTAGCTACACAGAATAAGTGGGCATTGTTTTGGGGCCACACACACATAGATGCAGACTGACTACAGATCAAACAGGCCCTATCTGAGAGGAGGCCCCTTCAGTCTTACCTCTGAGTTACCACAAGATAGAGCGGATGCTACAAACTTTTATACAGATGTCCGGGTAACATTACGAGCTTGGGATAGGTTTTGAAAATATTCGTTCGTTAGCACAGACTTATGGAGGTACAGGTGGCTAGCCGGGAGTACAGAGTTTCCGCCCATGAAAATGGATGCATGGTCCACCCTGCAGGCACGGGAAGCATTTCAGTTCCCTGCCCAACTTATGCAGGGTGATACTATCCTTACATTTGGGGAGTGCAGAGAGAGGTTTGGATGGTTGGTAATTGACATGTTTCATTATCTACAAATAAAGGAATATATACAGACCCAACTAAGGCAGTACCAGATACAGCGGCTGGACGCACCTCCGGATATACCATTTGAGTCCCTTCTCTCCATTAGATCACCCAAATGAGCAATCTCCCAGACCTACCAATTCATTAATAATCATAGAAATGACTCCATGAGTTTTCTCCAACAGAAATGGGAAGGAGAGGTGGCATTTCACCTGTCCCAGGGGGAATGGCTTAAAATCTGGGAGGGCTCAGCTAAGGTTATCTCCTCCCCAAGGTGGCAGGAACACTGTATATGTAGAAAATTAAAATACGCTTTTTTCTCACACCCATGCTTCAAACTAAATGGGACCCCTTGGTGCCACCAAACTGCTGGAGGGGGTTGTGGGGAGTGAAGGTCATCCCACTCGTATGTCTTTTACTTCTGCCCGATTCTCACTGGCTTTTGTAGAGCTGTCACTGCAGTTTCAGAATATAGTGCTGGGACTCCATCCCCTGGGAGTGAAGGGAGCCAATACTAAATACCTATGACACATTTGTGTGGCCGCATACAACAAAGCTATCACATGTAAATGGCTAAAACCAGAACCCCCTACATGTGCTGAGTGGAAACAGGTGATTCTTGACATTCAAGAGATGGAAAGGTTAACATACCAGGTGCAAAGCTTCTAGACAAATTCGTAGAGCGTTGGTCTAGATGGGTGACCACTGACGGAGATTAGTTTAAGAAACTTGGAGGAGTTTGCTAGTCAAGCCATACAGTTAAGAGTTTAAAATTAACTGCAACTATATGTGATTTAGGATTTATTCTCAATGAAGTAGATAAGGAATGCCCCTTGCCAAGGCAAGGTGTTTCTGAAAGCCACTGCAGATTGGTTTTAGTTTCTTATTAATTGCCCCATAGATTCTGTATCTTTGGTTCTTCTTTTCATTCAAAAAATTATTCACGAACTGCACATACATTTCTTATAGACATATATTTTATAAAAAATTAAAACAGGAAACCTATGTCTTGTATGAGTTACATTCTGTTACCAGACCCAATGACCTGGACTTGTACAGAGTTCTTGGCTTTGTCATGCGATCATTTTAGAAAGATGTATTGTGGAAAATAATTGAAAATACCATTAATAAAGAAAGTATAAAAAAAAAGACAGTGGTGTCTAGCAGAAAATATCGGCTGCATTAAAACATGGGAGAGGTTCGAGGGAATGCATGAACTGTATGCCTACAATGATCTACATCTAAGCAGAAAGGGGAGTTGACTACTGGGGAGAATGTTCTGTGAAGTTATAAAGAGTAAAACTTTAAACTTATAAATCAGGGGAGAGGGGGATGCATTTCTCCTGAACTAATTCCTCTGGCATGTACAAATGACCATGGATCTACAGATAGTGAGCTAAATCACATCAATAAGGGAACTAGAGAAATTAGCCTAGAAAAGAATCATGGTAATTCTGGTCAATGCTAGAAGTCTAATAAATAAGAAAGAAGAATTGCAATTCCTATAACAAAACGAAAACATCCAATTGTGTGTTGTTACAGAAACGTGGTGGCAGGATGATGATTGGGGAAAGATCTAACAGATCTAACTATTTAGCCAAAACAGGACTGGAAAAGGAGGTGGGGGCATAGACTTATTCATAACGGATACATATGAGGCATATGAAATAAACCCTAAAATAGAAACCAGGGAAGGAGTGGAACAAATCTGGATTAAATTGTTACAACCTGGAAACGAGAAAATAACAATAGGGGTATGTCACAGAGCACCTGGGTTAAACAATAAGGAGAACATGAGATTTGTGCAGGCAATAGAGTGTGTGGACTTAAGTGGAAGAATACTTATCTTGAGAGACTTTAATCTGCCAAACATACATTGGAAAGAACTAAAAAGGACTACAGAGTTTGAAAAAAAGGTTAACAGACACAATAATAAGTAATAACATAGAACAATATATACAACAAAACACCAGAGGACACAATATATTAGATATTGTTCTGAGCAATACGGAGGATGAAATAACACCATGTGTGGTTAGAGAACCTCTAGGAACAAGTGACCACAACATAGTGGAATTTAACATTTTTGTTTTTGTTGTATATTTTATTTTTTCACCATCCACTGAGGAACTCTCTCCAGCAGCCATCACTACCCCAAACTCTACCTCCTACTTGAGATACCTTCTCCTCCTGGTACCAGCCCAGCTGACCCCAGACTCTGAACCCCCAGATGGGTCCGCCCCTATCCACCCAGGGTGCTCTGTCTGAAACCTAGTGTGCCGGGCTGGGCTCAGCCCAGGAGAGGAGAGTGCCCCGGTGTCTGGCGTGTTGCTACGGGGGTGGTGATGCCATCGCCTATCCCCTAGGATGGGGCTTTTTTCTTTATGTAGTTGCTCCCCGGGGTGCGATGTGCAATGACGTCTGCACAATCCTGGTCACTTGACATCTGCCGTCACTCCACCCCTCTAATGTGGCTCAGCGCTTGAGTGACCTCCGGTCTCCACCAGAGGCCCCAACTGCACCAAGCATGCCCCGGGTCCCACCCCAGAAGCAGAGAGCGGTCCGTCGGATGCTCACTCCTCTCCCTCCCCCTGTCAACCCCTGGGCTCGTTCCCAAACCCGGGTCGCCGGTGTGGCGTCCAACACCTCAACCCTCAGTGCCACTGGGCCAGCCCAGTGAAATTTAACATTGTGTGTAACAAAACTTCTAGCAGGGGGAAAAGCAAAGTTAAAAACTGGAACAAGGCAAACTTGAACCTTGATGTCTTTACTGTCCTCAGCTGTCTTATGGTTACCCTAATTGCTTTATTTTACATCCTTATTATGATCTATGCCTAAAATGTACCCTTATGTAACTATTACTGTGCTACCCAATGTATATCTTGTTTTGCTCCTGTACACCTATATTATGTCTGTGCATTTCTGCATATTGTAACCAATGTCCTGTGCTCTCCCGGGTCGTGCCTGAAAATAGGCAGGTCTGTTGCCTAGCGCACTTACCCGGTTACCAAAAGCTAATAAATAAATAAATATGTAGACATGAGAAACTCTCTGGGCAAATGGGATTGGGCTAGTGAATTTCCAAGGCTGGGAGTACAAGAAATATGGGATATCTTTAAATGTAAGATAAACCATTGTACAGAAAAGTACATACCAGAAAAAAAACAAAATATAATGCAACTGGTAAAATACCAGCATGGTTTAATAATAAAATTAGGAGATGTATAAGGAAAAAGAAAAGAACCTATGGTAAATATAAAAAACACCCTACTCCTAACAATTGTAATACATTTAAGAACTTAGCAGGGGATTGTAAAACAGCTATTAAAATGGCCCAAATTAAGGAAACATAGACTTTGACGGCACATAAGGACCGCTTGGCCCACCTAGTCTGCCCATTTCCCTACCTACAGGATAGGCCGCAGATCCTAGTTAACCAACAGCCTATTTCTTCCTACCCCCCACAAGAATTGCCTTATGTCTGTCCCATGCATTCTTGAATTCTCCCACAGTTTCAGATCCCACAACCTCCTCAGGAAGGCTGTTCCATGCATCCACTACCCTCTCTGTGAAAAAATACTTCCTCACATTGCCCCTGACCCCCCCTATCTTTAAATTGTGTCCCCTTGTCCTTGCATGCCTCTTTTTCTGAAAGATGCTACCCTCTTGGACTTTGTTGATTCCACTGAGGTACTTAAAAGTTTCTATCATGTCCCCCCCTCTCCCTTCTTTCCTCAAGGGTATACATATTAAGCTCCTTTAGTCTCTAGTCTAGTCTTTAGTCTAGGAAGAACTGAGAGTATCAACTAAGACCAAGGACAATAAAAAACTATATTAATAATCAAAATATAGAATAAATAGGACCAATATATGATGGAAACAGGGTCATAACAGATGAACAATGACAGATGCATTTAATAAGCATTTTTTCAGCATTCTGCAGGCAAAATATACAAATATAAGCCTATCATTCAAAACAGAATAAGAGCAAGCAGAAATTAACTGAATTTGAAGAAACTAATACTATAAATAGAGTAAAAAAACTAAAAGTGGACGGGTCACAGGAACCAGATGGGGTGCATCCCCGGGTAACACAGAAACATAGACTTTGACGGCAGATAAGGACCATGAGGCCCACCCAGTCTGCCCATTTCCCTACCTACTGGATAAGCTGCAGATTCTAGTTAACCAACAGCCTACTTCCTGCAACCCCCCACTACAATTGCCTTGTGTCTGTCCCATGCATGTTTGAATTCCCCCACTGTTTTAGCCCCAACAACCTCCCCAGGAAGGCAGTTCCACACATCCACCACTCTCTCCGTGAAAAAAGATTTCCTCACATTACCCCTGAGCCATCCCCCCTCTATCTTTAAATTGTGTCCCCTTGTTCTTACACATCTCTTTTTCTGAAAGATGCTACCCTCCTGGACTTTGTTGATTCCCTTGAGGTACTTGAACGTTTCTATCATGTCCTCCCTGTCCCTCCTTTCATCAAGGATATACATATTAAGCTCTCTCAGTCTCTCTTCATATGATTTCTGATGCAGACCCTGCACCATTTTAGTTGCCCTCCTCTGGACTGCTTCCATCCTGTCTATGTCCTTGCATAGATGAGGTCTCCAAACTGCACTGTACTCCAGATGGGGTCTCACCAACTGTCTGTAAAGAGGATAACCACTTCTCTTTTCTACTTGTGATGCCCTTCCTATGCATCCCAGTATCCCCTGGCTCTCCTTACTGACTTCTCACATTGTTTACCCACCTTTAGATCATCTGATATGACTAACCCCAAGTCCCGTTCCATTTTTGTTGTTGTCAGTACCTCCCCTGTTATTGTGTACTCTTCTCCTGTGTTTTTGTATCCCAGGTGCATTACTTTGCACTTCTTTGCATTGAATTTAAGTTGCCATATGTCTGACCATTCCTCCAACCTTGCCAAGTCCCTTCTCATCCTTTCTACCCCCTTTGTGATTCAGCTCTGTTACAGATCTTTGTATCATCTGCAAAGAGGCATACCTTTCCCTCCAGACCCTCTGCAATGTCACCTATAAAGATGTTGAAGAGGACTGGACCCAGTACTGAGCCCTGAGGTACTCCACTAGTGCCCCCCCCCCCTTCTTCGGAATGTGTTCCACTCACTATTACCTTCTGTGTCCTGTTGTGCAGCCAGTTTGCAACCCAGGCTACCCAGGTCTTGATAAGAGTTGGCTGAGGAGCTGGCTGGCACACTGACAGTGCTGTTTAGAGAATCACTGCAAGAGGGAGTGATCCCAAGGGACTGGAACACAGCAAACATGATTCAAATATTCAAGAAGGGAGCGAGGACTGACTATCATAATTGCTGGTCCATTAGCCTAACATGTATATTTAAGCAAAGTTATGGAAGAGTATATAAAAGAGTACGTAGGCAAACATATGCAGGTCAATGGCTATAGGGATGTTTCACAACACAGATTTACACCTCGAACGTCATGCTAGACGAATCTTATCCAGTTCTTTGAACAGGTTAGCAGAGCACTAGAGGTAGGATTGCCGATGGATGTGATATACCTGTATCTGGATTTTTCCAAAGCGTTCGATTTGGCACCTCACATGGAACTTATTAAAAGGATGAACGAATTAAAGGTGGAGACAACTGTAATCAGGTGGATAACATCATGACTAACAGAGAATAATGGATAGGCAAATGTGTATTATGGATTTCTTTTGCACACCCAAGGTGTGTGATGACCCTTAAACCTCAAAAGCGAAGCTTGAAAAGTTTATGTAGTCATCACACACACCGAGGGTGTGCAAAAAAATCCATAAATATAAACTTGCCTATGCTTTATTTTTTATAATTGCTGGTGCCTGGATTTCTTTTAAGTTTTAGTTGCCTGCACTTTCCTGCTGGCTGTAGCGTGACCGAGTGGTGTTTGATGTTGTAAGCAATAATGTTCGAATTTTTCAGAAACAGCACTGTTTAGTATAAAAAATATGTTGGGTTTCTTTTCCTACCTCAGTTTTCTTAGCTGGCAGACAAAGACGCCGTTGAGTGTAGAGCGAGGAGAGCGAGTGACTCAGCGGCTTCAGAAGACTCCACGCAAGCATTATCAAGTGTTGCTATAGCTATGCTCACCAACTGTTGCTTTGAAGTCGCCGAGTCACTCGCTCTCCTCACTCTACACTGGGTGGCTTCTCTGTAAGCAAACTAAGAAAACGAAGGTAGTAAAAAAAAAACCTAACATGTTTTTATACTAAACAGTGCCATTTCTGAAAAATTTTTAACAATATTGTTGACATCACCGAACACCGCTCAGTCACGCTACAGTTGGGGGAAAAATGAAAGTTGTTTGGAACGCCGTAATAACCTGATTTTGGGTTACTATGGCTTTTGGGAGCGTAATAACCCGAAATCCGGTTGTTACAGCATTTGAAGAGACCGGTAATCTGGTTGTTCAATCATGTCACCAGTAATTATAAATAGAAAACAATGCGTTTGTATTAGGAGTTATATGTTAGACTGCAGGGATGTAACCAGTGGGGTCCCCCAGGGCTCAGTATTGGGCTCTACCTTGTTCAACCTGTATGTGACAACACTTCAGACATCAAGGGAATCATGGATGACTAAGTTTGCTGATGACAACAAAAGTTGTGCTATTGTCAATTCTATGCAGGACAGCATAAATCTTCAGACTGACCTAGACAGCATAGACAAGTCGACAAAGAAAAATAAAATGAGTTTTAACATCAGAAAGTGCAGTGTCATGCATTTTGATAGAAACAACAAGCTAGTTAAATATGTGCCAAATGGCAAAGTACTGAAATGCATGGAAAGTAAAAAGATTTGGGTGTGTTTGTCACAAATGATTTATTTACTCAAGCAGCACAGTATTAAGGTCACAAGGAGAGCAAACAGAATGATAAATTGCATCTTGAGGAACATAAGAAGCAGGGATGTTCTGTGATGATGCCATTGTATGGATCTCTGGTGAGACCACTGGTCGAGTACTGTGCTCAGTTTTGGAGCCCATACAATAGACGGGATACAGGGCACTTGGAAAGGGTTCAAAAAAGAGCCATTAAAAGAACTACCAGGCTGAAAACATCTGACATATGAGGAAAGACTCTAGGAACTCTGACTATACACACTGGAATGTCACAGACTAAAGGGTGACCTCTGCCTTGTATATGCAGCATACAGAAATAGAGATATATGGGAATGTCTGGGTCTACAACAGAAGACCGCTACCAAAAACACCAGATCACACAGATATCAACTTAAGGAAGAACATTATAGGACAAATAAGAGAGGGTCTTGGATAAACCAAAGGGTGGTGGCTCCTTGGAATGGGCTACTGGAAGAGATAATAGAAAGTGATACAATAACTTGCAAGAGGAAACTAGATACACATCTAGGTAGATACCCTATCCATTGAAAAATGTCAAGTCCTCTTGGTAAAAGCTATAGACTTGTGACCCAATCTATGAAGACTGGGAGGAGACAGACGTCGGACCATCCTCCTGACTGCATTATGGGCATCCATCACAAACAGGATAGCAGCTGCAGTAAGCACAAAATGAGATTTAATTCAAAATGTATTTTTTTATTGCAAACAAATATACTAGAGTGCTGGAAACAGACTGTAAAGTGGTTCTTTAATGTTATTTTGTGTCTGCATGTTGGTGTGTCCCTCATTATGATGGTCACCGTCCCTCACCGAGTGTCCATGTCCCTCATTTCAGTGCCTAAAGGTTGAGAGGTATAGTGAGGGGAGGTTTGTGGCAGTTGACTCAGACTTTCAGTTTTTGGTAAAGGGGACATGGCTGGAGAGGCTGAGATGGGTGGGGGTTTTGGCAGGTACCTTATTCTGGCAAAGGAGGCATGGGTGGGGTGGGTGGTTAGGCACCGAGATGGGTGGGAGGAGAGTTTTGGCAAAGGGGACAAAGGTAGGGAGGGTATGGTACTGAGATATGTGTGTGGGGGGTACTGAAACAGATGAAAGAAAGAGAGCTGATTTTAATAAACAATTTTATTTAGGTTATATATACACACACGTAAGCATTTTTAATTTTGCTAATCAAATTGAGGCAAGCGCTATTCATTTTCACAACTGATTAGTACTTCCACATGCAAAACTGCTACTCAATTTTCCGAGCTTATTTGAAACTCTGATATACTGTAATAGCTCGGAAGATTTTTTTTAATGGTTACAAATAATGTTCTTACCCTTTTTTGATGTATTAAAAAAAAGGGAGGAACCTGTGTTTAATAGCAGTGACTTGCAGATTAAATAGTAGACAGTATACTCACACCAAGCAAACCAGAAGAGACTGTTTTCAAGATGAGCAGTGTTTAGGATTATTAAAACTGATAAAGGGAGAGAGAACAAATAACCACATTGTTTGGAAATAGAAGCTAAACCATTGTCAGATTAGACTGCCTGTAACAGAGAAAAAATGGGTTGCTGTCTCTCATTCTAAAGTTTCTGCCATACAGATACAGCACTGTCTGTTGGGGGCTACATTAATCCTGTTTGTATCCACAAAGGCAAAACACACAAGTAAGTTATGTCTGCCTTCTGCCCATAATCTGAAGAAGAGACTATCCACCTTGATTACTGTGAAGTTCTATTGAATCAGGCTTTGCACAACTAAAATGCTCTAAGGGAAGCAGAGAGGATGTTTAATGTACCTTAAAAGCATTATAGCAACACAAGGGGCCGATTACTTATAGAAACAAACAGAAGTTACACAATGAGAAAAAGACTTGAGTCCAATCGTGTCTACACTGTAAACGTCCAAGGCTGAAAAAATGGAGGCAAAACAACAATAATAACCATCTGCAAGCCGTCCCCATACTCCCAGAAAAGATATACTTTAGATTGTGGAACAAGGCAATTTCTTGATTCATTTGGAACGGAACCCCCCCCCCCGAATTCGGTTCTCTACATTACAACTCCTGGGCCACAAAGGAGGCCACCATAAGTATATGGATAGCGCCCTCACAAACCCCCTATTGGAAGAAAATCGAATTCACTTTGAATCTTTGAATGACTTACATAACTATGATCCATATCTACTTGGTAATCTACCAGCATGTTTACCAGTAACAAGATTTTATAAATATAAGGCAATAGTACTAACACAGTGGCTACAGATTATTTAAAAATATCTCACTCCAGCACACTGTTTCCTTCTAAGAGCCCTGGCACACGTTATAAGACTACCGCCCGAACCAATTAGACTGGGCCCTGAAGCTATGGGCCAAATTGAGTCTCTGCTTCTTCTTCCAACTAACGGATACACATGGGGCACTCCCTTTCTCTACAACACAAACTTCCACCTGCGGAATATGGATCATTTCAGGTATCTCCAAGTATGAGCATATATAGGGGAACAATCATCTGCAGCACGCACTATGCCAGCAAACTCACCCCTGCTCTTACAACTTATAACCTCATACTTACAAGGAAACTCCCCAGATCACTTGATTGGATGTGCCTACAAGGCAATCCAGGAGGTGGCGGCGGAGTCCACCATGTCAATTTTGACGAGGCGGAACACTGAACTAGATATGGTGCACACAATAGAAGAGCAGGACAAATTCACCTTTAAGGCATATCGGCTAACCTCTTTAACGTATTGGAGAGAGTTCTCCTGGAAATGCCTAGTCTTTGTACCTACTGTCTTATGTAACTGACGTGGAACCTTTTAACGAGTAACTGTTCACAGGTGTCATCCAAGATCTCAACAAATAAAGTAAATATATAAATAAAGATTCTTCAGAACTCTGGATGTAGTAGCTATATACACAGATGAGGAAAAGCTGAATGCTGGAGGGGATGTGGACAAAGTAAGGCAGATACAACACATATATTCTGGGCATGTCCTAAAATACTGCAGTATTACCAAATGGTCATACAAGAACTAGAGGCCATTGCAGATTGTAAGGATGTAATTACCCCCCTCACTGGTACTAATGGCAATCCCCTACTAATGGTAATCCCCCCAGATGGAAGGGAGTTGAACACTGCCACATTACGCTTACTTCTCATATCAATACTGGCGGCAAAAAAGGCTATAACGTGGCTCCAGCACATGGCAAAAATACCAATCAAGGAGATGCGGAGGTCTACTGCGGTGGAGATATAGGGAAAGGAATGGCTAACATACACCTATATGGATAAACTTCCCCTATTCAAGATGTTCTAGAGAAAATGGGGTGCTATACCAGTTAGAAAATTACGCTGACTTTGTACCCTAGGGGGAAACATCTTCCACTCATCTAGACAGACACACCTACCTTCCTCTTCTACCTTGCTCTTTCTGTTGTTCACTATGTTTTCAAGTTAAAATGTATATGTTGTGTCTGGTATAAAGGTAAAGGGGACAGCCACAGACAGTTATAAGCGTAGAGTAAATAAGGTGTGTTAAATAAAATACTGTGGCCCTCCCCAGATTTCAGTCTAATCTTTCGAACATAAAATATACCAAAGAAATGATGGAAAAAAAACAATAAATGTATTAGCAAATTGATGTTAACCTCTTAAACAAGCATGTAAACTGTATTGAATACTGTTCTTTTATCTGTTTGTTAAATGGAAAAAATACAATAAAAATTATAATTAAAAAAATAATAAAGAAAATGTTACTAGTTTTAATTTTATTTTTTCCGATAGAATTAATTTGCAGTCACATGCTTCCAGAATCTAGACACCAGAGGACCCATCACCTGAACCGTTCAGCAGATAGACGTAAATGGCGCCACGTGCAACTCCTCCACACTAGGCTCCCTCCAACTGCCAATTCTTTTTTTTCCACTTTTTTAATTTACTTTTAAAACATAAAACATTTACAAAGAAGTTCATGACCACGAAAGCCACAATCTAAGGTATTAAGTAATGTTATAGAAGGATACTGGATTCATGATCAGTTGTAGCACATGGTGGAGTTTCCGGAAAGATGAAATATAGCATCTCATACAAGAAAAAAATACTTACCACAGTAATGTTTCTTCCAGGGGATCCCTCAGTATGCCTAATTAATGTAGTCAGCCGTCTGTGTTGAACTGCCCCAGAGAGACTGAAACGTATGTAAATGATGGAATGCATCACTGACTTGTGCAGCAGTTCAAACTGCTGCTCCTAGGTGCTGCTGCATTCTAAACTGCTCAGATTCACTACAGACCCTAACGGTGTGAAGACCCCCTAACTATGCTATCCTAATAAAAAAAATTCTCTCCATGGGATAGATTAAAATACTAGTTTTTAGCAAAAAAGAGAACATAACAGACTGGTTTGCAATATTAAAGTTTAACAAATATAACAGGAAAAGAAGAAATTACTTACCACAGTAATCTTGTTTTTTCCAAGTGATACTTAGGTATTCAGAACTTTTGCAGTGTCCCTTTAAGACTGAACTACCCGGAAAAAATTTGGAATGCTATGCAAATGATGGAATCTTTGCGTCTGCTATTTTCAAATGCTGCCTTGAACTAACTGCCTTGGTTCTAAACCACTCAGATTTCCAAGAAGCCTGGAAAGAGAGGCCTCAAAAAAATAAACATTTATATATAAAAACATTGGTAATTTGAAATTTAATAATAATAGAATAACACACAAATACCCCCAAGAAGGGGACCCACCCCCCAAACTGGAGGTCATAAAAAGTAACAACACCCCTGAATGTGAAAAACAACAAAATGAACCCAAAACACAAACAACAGTGCCCGATTGTGGCACCTATACAGTGTTACAAAAAACATTCCCAGGAATGCAGAGGCTACTGGTTCTTGAAGAGCAGGCAGGGTGGAAAGTTCTGAATGCTTGAGTATCACTGAGAAAAAAAACAAGATTACTATGGTATTTTTTTCTTCTAACCCTAGTAATACTCAGGTATTCATAACTTCTGCAGACCAAGAAGCAGTACCTTTGGAGGTGGGCACAGAACCTACTTTGGAAACAGACTCTGCAGGACTGCTGTGCTAAACCTGGCATCGCTCCTGGACAGGATATCCAATCTGTAATGCTTTGTAAAGGTGTGTACTGTTTTCTAGGTAGCTGCTTTACAAATGTCCACTAACGAGACATCTCTGGCAGCTGCTATGGTAGCAGTTGTGCTCCTTGTGGAATGGGCCCTCAATCCTGTTCGGGGTTCCCTTCCCACTTCAGAATAACAAAACTAGATACACTGTACTATCCAGCGAGAAACTGATCTTTTAGATGCTGGGTTACCTTCCTTTCCAAAACTTTCCTTTTTGCCTTAGCATTTGTTGGTACATAATGAGTAAGTGTACTGTATGGTTGTTTGATTTATTGTTTGAAATTTGATTTTACTTCTTTTATTGTAAAAGCGCCCTGAGCTTGGGAAGGGCGCTTAATATAAATAAAATTTTAATTACTTTACTTACTTACCCTTTCCCACATCCCCATAAGTCAAGAACAGCTGTTTTCTGTCCTGCCTATGGACCTCAGTGGCTGTCATGTAGTAACTAAGAGCTCTCTTAACATTCAGACTGTGGGGTCTCCTTTCACCAGAAGTAGAGTGCTCAGTGAAAAAGACAGGTAGGGTAATGGTTTGGTTCAAGTGGAAATCAGAAACCACTTCAGGGAGAAATTTCCTGTTTGTTCTCAGGATCACTTTGTCCTTGTGGAAGGAAATATAGTCCTGGTCTACGCAAAGAGCCTGGAGCTCGCTGATTCTTCTAGCAGAAGTCATTGCCACTAGGAAAACTGTTTTCTATGCGACATATTTTAGATGAGCTGAAGACATGTGCTCAAAAGGAGCCCCCATGAGCTTGGCTATACATACACTGAGGTTCCATGCTGGCACTGGCTCCCTGTGAGGGGGGGTGCAAATGGGAAAGACCCTTAAAGAACCACTTAAAGACAGGGTCTGAGGCAAGAGAAATCCTTTGCCTGGCTGAAATGTAAGCAGATGCTGCAGCCAAATGTACCTTCAGGCAGGGCTCCAGATAAGGGGGAGTACCGACCTGTTTTGCTCACCTCATTTTAAGAAATACTCTTCAGAAAATCTTTTTCATGAGTACCAGTACTCACCCAACACAAGAACAGTGTTTCATAACATAACTAGTGATTTTTTTTTCACAGATTTACAGCACTAGTATTGTATCCCAATTTTATTTTTCTCACTGTATTTTAAAACGGGTGCGTAAATTACTCCTACCTGCCAACATTATCTGGCGCTACTGGCACTTGATTAAGTCTCATATTGAAAATACTGCATTGTTTTTAAAAATATACTCCTCACTCCACTCTGTTCAGACATTTGTACACATCTGAATTTGGTTTTACTCACCTCACTTTCAAAATGAGTACAGTACTCATCCCAAAAAATCTTATCTGGGAGCCCTGCCATCAGGGTCCTGGGATGAAGGCCCAAAGAATACAAGTACGTAAGATAATCCAGCATGGCTAGTACCCCAGCATGTGTTGGCACAATAATCTGGGTGGAACACCAGATAGAAGACCTTTTCCATTTTGCAGCATAGGTTTTCTTAGTGGAGGGCTTCCTGTAACCCCATAAAATATCCAGGACACCTTCAGAAAGGTTTAGGCCTGCATATTTTAGGTCCTAAAGAGCCAGGCCTTGAGCCTGATGGATCTGAGGTTCAGGTACAAGAGCCTCCCCTGACTGGAGGCTAACAGGTTGTGCCTCCTGGGAAGGTGGATTGGTTCAGCCACAGACATAGAAAGCAGTAGAGAGTACCATGGCTGCCTGGACCACATGGAAGGCTGGGAAGGAAGTTAGTAGGCACAGGGGCAGGTGCAATGCTGGTGAGATGGGTAGGAAACTGGCTGCAGGGAAGGCAACAGAGGGTGGTGGTGGGTTGGGAGCTCTCTCTCACCAGGGCAGTGACGAGCGGTGTCCCACAGGGCTCGTGTTGGGACCAGTGTTGTTTGGGATATTCATTGCAGACATATCATGGGACATCAAGAGCAAGATCAGTCTGTTTGCTGATGATACCAAGGTTGGCGAGTGGTGGATGACCTAGGGGATGGCAGGGGTTGCAGGATGATCTGGCAAGCTTGAAACCTGGTCAGACACCTGGCAACTGGGCTTTAATGCCAAAAGTGCAAGGTGATGCATTTTGGGATGAAGAACCCAAGGAGGACTTACCAGCTGGGGGTGCAGCTAGCCCAGACAGAGGAGAGAGGATCTGGGTGTGCTCATCACAGGGTCAATGAACAACTCGGCACAGTGTGGGAAGGCAGCTGCAAAGGCCAACAAAATGTTGGGTTGTATTGCAAGGGTATATCCTCGAGGAGGGAGGAGGTGATTCTGCACTGTATAGGTCATTGGTTAGACCACACCTGAGTACTGCGTGCAGTTCTGGCGTCCGTATCTGAAGAGGGACATTAAGTTACTGGAGGAGTGCAGGCGCAGGGCGACAAAGATGATCAAGGGGTCTGGGGACTTATTATATGAGAGGAGGTTGAAGGAGTTGGAACATGTACTCACTGGAGGAGAGGAGAGACAGGGGGACATGATTGAAACACTTAAATACATGAAAGGAATAAACAAGACAGGTACAGAGGGGCTGTTCAAAGTAAGGAGGGAGGGGCCACCAGGGGCCATGATATGAGACTGGGGCGAGGAAGGTTCAGGAGGGAGATGAGGAGACACTTTTTTACAGAGAGGGTGGTGGCTGGGTGGAATGCGTTACCTGCAGAAGTGGTATGCAGTAGAACAGTGGACTGCTTCAAATGAGGATGGGACAGGACAAGGGGGAAGGTTAATGAAGGGGAAGGGTGGAAGGGAGGGGCAGCTGCAGAATAAGGGGTGCTAGCTGCACATTCGAGCAGACTTGATAGACCTCTAGGCCTTTATCTGCTGGCAAATTTCGTATGTTCGTAATCTGGAGCTATCAAGATCATGGATGCTGACTGGGACCTGAGCTTGAGCAAAACCCTGTACACCAAGGGGAAGGGGGGGAAAGCATACAGATGTTTCCCTGACCAACCCAGAATTAGAGCATCCAGGTGGACTGTTCCCTGCTCTGGTGGTCTGCAACAATATTTTGGCAGGTGGTAGTTCTGGTGGGATGCGAACAAGTCTATCTCTGGAGTGCCCCACTTTCTGAAAATCACTTCCAACACTTGCCTGCTCAGAGTCCATTCGTGATGGGCTTGGTTGATCTGACTCGAGGTGTTTGCCAAGGTATTGTCCTTGCCAGGCAGATGAATGGCCTGTAAGGAAATTCCCAAGGAGTATGCCAGACTCCATATTTTCATGGCTTCTATGCAGAGAGGGTTTGACCTTGTCCCTCCCTGCTTGATTATGCAGTACATAGTGGTGGTATTGTCTGTTCTGATCTGTACCACCTTTCCTTGTAGCAGTGGCATGACAGCATTTAGTGCCAACAATACTGCTCTGAGCTCCAGCAGGTTTATGTGCAGGAGTGACTCTGCACTTGAGCATGTGCCTTGGGTGGTGTGATCTCCCAGGTGGGCACCCCACCCCAAAAGTGATGAATCCGTTGTGAGAATTACTGATGGGTGCTCTTGTTGAAAATAAACCCCTTTTCTCAGCTTGGTTTCCTCTTTCCACCATTTGAGAGCCTGTAACAGGGCTGCTGTTACTGGAATCAATTTTGAAAGATGGTCTCTTCTCTGGCACCAGTGAGCCCTGAGGTGAAACTGGATTTCCCTCATTTGGAATCTGGATCCCAGCACTGTGCCAGTGGCAGCTGCCATGTGACCCAACAGCTGAAGGAACTGTCTTGCAGTTTTTGGTTTGTTCAGGACAAATGAACCTGCTATCTCTTGGATGCTCCTTACCCTGTCCAGAGGCAAGTATGCCCTGCAAGGTATTTAACTCTGCTCCTAATAACTGCAATATCCGAGCAGGCTGTAGGGCTGACTTTTTTAGATTTATCAGGAATCCTAGAGACTAAAAGAGCTCTTGGGTGAGTTGCAGCTGCTCCCTGACGTGCTGGGGTGATTTTCCTACCACCAGCCAGATGTCTAGGTATGGGAAGACTGTGACACCCTGCTTTCGAAGTTGTGCCACTACCACTGTCAGACACTTTGTGAACACCCTTGGTGCTGAAATGAGACCGAATGGCAGAGCTGAGAACTGATAGTGACCTGAAGGGAGTCTGAACCGGAGGTATTTTCTGTGAGACTCCCTTATGGGGATGTGGATACAGGCATCTTTTAGGTTCAATGAAGCCAACCAGTCTCCTTTTTGGAGGGTTGGCAGGATCAGTGCCAAAGTTACCACTTTGGACTTTGGTTTTGTTAGGTATCTGTTTAAGACCCTAAGGTCTAAGATGGGCTGCTACTCCCCATTTTAATTTGTGGCAAAAAAGTATCTTGAATAAAATCCCTTTCCCTTTAAGTAGGTTGGTACTGGTTCCACTGCTTGAGACAGAAGCAGTTTTCAAACCTCTGTTTCCAGGAGTTTTCTCTCTACATTTGAGGATGGCTTGAAAACTCGGGTTCTTAAAGGTGGGAGGGATTTGAAAGTTAGAGACAATCCCTGGCTCACTACTTCCAGGACCCACTTGTCTGTGATGATGTTTTTCCAAGTATGAAAAAAGTGAGCCAGTCTGCCTCCTAAGGGAAATAGGGAGGCGGCCTGTACAGACACATCAGGGTGCCTGCTTTGCTTGAGGCTGAGCTTCGGATTGGGAACCACATCTGGAACCCCTTCTACCCCTGCCTCTGATGCATCCCTGCTGTGAATACTGCTGGTACTGAGGCGTAGCCATGGCCTGGAAAAAGGGCTTGCTTTGAAAGGATCTGCCCCTGCCTCCCCTTCCATAGGGTCTGGTGGATGGGGAAGCTTTGTCTTTTGCAGAATTGCTTCTGTAGGTGGCCTTGTATTCACCCACCTTTTTCATATAAGCCTCTGTCTTTTTCCCAAAGAGGGAATTTTCCTCCAGTGGGAAATCCAATGCCTTGGTTTGTGTATCCTGTGTAAGATTTGTGGATCTTAGCCAAGCAAACCTTCTCTGAGCCACAGTGTTTGCCATCCACTGGCAGCTGTGTCATTCGAGTCAGCAGCCATTTGAAATTGATATTTGGCTGCTTCCAAACCAAATCTAGCCGTTTCAGCTAAGTCAGCTGAAAGAAGAGACTGTGCCTTGTCTGACATAGCTAGGACCGACTGCCAAAGAGATTTCAGGTATTGTGCAGCATAGGCCTGGAAGTTTGCCTGCCTGATAGCCAAGGAGGCCATAAGGTAACACTTCTTGGCCATGCTATCAAATTTTCCTAACGTCTTTGTCTGGGGGGGTGGGAAGGCTAGTGGAACCCTTGCCTTGTCACAGGCTGCCACTTACACCACCTCTTGGTGGGCAGGGTGAGAGAACAAACATTCAGCACCCTGCCTTTCTAACAGATACTTTTTATCCAACCTCTTATCCAGAGGTGGAGCAGTATTAAGTGTTCGCAAAATCCTTAAGGCATCCTTCTTAAAGAACATGTTTACAAGAAGAAGAAGCTTTTTAGTGGGTGTCAGCCCCATCATTTCCATATATTCAACTACTACTTCATCCTCAATCACCTCACTTGTGGGGATGTCTAATGCATCCACCATCCTTCTTACAAAAGTAAAGTGTGAGGAAAAATCCTCTGATGCCCTAGGAGGATAACCAAAATCTTGTTCAGGGGAAACCTTCAGTTTAATGGGGTACCCATCATCCTCCACATCAATATCAACATACTCTTCTTGTTCATAAAGGGAAGATTGAGAAGAAGAGCCATTCTGTTTGGCAGGAGTCTGTCACAAAGGAGCAGTCAGCCCCTGTAAAGCCTAAATAACTCGAAAGGCCTGTGCAATCTCATCAGCAGTTGGCAATTTTATTGCAGGCACAGAAATCCCCAAATGCTGCTCAGCTGGGGGCTCTGTGTGCTTTGTTTTCTTGGATTTTTTTTAGAGGGATTCAGAGAATCAGCCGGTTCAGTAAGCCTCTTTGAAACTGCTTGTGTACCCGTCTCAGGGGTGGCAGTTACAGCTGTTGTTATTAAAGTGGTTTCACCCACAGAAACAGAGGGTGTCAGCTGGTCAGAGCTCGAGGGACCCTTAGGAAGAGAGAGTTTTTTCTTGAGCCTTTCTCCACAGTTTTTTCAGGAAAAGTTTTACAAATATCACAGCCTGTTTTTAAATGTTCAAAACCCAAGCAGACAACACATAAATTATGCTCGTCTGCCTTGGCAAAAATCTCACCACAATCGGTACAAGATTTGAAACCAGGTTCACTGGTTCTTCTTTTAGGTTTTTCAGACATTCTGTGAGTAAAAATTGCCCAAAACAAGTAACTGCTAAATAAGAAAGATTTTAAAAACTTATTTAGCACTTGCGGTCGGTTCCTGCACCGATGAGAAACCGATCGGAACCAGGAACCAAACCGAAAAATGAACCGGAGCTAGCGCTTCAAAAACCCAGATTAGCAGTTCACAAATTAAATATTTTAAAACAAAGTTAAGTTAAACTAACAGAGTTCCTTAGTCAGGGAACTCCAATAAACACAAAATAAACCCTAGTTCCCCACTGGTTATACTGTACCAGGAGAAACCAAGAAATATGTTATTTAAATACCAAAACAACGGTTTAGCTAATACTAACAACTAGCAAAAGGCAGCAAATGAAAAGGAGAAAAAATACTTATGTATTTTCATAAGTTTCATCGCGTCAGGACAGGTAGATGAGGAGAGGATCTCCAAGCTTTTGGTCTTGACAGGCGGAGAGTGAAATCTGAGAAGTTCAAAACCAAGGCAGCATTTGAAAATAGCACGCACAAAGATTCCATCATTTGCACAGCATTCCAAATTCTCTCTGGTCAGTTCAGTATTAAAGGGACACTGCAGAAGTTATGAATACCTGAGTATTACTGGGGTTAGAAGTGACCAGTAGGGATGCAGAAACCCACCTCTGGTTCTATAAGGGGAGGCATGATGGGAGGTTTAAGCATACTGAGGGATTCCATGGAAGAAACAACATTACTATGGTAAGTAATTTTATTTTTTTTTTCAAACCACAGGAATCCCTCAGTATGCTTAACTAATACAGACTACCAAGCAGCACCTTGGGAGGTTGGGTACAAAACCTACTTAGGGAAAAGGTCCCTGCAGGACTGCAGTGCCAAACCTGGCATCACTTCTGGATGCATGTCCAAGCAGTAGTGCTTTGTGAAAGTATGTACATGTCTTGCTTCAAGAGGGTTCCTGCAGTAGGTCTTCACATATAGGACTGGGCCCCATGGAGTTAGGACCGCATGGCAAACTTCTAGCCAGCAATACATTGCGGGGGACCACCCCCGGCGTCATATGATGGGACATAGTCATGACAGTATTTAGGGGCGGTCCCCACGCCCGCCTCCAGTTCTTTCCCACCATCAACCTGCATTCGTCGGACCTCGCGGTGAACTCAGCTCAGTTAATCGCTATTTTCTATAAGCATTTCCTAACCTTTTTTCTGTATTTCTCGTGTAATTTTATTGCATGTCTTCATGCAAAATTAAGAAGTGCTCATAATGCAGCACTCAGATCCCAATGGGTATGATCACTCCCGCTGCGTCCTCTGCCTGAGCCCAAAACACCGGGTGGCAGACTGTGAAACGTGCCAGTCCTTTAACCAGGCCACAAGCGTCTGGCGCCAGAAAGCCCATCTCCTAAAACAACGCCTTGCATCGATGGAAAAGGAGCTTCAGGAGCTGTGGGAATGTTCCTCTTCACTCACTGAGCGCAAGAAAAAGAAGGAGAAGCGCCGGGAACGGTCTACCTCTAGGCAGTGTCGCCAGACAGCCAACGCCACTTCAGGTGGGGCCTTCACCTCGGTGAGTACTCCTCCTCCTAGGTCTCCGTCCACCCCAGCGGATTGGTTGCATCCCGCCTCTGTCAGTGGGCAGCAAGGGTGTTCCTTTCAGGAGGATTTGTTTTCGGGGCTTGTAGACAGCTCAGTTGAAGCTCTCCCATCGGACCCTACTACTGTTTCTGACGTCGTGCAGAGACAGCTTCTAGGCTCCCCGGTGTCCCGCGAGAGTTCTCCCTTCCGGGCATCACCAACTCAGCCTAATCTCTTATTTTCTCCAGACCTCCTGGACTCGAGTTCTGCTGTCCAGGAGACCTCTCCTGCGTCGGACCTTCCCGAGATTTCCACTTCCCCAGTGGACCTGTCGATGGGTGTTCAATTCCCTTAACCCCTCGCCTTTCTCGGACCAGACGTCGGGTCCCATACAACTCCTGATGCCGGAGCACCCTTCCGGCCCTTCAGGGGTCAGACCTGAAATTACATTCCAGCCGACGGACCCCCATACTCCCAGTGGTCCCTCGGCCCCGCCACCATCTGGACCCACTGGCAACTACCCTGGCTACCCGCTGCCACAGTTCCCATTTTACCCGACACCTGGAGGGCCATCACCAGGTTACTCATCGCAGGTGCTGACACCAGAGTATCCAACGCCGTGCCATGTGTACCAGGGATATCATCAGCCTTATCCCTACTGGTACCAGACTCCTGGCTACCCCCCCATACTCTTCCACGGGGTACCCAGGCTACCAGCCTCCACCACCTTCTCCCCAGCCGGAACCACATGGCACAATCTCGGCCTGGTGGAAAGATGTCAAGTCACAGCTCCTGCAGGAGCTGGGACAACACCATCTGGTTGTGGCCACCACCCCAACCCATAGGGCAGTTACTAGAAGTCCATCCCCAGTTGACCACTGGTTGTCAGACAGGGACTTGGGCAGGCGGCCTACGGGGCTTTTTTCTGGAGCCAAGGTCATGGAGACGGTACCTGAAGTGACTTCTTTACCCAACAGACCAGAGTCTCCTGACTCCGACTCTGCCGGTCATTCGGAGCATCATTCCCCTATAGAACCTCAACCTAAGGAGTCCCCTAAGTCTCTGCCGGAGGACCCATCCTTTGCGGAACTCCTCAGATCCATCCAGCAGGCCTGTGGCTGGGCATCTCATGAGATGGACCCAAAAAGGAAGAGGCTCACAAAGCATACAGACCTCACTAATGCGGACCCCCTCCCCATTCTACCATGGACAGGGCCACATCAGGACTTAAGATCCACAATATGGCAACAGCCATCATCCATACCTGCAGTATCAAAAAAGGCCGACAGGACTTATCACCCCCCGGAAGGGGCATGCCACCTAACAAGTCAACCTAAGGCCGACTCCATTGTTATTACTGCCGCCCATGATAGGTCGGCTCAACCGAAGCATCTGAGCACCCCGGACAAAGAGTCCAAACAGATGGGCCAATATGCTGCAAGGTATCGCCTCCTCCACCGCATTATTCGATCTCTGAATTACATTGCCCACATGGTGTCCTTCAGAAGACGGCTTTATCTGACTTGGAGAAGGAACTCCAAGCTATTCCAGATGAGGATCTCAGAAATAAGCTTTTGGAAAAGGTAAGACTAAACAAGACTTCCTGTCGCCATGCACTGCGTGCCACCTATGAGTCCATTGATTCCGTGGCCCAATGCATGGCTTTGGACATTTGCTTGAGAAGTCTGGCTTGGCTCCGGTTTGCGGGACTGGTGCAAGATGTCCAATCTATTCTTCTGGACGCCCTCTTCAGGGGTTCCGTTCTATTCGGTGGCGACGCAAACGACATAACAACAAAGCTACAGGACAGCGGCAGATCTCTCAGGGATGTCCGCTCAATGTATTGCTCTGGCCAAAATCCTAAGCAGCCTTTTCGTCGCCCCCAGAAAAGATGAAATAAGCAGAACCAGGGCAGATGCCAGGGCAAGCACCACACCACTGGTTCTGGTGCCCAGACTCCCCAGGCAAAAGCCCAAAAGGCCGCAGGAGGCAGTAAAGCGGCCCTCCCCGCCGCGTCCTGACTGGGGATCCCTCCACCTCCTCCCGTGCTTGCGGGAACCGGTAGGGGAAGGTTCACCTTCACCTAGAAGGATGAGGCGATAACCGCAGACGCTTGGGTACTCCAGCTCATTGCAAGAGGGCACTCAATCGAGTTCCTGGACAGACTCCCAGCCAATCCTCCGGGCAGGTCTCACTACCTGTCAGGCCATCACAGCCTCATTCCGCAGGAAATCCAGGCTCTATTGGAAAAATCAGCTAAAGTGGGTTCTTCTTGGGCAGATAGGAAGGGGATATTACTCCCACTTCTTCCTCGTGCCCAAAAAGACGGGAGATCTAAAGCCCATCCTGGACCTCAACATCTTTGTAGAATATAAGAGGTTCCGCATGCTAACTTTCTAGGGACTCTTACCCCTGCGCCAAAAGAACCAATGGCTGTGCTTGCTGGACATGCAGGACGCTTACCTGCACATACCTATCTTACAGGGCCACTGCCATTTCCTGAGATTCTCTTTTCAGAAGAACCACTATCAGTTCAAGGCCCTTCCTTTTGGCCTCTCTTCCACACCTCGGGTGTTCACCACGTGCTTGGCGGCGGCGGCAGCTGCGACCTTGCACCACAAGAGGATTTATGTGTTCCCTTACCTGGATGACTGGCTGTTGTCAGCTCAGTCCCAGGACAGTCTGATGGATTCTCTTTCCACCACCCTGGACCTCTTTTCCAGACTTGGCACCTCTGTGAATTATCCCAAGTCTCAACTCTCACCCTCTCAGCGCCTCCAATTCATTGGGGCGGTGCTGAATACGGTCCAGGGCAGGGCCTTTTTACCTTCGGACAGGGCAGAATCTGATGCAACAAGCTGCGTTTGTGTCCAGCTCCTGCTGGACCACAGCGCACTCCATCCTTCACCTACTGGGTTTCATGGTGGCTGCCATCCACGTAGTTCCATTGGTCAGACTGCATATGAGGGTGACCCAGTGGACACACAGGCTCCAATGGGACCAGTGTTCAGACGACATGGACCAGAGGGTCCCAGTCTCCGGCAGCATGAAGAGGGATCTCCTCTGGTGGCACAAACTATCGAACCTCTCAGTGGGGATAACCTTTCATCCCCCATCCCCTTCCCAGACCCTCACAATGGATGCCTCAGGTCAAGGTTGGGGAGCCCACCTTGGAGATCATCTGATGCAAGGGAGATGGTCTCCGCAAGAGGAGCACCTGCATATAAACATCCTGGAGATAACAGCTGTGCTCTATGCTCTCCAAGCATTTCAGTCCTTCTTATTACCGGGAACACTCCTAATCCAGACCAACAACACGGCCACGGTCTGGTACATCAACAAACAGGGAGGAACCCGATCATATCCCCTCTGCAGGGAGGCAATGAGGGTGTGGTACTAGGCAGTCCAGCATTGCCTGTCTCTGACAGCAGTCCATGTTCCAGGAGTTCATAACGTCCTGGCGGACAGTCTCAGCCACACTGTCGTGCAGGCTCATGAGTGGGAGCTAAAGCAGGATGTAGTGGAACATCTTTTTTAATCAGTGGGGACAGCCAGAGATGGACCTCTTCACCTCCCCATCCAGCGCAAAACTACCCAGCTTCTGCTCACTCCCAGGCATGGCATTTTTTGGCAAGACGTGCTGTCTCTATCTTGGACAGGGAGATTTCTGTACACATTCCCTCCCTATCCAATTTTTCAGAAGGTTCTGCTGAAGCTTCAAGCAGAGGGAGCTCGCATGATCCTTACAGCTCCTCTCTGGCCTTGGCAGATTTGGTTCCCTCTGCTGCAGCAGCTAGCATCGGAAACCCCGGTACCGCTTCCTCTCTCACATGACCTTCTGTCCCAAGAGCAGGGCAGCCTGGTGCATCCGAGCCTCAGGTCTCTCCACCTGCATGTATGGCACCTTTGGACATAGCAGTCTTAAGTTTCAGCGTCTCCTCTCGAGTCGCCCAAGTCCTAGTAGAGGCCAGGAAACCCTCCACCAGGTCTACGTATGCTATGAAGTGGAAGAGATTCTCTATCTGGGTCACGGCCAAGGGCCTGGACCCATTCTCTTGTTCAGCGCCCCAGCTCCTCGAGCACTTCTTGCACCCGTCTGATTCGGGCCTCAGTTACTCTTCTCTGAAAGTCCCTCTTTCTGCAGTTTCCGCCTACCACCTTCCCGTGGAGGGCAAAACCCTCACACAGTTGGAGGTCTCCAAAACTTTTCTTAAGGGGATTATTCACCTTAAACCTCCAGTCCATAATCCAGTTCCCACCTGGGACTTAAATTTTATTTTAGAGAGACTTACTTTGCCCCCTTCTGAGCCGGCAGCAAGTAGCGACATGTGCCATTTATTCTGGAAGGCACTCTTTCACCTCAGCTCAAAGGATTTCGCAGCTTCAGGTCCTCGTTTGCAAGGAGCCTTATTTGATTTTCCATAGAGACCAAGTGGCTCTGTGGACTAACCCTTTCTTTCTTCCAAAAGTAGTTTCGGAATTTACACTGAACCAAGATGTTCAACTGCCGGTTTATTATCCGGAGTATTCCAACAGGGGGAAATACCTTTTACATAAGTTAGACGTGCCTAGGATATTGAGATACTATATCTCAAGGACCAGGAGGTGCGTAAATCTGACCAGTTGTTTGTGGCTTTCGCACCCAGACGTAAGGGTACAGCCATTTCTAAACAGAGTTTGTCTAAATGTTTGGCTAATTGCATCTTGTACATTTACCAAAAGTATGAGAAGCCCCTTCGGGGAAGTGAAAGGCCACTTGACTGGTGGCATGGCTGCTTCAACGGCCTTCTTGCGGAATGTGTCTGCTTCAGACATTTGTGCTGTGGCCACTTGATCTTCAGTCCATACTTTCACCAAGCATTACAGTCTGGACATTGCCTCTAGGCACAGGGCTAGTTTCGGTCTTGCGGTCCTGCAAGGCCTTTTGCCATAGCTGCTTATTAGTTGGCAGATGTTTCCTCCTCCCAGATCTAAGTCTCTGACTTCTTTTTCTTGACTGCTTGGTATTCAGTCCTATATGTGAAGACCTACTGCAGGAACCCTCTCGAAGTAAGATATTACAGTTACGTAAGAACTTACCATAACAGTAGATCTTCGAGAGTGGTTCCTGTAGTAGGTCACATTTTCCCTCCCACCTTCCCCCAGCTCCGTTTTTTTCTCTCCTTTCCCAGGACTTTGTTTTTCAGTAGCTCTGGGCTCAAGGAGTCTGTCTCCCATTTTTCCCCTCTTCGGGGTCTTCCGGCAGGAGAACTGGAGGACGGGTGTGGGGACCACCCCTATAGTCTTTCATGCTGACATCCTGTCACTTAATGCGGGGGGAGGTCCCCCGCTATGTACTGCTGGCTAGAAGTTTGCAGTGCGGTCCTGACACCAGGGGGCACAGTCCTATATGTGAAGACCTACTGCAGGAACCTCTCTCGAAGATCTACTGTTACGGTAAGTTCTTACATAAATACAGGTTACTCACCTGTAACAGGAGTTCTAGGAATGGTATATGTTGTTCATCCACACTTATTGGCAGGTATCCTCGCCGCTTTAAATCTTGCCGGAAGGTCTTCAAGCTGGCTCCTCCCACCCAACCGGGTGGTAAAACTCTCGGCTCCGCCCCATGACGCCAGATCTGGCCCGCTGGAAGCTCAGGTTGTGCGTCGAAGCCGGGGAGGTCGGGTGGGTCATGTGGATGAACAACATATACCATTCCTAGAACTCCTGTTACAGGTGAGTAACCTGTATTTCTAGGGACATGGATATGTTGTTCATCCACACTTATTGGCAGACTCCTAGCAGTTCTCCGGGAGGAGGGAGGCAAGGCGCACACCCCCGATACTTACTTGGGAAATAAAGACTGGAGAACCGAGGCCCCAAAACCAGCATCCCGGCGTGACTCAAGGTCGATGTGGTAGTGGGTAATGAAGGTGTGTGCTGACTTCCAGGTAGCAGCCCTGCAGATTTCCTGGATAGGGACGTCCCTGGAAGCAGCCACCGATGCAGCAGTATGGCGGGTAGAATGACCTCTTATCCCTCTGAGAGGCTCCATGCCTGCTAACTTATAGCAGAGATCTATGCAGGAGGTGACCCACCTGCTTATCGTCCACTTGGCTGCAGGTCTGCCAGGTGCGGCTTCAGCGTAGGTGACAAACAGCTGGCGAACCTCTCTCCGAATTCCAGCCGTGCGCTCCTTATAGTAGGCGAGCACCCTTCTAGGGTCCAGAGTACGGAGCCTATATTCGGCCTCCGAGGTGTGATTGGGGTAGAACACCAGCAGAGTCAACACCTGGTTAAGGTGAAACTCTGAAACCACCTTCGGAAGGAATTTCGGGTGGGGGCGCAGGACAACTTTGTCCCTGTGGAAGACCAGGTAAGGAGACTCTATGGAAAGCGCCTGGAGCTCTCCCATCCTTCGGGCTGACATGATAGCCACCAAGAAGGCGGTCTTCCACGACAGGTGAGAGAGATCACACCTGTGCACTGGTTCGAATGGCTTGCCCATGAGCTTTGCCAGTACCAGCAGTAGATCCCACGGAGGTGGAGGTTCTCGCACCGGAGGGGAAATGTGATCAAGGCCTTTGAAAAAGCGCCAGATCACCTTTTCCTGCGTCACCGACTGCTTCCCGGCCCACGCCCGGTAAGCAGAGATGGCTGCCAGGTGCACCTTAAGGGTCGTCGACCTAAGCCCTTGCTGAGAAAGGGACCACAGGTAGTCCAATATGCTCGCCAAGGAACAAGAGGAAGGGTCCAGGCCCTTGCCCTGACACCAAATGGAAAATCTCTTCCATTTGAAGGCGTAGCATTTCCTGGTCGATTCCTTACGGGACGCCTCAACTACATTGAGGACCTCGTCGGAGAGACCCAAGGCCTGGAACTCTAGCCGCTCAGGAACCAGGCCGTCAGGTGCAGGGATTGAAGGTCCGGATGGAACACCTTCCCCTGATTGACTGAAAGCAGGTCCGGATGAGCTGAAAGCTGCCTCGGGAGCCTGGAGCTGAGGCTGAGGAGATCTGGGTACCAGCATTGGCGGGGCCAGTCTGGGGCTACCAGAATCACCTGCGCCTTGTCCCTCCTTGCCTTGAGAAGCACCTTGTGGATCAAGGGAAATGGGGGAAAGGCGTAGAAGAGGCCCGGGGTCCATGGCCTCGAGAAGGCATCCCCCTGCAGCGAGCCCTGCTGAGGGGGGCGGGCATGGAACAGCCTCAGCTTCGCGTTCTCCCTGGAGGCAAACAGGTCCACCTGAGGGGTGCCCCAATGGGAGAACAGATCTTGTACTACCTCCGGCAGGAGAGACCACTCGTGGGACACAGCCCCTATCCGGCTTAGGGCATCGGCCAGGGTGTTGGAGGCTCCTGCCACATGAATGGCTAGGAGATCCGCCTCCAGGCTGCGCACGAGTGACCAGATGCGGAGAGCTTCCTTGCATAGAAGCATGGAGCGCGTCCCGCCCTGGCGGTTTAGATAGTACATGGTCGTGGTATTGTCCGTCTGGACCCGAACCACTTGACCCCGAAGAAGCGGAGCGAAGGCGGTGAGAGCTAGGCGGACCGCCGGAGCTCCAGCAGGTTGATATGGCATCGGGACTCCGTGGGAACCAGAGGCCGTGGCGCTTGGTGTTCCCCTATATGGGCACCCCAACCCATCAGAGAGGCATCGGTCGATAGAGAGACCGTCAGCTTGGGGTGGACAAACGGGATGCCCTCCTGCAGGTGCGCTGGAACGATCTACCACTGGAGAGCGTTACACATCCCCTGGGTCACCGTCACTAGCTGGTCCAAAGGATCGCAGCGTTGAGACCACTGGCTGGCCAGGCCCCACTGAAGGGGGCGCATGTTCCAGCGAGCCCAACTGGTACAGGCCGCCATGAGACCCAGGAGGCGCAGGAAGTTCCGGGCAGGGAGCGACTGCCCAACCAGAAATGATCGGGCAAAGGAGGAAAGAACCTCGGCCCTGTCCGCCGGGAGCCGTGCTCTGGCTCGTAGAGAGTCGAGCTTTGCCCCGATGAATTGCATCACCTGCTTTGGCACGAGTTCCGACTTGGCCTCGTTGATGAGGAGGCAGACTTGAGAGCAAACCTGGAGGGCCAGATCCCTAGACCGCTCCACCTCCTGCTTGGAGGGGGCTGCTATCAGCCAATTGTCCAGGTAAGGGTACACCCGACCGGCGCCGGAGGAATGCTGTCACCACTGCCATGCATTTGGTGAAGACCCTGGGAGCTTGAGACAAGCCAAGGGCATGGCTCGAACTCAAAGGGATCCCTCCACTCGGCGAAGGACCCTCTGATGCAGCGGACGGATAGGGACGTGAAAAGCGGCGTCCTGGAGGTCCAGAGAGCAGAACCACACGCCGCGTCCCAAGGATGGTATTATCTGAGCCAGAGTAACCATCCTGAAGGTTCGAGACCTTAGGAACTTGATTAGGTCGTGTAGGTCGAGAATGGGGCGCCAGCCCCCCGTCCGTTTTGGGACCAGGAAGTACCTGGACACAAACCCCGGGTCTGAGGGAAGGTCCGCCACCTCCTGATCACCTCCTTCTGGAGGAGGAGGAGGCGATGTCGGCTCGGCGAGCCGACAGTGAGCTGCGGACATGAGGCCCCCGAGGTGTGACGCTCTGAAGGCGCGGGCCTGCTCGAACTCCGAGGCAGGCCTTTTCCCCACCTCAATACCCACCTGTCCGTGGTAATAGCGGACCAGGCCGGAAGAGTGACCGTCCCCAGGGGGAACCTGGGGCCAAAGGCGGCAGGGTTGAAGCGTGCCCTTCAACCCGTCACTAGGCAGGCTTGGAGGAGGAACCGGCCGAGGACCTCCGGCCTTTACCTCCTTGCTTCCTGGAGGAGGAAGCCGCGGGCTTGGGTTTGGGGTGCCAGGCGAGCCTGCTGGCCCTGATGTTGCTGGGCCGGACGTGCCGCGGGCGCAGCAGGACGAAAGGGTTTAGGCTGTGGCCTGCGGCCTTTGTCCCTTTGTGCGGAAGAGACCGAGTCCAGGGTAGCATTGGACTTCTCGATCCTCTGGAGGTGACCTTCCACTCCAGGGCCGAAGGGGTCGGACCCCAGGAAGGGGACATCCGCCAAATTGTGCTGGGTATCTGCTGTGAAGGTGGATATCCTGAGCCATGCCCGACGGCGCATGGCCACTGCGGCCGCGACTGACCTGGCGCATGAGTCACCGATGTCCAAAGCAGTCTGAAGTTGCTGCTTGGCCACTGCCCTGCCCTGGTCCCGCACCTGCTTAACCGTGGTCTGCAGGTCGGCGGAGATGAGGGACTACCTCGTCAGGAGCCCAACAGGGCATAAGAAGTGTGCCATCAGCACGGCCGAGCTGGTCTGGCGAAGGCCGAGGAGGGCCTTAGCGTGAACTTTAGCCCGGCATAGTCAATTTCTTGGACTCCTTGTCGGGAGGTTTGTCCACGTCCTAGCATTTCCGACGCGCGGGAAAGCTGTCGGTAACTAACCCCTCGGCTGAGGGTGTTCCGAAAAACCGGACAGGGAACCGGTAGGGACCGCATACTTCCTGGCCATCCTGGCCGAAGGCGCAGGGCAGGAAGCAGGACGCTGCCAGAGCTCCAAGGCCGGACCCACAATGGCCTCGGCTACCAGGAAGGCCTCCGTAGGGGAATCCCCTTGGTCCAATATCTCTGTGAGGGGATACTTGGCCCGCTTAGATACCGGCTCGAGCTGCATCCCGGTGGACTCCGAGATGAGCCTAAGTAAGCCCAGAAAGGACGAAGGGCTCTCGTCCATCGACTGACCCCCAGAGGACTCCAAGTCCACTCGCTCGGAGAAAAGGGAGGAATCGTCGTCGGACTCCGAAGAGTCCACAAAGAGCTGCCTCGGGCCTGAGCCACCTTCCACCTGCCGAGGCCGATCGGGAGTGAGGGTGACAGACAGCCTATGGGGCAGACCCTGAGCCGACCGAGAATTCTTGGTCGGAGCCCCAAATAACGGCTGTGGAGGCGGGGGTTCCACCGGAATTGGCGGAGCAGCTGGTTTTGGCCAAGCAGCCGGCCTGGGAACAGGCGCCTCGGGAAGGTCGAGGGGTTGCTTCGGCCGCTCCGGTGACAGCCACTTAATGGCTGGGGAAGGCGACGGAGTCGGCTTGTTCCTGGTCAGAAGAAGCTGTTGCCACATGAGGTCCTCGTACCGCCGATGTAACTTACGTCGGAGCCTCTCCTCGTCCGAGGAGGAGGACGAGCGGCAGCGCCGCTTGCCGTGGTGCCGAGACCGCCTGTGACGGTGGGATCGGCTGGACCGCGAAGAAGTCCGAGACCGCGAACCTCGGTGATCCCGAGGGGGGGTTCGGAGGAGGGACGGGTGGGACCGGCTCTCCCCTCGGCTCAGAAGGTTCACCCGAGGGCTCCGGAACCGGAGGCACTGGCAAGCCCACGGGATCCTCAACTCCCACCGGGGGAACCAGGGAGAGAGGATTTTCGGCTTCACCAGTCGACAACCCGTCCAACGGGTCGAGAAATATCTCGACTGCGTCGATAGAGTCTCGGTCAACTGATCTGGCGGGGATACCGTGAGACCAGTGGCGAAGCGAGATCACGACCGAAGTCGATGGCCGACTACTGGGGAGGGGACCTTTCCCGCTCCCAAGGCGTCGACGGAGGGACTTACCCTTGTCTTTCTTTTTGGACGAGAAGATCCAGCAGGCGTTGGGCCCTCTCCCTTGGTGGAGAGGACAGACAGAAACTCCTTGAAGGAGGCCGAGTAGAGGAACCCAGGGAGAGCAGAATAAAAGCCGCGGCGAGGAAGGGAGCAGCAGAGCCGCCTCCTCTTGAGGCGATCATCTGCTCAAGCTGATCCGCCGAGCACGCTCGTGAAACCGCCAACAGAGCCTCTTTAGACTTCACGGAGGCAGCTTCTCGGGACGCCAAAGTTGTAAGCAGGCAGGTCTTGTCTTCAAGAGCGTGGGCCGAGGAAGGAAGAGCACAGGTCGCAGGCCTGCGGGTCGTGCTCAAGGCCTAAGCAGTAGACGCACGTGGAGTGCGGATCCGTTCAAGACATCTTCTGCCCGTAAGGGCATCTCCGAAAACCGGGAGTCGATTTGTCCATCGCAGCCGCGAGGGATAGAAGACCGAAGTCTAAAGTTGAAAAACTTTTAAATTCGCAAAACCAAAGAATTAGGAACCAGTCTTATACGCAGAGCGTTAAGGAGGGAACCTGAGCTTCCAAGCAGTAAGGAAGATCTGGCGTCATGGGGCGGAGCCGAGAGTTTTACCACCCGGGTGGGCGGGAGGAGCCAGCTTGAAGACCTTCTGGCAAGATTTAAACCGGCAACAATACCTGCCAATAAGTGTGGATGAACAACATATCCATGTCCCTAGAACTGTAGTTTTCTAAGTAGCTCCTTTGCAGCTCTCCAATAGGGGAATGTCCCTTGCTGCTGCCACCGATGCAGCTGTGCCACGGGTGGAGTGTGCCCTGAGGACCTGAGGTGGCTGTCTGCCAGTTTTGCTGTAACAAAACTGTATGTAGGAGACTAGCCAGCATGCAGTGGTTCTCTTGGAAGCTGGCCTACCTTTGCCCTCTTCTCCATAGGTCAGTAACAGTTGTGTGTGCTCTGGCCTAAAAGTTTTGGTGCGATCAAGATAGTGGCCGAATGCTCTTCTGACAGCCAGGCTGTGTAACTTTCGCTCACCTGAGCTGGAGTTAGCTGTGAAAAAGACTGGTAGGGAGCTTGACTGGTTCAGGTGGAATTCAGAGGCTACCTTAGGAAGGAACTTCCTATTGGTCCTAAGCACCACCTTGTCCCTGTGGAAGGAAATACAGTTAAGCTCTGTGCACAGGGCTTGTAACTTGTTGACTCACCTGGCAGAAGTAATGGCTACCAGGAAGAAAGTCTTCCAGGTAACATATTTCAAGTCTGCAGTAAGCAATGGCTCGAATGGTGGTTCTATGAGTTTGGCTATGCAGATGTTCAGGTCCGAAGGACGACTGGCTCCCTAAAGGGAGGATGGAGGTGAAAGAATCCCTTAAAAACTTTCTCAAGACAGGATGAGAGGCTATTGACCTCTCTTTACCAGCTGATATATATGCTGCAATGGCAGCAAGATGGACTTTCAAAGTGGAGGGCCTGAGGCCCAGACAATGCGTTGGACCAAACAGTCATAGAGCACAGGCAGCCCAGACTGAAAGGGGTCGACCTTTTTCTGTTTGCGCCATAAGCAGAACCTTTTCCATTTGGAAGCATACGTTTTCCTGGTTGAGGGTTTCCTGAAAACCCTGAGAACTTTCAAAACTTCCAAGAAGCGCCCTCTGGCAGATATCCCAAGTGTATGACCTGCAGCAAGAGATACCTTCGATGAAGATCTCTTGGTCTTCAAGAGTAAAGCCTCGAGGCGGAGAGACCCGAGGTTGGGGTACAGGATTCTGCCATGGGATGTGGTCAGGAGATTGTGCCTCTGAGGAAGATGGATGGGCTGTGACAGAGAGAGCTAACAGAAGGGTGTATCATGGTTGTCTCACCCAGTCTAGTGCTACCAGAACCATAGCTGCTGGATAGGTCCTGAGCTTTATGAGGACTCTGAGCAATAGAGGGAAGGGATGGAAGGCATATAGAAACATCCCTGACCAATCCAGTGTCAGGTTGTCCATTGGCACTCTCCCCCGAGCTGGAGCCCTGCAACAGAACTGGGGCAACTGATGGTTTTCTGTGGAGGCGAAGAGATCTATCTCTGGCGTGCCTCAGCTTCTGAATACTGAGTTCAAACCTGTCTGCTTAGGGGCCACTCGTGGGGGTTCTGGTTGATTCTGCTGAGGTAATCTGCCAGGACGTTGTCCTTCCCTGGCAGGTGGCTAGCGGACAGAGATACCTGCAGGGAGTAGGCCAGGTTCCATACCTTCATGGCCTCTGTGCACAGCAGAGATGACCTGGTGCCCCCGTTGCTTGTTGATGTAGTACATGGCAGTGGTGTTGTCTGTTCCTTCTGACTTGCCCTGCCGAGCCAGGAGAACTGCCCTAAGCACACTGATGAGCAAGACTCAGTCCTGGGGAGATCAGGTGCCACTTACTGTCAAATCGTCCAGATGTGGCCCCCAACCTAGGAGGGAGGCATCTGAGGGGAGAATGACTAAAGGAACCTGCTGTCAGAAGGGCATTTCCTCCCTGAGGCTGTCTCTGTCTTGCCATCATTGTAGGGCCTGCAAAAGAGACTTCGTGACAGGTACTAGTTTGGACAGAGGATCCCTTCTCTGAGATCAAAAGGACCTTAGGTGAAACTGGATGTCCCCCATTTGGACTCTGGTCCCTGGCACTACGGCTGTGGCAAGGACCATGTGGCCCAAGAGCTGCAAGAAGTGCCTTGCTGGCCTGGGTTTGTTGAGCTCGAAGGAGCCTGCTAGAGCTAGTATGCTGTCCACCCTGTCCTGTGGGAGGAAAGCCTTCCCTTCCCTTGCAGGGTGTTCAGCTCTGCTCCTATGAACTCTAGAGCCTAGACAGGTTCCACTTGGGACATCTGGGCATTTATGAAAAATCCCAGAGACTCCAAGGTGCCGTGGGTGAGGGAGAGAGAATCCCTGGTGTGCTGGGCGGACTCTCCTATGACTAGCCAGTCATACAAGTAAGGGAACACCGTGACTCCCAGCCTTCTTAGGTGTGCCACGACCACTGCCAGGCACTTGGTGAATACCCTGGGAGCAGAGGTAAGGCCAAAGGGGAGTGCTGAAAACTGATAAAGACTCGAGGACAGCCTGAACCTCAAGTACTTTCTGTGGCTGGGTCTGATGTGTATGTGGAAACAGACATCTCGGAGGTCCAGAGATGCCTGCCAATTTCCTTGCTGCAGGGTGGGAATGATATTGGCAGAGTTACTATCTTGAACTTTGGTTCTGTCAGATGCTTGTTCAGAAGTCCGAGATCTAAAACAGGTTGCCATGTCCCATTTTTCTTTTGGGTAAGGAAGTATCTGGAGTACAAGCCCTTTCCCCTCTGTGATAGGGGGGATAGGTTCTGCTGCCTTGATCTGCAGTAGCTTGCTGACTTCCAACTCAAACAGGGCCTTTTCTGAAGGGGTTGCTGGGCTGAAGTGCCTGCTCTTCAGTCTGGGAAACTTTCTGAAGTTCAGAGACAGGCATTGGCTCACTCCAAGATCCACTTGTCTGTGGTGATGGCTTGCCACGCTTGGAGGAAGTGAGTCAACCTGCCTCCTACTGGGAGTGGAGAGGCGACCTGTGCAAACACGTCAGGGGTTCTGTTTGGGCTGGGACTTGGAAGGTGGTGCTGGGTCAGCCCGCCTTGTGGACTTTCTGCCCCTGAAGTAACCCCTGGGTTGCTGGTAGTCCGAAGCTGCTTGGGCTTGAAAGAAGGGCTTAGGGTATGGGGCCCTACCCCTGCCTCCCCTACCTTGGGTTTTGTAGGATGTGGAAGGCCTCTCCTGAGCTTAGATGCTCCTGTGGGTGGACTTAAGTTATATTCTTCCACCGTCTTCATATAAGCCTCAGTTTTATCCCCAAAGAAGAGAGAATTATTCTCAGAGAGGAAATCAATGGCCTTGGCCTGAGTATCCTGGTAGCTCTGAGTCCAGCAAATCTCCTCATGGAGATAGCAAAAGCCATGAATCTGGAAGCTGTATCACTGGCATCCACTGCCATGTGGAACTGATACTTAGTGGCATCCAGAGCTGTCCCAGCTGCTTCAGCCAGGTCAACAGTCATGTCCCCAGTAACCATGTCACTCATGGCCAGACTGATGACCAGAGTGTCTTCTGGTACTGTGATGTACAGGCCATGTATGTAGCCTGTCAGAGGAGGAGGGAAGCTGCCAGGTACCACTTCTTTCCCATGCTATCCAGTTTTCTGGAATCTTTGTCAGGGGAGTGAGAGGACAAAGGTACCCTGCCCTTATCACAGGCAGCTGCCTGAACACCCTCATCGTGGTCAGGATGTACAAAAAGAAAATCAGTGTTTGTTCTGTCAAACTGGTATTTCTTATCTATTTTCTTATATACCCACTATATGGATGTGGTGGTCTGCAGAATCTTGAGGGCAGCCTTTTTATGGACTTGTGAATAGGCAGCAGAGACCTTTTAGTGGAGAATAGTCCCTTCATATCTAGAAACTTAGCCTCATCCTCGTATTCCACTGTTTCTTGTGTGGCAAGATCGAGGGTGTCTACCGTCTGTTTCACAAAGGCATAGTGAGATGAATAATCCTCATGTCCCCACAATTGGGAACCGAAGTCCTGCTCCGGGGAGACCTCAGGTTCATTATGGTCTCCTTCCTCCGGTTCCTTATAAAGAAAGCATGGCTCCTAGCTAGGGGGAACCCTCTGTAGAGGGCATGGCCAGTTTGTCTGCTGAAAGCTCCTTTGCTTTTTCAGCAGGAGGTGCAGCGACATGCTTTTCATTATGCTTCCTTTTGGCAAGGACCGGTTCCATTGCCAGTTCCACAGGCCTCTTAGATTTTGAGGCATCATCTTTGTTTGTGGGTTTGGGCTCCACAGACTCCTTAGGCCTAGCCTTTTTGGAGTGAGAGGATGAGGCCTCCTCAGACGGCTTTTGGGAGGAAGAGGCGGGAGAAGACAATTCTTCTAGTCTTTCTGCCCTTTTCTTTACTGTCTTGGGACAAAAAGTACTGCAAACCTCACAGGTTGCAAAAAAGTGACTAGGACCGAGACACACAAGACAGAGATCATGCCTATCAGATTTGATGGCGATCTGCCCACACTTCACACAATTTTTAAAACCAGTCGCTCCAGTTTTCTTTTTGGGTCACTCTGACATGCCAATTGCCAGACCAAGAAAAACGGCATCCAAAAAGAAAAAAACAACAGTTGCGGTCAGTTTCCAAAAACCATAAAAAGGGTCGACCCAGTGGCGTGGAAGGCTAAGGCATCTGTATGTTACCTTCTGCCATGCCAGTGACTTGTGTACCTGGTGCGAGTGGGTCGTCAGGGGTCAGCCGGGGAAGAAGAGGATCAAGTGTCCTACTGCTCTCCTCTCCTGGTGTGGGTGGTGCATCGCTCTCACCGAACAACTGCTATGAGTTGGAGGCCTGGTGGTAGTGCAGGACAGAGAATGACCAGGAAGGGAGGGTACTGCAGGGTTGCAGCATGTGTGCGCCTCCATGTACGCACGCGGACGTGTGTGTCAGCAAGGGAGAAAAGTGGGAAAAAAGTGGCGCTAGCAGGCTCCATGAAGCCCTGGCTGCGAGGCCCCGACCCTGGCAATCCCAGGCAATCTAGATTGTGCTCCAAGGGAGGGGAGGAGGACAGCCCTTTCCTCCCCAGCCCAGCCACAGGGGGAAATTCCATGGGGGAATCAGACAGTTAAAAGAAGCGCTTGGTTCCCTAAAATAGAGAAAAACAGCAGAAATAGCCAATAGCGCTCGGTTCCCTGAAAAGGGGAGGAACCGGGATGTCTCTCAAACAGGAACCGAGAAAAAATACAATTTGGACCAATAAACTAAACGCTATGATTCTTTAGGCAAGGAACTGAAGTGTAAAGTTTAAATTTAAGAAAAAGCACAGTAAACCCATTGAGGAGACAGTTCCCTGCGGTTCACTGGAACCACTGAGGAATCGAATAAAAATGGTCAAATTTAATAAAACTAAGCTAACAAACCTGAAAAAAAGATACTAGGGACAGCATTTACCACAATTTATTTATTTGAAATTTCTGTTTTTCCTCCTCCTACTGTCCCACAGAGCCGCTTCCTTCAGGAATTGCCCATCAAGCCTGCCCCTGCCAGCACCTACCTTGCAACCTCCGGTCCCTCCATCTTGCCACGGAAACCCCCCAGGCGGGGTCGGGCGACCCCCCCGAATCTTGAATCTTGTCAGGGTCCTGGGTCACAGGCAGGTGCTGGCACATCGGGACCCGGCTCAGTGTTCCGTCATCCCGGCTCTGAGGGTTTTTTTCCCATGTTCTTCATGGGACGCTACGTGCCCCTGCGTCAAGGCGTCTGCCAGCTTCCACAACATCTCCCCCTCCTTCCGCGAAGGAGCAGCCCCCAAGGCTGATTGGCTGCCGGCCTACACCTGCAACCAATCATACCCCTGAGACTCCAGCTTGCTGTCGCTTCCCCTGGCCTCTGCCAGGCGTTGCCGCTTGGCGGGATGGAAGTCCCCCCTCCCCCCAAGGAAGGCGAGCTGGCCCTGGACGCTCCAGCCTATCTCCCCCCGGCCAACCCTCGACAACCCGAGCTTGCTCCCGAACCCGGGTCGCCGGCGTGGTGCGAGGTGTGGCGTCCAGCACCTCAACCCTCAGCGCCACCGGGCCGGCCTATTACAATTTATAGAGAAGTACTAGTTTTTTTTCCACAGAAAATAAATTCAGACAGATGCTGAGGAGAGCTCCCCAAGGCATCTTGACTAGGCAGGTGGAGAAATTAATCTGAGATGTTTAGGATGCAGCAGCACCTAGGGGCAGCAGTTTGAATTGCTGTACGAGCCAAGGATGCATTCTATCATTTACATACATTCCAGTCTCTCTGGGGCAGTTCAACACAGGAGGCTGACTGCATTAGTTAAGCATACTGAGGGATTTCTGGGGTTTGAAAGGTATAAGCAAATCAATGGAGTTAATGACTGCAAGACCTTTGGAAAAACCCAGTCATAAAATCCCACAACACATCATCCATTAAGGAGCTACTGACACCTCAAAGAAAACGTTGAAAAACATAACAATTAGCTACAATTCAGCATGCATTCTATATATTTCTTTTCCTTATTATTTATTACTGAAAACATTTGCATGAATACATGATCTTTATCCTTTCGAGTTCCCTTACAGTTCATCTGCCTCTATAGCTTACTCCCTACTTCAAGTCATAATCCTCTGCTGTGACATCACAATCTGTTAGCATGAGCGTAATTGTGATGTCACAAACAGTGCATTATGACCTCAGGTACGTAGAAAGCAACAGGAATAGCTAAACTCTTCAGGAACAAAGATTTTGTTTTAATGCAAATTACCTCAGCAGTAAATAACATGGAGGAGGAATACAGAAATAGCGTGACATACAAGCTGAAGTATGCAATAATGCACGGCAGGGTGTGTGATTATGGGTTTGTTCATTTTTGTTAAAAAGCTACTGACGCCTCAAAGAAAACTTTAAAAAAACATAATAATTAGGTACAATTCTGCTTGCATTCCATTTATTTTTTATACATTTCTCCTCCCCATAATGTATTACTAAGGAAATGTGTATGAATATCTGATTATTGTCCCTTAGAGTTTATTCTGAGTTCATCTGCCTCTATAGCTTACTCCCTAACTCCAAGTCATAATCCTCTGTTGTGACATCAGTCTAGTGCTATGGGAGTAACTGTGAGGTCACAAGCAGTGCTCTATGACTTCAGATAGGGAGAAAGCAGCAGGAATAGATGAACTCTTCAAGAGCAGAAATTCTGTTTTCATACAAATGACCGCAGTAATAAATAATGGGGAGGAAAAATACAGAACTAAATGGGAAATACAAGCTGGACTGCGTCTAAATATTATGTTTTGTTAATGTTCACCTGAACATGTCACCAGCTCTTTAAACCAGGCAAGTCCACTGAGCAGAAGTACCCATTTTCATGGATGAGCCGGGTCAATAATCACACACCTCTTGGCGGTGTTTAGTAGGCACAAGGCACTTGTGCCGAGTGCCGTTAAACACCAGAGAGAAGTGGGATTATTGATCATAATCACACATTCCTGAAATGCCTTACTGCACTAATAACATGTGTAAGAAAAAGCTTTCTAAAAATATATACTTAAAAATACAGTATATGTTTCCTTTTCAGTGGGAATCTGTCCAACAAAAAATAGTTACTGTCTGGGATGGTGACATCACAGTTGAGCACTCAGCTTTCTAGACAGGAATCTGTGCGGGATTGTGTGTGACTGGGAGCTTTCATTTTGGAGTTTTATTGTTTTTGCATACAACTCCAGTGTGATCTGTCCAACAACCCCTGTTGCTGGAGGCTGAGAGCGCAGCTCGCTAGACAGGACGTGTGCAACTTATATTTTTCCTTTTTAATATGTCCAAAAGGATTGTGATTGGCACAGACAGGTTCTCCCCCAGAACTCAGTCCGCACTGCTATCAATTCTCACAATGCTTCAGATGGCCTGCATGGTCACCTTGACATGTTGCCACCACCCAGACTGATTCTCACTCAGGGTATTATGTCAGAATCCCACCTCAGCCACAGTACAGTAACATTTGTCAAAGGGAAAAGACCCACCAATTTAGTCACAGCTGAGAACATTTTGCTTCAGATAACTTAGTAGCCTGCCTTTTCGGAAACTGATAATGGACTTGCAAATTAGCTGAGGTTCTCCCTACCTTAAAAACATAGTCACAGAGAGCATTAAGTATATAAAAATAACATTTATTACTCTGCAATATCTACATATGGTACAGGATTTTCCACACTAAAGACTACGGTGAATACTGTACACTACAGAAATGAAAAACAAAACAATTAAAAAGATAGGATTTATGCAGAATAACCCAACTAATATTTAACAAAGTTTGAAGTAGAAGCAGAAGCTTACCCCAAACTGGGATCTAGCAAGTCTTGGCAGACTTGACAGCAATGGCGAGTCTTCTCAAATCCCAAATAAGACCGACTTCCAAAAAGAGAAATACAGGCAGAAATACCCATGGCAGGCCAGCCCCTTTTACCACATCATCTGCCCAGCCTCTCTGACATCACATCCTGGACAATTCTTTTGTGTGGGGGACCTCCTCCACAACAGAACTGGTCAGACCTGGCTGTGTGTATTTCGACTCTGTTCTACTGTTATCATGGCCTTCTGCTCAGCCACAGTTTACACCCAGAACAGAGATTCTTTAGATAAAAGGAACTATTGCCCACACCCAACTTGTTCTCTGGCCCGAGACTGCAAATTTGAAAGAAAATGGAATCTCAATTGCCCACATACCTCCCACATCAACTATAATATTTTACAAAGAAAAAGACAACAGAACTATATTAAAAAAAACATTCCTGGGTGCTACAGTGATGGTGGTGTGATCTGGGCAAGGGACCCCTGCTGTCAGAGGCAAAAGTGAGCAGGAGTTTTAATTTACTTGCTTGTTTCCAGTGACAATTTTGTTTCTAGTCAGTGAGACAGTGTGGCAGTTGAGGGAAAGGATGTGTAGTGATATTTAAATGCTTTTCTACAGTTATATAGGCTGCCAGTTTAAAACTGCAGGTATGCAAGTATGGTCATACAACTACACAACTGTACTGGAGTTTTGACCAATCAGAACACTTGACTGTTTCTTACACATTATAATACTACAAGAAACACAGTTACAACTCAGTAATGTTTTCTGCTAACAATGTTGATTCATCAATAGCAGCATCATGGGAGGAAGGATAAGAACAAGGGCTATTTGGGAACAATCTCTTTAGAACAGCACACCAGTGGTCCATCAGGAGGCACATGTACAAAGTGCACAAGAACCACATACCCACTGTGTGACCATAAGAAATCGGTGCTTCAGTTTACCTAGCTGTAAAAATGGGGAAGAAGCAGGGCCTCACTAAAAACATGATATTCCTTCTTAGCATGGCTATCCTCAGTAAAATAAACGGTTAAGAAAAACAAAAAACATTGTTTCTGTAAGACTGCAGGTCAACATTTTTGTGCATGGGTGGTGGAGTCAGCAGTCGACCAGAGCAGACACTCTAAAGACGTGCTCCACACCACTCATGACTTTAATATAAAAATTAATGATTCCAAGTGTCAGTTTTGGGAAATAACATACTCCAGAAGAAAGATCCCACTCTGAGCCACAGATTGGTGGGTTCTGTTGGGAGATCAATCATGATGCACCCAAGGAAGCATCCTCTGATAGAAAGCAGGAAAGGAAAGCAGGAGCCGCCTGCAGGCACTGCAGCAGGAAACACACAGCAGCCAGGGACATCAGCCGAGGCGGAACCTTCACTGAAGGTGTGCAGGAAGTAATCCTAGGAGCCATGAAGGAACTTTCTTCAGCAGAGTTACAGGAACAGAAACTAAAGTGGAGCAAGTCTAGTCTCTCTGGAAACTAAACTGGCTACCGAATCATCAAATAGACCCCTGATGGAGGTTACAGGTCTAGTAAAAGGAAAAAATTATTTTCCCCCCTGGAGCGTTTAGAAAACTCTGCAAGGGCATCAAATATTTCCATCTGAGACACTGCAGAGGGTCTGGAAGGGAGCGATCCTGTTTCCTATGATCAACACCTACTTTCTCAATGGTTTGGAGACCTCCAAGGAGTCAATATTTACCAAGGTACAGGATCACTTCATGAAAGAAACCAACGAACCCAGATTTACTGCAGATCCTCCTAGGCATCATGGGTGGATCAATTTCAAAGAGACGAAGTACTTCAGGAGACCAAAATGAGTAGCCCATAGCAGTTGGCTAAATCAGGGTAGCTCACTGTTCTCCTGATTTAAATTTTTCAACAAGGGAGCATTATTGAGCATTTAATGGTGCTCAAGCAGGGCTTCATGAACTGGGTATCACTCATTCACTACAGCTGCCTGCCTCAAATTCTCTTACGCACGTAAAGAATTTTTATTTAGTGACCCAACCGAGACAGGCAAGTGACTCAAAAAAGTAAAGTGTGACTTTTTGACCAAAGAAACAGAGACAGTAGACTCAGATAAAGAAGGATGAAAAGAAGGGGCTAACTGTCTTGCGCATTGTAAATGTAATATTTTGGTGCTATTCGAATGTTACATTGTTAAACCTATTTGATCTGTATAACTGAAATGTATTAGTGACTTTCTAAACAATGGGTGATTTAATTTAGATCCCACTACACGGGAACGTAATATTGATTGATTGTGACAGCAGACGGGTTCCAACTTTAACCTTCACAAGAGGGTAAAACGACAGTGGCCTCGTAGTCTCTTTCGCACTCTTATCAGGAACGGGAAGAGGGTGACAGGCCATGTTTCTCATGCAGGCTTCCAGGAATCGGCACACACAGCATTTTCTTTATACCCAAGTTGGAAGGCACTACTGGGAGGTAAGCCACCTACCATCAGACCAGTTTTTTTTTTAAAAACGTGGTACATGTTATGCACTAAATCAGTTACACTAATGTGTTGACTATAATTGTAAGTTAAATGCTGCAGCACTTTTGGGACTTCTGAGAAGGCGGCGTGTGGCTGTGCATTTGCACAGAGACTGCTGACAGTTTGGATTCATTTTCATATTACCAGCATTTCTAGATACCGCAACTCAAACACAAAAGCCTTATGAAAGGGACATTATGTTGGACTATTAGTCTCTTTTCCTGGGACCCAATGTCCTGTTGCAAAGACTCAAACATGAACTATTAGCAGACTATAGTGGTTGCAACCACTGTATTTCATATATGATCCCCATATGCAGTAGCATAAGCTCTCTGTCTAGTATCCTGCCATAATTATCTGATTTGTTCTATTGTGCAAGTCTCTCAGCTACAACAGTCTGCATTTATTTGTATGTATTTGGATTTGCTTATTGGCAGAATCAATAAATCAAAATTTAAAAAAAAGTGTGAGCTGAAGGTGTGGGTAGAATTCAGGATGCTGCCTTGTATATGTTTGCGAAAGAAACTGGCTTAAGAGGATGCCATGGAAGTGGACACAGCTCTAGTTGAGTGGGTACACAGTATTTCAGAGACAGGGCATAAGGCAATGGCACAGCAATGGGCATTACAGGAGAGTATCAAGAAAGATATATAGGATAGCGTATACTTCACCCGGGTGTTTTTTTATGATGGCTGATGACCTCGTGAGCGATGCTTGAGGGGTCCCTCTGCTGTCATAGAAAACACAAGGGGGAAGAGTTGCCGAGTTGTTTGGGAGGCCATACACTGTTCTATATAGTGTACTGTGCCCAGAAACAGGATCACTTACATTTTCTTGCCAGTGTCTGCCCCTGGAGACCCGCACTACTCGTCTTTGCAGTCTGCCGGCCAGCTCGCGCACATGACTTACCACCTGCCCCTGTCCTATGAATGGCACTGGTGGGGGTGGCTGCATTAAAATGTCCTCACTAATGCAGAGCGAAAAGTTGTTCTGCATTAGTGAGGACATCACTACTGAAGCAGAACGACTTTTTGCGGTGTATGGATTTACATACACAACCGCATTCCACCATACATAATAGGGTCTTTGTGCCTCCAATTTTAACTAAGAACTGCTTTACTGAACCATTAATGAGGCCCAGTCCTACTCAACTGAAAACTCAAGAGATATCTTCACATCACGGTGGTGAAGTGTGCATTTGGTCCCATAGGTAATTAGGCTGGGGGTCTAGGAAAATACACAACAGTGAAAAGGACTGGTAGACATGAATTCAGAGACAGCCTTAGACAAGAACCTTGGATGCATCCTAAGTGCTGCCTTATCTTCGTGAAAGGCCAGTCAATACAGAGAGTCTAAAGCTCACTTACTCTCCTGATGTCACTGTCATTAAGAAACTCATTTTTCAAGACAGAATTTTAGAGGTTAAAATAGGGGTCCCAAAAATTGAAGGATCCAGTTGCGAACTCAAGATTAACCACAGGTAGTGGAGTTATCATTCTGGACTTCAAATGACTGGAATAATGACTTCATAGACCTACTTCGTCTGACCTACAGTATGTGCACTCTGTCTAAGGGAGAGGGAATAGTTGTGCTGTACTTAGCCAGTGCTGATTGATGTCATCAATTTTGAGCACTAATCAGTCTTATTTAGCAGTCTTCCCAGACTCCACTGAGACAAATATTTGTTTCCTGCCATTTACAGTTACTTGATTTCAATCCAATCTCGAAGGAGGAGTGGGAGCTTTTGCCACTTTGATTACTACTACACCTTAAGTTTAAACTGCACAGGTTTTCCCAAGCTCCTACAAATCATTTGCAGGGTCCACTACTCACTGGAAAAGAATTCGTACTCATTTTCTTAAATCTGTTATTATTGGCATTGTTATATTTTGTGGACATCACACCCTACATACATAAGCAGTCTACCAGGGCTGGACTTAACCCACCTGAAGGGTTTGCCTTAGAGGATGCAAAATGGCCACAACTATTGGGAAACAGCAAGAAAATTAAACAGAATCAAACCCAGCATGAAAACAAGCGGATAAAGTGTTTCAAAAAGGACAAAAAAGAAACACAACAAGAAATGCAGAAAGGCTCCAAGCACAACCAATTTTTTCAGCAGAAAAGATCTGGGGCCCTGTACTGAAAAATGGGCAAAGCGCAGTGCAAAGTTTTGCGCTGTTGTTGCCCACTGCCCACAACCCTAAGGATGCTATATTCAGTCAGACATTGCCTTGGCACTCTCTGACTGAATATAGGGGCATGTCAGCACAGCACTAAGCCAAATAGTGCTGCCCCAACATGGATCTGGGGCTTGCAGGGAATAGTGCCTCATATCTGTTAGCGTCAGGTGCCCCGGTGCAATATTCAGATGGCCCCATGCAAATGAGCCCATTAGGCATGCAAGATGCAATGGGGTATCTGCATGCCCATTATGGGCTCATCTGCATGGGAAATGGCAGTAGGTTTGCTCCTCCGTGACGGGCCCCACCCCAGATTCCATCTCTGTGGGAAAAAAGCAAGTCTCTGGTGTCCAGTGATCCCCCACGTCCTCTGATCACCGTCCCATGGTTTAAAAAATATTCCCTGATGTTTAGTGGTCTCCTCCTGCTCCAGATCTCTGTCTTGTAATAAGCTGTCAATATTCCTGGTGCCTAGTGCCCCCCCCCCCCCCGACTGCAATCCCATAGTATATTCCCTGGTGCTTAGTGGTCACCCCCACCCTCCAATTGCTGTCCCGTAATTAGTTGTCAATGTCACATATTACCCCTGTGCTGTGCGATCTGCACTGGCTGCTTATACAGTGGCGGATCACCTTTAAAGTAGGTCTTTTGACCTTCAAAGCCCTGCACGGACTCGGCCCTGACTACTTGAAAGAGCTTCTGATTCCTTACCACCCCGTGCGACAGCTCCGTTCAGACAACGAGGGGTTGCTAGAGGTTCCGAGGGTTATATTGAAGTCTTCTGGGGCTAGAGCCTTTGGGTTCGCAGCCCCAACCCTCTGGAACTCTCTGTCTCGCCGGCTTAGAGAATGCACGACCGTGGAAGCCTTTAAGTGGGATTTTAAGACTTTTTTGTAGAACAAGGCTTTTGTGGACTGATGCTGTTATGAACTGTTGATTTTATATGTATATTCTGATTTTATGATTCATTTGTACAGCGCCTTGGTATCGGAAAGGCGCTAAATAAATAAAGTTTTATTATTATTTTTTTTTATTAATGTCCTTGGTGCCTAGTGGCCCCCCCGGTCCTCCAATCACCATTTCATAGTTTTAAATATATTCCCTGGTGTCCAGTGATTACCCCCTTCAACTGCCATTCCTGTAGCAAGACAGTAATCCCTGGCATATAGTGGCACCCCCACACTGCGAGCACCAACCACCCACCCTGCCAACCCCCTCCACCTGAAGTGCTGGTGCCACAGGAGCCCATATGGCAACCGGCACAGCCCTCCGTTCACCTCCTCAGCTGCCCGCCGTATGGAAAGTCAGAAGTCTATTAGACTTTTCTGCAGACAGCTCCTTGAGTAAGGATTCTGCAAATGTGGGGCTCTGGAATAAATCCACACTGTCAGAAAAGAAAAGAATCAGGCAACTGAAAAATATTAGCCCCCATATTTAAAGACTCACATGCTTAGTGCTCCCACACAGTCCACTAGTGCTGCTCTCTGACTAGCTGGAATAGATTTCAGGGTTTAATGCACCTAATTAGGGCTCTGTCCTGGATGCAAATGTTATTAGAAGAGCCCTTCCAATTTATGCTTCTGTTGTTGTGAAACACTCCACTGTTCAGTCTGATTTCATATCATTTGCCCAGGTATGGTTTCATAGCTCCAGTCAAAAACAGTGGTGGAATTCAAGAATGCATGGGACAGTCATAAGGCAATTCTAGGGGGTGGGGGTAGGAAGAAGCAGGCTGTTGGCTAACTAGGATCTGCAGCTTATCCATTAGGCAGAGAAATGGGCAGAGTGGGTGGGCCAAGCAGTCCTTATCTGCCATCAAATTAGTATGTTCCTGTAAGTGATACAGCAATATGCAAAAAGTTAAGTAATTTAGTGGACTGCAGTCTCCTACCACACATCTGTGACATATACCCTGCTTTGTCGAGTGAATGCGAGGCTTAATAATGATCAATTCCCACAATGATTCCTTTCTAAAACCCCTACAATTCAAACCATCATCATTTTTCCATTATTTTGAAGTAATCCCCCCTCTGACCTAGATGGGTAAACACTACTGGAAAGCTATTGATTAGCTGTCGCTAGTGTGCATGGGCAGGCTTTCTTCCTTTAACTCTGGGCCCTCAATCTCTCCAGCATAAAGTGTAACATAATTTAAAGACCACACACTGCTTAGGTGGAAGACCAGCCCTCAGTCTATGATTTTATTTTTTTTTTAACCTTGCTGTCCTATATATCCATGACATTATATGGATCCAATTATTCTCTGCTCTATTTGTTTCTGAAAAGGGAGTGAACAGATGCAGTGGATCCTTGGAATGAGAGGGAGGAAAAACACAGTGATCGCCACTGCGGAAAAAATGCAAGTTTAATTCTACAAAAGATATTAACGGTGTTCAAAAACATAAAAATAGGGGTTTTCTTCAATATATTTTGTTTATGCTTCTTGCTCCCCTGGGCCCTTCCTTGGCCCCTCTCAATCTCCCACTGCACCCAGCCCCATCACTGCACCTTCTCCCAGGTCTTACCTTCTCCCACATCACCCCCATGGCAGAGGCCAACAGGATGAGATCAGGTCCTCTGGGTGCACAATATCCAGTCATTAGAAGAGCACCAAGGTTGGTGAATGTGAGGCCTGCGGGTGCGGCGGAGCGGTCATACTGCAGGGGGCGGGCTCTTTCTTCCGTTCCACCCCACAAGACACAGAAGGCTAACCTCCCCCACCCATTTGAAGTTCCTGCCATTAAGAAACAGATATTAAACAGTGATAGGAAAATAACAGTACACAATCTGAATACAATTTATTTATTTATTTATTGAATTTTGTTGACCCGGTAAGCCCACTGGGCCTAGAAGTCCCTTTTTCAGGGGCGACCGAGGGGAGGGGGGATACAGATGGTAAGCAACTGAAATTGAACCAGATTAAGCTGTTGGTAGTATTTTTAGTGAATGGGAGAAATTTGGCCAGGACACCGGGGAAATTCCCCTACCCTTTTTCCGTACGTGCCAGGGATCTTTAACATCCACCTGAACTACCACCAATCCAGGTAGACTGGACCTCGGTTTAACGTCTCATCCGAAAGACGGCACCGCAGATGCCTTGCGAATGCCTGTCCTGCCTTGGGTTTATTCACTAGTTAAACTAGCAATCAGGTACTAAAGTCTTGATGGGGTACAGTAGTGGTCAACTTGCCACTGTGCAGAAATTGAAACGGTATGTACTACCATGTGCTTCAAAAAGGAGTTCCATGCATCTCAATACAGTTTTTAAGAAAATAAATCGGAATGATAAGATTCTGGAAACCAAACGAGTTCCTGGACACAATGTTGCATTCAATAAATCCCAATATTTCAGTACTCAATATTCTAAAAAGGGTCTCAGAAATGCTGCAATCTGATTGGCTGTAAGGATTCTTACAGACTTACATAAATCCCTGTTACATTGTCATGTACAGCCTGAGATCACCATGGCACATGAATTCTTCCTGTCAGCATTCCATTCTCTAGCACTGCTGAATGCCTGGAATGCTGCATTCAGATTCTGAACCAGCATTCTTAAACTGTTGATGGAAGAACTATTTTATTAAAAGTCACCCTCTTAATGAGGAAAACATTCAAAAAGTACACTTTTAACACTTTTCTTTTAGAATAATTTTTATAATAGCAATAAGGCACTCCCAGGAGTTAGATTAAGAGTCAATCACCCCCTAGGGGCAAACATTACACCCCTAGTGAGTGATTAATAGACTGTTTATCTAACCTCTGGCGATGCCTTATTGCTCAAGACTTGTTCAGTACTCACAAAGAAAATGCAACCTTTCTCCTACATTTCTCTGGTATAATTCTGTAACAAATGGCAGAAAACAAATCATGTATGCACAACTGTACAGCATGATGTCTATCGCAGAGTCAGAATTTCAGAAGGAACATTACCAAGAAACAGTACATGCTCAATGTAAAAAAGTATTGACCCACTTCAACATGAGCAAAGTGCAACAGGTATGCAATAAGCCACATCAGGGTATATGTTCCTATTTATGAACTGCATGCCCAGGTGCACTGTGAAGCACGAGGCACCCGCACAGAGTGCTACAACCACCTAGTGAGTGTAGTTCATGAAGTGGCTTACTGTGCTTATGAAACACGTTCGTATCCAAAAGAAGAAAAAAAAAAAAAAACTCAAAAGATTTGAAAATAAAAAAATATATATTTATTTTTAAGTAGCTTAAAATGCATTTCTCTGCAGCTGGCTGTCATGGTTGGTAACAGAGTGCGTAAACAATGACTGGTTAGCTGACCTGTCGGTGCAGCGGTAGCGCTACTGATCGCAATGCTGGAAACCCAGGTTCAGGAATGAGCCTGGGTCACTGGGGGAAATAGAGCGTCCCATAGGATGCCCTCCTCCTCCGGGGGTAGGGTGCAGCATCTCGCTATGGCACTGCCACCTACAGATGCGTGGAAGGCAGGTCGCGCTGGACACAGGGTGGGAGGGATGTGCTGAGTATCGTATGAGTATGCCAACGCACGCTCACATCAGGGACATAGTCCCAAGCCGGTGTTCCTATGGGGAAGGGTAGGGGGGCAGCACAAGAGGGGGAAACGGAAGATGGGAAACCACCCTGGCTGGCAGAATGATTGTCCACCTCCGCAGGCCCCACATTGGTGACCCTGGCTCCTCCCAGATCCGGATCCATAGTTCAGTAGGTTGAGGGACTCCCCGCCACCTTGCCACAGAGAGCAAGCTGTGGGGGACTCAGGGAGAGGTCCTGGGAGAAGTCAGGATGGGGCTGGGAGGATCGGCAGGAAGGAGGGCCAGCCAGGGGAGCAGGAGGAGAAACTGTAAATAACAAAACAAAAAAAAAATGATTGGCTTTGCCACAAGGCATTTTGAAGCTCCCAGGTCAAATGTATAAATGAACAAAAGAAAAGGCTGCTCAAAAACTAGTGGTGCATTAGTTACAACTTCAAGATACTAGAAAACAAAAAGTAACCCACACTCACGTCCATAAGAGTAGGATACTTTTCAATGTATTAAATCAACAGATGGTGTAGAACAAGCATGCCACCCTCCCCCCAACAAATGTCTCAACGTTTTTGCATAAATGCTTTGTTCTACACTGTGTGCTGATTTAATAAGTTGAGAAGTATCTTACTCTCTTTGGCATGAGTGCAGGTTATTTTTGTGTCCTTCACTTAAATATATAAAGGTTTACATATTTCTGTATGGTGAAAAAAAATGGAAAAACTGTTTGTTCCAATATGACCCCCAAGATGTACACTCACTGTGCATGTTATCTATGCCCAGCTAGCGGTGTTGATGGGTCTGGGAGAATAAGTTACCAACCATGGCAAACCATGTAGAACCGACCAGAGTCGGAAGCATGATGTGCAGTTCATGATTTGTGTCCTCTGGTCGGTGACATGATAGAAACATTCAAGTATCTCAAGGGCATAAACAAGGTGGAAGGAGACAAGATATTTCAGCTCAACAGCAGTGCCAGGACAAGCGGACAAGACATGAGACTGAAGGGTAGCCGCATAAGAGGAAATATTATAAAGTTCGTCACGGAAAGGGTGGTGGATGCATGGAATAGCCTGCCCCAGGAGGTGGTGGCAGCCCATACTGTGGCAGGTTTTAAACATGCATGGTACAAAAACAGAGGATAATGAATGGGCATCAGTGAACAACAAAGTTATGCTGCCATTGAGTGGTTACCTTGGCAACTTATGTAAACTTCGAGAACGTAGCTTGAGAGGTTTACAAAGGTAACCACGAGATGGCAACTCAGCTTTATTGTTCAGCGGTGCCCATTCATTGTCTTTTATAGTGTATGGGCATTGCTATCACCTTACTTCAGTTAAAAGCCTTTCCATCATTACAAGCAGACATATTTAACATTCTTTCTTACCTTCCGTGATGGGCTGGACTGAACATGACACAGGACAGAATCAGTTACACTGTGGGTACAAATAAAAACGAACCGTTTATTTTACAGAGTATCAGGGCTACATAGTGGTAGTGCTGCCATTATTGTTTATGAGCGGGTGATTTTCACGGCTGACACAACTTGGATTTCGCTATCAGTTGCAGTTGCCAGTCGCTCAGCTTTGAACTTAGTTCTGCCAGCTCAATCATTTGAGGCGCTCGCTGGGTCGCCGCGTGAACAGATTCCATCTTGTTGTACCATCGATGTGACGTCCCATCAATGGTATAACAACATCTGCCGTCACATCAGTGGTATAACAACACTGGTAAAATGATAGATTTCTTGTGAATATAGCGTTCTACCATACACTATAAAGGAATAATAGAGATAAAAAGAAAAAGCTAAGCCAATGACCAATAAGGGTCACTTTGTGAGCTAGCGTAAACGGGCAGACTGGATGGGCCTGGCAGTCCTTATCTGCCGACAGAATCTATGAATCTCCTTATCAGGAGGATGATGTGCAGAATCCTGAGAAGCATCTGAAGGCTTGTGGGCCTGAGAAGCATCTGAAGAAAGTGAGCAGTGTGAATCGTGAGGAAGACCATGTCACGGGCTGTGTTAAACAGCTTTAATTAAGGAAATTTCAGTAGGACAATTAACATGTTTAAACTTACAGAGCAGTGTGGAGGGGCTGTGGGATAACAGATGGGCCAGACACCAAACTTCAAGCTCAACACACAATCTCTGTGTGATATATTCAAAATACAGCAGATAACCTTAAGCAATGGCATATCCCTTCTTCAGTACATCAGTTTGCAGCAACAGACTATGTATGTCCTTTCTCTGCACTTAGCCAGCACCTACTGACACTGATCTCTGATCTAACCTAGCAGTTGAGATTCAGCCTCCACCCCTATGCGGGCCTTGTTTGCTTGGGTGGGGGAGGCTCAAAATAAAAAAATTAAAAAACAAGCTAAAAACAAAGAACTTCAGTGCAGAAGCACTAAAAATGAAAATTACGTACCTACTGTAATTATTGATCTTTCTGTGCATCTTCACCATTCATCCCTACGGGTACTATGCTAGGACCCCGCAGGAGACTTTTTTGTTGTTGTTCTTCTAAGGGCGGAGTCGACGCAGGGCCGGCATCACCCTCGAGGCCGACATTCCACGTGGTGCTCGCGGGTTGGCCATTGTCTGTTGTCGACTCCACCCTAACCTCAGTTCTGAGACGTCAGAGAGTGTAAGAAAGGGATGGAGGGGTGGGGCAAGGGAGTCCAAGGGACAGATAAAATGAAAGGATAAAAAAACCAAAGGGAGAAATAAACGGCAGAGAGGACAGAAAGGAGAAAACTAGTTTGAAGGGACTGGGAGGAGGGGTCCCCAATTTCTAGAAAGGAATTAGGGAAGGGCATGAGGAAGAAGGAAGAGGAAGAAGGAAAAAGGAAGGGGGGGGGAGGACTGTGCCCTTACACACCGGGTCTGGACCCCTAGAATTGAGCAAGTTAATGGAAGACAGGATCGCCTGGACCACCCAGACTTGCCTTTTTTAAAACTGCCAAGGAGACGAAATTGCAGAAACAAGCAGCAGTGGCCCCAAGAGCAGCCAAAAGCTTTAGGGAGAAAGGATTTCCAAGAAGACCCCCCAACTAAAGGGGAAACAAAAACCCTAACCAGAAAAGAGGGATTAGTCCAAAGGGACATTCAAAACAAACAAGGGGTTTCAAAGCGGGGCACCCATCCCTTCACCCACACTCTGATTTCAAAGGAGTGGGCAAAACAGCCAAGACAAGGAGAGAAGGGAGGATCCCCACCCCCCACCGACTCAAAAAAACCTTCACAGGAAAAAAGCTCCTCCCTGCATGTCTAAAGGATCCCCCGCCTCCTGACCACAAGGGACAGGAGAGAAAGGAGTTGAAGCAACATGGAGACACACGGGGGAGGGGGAGGGGAAGCCCAGAGACTGGGGCCCCGGGGGAAGGAGGGCGGGATATAGTGATGAATGGTGAAGATACACAGAAAGATCAATAATTACGGTAAGTACGTAACTTTCATATTTTATCTGTGTCACTCTTCACCATTCATCACTACTGGGGGAGTACCAACCCCCCCAAAGGGGGCCCAATACTTCCCTAAGAGACTAAGTCCCTTAGCCTCCAGTGGGGGAGACACTGGAGGGGAGAACTCTTACAGGCCTAGGGAGGCCGGAGACTGGTCCGGATGAGATGGGGAGCCCCTAGTGGGGGAGGGAAAACGCCCTGAAAGTCGCCGCCTCAACCTGCGGGAGAAGAGGTGGGTTCTCCGGTAGGCGGAGGAAATCGCCCTATGCCGGGCTAGGGGTGACAACCGGGACAAGCTAAGCCATGCCGTCCGTCTAATGCAGATCGCTGTCCCTATAACTCTGGAGGCTACCTCACTGGCGTCATAAGATGCACTTGCTTGGTGCCTTGCTAGCTCCAGGCTGAGCAGAGTGGGCAATGGCTTGCCTGGTTTCCTCCGTATCAGGCATTGAGGCTAGGAGCTATCCTAGCCTGGACCACAAGAATCTATCATAGGAAGCAAAGTGGGCCTGATGTGAAGCAATGGAAAGAAGGATCCGTGCCGAACAGAAAGTTATTCTCCAAAAAAAATCGAAATCCGCAGAGTCCTAGTCTGGGGGTTGGTCACGGTGTGGGGTATGAGGCCCAGAGGGGGTGTCCAGGCAAGTCAAACCTGAAGGGGGATGAGGCAAAGTACCTGGAGACCCGGGGAGGGGGGTAGCGCAATACCATTGGCGTAGGTCCCTCAGGGCTGGAACAGTGGGAGAAGGGACGTAGCCAAAGTCTATGTGACGCTTCCCAGAAGTGGACAGGCCAGGCGGGAACTACCAGGTTGGCCGCACTGTATCTGCCGAAGAAGGCACATGTCACATGCTCGGGATTGCTCACAGGGGCCAGAGCGAGATGGAGCTCGTCCAGCATCCTCATGAGGAAGCGCTGATATGATGAAAGATCAGATGCTGGGGAGATGTGGACAGACAATTCCTCTCCCTCAGAGAAGGGGAGTGAAGATGCAGACGAGCTCAGATCAGGGTCCAGCTGCACAGGAGCATGGTGGAACATGGGAAATGTGCAGCTGAACCTTTGAATTGTTCCGAGGTGAGAGATCCCCTAAGACCAGGAATGCCTGCGATAGCTGGGGATGGAGGCAGAGGCAAGGGGGACAAGCTCCTAGCAGCAGAATGGCCTCTGTCAGGGTAGGGGAGCCTAGAGGAAACTCCCTGCAGGGAGGGAGACCTGAAGGTCCCAGCAGCTAAAAGCTGTTCAACCGCATCGGAACAGTCAGAGCTGTGCCCATGGGAAGACCCCCCAATGAGGTGACCGGGACTGTACGAGTCCAGACAGATGGCCCCTGACCTCCGAAGTTGAAGTCCTTCTCGAGGAGCGTTCCAGGGGAGTGCGAGGATCTGCATGGCAGCTCCTCTGAGAACCCAGCTGGGTCCTGGTGAGGGCGTGCTGCACCAACCCCTGACCCCTTGACCCTTCAGAGTCCAAGAAGGACCTTGTCCTCATAGCCACTTGCCTAGGCAACTGACAACTCTTGGTAGACTCCGAAGAAACCACCCACGGAACAGTTCCCTCCCCTTCCTGGGGTGCCCCAGGCTGTCCCAAACTTGGACTGTCAGAATACACCAGAGAAGGGGATGCCCCAGCTGAAGGAGCAGCGGCCACCTGAACCACTGCTGGCTGGTCAGTCCCACTAACCCCAGAACCTACTAGCAATGGCTGATCCCCAGAGGGAGGCTGAGTGGGTGCCGAGGTGCAGGACACTGAGGGATTGGAGGATTCCGAAGAATCCAGGATCCAATCCGGATCAGACACAGAGTCCTCCACCGAGGTGTAGTCCCAGAGGGCCGATGCCAGATTCCCCCTCGATCCCTACCAGTTCCTGGACCATGAGCCGAACCACCTTCAGCCCCAACACCGCAGGTGGCACCGGAGTCAAGCATGGCACCGTGCCCAGCGCCGTGACCCTCCTCAGTGCCGTGAATGGCGCCCGAATCAGGAACGATACTGAGCGCGGCACCACACTCCACCCCGGCACCGCGAACAGCCCTAGAGCCAAAGTCAGCACCGACCATGGCGCCACCCCCATCCCCAGCGCTGCGAATGGCACCAGAGCCGGGAATGGCACCGACTCCAGCCTCGGTGCAACGGACGGCACCAGAAGCAGAGACAGACCCAGAACCTGAAACAGTACCTTCCACGGCATCGCCGACATCCCTGGCACCGCGAAGGGCACCAGGAGCGACAGAGACACCGCAGGATGGACCAGCACCAACCGCGATGCCGCCCACCAAGCCCCTGACGCCACAAATGGCAACGGGGCCAAGGGCGGTGCCACCAATCGATGCAGAGGACAGTGCCAGCCCAGGTCCGGAGGGCCCAGAACATGATACTGGGGGAGCCTTCACCTCCGAAGAGGTGACTGCCATAGCGGTGCCTCCTGTCTGCCCCCCCCCCCGAGAGGGGCAGACTGTGCCTCCTGTACCATGGAAGGAGCCCCTGCTGCGGCAAGGCTGAGAAAGGCGGAGGCCCCCTCCTCCACGGGCCGTACAGGACCAGGAGGGGACCCGGAGGAAGGGTCAAGAGTCCAGACCTCGGCCCGCCGACAGCGAACCCGTCCCTGAAAGTCAGTGGCGCACATCTGACTTCAAATGCACGGATCTCAAGAACGCGACAGTCCATCGAGAAACAGGTGTTGCAGCTGTCCATGTCGTGGCCCGGGCCGAGGCAGGAGAGACAACGGTCATGCTGGTCCGTCACGAAATAAAGGCGGCCACAGGGGCACAGACACACTGATGGCTGCCCCGCCTTCAATGACTTTTTGGCCCCTGGACGAGACATGACCGCACAGTAAATAACAAAAACAGTACTCAACATCACTAGAAATAAATGAAACGGTCTTACCGGCACCAGAAGCAACGTCGAGCAGGGCAAAACAGAAACTAAGCTGCGTAACGACGAACTGGGCTGCAAACACACACTTGCCAGAAATCTCCTCATGAGGTCTGTACTCCACGGCGGGAGAAGAAGAATTCAGGTTAGAGCACAGTCGACAACAGATAACAGCCAGCCTGCGAGCACCATGTGGAACGTCTGCCTCGAGGGTGGCGCCGGCCCTGCGTTGACTATGCCCATAGGGGAAAAAAAAAGTCTCCCGCGGGGTCCTAGCTCCGGCATAGTACCAGTAGTGATGAATGGTGATGACTGACACAGATAAGATCATGGGTTATCCCAAAGGGAATTGACAATAAGCCAAGTTTCAAAGAAACACATCACACATATACGTCCATAATGCAAAGCATCATGGGATATAGGTAACTCACCATGAAATTTCAGACTTGTTCAGTTTACAGCAATTTACATGCATTTTAAATAGCACAACTAACTTATTTTTTTATAATAATCACCTAGTACTTTTTACCATTATCAAAAACACCTAGTGCCATGGAATTTTCAACATTTACACGTTTCATAAACATAAGGTAGATATATCAAGGCATTTTATGACATAGTGCTATTACATAAATTCAGCAGCGATAAATACAACCTGTTTTAAATACGTTTGGAGGTCACCACAATAACCTCCCTGAACGAGGACCAGAGAGGGAAAAGGAAAATTAAAGAGGACACTATAGCATAGTCAAGAAAGGGAAGGGGATGCCCATAGGTGGCCAACCTTATGGACTAGAAATTGTAAAGGATACATTATAATAATAATAACAACATTTATTTAGTTGAGCGCCTTTCAAAATTTCAAGGCGCTGTACAACAAGAACAAACATAAAACATGTTCAATACATTCAATAAAATCAAATATCAACACATATTTCAATACAACAGTATAAAATCAAGACAAAGATGGAAACATTAGGCTAAGAAACAGAACTGTTGTAACAAATTTAAGAAAAGGTCGGTCCTCAAGAGTGGCAGGAGCTCCCTGTCACAAGCAGTCATTCAGTAGGACAGTCTGTTGTTCTGAGTGGGAGCACAATTTAAAATTCTTCAAACTACTGTGGCAGCGTTTGCACTCCTGAAGGGAGTTTCATGTAGCAGTGATCTGAGGACTAAAATCTGGAGGGAGCAGAAGGAAATTAATAAAACCAGTGCCTGGGTGACTCTCATTCAATGTATTGAGAGGCACGGTACTTAAACTGATAAAATGCAATAAAAGATAGGGGGGTTATGCAGAGTATAGTGGGAATTTGAAGGGGGAGTGAGGAATCAGTTCAGTTCAGTTACAGTGCTGGTAACTGAGGATTTTAGGCCTAGAAGTGAAACATGAAAGAAGAAAAAAAACAAAAAAAACAAGCGAGTACGTTTTTAATATATATTTTTAGTGTTTGGTATTTGTGTATTTTGATGTGGGGGATGAGATTCTTGATAGATGTCACAATGATGCATTTTTAGGTGCTGGCAATGGGAGGGAGTAGGTTTCCGAATTACACAAAGGTGGCTACTGTATATTATTTTTGGAAAACTTCCTGGGAGGCATTGATTTCTGTGCCGTGTCCTGGCTGCTGGTTGCAGGAAGAAGTGTGAACCAGTGTAGTTTCTATTCCTGAACCACACTACTTAGGAATCTTCTTGGACAATCAGGGTGCAGGAAATTTCATTTTCAATGTCAACTTGCCTTGCCCATCTTCAGGGAAACTGCAGAAAATCCATGATGGTGGGTGGGGGCCACCTGCTTGCACACTGCTAATGTCAACAGGATAATGAAGTTAAGGGTGTTTCCTGGTATTTCCACAACCCACGTCAAAGTCATAATTTTTCCCCAATACATAATGGTTACCCAAGTATTTAAAAGCAACAAAAAGTAACCACTGTTGCCATGCTTAATGTCAAGTTATTTGGTGTCACTTAGGAGTCTCGTGTAGGGAGGAAAAACTAGGAAATCACCCAAGTATTATCAGTCATTTTAAAGGTGACAAGTAAAGGTATATAGTACAGGGCTGTCCCTTTAATATCACCTGCCCTCCCAGCTGAGGTCTTCATACTGGTTATTACTATAATTTGTTGTTAAGTACTTGAGCGGGGTATTCGTTTTAAGTTTTCAAAGTGTCAGCTTGAGGGTTCATGTTTAAAAGTATACTTATAGCTAGATTAGGTCTAAAACTAGCTGTAAGTGTACTTTTAAACATGAACCCTCATGCTGACGCAATGAAAACTTACAACTAATACCCGCTCCCTGCTGTGTTCAATGCAACAACAGCGGGATCTACATCACTACAATGGGAAGTTTTCCTATAATTCTTAGTGCTGCTTGATCAGGCTTCTCAGGGAGCCATCTCCACTTCCGTGTTTGCCGAAACTCTGCAAAGTAAAATTACAAACGAAGGACTTAAATTACAGTAATAACCAGCATGAAGACCTCAGTTAGGGAGGGTACGTGATATTACAGGGACAGCCCTGTACTACATACTTTTGCCTGTCACCTTTAAGTGTTAATGTGCCAAACAAACAGCAACAAAGACCAACTTCAAATGTTAATATGCCCATCATGGCCACATGCGCCTGTGGAACATTCCAGAGTAAAACCTAAAACGTAGATGAAATCCCTTCTTAGGGGGAGGTTAAGGAACTGCTCCAGCTGCAGGAGAGTTAGCAGTCAAAGAAGAGAGCATCAAAAAGAACTGGAACAATAAAATTCCCTAAGATCAATTTTTCCCCATATAAAGTCCCCAGTACAAAAATTTAGTAACCCACCTGAGGGTGCTGCATCAACCGTGTCTCTGGACAAACAGCTGGAACCCCCCACCCCCACCCCGGATCTCCATGCATCGCCAAACTAAAGAAAGGGTCCTTGGTACATTTCCGAAACCATCTCCTTAACTTCGACTGGTCTCCACTCGCTCACCAGTTGTCGGTTGATGCCGCCCTGTCCTTCTTCATAAGCTCCTTCCAAACCGCTTATGACACCTTTGCCCCCTTTGTAAAGCAGATAGAGAAAACTAAATCCTCCCCATGGGCAAATCGGTCCTTGCTCGACCAAATGAAGGCCCGTGATAACCTGTGGCACCATGCCCTTGAGTCTGGTCGCCCCTTCTGACCGACAACTGCACCATGCTGCCAGCAACTCATGCACCTGGGCTATCCAACAGGTAAAGGCGGCTTATTATCAGGCCAACCTTACTGCCACCTGGGGTAAAGGGAAGAGGTTCTGGCAAAATATAAAGGAACTTAGTGGCAAGTCTGCCTCCCCTTCCCCTTCCATGCTTATTATCGACGGTGTCGCCACCCAAGACCCCTACCAAATGGCAAATGCCTTCAATACATCATTCTCTGACCTCAGTACTATCCTCCCCCCCCCGACTTTTTCACTGCATCTGCTGGACAGTTCCCGCCATCCCCTGTGCTCCACCATTTCACTTCAGAACGATCTCCCCTAGTGTTCCCCGCACATATCTTGCCATGTTCGTTGGAAAGACAAGGCAGAGCAGTGACTCTCTTGACGCAAAACTGCTCTCCTTAACCCTTGACGCAGTCCTAACACCCCTAACAAAAATACTCAATATGTCCCTGTGCTTAGAGCAGTTCCCTTCACAGTGGAAAAGGGCGGTTATTACGCCAGTCCATAAAAATGGTGACCGTACCTCAAGTAGTAACTATAGGCCTATTTCCATACTCCCTCCCCTCTCAAAAGCGTTGGAAAAAATAGCTTCAGATCAACTTATTGACTATTTAGACTCGTACCACCTACTGTGTCAGCAACAACATGGTTTCAGGAAAGGGCACAGCACAACCACTGCCCTGCTAGAGGTTACCTCCTTTATCCATGACGCCCTAGACCAGGGGGCCTTGGCTGGATCTATCTATATCGATCTCTCCAAGGCTTTTGATACTGTCAATCACAATATGCTCATAAACTCCTTCCTCTCTGTTGGCATATCCCAAGAGACCGCAGGCTGGTTCTCCAACTATCTCCACAGCCACACTCAGCAAGTCAAGATAAATAACACCCTCTCTACTAACCTTCCTGTCCGGTCAGGTGTCCCCCAAGGGTCTAACCTTGGTCTGCTCCTTTTCTCACTATACTTGAACTCCCTCCCTATGGCCTCCACTGGGCGCCTTCTCCTCTATGCAGATGATGCTGTGGTCTTTAGTCGGCACCCTGACCCTACCCAGCTCCAAAAATCTTTGCATGGCTCCTTCACAGAAATAAAATCTTGGTTTACCTCCCACAAGCTTGTACTTGACTATAAAAAAAAAAACGAAGGTTATGCTATTCGCCCACCCTCAACATAAACACAACACGGCCAAAATATATATACAAAATTTGCAGGGTACCATGCTGGAACCAGTTACCAATTTTAAATATCTAGGGATTACCCTTGACTCAGCCCTTACCATCTGCGAGCATATTGCGTCGAAATGCTCTGCAATTAACATCAGAATTGGTCTCCTATATAAACACAGACCCTGTCTCCCTCCTGACACCCTACGTTTAGCCATCTCTAGCGCCATCCTTTCCCTGGTAGACTATGGCATAGTCATCTATGGCGCCGCCTCTGACACTGCCCTAACCAGCATTAAACGCACCTTCAACAAAGCCTGCTGGCTGGCCACAGGCTGTGATCGGCTCACGCTCACCTGTGACCTCTACCAACGTTCAGCATGGCTAAACTTTCTGGGGTGTCTATTCTACCAAACCTGCTTACTGGCCAAAAAAATCCAACTGGGGCGAGCCCCGCGGCTGTCTCTCGCTCCTCCAAAAGAGTTTTCCAGCTCGCGCCACAAGACACTGACACTACTGCCTTTCACGTCCCTTTTGTGAAGACCACTGCTGACCAAAGGTCCTTTCGCTACAGGGCCCCACTCTGGATGAACTCAGTCCCTGATTCTATCTTATCTATCCCCAGGCTGGGGCCTTTTAAACCTGAGCTATGGGGCAACATTATGTCCAGCTCTAACTGTGATTGCAGATAAACTCCTCTACAAGTTTAAAAGTTTTACTGCAGTTTATGTATTCTGTTTCCAATATATGCTTCAACTATACACACCTTTGGTGTTGCTCTATGTATGTATTATGTATCTTTGCCTCTGTACTTTGTACTGTAATCTGTTTTACGCTGTACCTGTCCTCATTTATGTATGACGTGAAGCCTTTGTAAATGAGTCCCTGAGTCAAAGGGTTATAATTCCTAGACCTTCAATAAATAAATAAAAATAAATGGCAGAACCTTACAGTACAAAGCACAGTAACTACCCCTCGCTTATGAGAGTTGTAGGAGGCACCATGACACTGACCCTCCCACTCCCATATCAATCTGGCATGCTTCTCTTTTGTAAGATGCATCTTCTGCAGCATGGTGACCTGTATGCTATGTCATTTCAGTGAAGTTAGTATTTTCTTCCACTTCACCAGAAAGTTAATTCCAGGATATTCCAGGAACAAACATGTATGTCTCTGTGATGCCGGTCTTATCATACTTAAGATGGCCACTACCTATGGCAGGCCAAGTTGGGCAAAGGAAAACAGCATCATCAGCATTGTCACACCAGTCCATTCGATGGCGGGGAAGTTCAAGAGCCACCCTGTACAAAGATACACTCCTGCAACCAAAGCCGAGCTAAAACTTAAGCCACACCATATTTAAGGTGTTCCAGCCCTAAATATCCCCCGAAAGTGCTTATAATGGGCTGTCACCACAACCCTTTTCCCAGAACGCTGTGTATCTACTGTACAACTCAGGGACAGTTGCAGATGCTTAATTCAATTGCACCTCCAGATCTTGGATATTAGGGAGACCTGGAAGGGCAGAATAAAGGCAAGGTGTTAACCTTGCAGAAAGAATCATATGGCAGGGAGTCCTTCCTCACATAATTTAAGCGTACAGCAAACTGGTACATGAAGGAGGGTTACTCAAAATGGAGTAACCAAGATAAATGTCTGTGAATGTATAAAATGGAGTACTCACTGCCGACTTGAAAATATATTACCACACTGCACTGTGTGCAAAAAAAATCCTTTATTAGTAGTCTATGTCTGAAAAATCATTAAAACCAGGCTCTACCAGAGATAACCGCCTGACACATTTCACATTCCACAGAATGATTTCTCAAAGGCCACCACAATGCAGTGGGGTGATATGTTTTCAAGTCGGTGGTGAGTGCTCTGTTTTATACTTTTATAGATTGCATAACCTTTACGCGAGCATCTGGTCCTTGGTGCAGTTTCTTTTGTTTGTATAACCATGATAAAAGACACTTCAAATAATAAAGTTCTGAAGCCAAATTGATTGTTGAAGGGGAGAAAGTAACAGGATACTAAGCAAACACCCCCACATTAAGCCACCCCCCAGTCATAGAAAGAAACTCTTACCAAACCCAGTACCGCATGCTTAGGCAGGTGTTCCTGTATTAAGCACTACAGCTCAGAAACCTTCAGGACCATGTATGGGGTGGCCTCTCATTTCTTATAGTAAGGGCGGTGGGGCAGCTGAACTGAAACTCTACTTCTCTCTTCCTCAGCTCTGACATGAGGGGTCCAGATGCCTTCCACTTAGTTTGCACACAATTTTAAAAATATTCAGGATCTGTTGCTTATTCATGAAGTTATGAAGATGGAAGATCATCTGTCTTGGTGGGGTGTCAAACTGAGTCTTCTATACCAGGACTCTAGGAGCCCGATGGATTTTAATTCTGGTCACCACTCCTTCAATGTTCAATATCTTGGGAATCATCAGTACAAATTGGTTACAAAAGGCCTACTCACCCAGTTAATGTTTGTAAAAAGTATTTTTACTGTTTTTTAGATACAGTATATGAAAACAAAGCAAACGTTTTGGACAATATCCTTCATCAGTGCTGTTACTGTATCTTATAAACAAAAACGAACAACAAAGAACTAGTATTTTATAGTCAAAACAATCTTACTATTTCAAAAATCTCATATAGGAAATCAAAGAAAAAATTACTCACCTTAGTAATGTTGTTTCTTCTAATGGAGTCTTGCTATATTATGACATATTCAGTGAGTCCCAACCTTCGAACTGCTCCGGAGGTGAAAGAGTTAACTTTCCATGCCAAGCATGGAACTTTGAGCACGAGCTCGGTTGAAAGCTCTGTCTGTTGTTCTTCAAACTCAAACTGTCAGATCTTTATGAGCAAAACTCACTAAGGTTCTGTGTGGAAGCTGTAAATCTACACTAGCCAACTGGCTATTAAATATAAGAACACATTTTTTGGTCCCAAAACAAAGACTCAAGTCGGAGGATCCAAAAAACAAAAAAACACAACACCCAAACACCCCAAAAAGGAGGGGTGAAAAAAACAAGGAGGGCATCTACTAAGTGCCAACACTGCACTGCCCACCCACATCCCAAAAGCAGAGGTTCTGAGAGGGGCAGGCAGGGGGGGAGGTCATAATATAGCAAGACTCCATTAGAAGAAACAACATTACTAAGGTGAGTAATTTTTTCTTCAAACAACATGAAGTCTTGCTATATTATGACATATGCAGACTACACAGCAGTACCTCCATGGAGGAGGGACAGAACCTACCTAGGAAATAGGCTCTGAAGCACAGCTGTGCCAAACCGAGCATCACTCCTAGCCTGGATGTCCACGGAGTAATGCTTGGTAAAAGTGTGAACTGTTTTCCAGGTAGCTGCTTGACATATCTCTAAGATAGGGATGTCCCTGGCAGTAGCCAGAGACACAGCTGTACCTCTGGTAGAGTGAGCCCTCAGGCCTGAGGGAGGAACCTTACCCAGTTTTTCATAGAAAAATTGGATACAAGAGACAATCCACCTGGCAATGGATCTTTTAGTGGCAGGTTTCCCTTTACCAACCTCACCATAAGTGAGGAACAGTTGGAGGGAGTCAAACCTGTGACCCTTGGTACGTTCTATGTAGTAACTAAGGGCTCTTTTGACATCTAAACTGTGCAGTCTCCTCTCGCCAGAGGAGGAATGGTCAGTGAAGTACACAGGAGAGCGTAGATTGATTAAGGTGGAAGTCTGAAACCACCTTAGGCAAGAACTTTCTGTTAGTCCTGAGGACCACCTTATCTCTATGAAAGGAGATAAAATCAGGCTGCACTGACAATGCTTGTAATTCACTTATGCACCTGGCAGAAGTGATAGCTACCAAAAACACAGTTTTCCAAGCCAAGTACTTAAGCTCTGCTGAAGACAAGGGCTCAAAAGGGGTTTGCATAAGCTGGGCAATGCAAATATTAAGATCCCAGGCAGGGGCAGGGTCCCTGAATGGCAGGTTGGTGTGAAGCAACCCCTTGAAAAACTTGGAGAATACAGGATGAGCTGAAAGAGAAGAGGGTTTATCTGCTGATAAGAAAGCAGACACGGCTGCCAGGTGCACCTTCAGGGTAGCTGGTCTCAGCCCCAAAGTATTCAAATGCACCATATAATCCAGGACTGTGGGTAAGTCAGCAGATTCTGGGGAAATGTGCTTGCCAGAGCACCGTATGGAAAACCTCTTCCATTTGGAATTATGGTAGCCCTGGTGGAAGGCTTCCTAGAAGCCTTCAGGATATCCAATACACCTTGGGAAAGGTGTAGGTCAGCAAACTCTAACTCTTCAAGAGCCAGGCCTTGAGATTGAGAGATTTGAGGTTCGGGTACCAAACTCTCCCCTGAGCACAGGTTAACAGGTTGTGATTCCTGGGAAGACACAGGGGAAGGTGGACTGCTAAGGACATAAGGAGTGGGTACCAGGGCTGTCTGGCCCAATCTGGAGCAATCAGGATCATCTTGCAGGGTTGAGATCTGATTTTGACTAGCACCTTGAACATAAGAGGAAGGGGGAAAAGCATAGAGAAACTTCCCTTCCCAACTGAGAAGGAAGGCATCCAGAGGGACTGAGCCCAAAACTGGGGGCCTACAACAAAAAAGGGGAAGTTGGTGATTGTCTGGGGCTGCAAAAAGATCTATCTGAGGGGTGCCCCATCTGGCAAAGACTACCTCCAGTACTAGGGGATCCAGTGACCATTCGTGATGGCCCTGGGAAATCCTGCTGAGAGCATCTGCCAGGACATTGTCCTTGCCTGGGAGGTGAACTGCCGTAAGGGAGGTGTTCAGGGAATAAGCCAGAGACCACAACTTCATTGCTTGTTGCACAAGGCCGTAGACCGAGTGCCTCCTTGCTTGTTGATGTACCACATTGTAGTGGTGTTGTCTGTTCTGACCTGTACAACTTTGTTCTGAACAGATGTGAAAAAACCTGAAGTGCTAGAAAACTGCTCTGAGTTCCAACAGGTTGATGTGGAGCAGAGATTCCTGAGGGACCACAATCCGGGGTAGTGAGGTGCCATGTGAGCTCCCCTACCCCAAGAGGATGCATCTGTAGTAAGGATTAAGGAGTGAGACTGAGGGGTGAAGGGACCCCTGTCTCAGATTGCTCTGGTCCTGCCACCACTGAAGGGCTTGGATCAGGGTGCAGTCACTGGGATCAATTTGGTTAGAGGGTCTCTCCTTGAGACCAAAAGGCTCTCAAATGGAACTGGATGTCCTCATCTGAAATCTTGCCCCTGCACCACTGCTGTAGAAGCAGCCATGTGCCCCAGGAGCTGCAGAAATGCCTTGCTGGTCGAGAGACCTGCACGGTGAAGGAGGAGGCCAGAGAGACCAGGGTCCTTGCCCTTTCCAGAGGGAGGAAGGAAGGCTCTGGCCTCTTTTGTGTTCAGTTCTGCACCTATGAAGGTGAGAAGCTGAACAGGCTCTAGAACTGACTTTGGAAGATTGAGAAGGAAACCTAGAGATGTGAGCAGTTGCTGAGTTACCTGAAGGTGTAGTCTGACTTGGTCTGGAGACTGGCCTACTATGAGCCAGTCGTCCAGGTAAGGAAAGATGGCAATCTTTTGCCTTCTTAAGTGGGCAACTGCTACTGCCAGGCATTTTGTGAATACCCTCGGGGCAGAGGTGAGGCCGAAGGGCATTGCTCTGAACTGGTAATGGCCTGAGGGCAGTTCGAATCTGAGGTACTTTCGATGGGAGGTTCTGATAAGAACATGGAAGTAGGCATCCTTGAGGTCCAGGGACGCTAGCCAGTCCCCTGGCCTTAGAGAGGGTAAAATAATTCCCAGAGTCACCATTTTGAATTTTGGTTTTAAAAGGTGCTTGTTTAGGTATCTGAGATCCAGGATGGGCCGCCATTCTCCTGTCTTTTTTGGGGTAAGGAAGTACCTGGAGTACAACCCTTTGCCCTGGTGTAGGGGTGGAACCCTTTCCACAGCTCTGAGAGCCAGGAGGGTAGAAACTTCTGTTTCTAGGGCAAGTGCCTCTGATGGATTTGCAGGTAGAAAGGACCTGGTTCTCATCTTTGGAAATTTTTTGAAGCTGAGAACCAGTCCCTGGCTTACTACTTCCAGGACCCACTTGTCTGATGTTAAAGACTTCCAGTCCTGGACAAAGTAAGCCAGCCTGCCCCCTACAGGTAATGGAGAATCGGCCCTGGCCACCCCATCAGGGTGCCTGCTTGGCAGGGGCTTTAGGCTGAGTGGTGGAAGCAGGTCTGCTTGTAGCCCGTCTGCCTCTCCCTCTAAAGAACCCCCTCTGGGCATAAGCTGAAGAGGAGGCCTGGGCTTGGTAAAAAGGCCTATGAAAAGGTCTGCCCCTGCCCCTGGAAGGCTGCGTTTGAGGAGTGGCCTGCCTTTCCTTGGCCTGTGCACTCCTATAGGTGGTCCTATACTCATCCATTTTCTTCATGTAATTCTCTGTCTGCTCCCCAAACAGAGAGTTACCAACAACAGGAAAATCCATGGCCTTAGTCTGGGTATCCTGTGACAGGCTAGTACATCTGAGCCAAGCCATTCTGTGAAGTGCCACAGATGTAGCCATGACTCTTGATGACACATCATTAGAGTCCACTGCAGCATGGAATTGCACCTTGGATGCCTCAATACCATCAGCAGCCACCTGCTCCAGCTCCTTGGCAAGCTGGTCAGGGACCTGTTTTGCTACAGCCATAACAGTATCCCATCTGGATTTCTGATATCTAGCAACATAAGCCATATAATTTGCCTGTCTTGAGTCCCAAGGATGCTGCCATGTATTGTTTGTTTGCCATAGCATCAATCCTCCTGGAGTCCTTGTCAGGGGGGTGTGAAGCCAAGGGAATATTTGCCTTATCACAGGCTGCAGCCTGCACTACCCCAACATGGCTGCACTGTTGTGTAAGGAACTCTGTATCAGAGCCTGACAATGTGTACCTCTTGTCCATTCTTTTATCCACAGGAGGTATAGTGTGAGGAGTTTTTAGAATTTTTACTGTCTGTTTCCCAAAAGATTTATGCAAAGGAATAGACAGTCTCCTAGACTCTGGGATATCCATCATTTCTACATAGTCAGGCTCCTCTTGATCATCCACAGCTTCCTCCACAGGGAGCTGGAGGGTTTCAGCCACTTTTTTATAAAACATAAAATGAGAGGGGGACTCAGAAAGCCTAGGGGGAGACACTCCTGAAGGTCTGTCTGGGGAGATGTCCGGTTCAATGGGCACATCCAGACTTTCAAATCCACATTCACTCTCCTCATACTCCTCTTCCCTCCTCCGGTTCATAAAATTCCTCTAAATCATATTCTTGAACCGGTGGAACCGACCAACCGTGACACTTATCTGATGATGCCGGTTCGGTCGGAACCGGGAAAGCAACTGACAATTTTAATCGCTTTGGCTATTTCTTCAGTGGTTGGAGATGGAAATTTTGGCTCCACACCTGCTGATTTTCTAGTCCTTTGCTGGAACCGACTCCTCGAGTCAGCTCCTTTTGCCGAGGAAGTCTCGCCCTGGTCAGAGGGCACTCCTCTGGTTCGGTTACAACCGAACTGGCTGGCCATCCGGGTCAGCGGACTTCTTGGCCTCTCTTTCCCTGAGCCTACCAACTCTCTTATCTAGGGTAGCTGCAGGAAAATTTTTGCAAATCTGGCAGTCTGCATTGAGGTGGTCAAACCCCAGACAGACAATAAACACAGCTGGTGTGGGGGTCAGCCTTGGCAAAGGCTTCCCCACAAACACTGCAGTGTTGAAACCCAGTGGGCCCGGTTTTTCTTTTGGGTTTCTCAGACATAGTGCCAGCCTAACCAAAACGCGTCTGCTTATGGAAATCCGGCAATAAGACTCCTCTCATCGGTTCCCCAACCGTGTCACAGGTGTGGAAAAACGAATGAAATCTGCTTTTTTAGAACCAATAAGAACCGGAACCGCACTCTAAAAGACAGATTTAATGAATTTTACATCAACCTGATCGTCTAAACCGAACCGATGATACCGCTATAAATTCCACAGAAACAATGTAAACCTATCTAGTACTTACGGTACCACAGACAGAGCTTGAACCCACTGGTTATGGTTTAAATTCGTTAAAACCGAAAACTTAATACTTTAACTGACAAAATGAACTAAGCAGAAGGAGAAATCTCCGAGCAACTGTTCAGTGGGCGGAGTAAAGAATCTGACAGTTTGAGTTTGATGAACAACAGACAGAGCTTTCAACCGAGCTCGTGCTCAAAGTTCCATGCCTGGTATAGAAAGTTAACTTTTTCACCTCCGGAGCAGTTCGAAGGTTGGGACTCACTGCATATGTCATAATATAGCAAGACTTCATGTTGTTTGAAAACTGTTTCTGCTCACACAATAAGTCTTCTGATTAACCATCACTCTATTCTTCCAAATTCTGCTTACAAAAATATTTTTTTTAAATATATTCAATTTTAACCTCTCAGCATCAATAAATCAAAGACTTAAATTTCTATTTGTCTTAAATATTTTAATCCTATAAAATCACACTTGCCTTTTAGTCTATTTATATCTTTTAGAAGGTATTTAGAATTGTTTTGTAAAGTTGTCGATTCTCTTCTCTTTTCCTCTCTATAAACATCAGAATATACCCCTAAATGTTTAATACTGATAATTCATCCGATTATTTTAACCAATTTTCTATCAGAACTTCTGACTATGAATTATCATGTCCCTTTAACTCCATTTATATCTTTAAACAATGTTGATGTTGTCAAACATGGTGCTAAAATACTTGTTACATCTCTAATTCAAGTTGCATACTGATATTGCGTCTCCTAAATCATAGTTCCAAGTATAAACATTTCACTTCTTTTTAAACTCCTGCACAATATGTGAACAGAAAACCAGTTAAATTTCTCAATCTTTTTAATAAGATTTAGTCATTTACATACTGCCTTTTATTTGGTGTTCATCCGATATATAGGGTATCTGTATAGAACACAAAAGTGCTTGTTTTAACATCTTTATCGTGCTGCTTGGATCAATTTGCATTTCTTATACACATTCTTGTTTTGTTTTAAAAAACGTTACTTTTAGAGAGTGTAGAGCATGGTGTGACCTCACGATTTCTCTTAGTAAATGGAGGTACCACGCCCACCCAACGCAATTCTTTCATATGGTACCTGGACGTAATCGGGCGTGGAGCAACACGCGTCATCACGTAAAAAAAATTTACAATTTATTTTCAAACAGAGGGGCTAACGCCGCCCCAGAGTAGCGGGCTACGAAGCCCAAACTGTGATTTTTTTAAAATCACACATTTACTTTAAGAAAAAAATATTTTTTCTCTTAAGTGGTAGCAGTGATAAATAGCAGTTACGTAAGAACTTACCGTAACAGTACATCTTAGAGAGAGGTTTCTGCAGTAGGTGTCAGCGTGGCTCAGTTGGTAGCACATCTGCCTCTGGACCAGAATGTCGTGGGTTCTCATCCCACACCGGGATTGGACTTGCACCTAAAAAAAAAATTGCTGGCATCTGAGTGCAGTATTGGGGGTTGCTGTACTGCTGGGGTCTGCCGTCCTTCAGATGAGACGTTAAACCGAGGTCCCTTCTGCCCATCCTGGTGTTGTCCTGGTGGGTGTCCAGGTGGAAGTAAAAGAACCCAAGCACTCTTCGCAAAAGAGTAGGGAACATTCCCGGTGTCCTGGCCAACATTCCCCTTCCCATAAACTGGTTCAAGCTATTATCCAGGCTGTGTGTGGGTGATGATGTGCGATATGGCCACCACCACACATTCAGTCACTTCACTACCAGTCTAGCATTGCTTGTAAAGCACTTTGAGATACACTGTGTATGAAAAGCGCTATATAAATGCTGATTCTTCTTCTTCTAGGTCTTCACATATAGGACTGCGCCCCCTGGCGTCAGATCTGAATGGCAAACTTGTAGATAGCGATCATCAGCGGGGACCGCCCCCCCGACGTCAGGCGGCCTGACGTCAGCCAGACTATAAAAGGGGTGGTCCCGCACCCGCTCTCCAGTTCTTTTCCAATGGAGACCTATAGAAAGGTAAGAATAAGACTGGAGTAAAAACTCCACAGAACCTGCTTCCATTCTAGTCCCGAAGGACTAGACAGGCTGGAAAATAAGGATAAAACATCCAGAAACTGGGGGAAAGAGGGTGGGAATCTAGACCTACTGCAGGAACCTCTCTCGAAGATCTACTGTTACGGTAAGTTCTTACGTAACTGCTATATCTTACTAAGAGAGGGTTCCTGTAGTAGGTCTTCACACATAGGATTGAATACCAAGCAGTCCCTGAGAAAAAACAAAACATAGGTGCATCCGGGAGGAGGAGAAGTCGCCATAAGAAATCACAACAGGAGGCCTTGCAAGACTGCAAGACCAAAGCAAGTTCTGTGCCTAGAGGCAATGTCCAGACTGTAATGCTGAGTGAAGGTGTGAACAGACGATCACATGGCCACTGCACAGATCTCTGCCATGGACACATTCTTAAAAAAGGCAGTAGAGGTCACCACACTGCGGGTGGAATGGCCTTTAACTGCCCCCGGAAGGGACTTCCCATATTTCGTGTACGAAAAATGGATGCAGTTAGCTAGCCATCGAGAGATGGTTCGCTTGGATATAGCCTTGCCTTGGCACTGTGGAGCAAAAGCTACGAACAGTTGACTGGATTTACGAACCTCCTTAGTCCAGTTTGTGTAGTACCTCAGGATCTGGTGTACATCAAGGATGTGCAAAAGGTATTCCCCCCCGTTGGAATACTGTGGATAGTATACTGGTAATTCCACGCTCTGGTTCAAAGTGGTTTCCGAAACCACTTTAGGTAGGAAAGATGGGCTAGTCTGAAGGACTACTCTGTCCTTATGAAAAATCAAATAGGGTTCCATACAGACGAAGGCCTGTAATTCGGAGACCCTTCTGACTGAAGTAACTGCGACTAAAAATAAAGCCTTCCAGGAGATGAAGCGTAAGTCACAGAAAGAAGCTGGTTTGAACGGGGGTAAGGTTAGCTTCTCGAAAATGAAATTCGGGTCCCAGGGAGGACAAGAATTCCGGATCAGAGGTTTCAAATTAAGGATGCCTTTCAGAAAGGTTTTGGCAACCTCCAGCTGAGCCAAGGTTTTGCCCTTCACCGGGAGGTGGTAGGCAGACACCGCAGATAGGTGGACCTTAATGGAGGAGTAGCTAAGGCCCACCTCAGACAGATGTGCGAGGTACCTAGAACCTGCAAAGCTGAGCACGAAAATAGGTCCCAGCAGCTTGCTTGGGCCCAAATCGTGAATTTTTTCCACTTCATGGCATAAGTAAATCTAGTGGAGGGTTTTCTAGCCTCCACTAGAATTTGCACAACCTCCGAAGATACCCCATAACGAGAAATTGCTATGTCCACAGGTGCCATGCATAAAGATGGAGAGACTGAAGGCTCAGATGCACCAAGGTGCCCTGCTCCTGAGTCAGAAGGTCGTGGGAAATGGGCAAGAGAATGGGAGGTTCCAGTGCCAATTGTTGTAGCAGAGGATACCAAATCTGGTGCGGCCAAAGTGGAGCATTAAGAATGGCGTGAGCTCCCTCCTGCTGTAGTTTCACCAAGACCTTCTGAATGAGAGGAAAGACATAAAGAAACCTCCCTGTCCATGAAAGAGACAGCACGTCTCGCCAAAAAGCACCATGCCCGGGAACGAGCGAGCAAAAGACTGGTAGTTTTGCATTGTATGGGGAGGCGCGCAGATCTATCTCTGGCCTACCCCATCGAAGAAAGAGTTCTTCAACCACCTCTGACTTTAGTTCCCACTCGTGGGCCCTGGCCACTGATCGACTGAGACTGTCTGCCAGGACATTGCTTACGCCCGGAACGTGGACCACTGTCAAGTAAAGGCTGTGCTGAACCGCCCAGTACCATACCCTCATTGCTTCTCTGCAGAGAGGACATGATCGGGTTCCTCCCTGTTTGTTTAGGTACCAGACTGTGGACATGTTGTCTGTCTGGACTAGAAGTGATCCCAGAACCAGGAGAGACTGGAATGCCTGGAGTGCGTAAAGAATCACCCTGGTCTCCAGAACATTGATGTGAAGCATAAGCTCCTGGTCGGACCAAGACCCCTGTGTCTTGTGAGTCCCCACATGGGCTCCCCAACCCAGATCTGAGGCGTCCTTGGTGAGGATTTGGGTTGGAACTAAAGGATGAAATGAAATTTCCTTCGATAGGCTTGAGAGATCCTGCCACCAGCGAAGATCTCTCTGCAGACTGTTGGAGATCATGACCTTTTGGTTCATGTCGTCCGTCCTCTGGTCCCATTGGACTCGAAGAGACCATTGGGTGACCCTCATGTGAAGCCTGGCCATGGGAACTGTTGAAATGGTGGCCACCATCAGTCCCAAGAGACGGAGCACAGAGTGTGCAGGGATGCATCGGGCCTGGGCCACGAGAGTGGCCTGAGAAGCTAAGGTCTGTGCCCAATCCGATGGCAGAAAAGCCTTGCCCTGAACTGTGTCTAGTACAGCTCCAATGAACAAGAGTCTCTGAGATGATACTAGCTGGGACTTGAGAAAATTGACCGTTATGCCCAGGAAACCACACAAGTTCAGAGTGAAAGAGAGAGAGAGACTCTTTCAGGCTGGTAGGAGAGGGTGCTGCGAGGAGCCGGTCGTCCAGGTACGGGAAGACAAATGCCCTGACGGCGTAAGAACACCGCCACTACCACTAGGCATTTGGTGAACGCTCTGGGGGCCTAAGAGAGGCCAAAGGGGAGTGCTCGGAATTGGAAATGGTTCTCCATAAAAACAAAAATGGAGAAAGCGGTGGTGGGCCGGGAGGATAGGAATATGCAGGTAAGCATCCTGCATGTCCAGGGAGCACAGCCACGAGTTCAGGTGGAGCAGGGGAAGAAGTCCCTGAAGAGTCAACATACGAAACTTCTTGTACTCGACGAAGACGTTTAGTGTGCTGAGGTCCAGGATCGGTCTCAGGTCGCCCGTTTTCTTCAGCACTAGGAAGAAGTGGGAATAAAATCTCCTTCCTATTTGGTTTGATGGGACGGGTTCTATGGCCCTCTTTAGAAGAAGAGCCTGAATTTCCTGAGAGACAATGGGGACCTGATCCCAAGGATAGAAGGACCGTCCCGGCGGTAGAGGGGCTGGAATCTCGCTGAACTCTATCGAGAGACCTCGCTGGATGAGCTGAAGCAATCAAGCGTCTGGTGACGTACCTCCAACCGTCCAGGTGGAGGCCGAACCTCCCTCCGACCAGTTCCTCCTGTGTTACTGGAGGGAGGGGAAAGGAGTCTGGACGCCGAGGGGAAGGGAGCTTTTGCCCCAGGGGCCTGTTTAGGAAATTTGGCCTGTGGGGTTTGAGCTCCAGAGCCAGGGGCGCATTTCTTTGCTTGGCGCTTAGCCTGGGATTTGTTACACCTTCTTTGGCGGCAAAAAGGCTGCTTTTTCTGGCCAGTCTTATACAAGGAACGGACATCCCGCATGGAACATCCGCTCTCCTGCAGCTCTGTACTGATATCCTTGGCATCGCCGCCAAAGAGGATGGAACCCCTAAAGGGGACATCCAAAAGGGAGGACTGTACATCCTGCGCCAGGCCTGCTATACGAAGCCAGGAGAGGCAACGGAGACAGATCCCCAAGGCTGCCGCTTTAGCCACCGAGTCCACAGAGTCGTAAGTAGCCTGTAGAGCGTGACGACGCGATAACTTCCCCATCCTAACTTTATCCAATAACTTCTTTCTTAGGGTTTCATCCTGAACCTCTTGGAGGTCTCTTTCCAGATCCAAAAGGGAGGCTTTTTGGAACGCGACCATATGTGATATGTAATTAAGGGATCGTATCGCACATGAGGAAGAAGAATAGATTTTACGCCCGACCTGATCTAGCTGGCGCGAGTCCTTGTCAGGAAGCGAAGAGCTCAAGTGTTTGGGCTGGGCTGAACGGTCGTGAGCGACCGTAATGACCACAGAGTCAGCCTTAGAATGGGAATTAAGATGGGAGATCCCTTCCGGGGGGTAACAGGTGCGGTCTGCTTTGCGAGAGACCACTGGTATAGAGGACGGTTGTTGCCAAATCATGGTCACTAGGTGCTCATGAGGCCCCATCCACAGGGGAATGGGGATAGGGTCAGAAGTGGCCAGATCCAGGTGTTTCGCAAGGCGTTTTCTTTGCGGGTCTACCTCTTTGGTCGGCCAGCCACCAACCGCCTGAATGGAAAGCAGCAAGTCTCCGAAAGAGGGGTCTTCCAGTGGAGACTTGGGAGAGTCTTTAGGGGGAACCTCTACGGAGACCTGGGGTCCGACGGATCCGAGTCGGACTTGGTGTCAGAGGGCTCAGAACCACTGGGAACTGATAGGTCTGCTTCCATGGTGCCAACAGTTAGAGAGCCCAAAGCTCTGGTCCGAGGAAGTGGTAGAGAGGTGACCCTGGGAGTGGGTGCCTCTCCCACCGACTGTCTAATCTCTGACAAAAGTTGAGTTCTGGTGCCCTTCCATCAAAGGGGAACAGACTCGTGGTCCGGTACCAGAGGAGGGGGCTGGAAGCTCGGATACCCCAGATACTGAGGGTACTGCCAAGAAGGATAGAAATAGGAGTACCTGGGATAACCCGGTGTGGGGTGTTCTTGGGGTAGGATATGACGGCGTCGGGAGGCCCAGCGTCGGATAGTGAGTGGTCGACGGAGGGCTGCCCTGAGGCGGGAAGGAGGATTCAGGTTCTGGGAACCCAGCCAAAGGGCCCACGGGGGGCAGTGCCACAGCGCCAGCAGATGGCGCAGGATCTGGGAGTGCACCCAAAATACCGGAGGGTGGAGGCTCCATGGCAGGATCCCCAGCCAGCGACGGACTACTGTCCGGGGACGGTGGAAGGCCCAGCGAGGGGGGGACCCGAGGGGCCCCCTGACGGCAGGTCAGAATGCGATCTAGCTAGTGCGAAAAGCAGAGGATCGGGTGGCGAGTCCCTGGGATGAAGAACCCTAGGGGACGATGGGTCAACTTGTCCCTCACTCTGTCCGGCGTCGAGGGCCAAACTGGAGCCCGATGGAAGAGTGGATGGATCCAGGTGGACGTCGGAGTTGCCAGCGTCCGACACAGCAGATTCGTCCGGGCTAGAGGCAGCTGGAAGGCAGCCGCTAGACTGATCGGCGGGGGCCGCACGCCCTTCGTTAGAAGCAAGGGGTGTCTTACCGGCAGGACAAGTCGAAGAAATTACAACCTCCAGAGAGGCTACCCCCGGCTGCCCGCTCACCTCGGCAGGACATGGAGAAGGGGCCCAGCCTAAAGAAGCAGATGGGGCACCCAAAGAAGTACTCACAGTTGTAGGCCTCTCGTGTGGCGAAGGACTCTGGTCCCGGCGCTTCTCTTTACTTTTCTTCTTTTTCGGGGCCGGCGACGACGACCTTTCTCTCAGTTTTTGGAGCTCCTTTTCCATAGACGCCAAGCGTCTGGTCAGGAGATGGGCCTCGAGGGACCGTTTACACCTGGTTCTGGTCACCTGGTTGAAGGCCTTGCAGATGGAACACTCCTGGACGTCGTGTTTAGAACCAAGGCAAAGGAGGCAGCGGGAATGGTCGTCCCCGTGTGGAATTTGGGCGCTGCACTTAGAGCACTTTTTCTTCTGTCTAGAAGACATCAAATTTATGAAAACTTTTTGAGAAAATACTAGTAAGAAGCAAAGAAAACTTCGACAAAAAATTAACGCAGGTGTTGGATTGCTGTTCAAACCACGAGCGAGCGTACTGAGGTGCGAGGGAAAAGAACTAGAACAGGGCGGACCACCCCTTTTATAGTCGGGCTGACGCCACGCCCTGACGCGGTGGGGTGGTCCCCACTGATGATTGCTCTCACAAGTTTGTTGTTTGGATCTGACGCCAGAGGCGCAGTCCTATTTGTGAAGACCTACTGCAGGCACCCTCTCGAAGTAGGATAACATGTTACATAATTGTCTCCGGATATTAAGTAAGTCCTGATCCCTGGTATTCTTAGGGAATTTTTTTACTTTGCAACATTTCTGCAAAGGGTAATGAGGTTATGTATTTCAACTAAACTACTATGTATAGCAGGCTGCTCCATTACCCATTTTTTTCAGATAAAACATTTTTAAACTGTACCCCACTTGCATACTCATAGAATAGGTTGCCACTGTGTAGTTTCCCTATAAGATATCAATGATGCATCGTCACTTTTAGACATTGACAAGGTTCTGATCCCTAAAATTGTTTTTTTTTTTTTTTTTTTTTTTTACCTTTGCTTCATGCCCCCCCTTGCATACTCATAGGATTGGCTGCCAGCCAATAGAGTCATTCAAACCAAAGCGTGGATTTGTGGCTATGAATCTATCTATCTATATAATAGGCTTCCCTAGTAAGGATTTTAGTCCTGAAGTCACACCCTCATGTATCTGGCATAACCTTCTCTAATTCAAAGAACCTCAAGTATAGTAGTCGGTGTCCCTGCTCTATAAAGTGCCTTGCCACTGGTGATGCTAAGTCTTGTCTACTGCTATCACTTTTATGTTCTGTGATTCGATTCTTTAGCATTCTTTTCATTTTCCCCCACACAGATCTTATCACATGGGCATTTTAATAGGCATATTACCCCAATAGAAGAACAGTTAATAAACTGGTTATGTCCTCGTCCCTGGGTATGTTCTTAACCTTCTTTACTTTATATGTATTGTGGTAATGTATACAGTTGCCACACTGGAAATTTTCTTTGAGGTCCACTGTATTTAAAAACTGTTGGGGCCTTGTCTCCAGTATTTTATGTTCTGTTTTAACCAGTTTGTTCTCCAATGTCTCGTTTCTTTTGGCCACCACCAGGGGTGACTGCTGAAAAACTTGTGCTCACAGTGGGGTTGCCTTTAAAACCTCCCAGTGTTTATTATGTTCTTAACTGAGAAAAAAATGTAATTGTATGTTGTTGCTAATACAGTCTTACCCTCAATAGGTTCCTGTTTCCTCTGTTGGGTAACCAATAGATCTTTTCTTCATAGGAAGTACATGAATTCCATTGGCAGGGTTGCCTTTCATGAATTCACCACCATTATTAATGGTGGAAATCAATTTTTTTGTCATCCATATACATGTCCAATCGTTTCTTAAAAATGTTCATTGTTTCACTCCACTTACAGCCTTTGGTAAAGCATTCCATGTAGTTATAATTCTTTGGGTATACCATCGGCATCTTTTATTGGTTTTGTTATGGTCTCCTTTTAATTTCCGATCATGAGTTCTGGTAATTTTATTCAAATTATTCATAATTAAACCGATGGTTTCCAGCATCGACTCATCCTTTATTGCTTTATATGTTAACCACAAATCGCCCCTTACTCTCCTATATTACATGGAGTAAAGGTCCAATTTTTTTAATCTTGTGTTATAGTCCAACCTGCTCACAGAAAAGATTCTTTTAGTAGCTTTTCATTGAACTTTCTCTAGTAGTATTTTTGTCTGACTAGTTCATGGGCACCTACCAATGAACAGTATTCTAGATGTGGTCTCACAAGGCTAGAATAAAGGGGGACCAGGACCTCTGGACTTCTACTTTTGATATATTTTAGGATACAGCTCAAAATTTGATTCAGACTAATTTTCTCCACTGCTGTCTGTAATACTGTATTATCATACCGTCTCTGCTGCAATCTGCCAATCATATCTGTTTTCACCCTGTCAAACTCTATCAGATCCATACAATTCCTCGTTGCCCTGACCATTTGTCCATATGGGATTGATTCAATGAGTTTACTTAGATGGAAACTTTTAGCATGTAAAATTGCATCTTTGCCTGTCAGTTTACGAAATAGTCTCATGGCTAAATTATTCCCATCCTTATAAATCAATAAATCTAAATACGGTATTTCTGTTGTACTATAATTCATGATAAAAAATAGATGGTCTGTACAGTCATTTAAATATTTGTCAAAAATAAATAGTTCTTCTTTAGACCCGGTCCATATGACAATAATACCGTCAATAAATAGTTTCCACACCCTCAGCCTATTAATAAACCTGTTCCTGTCACGGAAGATGTGTTCCGTCTCAAAATGGTTTATATTATAGTGACGCAGTCGTGCCACTATATTTAGGGTTGAGAAGGCACTTATATGTTAAAGTAAAAATTGTGGGTGTTAACTTTGGACCCGTTCAACGGATTTGCCTGAAATTTGGTATGCTCGGTGGGGCATGGTAGATCTCTTGATTTGGTAAATTTCGTTTCGGTCGGGCTTACGGTCTTTGCGCACGAAAACACTGAAAAATGCAAAATTATCAGTTTTTGGAGGCAGCTTTTGGGGATTTTGTCCGTGGCCCTCCACGGCCATCATGCAACGTGACGCTCTGCAAGATGGCTCATCTGAAAGAGCTTGGCTGCCCGAACATGCCGCTTTTCATTTGGTAAAAAAATATTAAGGCACTCAAAAGTTATGGGGCTTTTAAATTCCCATTATAAGTCAATGGGAAAATTAATACGGTTGTTTTGCGAACAAAGAATGGGGTTCTGGTTATCTGGTCCCATCTGGCAGTCAAAGAATTTGCACTCGCGGTTCAAGAATCTTTGTACCCAAGAATTCTTTGATCGTGAGGTCCACCATCTTGTTTTTAGATTTCCGATCGTAAAAACACAAATATCTCAGCTCAGGGGTCACTCCTGAAGTAAAATGTGCACGGGATTTACTCGGGCGATCTATTGAACCATGCCTTTGGTTTCATTCAAAATGGTCAAAAAATAAGAGTTGTAAGGTTTTTAAATCTTTGATCATGGCTTACTAACGATTTCTGACCGTGAGCCTGCAAATTCTTTGATCGCGAGATTTTCTGATCACAATCTTGCATCGCAAACTAAAAACACTATTATCTCCACTTAGGGGTGGGTTAAGGACAAAAATGAGGGTGGGTTTTCCTCAGAGGGCTTCGTTCTAGCGAGGCATGCCATTGGTTTCATTTAAATCTGTCTAGAAATAGCGATTCACCATTTTTTATTCTTTGATCGTGAGCGTGCAATTTCTTTGATCGCGAGCCTGCAAATTCTTTGATCGCGATCGTGCATTGTGAGTGCACGACCAGATGGCCTTTTTTAAAATTCAAATTTTCTCAGCCTAGGGGTGGCCTATGAACACAAAGAAGGGTGGGTTTTGCTCAGGAGGCTTCGTTCCATCGAGGCATGGTGGTGGTTTCATTCATTTCTGCCTAAAAGTCGAGTTTCAAAATTTTTTAATCTTTGATCTTGAGAGTGCAATTTCTTTGATCGGGAGACTGTAAATTCTTTGACCCAGCCAAAAATAAAGGGGATAGGAAAATGTCTGTTTTTTTTTTTTTTTTTTTTTTTTAATCAGCATCAGTCATCAATAAGGTTACAATATAGTTCAGCGATGTGTACCACCTGAGCCCAGAACCTACTACTGAGATGCTCTCCTATGCATCCCAGTATCCCCCCCAGCCCTCCTTACTGCCTTCACATTAAGCTTGCCCACCTTTAGGTCGTCTGATGACTACCCCAGGTCCCTTTCCATTTTTGTTGTTGTTAGTATCTCACCCACTGTGTACTCTTCCCCAGGGTTTTTGTTTCCCAGGTGCATTACTTTGCACTTCTTTGTATTGAATCTAAACTGCCATACATTTGACCATTCCTCCAACCTTGACAAGTCCCTTCTCATCCTTTCCACCCCACCCTGTGCATCAACCCGATTGCAGATCTTTGTGTCGTCTGCAAAGAGACATACTTTTCCTTCCAGTCCCTCTGCAATGTCACTTATATAGGGTTTTAAATAACTGATTAGCAGTTTTTTTTATTGGGACAATACTAACTGTATAGAAAGTATTTATATAGGTTTTCTAGAAGAGTTATGTTTGTTAAACACAGTGAGGCAAGTGCTATGCATTTTCACAATGTTTTAGCACTTTCATGAGCAAAACGCTAATCAATTTTTAGAGTTAAATAAAACCCTGTATAAAGACATTAAAGAGGACCGGTCCCAGTGCTGAACCCTGCAGTATCCTGCTAGTAACCCCACTTTCTTCAGAGTGGACTCAGTTTACTATTACCCTCTGTGTCCTGTTGTCCAGACAATTTTTTTACACAGGTTACCACCTTGGAACCCACTCCAAGGCTGGCTAATTTGTTTATTAATCTTTTATGTGGGACTGTGTCAAATGCCTCGCTAAAGTCTAGGCAGGCCACGTCCACAGCCCCTCCCTGGTCTACTACTTTGGTCACCCAGTCAAAGAAATCTATTAGATTCATCTGACATGACCTTCCCACTGTGAATTCATGCTGACTTGGGTCCTGTGCCCAGCTGTCCTCTAGGTACTCCATCATTTTCCCCACCACTGAGGTCAAACAGGTCTGTAGTTTCCTGCCTCTAGATTGCTCCCACTTTTGTGAAGTGGAATCACATGTGCCCTCCTCCAGTCCTCAGGTGCCACACCATCCTCCCATGATTTGTTAAAGAGGATAGTCAGTGGTGTCATTAGTTCTCCCCTTAGTTATTTTAGAATTCTGGGGTGAATCCAGTCAGGCCCCACTGCCTTGTCCACCTTCAGTTTTAAGAGTTCGTTCAGAACCCTTTCCTCTGTGAATGGACTGGTATCGACACCCCTATCCAGAGTGTTTCTATTGTTTGGTTTAGGTACCTCCCCCTCCTCTTTCGTGAATATTGTGCAGAAGTATTGTTTCAATATCCCTGCTTTTTCCACTGTCACCCTCTGCCCACGTTCCCTCTCCTTTATTAAGCCTCAGTATCCCTCCCTTGGTGTTTCTTCACTCCCTAATGTACCTATAAATGGTTTTATCCTCCTTCTTAACATAGTTGACTATCCTTTCCTCAGTTTAGGCCTTTGCAATTCTGATCGCTTTCCATGCTTCCTTCTGCTTTAACTGATATAGTTCTCTGTCCTGTTCTTTATTTTTTTCCTTTTATTTCCTGAATCCTATCCTTTTCTCCTTAACCTTCCCTGCACCTCTATTGAGAACCATAGTGGCTTTTTCCTTTTGTTTTGTTGATTTGCTTTACACAAAGGATTGTTGCCACTGTGATGGCAGTTTTAATTTTTCCCCATTGTTCTTCCACCCCTCCTTTTTGCCTGTTTGCTAGAGCTTTTCTAAGGCACACTCCCATTTTGCCAAAGTTAGCCCTCTTAAAGTCCAACATCCTTGCTTGTGTATGGCTTGACTCTACAGCTGTGTTTATTGTGAACCACACTGTTTGGTGGTCGCTTGTTCCCAGATGGCTACCCACTTCTAAATCTGAGATCCTCTCTCCATCCCCGTTTGAGAGTACCAGGTCTAAGACTGCTCCCTCCCAAGTGGGTTCCAACACTTGCTGTCTGAGGCATACCCCCTGTAGGGCATCGAGAATGACCTTGTTCTTGGATGTGGCTGCAGTAAAGGTGCTCCAGTTAACATGTTGTATATTCAGGTCCCCCATCAACGATCGCTCTCCTTTTTCTGCCATTCTAAGGATTCCTTCTATCATTTCATTGTCCACTGCCTCCCCCTGAGATGGGGGATCTGTGAACAACCCCTGTGCGGATTGTGGTGTCACTTCCCGTCTCCAGGGTGAACCACAGTGCCTCCATCCCTCCGTTTACCCTTTAATTCTGTTGCTTTGATTCCTTCCCTTATGTAGAGAGCAACTCCTCCTCTTCTTTTACTCTCCCTGTTACTCCTGTATCCTGCAGATTGTGTACCCCGGTAAGCTGACATTCCAGTCATGGTTCTCTGTGTACCATGTTTCTATGACTGCCACGATATCCACACATCCCTCTTTCATCTAGGCCACTAGTTCAGGGAGCATGTTACCCACACTATGGGCACTGGTACTTATCACCCTCCATTTTTTGATGGCCTTACCCCCTTTTAGGCCCATCCCTGTCCTTACTGCATTTTTCTGGATTTACTCCTGTCCTGCTCCCTATCGACTTCTCTACCTTTGTGTCTACTTCACTAACTACCCTGTTTTGTTGGGGTTATGATTTCCCTGCTTCTCTTCAGTGTCTCCCCCCTTGGCTAGTTTAAATGCTTGCCAATGAAGCATTTAAACCCATCACCTAGGATCCAGGTTCCCCTCCCATACAGATGTAAACCATCACGCTAGTACAGGCCTGTATCCCTCCAGGTGGACCCCCAGTCCCCAATGAAGCCAAATCCCTGAGCTCCACACCAGTTTTTCAACCAGTCATTGAATCCTATGGTGCCGAGTACCCTAGCCTCACCCATGCCATGGACAAGCAGCACTTCCGAGAAAGTTACTGTGAGTGCTACTTGTCTAAGGCCCTTCCCCACCTCCACAAACTCCCACTGCACTGTTCTGATCCAATTCCCAGCCAGGTCATTTGTCCCTAAGTGGACAATGACATCAGCTCCCTTCCCCATGCAGCTGCTCCCACGATCCTGAGGATTCGATTCCTGTCCCTGTGCCCTGAACTCCAAATGGAAGAACTTGAAGCCTACCAGTCTAAGTTGACTGCTTCGCTTCAGTAACAGCCTGCTTATCCAAGAACCCATGGAAAAAGCATACTCTCAACTATGAAATTGCTCCAATCTAACAAGTAAAGGGGGGGGTGAGGGGGCGGAGATGTTTGGCTTTTGGGGAAGGGAGAAAGCTGCACACATTTTTTTCTTTAGAGGTCGGGGTTTGGGACAGAGGTGCTGACAAACACTAGAATGTTGGGGCAGGGGGCAAGGAACAGCCAATGTGACACATCAAACTACTGCTTAACAAGGCAATGCTAGAGGCACTGACATAAGGGCATTATATAGGCAGCAGGTTTCATGGGTGTGGAGTGACCAATCTGAAGGGCCATTTTAGGACTAAAGAGGAGATGGCCCGCTGAATGCTGCCTCATGCAAACTGTAGGATCTGGTAACTGCAGATTTAGCAGCATTCAGAAGTTGAACCCACACGGATCCACAGGTGTTTGGGGGGGGGGGATCGTCTCTGTGCTGCAGACCTGGACACTGGGTCGGCCTGGGAGAACAGTCATGCTTACAAACAATGGTAACAGAAGCCACAGCCACCTTAACTAACTCCTTGGGCCCCAGGCAGTTTACAATTACCAGGTCCGAAAAAGCACACCTTCTCCTAGGAGGGAATTTGATGGTGGTTGGCCGGACTCCCCCAAGAATGTTGTATTTGTATTTATTAGGACTGGGAAATGGAACCTGGGCTTCCGCCACCAAGTCTTTGATTTCACTACTCACAGTGGCTGCAATGCCTGCTTTTTGTTCATAACCCTTGCTGGCTGCTCCCCAGTCCCCACACGGTGGTTCTCGCCTCATGCAGATAACTCAATAAGGTAAAAACCCATAGCTCACTTGGGATGGGCTGCACAGCGGGATTCCAACCTGCCATTTGAATCACAGATTTCCTGTCATAGCTAGAGTCTTCTCCCTGTCCTGTCCAGGCTGAGCTTCCCCGTGTGACCTAGCACTCCTTGCACTAACTGCCATGATTCAAGAGGTGGTTCCCCACAGTCCCCTCACCCGCATGCTTTACTCTATAAGGGCATGTTCATCAGCAACAACCTGGGGGCGTACTAGGAGGTCCACACTGTATTTACGTACCATCATAATGCGGGATCATATAATATTATTTTGAAGGAGTATCAAATGGGAGAAGCAGGACACATTTTTTCTTCCCTTGACGCAATTTTTTGTCACCTCCCGGCTGAGACTTTTAGCGGCTACCCCTACCTAGAGTGATTCAGGTCCGGCCCAACTACCAACCTGGGCTTCAGGCACCTCACGGCTGTGAAGGGTCAGTTTGCTGGGACCCCCCCCCCCCCGACAATTGATATAGGTTGCTAAGGAAGCACTGACATTTAATTTACTACCTTAGAATGTTAACTTCTTTCTGATTCCTGTCCTAGTTTCAAAGGCCAGAGTTATTTTAAGATTTAATGCTTTATGGTGAAAGGCAACCTGTTTTATTCATGTTATCTATTTGTGCTCCAAGATGTTTGGTTACCACTTAAGGTTTCCGGTGTACCATCATTTTCCTTCCATACTTACATATGTTATGGGTTTGTTTAAAACAGTCAAATATAATGTGAAAGGTACAACCTCCCCAGCCAAATGTGCCAGGATCTTAGTAGAATTAAGCAGACTTAATCATGCAGTGGTATTTATTCAAGAAACACAGTGACTTGCCTGACTCGGGAGCGCCATAACCTCTTTCACTCCTGGGTGGCGCAAACCACTGAGGCCTCCTCACCAGGGTGTAGGAAAGATGGGGTCTGCATTTTGATTAGAAGAGGATTCTCTTTCCATTACATACCAGGAGGTGGGCATGGAAGGCAGACTCGTGATACTTTCATGTACTGTTCAGGGAGAGCTCTATCACTTTATTAGCCTATATGCCCTCAATACAAGGCAAAGGCTTTCTTTAAAAAGGTTTTTGATGAAATAGCACTATTACAAGAAGGACATCTCATTGGTTGGTGGGGGGGACTTTAATTGTGCCCTGCAGCCAGCAATAGACAGATCTAGCTATGTCTCCACAAACGCAGCTACAGCAAAAAATAGTATGCCTTTACATTCTTAAATTTGGCCTTGAAGAAATCTAGAGATCTAAGCATAGGGGTGAAAGAGACTATACCTTTTATTCTCCAGCACAGTAGGCCTATTCATGTATAGATCTCTTAGTTGCACCAAAAGGTCTCATGCATAAGGTAAAAGAATTTGAAATACAGTCCGTATCACAATCAGACCATGCAATTGTTTTGTTAACATTAACTACTGGGTCTTTCAGCAAAACCTCTCTCTGGAGGAGGAATACATCACTCTTTAAAGATGAAAACTTTAAGGAAACAATTGCTAAACATGTGCAAGAGACATACACACTAAATGCCTCAAGTCATCTCCCAGGAAACTCTTATCTGTGACACATTAAAAGCTGTGGTTTGAGGATGCCTTATTAGCACTGCCTCAGCCAAACAAAGGCAACCCTCAGAATGAACTGAAGGCTAAATTACAAGATCTAAAAAAAAAAAAAAAAAAAAAAACACACAAGGTGGGAGGGACAGACCCAGAACATGGGTGTAGGCAGGCATACTCCAAGCACTCCATGGTGTGCAATTTTATTTAAGGGGGTACCAAGTAGGCTCTGAACTGCTTCCTTTTTCCATGAAAACTAAAAGAAAATACTGACCCTTTGTGTAATTTTATTCATAGCAGTCAAAACTAGAAGGACTGGTCACTAATACTCTCTTTGCATCCCAAGGACAATACCACTTTACAGATTCTGGGCTGGTTTGTGGGTGTCTTAGGGAACAATGCATGGCATTTGTATTTACCCATGCATGGCAACAACCACTGTCATGAGATACAAAAGTTGTATTTATTGTGCCAAATGAGGCAACAAACACGGTCCTGGTGTACATCTGTATATTGTCTGGCTACACTCGGGACCCAGAACTGTTTAAATACCTCACTAAAACCATAACAGAGCTCAACGAGTTGTCAGAGAGAAAGTCTGAAGGTTACTTAAATTATTTAAATCACAAGTATTATGAGGTTGGAGGCACAGCAACCAAACTGTTGGCCTACCACCTAAAGAAATTAGAGGAAGACCGCACCACTACCAAAATAAAAGACCTGCAGGACCCAGGGGTTACTTGGGTGACACCAAATAGCTTTCAAAATGTTTACTTATTTCTACATTCAGAACCCAAGGAGACAGATGAAGTGAAACAACAGTCCACCCATTTCCTAGCCAAGCTACATTTACCCACCTTATCAGGGGAGACTAATCTCTCTCTGGACAAACCCACAGAGCAGACAGAAATAGAAGCTAGCCTGCCCACTGACAAGTTCCCTGGGCCCCATGGTTTTAAAGAGCAGCTGACGCCATTAGGACAACTTTAACAAAACATATTATTTAGACACAGCTCAGCTTGTACTTCACATTAGTTCTGTATTTCTCATCCCCATTGTTTATTACTGAGCCCATCTGCATGAAAATGGGATCTTTGTTCCTGAAGTGTTCATCTGTTCCTATTGCCTTCTCCCTACCTTAGGTCATAATGCTGTACCTGTGACATCACAATTACTCCCATGGCAACAGATTGTGATGTCACAACAGAGGACTATGACATAAAGTAGGGAGTAAGCAAAAGAGGCAGATGAACTCTAAGGGATATAGAGCATGTTTCCATGCAAATTTCTCAGTAATAAGTAATGAGGAGGAGAAGTCTATTGAATAGATATGGAATGCAAGCTGAACTGTACCTAAATATTATGTTTTTCAATGTTTTCTTTGAGGCGTCATCAGCTCTTTAATGCAGATTATTACAAAGCATTTAAAGGACAAATAAACCTGTTATGACCAAAAACTATATTAAAAACAGGATTTAGAGAGACCTAAAGTAAAGGCTGCTGTTTACTTTGATGATGAAACTGCATGTACATAATTAACATAAATGCAGTTTTGTAGCATTTGAAAAATGTAAACAATAGCCTTTCCTTTTCAAAAAAACTGCCATGGCCGCTGAATGTCCTACATGATTAGGTCACTGAAGTTCAGAGGCAGAGAGCTGTGTTGCTGTCTACAGTGCTAAGTACAGCTTTGTTATGCCCTTTATTTTGCACTATTTTACCAAAATGATCGAACTCATGACTTAACGTGTATTATTTTTATAAATACACATTAGGCATTGGTTTTGATTATTTTGTCAAGTTAAATCTGCCGAAATCTTGGTCTAATGCTGACTGTCTCTACCGCAACATATACCAAACCCAGCCCCAAACAACATAACTGTCAAACACTTAGTGTCTAGTGAGTATATCCCAATCTCTGCGTCTAAACGCTGGTCCGGTCCAAATGCCAAAGTACATCTTTAACTGTTCTCCTTCCATAGTCCCAAGGTCCGTATGGAATGCTCCCTCAACCACGCAGCCAGCCAGCACACCCACTGTCGTCACACACTGCTTCGCTTAGTGTAGTGTAGTGTCAGCTGGTCCATCAGAAAGATTGCAGCCGCTCCAGTCCTTTTGTAGTATCCCTCACATACATCATATTTTCCTTTTGCACTCTACTCCACAGATCGATGTAAAAGGCTGCAGCCTTCCAGCCCCCCTCGCACTGCCCGTCCACCTGCCACTGCCGCACACTGCTTCAGTCCTCCAGTCCACTCCAGTGCTGGGGGACTTATCATACGAGAGGAGACTGAGGGAGTTGAACATGTACTCACTGGAGGAGAGGAGGGACAGGGGGGACATGATTGAAACCTTTAAGTACATGAAAGGAATAAACAAGACAGGTGACGGAGGGGCTGTTCAAAGTAAGGGAGGGAGGGAGGGACACCAGGGGCCATGATATGAGACTGGAGAGGAAGGTTCAGGAGGAGATGAGGAGACACATTTTACAGAGAGGGTGGTGGCTGGGTGGAATGCTTTACCTGCAGAAATAGTATCCAGTAGAACAGTGGACTGCTTCAAAAGGGGATGGGACAGGACAAGGGGGAGGGTTAATGAAGGGGAAGGGTGGAAGGGAGGGAAGGGCAGCTGCAGAATAAGGGGTGCTAGCTGCACATTCGAGCAGACTTGATAGACCTCTAGGCCTTTATCTGCTGGCAAATTTCGTATAACATACTGACACATGCCCCATGAAGACGAACACTGAATTAAATATCTTCTTTAATGGAGAGAGCACCTGCATTTACTGGCACACTTCTGTCTCATCGACACTTGTTAATGACGTGCACAATGACAGATATGCGCATCATTTACTGGTGGCAGCCTGGATAGAAGAGTGCCGGTAAATGCAGGTACTCTCTCTCTCTGTAGAAGAAGATATTTAGTTAAGTGTTTATCTTTGTGGGACAGGTGGCAATATGTTATGGACTGGAGAACTGAAGCAGTGTGTAGTAGTGATGATAGCCGGCAGGTGGGCTATGTGGGGGGAGGGAGGCAGGAGGCTACCCGCTTGACACTGATCTGTGGAGTGGACTACCGTTGAGAAATATGATGTACATGAGGGATACCACAAAAGGACCAGGGCAGCTGCAATCTTTCTGAGGGGCCAGCTGACACTACTCTAAGCAAAGCAGTATGCAATGACGGGGGTGTGCTGGCTAGCTGTGGGGGCTCAGGGAAGCGTTTCACACTGATTTTGGGACTATAGAAGGAGAACAATTAAGGATGTTCTTTGGCATTTGGACCAGACCCAGCGCTCAGACACAGAGATTGGGACATACCCACTAGATCACCAGGTATTTGACCAGTTATGTTGTTCAGGGCTGGGTTTGCTGTATGTTGCAATAGAGAGACATTCAGCATTAGACCAAGATTTCGGCAAGTTTAACTTGACAAAATAATCAAAACCAATGCCTAACGTGTATTTATCAATATAATACACGTGTTAAGTCATGAGTTTGATCATTTTGGTGAAATAATGCAGAACAAAGGGCATAACAAAGCTGTACTTAGCACTATATATTTATTTAAGCATATTTTACCAGGTAAGCACACAGAACCACAGGCTTGTTTCCAGCTGCAACCTGGGGAGTGGGGAGAAATAGGGAATGAATACTGAGAGCATATAATTCAAATACACTGAGTCAGTATCATAGAACATACATTAGAACTGGGAGAATCGGGAATAATTAGAGTGCATATATTATGAGGTACATGAGTCTTTAAAGATCATGTGCAACGAATTTTACATATTTTTTATAAAAGCTTGAAAAGCTGAAATTCAAGTCCCTGTGTCATGATTAGTGTTTCCTGAAAATTTCATGCTGTTTGGTTTTATAGTTTTCTTTTAATCAGCATTTAACTTGCTCTACAGTGGCTGAAAACAGTGGAGTTATTTTTGTCCTCTCAGTCAAACTTCGAGTGCGATGACATCATTTTGGAGTAGCTTGCTGTTTCAGATTCCCAATCAGAGCAGTAGTTTGTAGAGTTAATGGTTTGATGACCTCTCCAAATTTCTTACAACCCCAGTCTCTGACTTGTGTTTAGACAGATCAGCTTAAAATGTATAATTTTCTTCTTGTGAAAAGCTGATAATTTCAGTTTCAATGTTGAGTTGAAGAAGTGGAAATCTTTCTCTGTGAGAAATCAGCTTGTCTGTGCTTGAAACACTGTAGCAGAGTGTGACAGGCAGCTGTCTGAACTCACAAATTTCAGTTCTTTGGTGGTTTCTGTGTGAAAATACATAATGTATGTGTATAACTAGAAACACTATGTGGTATCCCGATGCACCGTGTCTCTGCCCCACTACTGAGGCAGCTGCAGTCTACTGCTACCTGTCCCTGCTCCACAAGCCCCCTGCCTTCTGCTCCACATTCAAGGCTGCTGCACCCTGCCGCCCACTGTCTTCTCCCACACAGTCAGGGATTGCGCACCCTTCTGCCTCCATCTCCAGCCTAAAGAGTCAGGGCTGCTGCACCCTGCCCAAACAGTTGGGGTTGCTGCACTCTACTACCCTCTCTCCACCACCCTTACAGGTAGGGAAGCTGCACCTGTTGCCCCCTGTTAATGTCTTCACAGATAGGGCTGCTGTGCTGTGCTAAGCCCTAGAGTGCCAGGTTCCCTGTCTCCACAGCTGGGGCTGCTGCACCATGCTGCCCTAGCCACCAGAGGTGGGGCTTTTACTACACCCTGCTGCCGACTTCAATTGCCCCAAATAAGCAGGGCTCCTGCACCAACTGTACTCCATCTCACAGTCAGGGCTGCTGTACCCTAATGCCCTGTGTTCTGCATCACAGTCAAGACTTTTGCATCATGATGTCCTCTATCCCGTCACCAGAGAGAAGGCTGCTGCACCCTGCTCCTTTCTACACCGTTGGGGTTGCTATGATCTGCTGTGCTCTAGAGCCCCTTGTTGCTGCAGTTAGGGCTGCTGCACCATGCTGCCACTGGCCACAAGATTCAGGGCATTTGCTGCACCCTGTTGCATGCCTCCACAGTTGAGGCAGTTGCACCCTGCTGTCTCCCTGCCACCAGAGTCAGATCCTTTGCTATAACCTGCTCCCCACATCCCTTGTCCCAAACAGGCATGGCTGCTGCACTTGTCCCAAAGTTTGGGCTGCTGTATCCTAAAGCCACCCCTATCTCCTGCCCAAACATTCAGGGCTGCTGCATCCTGCTGCCCTGTGTCCCCACCCCCACAGCCAAGGCCATGGCACCCTGTTGCCCCCTGTTCTTATCTCCATAGTCAGGGCTGCTGTGCTGTGCTATGCCCTAGAGTCTCATGCCACCTGCATCCACAGTTGGGGCTGCTGAACCCTGCTATGCACGTCCATTGCCCCAAATGGGCTGGGTTGCTGCACAATGTGCACCTTGTGCTATTGTCAGGGCTGCTGTACCCTGATGCCCACCTGTGTCCAGCCCCACAGTCAAGGCTTCTGCACTATGGTTTCCTTTGTCCCCTGCCACCGTTGTGCCCTGCTGCATCACAGAGCCCCTTGCCTCCACAGGCAGGGGAGAGGGTGCAGCAAATGCCCTTACTCTTGTGCTGCACCCTTCCCGAACAGTTGGGGTTGCTGCAGCCTTCTACCCTCTCTCTCACCCTCACAGTCTGGGACACTGCACATATTGCCCCTGTTCCTGTCTCAGCAGGGTGTAGCAAAGGATCTGACTCTGGTGGCAAGAAGGCAGCAGGTGCAACTGCCTCAACTGTGGAGGCATGCAACAGGGTGCAGCAAATGCCCCGATTCTTGTGGCAAGTGGCAGCATGGTACGGCAGCCCTAACTGCAGAGGCATGGTGCTCTAGGGCACAGCAGGCCACAGCAACCACAACTATGTAGAAAGGAGGAGGGTGCAGCAGCCCTGTCTGTGGTGACAGGGGATAGAAGACAGCAAGGTGCAGAGGCCTCAACTGTGGAGCAGGACACATGGGGCATCAGGGTACATCAGCTCTGACTGTGTGATGTGGTACACATGGTGCAGCAGCCCTGACCATTTGGTGCAATGGAAGTGGGTAGTGAGTGCAGCAAACGCCCCACCTCTGGTGGCTAGAGCAGCGTGGTGCAGCATCCCCAGCTGTGGATGCAGTGAACCTGGCACTCTAGGGGATTAGCATGAGGCACAGCAGCCCTGACTGTGGAACAGGAACAGGGGGGCAACAGGTGCAGCATTGCTAACTGTGAAGGTGGCAGAGAGAGGGCAGCAGGATGCAGCAACCCTGGTCGTTTGGGCAGGGAGCGGCAGGGTGCAGTAGTCCTGATTCTTTAGGCAGGGGATGGAGGCAGCAGGCTGCACAATCTCTGACTCTGTAGGAGAAAACAGTGGGCAGCAGGGTGCAGCAACCTTGAATGTGGAGCAGAAGGCAGGGGGCTTGTAGGGCAGGGGACTGGTGGCAGTAGACTGCAGTTGCCTCAACTGTGGGGCGGTGACATGTTGCATCAGCATGCCATCTAGTGTTTCTAGTTATACACATACATGATGTATTTTCACACAGAAACCACCAAAGAACTGACATTTGTGAGTTCTGACAGTACATGTGCTTGAAATACTGAGCAGAGTGTGACAAGCACCTGTTTGTCAATCTGACAAGAAATTAAAATATTCTTACATGATTGTATTCATGAAGGCTACATCAAAGAACAACTGTTTCTGTGAATTAACATTTAGATTTATTTTATATTCATTAAACAGCCGTGCATTATATAGTTAGAAAAACAATTGAGGTTTGATTACAAATAACAAGAGCTGTGATACAGACAAGCTGATTTCTCACAGAAAAAGATTTCCACTACTTCAATTCAGCATTGAAAATGAAATGATCAGCTTTTTAAAGGAAGATCTTAAGCAGATCTAAACACAAACCAGAGACTGGGTTAGTAACAAACCTGGAGAGCTCAGCAAACCATAATCTCTACAGAGTGCTGCTCTGATGTGGAATCTGAAACAGCAAGCTACTCCAAAATGATGTCATCGCACTCTAAGTCTGACTGAGAGGACAGAAATAACTCCACTGTTTTCAGCCACTGTAGAGCAAGTTAACAAATGCTGATTTAAAGAAAACCACAAAACCAAACAGCATGAAATTTTCAGGAAACACTAATCATGACACAGGGACTTGAATTTCAGCTTTTTAAGCTTCTATAAAACATATGTAAAAACCGTTGCACATGATCTTTAACATACTGCATACATCAGGAGGGTATCCAGTGATAATGGGCGACTCACATCGAGCAACTCAAATTGAGAGACTCAATTTGAGCACCTCTGATTACTACGACCGTTACAGGATAGTGAGGAGTGGTTATAGCGAGGTTGAAGGGTGAAAACTGTGAGAGGAAGAATACAGCGACTGTAATAGGGAGGTACTCTGAGGGAGAACATGGGTAGATGTTTGGCCAGGCAGTTCCCAGCTGGCCATTTGGTGTGGAGGCATGAGTACTGCCTCCAGTGTGAGCGACCCGGGATCGGAGCTCGTTTGGAGGGAATAGTGTTTTGTTTTAGTGTAGGGACTTACATATTTTTTTTTTTTTTTTAATTTTGTGTTGCGCTCCCCCGCCCGATATTTGTGTAGGTGGTTCCCCTGTCATGGCTTCATGCCCCCCCAATGGTCCCCTGCACCTAGTGGCAGCCCCCCAGAGTTGAATATATAAATAATCGGGGTGCAGGGGCTGAACCCCCCCCACATAAAAATTCCTCATACAGATCACTCCCAGAGACTGTTGTTGAATCTCGCTGTGTATGGTTTCGCTGTTGTGCACATCGCCATTTCAGGAATCGCCAATGTGCATTTGCTTATTCTGCAGTCGCTCGTAAATTTTCGCTCATATGACATGGAGCCCATTAGGAGATACAATGAGTCAGCTGGTTGGAAAACAGATAGCCACTACTGGCCCTCCAGGAAGTCTCAGCAACTGCACAGATAATTCTGGATTTATATGGAGGAGTGATGGATAGAAAGCATAGTGCCCCAGAGTTGGCGTCCAACAGTAAGTTAACTCCAGAACGCCCCCCCCAAATCAAGGCAGTTATGGGAGGACAGTGTGTCAGGGATTCCAAGAGATGGAGTGCAGGCTCAGAGAGAAAGAAAGGTGCAAATGTCCAGTTCAGGCCCTCTTTCCACACACAGGTCTCCAGCGTTAGTACCCCCACCCCCGCAACATCAGGCTCCCTTTTGCCCTGCCAGCCCAAAGCCTGGCTACATTTAAAAATGTTTTCCCTCTTTGACCAGCTGCCTGCTTCTCATGCCCCCCAAAAAAAGCAGGCAGCAGAGAATCAAAGGCCACGTGCTGGGACTGCTGTCCATGCCCAGCATGTGGGAATTTTCAAAACTGAGGCACCACTGGTAGCTCGCGCTCGGGATTCGTAAGTGGAACTAGATTTTTTGAGTAAGGCTTTCAAAACCGTTCCACATAGGAGACTAGTAAGTAAGCTGGGTAGCTTAGGAGTGGTGTCCAAAGGTGGTAAACTGGACATGAAACTGGTTAGGGGATAGGCGACAGAGGGTGGTGGTAAACAGAGTTTACTTCAAGGAAGGGAGCGTGACCAGTAGGGTGCCTCAGGGAGCAGTGCTGGGACTGGTCCTATTTAATGTCTTTATAAGTGACACTGCAGAAGAGCTGCAAGGAACAGTCTGCCCCCCCTTTGCGGATGACACCAATCTGCAAAACGGTGGACACTCGAGGGGTGGGGGTTGGGGTGGAAAGGATAAGTAAACACTGAAGAAAAAATACAGTTACGTAAGAACTTACCGTAGCAGTAGATCTTCAAGAGAGGCTCTTGCAGTAGGTAATTACTTGTAGGTCTGCGCCCCCTGGCATCAGGACCACATGGAAACTTTTGCTAGCAGTGTCTGATGGGGGACCGCCCACCCAACATCATGTGACGGACGTCAGTGTGACACTATATAGTGGGAGGTCCCCATGTCCGCCCTCCAGTTCTCCCGCCAGAGACCTCCAAGAGTCGTGACAGGAGAATGGGAAGAGGCTCCTGAATCCAAGAAAAGGCTCCTGGAAAGAGAGCTACAAACTAAAAAGGGGGAAGGTGGGTGGCGAAAAAGGTTAACAAGAGCCTCTCCTGAAGATCTGCTGTTATGGTAAGCTCTTATGTAACTGTACTGTCTTACTTTGAGAGGGCTCTTGCAGTAGGTAATTATTATTTGTAGGACTGAGTCCCAAGCAATCAGAGTCCAAGGGGCAGGAAAACATGGGAGGCTGGAACAGGAAGCTAGTAGGTAGCCGAATATTGAGGACAGGAGTCCCTGGAAGACTGCCAGTCCAAAACCACCCTGTGCCTAGAGGCAATGTCCAAACTGTAGTGTTTCGTGAAAGTGTGGATAGAACTCCAAGTAGGAGCCACGCAGATTTCTGCAGCAGATACGTTTCTGAAACAGGCTGCAGAGGCAGTCATATCCCTGGTAGAATGTCTTTTCACCTGCTCCGGAAGGACTTTATCATACTTCTGGTAACAAAAAGTAAAGCAGTTTGCCAACCATTTGGAAATCCACTGTTTGGAAACTGCTGCACCTTCACTTTTCGGTGCGAAAGAAACAAAAAGTTGATCCGTTTTGCGGACAGCTTTGGTCCTGTTTGTGTGAAAACATAAAATTCTGTGAACATGTGGGGACTGAAATTTAATGCCGGGAAATGTAAGGTACTTCACTGGGGACTAAAATTTAATGCTGGGAAATGTATGGTACTTCATTTGGGGGTCAGAAATTCGGATCATGTATACACCCGGGGGTTAACACTGCAAGCCACATTGGGTGAAAGGAATTTAGGGGTGGTGGTAGACGTCAAAATAACACTGAAAATTGTAGAAGAACTGCAGCCAAAGCAAACAGGATATTGGGCTGCATAGCCAGGGGAATTGCGTCCAGAAGAAAAAATTACTCACCTTAGTAATGTTGTTTCTTCTAATGGAGTCTTGCTATATTATGACAAGTGCAGTTTGTCCCACCACTAGAACTGCTCCGGAGGTGAAAGAGTTAACTTCCATGCAAAGCATGGAGCTTAGAGCGCGAGCTCGGTTAAAGAAGCTCTGTTAGTGTGGTTTCAAACCGAAACCGACAGATCTTTACGAGCAAAAACTCACTAAGGTTCTGTGTGGAAGCTGTAACCTACACTAGCCAACTGGCTACTAACATATTCACACATTTTCCTAGTCCCAACACCAAGACTCAAGTCAGTGGACCAGAAAATAAGATAAAATAACTAAATAAACACAACACCCAAACATGAAAGAGGGCATCAATAAATGCCAACAGTGGACTGCCCACCCCATACCCAAAGTAGAAGTTCTGAGAGGGGCAGGCTGGGGGGAGTCATAATATAGCAAGACTCCATTAGAAGAAACAACATTACTAAGGTGAGTAATTTTTTCTTCAAACAACATGAAGTCTTGCTATATTATGACAAGTGCAGACTACACAGCAGTACCTCCATGGAGGAGGGACAGAACCTACTTAGGGAATAGGCTCTGAAGCACGGCTGTGTTAAACCGAGCATCCCTCCTGGCCTGAATATCCAGGAGTAATGCTTGGTGAAAGTGTGTACTGTTTTCCAAGTAGCTGCTTGACATATCTCCAAGATAGGGATGTCTCTAGCAGCAGCTAGAGATGCAGCTGTACCTCTGGTAGAGTGAGCCCTCAGGCCTGAGGGGAACCTTACCCAGCTTTTGATAGCAAAATTGGATACAAGAAACGATCCACCTGGCAATGGATCTCTTAGTGGCAGGTCTCCTTTCCCCAACCTCACCATAAGTGAGAAATAGTTGGAGGAGTCAAACCTGTGACCCTTAGTGCAGCTCTATGTAGTAACGTAGGGCCCTCTTAACATTTAAGCTGTGCAGCCTCCTCTCACCAGAGGAGGAATGGTCAGTGAAGAACACTGGAAGTGAAATAGATTGGTTAAGGTGGAAATCCGAAACCACCTTAGGCAAAAACTTCCTGTTAGTCCTGAGGACTACTTTATCCCTGTGAAAGGAAATAAAGTCAGTCTCTACTGATAAAGCCTGTAACTCATTTATGCGCCTGGCAGAAGTGATGGCTACTAGAAATACAGTTTTCCAAGTCAAATACTTAAGCTCTGCCGAAGACAGAGGCTCAAAGGGGGGTTGCATCAGCTGAGCAATGCATACATTAAGATCCCAAGCAGGGGCAGGGTCCCTGAATGGAGGATTGGTATGAAGCAATCCCTTAAAAAACTTGGAAAATACAGGGTGAGCAGAAAGAGAAGAGGGCTTCCCTGCTGAAATGAAGGCAGAGACAGCTGCCAAGTGCACTTTCAGGATAGCTGGTCTCAGTCCCAAAGAATTAAGATGGACCATATAGTCCAATACAGTGGGTAGATCAGCAGATTCCGGGGAAATATGCTTCCCAGAACACCATATGGAAAACCTTTTCCACTTGGAGTTATAGGTAGCCCTGGTGGAAGGCTTCCTAGCAGCCTTCAGGATTTCGAGAACACTTTGAGAAAGTTGTAGATCAGCAACTCTAACTGCTCAAGAGCCAAGCCTTGAGGTTGAGGGATTTGAGATTCGGATACCAAACTCTCCCCTGAGCACAGGTTAACAGATTGTGGTTCCTGGGGAGACACAGGGGAAGATGGACTGCTAAGGACAGAAGGAGTGGGTATCAGGGCTGCCTGGCCCAGTCTGGAGCAATCAGGATCATTTTGCAGGGCTGAGACCTGATTTTGACTAGTACTTTGAACAGGAGAGGGAAGGGGGAAAGGCATAAAGAAACTTCCCTTCCCAATCGAGGAGAAAGGCATCCAGGGGACTGAGCCCAACACTGGGGCCTGCAACAAAAAGTGGAAGTTGATGATTGTCTGGGGCTGCAAAAGATCTATCTGAGGAGTGCCCCATCTGGCAAACACTATCCCCAGTACTAGGGATCCAGTGACCATTCGTGATGGCCTGGGAAATCCTGCTGAGAGCATCTGCCAGGACATTGTCCTTGCCTGGGAGGTGAACTGCTATGAGGGAAGTGTTCAGGGAATAAGCCAGAGACCACAACTTCATCGCCCGGTGCATGTCAAGACTGCTGCCCCTTGTTTGTAGATGTACAACATTGTAGTGGTGTTGTCTGTTCTGACCTGTACCGCCTTGTTCTGAACAGATGCAGAAAAACCTGAAGTGCTAGAAAAACAGCTCTGAGTTCCAACAGATTGATGTGGAGCAGAGATTTCTGAGGGGACCATAACCCCTGGGTGGAAGTGCGCCCATGTGAGCTCCCAAGAGGGATGCATCTGTAGTAAGGGTCAAGGAATGGGACAGAGGGATGAAAGGCACCCCTTGTCTCAGATTGCTCTGATCCTGCCACCACTGAAGGGCCTGGATCAGGGTTCAAGTCACTGGGATTAACTTGGATAGGGTATCTCTTCTTTGAGACCAGAAAGCTCTCAAATGGAACTGGATGTCCCTCATCTGAAATCTTGCTCCTTGCACTACAGCTGTGGAGGCAGCCATGTGTCCTAGGAGCTGCAGGAAATGCCTTGCTGGTCGAGAGACCTGCAGAGTGAAGGAGCGAGGCCAGGGCCACTAAGGTCCTTACCTTTCAAGGGCCTGCTTTGTGTCAGTTCCTGCGCCTATAAAGGTGAGTACCTGGACAGGTTCCAAAACGACTTTGGAAGATTGAAGAAAGCCCAGAGAGGTAAGCAGCTGCTGGGTAACTAGCAGGTGTGATTTGACCTGGTCTGGAGACTGACCCACAATGAGCCAGTCATCCAGGTAGGGAAAATGGCAATCTTTGCCTTCTTAGATGAGCAACTGCTACTGCCAGACATTTGTGAACACCCTGGGGCAGAAGTGAGGCCGAAGGGCATTGCTCTGAACTGATAATGGCCTGAGGGCAGTTCGAATCTGAGGTACTTACGATGGGAGCTTCTGATAAGAACATGGAAGTAGGCATCCTTGAGGTCCAGGAAGCCAGCCAGTCCCCTGGCCTTATGGAGGGTAAAATCATTCCCAGAGTCACCATTTTGAACTTTGGTTTTAAAAGGTGCTTGTTTAGATATCTTAGATCCAGGATAGGCCGCCACTCTCCTGTCTTTTTTGGGGTAAGGAAGTACCTGGAGTACAGACCCTTGCCCTGGTGTGGGGAGAAACCCTTTCTACAGCTCTGAGAGCCAGGAGGGTTGAGACTTCTGTTTCCAAAGCAAGAGTCTCTAAAGGGTTTGCAGGTGGAAAAGATCTGGCTCTCATCTTTGGAAATTTTTTGAAGCTGAGAACCAGACCCTAGCTCACTACTTCCAGGACCCACCTGTCTGATGTTAAAGACTCCAAGTCCTGGACGAGTAAGCCAGCCTGCCCCTACAGGTAATGGAGAGCCGACCCTGGGCATCCCATCAGAGTGCCTGTTTGGCAGGGGCTTTAGGCTGAGGGGTGGGAGCAGGCCTGCTCGTACCCCATCTGCCTCTCCCTCTGAAGAACCCCCTCTGAGCATAGGCTGAAGAGGAGGAGGCCTGGGTCTGGTAAAAAGGCCTGTGAAAAGGCCTGCCCCTACCCCTGGGGGGCTGCCTCTGAGGAGTGGCTTGCCGTTCCTTGGCTTGTGCACTCATATAAGTGGTTCTATATTCATCCATTTTCTTCATATAATTCTCTGTCTGCTCCCCAAACAGAGAATTTCCCACCTCAGGAAAATCCATAGCCTTAGACTGGGTATCCTGTGACAAAGTAGTACACCTGAGCCAGGCCAATCTCCGAAAAGCCACAGATGTAGCCATGACTCTAGAGGATACATCATTAGAATCCACTGCAGCATGGAACTGCACCTTAGATGCCTCAATACCATCAAGAGCCACCTGCTCCAGCTCCTTTGCAAGCTGGCCAGGGACCTGTTTGGCTAGAGCCATGACAGTATCCCATCTAGATTTCTGGTATCTCGCAACATAAGCCATATAGTTTGCTTGTCTGAGTCCCAAGGATGCTGCCATGTATTGTTTTTTGGCCATGGCATCAATCTTCCTGGAGTCCTTGTCAGGAGGATGTGAAGCCAGGGGAATATTAGCTTTATCACAGGCTGCAGCCTGAACTACCCCAACATGACTGCATTGCTGGGAAAGAAAATCTCTATCAGGACCTGACAAAGTGTACCTCCTGTCCATCTTTTTATCTACAGGAGGCACAGAATTAGGAGCTTTTAAAATTTTTATTGTTTGTTTCCTAAAAGATTTATGCAAAGGGATGGACAATCTCCTGGACTCGGGGATATCCATCATCTCTACATAGTCAGGCTCCTCTTGCTCATCCAAAGCCTCCTCTAAGGGAAGCTGGTGGGTCTAGCAACTTTTTATAAAACAAAAATGAGAAGGGACTCAGAAAGCCTAGGGGAGATTCACTAAAAGGTCTGTCTGGGGAGATGTCCGGTTCAATGGGCACATCCAGACTTTCAAAGTCACATTCACACTGATCATAATCCTCCTCCCCCTCCTCTGGTTCACTTAAAACTCTTCTATATCATATTCCTGAACCGGTGGAACCGACCGAACCGACCTTTTGCCAGATAGTGGCGGTTCGGAGGGAACGAGGACAGAGACTGGACAATCTGTATTGCGCTGGCTATCTCTGCAGCAGTTGGAGAAGGAATTTGGACTCCAAACCTGCTGATTTTAGTTTTCTTTGCTGGAACTGGCTCCTCAGAGCCAGCTTTTCATTGCGAGGAAGTCTCTCGCCTGGTCAGAGGGCACTCCCTCGGTTCGGTTGGCACCGAACGGGCTGCCCATCAGGGTCAGCGGACTTTTGGCCTCTCGTTCCTGGCCTGCCCACTCTCTTGTCCAGGGTGGCTGCAGGAAATTTTTACAAATCTGGCAGTCTGAATTGAGGTGGTCAAACCCCAGACAATAGACACATGTAGTGTGTGGGTCAGCCTTGGCAAAGGCTTCCCCACAGACACTACAGTGCTGAAACCCAGTGGGCCCGGTTTTTCTTTTGGGTTTCTCAGACATGATGCCAGCCTAACCAACAAACTTGCCCTTTTAATGGCAGTGCCAGGCAAGACACCCTTATCGGTTCCAAACCGTGTCACGGGTCGTGGAAAAAACCGTAATGAAATCCGTTCTTTTTAGAACCGATAAGAACCGGGAACCGCACTCTAACAAGCCTTAAAAGGCTTTAAAACCAAGTTTAAGTACAATTCGATCGGTTCAAACCGAACCGATAACAATTTACAAGTTCCACACAGAAAAACCTATCTATACTTACAATACCGTAGACAGAGCTTGAACCGATTGGTTTGCGGTTAAAATAAATAAATCACGGTTAAATTCAACCGAGAAAAAGCGTTTTAAACCGAGGAAATGAACCGAGCAGCAGGAGGAATCTCCGGAGCGACTGTTCAGTGAGGCGGAGTAAAGAATCTGACGGTTTCGGTTTGAAACCACCCTAACAGAGCTTCTTTAACCGAGCTCGCGCTCTAAGCTCCATGCTCTGCATGGAAGTTAACTCTTTCACCTCCAGAGCAGTTCTAGTGGTGGGACAAACTGCACTTGTCATAATATAGCAAGACTTCATGTTGTTTGAAGAAGGGAGGTGATCCTCCCTCTATATAATGCCTTGGTCAGGCCACAGCTCAAGTACTGTGTAAAGTTCTGGTGACCTCATCTGAAGAAGGACATAGCACTGCTGGAGAGCGACCAGGATGATTCAGGGCATGGAGGGGAGGCCTAATGAGGACAGACTGTAAGAGCTTGGGCTTTACTCACTGGAGGAGAGGAGGGATAAGGGAGATATGATAGAGGTTTTCAAGTATGTAAAATTAATAACCAGGAGTGGAACCAATGAGCTGTTTAGCCTAAAGAAGGGGGGGAATAACCAGGGGCCATGGTGGAAACTGGAGGGGGGAAATTACAGGGGGGGGGGCGGTGTAGGAAGCATTTTTTCACTGAGAGGGTGGTGGAGCCGTGGAATGCGCTGCCCTGGAGGCTGTTGGAGGAGGGCACAGTGGAAGACTTCAAGAAGGGGTGGGATTTTACTACAGCCCCTCATCTGAAGTTATGCAGCTCCTTGATGTAAGTTGGAACAAAGGGAAAATAAAATATTTAGGCACCCAGATCTCAAAAAACTTAAATGTGCTATTTGCGTATAATTTAGATCCCACAGTGACACAGATAAGGCAAGATATTAAGAGATGGGAGGCCTTAAGTCTACCCTTATATTCAAGGATACACTCAGTCTCAATGAGTATTCTCCCTAAATACCTTTACTTATTTCAGTGTCTCCCAATAAAAATACATAAAAATCAGTTTCAAATCTGGCAGAGGATGATCTCAAGGTTTATCTGGAACAACAGGAGACCCAGGATCAAGAGTATAATAATGCAAACGAATAAAAAACAGGGTGGCAGGAATCTCCCTAACCTGGAGGACTATTTTTTGGCCACTCAATTGAGGTGGGCCCTCTTGTGGTCAGCTAAATCATATAAAGCCCAATGGAAAGCGATAGAGGAGGAGCTAACAGATGGGGCACCTCTGGGAGCCCGGGCTCTGACACCTGGAGCCTGGGCTGCAGAGGGGGGTGCGCTCCTCTGGGCAGTCAGAAACACTCTGGGCTCTCCGAAACGTTTGTGGACTAAGCACGGTCTGGATGGGGAGGTTTGGCCACTGAGATGGTTCGCTTGGGACCCGCAGTTCTTTCCACCCAGACAAGATCTCACCTTTAAAAGGTGGGGGAGACTGGGCCTGTGCTCCCTGGATCAGTTTATGGAGGGAACGACTGTTCTAGAGTTTGCCCAGATTAAAGCTAAGTTTTCCCTAAGGCAAATGGACTATTATAAATACTTACAGATAAGATCCCATATACATAAACTGCAAACTTTTTACAGACAAATTTCACCCTCGGGGGATCTTCTGAAGATAATGACTGAAATAATGAACTCGGTAAGAGAGAGGGGTCAGGTGTCAGCCATATACGGAGCCCTGAGGGACAGGGGAAGAAACAGAACCTCCCAAATCAAAAGCAGATGGGAGGGGGAAATGGGAGAGGACATACGGGAGGATGAATGGGCCTTTGCTCTTGGGCAGGTTTTCAGAACCACATCATCCCCACTGTGGAAAGAGTTTGAGTGGAAGATAAGAATGAGGTTCTTCCTCTCACCTGCTGTTCAGTGTAAATGGGATAAGAAACATGCAGGGGAGTGCTGGAGAGAATGTGGGACACCTAGGGCGGATTATCTGCATGTCCTCTGGTCATGTCCGACCCTCAAGAATTTCTGGGTTGAAACTACTCAAATAATAAGGCGGGTTTTTTCTCTGAAGTCCATCTTGGGCCCTAAACACTTGATTTTGGGAGTAAAACCAAGGGAAATCAGGGGCACGGATAAGATATACCTGTGGAACACTCTTCTTACAGCAGCCCATAAGGCACTGACCAGGAGGTGGCTCTCTCGGTACCCACCAGTGGTAGATGAATGGGTATCTATTATAAATGAAATAAAAGATGTAGAGGAGATCACCTTCAGAATAAACTTGAGAACACAGACTTTCCTTAGAAGATGGACTCCGTGGAGCCTGCTGCCAAGGACCTTGGCAATGGAAAGTGAGGGAGGGAGACCTGGCGGAGGGCAATGGAGATAGGAGGGCCTTACTAGAGTACGCCTGAAAGATGTAATCAAATCAGTACTGTATAGTAAAACATAGAGATGAATATTATGAAAAAAGATCTAGTCGATGAAATATGTCTATGTTTACTGAGATCTCTGATATTGTCATCTGTGCCTGATAAGGTGTGAGAGAGATGGGAATGATTCTCAATTCAATGTATACCTGTGCCAAAATAAGCAATAAACATGAATTTAAAAAAAAAAAAAAAGAAGGGGTGGGACAGGTACAAGGGGAAACTGAAACCAAAGAAGACCCTCTTGGGGGCTGGCGGGGTGGTAAGGCGAGCAGCCACTGGGTTGCTGGCTTTCGAGCAGAAATGACAGACCATTTGGCCTATTCTGCTGGCTTTTAGTATGTTAGTATGTTAGTATCTAACATATGCAGAATGACCTCCCCCTGATTAGAATGTTCAGGGTAATACACCGGCAACTGAAGAGACTGATTCAGGGCAGTCTCTGAAACAAACTTTGGAAGAAACTTAGGATTTGTGCACAGAGCCACCCGGTCTCTGTGAAAAATCAAATAAGGCACCTTACACATCAGGGCCTGAAGCTCAGAAATTCTTTGAGCAGAAGTGATTGCAACTAAAAAGAGTGCTTTCCAGGATAAAAAGCGCATGTCACATGACCTTGCCGGTTCAAAAGGAGGTAAGGTCAATTTTTCTAAAAGAAAATTAGGGTGGAGCAGGGTTACACACCTGGGGTTTCAGATGCAGAATAACCTTTAAGAAGGTTTTTGAGACCGCTAACGGAGTCAGGGTCTTGCCCCCTACTTAATCAAGGTAGGGAGAGATGGCCGCTAGATGCACCTTCAGTGACGAATAGTTTAAGCCCAGGTCCGATAAGATGGAGAAGATACTCCATGACCTGGGGAGCGGGGCACAAGAAAGGATCCAAAGTCTTTGAGGTGGCCCAGATGGAAAAGCGTTTCCACTTCTTGCCTCTACCAAAATCTGAGCTACCCGAGGGGAAACCTCATACCTTGAACCAGCTACGTCTTGAAGAGCCACACATGAAGATTAAGGGATTTCAATCCCAAATGCACTAGCACGCCCCCTCCTGGGTCAGGAGATCATAGGAAAATGGTAGCGGAACCAGAGGTTCTGCTGCCAGCTGCTGGAGCAGCGGGAACCAAATTTGTCAAGGCCAAAATGGAGCTATCAATATCATTTGCACTCCTCCTGTCTGTAGCTTGATCAGCACTCTCTGTAAGACTAGGAAGGAGGGAATGCATACAGCAACCTCCCTGTCCAAGAAAGCGACAGAGCGTCTTGCCAAAAAGCACCATGCCCCGGATCGAGAGAGCAAAACTTGGGAAGTTATGCGTTTGATGGGGCTGCAAACAGATCCACCTTCGGAAGACTCCAAAGGTCGAAGATGTGATCTAGTACTTCTTATTTTAGCTCCCACTCGTGGGCTGTGGTGCGGCTGAGGCTGTCTGCGAGAATGTTCTGCACGTCTGGGACGTGGACCGCCAGAAGATGGACCTTGTGCAGAACCGCCCAATTCCTGACCCACATTGCTTCCCTGCAAAGAGGATATGAGCGGGTGCCCCCGTTTGTTGATGTACTACACTACACACATGTTGTCTGACTGGATCAACAGGGTATCTTGCTGAAGTATGTGCTGAAAGGCCTGAAGAGCATAAAGCACTGCTCTCATTTCTAGCACATTTATGTGCAAGTGTAGTTCTACAGGCAACCACAGGCCCTGGGTCCTGTAGCGTCCCAGATGGGCACTCCATCCCATTCCTGATGCGCCCGTGGTCAGGATTTGGGAGTAAGGAGGGGCCTGGAAAGGAACCCCTCAGATCAGGTTGTTGGAGTTCTTCCACCGTTGTCGATCCTTCTGCATCGGACTGGAAATTAGGACATGACTGTTCAAGTCGTTCGCCCTCTGATCCCATTGGGACCTGAGAGTCCACTGCAAGATGCGCATGTGCAGTCTGGCCATTGGGACAGCTGCCGCCATAAGGCCGAGGAGGCAGAGAACCGCCCTGGCCGAAATACGTCGATAAGAGGATACTAGTTTGGCTTGCCTCTCCAGGGTCTCTACCCCGTCCAGGGGGAGGAAGGCTATACCCTGTACCATGTCCAGAACCACCCCAATAAATTGTAGCCGCTGGGAGGAGCAAGCTGGGATTTGTGGTAACTGACAGTAATACCCAGAAGCTCGAAAAGGTGCAGGGTAGCTGATACGGAAGCCTCCAATCCCTCCCTTGATGGAGTCGTAAGAAGCCAATTGTCGAGGTAAGGGAAAACGTAGTGCCCCTGACTCCTCAAGGCACCTGCCACTATCGTTAGGTATTTGGTAAAAACCCACGGTACAGAGGAAAGTCTGAAAGGGAAAGCTTTGAACTGGTAATGCTCCTCTTGGAAAGAAAACCTAAGGAATCTGCAATGTGGACAGAATACTGGGATGTGATGGTACGCATCCTGAATGTCCAGGGCACAAAGTCATTGTCCTTTGGAAAGGAGAGGCAGCAGGCTTTGCAGTGTCAGCATCCGAAACCTCTTGTACTCTATGAAGGGGTTGAGGGTGCTGAGGTCTAGAATCGGGCGTAGATCCCCCATCTTAACTCCGCCTCCTGGGTCTGTGTGGTGGCTGCCTGTGTTTGTGTCTGTAGCTTAGTTTTTGTGGATTTACATGGTTTTCTGCTTGGAGTAACTACACCATTCTTGCTCACTACATCCGTTATTAAAGTCTCCTGGACTGGATTTCTGCAAAACATCATCACCAGGTATCTGCATTTTTCATTTTAAAATTAACTTTTTGGAAGCTATCCCAATCAAAACATAAGTCAAGCAACTCAGTCTGACAAATTCAGCAACTCTGGGTCCTGCTTGAATCCACATTTTCGTCTGACCTGCTCCATGATCTGTATGTGGGCTTTTCAACAACCTCTTTGAATGACTAAGAAGCATACAGACAAAAGGATTTCACATCCTGCATATGTACAGGCACAGTTCATCACCTTCAGGAATTCTAACACATTCTGTGACTCTGGACCTCAGCTGCTGATCATTTCTTTTGGCTTTTGACTTAACCACCAGGTATCAACATTTTCAATTGAAATCAACTCTTAATGTACTTGTCTCTAAGGGCTATCCATCCAACAACCATTTTTAAGAACAAATGAAACTTCTGCCTGTTCTCAAAACCACTGCAACTGTGCCCTTACTGCTCCTTGCTATTACTAACTGGTCACTACCTCATGCACCATCCTTATGGAAAGAAACCTGTTAAAAAAATGGCCCTGCTGCCCCACAGAAGCAACTTTAAACCCCTTTTAAAACATCTAATACTGCTGATGTTGCTCCTCTCAGGCAACATTCACCCTAACCCCAGCCCACTACAACTTGGCCACAAGGTTACCAGCACTGCAGGGTCACTCTCCTTGGCAAGTATTAACATCTGCAGCCTCCTCTCCAAACTTGATACCCTCTCTGCCTGGGTTTCCCAGCACAATCCAGTCATCCTGTCAGTGCTGGAAACATGGTCGTCTCCGAAGATACCTGACTCCGCAATAGCAATTACATAGAAACATAGAATCTGACGGCAGATAAGGACCGCTTGGCCCACCCAGTCTGCCTATTTCCCTACCTAATGGATAAGCTGCAGATCCTAGTTAACCAACATCCTACTTCCTCCTACCCCCAACCCCCTGAACTGCTTTATGACTGTCACAGGCATTCTTGAATTCCACCAGTTTTTGACCCCACAACCTCCTCAGGAAGGCCGTTCCGAGGGGGCGCTGTGGAGCCCGAGCATTCAGGCAGCATTCTAGTGTAGCTCTCTACTTTGAGCTTCCAAATTGCAAAATATAACATTTTAAAGCTCAGACTGACCTTAATAAAGATCAGTAATCGACAGAGGGACTTCGCAAATACAGGATGGGGAACCCTTGGAAGGATAGAAGCACCAATTCTGGTGCTAAAGCATCTGGACCATCGCAATCACAACATGATGCTCAGGCCGCTGTTCAGCGAGAACCGGAGGAAACCATGGCGTCAATAGGACTAAAGCTGCAACGTTTAATTTCATCTGTCTCCGATTTGAACACTAAACTGGACTCATTTGGTACAAGACTTACAGTGGTGGAGAACATAATGGAGGGGCTTCAAACACAAGTTGTGGACTTAAAAAGACAGTCTGAGTCTGCCACTGCCACTACTGCGATGCTAGTCAAAGAAAATGCGCACCTGAGGGCCCGACTTGAGACCCTGGAAAACCAAGCTCGTTCAGCCCATATTAGGGCCTTGGGCTTACCCGAAGGAATAGAGGGTGATTACCCCCTGATGTTTATGCAGGAGTGGCTGTCGGAGAAACTGGCCCCGAAAGACCCTCAAACTTCCTTTGCTCTCCAAAAAGTGTATCGGATTACCCCTCGAGGATACCGGGAGGATTTTGAGCAACCCCGTACCCTGCTCGTTATAACTGATGGGGTAGGTACGAGAGACAAGATTCTGCGACTAGCTCGGCAAAAGGCTCCAATTCTCCAGGACGAGAATATGATTTACATGTTTCCTGATATAAGCTACGCTACTCGTCTAAAGCGAAAACAATTTGATGGAATACGGAAGCAATTAAAGGAAGCATCGATTCCACACGCTATGATTTTCCCGGCTCGCCTTCGAATCGTATTTAATAGTAAGGTCTGGGTATTTTCTGATTCATCTGAAGCAAGCAAATGGGCCCGTCGCTTCATCGCTGGTAGCGGAGGTCGGCGAAAGCAGAGAACTGAAGGTAGCGAATCGGGAAGCCAAGAAGACGACTAGAGGACTTTGGCAGAGATAAGACTTTAAGTTACTGTACTGAAAATCCTTGATTATTAAGATCGTTTGAGTTCTACATAGTTAAAAGGCCTAGTGGATCCCAGCTGATTTATATAAAATATCCCTCAGTTCATGGAATCATATTTTTTTTTTTTTTGGAGGTAGTTTCCTCTATCCTTTAACGAGGATCCTTTACTGGGCTCTACAAAGAAAGTTTTTACTTGTTAATTAGAGCTCTAGCAGCAATACAAAATGATGTTTGAAGTTAAAAAGGGATAATGTTACCTAGGATGCCTTATCTTTATAATTTTTTATCTTAAGGTATTATAGTGTGATGCCAAATAGCCCCTAAACCAGGGGCAAAGAACTATTGGGACTTAACCAGTGGACTTACAGATAACCGAAGTAATCATACTGCTCTTGGGCTTATAAGTACAGCTATATGTATAGAATACTTTTTTTTTTTTTAAGGAATATTTTTGAATTTCCCCCTAAGAGGTATCTTACTATGTGAGTCACTTATATCCTAGGATTAAAGGGGGGATTTGATTTCTCTCTCTGGTATCTATTGATAAAGTTCCGATATGTCACACATATGGTAATTAAAATCTGTATGATTATAGATAATAATTAAAATAAAGTATAAAAAAAAAAGGAAGGCCGTTCCATGCATCCACAACCCTCTCCGTGAAAAAATACTTCCTCACATTGCCCCTGAGCCGCCCCCCCTCTATCTTCAAATTGTGCCCCCTTGTTCTTGGACATCTCTTTTTCTGAGAGATGCTACCCTCTTAGACTTTGTCGATTCCCTTGAGGTACTTGAAAGTTTCCATCATGTCCCCCCTCTCCCTCCTTTCCTCGAGGCTGTACATATTAAGCTCCTTAAGTCTCTCTTCATGTGTCTTCTGGTGCAGAACCTGCACCATTTTAGTTGCCCTCCTCTGGACTGCCTCCATCCTGTCTATGTCTTTGCGGAGATTGGGTCTCCAGAACTGCATGCAGTACTCCAGATGGGAGTGCAGTTTTCAGACAGGACAGACTTACCAAGAAAGAGGAGGCTGTGCTCTCTACCTTAAAGAGTCCCTCACGGGTCATGTCATGCCCTTGCACATCTCTAGAAATGACATCCAAATCTTTGCTCCCAAAGTACTTCTCGGAACTCATAACAAGATCCTGACTGTTGTCTCTGTCTAGATACCACCCAAGTTGAGCAATGTGGGCTTTCACTCCCTCGTTGACTGTATCAACTCCCTGGATCAGAATACAGAAGTTATCCTGCTTGGCGATTTCAATGTCAACTGGCTGGCCTCCAGCTCGAATAGTTATAAGGATGCCCGAGCTGTTGCTAACTTCTTACAAATGGTCAAATCACCTACTAGAGTAAACTACAGAAGAGGGACTTGTACACTTCTGGACTGGGTGCTAACTAATTGTCCGGAGCACATCTCTGAAGCTACAGTCCTCCCAGACTCCTTAAGTGATCATTCCCTATCTTGTGTATCTGGACCAAATACACCAACTTTAAAAACTATTAACAGGAGAATGCTGACCCCGGTCATCTTGAGGTCACTTAAAACACTCTTTCGTGAACATGACTGGTCACCAACTAATATAGCCCCCGACGTAGACACAGCAATTGAATACTTTATCACCTGTTTCAACTCAGCCCGCGATGTTCACGCTCTGTTCAAGAAGCGTAAGATCAAGGGTGTCAATAACCCGTAGATGACACTAGGCCTCCTTACCCAAATAAAATCTCGAGACCAGCTCTGGTATCGTGCTAAGGCTACTGGCACCCAGACCGACATCCAGGCCTACAAAACAGAGAGGAATGCATGCACCAGAGCAATCCGCCATGAGAAGGCTAACTATTACAGGAATGCCTTAGCCAGCACCTGGAATGACGGGAGTAAATTCTGGCGTAACCTTGCTGAAGTGACTGGAAAGGATCCCAAAACAACACCCACAATGCTGAACATAGATGGTATCATCACTCTTGACTATGAAATCACTGCCAATGCATTTAACACCACTTTTGCTGACCCCCTAACTTTTTTGATCCCACCACAGGCAACTCCGCTCCTGTTAGTTCAGGTTTGCCACCAGGGCACCCTCCTTTTCATTTCAAAACAATCCCAGAAAGCCTAGCTAAAAAACACATTCTTAAAGTGCTTGGAAAGTCTAGGGTCAGTGGCTATTCACTGGATATGAAACTTCTCGCCCTCACCATTGACGAAGTCCTGCTCCCACTAACCCAACTCCTCATGCTCTCCCAGTTGCCCCAAAAGTGAAAACTGGCAGTACTGACTCCAATCCATAAAAGCAGTGACAAGACTCTCACGAACAACTACAGGCCTATATCCATCCTCCCCCCTCTATCCAAAGCATTGGAATGGATAGTGGCTGATTAGCTCACACAGTACCTTGTAAAATACAGCCCACAATGTTCCCAGCAGCATGACTTCCGTAAAGGGCACAGGACTACCATGACACTCCTCGAATTCACCACACATATCCATCGTGCACTTGATCAGGGCCAGTTGGTCGTCACCTCTTTTATTGATCTAAGACATTTGACACTCAATCACTCCATTCTCCTTGAACAATTATCCCTCCTTGGTCTTTCAAGTGAATCTACCCTCTGGTTTAAAAGCTACCTCAGTAACCGGACCCAAATGGTCAGGATTGGCGAATTCCTCTTGTCATCCCTACCAATCCACTCTGGAGGACCCCAAGGTTCTATCCTGGGTCCCTTGTTATTCAGCATATTCCTGAATGATCTCCCTGCCTCCTACCATGACAGAATGTTACTGTATGCAGATGATGCAGTAAATACAGGTTACTCACCTGTAACAGGAGTTCTAGGAATGGTATATGTTGTTCATCCACACTTATTGGCAGGTTCTTTGCCGCTTTAAATCTTGCCGGAAGGTCTTCAAGCTGGCTCCTCCCACCCACCCGGGTGGTAAAACTCTTGGCTCCGCCCCATGACGCCAGATCTAGCCCGTTGGAAGCCAGGCTGTGCGTCGAAGCCGGAGAGGTCGGGTGGGTCGTGTGGATGAACATATACCATTCCTAGAACTCCTGTTACAGGTGAGTAACCTGTATTTCTAGGGACATGGATATGTTGTTCATCCACACTTATTGGCAGACTCCTAGCAGTTCTCCGGGAGGAGGGAGGCAAGGCGCACACCCCCAACTTAGGGAATAAAGACTGGAGAACCGAGGCCCCAAACCAGCATCCCGGCGTGACTCAAGGTCGATGTGGTAGGGGGTAAATAGGGTATGTGCAGACTTCCAGGTAGGAGCCCTGCAGAAATCCTGGATAGAGACATCCCCAGAAGCAGCTACCGATGCAGCGGTATGGCGGGTAAATACAGGTTACTCACCTGTAACAGGAGTTCTAGGAATGGTATATGTTGTTCATCCACACTTATTGGCAGGTTCCTTGCCGCTTTAAATCTTGCCGGAAGGTCTTCAAGCTGGCTCCTCCCACCCACCCGGGTGGTAAAACTCTCGGCTCCGCCCCATGACGCCAGATCTGGCCACTGGAAGCTCAGGTTGTGCGTCGAAGCCGAGGAGGTCATGTGGATGAACAACATATACCATTCCTAGAATTCCGTTACAGGTGAGAAACCTGTATTTCTAGGGACATGGATATGTTGTTCATCCACACTTATTGGCAGACTCTAGCAGTTCTCCGGGGAGGAGGGAGGCAAGCGCACACCCCTACTTAGGGAATAAAGACTGGAGGAGGGCCCCAAAACCAGCATCCGGCGTGACTCAAGGTCGATGTGGTAATGGGTAATAAAGGTGTGTGCTGACTTCCAGGTAGCAGCCCTGCAGATTTCCTTGATAGGGACATCCCTGGAAGCAGCCACCGATGCAGCAGTATGATGGGTAGAATGAGCTCTTATCCCTCTGGGAGGCTCCATGCCCGCCAACTTATAGCAGAGATCTATGCAGGAGGTGACCCACCTGCCTATCGTCCGCTTGGCTGCAGGTCTGCCAGGTGCGGCTTCAGCGTAGGTGACAAACAACTGGCGAACCTCTCCCCGAATTTCAGCCGTGCGCTCCTTATAATAAGCAAGCGCCCTTCTAGGGTCCAAAGTATGGAGCCTGTATTCGACCTCCGAGGTGTGATTGGGTAGAACACCGGCAGAGTCAACACCTGGTTAAGGTGAAACTCCGACACCACCTTCGGAAGGAATTTCGGGTGGGGGCGCAGGACAACCTTGTCCCTGTGGAAGACCAGGTAAGGAGACTCAATGCAGAGCGCCTGGAGTTCTCCCATCCTTCTGGCTGGCGTGATAGCCACCAGAAAGCGGTCTTTCCACGACAGGTGAAAGATCACACCTGTGCATTAGTTGAATAAGCTTGCCCATGAGCTTTGCCAATACCAGCAGTAAATCACGGAGGTGGAGGTTCTCGCACGGAGGAAATGTATCAAGGCCTTTGAAAAGCGCCAGACCACCTTCTCCTCGCCCGACTGCTCCCGGCCCGCGCCCGGTAAGCAGAGATGGCTGCCAGGTGCACCTTTAGGGTCATCGACCTAAGCCCTTGACTAGAAAGGGACCATAAATAGTCCAAAATGCTTGCCACAGAACAGCAGGAAGGATCCAAGCCCTTGCCCTGACACCAAATGGAAAATCTCTTCCATTTGATGGCGTAGCATTTTCTGGTCGACTCCTTACGAGACGCCTCAACAACATTGAGGACCTCGTCGGAAAGACCCAAGGCCTGGAACTCTAGCCGCTCAGGAACCAGGCCGTCAGGTGTAGGGATTGAAGGTCCGAATGGAACACCTTCCCTGATTGACTGAGAGCAGGTCGGGCGAGCTGGAAGCTGCCTCGGGAGCCTGGAGCTGAGGCTGAGGAGATCTGGGTACCAGAACTGGCGGGGGCCAGTCTGGGCTATCAGAATCACCTGCGCCTTGTCCCTCCTTGCCTTGAGAAGCACCTTGTGAATCAAGGGAAATGGGAAAAGCAAAAAGGACCGGGGTCCAGAGCCTGAGAAGGCATCCCCCTGCAGCGAGCCCTGCTGAGGGGGGCGGGCATGAAACAGCCTCAGCTTCGCGTTCTCCCTGGAGGCAAACAGGTCCACCTGAGGTGTGCCCCAGTGGGAGAACAGATCTTGTACTACCTCCAACAGGAGAGACCACTCGTGAGATGCAGCCCCTATCCGGCTCAGGGCATCGGCCAGGGTGTTGGAGACTCCTGCCACATGAATGGCTGGAGATCCGCCTCAGGCTGCTTGCGAGTGACCAAATCGGAGCTTCCTTGCATAGAAGCATGGGCGCGTCCGCTCCTAATGCAGTTCAGGTAGTACATGGTCATGGTATTGTCCATCTGGACTCGGACCACTTGACCCGGAGAAAGCAGGCGGGCGGTGAGAGCTAGGCGGACGCTCGGGCTCCAGCAGTTGATATGCGCCAGGGACTCCCACGGGGACCAGAGGCCGTGCACTCGATGTTCCCAGATGGGCACCCCACCATCAGAGGCATCGGTGAGCAGAGACCGTTGGCTCGGGCGGACAAGCGGGATGCCCTCCTGCAGATGGATGGGCGGTCCACCACTGGGCGTTCCACATCCCTGGTCACTATCACTAGCTGGTCCAATGGATGCAAGCATTGTGACCACTGGCTGGCCAGTCCCACTGAAGAGGCGCATGTGCCAGCGTGCCCAATGGACCACGCTGGTACAGGTCGCCATGAGACAGGGCGCAGGGAAGTCCCGGGCAGGCGCAGTGCCCAACCAGAAATGACTGGGCAAGGAGTAGAACCTCGGCCCTGTCCGCCGGGAGCCGTGCTCTGGCTCGAGAGTCAAGCTCTGCCCGATGAACAGGATCACCTGCTTGGCTCGAGTTCGGCTTAGCCTCGTTGATGAGAAGGCCGACGAGGCAAACCTGGAGGGCCAGATCTCTGGGCACGCTCCACCTCCTGTCTGGAGGGCTGCTATCAGCCAATCGTCAGGTAAGGTACACGGACCCCGGCGCCGCAGTAATGCTGTCACCACTGCCATGCATTTGGTGAAGACCCTGGGAGCTGGAGATAAGCGAAGGGCATGGCTTGGAACTCGAAGAGGATCCCTCCGCTCAAGCGAAGGAATCTCCGATGTGACGGACGGATAGGGACGTGAAAGAACGCGTCCTGTAGGTCCAGAGAGCAGAACCACACGCCGTGTTCCAGAGATGGTATTATCTGCGCCAGAGTGACCATCCTGAAGGTTCGAGACCTTAGGAACTTGTTCAGGTCGTGCAGGTCGAGAATGGAGCAGGACCAGGAAATACCTGGACACGAACCCCAGGTCTGAGGGGGGTCCTCTACCTCCCTGATCACCTCCTTTTGGAGGAGGAGAGCGATGTCGGCTCGACGAGCCGCCAGTGAGGCTGCGGACCGCGAGGCCCCCCGAAGTGCGATGGCTCTGAAGGGCGGGGCCTGCTCGAATTCTAGAGGCAGGCCTTTCCCACCACCTCCAGTACCCACCTGTCCGTGGTAACAGCGGACCAGGCGGAAAGAAGTGTAGGACCGTCCCCACAGGGGAACCAGGGATGGTGGCCGGGGATGGGGCGACACCTCAGCCCGTCCTGGGCAGGCGGAGGAGGGACCCGGCGGGGACCTCCTGGGCCTTTTCCTCCCTGCTTCCTGTTGGAGAAGCCGGCCGCTTGGTTTGGGATGCCAAGCTCGAGCCTGCTGGCCCTGGCGTTTGCTGGGCAGGCGCCGCGGGCGCAGAGGACGAAAGGAGCTTGGGCTGCGGCTTGCGGCCTTTGTCCTTCTGAGCGGAAGGGCCGAGTCAAGGTAGCATTGGACTTCTCGATCCTCTGCAGGTGACCTTCACCCCTGGGCCGAAGAGGTCAGTCCCAAAAGGGAACATCCGGCAGCTGCTGGGTATCCAAGGTAAAGGTGGATATCCTCAGCCAAGCCGGCGGCGCATGCACTCGGCCGCCACGACCTGGCACATGAGGTCCCGATGTCTAAAAGCAGTCTGGAGCTGCTGTTTGGCCACTGCCCTGCCCTGGTCCGTACCTGCCTGATCGTAGTCTGCAGATCCGGCGGAAGATGAGGGCGACCTCATCAGGGAGCCCAACAGGGCATGAGAAAAATGTGCCATGAGGGCGGCGAACTGGCCTGGCGAAAGCCGAGAGAGGAGCGCAGCATAGACTTACGCCCGGCATAATCCAATTTCTTTGATTCCTTGTCGGGAGGTTTGTCCCATCCCTAGTGTTCCAGCCGCGGAAAACTGTCGGTAACCAACCCTCAGCAGAGGGTGTTCGAAAAACCGGACAGGGAACCGGTAGGGACCCGCATACTTCATGGCCATTCTGGCGAAGCGCAGGAGCAGGAAGCAGGCGCTGCAAAGCTCAAGGCCGGACCCACTATGGCCTCGGCCACGGAAGGACCTCCATAGGAGAATCCCTCGGTCAAGAATCTCCATGAGGATACCTGGCCCATTTAGAAGCGGGTTTGAGCTTCATCGGTGGACTCCGAGATGAGCCGAAGCAACCCTAAGAAGGACGAAGGGCTTTAGTCCTGACTGTCTCCGAGGACTCAAGTCCCATCGCTTGGAGAAAAGGGAGAATCATCCTCGAGACTCGGAAGAGTCCTCAAAAAACTGCCTCGGGCCTGAGCCACCTCCACCTGCGAGGCTTATCGGAGTGAGTGACAGACAGCCTATGGGGCAAACCCAAAGCCGACCCGAGAATTTTTGGTTGGAGCCCCAGCGAGCGGCTGTGGAGGCGGAGGTTCCACCAGAATCGGTGGGGCAGCTGGAATTGGCTGAACAACCCGGCCTGGGAACAGGCTCCTCGGCTACAGCGAGGCTGTTTGACCGCTCGGTGACAACCACTTAATGGCGGGAAGGCGACTAGGTCAGCTTATTCCTGGTCAAAGGAGCTGTTGCCACATGAGTTCCTCATACCTCCGCCACGCTTGCAGCCTCCCTCGTCGAGGAGGAGGAAGAAGCGGCGCCCGCTCGCCCGGTGCGGGCCGAGACCGCCTATGATGGCGGGATGGCGGCTGGACCATGAGGATGTCCGAACCGAGACCAAGAGTCTCGGCTAGGCCGAGGGCGACAGGGGAAATGTGGGAATCGGCACTCCCTCGTCTCGGAGGATTCCACGAAGGCTCGGAACCGGAGACGCAGACGAGCTGACAGGATCCTCAACTCCACAGGGAAACCGGGAGGGGATTCTCAGCGTCTCAGCGACAACCCGTCTAGCGGGTCGAGAAAAATCTCGACGGCGTCGGCGAGTCTCGGTCAACTGACCTAGCGGGGACACCGTGAAGCCAGTGGCGAAGCTGGTGTCGACCTAAATCAACTGTCGACAAGAGGAGGATCTTTCCCGCTCCAAGGCGTCGACGGAGACTTACTTTGCTCTTTTTGGACCTGGAAAAGGGTCCAGAAGAAGTTGGACCCTCACCTCTCGTCGAGAGGGTCAGACAAAACTCCTTAAAAAGCGAAATCACGAGGCACCGAGAGGCGGGACAAATGCGCGGCCGAGGGTAAAGCAGCCGCGCAGCCTCCTCTTCAAGGCGATCATCTGCTCGAGCTGATCCATGACCCGCCACACGGACACATCAACCGGGCCTCTTTAGATTTAACGGTGGAATTCTTTTCGGGCGCCCCAGTTATAATCCGGTAGCCACGGTCTTCAGGGCGTAGGCGAAAAAGGAAGGCACAAATCATGAGCCTGCAGGTCGTGCTCAAGGCCCAAGCAGTGAGCAGCACGTGGAGTGCGGATCCGTCCTAGACATCTTCTGCCCGCCAAGGAACCTCCGGAAGCAGGGTCGGTTTGTCCATTACGGCAGCGAGGAAAAAGACCGAAGTCTTTTAACAAAAACTTTTTGATTTGGAACTTCGAAGAATTAGAACCAGTCTTATCACATGAAGCGTTAAGGAGGAACCTGAGCTTCAAGCGGTAAGGAAGATCTGGCGTCATGGTGAACCAGAGTTTACCACCGGGTGGGTGGGAGGAGCCAACATGAAGACACTTCGCGCAAGATTTAAAGCGGCAAGGAACCTGCCAATAAGTGTGGATGAACAACATATCCATGTCCCTAGAAAATGAGCTCTTATCCCTCTGGGAGGCTCCATGCCGCCCACCTATAGCTGAGATTTATGCAGGAGGTGACCCACCCGCTCATAAATCCGCTTGGCTGCAAGTCTGCCAGTCTTGGCTTCAGTGTGAATGACAAACCGCTGGCGAACCTCTCCCGAACTGCAGCCTATATGCTCCTGAGAGCGGCGCTCAACTGAGTCAAATGGAGCATATGCGACCTCCGAGTGTGAATGGGGTAGAACACCAGCAGAGTCAACACCCGGTTAAGGTGAAGCTGACACCACCTTCAAGGAACTTGAGATTAGGCTTGCAGGACAACCTTGTCCCTGTAGAAGACCAGATAGGGAGACTCGAGAAAGAAGCGCCTGGAGCTCTCCATCCTTCTGGTTGGCGTGGTAGCCACTGAGAAGGTGTTCTTCCACAACAGGTGGGAGAATCGCACCTGTGCATTAGTTGAATGAAACGCCAGTGAGCTAAGCCTATACCAGCAGTAGATCACCGGTGGGAGATTCTCTCCCGGAGGCGTGATCAGGCCTTGAGCATAGACCACCTTTCCTCGCCACCGACTGCCTTCTCGACCAGCGCCTGGAGGACAGAGGTGGCTGCCAGGAGCTTGCCCAAGGATCGTCAACTGAAGCCCTTGCTGAAGAAGAAGAAGAAAGGACCACAGGTAGTCAGAATGCTCGCAGAGAACAGGAGAAGGGACCAGGCCCTACCCTAACACCAAATGGAGAACTCTTCCATTTTAGGCGTAGTATTATCAGTCGACTCCTGGCGGGGCGCCCCTCAACAAGTGAGACCTGCAGAAGACCCAAGGCCTGGCAACTAGCAGCACAGGAACCAGGCAGCCAGGTGCAGGATTGAAGGTCCGGATGGAATACCTTCCCTGATAACAGATCAGGTCGGGTGAGCTGGAAGCCGCCTCGGGAGCCTGGAGCTGAGACTGAGGAGAGCTGGATACCAGGCTGGCGGAACAGTCTGGGGCTACCAGAATCACCTGCACCTTGTCCCTCCTGCCTTGTCTTGTGGATCCAAGGGAAATGGGGAAAAGGCGTAGAAGAGGCCGGGTCATGACCTCAAAAGGCATCCTTACAGCGAGCCCCCTGCTGAGGCGGGCATGGAACAGTCTCGGCCGCATTCTCTGGAGGAAAAAGGTCCGCCCGGCGTGACCCAATGGGAGAAAGATCTTGTGCTACCTCCGGCGGAGAGACCACTGTAGTAGCCCTTATCAACAGGAGACCAGCAGCCAGGCGTTGGAGCTCCTGCCATCGAAATAGCTAGGAAAACCGCCTCCAGGCTCTATGCAGACCAAATCACGGAGAACCTCCTTAAATGCTTGACGAAAGGCGTCCGGCCCTGGTGGGTTAGGTAGCACATGGTCATGGTATTGTCCGCCTGGACCTGAACCACTTGACCCCGTATAAACGGAGCGAAGGCGGTGCGAGCTAAGCGGACCACATGAGGCTCCAGCAGGTTGAAATGGCATCGGGACTCCCGAGGGGACCAGAGGTAGAGCACTCTGCACTCCCCTTGATGGGCACCCCAGCCCATCAGAGATGCATCGGTCGAAGAAGACCGTCGACTCGGGGCAGACGAACCGGATGCCCTCCTGCGGATGTGCTGAAACGGTCCGCCATCGGAGAGCATTCCACATCCCTGGGTTACTGTCACGGGCTGGTCCAAAGGATGCTTGGCGTTGTGACACTGGCTAGCCAGCCCACATTGAAGACGCATGTACCATGAGCCCAACAGACCACATTGGTGCAGGCATAGCGAGGCACAGAAGGCACAGGAAGTCCCGGGCGGGCGCAAATGCCCAATCAGGCATGATTGGGTAAGGAGAAGAACCTTGGCCCTGTCCATGGGAGCTGAGCTCCTGGCTCGAGAAGAGCTCTGTCCCAATAGAAAGGATCACCAGCTTTGGACGAGTTCCGACTTGGCTCCGTTGGAGAGAGACCAGTCTGAGCAACCTAGAGGGCCAGTATACCCGGACGCTCCACCTCCGCTCTGGAGGGGTTGCAGTCAGCCAGCCATCGGGTGGGGTACACCCGGACCCCTGGAGCTGGGAATACTGCTGGGAAGAGGCCAAGGTGTGGCCTGGAACTCGTAAAGATCCCCCACTCTGAGCGGAGGAGTCTCTAAAAAGCAGAACAATTGAAATGTGAAAGAATGCATCCTGGAGGTCGGGAACAGAGCCCTGCGCCTCGTTCCAGGATGGGGTACCTGAGTCAAGAGTAACCATCCAGAAGGTCGAGACCTTAGGAAGTTGTTCAAGTCATGAAGGTCAAGAATGAGGCGCCAGCCCCGTCGTTTGGGGACCAGTAAGAACCTGGACACAAACCCTGGGTCTGGAGGAGGATCCATACCTTCCTGATCCTCTTTTTAGGAGGCAGGAGTAATATATCGGCTCGTGAGGCGGACAGCAAGGCCTACGGACCCGTGGCCCCCAGGCGACGGCTCGAAAGGTGGGGCCTGCTCAAACTCCAGAGGCAGGCCCTTTCCTAGCACCTCAACACCCAGCAGTCCGTGGTGATGGCGGACCAGGTGGAAAGAGTGGCGGAGCCGTCCCCCGGGGGGGACCAGGTGGGAGTGACTAGGCAGGCCGGCGCTCATCAGCCAGTCACTAGGCAGGCTTGGAGGAGGGACTGGCGAGGGAGCTCCTGAGCCTTACCTCCTTGCTTCCCCTTAGAGGAAGCCGCTGGCTTGGGTACAGGATGCCAAGCGCAAGCCTGCTGGCCTCATGCACTGGTGTTGATGGAAGCGATTCGTGCACTTGAGAGACGAAGGGCGAAGGAGCTTAGGCAGAGGTTGCCCGGCCCTTGTCCCTCTGGGCAGGGGTGACCGAGTCAGAGTGGCACTGGACTGCGGTCCCACTGGGTAGCCCTCACTCCAGGGCGAAGGTCAATCCCCAAGAAGGGATGTCCACCAACACATGCTGGTATCCTTGAGGAAATTGAATATCCTCATGCCTCCTATGACATGGCCACCTTGGCCACTACGAGCCTGGCACAGAGATCACCTATGTCCAGAGCAGTCTGAGCTGCTGTAGCCACCACCCTACCTGGTCCCACACGCGGACCGTGGTTCTGGTGGCTTGAGGAGATGAGGAGCACCTCATCCAGGGAGCCCAAGAAGGCGTGGAGAAATGTGCCATCAGCGCACGGCCAGGCTGGCCTGTCGGAGGCCATGGGAGGGCGTGGCGTAAACCTTGCGCCCAACATAGTCCATCCTTTTGGACTCTTTGTCGGGGGACTATCCACATCCAGCGTTCACGGGCAGCTGGAAGGCGTTATGGTAACCTAACCCCTCAGCAGAGGTGCTTGAAAAACCAGGCAAAAGAACCGATGGGGACAGCATACTTCCTGGCCATCCTGGCGAGGCAAGGACAGGAAGTAGGCATCTGCCAAAGCTCAAGGCTGGGCCGGCAATGGCCTCAGCCACAGAGAGAGAAGAACCTCCGGTGAACCCCTCGATCTAGGATCTCCATCAGGGGATAATAGGCCCGTTTGGACGGGCTCGAGCTGCATCCGGTGAACTCGAGATGACCTGAGCAGACCCAGAAGGGCGATGGGCTGTCGTCCAAAGACCAGTCATGGGAGGAGTTCAGGCCCTTCTGCCTGAGGAACACGGAGGAGTCATCGTCAGACTCCGAAGGGTCTGCAAAGAGCTGCCTCAGGCCTGAGCCTCTCCTCACCCGCCGAGGGTGGGCGGGAGGAGAGGTGACCGACAACCTGGGACAGGCCGGACCCGAGCAGGAGTTACCACCACAATCGGTGGGGCAGCAAGATTTGGTCGAACAACTGGCCCAGAAGTGGGCACCTCGACTGCAGCCGAGCAAGTTCGTCAGCCGTTCAGGCAGCAGCTGCTTGATGAATGAGGAATGAATCGAATCGATTGATTCCCGGACAACAACAACTACTGCCACATAAACTCCTGTAGCGACGGCGCCATCTAAGCCGAAGCCTCTCCCTCATCAGAGGAAGAAGAGGAGGAGGTGTTGCCCGCACAACATGGTGCCCCGACCGGAGCCGCTTGATCGGTGGGCAGCACTGACTGAGAAGAGGACCGAGACCGAGATCCTCAGCGAAACGAGGTGAGTCTGGGAAGGAGCAGGGGACACCGCTCTTCCCTCGGCTCGGACAGATTGACCGAGGACTGCCACGAAGGTGCAGGCAGAACCTCGGCCTCCACCGGAAACCGAGGCGGAGGGTTGGCAGCTCTTGGTCGACCCGCCGGAGTGACAGGTGAGAGAAAACTCGACTCGTCGGCGGGAGTCTTGGCGGCTGGCCTGACAGGGACACCCGTGGAAGCCAGCGGCCTGAGCCGCAACCTCGGAAGTCAAAGGTTGGCAGTCCAGGGAGGAGACCTCTCCGCTCCACAAGCGCCCGGCGATGGGACGTGCCCTCGACTCCCTCAACCTGGGCGAAGGCAAGTCCGATGGCCCCTCTCCTTCGTGGAGAGGGATTGCGGTCCTTGAGCGAAGCCGAATGAGAGGAACTCAAAGAGAGCGGGATAAATGCCGCGACCGAGGAGGAGAGAGATGCGGCCTTGGCTGCTGCCTCCTCCAGGGAGAAAGAGTTTGAGCTGCTCAGCCGACGCGGACACCGCCCGACGAGTCTCTATAGATTTTACCAGCAGGGAAAAATCCTCGGAGCGCCCAAGCCCCAATCAGGCCGCACAATCCTCCAGGACGCTGGTCGAAAGGGCGCAGAACTATTTGCAAACTTGCGGGTCATGGTCCAAGTCGAGGCAGTATACGCACGTGGAGTGCAGATCAGTCCTGGAGATAATCCGCCCATGGAAACCTCAAAACCAGAAAAGCGAACTGTCCATCGCGGCCGCCAGGAAGAATACCGAAGTTGAAAAACTTCAAAACTAAAGTCAGGACGAACGAAGAATCAGGAACCAGTCAGCATGAAGCGCGTAAGGAGGAACCTGAGCTTCCAATGATAAGAAAGATCTGGCGTCATGGGGCGGAGCCGAGAGTTTTACCACCCGGGTGGGTGGGAGGAGCCAGCTTGAAGACCTTCCGGCAAGATTTAAAGCGGCAAGGAACCTGCCAATAAGTGTGGATGAACAACATATCCATGTCCCTAGTATCTTCACTTGCCACACTGACCCCACCTCCCTTCAGTCTCAACTACAGAAAAGTTTCACAGAAGTGGAAGACCAGTTTTGCTCACATAAACTCATTCTTAACCACAAAAAAACTAAAGCAATGTTGTTCCATGGAACCCACAACAAGTACCAGGACCATGAGCTCATAATTAACGACCACGAAGGCATCGCCCTTGAGCGGGTGGATATGTTTAAATATCTGGGCCTGACCCTTGACTGCTCCCTCTCGTATACCAAACACATTGACAATATCGCTAAAACTGTGAACTCCCACATAGGGCTACTATACAAGCATAAACATTGCCAAACAGCTGAAGCCTTGAACCTCGCTATCCAGAGCTCTGTTATCTCAGCTATTGACTACGGGCTCGTTATCTATGAATCTGCTACTCATACTGCACTCCGGCGCATAGCTGTGACCCTTAATAAGGCATGTAGACTCCTTATTTCATCTGCCCGGCTTTCTCACACATGACACTTACGAACAGGCTAACTGGCTCCAGTTATCTGACAGGCTAAAGTACCAGAACTGCATCCTAGCTAAGAAGACATCACAGGGCCTTATGCCCTCTGGAGTCCAATCAATATTGACCATGCAGCGTGTCCGCCGCCTAACTGGAAGATCGGACAATCTAACCTTTATAATACCTCGCTGCCGGACCTCTCAAGCTCAGCGTTCTTACCTTGTCAGAGCCTCCACCTGGTTCAACTTGCTACCTACAGAAATCTCCAACACTGCCACGACTGGTGCTTTTAAGTGTAAACTACGTCAACACCTCGTGGCTAGTGCCTTCTGTGATTGCTTCTTATAATCCCCTCAAGCATCCCTCCTCACAGCCTCAGCTCCTCCTCTTCCTCCTCTCCTACCCCCCATTACTGGGTATAGGATCAAACTGTTTCCTCTTCCTTTTCATCCCCCCATTCCTCCTCCCTTGCAATTTCCCATCTACCACATACCCAATGCAATGCCCTCCCCCTATTTCTCCCCTCCTCCCTCCCTCTCTCCCATACCACCCCCTCACCACCACTCTTCTTTCTCTTTTCCCACTAACCCACTCCTAACAAAGCTTCATTGAGCCACCTATGACTTGTACTGTATAATTAACTTGCAACACGATTCCTTGACAATGCCTTTGGCTGCTATTATTGTAACCTTACCTGTCTTTTTTTTTTTTTTTTTTTTTTGTATGTTCCATTGTAATAATCATGTTATGTTTTGTACCTTATTGTCCTTATTGCCTTGACGTGGAACCTTTGTAAAAGAGCCCTCGACTCAAAGGTGTCGTCCGAAACACAAATAAATAAATAAGAAAGAAAGAAGTGGGAGTAGAATCCCTTCCCGATCTGGTCTGCCGGCACTGGCTCTATTGCTTCTTTTTGAAGAAGAGCCATGATCTCCTCCCTTAAATGGGGAATGTGTGCCCTTGGGTAGTGTGAAAACCCCAGAGGATTGTTTGAGGGGTTTTCTCGAAATTCGAGAGTGTGACCAAGTTTGATTAACTAAAGCACCCAAGCGTCGGTTGTGATGGACTCCCAGATGCCTTGCGAACCTTCCGCCTACTTGTTCCTCTGATAAACGAGGAGGAGGGAGGGAGGGAGGTCAGCGAGTCAGGAATGGCGGGGAGGGGGGCTGGGGAGGACCACTCCTGAAGCCCTCTGGGTTTTGGCTATGGGGCAGTGGCCATATTGGAAGCCCTATGTTTAAACTGATGTTTGGGCGCCTCTTGATTTTTCGTCTGGCGTCTGTTTTGCTGATGAAAAGGACGCTTTTGTTGTTGTTTCAGGTGGTACACGGTGAGAACCGACTGAAGAGCTGTGCCTTTATCTTGCAGGCTTATGATAATGTCCTGGGCGCCTCCCCCAAAAAGGACAGAGCCTCTGGAAAGGGGCATCCTGGATAGTCAACTGAACATCAGGGGCTAGGCCTGATACTCACAGCCAGGAGTATTAGGGAAGGCTCACAGCTGTGGCCGTACCTCTCACGGAGGAATCCACCGCATCATAGGTGGCCCCTAAAGAATGATGTCCTGCCACCTTGGCCGATCTTAAAGTGTTCACCATGGTGGTCTTTGCTTCAGAGTCCGGAAAGGCCTCAACAACGGGCTTCAGCTGGCGAACAAAGACTTCTGGTACACTAGCATGTGTGAGACGTAGTTCACAGCATGAATGGCTAGTGTAGACGAAGAATAAAACTTCCTCCCAAATTGGTCCATTTGTCTGGATTCCTTGTCGGAAGGAAAAGTACTAAGGTGCTTTGGCTTCGCAAGCCGATCATGGGCTGCAGTGATGACCACCAAATCAGCCTTAGGATGCGCACTGAGGTGGTCTTTGTCTTCAGGGGTCCTGTAAACCCGGTCGGCTTTCTTGGCCATGGCCAGGATAGAGTAAGGTCTCTGCCAAATGGTTGAGGATAAATCCCAGTGAGGTTCCAGCCATGGGGATGTGAGCACCGGACTAGTCTCTGGGAAATCCAGATGCTCTGCCCATCTTTGACGTTTTTGGGTCCAGAGCATCTGACTTTCATCCTTGTGCTGCCGCCATTTGTCTAAGGAGGTCCACAAAAGAGGGATCTTCAGGAGGGGATTTGGGAGACTCTTTAGGGACTGGTTCTTCATGGGGAGGTGTCTCAAATCCTGAACCCTCAGATGAGAAATCGGAATCTGCTTCGGAATCATCTGAATCCACTGGAATGTTTTCAGGAACCGGGGGTTCTGTCTCCCTGGGGGTCCCTTCTGACATTCGGGGTTGCATTCCAGCTGATGTCGAGGTTCGAGAGATGACCAGAGAAGGCGCCCTAGGGGGTAAGATCTGGGTGTCCAGTGTCTGGAGGTTGCAAATGCCTGCTGTCCAACTCTGAGACCAATTGTGATTTCATCTCAGATCACCAAGATTTCAAAATCTCCCCTAAAATCCACCTGTGGTTCAGCAGGAGGAGATGGAGTGGGAGGAAGTGGAGTGTGACAGTGAGGGAACCCTGACTCGGTTCCAGGTCCCAAGAAACTTGCGGAAGCAGAGTGGTGAGGATAACTTGGATAGTGATAACCAGGGTAACCAAAGTAATAAAAGCCCATCGGAAAGGGGTCCGGCATCAGGGCTGACGGAGGCTAGCCTGATGGCAGAAACCCCCGACGGTGCCCCCAGTGGGGAAAAGCCAGACGGCAATCCTGACGGAGGGTAACCCGATGGCAGCCCTGACAGAGGTAGCCTGACGGTTGTCCCGAAGGATGGCCCGCCAGTGGTTCTGCTGGGGGGAAACCCGGCAGAGGGCCAGAAGGAGGCCCCGAAGGTGGGAAACCTGATGGGAGCCCCGACGGGGGAAAGTCCACTGGCGGCCCTGACAGAGGAGGAGGTAAGGGGCCCTGGAGGCATTGAGGAGGGGTAGGGTCTGGCACTTCTACTGGGGGCTGCAGAGCTACCGTAAGGCTTTTTGAAACCCCATCAGGTATACCTGATGAAAGGTCTTCTTCAATCGGGACCTGTGGGTCCGGTGACAGTGGAGGAATCTCCGATGGAGGAGGAGACGGGAGCTCTCCAAGGGTGGAGTCCCAGGGTGGCCCTTGTCCACCAGCCGGGATGGAGCTGGCGTCTGGCTGCACGTCGTCAGAACCTGATGGACGCGAAATGGTCATGCAATCGTCGGAGGGTCCAACAATGGACCCCAGGGGGTGCTTGCTGGAGGGTCCGACGAGCGGCTTATCAGCAATGCCTGCTGAATTACAGCCCGGGGTAGCGATGGGCCCAAGTGTGGCGGTGGCCTCGGATGAATCCGAGGTACCTGCCATCTTCGTAACCAGTGGCAACGGGGTGGCCAAAGCCTGTTCTGTGGGTGGAAGCGTAGGCTTTGCCGTGGCGCCGCCTTCCCAGAGAAGGAGGCCAAGCCCGCCAAAGAGCACATGGGTGGCTTTGTTGGGGGGGGGGTACTGCTCTCAGTCCCGATGTTTTTCCTTGCCCCTTTTTTATTCTTATGGGGGTCAGTTGGAGAGGAGGAGGTGCTTTTAAGCTTCTTAAGTTCTTTTTCCAATTAAGCAATTTTCAGTTTCAGGAGATGGGCTTCAAGAGACTGTTGGCGCCTTTATGTGTGGCTTGGCTGAACTGTGCACAGGCCTCACACTCCTCAACGTTGTGATCTGGTCCCAAGCAGAAGAGGCAGAGGATATGCTGGTCCTTATGCAGTAGCTGGACGCCACAAGAACCGCATTTATTTTTATGTGACTTTGTGGAAGAAGAGAACAACATAAACGATTAGGAAATATTATAATAGTAGAAAAAAAACAGATACTCATTTGAAAGGGCGTTCGAACTGCTGCGACGAGCTTCAGTCAGTCAGATGTGCACAGGTCGATGGCAGAAAAGAACTGAAGGGTGGACATGGGGACCGCCCACTATATAGTGTCACGCTGATGTCAGTCACATGATGTCGGGTGGGTGCTTCCCCCATCAGACACTGCTAGCAAAAGTTTCCATGTGGTCCTGACGCCATGGGGCGCAGTCCTACAAGTAATCGCCTACTGCAAAAGCCCTCTCGAAGTAAGATCTAGAGGGGTGATCAAGGGTATGGCCACTGGGTTTCAATGCGAAAACGTGCAAAATAATGCACTTGGGGCAAAGAAACCCTGGGGGGAATACAAAATAGGTGGAATGGTACTGACAATCACCAAGCAGGAAGGAGACCTGGGAGTAATCATATCAGATGACCTAAAGGTGGTCAGGTAGTTTAGTTTAGTTTAGTTTATTAGTCTAGGAATTAATACCTTTGAGCCAGGGCTCTTTTACAAAGGTTCCACGTCACAAAGAACATTTAACAAAGCACGATACACATTACAGGTAAAACCAGACAGGAAAGTTACATCATAAATTTGCTATTAACAGTTTAAGGCAGTAACGTCTTTAAGGTTTCATAGAAAAACAAGCTATAACAGGTTCAAGCGAGTAGACAATATCGAGGTTAAGGAAACTTCCAGGGAGAGGGTGATCATGAGGCACCAAAAGGAGGCTAGAGAGGAGGGAAAGGTGGTGAGCGGGAGAGTAAGTGAGAGGGGACAGGAAAAAAGGGGGGAGTGAGTTTGGGTGGGGGACAGGAAGTAGTAGAGGTACCAGAGGGTTCATTAGTCAGGGAGGAAGAGGCCTCAGATGTGAGGATGGACATGAGGAGTAGTAGTCTTTATCTAGCACAGTCACATTTGCTAGTGGTGATGAGGTGGGCATAGAGCATGAATTTGAAAGCTTCAAGCGAGGCTGAGGATAGAGTAGGTGGACTAAGCGCATTGAACCATGTCGGGGCCCTGTATGCGAAAGATCTTTGTCCCTGTGCAGTCTGGCATCTCGAACCAGGAAGGTTGGCGTTCAGATCTGGTGGAGGGTCGTGAGCCAGGATTCAGTCGGAGTAGGTTTTAAATACATAATGGAGTCAGTCCCAAGATAGATTTTTTTGCCATTGTGCAGGTGAGATAAATAAGGCGATTTGATAGGTTCAACCAGCCTGATTCATAGTACAGATCTGCAGTGTGAGTCAGTCTTTGAGCCCCGTGAGGAGCTGACAGGCCTTATTTAGAGTGATTGAGATAGCCTTAGAGCAGTGGGGTAGCTGAGCCATAAATAATAAAAGCCATAGTCAATGATTGAGATTATGGAACTCTGTATAGCTATTCTCAATGCCGCTTGATTTAGAAATTGACGGTTACAGAATAGTATTCCAAGAAGCGTTGGTTCACTGTTTTACTTGAATGTTGTCAATGGGTTGCAAAGGTGAGCCCTTGGTCAAAAGTGATGCCAAGGTATTTGAAAGTATTTACTTGGTCCAGTGTAATTCCCACAGAGGTTTGTATGGTGAGTGGAGTATGCCTATTTTTGTTTTGGTGATTGGAGAAGAGCATGGCTTTTGTTTTATTGTGGTTAAGCACAAGTTTACTATCCAGGAACCACCTTTCAACACTAGAGAAAGCAAGTTGCAGGCTTTTTCAGAGAGAGTTTGGATCCTTGTGGGAAGAGAGAATTACAGCATCATCAGCATATAAGATTATTTTCTCCTGGCAGATATCTGGGAGGGAGTTGGAACAGGCTAAAGAGGAGCGGTCCAAGAATTGATCCCTGTGGTACACCAAGAGAACTGGTTTGAAGTCGGAGAGTTCATTAGAGATTTTTACAGCCTGTGACCGATTGGACAGGTAACTTTACCCAAGCACAAGGACCTTGGCCAGGCCTAGCTAGAAAGTAGGAGGTAAGTAGGCCAAGATGGACTGTGCTGTAAAGCTTTTTGTAAGATCGACAAAGACTGCACCTGTTTGGCACCCTTGTCCAGGGCTGAGTGGACTTCTCCAGAGAAATCAAGTAAGGCTGTTGTTGTACTATGTCCTTTCCTAAAGCCGTGCTGTTGATTACAGAGTAGATTGTATTTGTCCAGGTAATCAGAGAGTTGGTCTGCCACTATTCGTTCAAGTGCTTTGGAGAGGAGGGTATTGATATTGGTCGATAGTTTCCTGTTGAGGTTTGTCCCCCCTTTGTGCACTGGTAACTATGGCAGATTTCCATTTGTTGGGAAATTGACTTTGGCAAAGTGACAGATTAAGATTTTTGCAAGGGTGAATTACTTCATCCAGGGTGAGAGACACGATTTTTAGATCTAGCGTGTCACTACTTGTTCTGGATTTGGAGCAGACCTTTCTTATGTACTTGTGTGCTTCGTGCACTTTGATTTTCTTGAAGTAAAATTGTGGTTTGTCACGAGGGGTTTTTGTGATACTAGGCTAGGCACAGGTAAGTCCGAGAAGAAATCTGGGGGGAGGACCCCACTAAGGTCTGTAAATGTCTTATTAAGCGCATCTGCAATAGACTTTGGGTCAAGAGTGGTGGATCCAACAACGTAGTCAGGAGGGCTAGTGGGATACTAGGGTACATAGGGAGGGGTATCACCAGCAGAAAGAGGGAGATGGTGTTGCCTCGTAGAGATCGTTTGTAGGACCTCACCTAGAGTACTGTGTCCAGTTCAGGAGACCACATATCTGGAAGGACATAGACAGAGTGGAGGCAGTCCAGAAGAGGGCAACTAAAATGGTGCAGGGTCTGCATCAAAAGCCCTATGAGGAGAGACAAAAGGACCTCAATATGTACACCCTGGAAAAGAGGAGAGAGGGGAGGATATAATGGAGACTTTTAAATACCTCACGGGGGTAAATAAGGCACAGGAGGGAAGTATTTTTCAGAAGAAAATGTGCTGAAGAATAAGGGGACATGTTATGAAGCGAGAGACATGAAGAAGTACTTCTTCACAGAAAGAGTGGTGGATTCCTGGAACAGCCTTCCCGCTTAGGTGTTTGGGACGAAAACAGTGGTGGGGTTTAAGAATGCATGGCAGTAACCACAAGGGAATCACGGTGGGAGGAAGAGCTGTAGCTAGGGTGCGGTCTGCAGTAATAGTGTAGGTGCAGAGGAATGGGCAGACTGGATGGGCCAAGCGGTCATTATCTGCTGTCAAAGTCTATGTTTCTATGAGAACAGTCAGCACAACCGTTAGAGAGTCAAGTCTGGCAGGCAAAGACATACTAACATACTAAAATGCCAGCAGAATAGGCCTTATGGTCTTTCGTGTCTGCTCGTTTGGTCAGCCCCCACCCTGGGAGCTGACCTTGCTGCCCCCCCCCCGGCTTCTCCCTTCCCAGTCCCGGATATTCTCGCTGCATTGGATTCTGCTTCCAGAACCCTTCCCCTGTACCTATCCCACACCCTCTTGAACCCCTCCACCGTCTCTGCCTCCACCAGCCCCCTTGGCAGCGCATTCCATGGCTCCACCACCCTCTCAGTTAAGTAGCACCTCCTCCTTTCTCCCCTGAATCTCCCCCCCTCCAACTTCCACCCATGCCCTCTAGACGATGCAGCTCAGGCGTGTTAAGGCAATGGGAGACAGGGAGAGATGAACCGCAGGCTTACCTGGAGAGTTGAAGCAGGTCTCATCAGCTTCGGCTGTGCTCCACTCCTCCAGTCAGGAAGTCCCCAGCAGTATCTATGGGTCCAGTGAGTGGCAATCAGCAGCAGCAGCAAGGAGGAACCAGTATGGGCTCTGTATAGCCCTATGTTTTTTGTTTATTTTTAACTAAGTTAAAGTGTGTGTCCTTCATCAGTGGCGAGTATGGGTCACAGACTGAAGAGCAGTGTGGCAGAAACGTTAGGTGAAGCATCATGATCCTGTCTCTAGGTCCAACCCCCCCCCCCCAAAAGCACCACCGTGGACCTCTCACCGCCAACACCAGTGACAGCTACTGCAGCCACCCTTCCCTCTTCAACACTCACCTTGGGTCGGGGAAGTGAGTTGGTGGCAGCACCACGACAAGGGGCTGACCACCAGAAGAATTTAAATTAAAACAAAGTGACTTTGTAAAGTGCTGGATGGTGCAAGGGGTTAGCAGCTAAGACCGCTAGGGAGGCAGAAAGACCCAGACACTAGGGACCACCTGGAGGGTGGAGGATCGGGCCAGAGGCCCTTAATTAAACAAGAGAGGTCCCAGAGGGCGGAGCAAGGGGTGGAGCAGCCCCAGAAAAAACAGAGAACACAGCCCAATAAACTTTTTTCCATTATTTAAGTAGCTCATGCTGGTGCTACGGTAGTAGCAGAGGCCACACGGGTGGACAGGAAATGTCCTACCTCAGGATCACCCAAAGAGGCGACAGAGAAAACTCCACTGGAGCAAGACTGGGCCAGCCAGGCCCCCAGTGAAGGGACCACTCAAAGGACAGGGTTGAAAGGCTCCAGAGTTCACAAAATCGGTCCTTAATGGCCTTGATTCTGGGCTTATGATAGGGGCCATGTTTGTGGACCTGATCAAGGTATTCGATCTTATTGATCACAGCATGCTTTGTTTAAAGTTGCAATCCCTTGACTTTTCTGTTAACACTTCCTGGGGTGTACAATTACTTAACCAACCAAACTCAATATGTGGGGGTGGGTTCTGTTCTTTGAAACCACTGTAAAATAGTCACGGGTGTACTGCAGGGGTCCATATTGGGTCATTTGATGTTTACTTTGGTAATGGGTTACTTCAGTTTTTAAATTTTGTGATTCGCTGCATTATACTGATCATCTTAATGTTTTTTTCCACTGGAAAGGATATGTCTACTATAGCTGGTAATAACCTAGAGTTGGATGTTGGATTTCTCTCAGTATGTACTTGGTTTTCTAATAATTCTTTAATTCTCAATTCTAAACAATATAAAATCTGCCTTTTGGTACACGTGGAATGCTTAATGATTTCACAGATTTCAATGCATTTGGATCCATTTAGCTCTAGTAGTTCAATTTCTCAGCACACTGATTTCCTGGTGACCAAGAACATAACATGATCTTTTATTTTATAGTACACGTGGAGCATCTTTCTTCCAGTGTTTCTGAAAAGTTTTCTCAGCGTTTGAACGTTGAAAATAACTCCGAACACTAATCAGCAGCACATGCGAGTGGGAGCCGCTCACGCTAGCTGCTTTTGAGTGAAAATGAAAACAGACAAGCTGTTATTTCTTGTAGATGAAGTATTGCTATTTTGTCTAAATGAAATATCTAGAGAGAAACAGGAATATCAAACACTGCTCTGCATCAGAATAAGACAGAAAAGATGCTCAGGTTGTAGTATTAAAAAAAGTGAAGAACAAATTTGGCTGTTACACATCGTAGGTGCAGTGTCGATCATACAGCGCTCGAGCTTCTCTCTCGTGCTTTATGATGTCACTGTACCTACACAATGTGAGAACCCACTTGTTTTTCACACTCTGGGTTTAGTTATTCTCTATATCTCTGTATTTTAACTGGAAACCACTGATGAGGGGGCTAACGCTCACCCCTAGTTCCTGCCACATCCCTCATCTCAGCTACACTGGATAAATGGAGTACAAGCCAGCTTATCTGGAGCCTAAGAGCCTCATTACCGTTCAGATACAGCAAGGAACTCTGCAAGTAATAAGTATATGCATAGCGTTAATGATGCACTTTTATTCCCCCTATTGGTTAGTGTGTTTGTTCTCCTGCTTTCCGGCCAGCCACCATCTGCTCAGCCACTCCAGACCTGTCACCCAAGCACCCCCAGGACTTACCTTCGCCTCCTGTATTCCTCTAGAGCTCCCTCCTCTGGCAGGGGCTGTGGGGCTCCCAGCTCTCGCAACAGAATGGACCAAACTGTGGGATGCAGTGCCTGGGTAGGCAGGTGTGGGGCCTGTGAGTGCCTGGCATAGTCTAGCTGGTCGGGTTATCTGCTTTCTCTCGTTACCCCCAGGATATTGGATGCAAGGGTGCGTAAGCACGCTCACACGCAATCATGTGTGGTGTGGCACTAGCCGATATCCTCCCACCAAATTAGCTTCTCAGGTTGTACTGCCACCGCCAGTGGTCACCCAGCTGAGACTATAGCAGCGGACCAGCTACTCTCCTTCCTCACAGGACAGCATCCCCTGGGGTGCTCAATCCTCCTCTTCCAACTCCCCCACCCCCACGGTCTGGCCTTTCCATGACCCGCTCTCGTTCCCCAAACTTGGGTCGCCAGCGTTGTGAGCAGTACTACTACAGCTGCATCCTTTCTAACTTTATTTTAGTTTTACAGGTGTCCTAGCTTACAAGTTACAACATTAAAAGTACTGAGTATTTCTGTGTCCTAGAAATGCTTGTACACAACATGTGAGGTACATTATATACTAATAAGCCAATGCTGGTAAAAGTAGCCAGGACTGAATTTAAAATAAGGTCTCCTGCCTTAATGGCAGTATTTTTATCTCTGGCCCTCAGAGCTCAGCCTTTTTGTTGACCCACTGCTTTCCTAGTTGCTGGCAGAAGTCAGCAAGAAGAGCCAGGAACAGCATGACTTCACTTCCATTTTCCAATCCAGTGTTCCCCATTCATTGTTTTAGTGCGGTGGGCCACCTCCCTATATTTTCTGCCACCACCCTATATTTTTTTATCCATTACCAATGTTTTTTTTTTTACAGAATCCTCCAAAACTGTCTTTCATTGACATCCTTTACTTCACTACTACCCCTGTTTTGATAACAGTGCACTATATTTTATTTATGCAGGTGTACAGTGCATATGGGAGGTCCAGAAAAATAACGCACCTTTTGACCTGATCTGCAACTGCCCTATATTTTCAGACAGTGGGGAACCCTGCAATCTCTCTCAGCCACCCAACAGTACCTCACCTCTGCTGTTAGTGGTCTGAGAGGAGAGGCGGGAAGTATTTATTTAATACAGCTCCTTTTCTGGAACACAACAAGGGAGCAGCATTTCTGTTTTAAAACACACTTTCCATGTAGCAGATAGCAGAGCACATGGCATATACCCGATTTGTCGTCAGGCACTGCCTGGATGGCTACTACTGTGAAAGCCTCCATTTGGGGGTTTTCCCTTCCCAACCCTGCAGGCCTCCCAACTGACAAGCCCACAAAGTTGGTGGTTCATTAAGTGCAAGAGCAGATTATGCTGCTCTCCCCCTCCTAACCATCCAATGCTCTGTCTTAGTGCAGGAGAGGAGGAAGCCAAACGGAGGCAGGCAGCCCACCAAGCAGGCATTTTAAGGTAGACAGCCTTATAAAAATAAAACAAAACACCATGTCTTTTCGCGCTTTGCTCCCGCCTGTCTTTTTCAATCCAAGCAGGAAAACAGAGTAAACAGGGCACTCCACTTTTGTCTTACATCTCTCAACAAGAAGAAAATCATCTACAAAATATGTATAAGCTCTTCTGCCAGCCCACAGTATTGGCCTCCAGAGCAGGGACTACATATACCACACCATCCATTTACTTTTGAGGGAGACTACCCACTAGTACAAATGGAAAATAAAATAAAATGATGGGGTGGGAGGTGCCAGCCAATCGCGTGGTGGTGGGGTAGACTGTGTTTTGGGAGGTGGAGGACACCTGGTAAACCAATATGAATTTGGATAAAGGAGCTGAAAGTCCTGCTCCTCAGTGCCTTTGTGGGGTATGAGAATTTGCTTTCACTATCCCACTAAATAATAATAATAAACTTTATTTGTATGGCACCTTAACAATATTAAAATCACAAAATAAACAAAACAAACATCTCAGTAACAAAAATGTCAAACTGGTATCATCCAATAATTAGTTACCAAAAGCTTGGCACCATAGGAAAGTTTTTAGTGCCTGCATAAATCCTTCCACGGTCGTGCACTCACGTAACCGACGAGGTAGAGAATTCCAAAGGGTAGGGGCAGCATACACAAATGCTCTAACCCCAGAAGATTTCAAACATACCCTTGGAATCTCTAGTAACCCCTCGTCGGCTGAGTGGATAAATTGCACAGGGCAGTAAGGAACCGGAAGCTCTTTCAGGTAGTCCAGGCCAAGTCCGTGTAGGGCTTTAAAAGTCAGAAGATCGACTTTAAAGGTGATCCGCCACTGAACTGGCAGCCAGTGCAGTCCACGCAGCACCAGCAAAATATGATAGGACCGAGATGATCCCGTCCAAAGCGGGGCTGCCGCGTTCTGCACTAGCTGCAAGTGATGGATTTCCACCCCTGGTAGCCCTAGGTACAGGAAGTTGCAATCATCTAAACATGAGGTCACAAAGGCGTAGATCAGAGTAGGAAGGTCACCGGGCGGAACAAGGTGCTTAATCCTGGAGATATTCCTCAGATGGTAAAATGAGGATTTGATGACAGCCGACACCTGCGAATGCAGGGTCAGCCCTTCGTCAAAAATTACCCCCAGGTTTCGCACCTGTTCAGAGGTCAGGAATGGCATGTCCCTGAGAAAAAGTCCAGAGGGCGAACCCACACCCAACCCCCCTATCTGGCGACCCGGATCCACAACCAATACCTCAGTCTTATCAGAGTTCAACTTCAACTAACTGGCATCCATCCACTCCTGGATTTCAGTGAGGCAGCTACTAAAGACTGAGACAGCTCCATCCTGGTCGGGTGCAAAAGAAAGGTAGAGCTGGGTATCATCAGCATAGCAGTGAAACCTCAGCCCATACCTTCTTACAATGTCTCTGAGGGGTAGCATATACACTGCAAACAACATGGAGGACAGCAATGAACCCTGAGGAACCCCATATGATAAAGAAACTGGATCCAAGGAACAAACCCCGGACACCACACTCTGAGATCTTCCCGTGAGGAACGATGTAAACCATCAGAGGACTGTACCCAACAGTCCACAGATGAACCTCAGCGGATCAAGCAGTACCCCATGGTCCACAGTGTTGAACGCTAATGAGAGATCTAGGAGGACCAGAACAGAACGGCTCCTCTGATCTCTAGCCATCAGGAGATCATTGAGCACCCAAACCAGTGCTGTCTCGGTATTATGCTTCTTTCGAAATCCAGACTGGAGAGGTTCATAGATGTCATGGATGGTCAAATGGTCCTCCAGCTGAGTGGCCACTACTTTCTCAATCTCCTTCCCTAAAAAGGGGAGGTTAGAGATTGGTCTGTAGTTTGCAAGGCAGTCTGGGTCCAAAGAAGCTTTCTTCAAGAGTGGTGTCACCACCGCCTCTTTCAGTGAGCTTGGAAACTCACCGGTCTCCAAGGAGCACCAGACTATCCAAGCTAGGACCAGATCGATAGAATCAATACAACCCAAAATCAGGGAGGTAGGACCCGGATCCAAACTACAGCATGTAGGGTGCACACCCTGGATAATCCGCATGACATCCATGAAAGCCAGCTGGTCAAAGGTACTCCAAGAAAACTGAGGAACCGTGGCCCCACATTGACCCACAGCAACACACAGAGAGTGCTGGATGGAGCGCCGCCCTGATGTTGGCCACCTTAGTCGCAAAGAATCAAGCAAGCTCATTGCACTCTTCTTGCGAAAAAGCTTTCCGGACTTGTAGACAGGCTTGGTTGCACAGACTGTCCACCATTCGGAACAGCTCAGCTGGTCAGTTTTGAGCAACTGCAATCTCCCTGGACAGGAACTCTGCCTTCTTATGAGTGATTGCAGATTGATAGACTTGATAATGGTCCATCAATCTAAGGTGGTCAGCATTAAGGGTGGATTTCCACCAGCAACGCTCTAACTTTTGTCCTAGTCGCCGCATCTCCCTCAAAGTCCCATCAAACCTTGGGATCGAGGGCGAAGGGAGAGAGGACAAACACGGACAGGAGCAATGATATCCAAGGTCGCCGCAATGGCCAAATTATAAGCCATCACAAAGGCCTCTGGGTCACTGTTTGCCTCTGAGAGGGACGAGAGATCCAGCACTGCCACTAAGCCTTGAGAGCTTATATCTCGCAAAGGACGGTACCTAGTCATCTACACAGGGGTAGGCCTACGTGGGGGGGGGCGCTAAAACTAAACCCCACGGTGCAGTAATCAGACCATCCAACTGGTTTCACCCCCAAGTTGGAGGCCTCAATCCCCAGGAGGAAGACTAAGTCAAGAGAGTGACCGTGATTATGAGTAGCAATGGTAACTATCTGTGTAAGACCCAGAGATGTCATCATCTGGAGGAAGTGCTGACCAAATTGCGAGAGTTCGTCATCGATCCAGGCATTTAAGTCGCCCAGGACCATCAACCTGGGCGACTCAAACGCCATGTCAACAACGAAGTCCGCGACTTCCTGAAGGAATCGCTTCTCATCTCCTGGTGGACGGTAGATGAAAAAACAATCTGACACCTTACACCTGCTACTATGGTACACTCAAATGACTCAGTCTGCCCAACTGGTACATTCATGAGGTTAAGTTTGGTCTTGAAACAGACCGCTACCCTCGATCCAATCTCGGGCGGTGTAACACCGAGTACCCAGCCGGAATTGCAGCCTCCAAAACGGGGCCAGAGCTCTCATCCAGCCAGGTCTCGGTGATGCAAGCCAGGTCCACTGATTTAACAAGTTCTGCAATAACTGCAGTCTTGTTTTTAATGGACCTAGCACTGCACAACACCGCCCGAGTTGAATGAACCTCTTGGGCTGCCCGGACTATCAGCCTACCACAATTGGTAGTGCCCTTGGGTATGGAAACCAGACATGATGGACGACATTCCGGATTCCATTTCGCACCAGGGTGTTTTCTGGATCTCACTACCCCAATGCGGTGGTGCCCCTCATTCATCCTCCACTGTTTCACAACTACGCCCACTCTCCCACTACACAATGCCCATTCTTCAGCGCTGGTATGCGTTGTAAACTGAAGCGGGGAGAAAAAAAGGTGGAGGGTGTGAAGAGCAGAGGATGAATAGCGCAAAAAGACTGAGTACTGGCCTGTTACCTGGAATGGTGACATGACAGCACCACAGTTCAGTTTCAGGTTTTTATTGAGGTTCTGTTGTAAACACTGAATGTCAGATCATGTACTGCACGCAGGACAGTATTCGGGACATGCAGGTAGGAAACCAATATGTGTCGGGTATCAAACGACTGCTAGCCTCACAGAGGACTACTGAGCATGATGGTCAACTATGGGAACAACAGAGAGGGCTGATGAGCTATAACAGGCCCCTCAAAATAAATTGCTGGATGTACAGTATTATGTGCATGCATTTGAAAAGCTTAATAAAATATTTGTTACAAAAATAGGAAACAAAAGCAGCAAGGTCTGAAGATTAAGTAAGTAACACTGGGATTAAAAGATTTGGGGGGGTTGTTAACCTGTCAAAGGAGCTAGCTCCTAAGCCAATACAGTCTACTGCTGTGACAGTTTATTACAGATGGAACAGAATTAGACAGTACAGTTTAGCTTGTACAGATAAACTATATTTTATCTAAACTGAACTGGTGGACAGCATTGAAGTAGGGGTTCCAGATTTTACCATCTCCCTCTTATCTCAGGACAGGGGCCCTGACCATGTCAAACATTCTTCCCAGACCACCGTAACTCTCCAGTATGAGATCATCCCTAGCTAAATTCAGACTCTAATAAACATTGGTTAATGAAAAAATAATACTGTGTATTACACACCAAAAGATCAAGGCAAGTTTTATTTTTCAGGCACCCAATCCTAGAGGCTTGGATGCCGTACATATAAATACAAACTATTCATTAAAAGTAAAGACATACATAGTATGACAGTAATAAATTAATCCAGCCATATAAAACACAATTAAAAAATTAGCAGCAATCATTAACACGGCTATCCCAGAGATATACTAATAGACCGTCTGGGAAGGCCTGACTGAACAGGAGGGTCTTGAGGCGGGTCTTGAATAGTTCAACTGAAGGGGCCTCCCTTACTGATGGAGGCAGCGAATTACACAGCACGGGGCCGGTGTCACTAAAAGCTCTGTCACCAGCAGTTTTTAACCTCTTCCTGGGAATCACAAGGAGGCACCTAGAGGAAGAGCAGAGGGAGCGGACGAGGCTTTGGGTGACAGAAGGTCCAACAAGTATCCAGGGCCAGCCCATGTAGGGCCTTAAAGGTAAGCAAGCCCACCTTGAAGAGGAACCTTCACCTGACCGCCAGCCAGTGCAGTTCACGCAGCACTGGGGTGATGGGACAGTATTTAGACTGCCCCATCAACAACCCAGCAGCTGCATTCTGCACCAGCTGCAGCCTGCAGAGGGTACCTCCAGAGACCCCGAAGCAGAGCGCATTACAGTAGTCGATACTAGACATTATGAAGGCATGTACCAAGGTGGGGAGGTCCATGGGTGGAACTATGTGCTTGATCCTGGCGATATTCCTTAGGTGGTAAAAGGTGGTCCAGACAACGGATGACACCCGATCTTCAAATGTCAATCCGATGTCAAAGGTCACACCAAGATCAAACACTGTACTTGACTATGTACACCCACTGACAGCCTTAGCTATGAAGCAATAAAGGCCCCTTCCAGCAGAGAAGAACAGAGAAACCACAGATGAGATTTTGGGAGGGAGGGGGGAACGGAGTGACAGAGGAACCACTTTAAGAACAGAAATTACTCAAAGGTAAGACACTTTTCTTTCTCCAGCAAAGTGGGTGCTTCTGTTGCTCCTAACAAGTGACATGTAAGCAGCAATAGTTTCATTACCAATAAATAAGGTGGTCTAAGATGGACAAACACACCAGCCCGCTGGCACAGGGGTAGCACTACTGCTTGCAACGCCAACAAACCAAGTTGTGGAATGAACCTGAAGCATCAGAGGGTTGGCCGGGGGGGGGAGACCAAGCGCGCAACAGATAGCTCTCCTCCTCTGGTGAAGGAGGGTCACAGTGCCCCGGCAGTTGTCTGAATCTTACTGATGGCTGAGGTCAGTGAGCCATGGGACCGGAGCTGCGGCGGGATTGGTGGAGTGGCAGATGTGGGCACATCAGGTGCGGGTGCACGCCTGAGAGTGTCTTAATGTCACTGCATGTCCACTCCACCTGGGGGTGGGAAGCACAAGCAGAAACATCATCCTTGGCCGGTTTACATAATGCCGACTACCTTCCGCCCTGCTCCTGCCAGCCCAGATGTACCTTGACTAGTATATTCATTCCTCCCCTCTCCTTCCAAGGACAGGGGGTCACTGTGATGGGTCACTCACGGTCTCCTAGGGTAGAAGCAGGTAGATTAAGTCCATGGGTGGCTTGGGGTCACACAGGGCTAACTATGGAGTGCATCCCCGCCAACCAAGGAAGCTGAAACAGAATTGAACCAAGGAAGCCAGAAGAGAAGAAAAAGTTACTTACCATAGTAACCTTGTTTCTCCCAGGGGATACTCCAATATTCAGAACTCTTCTGCAGTGTGCCCTTAAGGTAGATCTGCCCAGAGATAGAACGTTATGCAAATGATGGAATCATTGGCATGAGCCACTTTTCAAATGCTGCCACCTATCAAATGCCTACATTCTAACCCTTCAGATTTCACGGACACCTGGAAGGACAGGGCCCAATGTTTCAATATCATAAAGAATTAAATAGAAAATTCCCACACCCAACCTCCAACTGGAGGAACTAATATATATTAATATAATTATATATTTTAAACAAACAAACACACAATGCCCAATGTCAGAATCACCTGAAAAGGATGAAAAAACAAAGAACAAAGTTCTATCATAAAGCAGAATGTGGCACACATACCCAGGGTACAGTATGGAATGCATAGGCCACTGCTTCTATAGGGAAGGCAGGGTGTGAAGAGTTATGAACACTGGAGTATCCCCTGGGAGAAACAAGGTTACTATGGTTAGTAACTTTTTCTTCTCATCCCAGGAATACTCCAATATTCCTAACTCTTCTAAAGACTAAGAAGCAGTACCCCTTGGAGGCGGGAAGAACCTATTTTGGAATTGGGCTCTGCAGGACAGCTGTACCAAACCTGGCATCAGCACTAGCCTGCATATCCAAGCTGTAATGCTTGACAAATGTATGCACTGTTTGCCAGGTAGCTGCTTTACAGATATCCACCAAGGGAACATCCTTGGCAGCTGCCAGAGTGGCAGCTGTCCCTTTTGTGGAGTGGGCCCTGAGCCCTGCTGGAGCCCCTTTGCCCACCTTTGAGTAACAAAACTGGATACACTAAACAATCCAGCGAGAAATGGACATTTTAGATGCAGGATTTCCCTTTCCCACATCCCCATAAGCGAGGAAGAGCTGTGTCCTGTCCCTTGACATCCAGGTTATGTAGCCTACGTTCACCAGAAGAAGAATGCTCAGTGAAAAACACTGTTAGAGTGATAGACTGGTTCAAGTGAAAATCTGAAACCACCTTGGGGAGGAATTTCCTATTGGTCTGGAGAACTACTTTGTCTCTGTGAAATGAAATGTAGTCCTTTTCAGTGCATAAAGCCTGCAGTTCACTGATCCATCTGGCTAAAGTGATGGCCACCAAAAACAGTTTTCAATGTAACAAACTTCAGAGGTGCTGAAAACATGGGCTCAAAAGGAGGGGCCATGAGTTCAGCAATACAAATGTTAAGATCCCAGGCTGGAACCGGTTCCCTGACCGGTGGGTACATATAGTATAGGCCTTTGAAGAACCTTTTAAAAATGGGGTTTGATGCCAGAGAGACAGCCTTACCTGCTGAGGTACAAGCAGAGACTGAAGCCAAATGAATCTTTAATGTAGAAGGCTGCAAGCCCAAACAAAGAATGCAGATAAACGAAGCAGTCCAACACAAGTGGAACTCCTGCCTGTTTTGGCACTGTATTTCTGCTGGAACACCATATAGAAAATATTTTCCACTTTGCAGCATAGGTTTTCTTAGTAGTGGGTTTCCTATACCCCCTCAAAACATCCATGACCCCTTCAGAGAGGTGCAAACCTGCATATTCTAAGTCCTCAAGAGCCAAGCTTTGAGCTTGAGAGACATGAGGTTCAGGTAATAGGAGCCTCCCCTGATTGGAGGTCAGAAGATTGTGCCTCCTGGAAAGGTATATTGGTTTGTCCACTGACATGGATAACAGTAGGGGATACCATGGTTGTCTGGCCCAGTCTGGGGCTATACAAATCATTGTGGCTGGTTGGAGCCTGATTTTTCAGCAGTACCCTGTACACCAGAGGAAATGGAGGAAATGCATACAGGAATTTCCCTGACCAATCCAGAATGACAGCATCCAGAGGGACTGATCCCAATGCTGGAGGCCTGCAACGGTACTGTGGTAGGTGGTGACTTTGATGTGAGGCAAAAAGATCTATCTCTGGAGTACCCCACCTCCTGAATAGTGTCTGCACCACCTGTTTGTTCAGTGACCATTCGTGGTGGACCTGAATAATTCAGCTTACAGCATCTGCCAGGACACTGTCCTTGCCTGGCAGGTGAATAGCTTGCAGAGAGGATCCCAAAGAGTATGCCAGGGTCCAGATTTGCATTGCTTCTGTGCAGAGAAGGCTAGACTTTGTTCCCCCTTGCTTGTTTATGTAGTACATGGTGGCAGTGTTGTCTGTTCTGACTGGCACTACCTTTCCCTGTATCAGTGGTGCCAAAGCTTGTATTGCCAGAAACACTGCCCTAAGCTCTAACAGAGTGATACGTAGAACAGTCTCTGCACTTGACCAAGTGCCCTGGGTATTATGCTCTGCCAGATGAGCCCCCCATCCTAACAGGGATGCATCTGTTGTGAGAAACACTGGTGGAAGCTCTCTTTGGAAGGGGAACCCTTCTCTGAGGTTGGCTTCCTCCTTCCACCATTGGAGGGCCTGGATGAAAGTTTTTGTTACAGGGACGAGTTTTGAGAGAGAATCCTTTCTTTAGCACCAATGAGCTCTTAAGTGAAATTAAATGTCCCTCATCTGAAACCTGGAGCCCAGGACTGTGCCTGTGGCAACTGCCATGTGCCGTAGAAGTTGAAGGAATTGCCTTGCAGATCTTGGGACATTTTTAGTTTAAAAGAACCTGACAGCTGCAGAATGCTTTTTACCCTGTCCCTGGGTAGAAAGGCTCTGCCCACTTTGGCATTCAATTCTGCTCCTATGAACTGCAGAATATGTGAAGGAAAGAGGATTTCTCTAGTTTTAATGAAACCCCAGAGATTCCAGAACTTGCTGAGTGAGTTGAAGCTGCTGTGTTAACTGCTGTGGTGACTTTCCCACCACCAGCCAGTCGTCTAGATAACGGAATACTGAAACACCTTGCCTTCGCAAGTGTGCCACTACCACAGTCAGACACTTTGAGAACACCCTTGGGGCTGAAGTGAGACCAAAAGGTAGAGCTGAGAATTGATCATGACCTGAAGGGAGTCTGAACCTGAGGTACTTTCTGTGAGACTCCCTTATGGGGATGTGAAAATAGGCATCTTTAGGTCCAATGATGCCAGCCACTCTCCTTTTTGGAGTGCTGGCAGAATCAGAGATAGTGTTACCATTTTGAATGTTGGTTTTATCAGGAACCTGTTGAGGGCCTTTAGGTCCACAATAGGCCACAACTCTCCGTTTTTCTTTGGTGAAAGGAAATATCTTGAATATAGTCCTTTTCCCCTTTGCTGTGGAGGCACTAGTTCCACTGCCTTTAGTGACAATAGGTGTTTGACCTCTTTTTCCAACAGTCTTCTCTCTACGAGAGAAGCTGGTTTGAAAACTCTGTTTTTGTGGGAGGGCAGCCTGCTCTAGGAAGTCAGGAGTCCTGCTTGGACTGGGTCCGAGGCTGGGTACCACACCTGGCACCTCTCCTTCCCCTACCTCTAAAGTACCCTTGCTGCAGATACTGGGGTGCCTGAGGGACTACTATGGTCTGATAAAAAGGCCTGGTATGAAACTGCCTGCCCCTGCCTCCCCTATTAAAGAGTCTAGAAGAGGTGGAAGGTTTCTCTTCTGCAGAGTTACTCCGGAAGGTGGCTTTATATTCGTCCACCTTCTTCATATATGCCTCTGTATGGCTGCCAGACAAGGAGGTGCCCTCCATAGGAAAATCCAGAGCTTTATTCTGGGTATCCTGTGTAAGGTTTGCGGCTCTTAACCAGGCAAACTTTCTTTGTGCAATGGTATTAGCCATCCACCTAGCAGCAGTCTCATTACTATCTGCTGCCATTTGAAATTGGTATTTGGCAGCCTCCAAGCCAAACCTAGCCATTTCAGCTAGGTCTGCAGAGTGAGGAGAAGGTGTTTTTTCAGTCATAGCCAGAACAGACTGCCAGAGAGTCTTCTGGTACGGGGCTGCATAGGCTTGATAGTTAGCCTGCCTGATGGCCAAAGAGGCTGACAAGTAACTTTTCTTGGCCATACTGTCTATCTTACGAGAGTCCTTCTCTGGAGGGTGGGATGCCAGAGGGACTTTTGCCTTGTCACAAGCTGCAGCTTGCACCACCCCCTGGTGGGCAGGGTGTGAAAACAAAAAATTCAGCCCCTGTCTTGTCAAGCTGGTACTTTGTATCCAACCTTTTGTCTAAAGGAGGGACAGACCCAGGAGGCTGGAGGAGTTTAAAAGCATCTCTTAAAAAAAACTTGTTCATGGGGAGTAACAGCTTGTTAGTAGGAGTTAACCCCATCATCTCTAGATACTCAGCCTCCTCCTCATCCTCTGACTTCATAGGTAGGGATGTCCAAGGCATCAGCAATTTTCCTAACAAAGGAAAAATGAGAAGAATACTCTTCTGTAGTCCTAGGGGGAGAGCCAAACTCCTGTTCAGGGGAGACCTCAGACTCTATATGCTCACTTCTTCTTACTCCTCCTCCACGCTGCTCAGGAAGAAAGGGTGGATTGGGGGGGTACAGTAATATGGACTGTGGAACCACAGGCAGCAGACCCTGTAATGTTTGCATGATTTCAACAGCCTGTGCAATCTCTAGAGGGGAACGCACAGCTGCAGGCACTCCAGAAGTCCCCTTATAAACAGGTGATTCAGTGTGCTTGTTTTTTTTCTGCTTCTTTGCTGGGACCGGAGAGGTAGCCAGTTCATTAGTTCTCTTCTTTCCCGTATCAGGGGTAGCAGAAGCTGGAACTGTGGTTTCACCCACAGACCCTGAGGGTTTCGACTGGTCAGAGCTAGAGGACCCTTAAATCTTTTGTTCAATCTTTCCAGATGTTTTTCATGCGTCTTCTCAGGGAAATTTGACAAATTTCACAGTCTGTTCTGAGGTGATTAAAAGCCAAGACAGAAAACACAAATAGAGTGTTTGTCTGCCTTAGCAAACAGCTCACCACATTCTGTAAAGTTCTTAAAACCGGGTTCTCCGGTTCTTTTCTTAGGTTTTTCTGACACAGTGCTTGAAAAACAGCAACTGCAAAAAGAACCAACAGAAAAAAAGTATTTAAACTTTAATTTAACAGCTGTTTTGTCAGTTGTGGTCGGTTCACAAACCGACTGGGAGAACCAATCGGAATCAGGAACCAAGAAACGGGAACCAAGAGTATTGTTTCAGTAACCGAGGTTATCGGCTACAATAAATATATAAAAACTAAAATTTGACTAACAAAATTAAATGATAATAAAGGGAAAATTCCCCCAAAAAGTAGCTAAAGAAAAGTACAGTTACATAAGAACTTACCATAACAGTAGATCTTCGAGAGAGGCTCTTGCAGTAGGTATTCACATACAGAACTAAGCCGCCAGGCGCCAGGACCCCGTTGAAAAATTTCTAGCTAGCAGTCTCTGCCGGGGGACCGCCCCACGTCAGGTGACCAGCGTCATGCGATGTCGATATTACGGGATGGTCCCCCACGCCCACCTTCCAGTTCTTTCCCGCCAAAGGCCAAAAGAGGCAAGACGAGAGAGGACATTTCTCCCCATGGAAATGGAGCAAATAAGCTTAGGGGGATGGAGGGCGGGAAGGCAATATCTACTGCAAGAGCCTCTCTCGAAGATCTACTGTTACGGTAAGTTCTTCGTAACTGTACTATCTTATTATGAGAGGGCTTTTGTAGCAGGTATTCACATATAGGACGGAGTCCCAAGCAGTCTGGAACAAGGAAAAGCACTCGGGAGGAGGATTGTGATCCATAGCATGGAACCTCAGGGCTGAATGGGTCTCATGAAAGGAGACCTCATAGGACAGCCAACCCGAAGCCTGCTCTATGGCGAGAGCCAACGTCCAAACTGTAGTGTTTCATAAAGGTATGGACAGAAGTCCAAGTTGTGGCTACACAGATGTCTGCCACTGACACATTCTTGAAACAAGCCACAGAGGCAGCTACTCCTCTGGTGGAGTGACCTCTGACTTGACCCGGAAGGGTCTTGTTGTACTTGTCGTAACAAAAAATGATACAATGAGCCAACCATTTTCATAGGCACTGTTTAGAAACAGCATCGTCTTCTCTTTTGTAAGCAAAGGAGACAAAAAGCTGATCAGTTTTCCTGAGATCCTTAGTCAGAGTGGTGTAGTATCTCAGTATTCTGTGAACATCCAAAGTATGCAAGAGGTACACCCCTTGATTGGAGTGTTGCGTAAAGAAAGTGGGTAGCTCAATGGACTGATTCAGCGTAGATTCATCCACCACCTTAGGGAGAAACTTAGGCTGTGTGCGTAGAGCCACACGTTCTTTGCGAAAAATCAAGTATGTATGGGATTTTGCACATCAAGGCCTGAAGCTCAGAAATGCGCCGAGCAGATGTAATAGCCACTAGAAAAAGTGTCTTCCAAGAAAGGAACTTTAAATCGGCTGTAGCTGCCGGCTCGAAAGGAGGCAGGGTAAGCGTCTCCAGAATAAAATTCAAGTCCCAAGGAGGGACAGAAATGTGGATGGGGGGTCTCAAATGGAGAACCCCTCTGAGGAAGGTTTTGGAGACTTTCAACTGAGTAAAAGTCCTGTCTCCAAAGGGAATATGGTAGGCTGAAATAGCAGCCATGTGGACTTTTAACGAGGAATGGCTGAGACCCAGATCAAAGAGGTGACGCATGTAGTCCAGGACTTTACTGGTTGGGCAGAAGAAAGGTTCGAAGACCTTTGAACTGGCCCAAATAGAAAATCATTTCCACTTCATGGCGTAGGTGGACCTGGTGGAAGGCTTCCTGGCCTCTAACAAGATGTCCGCTACGAGAGGAGAAACTCCAAAGTGGGCTTTAGCTGCGTCTGCAGGAGCCACGCATGTAAATGAAGGGATTTGAGACCTGGATGAACAAGGGTCCCCTGATGCTGGGTCAACAATTGTTGCGACAGATGAAGAGGAAGTGGAGGTTCCTCTGAAAACTGTTGCAGAAGAGAGAACCAAACTTGCCCGGGCCAGAAGGAAGAGATGAGAATCATTCGAGCTCCCTCCGATCCGAGTTTGTTCAGGACCCTCGGAATTAAAGGAATGGGAGGGAAGGCATAAACGAATCTGTCCCTCCAAGCGAGAGACACAGCGTCCCGCCAAAAACTGTCTCACCCTGGAGCCAGCAAGCAGAAGGTGGGAAGTTTTACATTTTGGGGAGAGGCGAAGAGGTCTATCTGAGGTGTTCCCCATCGCTGAAAGATGTCGTTTACGACCTGTTGATCTAACTCCCATTCATGGGACCTGGCTGAAGACCGACTGAGTTGGTCTACCAGTGTGTTTTCTACTCCCGGAACATGAATCGCAGTCAAGTGAAGGTGATGTTGGGTGGCCCAATGCCAGACTCTCATCGCTTCCCAGTACAGAGGGTAGGAACGTGCTCCTCCCTGCTTGTTGAGATACCAGACTATGCACATGTTGTCTGATTGTATGAGATGACCGTGGAGGATGAAGGAGAGTACAGCCTGAAGGGCATAAGGGACTGCTCTCAGTTCAAGCACATCTATGTGCAGATTTTGTTTGAACTTGGATCAGCTGCCCTGAGTCCTGTGAGACCCTAGATAGGCACCCCAGCTTTCTCCTGATGCATCTGTCGTCAACATCTGAGAGGAGGGATCGATGCAGAAGTGAACTCCCAGGCACAGGTTCTCCTGAACCATCCACCATTGCAAGTCCCTGACCATGGGATCGGATACTAGTATCTCTTGGTCTAGATTGTCCTTGGTCTGGTCCCACTGTGACCGAAGCATCCTCTGAGAGATCCTCATATGAAGCCGAGCAAGTGGGACTGTTGGAATGGCAGCGGCCATTAGCCCGAGGAGGCAGATGACTGACCTGGCTCTGACCCTCCTGCGATTGGACAGGAGATGGGCCTGAGTCTGAAGGATGTCTACCCTGTCCGAAGGCAAGAAGGCTTTGCCGGTGGTCATGTCCAGAATCACCCCTATAAATTGGAGGTGTTGGCAAGGGACCAAATGGGACTTGGCCTGACTGATGGTGATACCCAGGCTGGTGAAAACCTGCAGGGTAAGGGAAAGGGAGTACAGGAGTTCCTCCCTGGATGGGGCCGCTAGGAGCCAGTCGTCCAGGTACGGGAATACCTGTATACTCCCTGGATACATAGTTGGGCCGCTACCACAGACAGGCATTTGGTAAACACTCGGGGGGCCGAGGAAAGACCAAATGGGAGGGCCTTGCATTGGTAGTGGTCCCCCTGAAAGCAAAACCGAAGGAATTTGCAGTGGGAAGGGTATATGGGGATATGCAGGTAGGCATCCTGCATGTCCAGAGCACATAGCCACTGTCCCTGCCAAAGAAGAGGCAGAAGGCTCTGCAAAGAGAGCATTCTGAAGCGTTTGTACTCCACGAACATGTTCAGGGATCTAAGGTGTAGTATAGGCCTCAGATCTCCCATCTTCTTTGGAACTAGGAAGAAATGGGAATAGTAGTAGGTTCCCCAAAGATGAGTGTGAACTGGCTCTATTGCCACCTTCAAAAGAAGGGAGATGATTTCCTCTAGGACCAGAGGAAGATGTTGCAGGGAGTAAGATGACTGGGGGGGTGGTCTTCAAGGTGGTTTCTGCAGAAACTCTATTGAGTGTCCTGCTGATATTAGCTGGAGCACCCAAGCATCTGAAGTTATCCTCTCCCAGCCCAGCAGATGGGAGGAGAATCTCCCCCCTACCGGTTCCTCTGGAACCTCCAGAGGCAATGGGAGAGGCAGAGAGTCAGGAGGTGTGGAGCAGCGCAGCAGTCGAGGTTCTCGCGGTGTTTTTGATGGGGGGAGTCTTGGTTGCTGGAGGGGCCCAACATTTGTTGACCCGTTTTCCCTGTGTTTTTTGTCTTTGTCAGTTGTGGCGACGAAAAGGACGCCGCTGCCCTTGAGGGGAGCCTGTACATTGAGTTGACAGACTTGAGTGCAGTGCCCTTCTCCTGCAGTTCGGTAATGATGTCCTTGACATCACCCCCGAACAGTACCGAATCCCTGAAGGGAGCATCCTGGATGGCGGATTGCACTTCAGGGACCAAACCTGACATGCGGAGCCAGGCATGATGCTGTAGGCCTATGGCAAAGACCGAACTCCTTCCAGCTGTGTCCACTGTGTTGTAAGTGGCACGAAGCATGTACCGACTGGCCGAACAAGCAGAACGGACAAGATCAGCCACTTCCTGCTTAGTCTGTGACTCACGAAGGGAGTCCAATTTTGATTCCACCTGACTAAGGATGGTTTTATGGAAATCCCCCAATGTGCCACATAGTTATGGGCCCTAATACCAAGGGTAGAAGAGGAACAGATCTTCCCGTATTGGTCCAGAAGCCAGGATTCCTTATCAGGTGGAGATGAGCTGAGGTGTTTGGGATTGGCGAAGCGGCCGTGAGAGGCGATGATGACAAACGAGTCCACCTTGGGGGTGAAAGGTTAAGAAAGTCTACACCCTCAGAAGCCTGGTATAGCCTGTCCACCTCGCTCGGAAGGGGGGCTAATGCATAGGGTTGTTTCCAAATGGTGAAAACAAATCCATGTGAGGTACTATCCAGGGTGGAATCAGCGTAGGAGTGTTCTCTGGCAGATTGAGATGTGCAGTGAGCTTTTTACAGTGTGGGTCTGGCTCCACTGATTGCCACTGGTGTACCTCCTGGATTTTCCTCAATAACTCCAGAAAGAAAGGGTCCTCAGGAGGAGTCCTCGGCCTGGGGCATTCAAGAGTACAGGGCTCATCTTCAGGGTCAGAGAGGCCGGACTCTGAGTCAGAGTCAGAAGTATCTGATGAAGAGGACGAAGACTCCTCCCTACGGAGCGGGGGGAGGGACGGCCCCTCTGGGGAGTTCCCTGGGGCGCATATCCTCCCCTCCTCGGGTGCCAGAGGGCTCTCCTCTGGTGTCGGGAAGTGGGGGAGGGAGTCTCACATCTCTGACATAGCGGATCCTGTATAGGGTCCGGCGTTGGTAGACGACTCTCGACCTCCCTAGTGAGCTGAGCCTTGGCCTCAGCCCACCAGGAGGCCAAGGTCTCCTTCAAATCCCGCGGCTGGGGAGTGGGCAGTGGAGGTGAAGGAGGAGGGAGGGGGATACGGATATTGAGGGTATCTTTAAAAGGAGTACCCGTAACCTGACAGGCGGTAGCCCAGCCGCCGGGTACTGGGCTCGGATACTGGAGTGAGCTGGGTATTGTGGTGTCGGGTACCTGGGGCCAGGGCTCTGACGAGCAGAGGACCTGGCAGAGGCCCTGCTGACAGGCCAGACGGTGGTAACGCTGGCCCCATGGGCGTCGGGCCCGGCGTGGGTATACCTTTGAGAGGGTCCGAAGGACCTGACAGAAGGACAGGCCTATCACCAGGTAAAGGGACACCGGATGGCGTCAGGTAAGGCGGTGTTGGGACCGGCGTCTGAGGGTCTGGCCCAGGAGGAGGGTTCCCTGACGGCAGTGTCCCAATATCCTCAGTGACAACCGGGGAAGGAGGATTATAATCCCCGGGGGTCAGTCAAGGGGACGCGGGGACATCAGAGGGCAACGTGGTGAGACAACGTGGAAAGCCTGGGGTGTCGGACTGTTCTATAGGGTCCGGCGCAGGCGTCGGTGGAGCTAGCATCCAACTTATCGGCCGAATCTGGGTGGACGTTGGAGAAGCCGGCATCTGACTTATCGGACCCCCTGCCAAAGGAAGGTCGAGAAGGAGATGCGGCCTTATCGGGAGGTGTTTTGGCTGGGCGCTCCCCTGAAGGAGTAAGCGACTTAGCAGCCTTGTCCAGGCGAGCGTCACTGGGACCAACGTCTGACTTACCAGACCCACTCTGACCTGAGGGCCGCATAGAAGAAGCCATCTTCACAGAAGCGGAGGCCTCCTTTGCCCTGGAGGCTCCCAAAGGGCCCGACCATGAGCCAGGCGGGAGAGGCAGCGCCTTCTTGGTAACCACCAAGACTGCCATCGTGGAGCGATCCCCAGAGATACGTTACCTTAAGTGCCTTTGACTCCGGCGAAATTGAAGCTGCGCCTGTTGTAGCCGTTGTTGCTCCCGGCATTCTGTGTGCGCTTTTTCGTGACCTTCGGGGAAGACGCTGCCTAGGTTTCTTTAACTCTTTTTCCATGGAGGCCATTTTCTTCTTTAGGATATGGGCTTCCAGGGACTGCTGCCTTCTTTTGCGGGTAGCAGAACTGAACTTCTGGCAGTGCTGGCACTTCTCCATGGGGTGGTCTGGGCCCAGACAAAAGAGGCACAAGGAGTGACCGTCCTTGTGTGGAAGTTGGGAACCACACGAGTCGCACTTGTTATGAGATTCGGAGGGTGTCGGGGATAACATACACAGCGAATTGTTTGAAAAAATAGAAGGTTAGAGAAAATAGGTCGAAAAGTTTGAAAACTTAGAGACCGACGAATGACTGACGAGCACTGTTCTACTGCGAGAATCTTTCAAAAGCCAACGGCGGGAAAGAACTGGGCATGGGGGACTGCCCCTTTATACCGACATCGCATGATGCTGGTCACATGACGTGGGGGCCATCCCCTGCCAGAGACTTCTAGCTAGACATTTTTCCATGGGGTCCTGGTGCCTGCCGGCTTAGTCCTATATGTGAATACCTACTGCAAGAGCCCTCTCAAAGCAAGATCCTCGGTTCCTCAGTGGTTATCCCGAACCATGAGAAACCGAGTAAAACTTAACACTAAACTAACGGTTAATAAAATTAATGAAGATAAATGGTAGCAAATGAAAATAAATAAAGAATACTTAAGTATAAGTAGTGGTTCTAATCTTCTTTGACGAGATGAGTAGGAGCAAGTCTCAGAGCGTCTGGTCCTGATAGGTGGAGAGAGAAATCTGAAGGGTTAGAATGTAGGCAGTTGATGGGTGGCAGCATTTGAAAAGTTCCATCTCCGGGCAGATCTACCTTAAGAGCACACTGTAGAAGAGTTAGGAATATTGGCGTATTCTGGGGTGAGAAAAGAAGGGGGGCTGACAAATGCAATAAAACATCAGAGCAACTCAGAGCAGGCATGATCTGAAAAGTCAATAACCAATAATGTCTGGATAACTAATCAAAGACAATAATCTGGCAGTGAAGTGAGAGTTCAGTGAAAGAAGGCCATGTGAGGCAAAGTACTGCTAAAAATGGGAGCAGACATTATGATGGGGGGGGGGGGCACAACACTGACAACAATTTCAAGTTCTCCAAGAACTGCTGTACAAGAATTTCCCAACAAAACCAAGAATGGGTCTTGCACCCAGGTCTCTCAAAACACCTGGTTACTGGAAAATAATCATAACCATTATGAGTAAAGGAAGCTAAGAGGCTCCAACACCACCTTCATGAAATGAAGAAGCACACTCTATTGCGAAAAATGTAAAAACTTTCCAATCTGAGAGCGAACAGGTGTGTCTGATGATGTCTTCTGGTTAAAAAAGGAAAAGATCCCCAACTGTCTGGCCATTAGAACAGTACGACTGCACGCTCCAAGGATACAAAGCCTCGTCTACAGACTTCCTCTATGCCCCACAGTTCTATGGCTGTACCTGAGTTATTGTGGAAAGAGTAAACAAGGTATTTGTGTTTTAGACATTAAACACTGCCAACAGATAAAGATCAAGATTCCGTCCTGTCTGACCATACGTCCTGAAAGAGAATCTATCCCTGCCACCCTGTCCTGAAGCCCTTACCTCCCTAGTTCCCCCTCAGTGGAACTACCAGTCCCCTTACCCTGTCCCAGCCATGCCTGAACCCATTTATAGTTCCTGCCCCCACCACCTCTGCCAGTACACTGTTTCACAGCTCCATCACCCTCTCAGTGAATTCCTCACATCCCTCATGAATCCCCCCCCCCCATCAACCCCCACTTGTGCCCCCTCGTGACTGCTCAACAGGTCTTCGCTGTTCACTCTACATATTTCCCTTAGGAACGTGCAAGTCTCTATCATGTCACCCTCTCCCTTCTGGCCTCCAGCTAGTACGTGTTTAGGGCCACTAGCCATTTCTTCTAGGATCTGCTCTGCTGGCCATGAATCATCTTGGTGACCTTTCACTGCACAACTCCACCACCCTTTCTGTGAAATCAAACCTTCTTACTTCCCTCTTCACATTTCCTCTGTCCGTTGCCACTCATGCCCCTGTGTTCTTGATCCACAACTTATGCTAAATAGTACCTCGCCCTTTACCTTGTTCATCCCTTTCAGAAACTTGAAGGTCTCCATCATATCTCCCCTCTCTCATTTGGCCTTCAGCAAGTACATGGTCAGTGACTTGAGCTGATCCTCATAAGATATGCCCTACTGACCCGGATTCATTTTGGTCACCCTATGTTGGACTGTCTCCAGCCTGTCCTCATCTCTCCTTAGGTGAGGACTCCAGAATTGGGCACAGTACTCCAGGTGGGGTCTCACCAATGATGTAAAGAAAAACAGTAATATCTCCATCCTTCTGCTGTCAATACCCCGTCCAATATCCTCCAGCATCCTGTTTGCCTTACCGTAAGCCTTGTTACACTGGTTTGATTGTTTTAGGGAGTCACTGATGATGACCCCTAGGTCTCTTTCGCAAGAGGTCATGCCCAGCTTTACCCGCCTCCATCCTGTATGCTATCCTGGGGTTCTTGTTCCCTATATGCATCATCATGCAGATTTTGGCATTACATTTCATCTGCCAAGCCTTTAACTACCTCACTTGCCTTTACAAGACTCTCTGCATCTCCCTAACCCCACTCTTTGCTGCTCAGTCTGCCAAAGAGCTTAGTGTCTGCCAAATGACACATCTTGCCCTGGATTCCTTCTCCCATGTCACTGATGAACATACTGAAAAGGACTAGACCCCGGTCGAGTCTTTGAGGCACCCCACTGGTGATCTCCAGCTCTTCTGATTTGACTCCATTAACCACATCCCTCTGCTATCTGTGTTCCGACCAGTTTCTCACCCATTTAACTGTGTCCTTCGCTGTACCCAGATCCTCTAGCTTATTTAGCAAGCTTCTGTGAGGCACCGAGTTAACTACCTTGCTGAAATCGAAGTAGAGTAAATCCACAGCATGGCCCTTATCCATTACCCTCATTACCCAGCCAAAGAATATTATTAGGTTGGTTTGACAAGACCTCCCTGCCACAAATCTGTGCTGTCTGCTGTCCTGGAATCCACTGCTGTCCAAGTAGTCCACAATGTCCTCACTGACAGTATCCCATGACTGGGCACCTACCAAAAGGGCAACTCAATCGGGCCCACCGGATGGGGAGGTGCGCGATATAGCGGCATCCTGTCGCTACATGCCTACACATGTGGGGGGGGAGCATGCCGAGCATGAGTTGGGAGGGGACAGAGAGGTTGTAGGGGGTGGTGCCATGGTAAGCTGCCAAGCTGCTTCCGTGGCATGATGGGTGGGTTCAGGGCTGCAAGGGAATGGTGCAGGTACTTTCTGTTGCACCCAGCCTGAATTTTAATTTTTTCCACATTTGCACTCCCCGACATGCACCCCCCTGGAGTTGAGAATCCTTAAAGCAGAAAGCACAAAATCCCAACTCCCCGGTGCCATTCTGCTGTGTGCCGGGAGTACATTGGCAAAATATTTTTTCGGTGATGTGCCATCGCCCATGGGCAATCACCGTTAACACACCGATCTCTCATTGACTAGTGTCTCCATCAGTTTACCCACATCAGGTAAAGACTGAAAGGTCTATAGTTACCTAGCTACTCCTTGCCCTTCTCCCTATGGAGAGGGAACTACATCCGCTACCCTCCAATCTTTTGGAACTACCCTGTCTCAGCTGAGCTACTGAACTGCCCCTACCAGGGTTCAGTTAGTTCTACTGCCAGTTTCTTGAGCACCTTCGAATGCATCCCATTTAGCCCCAGGGCCTTATCTACTTTTAGGGCTGCTAGCCCATTCCAAACCCTTTCACTGGTAAATATTTGCTGCTTCATCTCTAGAATCCCCCTTACAGCTGCCTTAATGCCACTCTCTCTGGCACAGGCCCTCTGTCTTCCCTTGTGAATATAAAGCAGAAGTTTTCATTAAGAACAGCTGCTTTCTGCTCATGCTCCTCAATTACCCTACCTCTCTCAGTTAGCCTTACAATTCCTTCTCCAGTCGTGTTTTTTTATTATCAATAGATCTAAAGACCTATTTTCCCCCCTCCCTTGACCCATCCGTAATATGCAGCTTTGTGACTGCCTTTGTTTCTCTCAGCACCCTCTTTATTTCCCTCATTCTCACCTAGTACTCTCCCCATTCTTCCTTACACCTGGTGATGCCCTTTCTTTTTGGCTCTCACGGCTTTCATGGCCTTTCCAGAGAACCATACTGGTCTCTTGTACCTCTTTCTTTCGAATAATACTTTCATACAAGACTTTACTGCCTTGGGAATGGCCCCCTTAATTTCCCCTCATCTTTCCTCCACATCTCTGATGCCGTCTAATTCAACTAACTTGTCCCAAACCAGTTCCCTCATCCGGCACTTCTGAAATCTAGTTCTTCAGCCTTAGATGAGGACACACTTGTCCCAAGAGCCAGGATGAACCATACAGAGTTATGGTCACTGGACCCTAGTGGCTCCCCTACCCTCACTCCTCCTACCACTTCCACGTTGGTGAGCACCACATCGAGAATGGTAGCCTGCCTAGTGTGTTCCTTATTTATTTACTTTATTTTAGTCTGTGGTATCTGGGTAAGGCCCACTAGGCAAGTGCCTGTTTTCAGGGGCAACCTAGGAGAACTGGGCGGTTAAGTGACTTGCACAGAGTCACACAGTATGCAAGTGGAGGCTGTGAGAATCAAACCAGGTCTGGTCTGCTGGATGTACCAAGCTCGTTCAAAGCATGTTAGTCTAACCTCTAGGCTACACTGCACCAGCAGGCAGTCCTACAATGCATCCACCAGGGCGTGACTTCCAAAGTCTTGGCTGCTTTAGGTCTTCCCATCTCCAAACTCAGTCAGCAGAACCAGCAGGCCAATACCTTTGAGACTGCAAATATTTATAAGTTTATGCTGTGCCAAAACATCTTTTTAAAGAATAAGCAAAACTTTGCAGCAGGATTACAGTGAAGACGTGTCTTCTCTCTCATGGCAAGCTCTGACTCCTTTCCAGATACTATATAATATCCAAAGTATGTTCCTTCTCAAGATATTAGATGAGACTGAGTGCTTTGGAAAAAACAACAGTAACTCCAAGCCCTGTGGTGATTACTAAGAAAGGACAAATGCAACAATCTGTATACAAGGCACTTACCAAGTAAATGAAAAACCACCCAGAGGTCACTGCAAAAAAATACAGGTTACTCACCTGTAACAGGAGTGCTAGGAATGGTATATGTTGTTCATTCACATTGCCTGGCAGGTTCCCTGCTGCTTTAAATCTTGCCAGAAGGTCTTCAAGCTGGCTCCTCCCACCCACCCGGGTGGTAAAACTCTCGGCTCCGCCCCACGACCCCAGAGCAAGCCAGCTGGGAGCCAGGTTGTGTGTCGGCCGGGAGGTTGGCAGTGGATGAACACATAGAATATTTTAGAACTCCTGTTACAGGTGAGTAAATACAGGTTACTCACCTGTAACAGGAGTTCTAGGAATGGTATATGTTGTTCATCCACACTTATTGGCAGGTATCCTTGCCGCTTTAAATCTTGCCGGAAGGTCTTCAAGCTGGCTCCTCCCATCCACCGGTGGTAAAACTCTCGGCTCCACCCCATGGCGCTAGATCTGGCCGCTGGAAGCTCAGGTTGTCGCGTCGAGCCGGGAGGTCGGGATGGTGTAGGATGAACAACATATACCATTCCTAGAACTCCTGTTACAGGTGAGTAACCTGTATTTCTAGGGACATGGATATGTTGTTCATCCACACTTATTGGCAGACTCCTAGCAGTTCTCCGGGAGGAGGGAGGCAAGGCGCACACCCCCGATACTTACTTGGGAAATAAAGACTGGAGAACAGAGGCCCCAAAACCAGCATCCCGGCGTGACTCAAGGTCGATGTGGTAGTGGGTAATGAAGGTGTGTGCTGACTTCCAGGTAGCAGCCCTGCAGATTTCCTGGATAGGGACGTCCCTGGAAGCAGCCACCGATGCAGCAGTATGGCGGGTAGAATGAGCTCTTATCCCTCTGGAAGGTTCCATGCCCGCCAACTTATAGCAGAGATCTATGCAGGAGGTGAGGTCTGCTTGGCTGCAGGTCTGCCAGGTGCGGCTTCAGCGTAGGTGACAAACAGCTGGCGAACCTCTCCCCGAATTCCAGCTGTGCGCTCCTTATAGTAGGCGAGCGCCCTTCTAGGGTCCAGAGTATGGAGCCTATATTCGGCCTCCGAGGTGTGATTGGGGTAGAACACCGGCAGAGTCAACAACTGGTTAAGGTGAAACTCTGACAACACCTTCTGAAGGAATTTCGGGTTGGGGCATAGGACAACCTTGTCCCTGTGGAAGACCAGGTAAGGAGACTCGATGGAAAGCGCCTGGAGCTCTCCCATCCTTCTGGCTGACGTGATAGCCACCAAGAAGGCAGTCTTCCACGACAGGTGAGAGAGATCACACCTGTGCATTGGTTCGAATGGCTTGCCCATGAGCTTTGCCAGTACCAGCAGTAGATCCCACGGAGGTGGAGGTTCTCGCACCGGAGGGGAAATGTGATCAAGGCCTTTGAAAAAGCGCCAGACCACCTTTTCCTGCATCACCGACTGCTTCCCGGCCCGCGCCCGGTAAGCAGAGATGGCTGCCAGGTGCACCTTAAGGGTCGTCGACCTAAGCCCTTGCTGAGAAAGGGACCACAGGTAGTCCAATATGCTCGCCAAGGAACAGGAGGAAGGGTCCAGGCCCTTGCCCTGACACCAAATGGAAAATCTCTTCCATTTGAAGGCGTAGCATTTCCTGGTCGATTCCTTACGGGACGCCTCAACTACATTGAGGACCTCGTCGGAGAGACCCAAGGCCTGGAACTCTAGCCGCACAGGAACCAGGCCGTCAGGTGCAGGGATTGAAGGTCCGGATGGAACACCTTCCCCTGACTGACTGAAAGCAGGTCCGGGCAAGCTGGAAGCTGCCTCGGGAGCCTGGAGCTGAGGCTGAGGAGATCTGGATACCAGGATTGGCGGGGCCAGTCTGGGGCTACCAGAATCACCTGCGCCTTGTCCCTCCTCGCCTTGAGAAGCACCTTGTGGATCAAGGGAAATGGAGGAAAGGCGTAGAAGAGGCCCGGGGTCCACGGCCTCGAGAAGGCATCCCCCTGCAGCGAGCCCTGCTGAGGGGGTCGGGCATGGAACAGCCTCAGCTTCGCGTTCTCCCTGGAGGCAAACAGGTCCACCTGAGGGGTGCCCCAATGGGAGAACAGATCTTGTACTACCTCCGGCAGGAGAGACCACCTGTGGGACACAGCCCCTATCCGGCTTAGGGCATCGGCCAGGGTGTTGGAGGCTCCTGCCACATAAATGGCTAGGAGATCCGCCTCCAGGCTGCGCACGAGTGACCAGATGTGGAGAGCTTCCTTGCATAGAAGCATGGAGCGCGTCCCACCCTGGCGGTTTAGATAGTACATGGTCGTGGTATTGTCCGTCTGGACCCGAACCACTTGACCCCGAAGAAACGGAGCGAAGGCGGTGAGAGCTAGGCAGACCGCTCGGAGCTCCAGCAGGTTGATATGGCATCGGGACTCCCGCGGGGACCAGAGGCCGTGCGCTCTGTGTTCCCCTAGATGGGCACCCCAACCCATCAGAGAAGCATCGGTCGATAGAGAGACCGTCGGTTCGGGGCGGACAAATGGGATGTCCTCCTGCAAGTGCGCTGGAATGATCCACCACTGGAGAGTGTTCCACATCCCCTGGGTCACCGTCACTAGCTGGTCCAACGGATCGCAACGTTGAGACCACTGGCTGGCCAGGCCCCACTGAAGGGGGCGCATGTTCCAGCGGGCCCAATGGACCACGCTGGTACAGGCCGCCAGGAGGCGCAGGAAGTCCCGGGCAGGGCGCGATTGCCCAACCAGAAATGATCGGGCAAAAGAGGAAAGAACCTCAGCCCTGTCCGCCGGGAGCCGTGCTCTGGCTCGTAGAGAGTCGAGCTCTGCCCCGATGAATTGTATCACCTGCTTTGGCACGAGTTCCGACTTGGCCTCGTTGATGAGGAGGCCGAATTGAGAGCAAACCTGGAGGGCCAGATCCCTGGACCGCTCCACCTCCTGCTTGGAGGGGCCTGCTATCAGCCAATCGTCCAGGTAAGGGTACACCCGGAACCCTCGGCGCCGCAGGAATGCTGTCACCACTACTATGCATTTGGTGAAGACCCTGGGAGCTTGAGACAAGCCGAAGGGCATGGCTCGGAACTCGAAAAGGGATCCCTCCGCTCGAAAGCGAAGGAACCTCTGATGCGACGGACGGATAGGGATGTGAAAGAACGCATCCTGCAGGTCCAGAGAGCAGAACCACACGACGCGTTCCAAGGATGGTATTATCTGAGCCAGAGTAACCATCCTGAAGGTTCGAGACCTTAGGAACTTGTTTAGGTTGTGTAGGGGTTGGGCGCCAGCCCCGTCCGCTCTGGGACCAGAAAGTACCTGGACACAAACCCCGGGTCTGAGGGAGGGTCCGCCACCTCCCTGATCACCTCCTTCTGGAGGAGGAGAGCGATGTCGGCTCGGCGAGCCGACAGTGAGGCTGCGGACCCCGAGGCCCCCCGAGGTGCGACGGCTCTGAAGGGCGGGGCCTGCTCGAACTCCAGAGGCAGGCCTTTTCCCACCACCTCGTGCCCATCTGTCTGTGGTAATAACGGACCAGGTGGAAAGGAAGTGATGGAGCCGTCCCCCCATGGGGGGAACCTGGGGTAAGGCGACGAGGTTGGGGGCGACGCCCTTCAACCCATCACTGGGCAGGCTTGGAGGAGGAACCGGCCGAGGGACCTCCCGGGCCTTTACCTCCTTGCTTTCTGGAGGAGGAAGCCGCGGGCTTGGGTTTGGGGTGCCACGCGCGAGCCTGCTGGCCCTGATGTTGCTGGGCCAGACGTGCTGCGGGCGCAGCAGGACGAAAGGGTTTAGGCTGTGGCCTGCGGCCTTTGTCCCTTTGTGCGGAAGAGACCGAGTCCAGGGTAGCACTGGACTTCTCGATCCTCTGGAGATGACCTTCCACTCCAGGGCCAAAGAGGTCGGTCCCCAGGAAGGGGACATCCGCCAACTTGTGCTGGGTATCCGCTGTGAAGGTGGATATCCTCAGCCATGCCCAACGGCGCATGGCCACTGCGGCCACGACTGACCTGGCGCATGAGTCACCAATGTCCAAAGAAGTCTGAAGTTGCTGCTTGGCCACTGCCCTGCCTTGGTCCCGCACCTGCTTAACCGTGGTCTGCAGGTCGACCGGGACATGAGGGACTACCTCATCCAGGGAGCCCAACAGGGCATAAGAGAAGTGTGCCATCAGCACGGCCAAGCTGGCCTGACGAAGGCCGAGAGAGGACGCAGCGTAGACTTTTCGCCCGGCATAGTCCAATTTCTTGGACTCCTCGTCGGGAGGTTTGTCCACGTCCCTAGCATTTCTGGCACGCCGGAAAACGCTGTCAGTAACTAACCCCTCAGCTGAGGGGTGTTCCGAAAAAAAGGACAGGGAACCAGTAGGGACCGCATACTTCCTGGCCATCCTGGCCGAAGGCGCAGGGCAGGAAGCAGGACGCTGCCAGAGCTCCAAGGCCGGATCCACAATGGCCTCAGCTACCGGGAAGGCCTCCGTAGGGGAATCCCCTCGGTCCAGTATCTCCGTGAGGGGACACTTGGCCCGCTTAGATACCGGCTCGAGCTGCATCCCGGTGGACTCCGAGATGAGCCTAAGTAAGCCCAGAAAGGACGAAGGGCTCTCGTCCATCGACTGACCCCCAGAGGACTCCAAGTCCACTCGCTTGGAGAAAAGGGAGGAATCGTCGTCGGACTCCCAAGAGTCCACAAAGAGCTGCCTCGGGCCTGAGCCACCCTCCACCTGCCGAGGCCGATCGGGAGTGAGGGTGACAGACAGCCTATGGGGCAGACCCTGAGCTGACCGAGAATTCTTGGTCGGAGCCCCAAATGACGGCTGTGGAGGCGGGGGTTCCACCGGAATCGGTGGAGCAGCTGGTTTTGGCCGAGCAGCCGGCCTGGGAACAGGCACCTCGGGAAGGTCGAGGGGTTGCTTCGGCCGCTCCGGTGACAGCCACTTAATGGCCGGGGAAAGCGACGGAGTCGGCTTGTTCCCGGTCAGAAGACACTGTTGCCACAAGAGGTCCTCGTACCACCGACGTAACTTACGTCGGAGCCTCTCCTCGTCCGAGGAGGAGGATGAGGACGAGCGGCGGCGCCACTTGCCATGGTGCCAAGACAGAGACCGCCTGTGACGGCGGGATCAGCTGGACCGCGAAGAAGTCCGAGACCGAGACCGCGAACCTCGGTTTTCCCGAGGGGGGTTCGGAGGAGGGACGGGTGGGACCGGCTCTCCCCTCGGCTCGGAAGGTTCACCGAGGGCTCCAGAACCAGAGGCACTGGCAAGCCCACGGGATCCTCAACTCCCACCGGGGAACCGGGAAGAGGATTTCGTCACCAGTCGACAACCCGTCCAACGGGTCGAGAAATATCTCGACTGCGTCGACGGGAGTCTCGTCAACTGATCTGACGGGATACCGTGAGACTAGTGGCCGAAGCCGAAGGATCAACCGAAGTCGATGGCCGACTACTCGGGGAGAGGGACCTTTCCCGCTCCCAAGAGCGTCGACGGAGGGACTTACCCTTGTCTTTCATTTTGGACCGAGAAGGTCCAGCAGACGTTGGGCCCTCTCCCTTGGTGGAGAGGGAAAGACAGAGCTCCTTGAAGGAGGCCGAATAAGAGGAACCCAGGGAGAGCGGAATAAAAGCCATGGCCGAGGAAGGAGCGGCACGAGCCGCCTCCTCTTCGAGGGCGATCATCTGCTCAAGCTGATCCGCCGAGCCCGCCGCCACGGAAACCGCCAACCGGGCCCCTTTTGACTTCACCGGAGGAAAACGCTCCTCGGGACACCCAAGTTGTAAACGGGCAGCACGGTCTTCAAGAACGTAGGCCGAGAAGGAAGAGCACAGGTCGCAGGCCTGCGGGTCGTGCTCAAGGCCTAAGCAGTAAACGCATGTGGAGTGCGGATCCGTTCGAGACATCTTCTGCCCGCAAGGGCATCTCCGAAAACCGGGAGTCTATTTGTCCATCGCAGCCGCGAGGGATAGAAGACTGAAGTCTAAAGCTGAAAAACTTTTAAATTCGCAAAACCGAAGAATTAGGAACCAGTCTTGTACGCAGAGCGTTAAGGAGGGAACCTGAGCTTCCAAGCAGTAAGGAAGATCTGGCGTCATGGGGCGGAGCCGAGAGTTTTACCACCCGGCAGGGTGGGAGGAGCCAGCTTGAAGACCTTCCGGCAAGATTTAAAGTGGCAAGGATACCTGCCAATAAGTGTGGATGAACAACATATCCATGTCCCTAGAACCTGTATTTCTAGGGACATGGATATGTTGTTTATCCACACTGTCTGGCAGACTCCTAGCAGTTCTCCGGGAGGAGGGAGGCAAGGCACACACCCCCTACTTAGGGAATAAGGACTGGAGAACCGAGGTCCCAAAACCAGCATCGCGGCGTGACTCAAGGTTCATGTGGTAGTGGGTAATGAAGGTGTGTGCTGACTTCTAGGTAGCAGCCCTGCAGATTTCCTGGATAGGGATGTCCCTGGAAGCAGCCACCGAAGCAGCGGTATGGCGGGTTGAATGCGCTCTTATCCCTCTGGGAGACTCCATGCCCGCCAACCTATAGCAGAGATCTATGCAGGAGGAGACCCACCTGCCTATCGTCCGCTTGGCTACAGGTCTGCCAGGTGCAGCTTCAGCGTAGGTGACAAACAGCTGGCGAACCTCTCCCCGAACTTCAGCTGTCCGCTCCTTATAATAAGAGCGCTCTTCTAGGGTCCAAAGTATGGAGCCTATATTCGGCCTCCGAGGTGTGACTGGGGTAGAACACAGGCAGAGTCAACACCTGGTTAAGGTGAAACTCCGACACCACCTTCGGAAGGAATTTCGGGTGGGGGCGCAGGACAACCTTGTCCCTGTGGAAGACCAGATAAGGAGACTCGATGGAAAGCGCCTGGAGCTCTCCCATCCTTCTGGCTGATGTGATAGCCACCAAGAAGGCGGTCTTCCACGACAGATGAGAGATGTCACACCTGTGCATCGGTTCGAATGGCTTGCCCATGAGCTTAGCCAATACCAGCAGTAGATCCCACAGAGGTGGAGGTTCTCACACCGGAGGGAATATGTGATCAAGGCCTTTGAAAAAGCGCCTGACCACCTTCTCCTGCGCCACCGACCGCTTCCCGGCCCGCGCCCGGTAAGCAGAGATGGCTGCCAGGTGCACCTTAAGGGTTGCTCAATCAAGTCCTAGCTGAGAAAGGGACCACAGGTAGTCCAGAATGCTTGCCAAGGAACAGGAGGAAGGGTCCAGGCCCTTGCCCTGATACCAAATGGAGAATCTCTTTCATTTAAAGGCATAGCATTTCCTGGTCGACTCCTTACGGGAAGCCTCAACAACACTGAGGACCTCGTCGGAAAGACCCAAGGCCTGGAACTCTAGCCACTCAGAAACCAGGCCGTCAGGTGCAGGGATTGAAGGTCCAGATGGAATACCTTCCACTGATTGACTGAGATCAGGTCCAGGTGGGCTGGGAGACGCCTCGGGAGCCTGGAGCTGAGGCTGAAGAGATCTGGATACCAGAACTGGCGGGGCCAGCCTGGGGCAATTAGAATCACCTGTGCCTTGTCCCTCCTCACCTTGAGAAGCACCTTATGGATCAAGGGAAATGGGGGAAAGGCGTAGAAGAGGCCTGGGGTCTACGGCCTCGAGAAGGCATCCCCCTGCAGCGAGCCCTGCTGAGAGGGACGGGCATGGAACAGCCTCAGCTTCGCATTCTCCCTGGAGGCAAACAGGTCCATCTGAGGCATGCCCCAGTGGGAGAACAGATCTTGTACTACCTTCGGCAGGAAAGATCACTCGTGGGACGCAGCTTCTACCCGGCTTAGGGCATCGGCCAGAATGTTGGAGGCTCCTGCCACATGGATGGACGAGGAGATCCGCCTCCAGGCTGCACACGAGGGACCAAGTGTGGAGAGCTTCCCTGCACAGAGGCATGGAGCGCATCCCGCCCTGGTGGTTTAGGTAGCACATGGTCGTGGTATTGTCCGTCTGGACCTGTACCACTTGACCCCATACAAACGGAGCAAAGGCAGTGAGGGCTAGACGAACCGCTCGAAGCTCAGGCAGGTTGATGTGGCATTGGGACTCCCGAGGGGACCAGAGGCCATGCGCTCTGTGCTCCCCCAGATGGGCACCCCAACCCATCAGAGAGGTGTCGGTCAACAGAGAGACCGACAGCTCGGGGCGGACAAACAGGATGCCCTCCTTCAGATAAGCTGGAATGATCCACCACTGGAAGCGTTCCACATCTCCTGGGTCACTGTCACTGGCTGATCCAAGGGAGCAGAGCGCTGTGACCATTGGCTAGCCAGTCCCCATTGTAGGGGACGCATGTGCCAATGGGCCCAATGGACCACGCTGGTGCAGGCCGCCATGAGGCCCAGGAGGCGCAGGAAGTCCCGGGCAGGGCGCAATTGCCCAACCTGAAATGACTAGGCAAAGGAGGAAAGAACCTCGGCCCTGTCCGCCGGGAGCCGTGCTCTGGCTCGTAGAGAGTCGAGCTCTGCCCCGATGAAATAGATCACCTGCTTTGGCACGAGTTCCGACTTGGCCTCGTTGATGAGGAGGCCAACTTGAGAGCAAACCTGGAGGGCCAGATCCCTGGACCACTCCACCTCCAGTCTGGAGGAGGCCGCAATCAGTCGTCCAGGTAGGGGTACACCCGGACCCTTCAGTGCCGCAGGAATGCTGTCACCACTGCCATGCACTTGGTGAAGACCCTGGGAGCTAGAGAAAGGCCGAAGGGCATGGCCTGGAACTCGTAGAGGGACCCCTGTGCTCTGAAGCAGAGGAATCGCTGGTGGGACGGATGGATTGGGACGTGAAAGAACGCGTCCTGGAGGTCCAGAGAACAGAACCACATGCCTCGTTCCAAGGATGGAATGATCTGAGCCAGAGTGACCATCCTGAAGGTTCGAGACCTTAGGAACCTGTTCAGGTCGTGCAGGTTTATAATGGGGCACCAGCCCCCCGTCGTTTCGGGACCAGGAAGTACCTGGACATAAACCCTGGGTCTGGTGGAGGATCCACCACCTTCCTCATCACCTCCTTTTGGAGAAGCAGGGCAATGTCGGCTCCGGCGGAGTGGAAACAGAGGCTGCGGACCCGTAACTCCATGGGGCGATGGCTCGGAAGGGCGGGGCTTGCTCGAACTCCAGGGCAGACCCTTTCCTACCACCTCCAACACCCAACGGTCCGTGGTGATAGCGGACCAGGAGGAAATAAAGTGGCGGAGCCGTCCCCCCATGGGGGGAACCCAGGGGGAAGCGACGAGGTTGGGGGAGACACCCCTCAACCTGTCACTGGGCAGTCTTGGAGGAAGGACCGGCCGAGGGACCTCCTGGGCCTTTTCCTCCCTGCTTCCTGTTGGAGGAAACTGCAGGCTTGGCTTTGGGGTGCCAAGTGCGAGCCTGCTGGCCCTGATGCTGATGTTGCTGGGACGGACGTGCCGCAGGGGCAGAAGGGCGCAAGGACTTATGCTACTGCCAGTGGCCTTTGTCCTTCTGGGCAGACGTGACCGAGTCCAAGGTGGCATTGGACTTTTCAATTCTCTGTAGGTGGCCTTCCACCCCAGGCCCGAACAAGTCAGAACCCAGGAAGGGGACGTCTGCCAACTTGTGTTGGGTATCCGCCGTAAAGGTGGAGATCCGCAGCCAACCTCTGCGGCGCATGGCCACTGCGGCCACTATTGACCAGGTACAGGAGTCTCCAATATCAAGAGCCGTTTGGAGCTGCTGTTTCGCCACTGCCCTTCCCTGATCCCGCACCTGCTTGACCGTAGTCTGCAGATCAATTTGCGCCGAAGCCTCTCCTCCGAGGAGGAGGAAGACGAGGACGAGTGGCGCCGCCGCTTTCCTCGGTGCCAAGACCAAGACCGCTGGTGCCGGCAGGATCGGCTGGACCGAGATGAGGTCCAAGACCGTCGGTGTTTCCGAGGGTGGGTCTGGGAGGGAGCGGGGGAAACCCGTTCCTCCCTCGGCTCGAGCCTTGACCGGGACTCCGGCACAGGAGGCGCAGGCAAGTCCTCAGTTTCCACTGGGGAACTGGTGAAGAAGGGTTGTCGGCTTCACCAGTCGACAGCCTCCAACGGGTCAGAAAATCTCGACAGCATCGACGGGTGTCTCGGCCGGCTGACCAGACGGGACATCATGGAAGACAGCTGCCTTGGCCGCAACCTCAACCAAAGTCGAGTGTCACTGTCCAGGGAAGGGGACCTCTCCCGCTCCCACGATAGTCAAAGGTGGGACTTGCCCTTCGAGTCCCTCTTCTTGGACCAAGAGGAGTGTCCCGATGGCCCCTCACCTTTCGTGGAGAGGGATTGGCAAAGCTCCTTGAAAGAAGCTGTATAGGAGGATCCCAAGGAGAGCGGGATAAATACCACGACCGAGGATGATGAAGATTCGGCCTGTGCCGCCTCCCCCTCAAGGGCGATCATCTGCTCGAGTTGCTCAGCCGAGCCAGCCGCCGCAGAAACCGCCCAATGGGCCTCCTTGGACTTCACCGGCGATAATGTTTCGCCTGTTGGAGCCGGGCAACACGGTCTTTGAGGACGTTTGACGAAAAAGACTTGCACAACTCGCAGGCCTGCGGATCGTGGTCAAGCCCGAGGCAGTAGACGCACGTGGAGTGCAGATCGGTCCTGGACATCTTCTGCCCACATGGGCACCGCCGAAAACCGGGAGTTGATTTCTCCATCGCAGCCGCGAAGGAAGAAGCAGACCTTAGTCTAGAAAACTTTAAAATTATTTTCGGGTGAACCGAAGAGTTTGAATCCAGTCTAAACACAGAGCGCTAAGGAGGGAACCTGAGCTTCCAAGCGGTAAGGAAGATCTGGCGTCCTGGGGCGGAGCCGAGAGCCTTACCACCCGGGTGGGTGGGAGGAGCCAGCTTGAAGACGTTCTGGCAAGACTTAAAGCGGCAAGGATCTGCCAGACAGTGTGGACGAGCAACATATCCATGTCCCTAGAAACACATTTATTTTGGAAAAAATAAAAATGGCCAGAGTGGAACCCCTAGCTAACACATTTCATGCCTCTATATACACTTTTTCAATGGTGAAGGCCCTCAGTGGTCACGCACTTATTGTATATATCAGAGATTTAAAGACATACAGTTTCACAATTTAAATTAATTCAACACCTATAGTACAAGAAAGTGCAAAGTGCCACGCATAAAACATTGCGATAAGGATAGTATACAGGCAGGTAGCAGAGCATGCAAAAGAGCTATGAGAGAAGATCTCATGAGTATGGCACTTTGTACCTTCTTGCATTATAAATACTGAATCAATTTAAGTGGTGACACTGTATGTCTTAAATCTGTGGTATATAAGTGTATGTCTACTGGGGGCATTCACCCATGAGAAAGCACATGTAGGTGTTTGCAACGTTTGCAATGTTGGGTGTTAGCTGGGGGTTCCACTCTTTCTGTTTTTATTTTATTCACAATTTATGTGTTATTTGCTGTGACTTGGTGGCTTTTCATAGGGATGGTGGATGCCTCAATTACAGATTGCTGAGATTGAATACTTCCAGGCTGGATTCTCGAGGAGTCAGAGAAGTCCACTTCATTCCACAGAAAAATTTAAGGAAAACTGGAGGATGACTCACCAGTCCTTGGGGGGAAAATCTCTGTAGAATGAGGTCTAGTCAAAGAGGATGCTGGATACCTACCTTCATTTGAAGGATACTGGAGGGTATAACCACTAAGTGGATTCAATGGGACCATTCCTGGTCAAAGGCTACTTTACAAGGAAGGCCTGGGATAACATAATAAAATTCCATACGCGCAAGCAAAGTATTTAATTCTGTGTAGACATACTGTAGATATAAAATGTATAAAAAAAATCCTACTCCGCCACTGTTGCAAATACATCATATAACTGTACATTACTCCCCCAACAACTGCACACCTGTGCCTTTTTCATGTGATTTTTTTCCCCCCTAAATCGCATACCAGCACTCAGGAAGCCGATTCTCAATGCATGCCCAGTGAAATGCCACTGGTAGGGAGCTAAATACCAATACATTGGGTACCCCACATCAGGCACCTTTGGCTTCAGAGACCTACTTTCTCAGTGTGTCTGGCTCAGTGGGGCACCTATTTCAACAGGCAGCACTATCCTCCAATTCTTCTGCCATCACTCAGAAGGCAGCACTGGAACAGACAGATAGCAGAAGTGGTGGAGGCAAAAATCAGAAAGGGGCTTCAAACATGCATGGGACAGACACAGGAATCATAGTAAATAGGCAGCAAGGAAGGAGGGTTGCCAGAGACCAGTTAGGGTCTGCAGAGAAAGATTAGGCAGGGACCATCTGGGTAGACTGGGTGGATCAAGTGGTCCTTTTCTGCAGACAAATTCAGTGTTTCTATGCATACAGAAGGATACCTTTGAGATGGGGATCGTTTAAATAGTTAGTGATAACTACACCATCAGGAGCAGAGTGGCAGCATTATGTGAATCAGAGATCATGTGTTCTGTGAGCGTAAAATCATCAAACATGACAGCACATATCCTCTTGCTCACATGATGCTACCACTCTGCTCCAGATGAACTTGTTGATTTTAGTGGCTGACAGAAAGCTTCCTCCCCCTGGAACACAGTCTTGTGCTTGCAGAATGCTGCAGCCCACTTGAATATCTCATGGGAAAAGAGGGAGCAGACACTGACTGAAGCTGGTGGCAAGAACTGTTCATTTTTTTATATGGGCTTTAGGGTAGTATGTAAAATCCCAAAAGTCCATTCAAGGGATGTGGACTGCTAACACTTGGACTCTCCAGCCAGGACTCTTGGTAGGATTTTTTGTTTGGGGGTCCAGGACTGGCTTTAAAGAAGAGGGGGTCCACATTCCAAAAGTGGGAGTTCCCAAAATACTTCTGGGGGTCCCCATTTGAATACATGAGAGCTGCGCCCCCGCAGCAGCACTGTCTGTAATATGAATTCTGTAGGCGCGAGTCGTGCTCCACTAGTTTTCTATGAGGGGATTTTAAACTACATTTTTTTATAGTTAGGAGGATTCAAACAATTATAGCCACCGTCAACCAACAAGGGCTTTGTTAGTTGAGCAGTGGCCGTAATTTGTTTGAATTCACCCACTGAAAAATAAAAAAAATGTAGTTTAAAATGCCCACACAGAAACTAATGGAGCACGCATCCCATGCTCTACAGAATCTTACATTACAATTAGTGCGGGCACAGGGGCGCAGCTCGCTCAAGTGACTCCCGGGGCTCTGGAAAGGAGAATCTCGGGAACTCTTGAAAAAGAAGAAAAGGGTGCAGGCCAGATCGACCATGGAAATCAGGCCCGCTATCATGGTGGTCTTGTTGCTGATCGATCTGGCGTTACAAAGTACTGCCCGAAGGGGATGGGCCAAAGCTGTCAGTCAGACAGCTACAAAATGTGCGTAAAGGACACGGGTACCCGCGTCCCCGAGAGCCATGCTCTAGCAGTGTCTATATAAATATAACTAAGTCCTTATAAAAGGACTGGGGTGGAGAATTCATTTCAAAAGCCTTTCTGCGAGTGTATGGCAATTTACTGTACATTTTTATTTAGAATAGAAATGTTGCAGTAAAAAACAAGGGGCATGTAAATCAAATTACAAGCATGTATGTTCACATAGAAAATAATGGCACAAAAAGGCTCAGCAGCCTATCAAGTCTGCCCACCCTACCAGACTGCACTATGTAGGCCCTAGCTATAGAACTTCCACTCCCTTTCACGATGCCCCTATGCGCATCGATATACAGATGCTGTAGGGAGGTAGGCACTGCAAGGAGGCGAACTATTAAGTGCAAATAGGGACAGCAGTATTGGGGTGGTGAGGGTCAGAAAACACCCTGGAGCCAAATGGAAACTAGAGAGGGGTAGGGGCCCTGGCTCCCCTACCCAGGGCTCCTACTGGACTAAGTAGGCAGGTAGCTGTCGAACCGACAGCCTTGGCCCATCCCTTTCGGGCGGTACTTTGTAATGCCAGTTCAATCAGGAAAAAGACCACCATGATATCGGCCCTGATTTCCATAGTTGATCTGGCCTGCATTACAGAGACCTGGCAGAGTGATGCTGCTGGTCCTATCTTGGAGGTGTCGTTCCCAGCTGGGTTCTCCATGGTACAAAGCCCAAGAAGGAACTGCAGGGGTGGGAGAGTGGCCATCTGTTTTAGATCTAGCTCGAACTTTATGGTGCACCTAGTAGAGCCCATCTCATCATCTGAATACATGGCTGTGCCGGGGATGGGTGGGAGGGGGCCTGGAGCAGGTTGCAGAATCCTTTAGTGTACCAGCCTATGGTGCACGAGAGGGAATTTCTACAGGAAGTAGTGAATTTCATCGCTGAGAGACTGTTGGAATCGCCCTGATGGTTAATTCTGGGCGAATTCAATGTTTGGATTGACACACACTTGCAATTTGGGAAAGGCTTTCTCCAGATAATGGATTCTCTGGGCCTTGCACAAGTTATTACTACTGCGACCCACAGACATGGTCACGCTTTGACTTGGTATTCTCCCTGGAGCTCAAGGTTAATAACCTTGAGATTGATCTGGTTGTTTGGTCGGATCACTGCATGGTATGCTTCTCATCTGAGGCACTTCCTAGTGACCTGCCCCCTGTGGAGATGGTCCACTACCACCCTTTAAGGGGATTGTCCCTAGCAGGGTTTCAGGCAGTAGTGGACCTCTCTGGCATGATGGTTACTTGTGAGGCAGGTTCAGAGGCGGTGGTGATGGCCTACAATAGGGCCGGCTTGTCAGGCCGCAACTCTGTTGCACCTGTCAGCGTATGACTCAGGTCTTCTTGTTTGAGACCTCCATAGTTTGACGGGGAGCCCAAAGCGATGAAGACCAAGGGTCAGAGGTTAGAGCACTGTTGTTGGAGATATAGGACTTAGGAAGAGACTGGCTTAGAGAACTCGCTACAGTGAGTATCAAAAAGCAATCTCCCATAAGAAGGCAGAATTCCTGCCCAGGGAGATTGCTGCAGAGAGGAACAGACAAGTACAGCTCTTCTGGATGACTGACAGGATTCTTTATCCTGCCCGTCTCCAGCCAGTTAGAGCTTTGTCAGATGCTACACATGAAGAGTTCGCTCTGTTCTTCTCTGACAGATTGTTCTCTATTCAGTCAAGGATCTCCCCAATGAGGTAGTCGTGTCTTCACAGTAGAGAGCTGGTCGTCAACATGAGAACTCCTCCTGCCTGAAGTGAGTTTTGGCCAGTAGGAGTGGAAGAGTTGAGGGAGGTAATTTCGAAACTATGACCAACATGCTGTGAACTGAAATCGAGCACAACACTTCTCTTAGTGGGCTGTGTGGAGATCGTTGGTCCGGTGTTCACCGAGATTGTCCAGCGTTCACTCTCGGAGGGGCTATTCTCTAGCGCCCTGAAAAAGGCATTCGTGAAGCCCCTTCTGAAGAAACCATCCCAGGGCTAGAAATAGTGGCCTCGAGGATACATTTCCTTCAGAAATGTAGGATGTGCTGATTACATTTTCTGGTCAAGTTATCTTTCCACATGCAAAATGAAAAAAACTATTTTCAGTTGCAAGGAATTATTTTAATTATATTCCCGTTATACTGTACTGTTTCTACCTCTCCACATTCTGAATGCTTTATCCCAAGTGTACAAAAAAAATGTTTGGTTTTTTTCTACTAAGCCCTGTTCAGTTGCAGGGACTGATTTTTATTACAGATATGTAAAGATATTTTCTTCCCCACCCATCACTCCAAAGATTTTATCCCCCAAGTGTAGAAAAGGACTGGCTTTTTTTTTTTTTTTTTTTTAAGTTCTTTTCGGTTACAGGGAATGTTTTTTATTTCAGGTCCCCCTTCCTAAATATCGTTTCTCACCCCAAGAACCCACAAGGGTTTTATCCCCCCAAAGTGTGGAAATGGAGCTTATTTTTCTTTTGCACTTGCAGGGAATTATTTTTATTTCAGGACAGCCTCTCTGTAAAATACCATTTCTCCCCAACCACACTCCACAAAGATTTTATCCCCAAGTGTAGAAAAATGACTAATTTTTTTCTTTTAAGTCCTTTTTAGTTGCAGGGAATATTTTTTATAGGTCCACCTCCTCTTTGCAAGATGATCGTTTCTCCCCCCACCACACTCCAAAATATTCTTTCCCTCTAGTGTTGAGAGGACTTTGTGGGTTTTTGTAAAGCCCTTCTAGCTACAGAGAATTTATTTTCTGAATCCCCTCCCTAAGATTATTTTTGAGTCCCCACCACTGTTGCCTTTTCTCCACACACCCTTGCTTTCTCTCCCAGCATTAGTGTTCTCCTCCAACATTGCAAGTGTCCCTAAAAATATTCCTTTTTTTTTTTTGGTGTACGTAGAATATACCTCTCACCTCTCTGTTTTAATTTTTATTTTTATTTTTTTTTATTTCCCCTTTTTCCTGGCAGGACCACCAGCTACATCTTCCGCCCTGGTCACGGCCCCCGGAGACCTCTACCACCGCCTATAGCTGCAGAGGACCCTCGGTCACCCCCGGCTTGCCCCCCGGAGGGTGGGGCCGCAGGTCACCTTCGTGACCCCGGAACTGTAACTGGTTGGGGTCTCGCAGCGGCGGTGGCAATACGAGGCTCTCCAGGGAGGGCTTCATCCATCTGGTGGTCCTGCCCGCCATCTTTTTCCACCTATTTTTCTCCCCAGAGGAGGCGGGGACGTGCAATGACACCAGCGTCTGCCCCGCCTCCCCTCACGCGCGCCGCCGGCGTGAGAACTCCCGGCCTCCGCCAGGAGTCCCCAGCGCCCGAGCGCCACCTACATCCTCCCCCGGAGAAGGAGAGCTGCCCAACGGACGCTTGATCCCATTCTCGGCCGGCCCTCCGACGACCCGGATCCACTCCTCAACCCGGTCACTGCATCGCAAGCGGAAATCCCACCGCTGCGCCGACGGGCCGGCCCCCACCTCTCTGTTTTAAGTAGAGTATCCCCTCTCTGGAAATAACACTAATCTTCAGAGCGTGCCCACAGAGATCAGCGTGCTGCCCACACTCTGATCTGTACCACAGCAAACCAAGCAATGAATGGTAAGACACCTCTGACCAATCAGGTTTGAGTCATGATATCACGTACTCTTCTCTTCAGAAAACTCCATCAAGGACCCACACAGGCTGCCCTCAATGCCTGCTTCCAAACAGAATGCCATGGTCGATCTTGAGACTAAGCGTCCCATCCCCAACCAGAGAGTCAAGTGCTCCTTGCTGTGCGGCCATATAAAAAACTGCGGCAGAGTGGCACAGCAGTTTCAGATGGAAATACTGGGATCTGAACTGACTTTCTGATTGCCTTGCTACATTTTCATGGAAATGCAGAAAGGCTACATTTCAAGCCCAGCATCCCTCAACCCAGACTGCTTACCAAATTATAGACCCATCCAGGAAGAGGGAGGGGATCCTTCCTCTGTATAATGCCTTGGTTAGGCCGCATCTTGAGTACTGCGTGCAGTTCTGGAGACCTCACCTTCAGAAGGACATAGCATTGTTGGACCGGGTTCAGAGGAGGGCAACCAGGATGATCCGGGGCATTAGCGATAGAACCTATGAGGAAAGGCTTGGAGTCCTTGGGCTGTACTCACTGGAGGAGAGGAGAGACAGGGGTGACATGATTGAAGTATTCAAATATGTGAAAGAGATCAACAGGAGCAGAGCCAAAGAAATGTTCAGGCTAAGGAAAGGGGGCACAACCAGGGGGCATGAGTGGAAGTTGGGGGGGGGACCTATAGGGGAGAACATAGAAGGCATTACTTCACTGAGAGGGTGGTGGAGCCATGGAATGCATTGCCCGGGAATCTAGTTGAACTGGGCACAGTGGAGGACTTTAAGAGGGGGTGGGACAGATGCATGGGTATACTGAAGCCGAAGTTGACACCCTTGGGGGGAGGAGGAGCTAGCGTCCAGTAGGGGCTAGCTAACAAGCAGACACGAAAGACCGTTTGGCCTATTCTGCTGGCTTTTAGTATGTTAGTATGTTCGTTTCCTATAGAATGCAGGTGCAGTGCAGATATTCTCACTCTGGTGACATCAGCAGAGTGTGGATAAATGTCAATATCCTCAGTCTGCTGATGTCATCAGGATTTATCCTCACTCAAGTGGAAATAACACAGGATATCCTGTTGAGAAAGCTCTCACCCCCATGGCAAATATATATATATATATATATATATATATATATAGAAAGAGAGAGAGATTATTTATATATATATTATATTATATATATAATTTGGGTTGACCGGTAGGCCCACTGAGACCAAAGGTCCCTTTTTCAGGGGCGACCTGGGATTACTTACATAAAGGAAATCACAATACATTGGTCATACATAGTCCAGAAATCAAATCAACAGTCGCAAGAAAACATTTGGGTCTCTACTCATGCACATTTACTTATGAAGACACTGCATTTTGCATTTGAAAATTAGCACAAATTTACTGAGATGCATGTTCCTCATTTATTAAAGTTATGCATACCTCCTTTGTAAAGCACTGCAAACCTTTCAAGTGAAATATACTGAATCAAACCCCAGTTCTAAGAGCAAGTATCTACTGAAATAAAAGACTTCACACTATTAGATACAAAAGTTTCCCAGGACATTATACTTTCTTGCATTATTGGTTTACTACATATATGTCAGAAAATCCAGTACGTATTTCACAATCTTTCAATTATGAATCGTTTTTTCCTCAAAATGGAATGTATGAAATGGGCTTCAGCAGGCAAAGACCTCTTACACACCCATGAGTGCTTTAAGTTCTGCTGCGAACAGAAGTTCTAGTGTTCTAAATTACAAACAGCCATTTGAATTCAGTCATCCATATAATTTCTTTTTCTACACACTAATTGTCCCATTGGCTGAAGCCTTTCAGAAAAGCTCAAATGAGTGGGGAAAAATGAAATGTAAAGTTGCCTGAATTATTAAAGTCACATTGCTTTTTAAAGTTTCTTTGCACTATCATCATTGGCTGTCAGTTTGAGCAACCTGCTTTACACAGAAACACAGAATCTGTCGGCAGATAAGGACCATACGGCCCACCTAGTCTGCCCATTTCCCGACTCACTGCTGCAGCACTAGATCCTATTTGATCTGCGGCTCTCCAGCTCTGCACATCTTCAGGGTACCCTTATGTCTATCCCATGCACTCTTGAACTCCCATATTGTTTTCGCACTCGCCACTTCTGCTGGAAGGCTGTTCCACGGCTCCACCACCCTTTCAGTGAAAACGTACTTCCTACTATTACCCCTGAGCCTTCCACCCTTCAGCCTCATATCATGCCCCCTTGTTCTTGTGCAGAGTTTTCTCTGAAATATGCTTTCCACCTGTAACCTTTTTTAATTTCCCTAAGGTACTTGAAAGACTCTATCATATCTCCCCTCTTCCTTCTTTCCTCCAGTAAACAAATATTATGGTCCTTAAGTCTTTTCTCGTTGGGCTTCTTGTGCAGTCCATGTACCATCTTCATTGCCCTTCTCTGAACTGCCTCTATTTTGTCAATGTCCTTCCAGAGATGTCTCCAAAACTGGACACAGTACTCCAGCTGAGGCCTCACCTGTGATATGTACAGTGGCATCACCATCACTTTCCTCCTGCATGTTATGCCCCTCCCTATGCACCCCAGCCTTCTGTTTGCTCTCCCACTGCCTTTTCACACTGTTTTGTCACCTTCAGGTCATCAGAGATGATAACCCCGGTCTCTCTCCAGATTTGTGGTGGCCAGAATTTCCCCATCTATCCTGTACACCTCCCTTGGATTCCTGTAACACAGGTACATGATCTTGCACTTTTTAGCATTGAAACTAAACTGCCAGACACCCGATCACTCCTCTAATAGGCTTAGATCCTCTCTCATTTTTTTCCACCCCCCTCCGGTGTGTCCACTTTGTTGCAGATCTTGGTGCCATCTGCAAAGAGGCACATCTTTCCCTCCAGACGCTCTGCAATGTCGCTAATGATGACACTGAATAGGACTGGCCCCAGCACTGACCCCTGTGGCACCCCGCTGGTCACCTGCCTCTCCTCAGATTTCATGCCATTTGCCACCACCCTCTGAGTCCTGTCCCTTAGTTAGTTCTCAATCCACTTTACCACCGTAGGACCCACTCCCAGGCTCCAATTTATTTAGCAATTTCCTGTGCAGGATGGTGTCGAAGGCCTTGCTAAAATCCAGGTAGGTTACATCCACTGCCTCTCCCTGTTCTACCACCCTGGTTACACAGTCAAAGAAATGTATAAGATTAGTCTGACAGGACCTTCCCGCTGAGAATCCATGCTGCCTTTGATCCTGTGCCCCGCTATCATCCAGAAACTTCACAATCCTCTCCTTAAGTTAAGGACTCCATTAGTTTCCCCACTACTGAGGTCAGGCTTACAGGTCTATAACTGCCTGCCTCCTCTCTGCTTCCACTCTTGTGGAGAGGGACCGCACCTGCCCTCCTCCAGCCCTCAGGTAAATCCCCCATCTCTAGTGATGCACTGAAAAGGGCAGCCAGTGGTTCCGACAGCACTTCCCCGAGTACCTTCAGTACTCTGGGGTGGATCCCATCTGGCCCCACTGCCTTGTCTACTTTTATTTTCCGAGTTCTTCTAGGACGCTTTCCACCATGAATGGGCTAGTGTTTGCCTCCCTTCCCTGAATACCTTTCTTACTGAGTCTCGGTTCCTCACCCTCCCCTTCCCTGGTGAATACTGAGCAAAAGTACTTGTTCATTATCTCAGCCTTTTCTAGGTCATACTCCACCCTTTCTCCTCCTTCCTTCTTCAGCCTAACGATCCCATTTCTGGTATTTTCCCTCTCGCTAATGTATCTGAAGAAGGACTTGTCGCCTTTCTTAATAGCCTGGGCTATACCTTCCTTTGTCTGTGCTTTAGTCCTTCTATTTCCCAGATTCTCTCTCTGCTTCTCCAGATACTGTTCTCTGTCCTCATCCTTTTGTGTATCCTTATATCTTCTGAAGGCTCTTTTCTATTCCCTTACTTTTCTCAGCCACTACCTTCGAGAACCATAATGGCCTTTTCTTTCTTTTACTCTTGCTATGCATTTTGACGCAGTGACTTGTTACTTCTGTTATCATTTGCTTTAGTCTACACCACTGTTTTTCCACATCTCCCCCTGTAACTTCCACTTTAAATCTGCTTTAGTCACATAAATCAACAGGGCAATTTTCCACACCCCCGTCTTATTTCTTAATGATTTTCAGTCATTCCCTAGCTTCTTTTTAATACACATTCTCCTATGGGCACTCTGCTTGTGTATGCAACAGTCTCTATGGCCTTATTTCTGAGTCTTCTCATGTGTGTGCAACCAACCGCACTCTGGATGCTGTTTATTTATTTTTTTGTTACTTTGTATTTATTCGTTTATGATACACAAGCACATACATTCCTTGATTTCAGGTACAGGATAAAACATATACATATAAATATTATAATAGGTAATACGTATCCCTGCATTCACTGTCACTACATTGTGGAGGAAAAACAAGCATATTGAAAATCAAATAGGTTCAACATTTAGGCCATTGCAACAAGACCATGGACAACTTTTCAATAACATTTTTTTTCTAAAAGTCCAAAGAGCCTCTTCTGAAAGATAGGGCTTTTGTCTAAACGACTAGCCCTGGAGTCCATAAACGTAATATAAACATAGAGAATTTCCCTTTCTTAGGTTAGAGAACTTTCCCCACCTTCAATCCAGCTACCCATAACAAAAAACTTTCCATTAGGTAACATAAGATAAAGCTCAAATGCTTAAATTGAATATTCTTTTTATTTACTAGCAGTAGTAAATTTGTTATTTATATTTTCAAGCTGCCTGGAACATGAATAAATTAACTTGTTTAGCTTGAGATACAACACGGCCCCCACCCCATATGAGGTATTACCTCTCAAAGAGGAAACACAAGTGTTATTATATTAAGAATTATACTCAGGTCTCTGACTCTTCTGCCTCCAAATCTGCCGTTGTTACGATGTTGAGAAATCCTTTCTAATGTTCTCCAGCTTCCGACCAGCATCAGCAGGGTCATTAAAATGAATGTTTTACCTGCACAGAAGATTTTAAGCCTGGCAGGCACTTGGAGAGCATGATTTATGCCCTGCTCCCGTAACCCTGCTCACACTGCATCAAACCCAAGACGTCTCATCCGTGTACTGTAGCTTAAATTTGGAAAACAGCGTAGTTTTGATCCATCTGGCAAGGTAAGGAAAGCAACCAACTTTGCTTTCTGTAGGATGAGGTCCCGGACATGCACCCCCGTCATAATGACCAAAAAGGTCCTAGGAATCTCTGGATTGCTAGGTCGGCGCCTAGGAGAGATGTGGTAGGCCCTTACCAAGAGGTGCATCGCTTCTATATGGAAAATGTCCAGTATGAGTTGTTGGATGTAGCCCAAAGAGTCACTTCCCTCCAGGATTCCCAGGTAGCGAAGGTTGCAGGCTCGTGCCCCATTTTCCAGGTATTCAAGCCTGGTTCAGAGCAATTTATTCTCTTTTGGAACGCCATCCATGACCAGCGTCGCTTTTTGCACAGTACTTGCAAGCGCAGAGTGGTCAGTCTCAAAAGCAGCAACCTTGGACTTCACCTGTGTAAGCCTTCCATTGTACGTTTCCAGCTTCTGGTCCATTTGTTGAACTGCCGCCAATATAACCTGAACCGTGGCCTCCAGATCCCCTATTTTTTCAGTAGGCGGTATGCAGCCCAAAGCTCCACTAGCGGCTGGTGCAGGGCCTTTTCCTCTCCATGAATCCTTCGAGGAGTTTATTCTATTTCTTCCCAAGGTAGAAACTGCACCATGATTTCAAAAGTGAGTCCTGAGTTGAAATACTTTCAATAATACGAGATGATTTAATGTATCAGACAGGTTTTTCACTATTTGTAGCACTTTTAAAGCTTTCTAAGCTGGGAGCCAAGTGAGGAGCGTCTTCTCCTGTCAGCTGCCGGCCACGTGACGCGCCACCCTCCCCATGCTGTTTAAAGATCATTGGCAACCATTTTACACATTGTTAAAAAAAGGCCGAATTCAAGTCCGTGTCATGTGTAGTGTTTCCTGAAAATGTCATGCTATTTAGTTTTGTGGTTTTCTTTAAATCAGCATTTATTAACTTGTTCTGCACTAACCGGAAACAATCAGGCTGTTTCTGGCCCTCTGACTGAACCTTGGAGAGTGATGACATCATATTGGACTAAGCTACTGCTGCAGCAGTGCAAGTCCCTGCTTGACTAAAGAACTAAAAGGCTGCTAACCTCCTAATTAGAGCAGTCTGTAGAGTTAATTGTTTGCTGTCCAGGGTTTTTGCTAACGCAGTGTCTGGTTTGTGTTCAGATGAATTAGCTGAAAGTCTATCATTCTGTTCTGATAAAAAGCTGATCATTTGAGTTTCAGTGCTGAATTGCAGTGGTATGCATTTGAGAAATCAGCTTGTCTGTATCACAGCTGTGAGTTCTGTCCCATCAAAACTTTTTTTTTCTAGCTATATAACACTGGGTTGTTTATTTAATAGATATAAAATACATCTAACATTTGTGAATTCATACAAGTAGTTTGCCATTGATGTAGCCTCAATAAATTGGTTCATGTAAGAACAGGATATGAAATTCGTGAAAAAAAGTACATACCCACTTGGGCATGTAAGAAGAAAATGTACATGCCCAACAAACTATTTACATGCCGCCCCTTAGTTTACATAATTTTAGACGTCATCTTCACTGGACCAAGCACTTTCGTTTTCATCACCACCACTAGGGCTGGCAGAAGCAGCATGCAATGACAGTGTTCTGGAGCCATAAGCTTTGGTAGTGGGCCTTCTTTTGCCATTTTTCCACCACAGTGATATGGCACCTTCAGGGTTATAGTCACTAAGCTGGGGTCCATTCAGAGATATAGACATTAGGTCGTGTAGGGTGTCGGGGCGTAATCCAACCCTCCAGTCATTTTTTATTCTTCCCATCAGAGAGAAGCCTTGTTCTGCAGCAGCAGTGTGAACAGTAATCAGGAGAATGATTCTGACAATGGCCAGCACATTTCGAAATTGTCGATCCTGCACATCCGCAAGAATCACTTTCTGCCACAATTTCAGAGACTTACAACTTTCAACAGACAGCAAGTGGAGTACATGCTTTTTTAAGTCTAGCCACTCCAGCAGTACCAAAGTAACATCAACTCCACGAGACTCTAGGACCACTTTATAGTGATCAACAATTGTTTGAATTGCTTCATCTCCATATGTTTCATACGAACATACGAACATACGAAATTTGCCAGCAGATAAAGGCCTAGAGGTCTATCAAGTCTGCTCGAATGTGCAGCTAGCACCCCTTATTCTGCAGCTGCCCCTCCCTTCCACCCTTCCCCTTCATTAACCCTCCCCCTTGTCCTGTCCCATCCTCGTTTGAAGCAGTCCACTGTTCTACTGCATACCACTTCTGCAGGTAACGCATTCCACCCAGCCACCACCCTCTCTGTAAAAAGTGTCTCTCATCTCCTCCTGAACCTTCCTCGCCCAGTCTCATATCATGGCCCCTGGTGGCCCTCCCTCCTTACTTTGAACAGCCCTCTGTACCTGTCTTGTTTATTCCTTTCATGTATTTAAAGGTTTCAATCATGTCCCCTGTCTCTCCTCTCCTCCAGTGAGTACATGTTCAACTCCTTCAACCTCCTCTCATATGATAAGTCCCCAGACCCTTGATCATCTTTGTCGCCTCTCTGCACTCCTCCAGTAACTTAATGTCCCTTTTCAGATACGGACGCCAGAACTGCACGCAGTACTCCAGGTGTGGTCTAACTAATGACCTATACAGTGGCAGAATCACCTCCTCCCTCCTTGAGGATATACCTTGCAATACAACCCAGCATTTTGTTGGCCTTTGCAACTGCCTTCCTACACTGTGCCGAGTTGTTCATTGACCCTGTGATGAGCACACCCAGATCCTTCTCCTCCTCTGTCTGGGCTAGCTGCACTCCCCCTACCTGGTAAGTCCTCCTTGGGTTCTTCATCCCAAAATGCATCACCTTGCACTTTTTGGCATTAAAGCCAGTTGCCAGGTGTCTGACCAGGTTTCAAGCTTTGCCAGATCATCCTGCAACCCTGCCATCCCCTAGGTCATCCACCACCGCGCCAACCTTGGTATCATCAGCAAACAGACTGATCTTGCTCTTGATGTCCCATGATATGTCTGCAATGAATATCCCAAACAACACTGGTCCCAACACCGAGCCCTGTGGGACACCACTGTCACTGCCCTTGGGTGTGAGAGCTCCCACCCACCACCACCCTCTGTTGCCTTCCCTGCAAGCCAGTTTCCTACCCATCTCACCAGCACTTGCACCTGCCCTGTGCCTACTAACTTCCTTCCCAGCCTTCCATGTGGCACTGAGTCGAATGCCTTACTGGAAGTCCAGATACAGGACATCCACTGCATGTCCCCGTCCAGTTGCCTAGTTACCCAGTCATAGAACCCGACCAGGTTGGTTTGGCAGGATCGGCCACGATGAAGCCATGCTGTCTGCTGTCCTGTAGTCCTTGGCCTCTAAGAGGGCCACCAGCCTCTCCTTCAGGATAGTCTCCATTAGCTTACCCACGATGGATGTGAGGCTCACTGGTCTGTAGTTTCCCGTTCATCCTTGGGGCCACTCTTGTGGAGGGCACCACATGAGCCATCCTCCAGTCCTGAGGTACACACCTCGAATGTAGTGAGGCATTAAAGAGATCTGCCAAAGGTCCTGCAAGGACCTCTGCCAGCTCCTTCAGTACCCTGGGGTGGATGCCATCTGGGCCTGGTGCCTTGTCCACCCTCAGTGCCTTCAAACCCTCTCGAACTCTGTCCTCCATGATTTCCCATCTGTCACCACTTCCCCCAGTCCTGCCATTTCACCCATCTTGGGTGTCACCCCCTCTTCTCTTTAGTAAATACTGAGCAGAAGTACTCATTTAGTGCTTCCATTATCATACCCTGCTTCACCCAACCCCTCCTTCCTAATCCTTACTATGTGGTCCTTACAGCTCCTTTTCTCCCTGATGTACTTAAAGAAGTCCTTCTCCCCCTTCTTAATGCCTTGTGCCAGCCTGAGTTCCGTAGATGCTTTGGCTCCCCTTACTGCCCTTGTCACCTCCTTCGATTCTGTCAAGTACTCCTCTCTGTCCTCCCCCATCCCTGTTTTCTTGTATTTCCTAAAATTTCCTAAAGTTTCAAGTGCCTCTGTGGATGTTGGCCAGGACTGAAAATTTAAAGCTCTTGCAGCTAGTAGCACTTTATTGGTCGTGAAGGACTGAAAGCTAGATTCAATGTGCTGTAACGTTTTCTGAAGAATTTTTTTGATCTCTGAAATTGTGGCTTTGACAATGTCTGAAGGAGAACCTGATCTGTGCCTGCTAGTTTCATTAGTTAAGTCAACACTCTTGTACTGAGTTAGGTTCTCATTTACAGATCTAAGTGTTACGCGGTGAAGAGTTTCTTGATTACGAGAGACCATTTAGTTTTTGAATTGTGCTTTCTACTCTGCTGTGAACTTTTTCAACAGTGGCATCCTCCTGCTGAAAGCACAGACTAAGAGCAGATAAGTAACCAAAAAACACTTTCAGAAAGTTCATGTATATAACACATTTTAAAGCCTTAAGCACTTTAAGTATTCCTAGTGCTTTTTGGCCATGATCCTGCTTGTTTGTCAGTGACACACGTTCAAGGTGAGGCACTAATGCAGCCCAGTTCCTTTCAAGGGCAGAAATGGCCCGTTCTCTGTGTGCAAGCCACCCAATGCCACCAGTGTTAACTGGTTTGACCACATTAATATTTAAAAGGGATCCCGTTTCCTGTAGGCCTTTCCAACTTTTTGGTGACCTGTGGTAAAACGAGTAAATGTTCAGCAGAAGTTATTCTAATGACTTGTAAAAGGGACAGTCTCTGAACGAATCCTTTACAGCAAGCTCTAAACGATGTGCACAGCAGTGTATGTCAATGAGGTGTGGGCACTGGAAATCTTGCTTTATTCAACTAAGGACACCTGAAGTGCTCCCTGACATTACAGCAGCACCATCAGATGCCGCACTTATCAGTTTATGTTTCCAACCACCATCCCTTAAACCACCTTCACCCTCTAAAGCATTAATCACAGTATTTAAAATGCTTTCTGAATTAGGGACACTGACTGGTTTCAGTGCAAGAAATCGTGTTACAGGTAGGCCATTTTCAAAACACGTACATAAATGCCCTCCTCCTCAGTCACACTTTTATCTGTGCAGGAATCAACAAGAAAAGAAAAGAAGTCATTGTCTTGTAGTAGACTAGCAGTAGTGCTTTGAATATCTTGGGCAATATAGTGAATAAAGACACGGCATTGCTTGTCACTACTGTAACTGTGACTCATAGCATCATCCCCATGATTTCTTCTTTGAAAATCTATCAACCCAGGAAAATCCCTGAAAGGCCTTTCGGTCCTAGCAACGTAATATGCAGTACAGAACAATTTACAAATTTGATCCATTTCTTTTTGTTCCATAAATTGTATGGATTTCTCTATTGGTCTTTCTCCAACTTTTGTTTTATTTGCAATGTATGCCATCTCAGCATTTTGTGTGCTACGGACACTTCATGTGCTGAGATAATGTGTACTTTAAAAGTACTGCATCCAGTTCTGAAATTATTTTTGCTTTGGCTTTTATCATAACTCTGACACCATGTACAGAACATGGCACATTTATCTGTGTCATACGTAAGCTACTTCCGGCCCTTTTTCCAGGATTCCTGAAATTTTCTAACTTTCCGGGCCTTAACTTGGCTTTCAGTACAACAGTAGCACTTGAGGAAACTTCAGTGGTCACAACAGTTTCACTCTCTGGCCAAGGAGATGGTGGGGTTATAGCTGTGCCTGTACTAGTACTTGGTGTTAGGGAATCCGAGTCAGCTCACGCGGTCTCATCAAAACGCTTTCTCTTAAATCCAAATTTAGAAAGACTCATGGTGTCTGCCTGGCTGTTCGGAGTTGAACCTGTGAAAACTGATTTTAAGAATTTTTTATTTGTGTTACTCACTATTAATAAATGCAACAAGGAAAAAAGTGTGTCTTGTCTTTTTATATATATATATATATATATATAAAATAAACTTAACAAGAAAACCTGACTGTGTATTGTCTGATTTGTTATAACAGTATTCAGATTTTAGATAGTCCACACACACACATAGCGTAGCTTGTCAAAGGGCAACAGATTTTTTTATAACAGTAATCAGTATTAGTCCACTCAGTGTTAGCGTAGCTTGTAAAAAGCTAAAAATATATATATTTTTTTTTACAACAGACTAGTATTCAGATTTTAGATAGCGCAGCTTGTAAAAAAGCTTAAAAGATTTTTTTATAACAGTATTCAGATTTTAGATAGTCCACAGACAGTGTAGCCTGTAAAAAGCTAGAGATTTTTTATAACAGTATTCAGATTTTAGATAGTCCACACACACATAGTGTAGCTTGTCAAAGGGTAATAGATTTTTTTTATAACAGTATTCAGTATTAGTCCACTCAGCGTTAGCGTAGCTTGTAAAAACTAGCAATATATATATATAGATATATATATATATTTTTTTTTTTACAACAGACTAGTATTCAGATTTTACATAGCGTAGCTTGTAAAAAAGCTTAAAAGATTTTTTTATAACAGTATTCAGATTTTAGGTAGTCTGAGTAGCTTGTAAAACGGCTTTAAACTTCAAGTAACAGGCTTAATTTCAGATCCCTTTATTTATAAAGAACAGAGGTTAGAGGAGCATTAATTCAACTTTATAGATTGGCAGCAACACTCCCCTCTCAACCTTTATCTATTTAGGTTATGTACTTTTTACAGCTTAGGGCCAGGGAGGGCAATAGCTCTACTAGCTGAGTGAGCTCCCACCACGCCTTTCTAAAACACAATCTCAGCCTCTGCTTTCTGCTCCCTCCGAAATCACTTTACTTATTTTTTTATGTGATGCCTAACCCTTGCCTCAGTCTCACTCTCAGCTTTTGTTTTACTGATAGAGAAAGAGGAATGTCTAGGAAGGAGAGATAGGTTTTAGTGTTTTACAGTAAAGTTCCCAAGAAACTGTCAAGTAGCAGCAACTGAGGGAAAAATAGAATGCTACTGCAGCCTGAAAAGTATATGTACGGCAGCCAGGCACCAACACCAAGACTATCTAGTCTAGTAGCTTCTTATTTTCAGTAGTCTGCCTGTTGCCTTGCACTACAGTCCAGATTCCAGACCACAAACTGTGATTAACTAGCTGCACTTTAGATCAGCTAATTTATAGCTGTTTTAATTAGCTGAGTGACAGTCTGACTGAGAGTCCCTGTCTCCCTGTCTGCACTGCAGATTGCAGCCCTTCCCTCCGGAGTTGTGGTTCCTTCTTAGTTTACTATTTTCACCCCAGAAATAAAAGAAAACACCATATGGTGCATAGTTGGTAATGGTAACTGGTAAGGGTGAATTGTAATTCGTTTTATATCTGCTCCGTCTGGTCGAGGTTGCAGAATCACAAGTTCAGTACAGTTTCACCCTCACCCGCCTCAAAGTCTCCCCAGTTCACAGTGGAGTAATTTGGGCAGTAGCTCTTAAAAGAGCTTTAAATTTTAAGGGTAATTTTTTTCTTTGCATTACCCGCCTCTCCCGCCAAAATCAGAGTCCCCCCGGACCCCCCCACACCTCACAGTGGAGTAATGTAGGCACTAGGCAGCAGTGCAGCACAGTAGCTCTTAAAAGAGCTTTTGTTATTTTTTTCTATAAGTTTAATTGCAATCTGCAATCACGATTGCTGGTCACTCGCTCTCACAGCAGGAACGTCCAACTCCTAACAGTTCCACACTATAGCGCCGAATGCAGTGCTTTCCGAAAGGTCTGTGATATGCACTGAAGGGGGGGCCGGCAAGCAGTCAAGAGACAGTACGCGACTGGCGTCTGATCACGCAAACCCGCCTCTGCTGCATCGCGGTTGGCTAGTCATGCCGAAGAAAACGACGACCCCCCCTCAAGCACTTGCAACTTAGCTGTCAGCTGACACTGGGACGAGCAGTTAGGTGTACCTTGTGATTGTGTCCCGGTGTTGGCTGTCTGTGCCTGCGCAGTCCCAGCTCAAGCTGCCCACTCATTTAAAGCCACAGCACATCGGGAAAAACAGAATGCAGCAGGAATACCTTAGGTGCCCCGCGGGCAGGCACTGAAGAACAGTAGGTGTCCTAGTACAAAAGTGCCTGCCCTGGGGCACCTAAGGTATAGGAATTTCGCACCCTGTGTAAGAACAATTGTTTTCCTCTCAAATTGAAAAACAGGTGCCTGCCCCACACTGCTATATCAGTCAGATGTACTAAATGAACTCACAAATTTCAGTTCTTTGATGGATTCTGTGTGAAAACACATCATGTATATGTATAACTAGAAACACTATATGGCATCCTGATGCCGCCATCTCCTGCCTACAGTTGAAGCAACTGCACTCTACTGCCCCCTGTCACCTGCCACACAAGCACCCTATTTCCTGCCCTACATTTGAGGCTGCTGCACCCTGCTGCCCACTCTCTTCTCCCATAGAGTCAGGGCTGTCACACCCTGTTGCCATCTCCTGCCTGAACAATCAGGTCCACTGCACCCCGCTGCCCCTGCTTGAACAGGCTTGGTTGCTGCACCCTGTTGTCCCCCCCCCCCCCAAGTCAGAGTTGCTGCACTATGTTGCCCTCTGTTTCTGTCACCACAGTCGGGGCTGCTGTGCTCTGCTATGCCCCAGAGTCCTATGTCTCCTGCCTCCACATTTGGGGTTGCTGCACCATGCTGCCTATACCACCAGAGGTGGGGCTTTTATTGCACCCTGCCACCTACTTCCATTTTCCCAAATGGGCAGGGCTGCTGCACCATGCGCATCCTGTCCCACAGTCAGGGCTGCCGTACCCTGATGCCTCCCCCAAGTCTTGCCCCACAATCAAGGCTTCTGCACCATACTGTAGTCTGTCCCCTGCCACCATAGCCAGAGCTGCTGCACCCTGCTCCTGTCTACACAGTCAGGGCTGCTGTGCCCTGCTGCACCCTACAGCCCCATGACTCCACAGTTAGTGTTGCTGCACCATGCTGCCCCCTGCCACCAAAGTCAGATTATTTTGCTGCACTGTCCAAAAGAAAAAACAGAAAAATACCTTCATTTTGTGTTAGTAAGGTGCAGAAGTCCCGACTGTTCAGCCAGGAGACAAGGGAGAAATTAGGGTACAGCAGCCCAAACTGTGGGACAAGGAGCAGTAGCCACATCTGGGTGGAACGGACAAAACCTTGGGGGTGGAGAACAGGATGCAGCAAATGCCAGAACTCTTGTGGCAAGTGGCAGCATGTGCAGCAGCCCTAACTGTGGAGGCAAAGGGCTCTAGGGCACAGCAGGCCACAGCAGTCCTGCCTAAGTAGGCAGGAGCAGGGTGCAGCAGCCCTGGCTGTGGTGGCAGGGGGCTGTGGACAGTATGGTGCAGAAGCCTTGACTGTGGGGCAGCTGCCTCAACTATGGCGCAGGAGATAGTGGGCATCAGGATGCTCTATACTGTTTCTAGTTATACATTATGTATTTTCACAGAAATCATTAATAAACTTGAAATTTGTGAGTTCATAAATTACATGTGCCTGAAACAGCTGAGTGTGGCAGACACCTGTTTTTCAATCTGAGAGGAAAAGAACTGTTCTTACATGGACCTATTTATTGAGGCTATATCAAAGACAAACTACTTGTACGAATTAAACTTTAGATTTATTTTATATCCACTAAATAAACAACCCAGTGTTATAAAGCTAGAAAACAAAACACAAAGTTTTGATGGGACAGAACTCACAGCTGTAATACAGACAAGGAGCCAGATACTCAAAACTTTGCCCCGGGGCTGAATTAGCACTGCCCAGCATGCTAAATTAGCCCAGAACCAATAGCCCGCTATATTCAAAAGGGATAGCCCTGCTAAACCTGCTGAATATAGCATGCTAAGGAAGTCGGGCCAACTGGGCTGGAAGTGCAGTGCAAAAATAGCCTGGGAAATAAGACAGCTCTGAATATAGTAACCAGGAAGTGCAAACCACAACAGCAGCCCAGGTCATAGGGAAGTGAATGAAGGTAAAGGTGAACCATGTTGCCACTGTGTGTGCTAGTAAAGGAGTGGATTCATTAAAGCTGCAAGCACCAGTGCATGTGAAATTCTGCAGAAATGTACCATGTTTCCAAAACTTGTGTGTGGTGCAGACATTTGCCCGGGGCAAAGATTTGCTATATTTAAAAGTGACATGCAAATGAGCCTACTTAGGCAGTCCAAATTAACATTTCATTATGTCCTGATTTGCATGCAGTTTGCATAGCACTACTGCAGGGTCCCACAGCTCCACCTTTAGGTCAGTCTGGAAGTGCATGGTGGTAGCTGCAGGCAACATTTGTACTGAACCGCAGAGAATATTGTGACCCAGGGGACTACACAGCACGGGCAAAGGTGGTGGTGCTGCATGCAATTGTCAAACTGTAGTTCCAGCTACAGTGCACAGCAGCCACTACAGTAACACGGGGGCCTGTAGTGTGAGGGGCACATCGATGCCTATGGTGTGTAGGGCATCGATGACTGCTGCATCTTACACAGTGACAAGCCCATCTTGCAGGTGTGTACTGACAGTGGACATTACTGTTATGCTGTTATGTGACCCACAGATGCTGCAACACTGGCATGGGATACTCACAGTGACATATACATGGCTGGCTGTATGTGCTGTGGTGTCTGTATAGATGTGCAGTATGTGGCGAGGGGGCACATACCACAGACAGGCACACTGGTGTTGGGGTATTCCCAACACTGGACCAGTTGCACTGCATGGATTGTCCCAGCCTTGTGGTAGCACCCAGTATGTGGTGCAGACTGGCCACCTGTAGACCCTCCCCTCAACACCCTCCATGCCCTCAGTGCTGCATGTGTGTGCGAGATTCTGTTGGTGTCCACTGAAGGGTGGTCTGCAGGTGTGTGCTGTATGAACACACTGCCATGGTGTCCACTGGGCGCAGGGATACCACTGCCTGGCATGGCTGGGACCAGTGGAAGATGATGGCATCATAGGAGGTGCCATCCATGTGCAGCATGTTTTTTCCATGTCTGGTTTCTTTCTATGTTTACTATTTACTGGTTAGGGCCGCATAAAGCCGCGAAAAGTCACAAAGTCGCGCAAGGCTGGTTTGCCCAGATTTAAGACTACCTTTTCCTGGGCGGTAATTTTCACAGCTCAAAATGGCATGCTAAGTCGTGCAAAAACACTTTGTGTGGCGCTAATGAACTGAATACAGCTTTGCGCCTGTAGTCATGTACATGCCCCCTCTTTTTGCCCCTTGCATACATTATACTTTTGTCCAGCACTAATGCAGTTTGCCCCATGCTATTTGACCTTTTGAATATAGCGGACTCTCGCAAACCCGGTGCAAATCCTGCGCACACGGTTTGCACTCAACGCAAAGTTTCGAGTATCTGGCGCATGCTGATTTCTCAAATGCATACCACTTCAGCTCAGCACTGAAACTCAAATGATCAGCTTTTCAGAAGAACAAAATGATAGAGTTTCAGCTAATTCATCTGAACACATACCAGAGACTGAGTTAGTAAAAACCCTGGACAGCAAACAATTCATTCTACAGACCGCTCTAATTAGTAAGCTTACAGATCTTCAGTCAAGCAGGAACTTGCACTGCTGCAGCAGTAGCTTAGTCCAATATGATGTCATCACTCTTCAAGGCTCAGTCAGAAGGACAGAAACAGCCTGACTGTTTACAGTTAGTGCAGAACAAGTTAACAAATGCTCATTTAAAGAAACCACAAAACCAAACACCATGATATTGTCAGGAAACACTACTTATGACACAGGGACTTGAATTCAGGCTTATTTTTTTTTTTTTTAACAATGTATGAAATGGTTGCCATTGATCTTTAATAAGCAGATGCTGTACTGCCCAAACTAGCAAGTTATACAGCAGCATATTAACTCTACAGCAATATGCTGGATTTACTTTTTGTTCGATTCAGTTCTTCCTACGGATCACCTGACTGGCCACCATAAACAAAAATGGAAGAGGTTTTGTGTGCACATCCGTATGCACGCACGCAAAACCCCACATGGACTCAGGAATACAGCCACACAGTCTGCTGCATGCAAAACCAGTACATGCAAGAGAAATCTGTACTAAAAAAGGTTCAGGGAGCAAGAGGCACAACAAATACTGAAATTATTCTATTTCAGGGAGTAGGTGTGCTGGGTAGAAGGCTTACAGGCTGGAAGTAGGACATCCAAAACCACCTAGGAGACCCTGAAGGACAGTTCTACACCCTTAGAAGCCAGGCCAGACACTGCAGGGACCAAAGATCTGGATGCAACAGACTGCCTTTGTCCTATGACAGAAGTCCCACTCGTAAAGGGAGTGGGACAGACCACCGTAATCTGCCAAAGCAGGGGAAACCAGATTTATCATCATCATCATCATCATCATCATCATCATCATCATCATCCCCCCCTCTGTCCTAAGTTTGATTAGCACCTGTTGAATCAAAGGGACTGGAGGAAAGGCATGCAGAAACCTTCCCATTCATGAATGAAGAGTGTCTTGCCAAAAAAATTCCAGGCCCCGGAGCCAGTGAGCACAAACACAGTTTTGTGTTGCATGGGTATGCAAAAAGATCCAAATCTGGATGACCCCAATGAGCGAAGAGGTCTGTAAGCAATTTGCCAAGGAGTTTACACTCATGGGACTGAGCAACCAACCAGCTGAGGAAGTTCACCAAGATGTTCAGAGCACCAGGGAGAAATGTGACAAAGAGCAGTTACGTAACAACTTACCGTAACAGTAGATCTTCGAGGGGATCTCAGTTATTAGGTTACACCATAGGAACCTTTGCCGTCGGAGACTGGGAATCCACACGGAAGATTTTCAGCAGTACAACTAGGGCCTCCCACACCGTCAACGTCCCTATATAGGCATAGGTGCCCCACTCCCTCCTCAGTTCTTTCCCTCCGGAGACAAAGGGAGCAAGGCTAACACCCTCGGAAACCAAGGAGAGACCGAGGGACCTGGTTCTACACAGAAATGATGGAATACAGCAGATGGCCAAGTCCTGAACAGGAGCCCCAAGAAGGGGGACAGTGGGAAGGAAATCAAACAGATTCCCTCGAAAATCTACTATTACGGTAAGTTCCTATGTAACTGTTCTGTCTTCTTCGGGGGTATCTCAGTCATCAGGTTGCACCATAGGAGCGAGTACCAAGCAGTGACAAGTGAAAACAGACAGTCTGGGAGGCTGGATCGCCATAAACTTAAGACAAGAGTCCTTGTAAATTGCTGAGGGGAAAAACAGACCATCTCAGCTGTTTCAGACCGTAGACAGACTTTTACACCCTGCTTGTCTCCAGCTGAAAAAAGCTTTTTCAATCACTTTATGTGAAGAATTTGCTCTGTTTTCCTCTGACAGAGTGTCGGTCATCCAGTCGGGGATTCCGCCAGGGAGGCTTTCGCCCCGCAGTGGTCAAGTTGGGAGTCTCAGAGGCACTTAGTCTGCCTGGGAGGAGTTTAGGCCAGTTGAGGTGTCTGAAGTGACTAAGGTGATCTTGGAGCTGAAGCACACCTTTTGTGAACTGGACCCAGCACCAATGCGTTTCTTACTGGGATGTGTCGATGCCGTTGGCCCGGTGTTCGCCAGGGTTCCTAGGTGCACGGTAGAGGAGGGGGTCTTCCCAGTTGCTTTGAAAGAAGCACTGGTGAAGCCCCTCTTAAAGAAATCTTCCCTCGACCCAAATGTCCTGGCGAATTACCGTCCAATCTCCCACCTGCCATTTTTGAGCAAGGTTGTTGAGAAATTGGTGGCACATCAGGTTGAGGATTGCCTGGTGTCCTTGGATATCTATCAGCCTTTCCAGTCGGGTTTTCGGGCCAGACATAGTACAGAAACTGCTCTAGTGAGAGCACATAATGATCTGTTCAGGGCTAGAGATAGAGGTGACAAGTCAATTCTTGTGCTCCTCGATCTCTCCTCAGCTTTCGACACTGTGGATCACATCATGCTTCTTGATCGGCTCTGTGAATTTTGTGGACTCGCCAGCACGGTCATCAAATGGTTTGAGTCCTATCTCGCGGACATAGTACAGCGGGTGGTGATGGGGAATTTCTCCTCCTCCCCAATGCCTCTGTTGTGCGGAGCACCTCAGTGTTCGATCTTGTTGCCGATGTTCTTCGCAGGGTATATGCTGCCCCTGGCGAGATCATTCGACAATACAATGCAGATGATACCCAACTGTATTTGTCTTTTGCACCCAGAACATTAGGAGCGGTTGACGTGCTGAACAGCTATCTGGCTAAAATCAATGACTGGATGGCTTCCAGCTGGCTGAGACTCAACCCAGCTAAGACTGAGGTGCTGGTGATCAAGCCTGGTTGCAGGTGTGATGGGTTTCCACCCAGGGTTAACTCTGGACTTGTTCTGGGGTCTGCTCCGTTGGTGGCTTCTCCAAGGGCGTGAAATCTGAGCATGATCCTTCATTGCAGACTGACCTTTGAAGATCAGGTATCAGCTGTAGTCAGCAGTGGTTTTTACGACTTGCGGAACATTGCCCGGATTAATCTCCTCATTCCATCCGAGGACCTGCTGACTCTAGTGCATGCCTCTGTGACTTCTAGGGTCGACTACTGCAATGCTCTGTACTTCGGGGTCACGGGAGGGACCCTCCACAGGCTGCAGCTAGTGCAGAATGCAGCCGCCCGGTTGCTGACGGGCCTCTTGTGGTCCAGTCATGTGACTCCAGTCCTGCATGCTCTGCACTGGCTGCTTGTCAGGTGGAGGGTCCTTTTCAAGGTGGGTCTTCTCACCTTTAAGGCCCTATACAGGCTGGGTTCTGGTTACCGGTCTGAGAAAGCCAGTTAACTTTTTTTTTTTTTTTTTTTTAACAGTATGGTGGTGGACAAGTGGAACAGTGTGTCTAGTTCTATAGTGAATGCAGAAACCATAAATATGCTCAAGGCACAGTGGGATAATTTCAAGGGTATCATTTGCAAAGGTACTGGGGATGAAATAAGTATGACTAACAAGCCCTTTTTGCTCCCTGGCTATCTCCCTATCTGGATGCTGCCTATTTTGTTTACATTGCTAGCTCTCTACGTTTCCTGACAGCCCCCCAACCCGGCACCAGGACGAAAAGTCGCCGGCTATTAAGTAGTGGTTATTATGTCGCGGTCTACAGGTCGCCCGGAGCATACACTGCCAGAGTAAATATTGCCTAAAATGTTGCTGCGTTGGTAAACGGCGACATAATTTTCAGTCTTCAACGACATACTGCACAGGCTGCCACAGCAAACTGCAACATGTTTTTAATAATAAAAAAGTCCTCCATCACTGCTAAAATGTGACATTCAAACATTCAAGCTGTAACTTCTTTTTTTTTTCGTTGTCTTACGTTGCCCTATCACCTTAATAAAACTTCAATCGGGAGCTTTGGTTGTTTTTTTTCAGTTTACCAGTAACGAATGAAATCAAATTGCTCTCAACTTACGTTGCCACAGCACTGAAATCAAACTTTAACAAGTTTTTTGTTAGTTGACCACTAAATTAAAGTTTTTATGAGTTTTAACGGTTTCAAGAAAAAGCACTCTCCCATTTCCCCATAAACTGCATTTACTGTGAGCATAAGCAGCAGCATACAGATTGCATAAGAAGTTCACCCGTAAAGCATACAGAACTCTCCCAAACCTTCCCACTGTGAATCCATGCTTTGAGCATAAGAAGCAGGCAAAACCCAAAGATCTCCCAAAAACTCTCCCAAACCTTCCAAATGTGAATCCATGCTATGAGCATAAGCAGCAGACAAAACCCATAAGCTGCATACAGATCTCCCATTCAAATGCTAATTTCAGTCTGAGTCCGTGGGCGACATTTAGTCCGCGACTTATGTGATACGCGACTTTTTAATCAAGTTTATTTTGTCCACTCAGCTTTTTAACCGCGCTATTTTCTCCGTGACATTTTGTCTGGGGACAAATCATCCGCTGTCGCCCCCCGCCCCCCCCCAATCTGGGTGCTGCCTTTTTTGTTGGTTTGTTTTTGGTTTACCTTGCTAGCTCTCCAGGTTCTCTGACTCGCTGTCTGGATGGCTGCCTTTCCTCACCTTGCTAGCAACACTGGCCCCCTGGCTGACTCCAGATTTGAGTATAGTTATTCCTACATCCCCATCTGCAACCAGTTAAATGCCACCCCTTCTGGTTCTCACCATGAGCCCAGAGTTGGGGGGTTACTATACTGCCACCTGTGTAATCTCTCTCTCTCTCTCTTTGTTGTGGCTTTCCAAACCCTATCCTTCCTTCCCCTCCTCTTCACCCTCTCCCACCCCCTCCAGTTTCATCCCCCTTATCTGCCCCTTTTCTACTCTCTTATCCTCTCACCCTCCCTCACTTTTCCCTCCTCCTCACTTCCCACCCCATCACCTTCTGGCAGGCATCCTGGGTGTAGCCTCCTACCATTTCCTCTAGCAACTCCTTCCTCCCTATCCTCCCATTACCCTCCCCCCATCAAGGCAGCTTATAGGCTCCTTGTATCCTTACTGCTTTTGGTGACCGGAGACACTGAACTATACCCAGCCCCCCTTTCCATTACTACCATCTAGCTCCCCAAGGAGCTAAGAGTGGCCCACCTAAAAGTCTGCAGCCTCCCTCCTGAACTTGGACCAGTTATAACCCATGTTGCCAAACCTCCAGCCTGAAGTCATTATATGCAGCTCAGCCCAAGGTTCACAACACCTCTGTAGCTCTCCCTGGCAACTCAACTGCCAAGCAGGATTAAGCAAAGAGGGGTGGTGGAGAGAATATCTACATCTCCACTTGCATATAATTTTAACCTGTGCACTCCGGGTCTAGGGACGTGGATATGGTGCACTTATCCACACTTTGGCAGTCTTCCTTTCCCTTTAAGTTCAGCCAGAACACCTTCCACCCACCCAGGTGGTATCCTCCTCGGCGCCACCCTGTGATGTCAGATATTTCTTTCTACTGTTTATTTGTTTAAGGGGTAATCACACTGAAAATGAATTCCTTTTACAGGTGCGACCCGGAATCATAAACGTATAATACATTACATACATAATTTACAACTGACAACATAATACAAATAAATGGGACTAAGCATTACACGTCATAACATAATACAAAAATTCAGTTAAAAACATTCACATTCAAACAGAGTATTGTAGTGCTATGACAAAGTTCTTGAAAAAGATTAATAACTCACTAATATCCTAGTTTGGAGTGATATTTCATTCCATATATTGGGTGCAACACAAGAAAAGGCAAGCTGACCACTAGATGTACGCATCAGGGGAGTTCTTAATAGGGTGCAATCAAACAAAGATCTTGAAAAGTAATTAGAATTGTAAGTCTGAAGTTGTTTACATAAACTGGGAGGGGTACCTGTCCTCTTATATTCTGTGTACAAACCTGGCCACTGACAATTTGAAAACGAAGGGGTTGGTAACCAGCCCATTCTTTTAAAAAAACTCACACTGATGTAATTTGTTAGGAGCTAACAAAGCAAACTTTCCAATGTTTTGTATCAAAGAAGATTTCTTCGATAATGTGCAGATTGGGGCATTATCAGTTACCAATGAGGCATAGTGGACTATTGGCATTAGGCCCTGGTTTGCTACAGCCACCCTTGATTCAGTGGTCAGGAAGTTATACAGCCGATACAATAAAGCAACTATAGCATGGATTTTTGCTGTTAATCTTTCCATGTGGGGACCATAATTCAACATGAGATCCAATGTTACTCCCAAATACTGAAAGACAGTGATATTTTCATACGTTGTACCATCCAGTGTTGCAACCTTAAGACTGTGCACACCGTCCTCATGTCTGACTGTGGTGCCAAAGGCCATTGTCCTAGTCTTTATTTTATTAGGAACCAATTTATTATTTAACAACCATTTCTGTAGAATACACATTTCCCTTGTTAGAATCCCATTTAGATAATTTAGAGATGAACCATGTGCGTACATTACGGCATCATCAGCATACAGAGTAATATATGGATCTCTGATAACTGTAGATACTGAATAAAAAAAAATAAAGAAAATAAAATTGACCCTAGTAAGGATGGCATCATCAGCGTACAGAGTAAAATATGCATCTCTGATAAAGTACAGTTACGTAAGAACTTACCGTAACAGTAGATCTTCGAGAACAGCTCTTGCAGCAGGTTACACCATTAGGACTGAAGCCGGCAGGCGCCAGGACCCCATGGAAAATTTCTAGCTAGCTATCTTCAGCGGGGACACGCCCCGACGTCGGTCCCGCCTCCGACGTCAGGTGTGGTACATAAGGGGGCGGTCCCGCCAGAATCCCCAGTTCTCCCGCCGGAGACTCCCGGCCGCAGGATGACATCAGAAGGGGAGACCAAGGATCCGCCGTCAGAAGGCAATAAAGGAGAAAATCTCAACCAAAGCATTTCTTTCTTTTCCTCCGTTTCAATCATCCATGACATATTGCTTCTGCTTAGCCTTTCATTTTGTTGTTTTCTTTTTTTTTTTTTTTTTAAGCAGAGCCGTACCTCCTCTAAGGGGGAAGGAGGGTGGGAAGGTACCTGCTGCAAGAGCTGTTCTCGAAGATCTACTGTTACGGTAAGTTCTTACGTAACTGTACTATCTTACTTCGAGATACAGTTCTTGCAGCAGAGTTACACAATAGGACTGATTCCCAAGCAGTACAGCTGCCAGAAGATCCGGGAGGAGGCATAGAGACAGAGAAAAAACAATCCAAGTCCTGACTCAGGACAAGAGACCTTGCAACACCGCTAGGCGAAACCGCTCTACGCCTAGAGGCTATGTCCAGACTGTAATGCCTGATAAAGTATGTACAGAGCTCAAGTAGCAGCAGCGCAAATAGCTGAAAAAGAGACATTTCTGAGCGCTGCAAAAGAAGTGGCCACACCTCTGGTAGAATGACCCCGGATAGAACCGGGAGAGGTTTTTGTTTAATCTGGTAGCAGTGCGAGATACACTGGACAAGCCAGCGTGACAAGGTCTGCTTGGACACGGTTGGCCTTCCATTCTCTGAGAAAAAGAGACGAAAAGCTGGTCAGAAGCCCGCAAGGGTTTAGTTCTGTTAAGGTAATACCTCAGGCTGCGGTGAACATCCAGGGTATGAAGCAAAGCCTCTCCTCTGTTGGAGTAACTCGGGAAGTAGACCGGAAGGTCAATATCCTGATTTAAAGTAAGTGTCGAAACCACCTCCGACAAAAACTTTGGGTTCGTCCGTAGAGATACTCTGACCCGGTGGAAAACCAAATAAGGCTCTTTACACATGAGAGCATGAAGCTCAGAAATCCTTCTGGCTGAAGTAACGGCAACTAAAAATAACGTCTTCCACGACAGAAAACGTAGCTCGCAATCCGCGGCAGGCTCAAAGTGAGGGAGCGTAAGTTGTTCCAGGACAAAGAGTAGATCCCACGGAGGCACAGGGTCCCTAATGGGAGGCCTAAGGTGCAACACTCCTTTAAGAAACTCCCGAGAGTCAAGCTGAGCAACAGTACAGTGCCCCACGGAAGATGGTAGGCGAAATAGCACAGAGGTGCACCTTAATTGAGGGTAAGCTAGCCCAGAATTGAAAGAGAAAGGAGGTAGTCTAGAACCACTCCAATGGGACAACCTAAAGGGAAAGGTCCGAACCCGTGACCATGAAAAAAAGCGCCACTTCATGGCGTAAGTAGCATGCGTTGCCGGCTTTCTGGCTGCGGAGAGAATCTCAGCAACCTCTTGCGAGACCCCGTGGCACAAAATGGCTATGTCTCTAGGAGCCATGCATGCAGGTTCAAAGAGTGGAGATCCGGATGAAGCAATGAACCTCTCTCCTGAGACAGTAAGTGGAAGTTGAGCGGCAACGGGAGCGGGATTCCCGAGACAGCTGTGCCAGCAAGGGGAACCAAATCTGTCTGGGCCAAAAGCGGGCCACCAGAATCATTCTTGCGTGCTCCTCTGCAGCTTGAGAAGAACTCTCTGGATCAACGGGAAGGGAGGGAAGGCATAAAGGAATCTGTTCACCCAGGAGAGGGACAACGCGTCTCGCCAGAAAACACCAGGCCCTGGATCTAGCGAGCAAAAATTGGGCAGTTTTGCGTTGGATGGGGATCGAACAAGTCCAGTTCTGGAGTTCCCCATCGAAGAACAGATCTTCTGCCACCTCCTGAGAAGTTCCCACTCATGGACTCTGGCCTAGGGCGACTCAGGCGTCCATGATCATGTTGTCCACTCCGGGAACATGTACAGCGATCAGGTTTGCGCCGTGTCCGATTACCCAATCCCACACCCTCATGGCCTCCCTGCAAAGGGGGTAAGAGTGTGCGCCTCCTTGTTTGTTGAGGTAATACATCACCGCCGTGTTGTCCGTCTGAAGCAGGATCATGCACAGCGGGATCATGGACTGAAAGGCCTGGAGTGCATAGAGGACCGCCCTCATCTCTAGGACGTTGATATGGAGATGAGCCTCCAACGGGGTCCATACACCCTGAGACCTCACCCCGTCTAGGTGGCTCCCCACCGAGACCCGAAGCATCCGTGGTGAGGTTATCTCTGAGGGCCAGTGCAAGCGTGGCGCCCTGGAGGCGACCGGGGCTAACCACGTTGCCAGTCTCGAACCACGGATTTCGTGATCCTGACTGGATGCTGCAAATGGTCTTGCCTCTGATCCCATTGGCTTTGAGCATCCATCGTCTATTCGCATGTGGAGTCGCTGCAGACGGACAGTAGGAATGGCGCAGCCATGTGTCGAGCAGGCGAAGGACCGACCTGGCTGGTACGATCTGGTTCGTCGATAAGTCCCCTATGAGGACCTTATCGTTCCGCCTGTCGGCTGGAAGAAAAGCTCTTCCGAGATCGTGTCCAGCACTGCTCCTATGAACTGCAGGTTTTGGACGGTACCAAGACGGACTTCTCGATTTATAGAATGCCCAGCGATCCAAATAGGTCTTGGGTGTCCTGGATCGCGAGCAGAAGCGCCCGCTGGAGACGGCCATGAGAAGCCAATCGTCGAGGTAGCGGGAACACATAGTGGCCCTTTCTCCTTAGAGATGCTGCCACGACTGTCATGCATTTGGTAAAGACCCTTGAGTGCGGATGACAGTCCAAAGGGAGAGCCGGAACTGGAAGTGGTGGCCTAGAAACTCGAGCGCAGGAACCTCTGATGCGCTTGAGCTATGGGGATATGCAGGTGGCGTCCTGCATGTCTAAGGATGCTAAATAAGCGCCTGCTTTAGCATGGGGATCAGGCCGGAGGGTCACTCATGCGGAATCTTTGTATCCGACCGACATGTTGAGGTCGCTCAGGTCAAGGATGGACGGAGGTCCCCTGTTTTCTTAGGAACCAGGAAGAAGTGAGAATAATACCTAGTCCTCTCTGGTTTCCCGGGACGTACTCTACTGCCCCCTTGTTCAGGAGCATGAGTATTTCTTGCCAGATTAAGGTGCCGTGCTGACCCGAATACCGGGAGAGCAGAAGAGGCCTCGAGGGTGGCTTTTCCGCGAACTCTAAAAAGTGGCCAATGCTGACCAACTGAAGATCCCATCTGTCGGTGGTGATTGCCTGCCATCCCGGCAGGAAGTTCACAATGCGACCCCCGACCATAACATCCCGTTGATCCCAAGGGGCGGGGGCCGGAAAGGAGTCATGCTGTGGCGGCAGACGGGCCCGCTGGCTGGGTCGCTCTAGGGATACGTTGACCTCTGCTAGCGGGCTGCTTCCCCTGGATTCTGCGAAAACCAGAGCCCCTCTGTTGTGTGGCTGAGCGAGGTTGTTACCTCTGTGTCCGCCCACGAAAACGGCCTTGGTGCCTACGAAAGGACCCAGGCCTAGGCCGGTACACTGCCTGGACCGACCTCACTGCCTTTCCAGCCTCTTGCAGTTTGGTAATAAATTTTTCCGCAGGATTACCAAACAACACATCTCCCTCAACAAGGGCGTCCATAATGTTCTTCTGGACGTCCGGGGTGAAGCCGGAACCGGAGCCAGGAGTGTCTCCGGAGACAAACATACAAGCTGCTGCTCTGGCGATGAGTCCGCGGAATCATACGGCTCTAAGCACTTAGGTCCCCGTCTGAACCCGTGCGGAGGCTGGAGCACTCCTCCTTCTGCCACCTTCAGGAAGCTTCTCAGCTGCCTCCAGACCCTGTTCCCACAGTGCGTTCTGGAATTGAATCATGTGGGTCAGATAATTCAGGGATCTGATGGCGCAGGTCGCCGAAGCGTACGTGCGCCTGCCCAGAGTCCAACTGCTTGGATTCTGGATCCGGTGGTAGGGTGCTCAAATGCTGCGGCCTTTGGGACCGGTCATGTGAGGCTGTTATGACCAGAGAATCGGCCAGAGGTTGGTGCGTCAAATACTGGTCCTCCTAGGGGCCTTGTATGAGCGGTCAGCTTTCTTGCAGCACCTATGAATGTGAGCGCTTCCACGCCGCCTGGTGGCGCCCACAAAAGTGTCCACCAAGGGTGGCACCACCACAGGCTTGGAGTCCTTCTGCCGAAGATACTTAGCCAGGCGCAATCTTCAGGGTCTAACTCCTCAGATTCCCACCATGTTCTCCTGGATATGGCGCATGATATCCATGAGCAGAGAGGTCATCCGGAGGAGCCGTGGAGTCTCACGTGGGTCCGGAGAAGGGACTGAGATTGGAGATGGAGATCTGGAAGTGGAATACACAGATCCCTCATCCCCCGTCGACGGCGAACGTCGGTGTCTCCTGGATCTCTTTGGGCTGGGTGATCCGGAAGACGAGGATCTAGACGGCGGTCTCCTCTTTGCACTTCGAGCCCTGGGAGGATCTGGACTCCCTGGGGACAGTAGGCGGCCAGCCGACCCACAGGCGAAGTGGGGCGGGCCGAAGGAGGAGGAGGAGGAGGAAAGCGGTGGGCGCCCGTCCTTCTTGATAGTGTCCCACCAGTATGTAAAGAATCCTTTATATAATAGATAATCCAGCGCCGGCTCAGGCGTGCCGAGGTCGGAGCGTCGGGTCATGCGGCAGTCACAGGGACCGTCGGGCTGGCAAGGAGCCCTGGGGAGACTTCTGTGAGGCAGGATCGCCGTCTGGTCTTCGGAGCTGCGTAGAGTCTTCCTCCGTAAGGGACTCCTGCCCGGCTGACGGTCGAGCGCAGAGAGCCCTCTTCTCAAGCGCCGCGGGCGCGGTCCCCTGCCGGCGTCCGATGGGTAGATTTGACCGGCGGCGGTCTGACAGCCGGCAGCGGCTCCGAGGAGCGGTGACGAGCGGCCGCGGAGTCGAGCCGGCGTCGGGTCTGCGGCCTCTTCAGAAGGTAAGCTCCAGGGTCTTCCTCGGCGGCACTAGAAGGACCGGACGTCAGGTACCGGCCAGCGGGAGCCCGACTTGTGGCGATAGTGATGACGCTCCCGGACTTCGCCCAGCCTTAGGGGTGGAAGGCAGCCAGCAACGAGCGGTAGGGGCCTGAGAAGATAGAAACTGCCACCGCGGCCGGGGAGGGAAGAGGCCCTGGACGGGACGGTCCGACTCGATCCGAGCTGCGGGACTCGAGGCCAGTGGAGACCTGGAAGGTCCTTCTCCTTCTCTTCTTTTAGTGCTTGTGAGAAGATTCCCTTTAGAGGACATGGCTCTAAGTTTTTCCTTCCAGGAGGCATGCAGAGCCTTCTGTCGCCGGATCCTGGTGCGGCTGTTAAATCCCTGGCAGAGGAACAGGCCTGGATGTCGTGCTCTGGGCCCAGGTACGCGAGTATAAGCCGTGTGAGGTCCTTAAAGGGATCCGTTTCCACAAGCACACTTAGAGCGTATGCCGGAGATGGGTGAAGACATCAGAAGAAAAATCTTGATAAACAATTTCCGTAGGAAGTTCAGCAACCACGCGTCGCGCGCTAGACTGAGACCGAAGGGTCGAGGCATGCAAGTTCGACGGCGGGAAAGAACTGGGGATTCTGGCGGGACCGCCCCCTTATGTACCACGCCTGACGTCGGAGGCGGGACCGACGTCGGGGGCGGTCCCCGCTGAAGATAGCTAACTAGAAATTTTCCGTGGGGTCCTGGCGCCTGCCGGCTTCAGTCCTAATGGTGTAACCTGCTGCAAGAGCTGTATCTCGAAGTAAGATCTGTAGATACAGAATCAAAAATAAAGAAAATAAAGTTGGCTCTAGTATGGAGCCTTGGGGGACTCCACACTTTACCAAGGCCTTATCAGAGATGCACCCTCTGTACTTTACCATTTGGTACTATTCAGTGAGATCATTGGCAAACCACCCCAGTGCTGACTGACTCACACCCAAGGAACCTAGTTTCTCAATCAAAAGTCCATGGTCGACCAGATCGAATGCCTTGGTCTAGTCCATGAACATGGCCTCAGTCAGGCATCTCCTCTCCATGCCCTCTAGGACCGCGTTCATGAACTTGACCAAGACAGTCTTAGTCCAGTGTCCCTTCCTAAAACCATGCTGGTTTTGTGATAATAAACCATGTTTTTCAACTTAAGCTGTCCATAAGGAACTGTTTCCTGAACCTTAGAGAGAGCCGACAATATGGATATCTGTCTGTAATTGCCCAAATCGTAGAAAAATCCTGATTTTTGTATAGGGACTACTGAAGAATGTTTCCACAAATCAGGCACTTGTTCCACAGAAAAGGACAAATTAAATATAATGCTAATAGGATAAGATAATTCAGCAGATGTCACCCTTAATAAATTTGGAGCCAGATTGTCACCCCACCCCCACCCAAGATGTATCTGGTTTTATTTGATTCAATAATTTAAGCACTGCCTTCCTTGTATTAACTTTTAAATAAAAGTTTGGTCTATCCATTGTTCTACCAATATGTACATCTGGGGAACAGTCTTTACTATCCTTGCGGTAAGAGTCCAGATTGCTAAACATTTTATTGAAGTCATTAGCTATAACCAGTGGGCATGAAATTATTTCATCTCTTTTTCATAATCCTATTTTTTGGGTAGAATTTACGAGACTATTTATGGTCTTCCAAAACCTTCTATTGTCAGACCCTCAATTTGCTGCTTTTTTAAATAATCCATCCATCTCTGCTAGTTTTGTTTGTTTACACTTATTCCTTAAAGACCGACAGTATTGTAATTTCACTACTGTCTCATCTTGTTTGTAACATTTCCATGCTTTATCGCGTTCCTTCATTAAACAAAAGAGGGGTTAACCACTTGGACTCTTTTCTACTTCTACGTCTCTTAATATAAGGGGCATACAAATCCAAAACAGATGCAAATTCAGAAAGAAAATAATCTAAGGAGCAATTTATGTCAGGTATCAACTTCAAGTATGACCAATCCACATTTTTAAGGCTCTCACGAAAGCCCAGTACATTAAAACCCAGGAAAGTTACTAAACACATGTATCTTTGGTTTAGGATTTTTTTTTTTACTAGTGTGTTTCCACAAACAGAATATCGGATGATGGTCACTTAATGAACCAGCTACAAGTCCATATTTGAGCATGTGATTAGGCCTGTTAGTGAAGAGGCAATCTAATACTGTGCGTCTCTTGGTTTTCAGATTCAACCTGGTTGGTAATGTTATCAGTTGTTGCAGGTTTGTTTGTGCCAGAACACTATTTAATTTAGATATTTCAGCTCCCTACCAGCAGGGATTAAAGTCTCCAAGCACTATGAGTTCACCCACAGTGCTACAATCCAACAGATGTGAGAACTCCTGCAATTCTTCCTTGCCAACTTTACATGGAATACACACACACACACACACACACACACACACACACACAAATTGATGACTTTTTAACTGAGCCCAGCCTAATCTGAATAGCCAGCGAGTCACAATATTTTGTGGTTGATTTCATAATACATTTCTCAAGAACAGAAAATGTATTCTTTATGTAAAACATGACTCCGCCTCCCTTCCCTTTCTCCCTGTCTTTCCTGTAAATTTTCTACCGTTATTCTTATTTCATCGGTTGTTACTGATGAGTGCAGCCAAGTTTCACTCATAGCCAATACATCAGGGTTATAAATAGCAACCCAAGCCTCTATTTCATGGAATTTAGATAAACTTTGTGCATTAAAGTGCATAATCCGTAGTCCAAAAAAGGCGCTGACTTAAAGTAACTGATGCTACTGTATAGCACAGTGGTTTAAGGCTCTGAGCTGCAAACCTGGAGACCTGGGTTTGAATCCCTGCCCCCCTTGCATACTGTGTGACCCTGAGCAAGTCATTTAACTTCCTTGTGCTCCCAGATCGCACCTGTAAGCAAGCTTTCAATTTAGTCTCTCTCCTGATAATAAAATAAAATAATAATGTCTGCCAGGTTATTATTTAACAGACTAGGATTTGTTTCTAGGTCGACAGCCAATGGTACAGCAAAGATCAAGTTTGCAATTACCAGTGGCCACAACAGTGTTAACATCAAACACAGGTGTTCTCTTAAGCACAACTGACTCCTCCTCCTCCTCCCGATGCTGCCACCAACAAGATTGGAGCCTGCAGAAACTTAAAAAAAGAGAGAGTCAGGTGTGCAGGTAACAAATGTGGAAGAGTCAGGTCTCCTCCTTCATAGCTCCTACGTGTGGTGTAGGCCCAAAATCTAACTTTCGTCTGTAGGCAATGTTCAAGTGAGTTTTCATCACAATTCGTGATTTCTTTGCTCTAGCATGGAGCGCAATGACCCAAAATCCAGTCCTGGGTTTACGTGGTGCACCACTTGCAGCCAGAAGATGTTGCGCAATGACCCCCACGCCTCGTGCTTTTACTGCTTTGGGGCTCAGCAAACCTGCAGGCTTGTGGCCTGTGCCAGTCACTGCAGCCCTCATCCCTCAAGGACCATTATGCCCGCCTTTTACTAGGCCGCCCGGATGAATGAGATCTGCTGGTCTGGTGCAAGGATGCCTGCAGGGCCATTTCAATGGCAGCAGGCTCGGCATCGCAGCTTGCTATGCTAGAAGACGCAGTAGCCCAGGCTGTAGAGCAGTCTCCTCCTCGGCTCCAGCCTTGCGCCCGCTGAGTGCCAGCATCGGGGCCTTGTTCATGGGTGCTTTCCAGGACATGTGCCAGTCCCTTCAGACCCTTGGGGAGGGCCCTTCCCAAGGGGATAAATAAAAAAAATTGAAGCTGACCCATTGCAGGTCGTGGGACAGGGAATGGGCTCGCTCTTCCTACTCCTATGGTTCTGTCTCTGGTTCGACAACTGTCGAGCAGTCGGCTTCGGTGGATCCTTCAGGGTTCCCTGTTTGGGCCGCTAGCTCCATGGTGCCCCTGTCCGGCTTACTGGCTGAGACACGGGCCAACCAGCTGGTCCAGATCTTTCTCAACCCAGTCAACCCGTTGTCGGAAGAGGTCGAGGATGACTTGTGCTCTCGGACTCTAGTCCTCTCAGCTCTCTCCCATGAAGTGCCAGAGAAACCAACTGAACCAGCTGTCTCCCCCACAGGAGATTAACCCCTCCAGGTTCCGCGGTGGGAACCAGTCCATTTCAAGGAAATGGCCCCTTCCCCTGCCTCTCCTCACCAATGACACGCTTGTCTTCGGTCAAGGTCCAGGTCGAGGACCCTGTCATGCTCAAGATCGAGGTATCAGGAATCTCAACATTCCCACTCTCAGCCATCAACTAGGCCATCGATGCTCCTCTTCCTCCTCATCTTCAGATGACAAGAGGCTCCGACGCAAGCTGTGGTGGCACTACAAAGAGCAAATGTAGCAACAATGGATCCTCAGCCACGGTCAACCCACACCTCAGACACTAGTGCTCCCTTGGTCTCTGCTGACACAGCCCGTTGCGGTCCCGGCCCGACCATCCGAGCCTACATTGGCCTCTCTATCTTGGCGCAACACCCAGCCTAAGCAGCCCTTGTATAGGGCTCCATCCAAGGCTGCTCACCCTGCCTCTGGTCTCCCTGGACGGCTCTCCATTCAAATCACCCACTCTGACAAATCCAGGGTCCACAGAGAGCAAGGGTTGAAGGCGGTGTACGAGGATTGCTCAGACTCTGAGGAGTCCTCCATGCAGTCCTCTTGGACCCCAGGCTTCAATCGTGAGTCTACCTAAGAGCTCACCACTGAGCATGGGTTGGTCTCCTTTGCGGCCTTGTTCTGCTTCAGCTCAGTGTCCATGGAGATTCCACTGCAGCCAGTCCAAAAGCGGGCCAAATACCCCCACATGGAGATCCTTGACAAGGAAAACTTCTTGGGGATTGCCTTCCAAGTAGCAGAAGTCATTCTGGATCCCGTTCTGGAGCTTTGGCAGCATCCAGCCTCATGTTTGGTACCCTCCGCCCATATGGTCCACAAGTATGCGGTTCCCACTTGGTCCCTTCCCAAGTTCTCTGACTAACCCTCGACCAAGGGGCTGGTGGTGGACTCTGTCTTCCGCTGGATGGACAACGTCAGGGATACTGACAAACCTCTCAGTAAGGAGTCCAAGAAACTGGACCATGCAACAAAAAAGGTCTACACTGCTTTCTCCCTAGGTCTCAGACAGGCGAGCTCTGCCATCATGATGGCCAACTTTGGTCATGCCTTCTTGGCGGTTCTGGACTATATCCTTCCCTAACTCACTGCAGACTTACAGTCAAGATGCTCTGAGACCAGGGACATTCTGTTGCAAAGCGCTGGCTTCAGACGGCTTTGGACACTGGCGACTCCTGCGCCCGGTCAGTGACTGCGGCACTCACCATGAGACATAGGGCTTGGTTGAGGGTTTCCACCTTTATGGCGGATACCCAATGTAAGCTGGTGAACGTTCCCTTCTTGGGTACTGACCTGTCTGGGCCAGGGGTGGATGGTCACCTCACCTGGACTGAGAAGTCCAGTGCCACCCTTGACACTGTTACGTCCTCTCAGAAGGACCTTAAGTGCCAGAAGCTGAAGAAAAAGCCCTTTCCATTTCATCCCTTTCCGTCCCAGCAGTCCAAGCCGCAGCAGCCCCAGTCAGGGCAATCCCAGTCTGATGGACTAAGTCTGAGCCTGCTGCCTCCGGCTCCAAGAAGCCCGGAGGCCGGGGTAGTGGTGCTCCTCCAGCAGCCAGCACCAGAGCCTCCTCCAAGCCTGACCACTGACAGGTTGGGGGGTGTCACCCATCCTTCCCCTGCCTCAATTTCCCTTGGGAGGTCGGCTTTGCCGTTTCTGACACACCTGGTCCATCATTACTACAGTCAAATGGGTGCCAGACGTGGTGGGCAGGGTCTGCCTCTTGAGTTATTAACATATTAACATACCAGCAGAATAGGCCTAACAGTCTTTCATGTCTGCTCGTTTGGTCAGCCCCCACCCTGGGAGCTGACCTTGCTGCCCCCCTCTCCATCTCTGGCTTCTGCCTTCTCAGTCCCGGATATTCTCGCTGCACTGGATTTTGCTTCCAGAACCCTTGCCCTGTACCTGTTCCACCCCCTCTTGAATCCCTCCACCGTTTCTGCCTCCACCAGCCCTCTGGGCAGTGCATTCCATGGCACCACCACCCTCTCAGTGAAGTAGCACCTCCTCCTTTCTCCCCTGAATCTCCCCTCCTCCAGCTTCCACCCATGCCCTCTAGTTGCCCCCCTCCTTGAACACCCTGACTGCTCCTCCCTATTTACCCCTTCATGTACCTAGAAGACCTCTATCATGTCTCCCGGTCCTTCTCTCTTCCAATGTTACATATTATCTCTTGGAGCCTATCCCCAAGCCCCAAATCATTTTGGTTTGCCCTCCCTGGACCCTCTCCAGGAGTTCAATGTCCCTCTTTAAATGTGGCCTCCAAAACTGCACGAGTTACTCTAGGTGCGCCTCACCAAGCAGTTATACCGTGGAGTATCACTTCCTCCTTCTGGAGGTGAGCCCCCTAGTGATGCATCCAAGCATCCTGTTGGCCTTTGCCGCTGCCCTCCTACAAGTCTCCGAGGTTGTTCATCTCGACATCCACCACCACCCCCAAGTCCCTCTCAGCCATTGAGACTTGTAGCATTTCACCCCCAAGGGTGTACACTTGGCCTGGGTTTTGGCTCCCAGGTGCAGTACCTTGCATTTTCCCTGCACTGAACCTCAGCTTCTGCTTTCTAGACCACCTTTCCTGAGCCTCAGGTCCCCCTGTAGGGCCCCCTCCCCTCCCCATCCACCACACTTCCCAGCTTGAGTCATCCATAAAGACTCATCTCACTCCTGATACCCTTCCTTATGTCAGAGACGTAGGCGTTGACCAGGAGGGGCCCAAGAACCAATCCCCGAGGGACTCCACTAATGACCCTCCTTGGGGATGAGACTATCGCTCCAACCATGACCCTCTGGGTCCGGATCTAAAGCCAATTTCCTATCCATCTGATCATCTGGTTCCCCACCCCCATTTCGCCCAGATTATCCAACAGGCCCCCGTGAGGAACAGAGTCAAACGCCTTGCTAAAATCAAGAAAGAGGATGTCCACTGGTCTACCCAGGTCCAAGGCACTCATCACCCAGTCATAGAACTCCACAAGGTTTGTCTGACACGAATCCCCTGGGACGAATCCATGCTGTCTATCATCCAGGCACCCCAACTTTTCCAGGTCCCCCCCAGTCTCTCCTTGACAATGCCCTCCATCACCTTGCCCACCACCGATGTCAGGCTGATGGGCCTGTAGTTCCCTGCCACTTCCCTTGATCCCCCCTTGTGGACAGGCACTATATGCGCCACCTTCCAGTCCTGGGGCACCCACCCCGTCCTCAGAGAGATGCTGAAGAGCTCCGCCAGGGGTTTTGCCAGGACATCCACCAGTTCTTCAGCACTCTGGGATGTAATTTATCCGGCCCTGGTGCTTTCTCTGTCTTAAGGGACCTGAGGGCTTCCATCACTCACTCTGCCGTGACTTCAGCGATCTCCCACCCTACTGAGCCAATGCCCCTTGGGAGTTGTTGGTGTTCCCGGTCATGCTGTCCGCCCTCAGAGAGGAAATAGCTCAGCTCCTCCAAAAAGGAGCTGTGGCTGGTGTCCTGGACACCACGGCCGAACAAAGCTTTGTGTCCAGGTACTTCCTGGTCCCCAAATGGACAGGGGACTGATGCCCCATACTGGATCTTCACAGTCTCAATTAGTTCCTCAGGAGGCGCAAGTTCCAGATGGTCACTCTGAATCAAATCATTCCATCCCTGAAGGAACTGGCGGAGGAGCTGGCAGCTCCACTGGCTGCACTCTAACATCTCTCTCTCTGCAGACGGGATGGGTGCCACAGGACTGGAGGGTGGCTTATGTAGTGCCTATACACAAAGGGGGTCTAGGGAGGAGATGGGGAATTATAGACCTGTCAGTCTGACGTCTGTGGTAGGCAAAGTAATGGAGGGCTTTATTAAGGAGAGGCTTGGAAGGCAGTTGGAAAGGTTAGGACACCAGGATGATAAACAGTATGGCTTTCTCCCGGGGAGATCGTGTCAGTCCAACCTCGTAGAGTTTTATGACTGGGTGACGGGGGTCTTGGATAGACATAGGCCAGTGGAGGTCATATACCTAGATTTCAGCAAGGCGTTTGATTCAGTGCCCCATAATGGACTGATAGCAAAAATTGGGGAGATGGGGGTGGGAGGTCAGGAGCTAATTTGGGTTGAAAATTGGCTTTCCGGGCATTTACAAAGGGGGGTAATGGTGGGTGGGTGGGATACCCTTCTCCCCCAGGAAGGTAATCTGTGGGGTCCCTCAGGGTTCAGTATTGGGTCCAGTCTTGTTCAATGCCTACGTCTCGGATATTGGGAGGGGGGTTAGAAATAGGTCAAGTCTCTCTGCGGATGATTCAAAACTGGGAGCACTGGTGGACTGTGAAGAAGCGAGGGAGCCAGTCCAGGGGGACCTGGATATTCTGGAGGGGTGGTCAAAGAGATGGGGACTGAAATTTAATGCTGGGAAATATAAGGTACTTCATCTGAGAGTCAATAATCCGGGCTTTATTTACACTTTGGGGACACTGCAAGCCACAGAAAGGATTTAAGGGTGGTGGCAGATGTCAAATGAATAACTCTGAAAATTGTAGAAGAACTGCAGCCAAAGCAAACAGAATATTGGACTGCATAGCCAGGGGAATTACGTCCAGAAGGAGGGAGGTGATCCTCCCTCTATATAATGCTATGGTCAGGCCACAGCTTGAGTACTGTGTACAGTTCTGGAGACCCCATCTGAAGAAGGACACAGCGCTGCTGTAGAGGGTTCAGAGGAGAGCAACCAGGATGATTCAGGGCATGGAGGGGAGGACTTATGAAGAGAGATTGGAAGAGCTTGGGCTTTACTCACTGGAGGAGAGGAGGGATAAGGGGAGATATGATAGAGATTTTCAAGTATGTAAAGGAATAACCAGGAGTGGAACCAAGAAGCTGTTTAAGCTAAAAAGGGGAATAACCAGGGCCATGGTGGAAGTGGAGAAATAAGGGGCGTGGGGCGTTTTTCACTGAGAGGTGAGTGGAGCATGGAATCGCTGCCCAGGAGGCTGTTGGAGGAGGGCACAGTGGAGAGCTTCAAGAAGGGGAGGGACAGGTACAAGGGGAAATTGAAACCAGCGAGGACCCTCTTGTGGGACAGGGGGGTGGTAAGGTGAGCAGCCACTAGGTTGCTGGCTTTCGAGCAGACATTGAGAGACCTTTTGGCCTATTCTGCTGGCTTTTAGTATGCTAGTATCCCTGGAGCAGGGCATGTGGTTCTGCTCCCTGGACTTCCAGGACACCTTTTTCCACATCCAAATCCGTCCAACTCACTTACAGTACCTTCAGTTCTGCGCAAACAGGGTGCTCTACGAGTTCCAAGTCATGCCGTTTGGACTCTCCTAGGCTCCATGGTTCTTCAACAAGTGCACTGAAGTGGTGGCAGCATTCCTGCGGTGCCGAGGGGTCCGGGTGTAGCCCTACCTGGACTGGCTGATTGTTGGTTCGTCCCGAGAGGAAGTGGAGAGGTCCAGGGATTTGGCCCTTCAGACTTGCTTGGCCTTTGGTCTTCTTCTTAACCTGGCCAAGCTGGAACTCCACACCTCGCAGGTCATCCACTTCATTGGGGCAGAACTCAAGGCCCGACCCCCAGTGGACCGGGCAGCGGATCTTACCTCCTTTGCCCAATAATTTCAGGTTGGGCACTCGCGCCTTGCCTGGGACTTCCTGTGGCTGCTTGGGTACATGGCTTCCTGCACCAACATGGTCCGGTGGGCCTGCTGGCGGATGTGCCCCCTACAGTGAGAGCTGGCCCTCCAAAGGTCTCAGCGCCAAGGTCACCTGGACCAACCAGTCACAGTGACGTAGTCGATGTGGAATGCCATCCAGTGGTGACTCATCCCAGAACACCTGCAGGAAGGAGTCCCATTCATTCGCCCAAAGTCGAAGGTCACTCTGATGACAGATGCGTCTCTGGTGGGATGGGGAGCACACTTGGGGGACCACAGAGCCCCACAGGCTCTGGACCCCCAAGGAGTCTTGGTACCGCATCATCCTGCTGGAACTCTGTGCAGTGCACCTTTCTCTGACAGCGTTTGCTCCATCTGTCTGGGGTCAGGTCGTACTGGTCCAGATGGACAACACCACGACCATGTACTACTTCAACGGGCAGGGCAGAACGCACTCCCTCTGGCTGCACTGGGAGGCCCTACACACCTGGACCCTCATGCGCTGTGTGGGTGCCAATCTCCTGGCGATTCATGTGGCCGAATCCTCCAACCAGCTGGCGGACACCTCAGCCGAGTGCGCAAGACGTCTCACGAGTGCTCTCTTCACCAGGAGATAGTGGATCACGTGTTCTCCCAGTGGGGTACTCCCCATGTCAACCTGTTCACCTCCTGGGAAAACGCAAAGCTGAGGCTGTTGTGTGCCCACTCCTCACAGGGCGGAACACTGATGGGGGATGCCTTTGCGAGGCCCTGAACCCTGGGCCTCCTGTACTCCTTCCTTCCCTTTCCCCTGATCCATAAGGAGTTGGTTAAGGTATGGAGGGACAAGGCACAGATGATCCAGGTAGCCCTGGACTGTTATTTTTTGTTATTTAGTTGTTTAACCAGGAGTAGCACACTTAGCTGAAAGCTTTTTTACAGGAGCAACCTGGGAGCCCAGGGAAGTTAAGTGACTTGCTCAAGGTCACACAGTATGCAAGTGGAAGCTGTGGGATTCAAACCCAGGACTGGTCTGCTGGATGTCACCAGATTTGCAGCTCAGAGCCTTAAACCACTGCGCTATACTGCCTCCCCAAAACTGGCCACGCCAGTTCTGGTACCCAGATCTTCGCAGCTTCAGCAGCAAGCCTCCATGGCACTTGCCTCTATGCCTGGGCCTGCTCTACTGCCACCAGGGGAAGGTCTTGCACCAAGACCTTCAATCCCTGCACCCAACAGCCTGGTTCCTGAAAGGCCGGAGTTCCAAGCTTTGGGTCTCTCTGACGAGGTCCTTCATGTTGTAGAAGCCTCTCAGAAGGAGTCAACTTGCCAGTGCTATGCCTTCAAATGGATACGCTTTTAATATGCGGTGCCAGGGCAGGGAGCTAGACCCCCTGTACTTCCCTGTGGCTGGCATCCTGGACTACCAGTGGTCCTTCTCTCAGTCAGACATGAAGTCAATGACCCTCAAAGTGCACCTGACAGCAGTCTCTGCATACCAGGCGCAGACTGGTATGCCAATGATGTTGCAGAAAAAGGAGGATGAGTGCTTCTTCAAGGGTCTTGATCACCTATCTCTGCCAGTGTGTGAACCACCACCACCACCACCTTGGAACTTGTTGCTGGCACTGGTAATGCTCACAGGCAAGCCACTCGAACCAATGCACAGGTGTGATATCTCCCATCTGTCATGGAAGCTTTCTTGGTGGCTATCACCTCAGTCAGAAGGATCAGTGAGCTACAGGTGCTCTCGGTGGAGTTTCCATACTTGGTTTTCCACAGGGACAAGGCTGTCCTCTGCCCCAACCTGAAGTTCCTTCCGAAGGTTATTTTGGAGTTTCACGTCAACCACATAATTAACCTCCTAGTGTACTTCAGCATTCCAACCTCGGAGGCTGACCACAGGCTCCACACAGTGGACCTGCAGTGAGTGCTCACTTTTTACATGGAGCGCATGGCTGGAGTTTGGGGGAGAGGTTCACCAGCTCTTTGTTACCTACATTGAAGCCGCACCTGGTAGACTGGCAACTAAGCAGACAACTGGCAAGAGCACTGTCACTTGCATCGACCTCTGTCTACAGGGTGGCTAGTAGGGAACCTCCAGTTGGGCTAACTGTTCATTCCACCAGACATACCACTGCCTCAGTAGCTGCTTCCAGGGACATCCCTATCCAAGAGATCTGCAGGGCTGCTACCTGGAAGTCAGCACATATCTTCCTTTCCCATTACTACAATCAACCTTGAGTGACACCAGGATGCTGGTTTTGGGGCCTCAGTTCTCCTTTCCCTGTTCTCCAAGTAGGGGTGCGCAGCATCTTGCCCCTCCCCCCAAAGAACTGCTAGGAGTCTGCCAAAGTGTGAGTAAGTGCACCACTTCCAAGTCCCCAAAAATGAGGGCTACTCACCTGTAACCATTGTTCTAGGAGTGGTATATGGTGCACATCCTCACAACCCACCCGACCTACCCTAGCAAGTGGCACACAGATCCCTGCTTCCAGGGTGCAAAATCTGATGTCACAGGGCGGAGCCAAGGAGGATACCACCCAAATGGGTGGAGAAGCTTAGCCTGAAGACGTTCTGGCTGAACTTAAAGGGGAAGGAAGACTGCCAAAGTGTGGATGTACACCATATACCACTCCTAGAACTACAGTTACACGTGAGTAACCCTCATTTAATTTCCCCCTCTGCTTATGAGCTTCCCCTCCTTTCATTGTTTCTATTTTTATCGTTGGGTCTAGTGCTGCCCTGGCTTAAACCTGGCCTCTATCATCGAGCTCCTCCCTACCACCTCCTGTCACTCAACTTTGGGAGAACTGCTCATTCCACTCCCTCTTTGACTTGACACTCTCCTCACACTCCCATTGTACTGTGGATGCTGGTACTCTCCCTAGCACCCACGGTGACCACCATATGGCATATTGAATGCACAAAAAAAAAAAAAAAAAACAGTCCAAAGCACCAACTAAATTCATCCATATCTGGTCTTTCAGGTCACTGGACTTGTCAGCTCTCCACACAGACCTTCCCTGCCCCATCTGATGTGTGGGTGCTGATCTCCTAGTGATTCATGTGGCCGGATCCTCCAACCAGCTGGCAGACACCTCAGCCGAGCGGGCGAGGCGTCTCATGAGTGGTCTCTTCACCAGGAGATAGTGGATCACGTGTTCTCCCATATAAGTAAAATTGCCTTGCCTTACATCTGACATTACCACTGCCTTTCAATTTTTCAAATCCAAATTTATGGCTGTCTGGGATTCTCATGTCCCCTTTGGAAAACCAGGATTAGAGGTTCTGACCTCCCGTGGACTTCTGATGAGCTATTTGCTGGTCTCCAAGCAAGGGACCTTGCCTGGTGGGCTCACAAAACTTCTGGCTCCAGTACCAGAGCTACCAGGTCTGCAAAATCAGAATACTCTGCATCCACACTACAGAGCTCCATCCAGTCCATAATCTCCCCTCCTTCCCAGTCGCCTTCTCAAGTCCTCAAGCTTGGTAACTCCTCTGTCATTGACCCTGTTTAAGCAGTTTTTCTTTCAACAATGTTCTCACCTACTGCACATGTACCCACTTCTCCACCTCCCCTCCCTCTCCCCTGCTCCTTTCCTTCCACCTCCTTTCTCTTCCCTATTTTATAATTTATACCCACCATGCCATCTGCCTCTTTCAAGGTCCTGTTAGCTGTAACCCCCCCTTAAGAGTGTAAGTCCCAGTGGCCTCGATCCCAAGCTCCTTCATCTGTCTGCTCTTACCACTGTCACTCCTACTGCTTTCATCCTCCCTTTCTCCCTAGGTGCCATCTTGATGACTGGAAGCATGCTGCAGTTATCCCCCTTCCCAAAGGGGGGGAACCCCACATCTCCAGGGAACTATCACCCAATCTCTTTTCTCCATATGCTTGCTAAGCTTCAGGAACACTTAGTCCTCTCACAACTATCTCCCTTTTTTGAATCCTCCTCCATCTTTACTCCCTTCCAGTCTGGCTGCCAGAAGTCCCAACCTACCTCCATCTCCCTTATCCTGCTCACTTAACTCCATAGTGAGCGGAATGATCAGGGCTTGATTATTTCTGCAATCTTTTCAACCTGGCCAAGGCTTTTGACACAGTCATGCACCCCCCTCTCTTGGACAAGCTGAAAGGGACGGAATCTCTTATCATATTATTAGCTAGTTTTGCTCCTACCTCAAGCTCTTGGTGACATACCCCCACCCGCTCAGGTGTTTCCCAATGCTCTGTCTTTGGCCCAATCCCATTTTCTGTTTTCTTAAATGACCTCCCCAATGCCTGTATTTTTTCACCCATCCACATGGATGCATATGATACTGTGTTCTTTGCCTATGGCTCCTCCACCCCTGAACTGGCTGCTCGTTTCTAGCTGAATCACTCCAATATCTAGCTCTGGTTCCAGATGAATTAACTGTCTCTCAATGTCAATAAAACAGTCTGACTTCTGGCACCAGACAGTGGCTGCAGACTCCCACCCTTCCCCTCCTTCTATGCCCTTAACAGTACTGTGACAGAGGACATCTCCTCCTTTAAATACCTCAGGGTCTAGTTGGTCAGTTATCTTGATTTCTCACTGCATGTAGACACCATCCATCAGAAACTCCACCACAAACTCAGGGCTCTATACAGGAACAAAGCGTGCATCCGACTTACTGCACAAAGAGAAATGATCCTGAAGATGTTCATCACTATCTTCTTTTATGGTGATACTGTGTACAGTGCTGCTCCCAAAGCCACACTGGCTAGACTGGACCCCCTTTCACTCCTTCTGTAGCTTCACCAGAGACTGTCCTCCTCATAACCACTACTGCTCCCTCGCTCTGCCCCTTCTCTCAAAGCCTGACACCTCTCTCATTGTACCACCCTCATCTCCAAAATTCGGATTTGACTCCGTCCACCTTACCTCAGCTCCCTCCTCTATTATCCCTCCTCACTGGTGTACTCCTTTCAGAACACTGACTCTTGCTCCCCCCTCTCTTTCACTTCAGTTAAATCCTCTGCAGGTCAAACTGCTTTTTTTCGGACTCTGAGCTCTAGTCTAGTCTCCCTCCCACTATTCGATCAGCACATGTCTTTCCTGATACTATTTTTTCAGTAAATAAATAATGTGATGCAGGAACTCAGGACAACTCCAAAGGACTTAATGTTTTTCTTTTCTTACTTTCTATGTTTCTTGTACTTGAAGTGCACAACTTTAAGAGCCAGAAACATATGTTGTGGCAGAGTTCTCAAACATTTCTGCAATTTATTATCGATATAATTAGGCAAACGTTAACAAATCCACTCTGAATTCCACCAAAACAGAAGGCACGCAGTGTACAGCTGGAGATCAAGAGGGCAGATTAAAAAACAGACTTCAAGAAGGGTGCGTCATGTTCCTTAATATGCAACTGATGTAATTAACACAGATCCACCTATGTCATTTATGATACCTACCTCAACAAACAAAACCAAAAAAAAAATCAAAACAGAACAATACAAGTATTCAACAAATATACCATTTTAGACATACAGAGGTTTTGCTGCAGAGGATTATTATGCTGTACTGCTTTAAAGAAGAAAAAAATATTAAAACGCATACTAATCTTGTAAAGAAAATAAAACTGCATTCCTTTAAACAATTACAGGGTGTCTGCAGATGTTAGGTTACAGCATGCTGAAGCATGAAAGAACATGCTCATGTAGGGTTACCAACCTGAGCTGTAACAGACACGGAGCACTGGGGAAAATCAGAAAATCCGAAACATGGCAAAAAACAGTCAAGACTATTCCTTCATAGTTAAAAGTTATAGCAACACTTGTGTACAGACACAATTTACATGATTTGCACAGAAATACTGTTATAGCAGTTCAAAACATTTATAAAATGACCCCAGTGTGCATGAAAAATAATCAGTCCCTTAAAATTCCACAAAGTACACCAGGAAGAAATGGCTCTAAAATTACCTTCTGTTTTTTTTTTTTTTTAAACTGTCTCGGAAATTATGCCCCCTGCTGTACTTATATGTCTAAACTACACAAATATCCGACTGAGTCCATTATTTATTTATCTATTATTTACAACCGTCCGCTTGGTGAGCCCCATGAGATAGGACTTCTCATTTTCCTAGGGGACCAAGGGCAGGATTGCAGCCAAGTTACATAATTAACATTCAGGTGTGAACATTGAGCAGGCAGTGAGGATTCAGTTGCCCTTTGAATGGAATGATAAGTTTTAAATAGAAACAGAGAAATGCAGGAAGTGTCAGCAGAAAAGGACTGGTAGATCCATCCAGCCTACCCTATTTTCCCTGCCCAACACTATACTCTGGACCCTACCTGATCACAGGTGTCTCTCCCTCTTCCCATATCTCTGGTTATTTATATCCACGTGTCTATCTCGCACATTTGAAGCTCCCCAGTCTTTGCACCTACTGTACCACCTCTTCTGGCAGCCTGTTCTAGGCATGTACCACCTTTTCTGTGAAGAAGCATTTCCTCACATTCCTCTTAAACCCCCCCCCCCCAAGCTTCACAGCATGCCTCCATGCACAGGGACTCCTCCTATTCCTCCTTTGAAAAAGCTTCCCCTCCTGCACTTTGTTCTCCCCTATGAGGTACTTTTAAGGTCTCCATCATGTCCCCCTTCACTCTCCTGCAGGAAGTACACGCTGAGCTCCCACAGCCTCTCCTCATATGGCTTCTCAAGCAACCCCCACACCACTTTAGTGGCCCTTCTCTAGACCGCCTCCACCCCGTCGATGTCCTTCCGGAGCTGCAAAACAAACACACACTCCATGCACTCAAGCCAAGTTTGTGAGGGTGCTAGCTAATGAAACATCTGCCAACAGCAACACAAAATCCACACAAAATAAGCCACATTCCAATGAAAAAAAGGAAAACAACAAATGCTGCAATATTAGACTTACGATTTTATTTCAACAAGCTTCATGAGAGATAATGGCTAAATGGGGGTCTCAATGAAGAGTCACGTGGAGACCCGAAGTGCAGGTGTTTAGTGCCATTATCTCTGGTGGAGCTCTGCCGAAATAAAATTGCGAGTCTAATACTGCATCATTTGTCACGTTCCTTGCAGAGGTGCGGTCTACAGAACTGGATGCACTACTTCAAGTGGGGGGTGGTGTCTCTCCACTGAGCGATAAAAAGGCAATACCACCTCCCTTCTTCTGCTAGAGAGCCTCCTCACTATACACCCTAGCATCAGGCTAGCCTTCCCTACTGCCCTGTCACACTGCTCTGCCACTTTAAGATCATCAGATATGATCACCCCAAGGACCTTCTTTTGCTTGGTAACTTTAAGTGCCCCCCCTTCCCATCTTATATTCAGCCCCTGGATTACCCCACCCAGGTGCATGACTTTACACTTTTTGGCACTGGCACCCAGCTGCCATTCCCTAGACCACTCTAGTTTCTCCAGATCCCTCTGTATTCTCTCTCTACCCACCCTTGGGTGTCCACTCTGTTGCAAATTTTTGTGCTATCTATAAAGAGACACACTTTCCCCTGATGTCCGGTCAAAACTGCAACAGCAAATACGCGCGGTCAGAAAGAAAAAAATAACCACCTTAGTAATTGTGTTTCTTTTAATGGAGTCCTGCTGTATTCTGACAATCTGCGGCTAGCTCCAGCCTTTAAACTGCCCCGGAGAGTATAGGGTTAATTTTCTATGCAGTGCATAGAACGTTGAGCTCGAGCTCAGTTGAGGTCTCTGTCAGCAGCACTTTGAAACCCAACCATCAGATTCTTACGAGCAAACACTCACTAACTATACTATGTGGAAATTGTAAAATTTTTAACTAGCCAACTGGCAACAAAAGTTTTGGATTCCCAAAGGAAGACTCAAGTCAGGAAATCCAAAACCAAAAACCTATTCAAATAAAGATTATAATATAAGCACCCAAGTAAAAGTGAGGGTGTGCTGAAGACACCCCTGGGGTACAACACTGCACCTGCCCACCCACTTCCCAAAAACAGGTTCTGAGAGTGGAGGCAGGTCAGAATTCAGCAAGACTCCATTAGAAGAAATACAATTACTAAGGTGAGTAATTTTTTCTTCAAACAACATGAAGTCTTATTGTATTCTGACAATCTGCAGACTACCAAGCAGTACCTCCATGGACAAGGGACAGAACCTACTTTGGGAATAGGCTCGGAAGTACTGCTGTGCCAAACCGAGCATCACTCCTAGCCTGGATATCCAGACAGTAATGCTTAGTGAAGGTATGGACTGTTTTCCAGGTGGCTGCTTGACAAAATTCTAAGAGAGGGATATCCCTGGCAGCAGCAAGGGAAGCAGCTGTACCTCCTGTGGAATGAGCCCTCAGGCCTGAGGGTGGAATTTTTCCCAGTTTCTCATAGCAGAATTGTATACAAGAAACAATCCACCTGGCAATAGTTCTCTTGGTGGCAGGTTTGCCCTTTCCCACTTCCCCATAAGTGAGGAATAACTGGAGGAAATAAAACCTGTGACCCTTGGTACACTCTATGTAGTAGCTAAGGGCTCTTTTAACATCTAAACTGTGTAGCCTCCTCTCCCCTGAGAAAGAATGATCAATGAAGAAAACAGGGAGAGACATGGACTGATTCAAATAGAAGTCTGAAACCACTTTGGGCAAGAACCTCCTATTGGCTCTAAGGACCACTTTATCTCTATGGAATGAGATAAAATCAGGTTCCACTGACAGGGCTTGCAACTCACGGACACATCTGGCAGAGGTAATGGCTACCAAAAACAAAGTTTTCTAAGTCAAGTACTTAAGCTCTGCTGAGGACATAGGCTCAAAAGGAAGTTGCATAAGTTGAGCAATGCAAACATTTAAGTCACAGGCAGGGGCAGCATCCCTAAAAGGAGAATTGGTATGAAGTAATCCCTTGAAAAATTTACAGAACACAGGATGAGATGATAGTGAGGAAGGCTTCCCCACTGACAGAAAAGCAGAAACAGCTGACAAGTGTACCTTGAGAGTAGCTGGTCTGAGGCCTAGGCCATTAAGATGGACCATATAATCCAAAACTGTAGGCAGTTCAGCAGTGTCTGGAGAGATATGCTTCTTGGAACACCAAATGCTGAATCTTTTCCATCTGGAGTTATAAGTCTTTCTGGTGGCAGGCTTTCGAGAGGCTTTGAGAATATCCAGAACCCCCTGGAACAGATACAAATCTGCATACTCTAACTCTTCAAGAGCCATGTCTTGAGATCGAGAGACCGAAGATTGGGGTACCAAATCCTCCCCTGAGAGGAGGTTAACAGGTTGTAATTCCTGGGAAGAGATAGGGGAAGATGGACTGCTAGAGACAGCAACAGGGGGTACCAAGGCTGTCTGGCCCAGTCTGGAGTAATCAGAATCACTTTGCAAGGTTGCAACCTTACCTTGACTAGAACCTTGAAGAGTAGAGGAAAGGGAGGGAAGACGTACAGAAATTTCCCTTCCCAGTTCAAAATCAGAGCATCCAGAGGGACTGAACCCAAGACTGGGGGTCTGCAACAACACAGAGGAAGTTGGTGATTGTCTGGGGCTGCAAAGAGATCTATCTCTGGAGTGCCCCAGCTTGAAAAAAATCACTTTCAACACCAGGGGATCCAGGGACCATTCGTGATGGCCTTGGGAGATCCTGCTCAGTGCATCTGCTAGCACATTGTCCTTCCCCGGAAGGTGGACTGCTATCAGAGAGGTCTGCAGGGAATAAGCCAGGGACCACAATTTCATGGCGTCCATGCACAAGGCCGTAGACCGAGTGCCTCCCTGCTTGTTGATGTACCTCACGGTGGTGGTGTTGTCTGTTCTGACCTGAACCACCTTGTTCTTCACAGACCGAGAAAAAGCTTGCAGGGCCAGAAAAACTGCCTTGAGTTCCAGGAGATTGATATGAAGAAGGGACTCCTGAGGGGACCACAGTCCCTGGGCTGTGAGAGCCCCCAGATGAGCTCCCCACCCCAAAAGGGAAGCGTCCGTGGTAAGGACCACCAAATGAGTCTGAGTGACAAATGGGACCTCTTGCCTTAAATTGTCCTGATCCTGCCACCATTGAAGAGCTTGGATCAGTGTCCCAGTCACTGGAATCAGTTTGGTAAGAAGATCCTTCCTTTGGGACCAAAAGGCCCTCAGATGGAACTGAATGTCCCTCATCTGGAATCTTGCCCCTTGGACCACTGCTGTAGAAGCTGCCATGTGTCCCAAGAGCTGAAGGAAGTGCCTTGCTGGTCAGAACACCTGAAGGCTGAAAGAAGAAGCCAGTTCTATAAGAACTCTTGCCCTTTCCAGGGAAAGAAAGGCTCTTGTTTTGACAGTATCTAGCTCTGCCCCTATAAAGGTAAGAAGCTGCACTGGTTCGACAGCTGACTTGGGGAGGTTGAGAAGAAATCCCAGGGAAGTGAGCACTTGCTGAGTCACTTGCAGGTCTGACCTGACTTGGTCTGGAGACTGACCCACTATGAGCTAGTCATCCAGATATGGAAAAATGGAAATCTTTTGCCTTCTTAAAAAGGCCACTACTACTGCCAGGCACTTTGTGAAAACCCTTGGAGCTGATGTTAGGCCAAAGGGCATTGCTTTGAACTGGTAATGGCCTGAGGGTATCTTGAACCTGAGGTACTTTCTGTGGGAGCACCTGATGGGGATGTGAAAGTAGACATCTTTTAGGTCCAGGGAGGCTAGCCAGTCCCCTGGCCTTGTAGAGGTAAGAATTATTCCCAGAGTCACCATCTTGAACCTTGGTTTTAAAAGATGTTTCTTCAGGTATCTTAGATCTAGGATGGGTTGCCACTCCCCTGTCTTTTTTGGGGTAAGGAAGTACCTGGAGTACAGACCTTTGCCCCAGTGTAGGGTAGGAACTCTCTCTATGGCTTCTAAGGCCAGAAGAGATGAAACCTCTGCCTCTAGGGCAAGGGTTTCAGAGGGACTTGCAGGTGGAAATGATCTGGCTCTCATCTTTGGAAATTTTTTGAAGCTGAGAACCAGTCCCTGGCTTACTACTTCCAGGACCCACTTGTCTGAAGTAATAGACACCCAGTCCTGGACGAAGTAAGCCAGCCTGCCCCCTACAGGGATAGGAGAGTCAACCCGAGCAGGCCCATCAGGGTGTCTGCTTGGCAGGAGCCTTAGGCTGAGGAGTAGATACAGCCCTGCTCATCCCCCTTCTGCCTCTCCCTCTGAAGAACCCCCTCTGTGAAAAGGGAGAAGAGGCCTGTGCTTGGTAGAATGGCCTTTGAAAAGGCCTTCCCCTGCCCCTAGATTGCTGTCTTTGAGGAGTTGCCTGCCTCTCCTTGGCCTGTGCACTCCTATAAGTGGTCCTACATTCCTCCATTTTCTTCATGTAATTCTCTGTCTGCTCCCCAAACAGAGAATTACCTTCCACAGGGAAATCCATGGCCTTAGCCTGGGTGTCCTGTGAGAGGCTAGTACATCTGAGCCAAGCCATTCTCCGAAGAGCCACAGATGTAGCCATGACTCTTGATGACACATCACTGGAGTCCACAGCAGCATGAAACTGTACCTTAGATGCCTCAGTCCCATCCGCAGCCACATCCTCCAGCTCCTTGGCCAGCTGGGGGCAGGCCTGTTTTGCCAGTGCCAGTACAGTGTTCCACCTTGACTTCTGGTACCTGGCTGCATAGGCCATATAATTAGCCTGCCTGAGTCCCAAAGAGGATGCCATGTATTGCTTCTTTGCCAAGGCATCCATCCTCCTGGAGTCTTTATCTGGGGGGTGTGAAGCCAATGGAACATTAGCCCTGTCACAGGCTGCAGCCTGCACTACCCCAACATGGCTGCATTGCTGGTAGAAAACTCCGTGTCTGAGCCTGATAAAGTGTACCTCTTGTCCATTCACCTATCAACAGGAGGTACAGAATTAGGAGACTTTAAAATGTTTTGTGTCTGTTTCCCAAATGATTTGTGCAGGGGAATAGACAACCTCCTGGACTGGACTCTGGGATGTCCATCATTTCAACAAAATCAGGCTCCTCTTGATCCTCTGTAGCTTCCTCCATAGGGAGTTTGAGAGTTTCAGCCACTTTCCTGTAGAACAGATAGTGGAGAGGCGACTCAGAGAGCCTAGGAGGGGAAACACCATAAAGTCTGTCTGGGGAGATGTCCGGTTCAATGGGCACATCCATACTTTCTGCTCCATCATAGTCATCATCTTGCTCATAATCCCCCTCCTCCTCAAATTCCGGTTCATAAAAATCTTCAGGAGCATAATCCTGAACTAGTGGAACCAACCGAACCGAACTCCAGCTAACGGAGCTGGATCGGACGGAACCAGGCGAAGTGATTCAACAATCCGAATCGCTCGGGCAATCTCATCAGCGGTCGGAACATGAACCTCCAGATCCGAACCGGTTGATTTGACTTTTCTCTTTCTTTTCGTAGGAACCGATCCCCCAGGATCGGCTCTCCTCTTGCCCGAAGAAGTATCGTCCTGGTCAGAGGGCACTCCTGATTCGGTCGGAACCGAACCGGGTTGGCCATCCGAGTCAGCGGACTTCTCGGCCTCCTTTTCCCTAAGTCTACCTAATCTCTTCTCCAGGGTAGACTTAGGAAATTTTTTTACAAATTTGGCAGTCTGTATTGAGGTGTTCAAACTCCAGACAATAAACACAGGTGGTGTGGGAATCGGCTTTAGCAAAAACCTCCCCATACTCACTGCAGTGTTGAAACCCAGTGGGCCCGGTTTCTTTCTTGGGTTTCTCAGACATGGCCAGCCTAACCAAACTTACCCTTTTTTCCGCCACCGCCAGGCAAGACTCCCTTATCGGTTCCTAACCGTGTCACAGGTATTGGAAAAAACATTTAAAACACGTTTTTTTTTTGTTTTTTTTTTTAACCGATAAGGACCAGTAACCACACTCTAAAGTAAAGTACAAGAATTCAATATAAAGAATCGGTTCAGCCGAACCGATCGAACAAGCTTACAATTTCCACAAAGTAAATCAGAAAAACTGTCTAGTACTCACGATACCGCAGACAGAGCCTGAACCGACAATGTGGAATAATTTTGGCTTAAAACTGACACTTTAACCGACACTTTACTGACTTTTGAACCGAGCTGAAGGAGAAATCTCCGGAGCGACTTTTCAGTGAGGTGGAATAAAGAATCTGATGGTTGGGTTTCAAAGTGCTGCAGACAGAGACCTCAACCGAGCTCGAGCTCAACGTTCTATGCACTGCATAGAAAATTAACCCTATACTCTCCGGGGCAGTTTAAAGGCTGGAGCTAACTGCAGATTGGCAGAATACAGCAAGACTTTATGTTGTTTGAACCACGCGGTCATAGCAGAGCCACACGGTTTCAGAGTTAGTATACCTTATCTAGCTCGGTTTTGTACTGACCGCATGGCGCGGCTATTGATCGTGCGGTCTTGACATAGCGCCCTCTTTCCTCTTCAGTTCCTAAGCAATGTCATTTATGAAGACAGTGAAGAGGACAGGGCCCAATACAGATCCCTGTGGTACTCCACTGGTCATTCTCACATCCTCAGAGTGACTGCCATTTACCACCACCCTGTTTCTCCTATGTTTCAACTGGTTAGACACCCAGCACACCACCTTCTCCTTCACCCTGAGGCTGCTAAGTTTCACTATCAGTCTCCTGTATAGTACAGTGTAAAAGGCCTTACTGAAGTCCAGATAGGCCACATCCACTGCCTTCCCCTGATCCACCTCCCTAGTCACACATTCAAAGAAATGTACGAGATTTGTTTGACATGACAGCCCCCACCCACCCCATCCCCCATGAAGCCATGCTGCCAGTGGTTGAGCAGCCATATGTCTCCAGGTACTCCATCAATCTCTCCTTCAGCACAGACTACAGTAACTTCCTCATTACTGATGTGAGACTGACTGGTCAGTAATTGCTGGCCTTCTCCCTGCTACCGCTCTTGTGTAAAGGTACATCGGCCCTCCACCATTCCTCTGGAATCACCCAGTCTCCAATGAGGTGACAATGTTGCCAGATGGATGGCTAGCACCATGCTCAGTTCATTAAGGGTGGAGCCCATCTGGCCCCATCGCCTGGTTTTCCTTTAAGGCTTCCCACCCACGGTAGACTCTCTCTTCCATAAATGGACTTGTGTCAACCTCCTCTGGTACCTGTTAATGCAAGTCACAGCCCCCAGTGAATACCAAGCAGAAATGTTTGTTTAAAATTTTAGCTTTTCTTGGTCTTCTTCTGCATAAGTCTTCCTCCCCAGTCCCTAATCTTCACTATACCACCCCTTATCGTCCACTTTTTGCTCACGTACCTGATGAAAGTCTTATTCCCCATTCATGACTTCCTGGGCAATCCTTTCCTCAGTCTAAGTCTTTGCTGTCCTTACCCTCCTTCCTGTCTCCCTTTGTTTCCCTACCACTCCCTGGCGTTCCCTTCTCTTGCAAACCAGCATCTGTCCCTTGTGGCTAAATTCACCTCCAAATTCTCGTTCAACTCTCTCCCCTCCTACCTTTCCTTGTCAAACCCCCCCTTCCCTGGCCCACTCACCAAGATCCTCTGATGCCAGGGACTCTGGCTATCCCTCACAGGCTCACCACTGCCAGCTTTTTTCCTACTTTCTCTAAACTTTGGAACTCGCTACCTCCTCAAATCAGGCACTCCTCCTCCCCATACTTCTATCTCATGTTCCCTTACCAACTTCTATTCCTCGAACTGCGCATGCCCCTAATAATGCCACACTTCTTGCCCTGGCTATTGTTTGCTTCACTTATCTGATCCTCACTAAGTTCTGCATACCATTCATCTAAATACCTCTGGCTCCTCCCTAGCACTTATATTTTATGTAGTTTACAATCTATCTTGCACTAAATGTATCTAATATTTGTTAGTTTCAGCTACATCACTAGCTTTGTTTACTGTATGTACCTCACGGAAGGTTCCGACGGTCTTACGTGTTATACAATTTGCAATGTACTCTGATGTTATGTACCTGATTGATACTCTAATGTTGTGTTCATATGTTTATATTGTCTCCCCATACCCTTTCCCCCAGGACGCACAGTGAGGCGAGCAATTTATTGCTCAGTGTGCCTTTTCTGATGAAACTCTTCAATAAATAAATAAACCTCCCTGTCTGCCTGTCCATCTCGATATGTGGCACAAATATTATGCATTAGAGACATGCCACCTAGAATGACACCAAAGCAAAGAGAAACATGAGTGACACAAAACTTGCAGAATCAGAAACAGTGAGCTGAACTGATGGATCTTAGAAAATGGATAAGAGAAATACTGTCCTGTGATTGGCTGACAGCATTCTCTACCTAAACGTTTATCAGGCAACACCACCTAGTTAACACAGCAAAAAAAAAAATAAAAAAAAAAAAAAAAAAGCCGTTATGTAGCTCACACTTCCCTGCCTCTTCAATTACCTGCCACTCAGCAGTGCCAACACTGGAATCCCACCACTTCCACTTGTTTCTTCAGCTGTCACAGGCAGTGACTGCTCACATCATGCTATTCAGGCACTTATCAGTTATCACACAACACCCCAAAAGCCCATTTCTTAAGTGTGATAAGAGGTGCTGCAGGATACCCACACTCCCAGGACCAATGAAGGCCCTCTGCCTGTGGTGTTGGGCTACTGCCCTGCAGCGGGAGGGCAACACCCTGTCGGATCCTATCGACTGATTATCAAGCCTCTGCCATGAAACAAATATAGACAAAAATTACTGCATTTCATTGTGGCGCTGTACCCCAAGACAACCTAAGTATTACCTGAACTGCAAAAAACGTATAATTGGTTGCACTGTTACAGGTTCTGACTTTTCCAACTTTTTGTTTCCCATAAAGGTCACAGGTTACCTATTTTATTTGGCTAGCTCCGGAACCCCATGACAGGACACTCATTAGCTTCTGCCCCTTGGGGGTCTGGGACTCTTACGATAAAATAAAGAGTGGAGGTTCTGGTCTAAATTTGGGAAGTCCAACAGTGTTTCTTTGGAGCCTCTTTGACTCATCTCACTACAGTGCTGGTTGGTACCAGGCAGCAGCTTTTTGCTTCCTTTACTGCCAACAGCATATTCCAGAGACACAACAAATTGCTGAGCATGCATTCCAAAAGGCACTAGGCTTGGATAACGGGCCCAGATCCCCCAACCCTGGAATCTGCCCCAGGTGGCGATAAGCCAATTAATCTGAATGCTGTAAGATTTTAAAATGTCATCTGCAACAAAAAAGATGAGACTGCTCAAAGTATTTTTACAAATATCATGCCACCAAAACTAAAGCTCAAATATCCTTTCACCATTTTTCACAGCTAGTGGTCAATTCTTAGTTCCACGAAAGGGCACCTTTTTATATCACTGCATCCACAAAACTCAGTGAGGTTAGTCTTGAGAAAACACTCAAAATATTTTTTTGTCATCGTCTGTATGCAAAATTCTCACTATGCTTGACCTTTTATCAGTCCCACATCTGACTACACGGGCCGGCTGCCTGTACATAAAGTCCCCTTGATCCTGACCATGGAACTCCCAGGTTGTGCTGCATCAGGTCGCTCAGCAGAAAGGCAGCCAGCAGATTTCAAACCCTGAAGTTTTCTGGGCTGACCCTCAGATTTAGGATCAGAAGGTGACACTAGTTTTCAAGTGCTAACATAAGGAGTGTAATTTGAAATGTATACTAAATTCTTGAAGTGAAAGCAGAGTGTAATGTAATGATTACCACATGTAACTATAAAACAAAATATCACACTGTGTGGCCTTGAGCAAGTCGTCTGACCTCCATGTGCTCCAGCCTTTCCTGCTTTACAAGGGGACTGAAGCAGGATCCCACTGAAACCAAGATGCTACACCTCTGCTATAGAGAACCTGGAACCCGATGATGATGATGATGGAGGCTGCTGATAATTGGGGATACTGGTTTACAGTGACTGAAAAAGTGAAAATCTGTTTTTAATGTAAAGAAAGATACCAAAACATGTAATTCCAGTGTAACTCCCCCCCCCTTTACAAATGGGGGTTCCCGAAAGTCTTCCTTGGGTGTGCATAAATGCCCACTGCCAGGCTGGTATCCTGTGTCTTAGCGTTTTAAAAGTGTTTGTATGAGCGTGCCTTAATGCCTCTGTGCTCTCTCTCTTTAAGAGCTGCCTATAACGTGGTGCTTATTTAATCTGGGAGGGGGCTGAGTGTTTCTATGCTCGAGTCCCACCCGGGCTGCCAGATAATCGCTCCGTTCTGCCATCCACATTTGTGCAGAGGGAGCTCTGTTAGAAGCTGTACGTATTTGCTGATAATCTATTAGAACAGTAATGATATTGTAGTTTGTCTAACCTGCCTTCTTTGCAGCATGGACAGTTCTGTCTATCACCACCTTCTTGGTCCTGGACTGCTTATCTGGACCAATCGGTACCTTTGGGGGCCCTAAAATGGAGTCTGCCCCCAGGGGTCTTATGGGAGTGAATTTCTGTAGGAATTGTGGTTTCGAGACTTTTGCACCTAAATGCACCTGGAGGGGGAGACTTTGCTTTGACAGACTGATGGATCAGCCAACCAGAACCTTTTGGACAGAAGGGAAATTCCCAATCAGCCTGCTGCAGTCGTTCAGTCTAGAGTTAGAGTTTGGAGAGTAAACAGCTTGAGTGATTCAAGTAGCAGCTCCTGCATAGTTCGCGCCGGAGATTGGTGGAAAGGCTGAGTTTGGCCTGTCTGCCTGCTGTCCCTAGAGAGGGAATCCTTTGAAAGGCTTAGCAATCAGACTGTATCTGAATTGGACTGTGATAAAGCCACTGAAGAGTGACCAGATTTAAACCTGAAGAAGTCCAAAGATTTGCTGTACGCGATAGGCCTGTCAGGACATCCATTTACCACAGAATTGCCAGTCTTGCTCAGAAACACTGATATTGCAGCTGGACTGCCATCTGCATTGTGGTATGGTGACTGCTTTACTATAAATGTGCTGTGCGCTGTTAGCGGGTCGCGATTTGGCTCCCCACTGTGTAAATGTGCCACGCTTGCTGGAAGCTGCATCCAGCACTACTGGACTCAAAATCTGAACTGTTCCACCCGGCCTGGGCCTTGCCACCTGGCCCAGCCAGCTACTTCAGGAACAGAAACCAAAATTGACGAGAGACTCACCCAGGGATCAGCCCCCTGCTCAACCATCTCAAACAGGAACGACACTTCGGTGATTCGTGTGGGCCCTGCTTCTCCTGGCAAACCAGTCATCAACCTGCAGTCTCCATTTCGTCTAGCCTGTGTCTCGTACTGGGTAGCACGAGTAACAATCAGGGCAGCTCCCTGCAACAACAGCTAAATCTCAAGTGTTGTTATCTAACTGAATTGTTGTTTTTCCTTTCACGAACTGAGCCTTCAGGCTCTGGATTACAAACTATGTGTGGTGTGCATGTCTTTCCTTTTCATCATAGGGCCCCAACCAGCTGCGACGCCGGCCTACGCCGGGCAACGTTCCAGGCTAGCCCACCTCATTTCCAACTGGGTACCCAGAGCGTGCGACTGTGTAGGGACTAAAAGTGCATGCATAATTGCCTGACTAGATCAGTTTTCGAATCAATCAACCTGATTATGTCCCTCCCTTGTTCAATTCCCCTGAATAAATCAGATCTAACTCTTTTTGCATTTAATCTGACTGTGGTTCCAGTTTGTACCAAAAGTACTGAACTGTTGTTATTTGCTGTGCCTAACCTTGTTTTACAGGAGGTTTCCAGGGTCGAACTGGTGGAACCAGCACTGGTGGTAAGTGCAAACAGTGTGGGGATTTGTATGCTGAATAGGGGCTACTGTGAAAGTGTTTGTTGCATATTGTCTAGACCACTAGAGGGGAAAGAGCGGGGTTACAGTGTCCCAGAGGGCTGTACCCAGGTTAGCCTTGTTACTAACAACCCTGTTCTCCGGGTGAAGGCACCCGTTTCAGTACCCAGGCCCCTTAACCTGCAACTAGCCACGCAGGCAGGGGTAGTAGCCCTTGGGATAGCACCACCTAGGGGTAGCACCAGGATATTCATTGTTTTTAGCATTTCCAAAATTCAGAAACCAAGCGTGTTTTTAGAAACACAGTCTGATGGCAGAGAGAGATAGAGAGACCGACCAATGGCCCATCAAGTCTGCCCATAGTATTACTACTTCACTCCACCAACCTACTAGTACCTCCCGGTGGTGGGGGGGGGGCCCTCTGACTCTTCCTGCATCCCTTTCTTCCCTGGTTCCTACCAGTAGGACTTAAGTCTCCTTTTTCTGTCCCACCTGTGTCTGAAACCATTAGGGAAATCTGCCCCAAGAACTTCTTCTGGCAATCTTTTCCAAGGCTCCACCCTCTCAGTAAAGAACATTCTCGCGTCTCTCCTGAATTTACAACACACACACACACACACACACACACACATCATTGTGCTCCCTTGTGACTGCATCGCTATTTCTAACAAACAGGTATTCACTTTATTTATGCTCATTAGAAACGTATAGGTCTCAGTCATGTCCCCCTCTTACATCTGGCCTCTGGCATATAAATGTTCGGGCCTCCAGCCGTTCCTCATTTTGATAACCCTTCCCTGTACTGACTCCAGATCAGTCCACCGTGGCCACATGCAACCACCAACACAATTTTTTTCGCAGCCACAGAGCTCTTTAGCACCCAATTACAAAGGAAATGGAATGGACAATTTTTTTTACTATTTAAATAAACGTAGAAGGTGAATTTCAAATGAAAATACATCAGGGAGTGTAAGTATTGTATAATGTTTTGAAAGACAAGTGTTATATCAGGGAATCTGGGGTAAAAGAAAAAGGAGTGAGACTCCAGTACGTACTGGTGGCTGCAATTGGAGACCCTGTGAGCACAAGAATTTGAGGCTTGAGGGCCACTGCTCCAGACTATGTCCTTTCTTCAGGTCTGTTTTACCAACAGACACTGCAAACCAGTGTCTGGGAAGCATGATGCCACACATGCAGGAGAATGTGGCACACAGCACTTTTGGTTTGTGTGCGCTCTAGTTTACGGCTTCGTGATTTTTTTTCCAGACATTTCTTGTACCCTTTTTGCCAGTATTAGTGACAGATGTACTGTCTTGTCAGGTCCCCCCTTCCCTTGGTTGGTGGCAGTCATGGCGCTTCAACGCTGGAGGCTTTACTTCTTGATTTCCCCTTACCCCCCCACCCCCACCAAGGACACTAGGACAAGGATGTACATCTAAGCCGGCAGCCCCCGTGGGCCCAGATCCTTACAAACAATACGTTATCATCCCACTTTCGGCTTCACAGAGGGACGAGACACGGTTGTCCCCTCTCGCCATTGACATATGTTCTGACTATAGAGGTACTGGTGACAGCTATTAGACATCATCAAGAAATAGAAGGGTTTTATGTTTAATGGAAAAGAGCATGTTATCTCTGTCTTTGCAGATGACGTGCTATTATTTCTGGCTGACCCAGAAAAAGCTATGCCTGCCCTGACATTTCTTTTTAAGGAATATGGTCCTCTCTCTGGACATAAGATCAACTGGAATAAGAGCAAGTGGCTCCCCTTGATAGATAGTGGAGGGTCCATACATATCAGTGGAATAGATATCCCCCGTTGAACAGTAATAAAATACCTGGGAATACTGCTTCCATGAAAGATAACGGATGTGGGGCAATTAAACTATAATCCATTGGCAATTAAAATTAAGGAACAATGTAGTAGGTGGAAGTCGCTTACCCTGTCTTTGATGGGAAGAGTAAATTTAGTAAAAATGCAAATATTACCTCAAGGCCTTTATCTCTTCCAGACCTTGCCTGTTATGCCTCCGCTGTGTCACCTGAAATCACTAGAGGGCTCTGTTACTTCTTTAATTTGGGCAAATCATAGACCTAGGATTAGGAAGGAGGTGGTGTGGCAGCCGTTTCATAGAGGGGGTTTGACACTCCCCAACCTGAAGTTATATGCTTTAGCGGCCCAATTAACATATATTAGGGACTGTCAGGAAATAGGAGAAAGAACGAGGGCTCGGGTTACTATGGAGTTGCAACACAGGGTGTTTTCGCCTTACGCCCAATACCTCCTTCCTTTAAGCTCTCGCGAGGGGGAGAAACCCAAAAACCCATTCACTAATAATATGTTCAAGGCCTGGAGGGTGGCTTCACAGATGATGGGGGACAAGGGGAGCGTGTCACCTGAGGGATCCATTTTGTATAGCTTGTGGAAAGATGGAAGGGCCCCCCCTCGGTCAAACGTGCTCTGGGGCAATGGGAAAGGAAGGGTGTCTTTCTCCTATCTCATTTATTTGATAATGATTCCTTATTAAGTTTTCCTGAACTAAGACAATCATATGGATATTCACCCCTCACACTACCTTATTTTTGTGGTAATAAGGTCCAAGTTGCTTAAATTAACTGGGACAAAGGGAGGTGAGCCATCTTTGAACAGAACGTCCCTGGAGATTTTTCAGCATTGTAAAAAGCATTTTGGTGTGAAACCACTGTCAGTATTATATAAAGCTTTATTAGGGGCTCAACCTGATAGATTGCAGAAACTAAAGGAAAGTTGAGATAAAGATCTGAGCGGAAACTTGTTAACTGTAGGGGACTGGAACTTGGCTCTATGGAGTAGTAAGGCTGTCTCAGTAAATAATAGGCTATAAATTATCAACTATAATATTGTGAATAGAATTTATTATACCCCAGCTCTAGCACACAAGATTAATCCCCAGATTTCAGATCAATGCCCTAAATGTTACGTACAGGGATGCTCGTTTTACCATTTGGTTTGGGCGTGTCCAAAAGTAGGATTATACTGGAATGAGATAAATCAAATTCTAAATAAGGTTTTGGAATGTGAAATCCAACTTGATCCTGTGGATATTTTATTGGGGGTAAATGGAAATGAAGGGAGCCAACCAAAAGCCTCGCATCCTTTGAGAAGACTGGCTTTGGCTGTGGGTAAACGGATTTTAGCTCAAAATTGGATGGCCCAGGCCATGCCTACTATCGCCCAATGGGCAAATAGCCCTCTTTAATATGAAATTAGAGCATATCCAGTATAAAGTTTTGGAACACCTAGATAAGTATGATTTGATATGGTCCCCCCCCCCTCGAGAGGGCACTGGGTAAGGAATGGTTTCCACTTTTTTAAACATAGAAACATAGACTTTGACGGCAGATAAGGACCATTTGGCCCATCTAGTCTGCCCATTTCCCTACCTACAGGATAGGCCACAGATCCTAGTTAACCAACAGTCTATTTCTTTCTACCCCCCACAAGAATTGCCTTAGGTCTGTCCCATGCATTCTTGAATTCTCCCACAGTTTTAGACCCCACAACCTCCTCAGGAAGGCTGTTCCATGCATCCACTACCCTCTCTGTGAAATAATACTTCCTCACATTGCCCCTAAACCGCCCCATCTTTAAATTGTGTCCCCTTGTTCTTGCACGTCTCTTTTCTGAAAGATGCTACCCTCTTGGACTTTGTTGATTCCACTGAGGTACTTAAAGTTTCTATCATGTACCCCCTCTCCCTTCTTTCCTCAAGGGTATACATATTAAGCTCCTTTAGTCTCTCCTCATCGGCTTCTCTTGCAGACCCTGCACCATTTTAGTTGCCCTCCTCTGGACTGCCTCTATCCTGTCTATGTCCTTGCGGAGATGGGGTCTCCAGAACTGGCGCAGTACTCCAGATGGGGTCTCACAACTGTCTGTACAGAGGGATAACAACTTCCTGTTTTCTGCTGCCGATGCCTCTCCTATGCATCCCAGTATATCCCCAGCCCTCCCTACTGCCTTCTCACATTGCTTGCTAACCTTAAGGTCATCTGATATGATTACCCCAGGTCCCTTTCCTTTTTTGTTGTTGTTACTACCTCCCCCCCATTGTGTATTCTTCCCCTGGGTTCTTGTTTCCCAGGTGCATTACTTGCACTTCTTTGCACTGAATCCTACCTGCCATACTTCTGACCATTCCTCCAACCTTGCCAAGTCCCTTCTCATCCTTTCCACGCCTCCTTGTGTATCAACCCTGTTGCAGATCTTTGTGTCATCTGCAAAGGGGCATACTTTTCCTTCAGTCCCTCTGCAATGTCACTTATGAAGACATTAAAAAGGACTGGACCCAATACTGAACCCCGTGGTACCCCACTAGTAACCCCTCTTTCTTCAGAGTGGACTCCATTTACAATTACCTTCTGTGTCCTGCTGTCTAGCCAATGTTTTACCCAGGCTACCACCCTGGGACCCCCTCCCAGGCTGGTTAATTTGATTATTAATCTTTTGTGTGGGACTGTGTCAAATACCTTGCTAAAGTCTAGGTAGGCCATGTCCATAGCCACTCCCTGGTCTACTACTTTGGTCACCCAGTCAAAGAAATCTATTAGATTCATCTGACATGACCTTCCCGCTGTGAACCCATGCTGCCTTGGGTCCTGTGCCCCACTGGCCTCTAGGTACTCAACAATTCTTTCCTTCAGAAGTGACTCCATCACTTTCCCTACCACAGAGGTCAAACTGACAGGTCTGTAGTTTCCTGCCTCTGTCTTGGTCCCACTTTTGTGAAGGGGAATCACATCTGCCTTCCTCCAGTCCTCGGGTACCACACCATCCTCCCATGATTTATTAAAAGAGTAGCCAGTGGTTTCACTAGTTCCCCCTTAATTCTTTTAGAATTCTGGGGTGAATTCTATCAGGCCCCATTGCTTTGTCCACCTTCAGTTTTAGGAGTTCTTGCAGAACCCTTTCTTCTGTGAAAGGACTGGGATCGAACCCCCCTATCAAGAGTGCTTCTGTTAATTGGATTAGACCTCCCCTCCTCTTTTATGAATACTGAGCAGAAATATTCGTTCAGTATCCTGCTTTCACTGTCCCCTCTGCCCACCCACCGTTCATTTTATTCAGCCTCACTATCCCTCCCTTTGTCTTTCTACATGCTGATGTACCTATAAAGGTTTTATCCCTCTTCTTAACAGGTTGGCTATCTTTTCCTCAGTTTGGGCCTTTGCTATTCTGACTTCCCTCCCTGCTTCCTTCTGCATTAACTGGTACAGCTCTCTGTCCTGCTCCTTCTGTGTTTCCTTATACTCCGAATGCTATCTTTTCTTCCTGACTTTCAGCCACCTCTTTTTGAGAACCATAGTGGCTTTTTCTTTGTTTTGATTTGTTTATTTGCTTCACACAAGGCTTGTTGCCTCTGTGATGGCAGTTTTGATGATTCCCCATTGTTGCTCCACACCTCCTTCTAGCCTGTTTGCTAGTGCTTTTCTGAGGCACTCTCCCATCTTGCCAAAGTCAGCCCTCCTGAAGTCCAGTACCCTCACTTTTGTATGGCTTGACTCTGTAGTGGAGTTTAACATGAACCACACTGTTTGATGGTCACTTGTTCCCAGACGGCAACCCACTTCTAGATCTGAGATCCTCTCACTGCCCCCGTTTGAGAGTACGAGGTCTAAGATTGCTCCCTCACGGTGGGTTCCAAAACTAGCTGTCTGAGGCCTGCCACCTGTAGGGCATCAAGAATGGCCCTGCTCTTGGATGTGGCTGCAGCAAATGTGCTCCAGTTAACATCTGGCATATTCAGGTCTCCCATCAACAGTATCTCCCTTTCTCTGCCATTCTAAGAATGCCTTCTATCATATCCTTGTCCATTCCCTCCCCTGACATGGGGGTCTGTACACAACCCCTGTGCGGATTGTGGTGCCATTTCCAGTCTCCAAGGTGACCCACAGTGCCTCCTCTCCTCCCTGTTTACTCTTTTGTTCAGTTGCTTTTATCCCTTCCTTTACATAGAGAGCTATCCTCCCCCTCTTCTCCCTGCCTGTCTCTCCTGTAGGTTATGTACCCTGGTATGTTAACATCCCAGTCATGGTTCTCTGTGTACCATGTTTCTGTGACTGCTATGATATCCAGGCATCCCTCTTCCATCAAGGCCACCAGCTCAGGGAGCTTGTTGCCCAGACTACGGGCATTGGTACTCATTACCCTCCATTTCCTGATGGCCTTACTCCTTTTTGGCCCATCTCTGTCCTTCTTGCCTTTGTCACTTTCTCCAAGAAGAAGTTTAAGAAGTTAACTATTGTGAAGATATTTATCTTCGCATAGATTGCGAGGGTCCTCTGGCTCTGGAACGTGGGATGGGTTGCAATAAATTGATGGAATACTTTTGTATCCAGCTTGGTAAATCGAGGACCTTTTGGTAAAAAAAAAAAAAAAAGCCAAAATGAGCTAAAGCTAGTATGTCTCACTGCGTAAGCTGATGATATAGATGGATCTTAGATTGTACCCTAAATGATTTGTACATGAAATAAGATGTATGTAAACAAGATGTCATTACCTTCCTGTTTCTGTAGAGCTCTTCTCAGTCCACTGACTTCAATAAATAAAGTTAAAAAAAAAAAAAATCTGATTTAAACCTCTCTACGGTCAGGCATTCTTCTTAACCGACGAGGCAGAGAATTCCACAGGGTAGGGGCTGCAAAATTAAAATTTGAATACCTGTAAATTTTCTCCTTCGACGGCTGGCCTCCAGGCTTCCTTACTCCTGGGCTGTACCTCCTGATGCTGATCCACAGGCAGGAATCAGACCTCTGCAGCAGGGGACATCCAGCCATCCACTTCCTGTTCTCCTCAGTTCTTCCTAAAGCAGCCCAATGTCGCAATACTACAAGAACTTGGGAACAAAAAACAAGAATTTTAAGGTATATGTGGCTGAGAGGCCAGCCAACTATATACATTCTGGGAGGGAATCTGAAGCCCGGAGACCAGCTGTCGAAGAAAGAAAATTTACAGGTATTTAAATTTAAATTTCTCTCTCCTGAGTTGGTCTCCAGGCCTCCTTACTCCTGGGATATACAAAAGCAGTACGTCCCCAGATGTCCCGGGTGGGAAGAATGTCAAGAGCCCTTAAGGGTTCACCACCGCTTTAAACACTCTGCAGCAAAAGGATGCCTCTGCCGAGGACATCCCCTCCAGTGCAAATTTTTTGTGTGTGTGTGTGTGTGTGTGTGTGTGTGTGTGTGTGTGTGTGTATGGATGGCTGGATGGATGATCAAAAAGCCACATAGTGTGAGTGTGCTGTCGATGCTTCTCTGAATTATACCCATGAAGGGGGCCATGAACTCTCACTGGGCCAGGCAAGTTACTCTGGCCTGATCATATGCCGTAGAGGTGATGGATAGAATCCGCTTGGCTACAGAGCCTATTGAATCCTTGCTGCCTCAACTTTTTTCCTTTTAGCTGGCATGAGTACAGTTGAAGTTTTGCGAATTGCTTTCTCTCTCTTAATGTACATTTTTCTCCCTCTTCCCAGGTCTAGTGTATGACATTTTCCATCCTTGCTGCTTTTAGAGAGTGGGCAGAAGGAAGGAAGAATGAACCTTCGATTGTAATAGAAAGGAGAAAAAACTTTGGCAAACAAAAAATTGGAACTGTTCTAGCCTAATGAACGAGTGTACAGCTCTTGGGCAAGCAATGCTTTTAGTTTGCTGAAACTCCTAGCTGGAGTAATAGTTCTGAGAAAAAAGGGCGACCTTTATTTTGAGATGCATAATAGACTGCTTGAGAGGCTCTAAAGAGGGCCTTGGTCATGGCCTTGAGAACCATATTAAGACTCCAAGGTGATGGCTTTAGTGGACTGAAGATGTTTTAATGCTGCTGCCTGAAGAACTACCAGACATGGGGATATGAGCCCAACAATTCCCCAGGGTCCGTCAAGAGTGTCCCCAGTGCAGAAACTCTAATTTTTAAGGTGGCTGGTTGCAGTCCTTTGTCCATCTGTCTTAAAGGAACTGCAGTAGAACAGGTGATTATATTGTGTCGTTTTGTACGTGTCTAATGAAGCCAGAACCAAAATTTTCTCTGGATTCTATAATGCATTTTGGAGGAAGAGGAGACACATGAGTACCCCATTATATCAATAACAGGAGCTGTACCGTATAGCTCCTTGAAGTTTTTCCCCTCACTTTCCAAGTCTAGAGAGAGACTAGTTGTTAAAATGGGGTGCAGAACTGGACCTTGATGGAGAATTCCCATGGCCGATCCTGAATGTTCGAGGTGATCACCCTGACCAATGAATGAGAAGCAACTAAGTGCGGAAAAACCACAAGGGACAGACTAGAATCATGACTGTCCTGTCCAATGCCACTTTGTGGAGGACTCTTGATAGAGGCGGTATTGGAGGAAGGCATACAGGAGACTGAACAGATCCCAGTTTATGCGGAAAAGGTGTCCTGAGCCACCGCTGGTTCGTCCTTGGCCAGGGAACAGAATTGCTTTACCTTGTAGTTCTGTCCGCAGGCAAAAAGATCTGTTTGAGTATTGCCCCACTATTCTGTCTGAATGTGGGAGGCAGTGTCCTTCCACTGCGATCCCTTGGTTGACCCCCTTTGCGACCAAGCCATTCTGCTATGACATTTTCCTGTCTGGATACAAACATCACTCCGTGGTGCTCAACCCACGGAAAGAGAAGGGATTCCTTTAGCATCTTTGAGCTTCTCATTTCGCCCTTATGGTCGGTGTATGTCAGGGTTGCCAGATTGTCAGTTGGAATGAGGCTAGCCGGACTGAGGAATTGCTGTTCAGCATGTCTCGGAGCGTGGCCTACTGTTCCCCCATCAGAAACGCTTATACTGTACCTTGTGTCCAAAAGCGATCCCCTGCCCGGTGCCGACAGCTGATGCAGGCGAGTCCTTTCCCAGCGCCTGAGGCTTGCATTGGTCACGATTCCAACTTAGTGCGGATGACCTAACTTGTGGTCCTTCATGACCTCTGACTTCTGGGACCGTCCCTGGAGAAAAGGGCTTAATCCGTCTTAATGAGCTGTGTGAAAAAATAAGCAGGTAGCTAAGGAGCTTGCAAAACTCCTTGAAGAACAAATACAGATCCCAAAATCTAAGTTTCGGGGGGAAAAAACGTGTGTCATGATGCGAGTCCCCCAGGAGGATCAAGGTCTGGTTTGGAATTGGGGAGCTCTTTCTTCAGCTGATGGGAAAACCATGTGCCATAAGGGACCTGACTACCTCTGCTACTGCCACTGCTTGTAATGCTTGGTTGAGCTGTGAGAAGACCGCAATGGTAGAGCCTGAATTGGAAGTACTGCTCTCCCATTTTGAATCTGGGATAGTGCGTGAGCCATTATTGCACGGGAATATGCAAATAGACATCTTGCAGGTTTATGGGTGCCGGAAAAAAAAAACCCTTTTGCAAGTCCCTGATTACTCGTGACAAGGTTTCCACCTTAAAGGGTCTGCTGTGTGATTGTGTCTACTAGGTGATAAAGATGACCCAGTATCGTCTTCCAAGGCAGATTTAATCTGTCCTCCGAGTATGCATGGGCTTGAATACTCTGACTGGATCCCTACGTCCAGGGTCTGTACATGCTCCTGAATAGTGGTAGTTAAGTCTTCGGCACTTCTCTGGAATCTTTTACCACCCCCTTTAAAGACTATCCATATGGGAGCTCTCCCTTGTTGGGGGCATTCGCCAAGTGAGCTTTGGCGACCTGTCCACCTGCCATGCCTGCAGTCTTAAGTATGTTGTGGCATGGTGAGTTAAAGCATGGCCCTTGCTACTCATGCCTGCAGCCTTAAGTATGTTGAGGCGAGGTGAGTTGAAGCATGGCCCTTGCTACGCAACTGGCAGCCTCCTTTGAGATATCTGCTGATAATGCCTAAAACAGTCTCGCTCTGAGGCTGTTGCGGGGTGCGCTCATCTACATCTGGCTCATCAGCACGCTGGAATGCCAGGATAGTGGCCCAAGGTATTGTGGCTCCTGCGAAAAAACAGGTTGGCTGGGCTTGCTTATATGTGGCTCATCAGCATGCTGGAATGCCACATCAGTGGAGTTGAGAACAGGTTGTTCGCAGCCGCTTTAAGGGAGGAGTGGAGGACTAAAAACATCTCCATGAGGGACGGTCTCTCCATGCCTGTCCAATGACCATCTCAGAGGGTAGCTTTTAAGGTTGTTTAACCATTTTTCCGGTTGCTTCTGTCTAAGCCTGAAAAACTTAAGATCTGCTGAGGCACTGGATAGGGCAGAAGCCTAGAGAGCTGTTGCTCCTCCTTCAGCCATTTCCCTTATGGTAGGAGGCGTGGGAAAAGCTGTTGCAGGTGTGTGAATAGATGCCCTGCAAGAAAAACTGCTTCTGTTGGGTGGGAGCCACCAGGTGAGATCCCAGGGAATTTAGACTGTGACACCTTGGACAAGGTCTTGCCCACTTGCTCCCCCTCCAGAAGAGGGTAAACTGGAGTCCAAGAAACGCACCATGCAACGCTTTAGCGTTCCTTCTATGTGTTTTCTTCCTGTGACTCATATCTGGGGATCCCAGGTTGTCAGTCAATGCATACTGGAACCAAGCGAGGCCCTATTTCACCGTTTTATGAGGCCTGGTGTCAGAGTGGGCTGCGGACTGCTGGGTCCCTCTGGTGGCCACCGCTTATTTTGACCTGTGGGCTATCACAGCCAAGGAGGGTCTGCTTCCATAACGTCTTCCCCATTCACAGACGCTGGCGTACATTTTAGGTGCAGCGATCCAGCCAAAGTGAATTAGCAGTAAGGGATTAACAGCGTTGATCTTTTCTGCCTCCGTTAGGCTTGTGTGAGGATAACACTACAAAGCTGAAGTGGAGATTAACGTGCTGCCCTTTAAGAATTGTGCTAGTCCTATAAGGGCCAAATTCCGTACTTTTATTTTACTCCTACTAGACTATGCAGGGATCCAGCCTTAGGGTATCCTATGTAGATAACCCTCTGGGCATCAAGGGCCAAATTCCATACTTTTATTTTACTCCTAGGAGCCTTCCTACTTTTATTTCACTCCTAGTAGCCTATAAAGGGATCCAGCCTCAGGGGAGCCTATGTAGATAAACCTCTGGGCATCCCTTCGTGACAGATTGGGGGGGGGGGGCGCAAAACGCTGAGCAAAGGCTGCTGGAATAGCTCCCCTCCCGTGCTATAGCACTCGTTCCTGGAATTCCCTGAACAAGGACGAGTCGCTAAGCCGCGCTGCAGGTCCCTCGTCAACAAGCGGCTAAGGTAATCAGATTGCCAGCCGTTGACAAGTTGTCTCTGATTTAGACTGTTTAAGGCCCATAACTCTCGCTGAGGAACAGTCCCCTTGTTCCTGATTAGGGCTTCTCATACCCTGCAGTGCTCGTCAACGAGAGCTCCCTGATGACGAACTGACACTGCCCTGCCGAGGGGAGATGTATTCCCCCTAAGTCCTCCGGTGCCGTTTTTACTCCCAGACTTGCGCTTGACTGAGGGATAGTGTCCTTCAAAGCTCTCCGGTGCTGTTTTTACTCCCCTATGCTGTTTTCACTCCCCTAGCCCAGACCATCACTGCCAAGAAAATGGAGCTGACAATTATTCTGACCTGAGCATTTCAGAATTGGGTCAGAAAGTGCGGGAGAAAGGCTGAGGGGATATGTATCCCCCCCCCCCCAGTCCTCTGGTGCCATTTTTACTCCAGGACGTTCACTTTACTGAGGGATAACATACTACGAAGCTCTCCGATGCTGTTTTCACTCCCCTAGCCCAGACCATCACTGCCGAGAAAATGGTGGCTGCCGCTTATTCTGACCTGAGCATTTGAGAATTGGGTCAGAAAGCGCAGGAGAAAGGCACCGCGATGAAATGAGGCCAGAGAATAACATCTTCCCCTGAATCCTAAGCGCTCCAGAAAAAACAACACGATGAAATGGGGTCAGTCATCCATTTTAAGCACTCCGGTGCCCGTTTTGATTCCCCAAAACACCCTTTCACTGTACTGCATGAGCACTCCGCTGAAAATGCGGGGAAAAAAACAACACAGCAAAAATGGGGCCAGACTTTGCAGCTTGCAAGGCTGAAACTGGCACCCATACTGGAATCCTTAAACACAGCTGAGATTTTTAACATCCCCAGAAAATACAGGTTACTCACCTGTAACAGGAGTTCTAGGAATGGTATATGTTGTTCATCCACACTCATTGGCAGGTATCCTTGCCGCTTTAAATCTTGCCGGAAGGTCTTCAAGCTTGCTCCTCCCACCCACTCGGGTGGTATAACTCTCGGCTCCGCCCCATGACGCCAGATCTGGCCGCTGGAAGCTCAGGTTGAAGCGTCACGTGAGGTCGAGAAATGGTGATGAACAATACATACCATTCCTAGAACTCCTGTTACAGGTGAGTAACCTGTATTTCTAGGACATGGATATGTTGTTCATCCACACTCATTGGCAGACTCCTAGCAGTTCTCCGGGAGGAGGGAGACGCACACCCCAATACTTACTTGGGAAAGAGAGATGGAGAACCGAGGCTCCAAAACCAGCATCCCGGCGTGACTCAGGTCGATGTGGTAATGGGTAATGAAGGTGTTTGCTGACTTCAGGTAGCAGCCCTGCAGATTTCTGGATAGGGACGTCCCTGGAAGCAGCCACCTGCAGCAGTATGGAGGGTAGAATGAGCTCTTATCCCTCTGGGAGGCTCCATGCCCGCCAACTTATAGCAGAGATCTATGCGAGGAGGTTGCCACCTGCTTATCGTCCGCTTGGCTGCAGGTCTGCCAGATGCGGCTTCAGCGTAGGTGACAAACAGCTGGCGAACCTCTCCCCGAATTTCAGCCGTGCGCTCCTTATAATAAGCGAGCGCCCTTCTAGGGTCCAGAATATGGAGCCTATATTCGGCCTCCGAGGTGTGATTGGGGTAGAACACCGGCAGAGTCAACACCTGGTTAAGGTGAAACTCCGACACCACCTTCGGAAGGAATTTCGGGTGGGGGCGCAGGACAACCTTGTCCCTGTGGAAGACCAGGTAAGGAGACTCGATGGAAGCGCCTGGAGCTCTCCCATCCTTCTGGCTGACGTGATAGCCACCAAGAAGGCGGTCTTCCACGACAGGTGAGAGAGAGCACACCTGTGCATAGGTTGAAATAGCTGCCCATGAGCTTTGCCAATACCAGCAGTAGATCCCACGAAAGGTGGGGTTCCCACTGGAGGAAATGTGATCAAGGCCTTTGAAAAAGCCAGACCACCTTCTCCTGCGTGCTCGACTGCTTCCCGCCCGCTCCGGTAAGCAGAGATGGCTGCCAGGTGCACCTAGGTCGTCAGACCTAAGCCCTTGACTAGAAAGGGACTATAAATAGTCCAAGATGCTTTGCCAGGAACAGGAGGAAGGGTCAAGCCTTGCCTGACACCAAATGGAAAACCTTTTCCATTTGAAGGCATAACATTTTCTGAGTGGGACTCCCTGCAGACGCTCCAACTACATTGAGGACCTCGTCCGAAAGACCCAAGGCCTGGAACTCTGGCCAGCTCAGGAACCAGGCCGCCAGGTGCAGGGATTGAAGGTCCGGATGGAACACCTTCCCTGATTGACTGAGAGCAGGTCGGGCGAGCTGGAAGCTGCGCGGAGTCCTGGAGCTGAGACTGAGAGATCTGGTACCAGAACTGGCGAGGCCAGTCTGGGGCTATCAGAATCACCTGCGCCTTGTCCTCCTCGCCTAGAGAAACACCTTGTGGATCAAGGGAAATGGGAAAAGGCGTAAAGAGGCCGGGGTCCACTGCCTCGAAGGCATCCCCTGCAGCAAGCCCTGCTGAGGGGCGGGCATGGAACAGACTCAGCCGCGTTCTCCTGGAGGCAAACAGGTCCACCTGAGGTGTGCCCCAATGGGAGAACAGATGCTGTACCTCCGGCAGGAGAGACCACTCGTGGGATGCAGCCCCTCATCGGCTCAGGGCTCGGGCCAGGGTGTTGGAGGCTCCTGCCACGTGAATGGCTAGAGATCCGCCTCCAGGCTGCGCACGAGTGACCAAATGCGAGAGCTTCCTTGCATAGAAGCATGGAAAGGCCCCTGCTCTGGCGGTTTAGATAGTACATGGTCGTGGTATTGTCCGTCTGGACTCGGACCACTTGACCCCGGAGGAGCGGAGCAAGGCGGTGAGAGCTCGGCGGACCGCTCGGAGCTCCAGCAGGTTGATAATGGCATCGGGACTCGCGGGACCAGAGGCCATGAGCCCGGTGTTCCCCAGATGGGCACCCCAACCCATCAGAGAGGCATCGGTCGATGAGACCGTCGGCTCGGGCGGACGAACCGGATGCCCCTGCAAATGATCTGGAGCGGTCCACCATTGGAGGCGTTCCACATCCCCTGTGTCACCGACACAAGCTGGTCCAAGGATCGCAGCGTTGTGACCACTGGCTGGCCAGTCCCCACTGAAGGGCGCATGTTCAGCAGACCTGCGGACCACGCTGGTGCAGGCCGCCATGAGACCCAGGAGGCTGCGGAAGTCCCGGGCAGGGCGCAATTGCCCAACCAGAAATGATCGGGCAAAGGAGGAAGAACCTCGCCCTGTCCGGCGACAAGGCTCTGGCTCAGAGAGTCGAGCTGCGCCCGATGAATAGAATCACCTGCTTGCCCGAGTTCGACTTGGCCTCGTTGATAAGGAGGCCCAGTTGAGAGCAGACCTGGAGGGCCAGATCTCTGACCACTCCGCCTCCTTCCTGGAGGGAGCTGCTATCAGCCAGTCGTCCAGGTAAGGGTACACGGACCCTCGGCGCGCAGGGAATGCTGTCACCACTGCCATGCATTTGGTGAAGACCTGGGAGCTGGAGACAAGCCAAGGGCATGGCTTGGAACTCAAGAGGATCCTTCCGCTCGAAGCGAAGGAATCTCTGGTGAGACGGACGGATAGGGACGTGAAAACGTCCTGCAAGTCCAGAGAGCAGAACCACACGCTGCTCCAAGGATGGTATTATCTGAGCCAGAGTGACCATCCTGAATGTTCGAGACCTTAGGAACTTGTTTTGGGTGTGGGTCGAGAATGGGCGCCAGCCCCCGTCCCTGAACCAGGAAGTACCTGGACACAAACCCTGGGTCTGAAGGAGGGTCCACCACCTCTCTTATCACCTCCTTCTGGAGGAGGAGAGCGATGTCGGCTCAACGAGCCGCCAGTGAGGCTGGGGATCCCGAAGCCCCCCGAGGGGCGACGGCTCTGAAGGGTGGTGCCTGCTCGAGTTCCAGAGGCAGGCCTCTTCCCACCACCTCCAAGACCCACCTGTCCGTGGAAACAGCGGACCAGGCGGAACGGAGTGCGGGAGCCGCCTCCAGGGGGACCCAGGGGTGTACGGGAATGGGGCGACACCCCTCAGCCCGTCACTGGGCAGGCTTGGAGTAGGGACGGCCGAGGGACCTCCTGGGCCTTTTCCTCCTGCCTCCTGTTAGAGGAAGCCGCGGCTTGGTTTGGATGCCAAGGCCGGGCCTGCTGGCCCTGGCGTTGCTGGGCCGGGCTGGGGCACAGAAGGACGAAAGGGCTTAGGCTGTGGTTTCGTGCCTTTGTCCTTCTGAGTGGAAGAGACCGAGTCCAAGGTAGCATTGGACTTCTCGATCCTCTGCAGGTGACCTTCCACCCCAGGGCCAAGAGGTCAGTCCCAAAAGGGAACATCCGCTAACTTGTGCTGGGTATCCGGTAAAGGTGGATATCCTCAGCCAAGCCTCCCGTATAGCCACTCGGCCGCCACCATCTGGCACATGAGTCCTATTTCCAAAAGCAGTCTGGAGCTGCTGTTTGGCCACTGCTCTGCCCTGGTCCCACCCGTTAACCGTGAGTCTCGCAGATCGGAAGGGAAGATGAGGGATGACCTCATCCAGGGAGCCCAACAGGGCATGAGAAAATGTGTATGAGGACGGCCGAACTGGCCTGACGAAAGGCAGAGAGAGGACTTAGCGTAGACTTTTCGCCCGAATAGTCCAATTTCTTGGACTCCTTGTCAGGAGGTTTGTCCACATCCCTTGGCGTTGCCGGGCGCTCGGAAACCAGTCGGTAACCAACCCTCAGCAGAGGTGTTCCAAACCGGACAAGGAACCGGTAGGGGACCGAGATACTTCCTGGCCATCCTGGCCGAAGGTGCAGGGCAGGAAGCAGGGCTGCCAAAGCTCCAGTGCCGACCCACTTGGCCTCGCCACCGAAAGGCTCCTCGTCGGAGAATCCTCTGTCCAGAATCTCCAGTGAGGATACCTGGCCCGTTTGGAACGGTTGGAGTCCATCCCGTGGACTCCGAGATGAGCCGAAGCAGTCCTAGGAAGGACGACGGGCTATCGTCCATTGACTGACCTCCTGAAGACTCCAAGTCCAGTCGCTGGAGAAAAGGAGGATCATCTTGGCCGCGGAAGAGTCCTCGAAGAGCTGCTCTGGCCTGAGCCACCTTCACCTGCCGAGGTCGGTCGGGAGTGAGGGTAACTGACAGCCGATGGGGTAGACCCTTAGCCAGACCGAGAATCCTTGGTCGGAGCCCCAGTTGGTGGCTGTGGAGGCGGAGGTTCCACCGAATCGGTGGAGCAGCTGGTTTGGTCGAACAACCGCCTGGGTATAGGCTCCGGATAAGTCGAGGCTGTGTCGGCCGCCTCCAGTGACAGCCACTTAATGGCCGGGGCTATCGGGTCGGCTTACTCCCCGCCAGGAGGAGTTGTTGCAACATAAGGTCCTCGTACGTCGACGTAATTTCTCGAAGCCTCCCTCATCCGAGGAGGGCGGCGAGGGCGGCGGCGATGCCGCTAGCATGTGCGAGACCCAGACCGCCTATGCGGTGGGATCGGCTGACCGCCGAAGAGGTCCGAGACCGAGACCGAGAGTCCCGAATTTCCGGTAGGTGCGGGGAGGTGTCGGCTGGAACCCGCACTCCTTGGCTCGATGGTCCATCCGAGGGCTCGAGAACGAGGCACAGGCAAGCCCACGGATCTCAACTCCTCCCGGGGAACGGGAGAGGGAATCTCGGCTGCTAAGGCGACAGCCGATCCAGCAGGTGAGAAAAATCTCGACTTCATCGGTGGAGTCTCGGTCAACTGACCTGGCCGGGACACCGTGAGGCCAGTGGCGCGGCCGATCGACTGAAGCCGGCGGTCGACGACTCGGGGAGGGACCTTTCCGCTCCCAAGAGCGTCGACGGAGGGACTTACCTGTCCTTCTTTTGGACCGAGAATAAGGTCCAGCAGGCGTAGCCCTTCTCCCTTAGTGGAGAGGACAGACAAAAGCTCATAAAAAGCCGTGTAGGAAAGAACCCAGAGAGCGGGATAAATGCCATCGGCCCGAGGAGATCTGACCGCGCCGCCTCCTCGAGGGCGACCATCCGGCTCGAGCTGATCCACGACAGTTTATCACGCAAGGACATCGCCACGACCTCCTTGGACTTCACCGTTGGAACGCTCGGGCGCGGCCCAGTTGTGATCGGGCAGCACGGTCTTCGAGGCGTGGGCGAGAAAGATGAGCACAGGCGCAAGCCTGCGGGTCGTGCTCAAGGCCTAAGCAGTAGACACGCGTGGGTGTGGATCGTCCGAGACATCTTCTGCCCACAGGCATCTCGAAATCCGGGGTCGATTTGTCCATACATGGGGGATCGAACTGAAGTCTTTTTGATAAAATTTATTTTAAATCCATAAGCGGAGAAAATAGGAACCAGTCTCAAGCGCGGGCGTTAAGGAGGGAACCTGAGCTTCAAGCGGTAAGGAAGATCTGGCGTCATGGGGCGGAGCCGAGAGTTATACCACCCGGGTGGGTGGGAGGAGCAAGCTTGAAGACCTTCCGGCAAGATTTAAAGCGGCAAGGATACCTGCCAATGAGTGTGGATGAACAACATATCCATGTCCCTAGAACCAAAATTGTTTGACTTACAGTCTGCTGTCTTCAGCTCTGCCACATGGCAGAGCTCTGAGGAGAACAAGAAGTAGAGGGCTGGATGTCCCCTGCTGCAGAGGTCTGATTCCTGCCTGTGTATCAGCATCAGGTGGTACAGCCCAGGAGTAAAGAAGCCCGGAGACCAGCTTAGGAGAGAGAAAGAAAAAGCACGAGCACCAGAGGACTTCAAAACGTACCCTGGGAATCTCTAGCAATCCCTCGTTAGCGGATCGGAGGGGCGGTAGGGACTCAGGAGATCTTGCAAATAGCCGGGTCCCAGTTTGAGTAGGGCTTTAAAAGTCAGATGACCGACCTTAAAGGTGATCCACCACTGAATAGGCAGCCAGTGCAGTTCATGCAGCAAAGAAGTAATACGACTGGCTCTAGATGTGCCAGTTAATAACCTGGCTGCCGCGTTCTGCACTAGCTGCAAGCAGCGGATATCAACCCCAGAAAGCCCTAGGTAGAGGGCATTGCAGTGGTCAAGGCGGGAGGTGACAAAGGCGTGGACCAATGTTGAAAGGTCGTCTGGAGGAACCAGATGTTTCACTCGGGCAATATTCCTCAGATGATAAAAAGAGGATTTGACAACGGCAGACACCTGAGATTTCAGGGTTAAGCCGTCATCAAAAATAACACCCAAGTTGCGCACCTGGTCGGAGGTAGTGAGCTGGACACCATCAATCCATATAGCAGACGGCTGCCCATCCCCCAAACCCACCCCCGGACGACCAGGGTCCACAACCAACACTGCGGTCTTGTCAGGATTCAGTCTCAGCCAGCTGGTGCCCATCCAGTCCTTAATCTTGGCAAAACAGTTGTTAAATAGAGAGACTGCTTCCCCCTGTTCGGGTAGAAAAGACAGATACAGCAGAGTATCATCTACCTAGCAGTGAAAACTCAGACTGTATCGTCTAATGACATCTTCCAATGGCAGCACGTACACTGCAAACATGGGTGCCAGTACGAAGCCCTGCGGGACCCCACAGGACAGGGGGAGGGCATCAGAGGAATAAATTCCAGTGACCACCCCTCTGTGTCCTGCCTGTGAGGAAAGATCAAAACCACTCCAGGACCGTCCCCGATAGTCCACAGAGACACCACAGGCGCTCAAATAGCACACCATGGTCCACAGTGTCAAATGCTGCAGAGAGATCATGAAGGGCCGAGACGGTACATTCCTTTCACTCTCTCGCTGTTAGGAGGTCACTCAATACCCAGACAAGCGCAGTCTCTGTACTATGTCTCTTTCGAAATCCAGACTGGAGAGCATCATAGACATTGTGGGTCACAAGGTGACCATCCAGTTGCACCGCAACCACCTTCTCGATAACCTTCCCAACAAAAGGAGGGTTAGAGACAGGCCTGTAGTCCGCTAAACAGTCTAGATCAAGATTTTTTTTTTTTTTTTTAGGAGTGGTCGCACAACCACCTCCTTAAGGGGATCTGGAAAGACGCCCCTCTCCAAGGATCCCTAGACAATGTTAGCCAGGATCAGGCAGATGACATCTATACAACCCACTAATACAGGTGTAAGGCCTGGATCCAAACTACAGCTGGTTGGGCGCAATGTTTGGACGAGCCACACAAGGTCCATGAACTCCAGCCGGCTAAAGTGCATCCAGATAGACCGACCTCCACAGTCCCTCATAGGGAGAGTAGGGCCAATGCCGGATTAGATGCTGGCAACCTTATCCGCAAAGAATCAGGCGAGTGCCTCGCATTTAGCCTGAGAAAATGTCCCTCCGGACTGGAGACAGACTGGATTGCACAGTCTGTCCACAGTCTGGAAGAGCGGAGCCGGTCGATTCATGCAGCAGAAATCTCCACGGACAGGAAGAAAAAATTACTCACCTTAGTAATGTTGTTTCTTCTAATGGAGTCTTGCTATATTATGACAGTAGCAGTTTGTCCCACGACTAGAACTGCTCCAGAGGTGAAATGGTTAATACCATTCCAAAACAGAACTTTGAGCACAAGCTCTAAGAAGCAGCTCTATCTGTGTACTTTCAAACCTGAACTGTCAGATCTTTACGAGCAAAAACTCACTAAGGTCTGTGTGGAAGCTGTAACTCACTAGCCAAATGGCTACCTAAATATTAACAACCATTGCTGGTCCCAACACCCAAGACTCAAGTCAGGGGACCAGAACTACTAACACAATTCTAACAACATGAGAATAAAACAACAGTATAATAAAACACACACACCCCAAACTCCCAAAAGGGAGAAACGCTAAAGGGCATAAATAGTGCCCACACTAAGTTGCCCGCACCTCACCCAAGTAGGTTCTGAGAGGGCAGGCTTGAGGTCATAATATAGCAAGACTCCATTAGAAGAAACAACATTACTAAGGTGAGTAATTTTTTCTTCAAACAACATGAAGTCTTGCTATATTATGACAGTAGCAGAATACACAGCAGTACCTCCATGGAGGAGGGGCAGAACCTACTTAGGGAATAGGCTCTGAAGAACAGCTGTGCCAAACCGAGCATCTCTCCTGGCCTGGACATCCAGGGAGTAATGCTTGGTAAAAGTGTGTACCGTTTTCCAAGCAGCAGCCTGGCATATCTCTAATATAGGGATGTCTCTGGCAGCAGCTAGAGACGCAGCTGTACCCCTAGTAGAATGAGCCCTCAAGCCAGAGGGGGGATCTCTGCCCAGTTTCTGATAACAAAATTGGATACAAGAGACAATCCACCTGGCAATTGATCTCTTAGTGGCAGGTTTGCCTTTCCCAGCTTCACCATAGGTAAGGAAAAGTTGGAGGGATTCGAACCTGTGACCTTTAGTACGCTCTATATAGTAACTAAGAGCTCTCTTAACATCCAGGCTGTGCAACCTCCTCTCACCAGAAGAGGAGTGATCAGTGAAAAATACTGGAAGAGAGATAGATTGGTTAAGATGGAAATCTGAAACCACCTTAGGTAAAAACTTCCTATTAGTCCTAAGGACTACCTTATCCCTGTGGAAAGAAATAAAGTCAGTTTCCACTGACAAGGCTTGCAACTCACTTATACGTCGTGGCTATGCCACCAGAAAAACAGTTTTCCAAGTTACATACTTAAGCTCTGCAGAAAACAGAGGTTCAAAAGGGGGTTGCATTAACTGGGCAATACAAACATTAAGGTCCCAGGCAGGGGCCGGTTCCCGAAAGGGTGGATTAGTATGGAGTAATCCCTTAAAACACTTGGAAAACACAGGGTGAGTGGAAAGAGGGGATGACTTTCCTGCTGACACAAAAGCAGATACAGCTGCCAAATGGACTCTCAGGGTAGCTGGTCTGAGACCCAAGGAATTAAGATGGACCATGTAATCTAATACAATGGGCAAATCAGCAGATTCTGGGAAATATTTTCCAGCACACCAAATGGAAAACCTTTTCCATTTAGAACTATAAGTAGCTCTAGTGGAAGGCTTCTGAAGCCTTTAGATTTCAAGAACACCTTGAGAGAGGTAAATCAGCAACTCTAACCTCAAGAGCCAGGCCTTGAGGTTGAGGATTTGAGGTCCGGATACCAAACCCTTCCCTGGGCACAAGTTAACAGGTTGTGAATCCTGGGAGGCAAAGGGAAGATGGATTGTCAGTGACAGAAGGAGTGGGTACCAGGGCTGCCTGGCCCAATCCGGGCAATCAGAATCACCCTGCAAGGCTGAGATCTGATTTTGACTAATACTCTGAATAGGAGAGGAAGGAGGAAAGCATAAAGAAACTTCCCTCCCAATCCAGGAGAAGGGCCTCAGGGGACTGAGCCCAACACTGGAGGCCTGCAACAGAACAGAGGAAGTTTGTGATTGTCTGGGGCTGCAAAAGATCTATCTGAGGGGTGCCCCATCTGGCAAAGACTATCCCCAGCACTTGAGGATCCAGGGACCATTCGTGATGGCCCTGGGAAATCCTGCTGAGAGCATCCACTAGGACATTGTCCTTCCTGGAAGATGAACTGTTATGAGGGAGTGTTCAGGAATAGGCCAGAGACCACAACTTCATTGCCTCGTGCACAAGGTCGAAGACCGAGTGCCCTCGTGCTTGTTGATGTACCACATTGTTGTGGTGTTGTCTGTTCTGACTTGTATCACCTTGTTGTGGACAGATGCAGAAAATGCTTGAAGAGCTAAAAAGACAGCTCTGAGTTCCAGCAAATTGATGTGGAGCAGAGATTCCGGGGACCACACTCCTGAGTGGAAAGGCGCCCATGTGGGCTCCCCAACCCAGAAGGGAAGCATCTGTAGTGCAGATCAAATTGTGAGCAGGGGAATGAAGGGACCCCAAACTTAAATTGCTCTGATCCTGTCACCACTGGAGGGCCTGGATCAAGGTTCAGTCACTGGGACCAACTTGGAAAGGGGTCTCTTCTCTGAGACCAATAGGTTCTCAAGTGAAACTGAATGTCTCTCATCTGAAATCTTGCTCCTGCACAACAGCTGTGGATGCAGCCATGTGTCCCAGGAGCTGAGAAAGTGTCTTGCTGGTCGAGAGACCTGCAGGGTGAAGGAGGCCAGAGTCACTAAATTCGTCACCCTTCTAAGGGAAGAAAAGCTCTAGCTAGCTTTTGTCCAACTCTGCCTCTATAAGGTGAGTACCTGGACTGGTTCAGAACCGACTTGGGTAGATTTAGCAGAAAGCCCAGGGAGGTGAGAAGCTGCTGGTAACTTGCAGGTGAGATTTTACCTGTTCTGGGGACTGGCCTACAATGAGCCAATCGTCAGATAGGGAAAACAGCAATCCTTTGCCTCCTTAAGTGAGCCACTGCTAGACACTTTGTGAATACCCTTGGGGCAGAGGTAAGGCCGAAGGGCATTGCTCTGAACTGGTAATGACCTGAGGGTAGTTAGAATCTGAGGTACTTTCGATGGGAGCTTCTGATTAGGACGTGGAAATAGGTATCCTTGAGGTCCAGGGAGGCTAACCAGTCCCCTGGCCTTAGGGAGGGTAAAATCATTGCCAGAGTTACCATTTTGAACTTTGGTTTCAAAGATGCTTGTTCAGATATCTGAGGTCTAACATGGACGCCATTTCTCCTGTCTTTTTGGGGTAAGAAGTATCTGAATACAGACCCCTGCCCTGGTGCAGGGAGGAACCCTTTCCACTGCTCTGAGAGCCAACAGGGTTGAGACCTCTGCTTCCAGAGCAAAGGTCTCTGAGCACTTGTATAGAAAAGTCTGGTTCTCAACTTGGGAAACCTTTGAAGCTGAGAACCAGACCCTGGCTTACTACTTCCAGAACCCACTTGTCTGAGGTTAAAGAAGCCCAGTCCTGACTGAAGTAAGCCAGCCTGCCCCCTACCGGTAAAGGAGAATCGGCCCTTGGCACCCCATCAGGTTGCCTGCTTAGCAGGAGCTTTAGGCTGAGGGGTGAGAGCAGGCCTGCCCACCCCTCGTCTGCCTCTGCCTCTGAAGAAGCCCCTCTAAGCATAGGCAGAGGAGGCCTGAGTCTGGTAAAAGGCCTGTGAAAAAGGCCTACCCCTACCCCTGGGATATGCCTCTGAGGAGTGGCTTGCCGCCTTAGCTTGGGCACTTTTGTAAGTAGTCCTATATTCATCCATCTTTTCATGTAATTCTCTGTCTGCTCCCCAAACAGAGAATTTCCCACCACAGGAAAATCCATAGCCTTAGTCTGGGTATCCTGTGACAGACTAGTACACCTGAGCCAGGCCAACCTACAAAAGCTACAGATGTGGCCATGACCCTAGAGGAAACATCATTAACATCCACAGCAGCATGATACTGTACCTTAGAAGCCTCAATGCCATCAGCAGCCACCTGTTCTAGTTCGCTAGCCAGTTGGCCATGGGCTTGTTTATTAATTCCATAACAGTATCCCATCTAGATTTCTGATACCTAGCTACATAAGCCATATAATTTGTTTGCCTGAGTCCCAGAGAGCTGCCATATACTGTTTTTCGCCATGGCATCAATCTTCCTGGAATCTTGTCAGGAGGATGTGAAGCCAGGGGATATTAGCTTTATCACAGGCTGCAGCCTGAACTACCCCAACATGACTGCATTGCTGAGAAAGGAATTCTGTATCAGGACCTGACAATGTGTACCTTCTGTCCATCTTTTTATCTACAGGAGGCACAGAATTAGGAGCTTTTAAAATTTTTATTGTTTGCTTCCTAAAAGACTTATGCAAAGGAATAGACAATCTCCTAGACTCTGGAATATCCATCATTTCTACAAAATCAGGCTCCTCTTGCTCATCCACAGCTTCTTCCAAGGGAAGCTGGAGGGTTTCAGCAACTTTTTTGTAAAACATAAAATGAGATGGGGACTCAGATAGCATAGGGGGAGATTCTAGAGGTCTGTCTGGGGAAATGTCCGGTTCAATGGGCACACCCAGACCTTCCCAGCCACATTCATAATGTTCATAATCATCCTCCCCCTCCTCTGGTTCATAAAATTCCTCAACATCATATTCCTGAACCACTGGAACCGGACGAACCGACCTTTTGCCAGAGAATGGCGGTTCGGACGGAACCTGAGACAGTGACTGGACAATTTGTATGGCTTTTGCCATCTCTGCAGCAGTTGGAGAAGGGGTTTTGGACTCCAAACCTGCTGACTTTCTTGTTTTCTTTACTGGAATTGGTTCCTCAGAACCAGCTTTTCTTTTGCCCGAGGAAGTCTCGCCCTGGTCAGAGGGCACTCCCTCCGGTTCGGTTGGCACCGAACCGGGCTGGCCATCCGGGTCAGTGGACTTTTTGGTCTCTCGTTCCCTGAGCCTGCCCAATCTCTTTTCCAGGGTGGCTGCAGGGAAATTCTTACATATCTGGCAGTCTGACTGGAGGTGGTCAAACCCCAGACAACAGACACATGTGGTGTGTGGGTCAGCCTTGGCAAAGACTTCCCACAGACATCACAGTGTTGAAACCAGTGGGCCCGGTTTTCTTTTGGGTTTCTCAGACATAATGCCAGCCTAACCAGAAAAACTTGCCCTTTAAATGGCAGTGCCAGGCAAGACACATTATCGGTTCTAACCGTGTCACGGGTATTGAAAACGTAATAAAATCCGGGTTTTTTAGAACCGATAAGAACCGGAACCGCACTTAAAATGTTAAACTTTAAAGTTAATAAGTTTTAAATCTCAGCTGATCGGTTCAAACCGAACCGATAAACTTACAAGTTCCACACAGACAAAACCTTTAATTTACTTATGATTACCACAGACAGAGCTTGAACCGAACGGTTTTATGGTTAAATAGAAACTATTCTCGGTTGAATCGAACCGAGAAAACACTGTTTAAACCGAGAAATGAACCGAGCAGTAGGAGAAATCTCCGGAGCGACTCTTCACTGAGGCGGAGTAAAGAATCTGACAGTTCAGGTTTGAAAGTACACAGATAGAGCTGCTTCTTAGAGCTCGTGCTCAAAGTTCTATTTTGGAATGGTATTAACCATTTCACCTCCGGAGCAGTTCTAGTGGTGGGACAAACTGCTACTGTCATAATATAGCAAGACTTCATGTTGTTTGAAAGGAATTCTGCCTTCTTACCGGTGATTTCTGATTGATAGTCTTTATAATAAACTATCAATTTAAGCCTGTCAGCATCAAGGCCTGACCTTCGCCATGCTCTCTCCAACCTTCGGCCAACTCTCCTCATCTCTTTCAAGGGACCATCAAACCAGGTATTCCTGGGCGAGAGATGAGTGGTTGAACGCAAACTGGAGCAATCTTGTCCAGGACCTCTCCCACTGCTCTGTTATAAGCTAGTATGAGATCCCCTGGACTCATGCATTCACCTGAATCACCTGATATGTCCAGCACCGCCAACAGACCCCCTGGGGTCACACCTCTTAAAGGGAGGTAGTGGACCATCTCCGTAGGGGCAGGTCTATTTGGGGGAGGCCTTGAAACTGAACCTTATGGTGTGATGGTCAGACCAGCCAACTGGTTCCACCCCAGATCAGCTATCTCCATCCCCAGGAGGAACACCAGATCCAATGAGTGACCCCCTACATGAGTCAAGGAGGTAATAACCTGTGCAAGGCCCAGTGTAATCATTAGTTGGAGGAGATTCTGACCGAATTGTTAGAGTTCATCGTCAACCCAGCCGTCGAAGTCCTCCAGAATCAACCATCAAGGGGACTCCAATGCCACGTCAATGATGAAATCCGCTATATCCTGCAGGAATTCTCCACCATCACCAGGTGGACGGTAAATGAGTATCCTGTTCAGGGTGCGAGATTCCTAAACTTAGGTGCCCCAGGGCAGGCACTATTGTGTCAGGACACCTAGTGCTGTTTAGTACCTACCCAGTTGGGCACCTAAGGTATAGGTACAGTGCAGAAAGTGCACAGTTCTGTTTTTTTCACATCCTCTGCGTTATGGTCATCCCGATTTGTTTTGTTTTTTTTGTGTGTGTTTTCACCGATGTCTTCCGGGGAGGTGGGGCGCCTGGAGACGATCGTGATGCAGTTGACAACAGTCAAGAGATCTGCAGAAGTGGTGTCAGCTGACAGGCTCCATGGCGCAAAGACAATGAACAGGCTGACGTCCCTCCCTTCCTTAGACTGGCATCAGCCACTGCAAGTTGAAACTGTTGAGAGGACTGTCCATCAGACTGGAGGCGGGCTGCAGCAGTATGAGACCAACTGGGGACTGCAGAGTGATAGTTTGTGCGTCAATTTTAGTCTGTGTGTCTCGAGGTCTGCCTGAAAGTGCGCTATTCTACTGCTCCACAGAGAATAAAGAACTAAAAGCTCTTAAGTGCTCGTTACTGTGCTTTGGGGGTGTAAAAAGTGGAACGGGGAACGACTTCCTAGGCGGGAGAGGCAGTGTGCGAGACCACAAAGGTCTGCATTGGAGGGGGGAGATTCGATTCAGCAAGCACAACAGAAATGAAAGTGTATTAGACCCTGTGAAGGGGTGGGGGGGGGGGCGCACGCCTTCATCACTTGCTTACACAGAGTAAAAAAAAAACAACGAAGTTTACTTTGAGAGGAAGGGGGTGGGGTGAGGCTATTTCAAGCACTGAAACTAAGCTCTCCTCTCGTCTGAGATAACTATTTGAGCAAAAGTGCTGGCCTGTTGCATAAAATAATAATTAAGTGACTATGTACTGAATTTTTGGGATCCTAGCAGCAGCTTCAGTCTCAAACTCTCGACCTGAACCAACTCATGCATTACTTTAGGCCAGTAGATTGCAGCAGATTGAGGGGGAGTAGTGGGACTCGGAGGTGGCCATTCCCAGTCAGTTTGCAGCCTACACTAGTTTTTTTTTTTTTGCAGTCAGTTACTGACTAGTTGCTGTGTTGAACTTGCAGGGAAAATCTGTAGTCTCTCTGTCATTAAAAATGTAGACTGTCTACTCTGTTTTCTTTACCCTTACCTGCTAAATGCTACCTTACCTAATAAAGAGCTAACTAAGCCTAAAGCCATCAAATAGAAAAGCTGTCTGAGTGTATCACTTCTTTGAGCTGAGGAAGGTACTAGTGGCTACAGTATTTGAAAAAAGGATTAAGGGAACTACAGCCACTGTATGTGTACCTAAATTCTAATCCATTACCTTATAGACAAAGGGCAGGGGCACAGCCTAGGATTATTGTGATGGTGCCATATAGCCTTTCTCAGAGTTTGAAGGCAGCAGTATTTTAATTTTTTTTGGTATTCTGTCACTCTCACTAATTGCCTGGTGGTCCAGTGAAGACATTTAAAATTACATAAACTAAGGGGTGGCATATAAGTAGTTTTTTGGGCATGTACTTTTTCTAATTACATGCCCAAGTGGGCATGTACTTTTTTTCACGAATTTCATACCCTGATCCCGCACCCTGCACCATCACCCAGGATACACTCGAAGGAACTGGTGGACCCCACTGACACATTCACAAGGCCCAGTTCCATCCTAAATATAATGGCAACACCCCTGCCCCTACGATCCAACCTCGGGTAGTGTATCATTGAGTACCCAGCCAGAAGAGCAGAGGCCAATACAGGGCCTGTACCATCATCCAGCCAGGTCTCGATGATACAAGCCAGATCTACTGTTTCAGCAAGATCAGCTATAATAGCTGTCTTGTTATTAATAGATCTGGCATTGTATAAAACCACCCGGGTAGTATGGGCTGTTTGGGAAGATCTCAGCTCCTGCCCATTAAAAATAGAACCCTTGGGTATGGGGGCAAGACAAGAAATACCTCTATCCTGTCTCCATTTCGCCCCATGGCGTCTCTTGGTCCCTACCACCACTATCCGTCCCCCCCTTTCCATCCCCCCACCAGGTCCAGTCCTTGCCCAAATCCGTCATCTAGCAATCCCCAAAGCTTGATACCTTAAATAGATGTCAGTTGATAAAGGGGGATATTCAAAAGGGCGCATTTCTCAGAGCCTGGTAGAGGAATAATGCCCGACCATATTTACTCCCTCCCAGCACATTCTATTACTAAATAAAGCAGGCAAATAACACACACAAAAATATTAACTAATACAACAACCCACCGTAGCCCCAAAACAATACAAAACACAAATACAAAATAAACTAATAAAATACAACAAATATTAAATAAACCCCCAAACAACTTAACATAAAATAAATTCAAATATCTAACAGAATCCAAAAACTAATTCCAAAAGTCCAACTAAGTCCAAGACAACAAAAGAGTCCTCTAACACAATTAGGGGCTTCAAAAAGGCCTATTAAAGTCTTTCAAATGTAGGCCTTAGAGTATCTCACCCCCAAGGCCATGACCAGGTTAATACTTATCATGGAATGCTCTCACCATCCACAGTTAAGTAATGCAGACTAAATAAAAGATAATGGGTGAGGTTAAGGGTACTCTCACTACCCAGTCAGAATCTTAAATAGAGGCAGTTCAAGGAACCATGATGCTATCAAAGTCTCACCAGCCAAGAACCCAGAATTAATACAGATTACCATCAGGGACAAACCACCAGTTCAATAACAACTGAGTTAAGATTTCCTCCAGGAAAATTATGAGCTCCTCAGACCACCAGGAATTCACACCGAAGAAGAATATATGTCCGGAAACCTGGTTAAAACAGAACCCGACGCCAGGGCCAGGCCAGGCCAGCCCCAGGACAACAGCCCTCAACTCTGGTCAACACAGCAGCCACCCACCAGCAGACACCTACTAATACACCAACCTCTGGGAGGCAGAACAGCCACCCTCCAGTAGCCCACCGAACCCCAGAGAGAGGGAGTCGCTAACCCGGGACAGCCCGACACCTAACGTCAGGTCCTAACCAGACAAGCCAAAAAGAGTTCACGGCTTCAGGCTGCAGTGACCAAAACAGCCCACCCCTACTCCGGTGTTCTGACCGGCAAGTTCGAAAACACCCAGGCAACCGCACTGAGAGGGGCTCTCATGGACTTCTCCTTCCAATCCCATGGGGCTCCACGACCTTTCCAATCGGGCACATCCAACCATCCATGACTGCTCCATGACTCAATTCATTCACCACGTACAATCCAATACAATGAAACTTGCATCCAGATTAAAACAATGGGAATGGACCAGTGCTCCCTCCAGTTGATCACAGTAGCTCAACATTACTCACTTTCAATAACATCACCAGTGTTAAGCACCTCAGTCAATAAAATAGCCGATTATGTCCCTCGTGTTTCACCAGCGTTAAGCTCTTCAGTCGATAAAAACAGCTGATTATATCCTTCACGTTTCACCAGAGTTAAGATCCTCGATCGATATAACAGCTAAACAGCTGATTATATCCCTCATGGGCTAGGACATACAGCAGACCTAAAACGACTCACAGCCCCGAAAAGAAGCAGACGAAGCAAACAAAAAAAAACCAGAATAAAAATAAACACAATAAAAGCAAATTTAAATAAACAACTAAAAACGGCAAAAAACCGGAGTTGCTTTTACCAAAGTTTACAAATCATTCCTCAGAGCAAACAATGGTCAGCCCAGCGTGGCCGCCATCACTCAGTGAACAGTCCCTGGAGAGGGGCAGAGAGGGGATGCCAGGGTCCATCGCAGAATCTAGTCCCAGGGAGAAGGACAGCGAGACCAGAGGGAACCCAAAGCCACAGTGCCAGGGGTAGGCCACCACAGAGCTAGAAGGGATCAGGCTACAATTTGAGCTGAGGAAACTGGAGTTCAAGCAGAGAAAATTTGAAACCCAGCAGCAGAGGGAATTCAAGCAGAGAAAGTTTGAACTAGAGTTGCAGGAAAAACATCACCAGAGAGAGGCCGAGGAAAAAGGCAGTTTCAGAGAGATGCAGAGAAATAGCAGTGTCAGAGGGAATTCAAACTGGAGAAGCTGAGACTCCAACTACCAGCACCAGAGGAGGTAAGAGGCAGGGATAGACCTGAAACTACAGGGCTGGGGTATAAATTAAGTTCCAAATTAACAGCGGACTTTAAAGAGGGGGAGGATATGAATACACTTCTGAATTCGTTTGAAACGGTCTATATCCAGGCCATGGTACCCAGGGAGTCCTGGAGTTTCCAGCTATCCCCACTGCTTACTGGTAAAGGGCATGAGGTGCTAAGCCAACTGGATAACGATGATAGCCAAGACTATGATAAATTTAAAGCTGCTTTACTTCATGAACCGACTCCTGAGGCCTACAGGGTTAAATTCCGTAAACTCCCAAAAAGCCTGATAAGCTTGAAGAACTAGTCACTAAGCAACAGCAGTTTTTTAAGCATTGGTGGGAGGGGGTGGAAGCAAACTCTGTGGGAAAAACTGAAGAGGTTATTCTTTTAGAGCAGTTCCTTTGGGCTTGTCCAGCGAAGCTGAAAATCTGGCTGGAGGACCAAGATCCCAAAACAAGACAGCAAACTGCTGAGCTCTCAGATCGCTACGTCAGGAGCTGGACTGCTCTAAAAAGGAAGTGAGGGAGCAGGTGCTGCAGCACAGAAAGAGAAAAGCACACCTTCAGGGCAGCTAAAACCCTCAGTGTCTCTGCAGAAAGGGGAAGCCCCAAGCTACCAAGAAGGGAGGTCTTGGAAAAAAGAATGATGAATGCTGGTTTTGTAAGCAGCCAGGGCATTTGGCTAGACAGTGTCCTAAAAAGGCACAGAGTGGACAAAGTGCCCCTCGAAAGGAGGTGGTGCATTGTGTATCCCTGAGAGTATGCCTGTGAACATGAGGGAGCACATACACCCAGTTACTGTAAATGGGGTGCAGACCCATGGGTTAAGGGACACAGCGACTTCTCTTACCCTGGTAAAAGGGGTTTTGGTTGAGCCTGAACAGCTTATGCCTAATCAATCTGTCATTGTGAGGGGATTCACAGGGAGGAAAAAAACCTGCCACTAGCTAGTGTTCTCCTGGATTTGGGAGAGACAGGAGATAGGGTATACAAAGTGGCAGTGGCAGACAGCCTCACTCTGGTTGTGATTATAGGAAATAATATATCGTGGGGGGGAGGGGGGTGCAGTTACCTGCAGTCAGGCGGCTAAGGCCTCTTGTATTTGCCTGTACCCTACAGAAGCATCTGTGGAAGAGAAAGGAGGCTGGTTCCCCAACCTGTGTCTCCGACATGGAGACTAGTGAAAGGGAGATAGGACTTCCCCAAGTAGCCATTCACCGAACAGCTTCAGAAGGTTACTCTGAGGAGGGAGCGGAAACCATTGGTCAGAGGTTTAGGGATGGCAGTGACTTTGAATGCCCTGATGCTAGTGCTATGGACCCCAGTATAGGAACTGAGGGGGACATGTCCCATGCTTTGGGAAAATGTGAAGATTTTACAGCTGCTCAGAGGACTGACCCTAGTTTGGAGAGACTGAAGGCTTGTGCAGAATCTGGTGGGACACAGGGAGGCGACTTGAGACATTGGGTATTTTGGGACAATGGACTGCTTTACACACAAGGATGTGAGGACAAAGGGAGGGGTGATGGACAGGCAGCTTGTCATTCCCCAGAAGTATCGTGAGCAGTTGCTCAAGGCTGCCCATGATATCCCCATGTCTGAACATCTGGGAATCATGCGCACCACGCAGCGACTGGCCCAAAATTTCTATTGGCCCAACTTCACCAAGCAAGTGAAGGAATATTGCAGAGCTTGTCACCGGTGCCAACAGATAGGGAAGGTAGGTAGTAAAACAAAAGCTGCCCTACTTCCCTTGCCCATTGTGGAAGAGCCATTCCAGAGGGTAGGAATGGATATTGTGGGAACCTTGAGTACCCCAAGCTCTTCCAGAAAAAGGTTTATCCTGACAGTGGTCAATTACGCTACCCAATATCCAGAAACGGTCGCCCTGTCCTCCATTAAGGCACAGAAAATGGCAGACGCCTTGCCAAGGATTTCTCCCATGTCGGGTTTCCGCAGGAGGTTATCTCTGACCAAGGGGCTAACTTCATGTCGGACCTGATGAAGTCTTTGTGGGAGAAGTGTGGGGTGGTGCAGAAACACACGACACCTTAACACCCACAAGCCAATGGGCTCATGGAAAGATCCAATGGTACCTTAAAAACAATGCTCCAAGCATTTGCTGAACAGCATGGGAGGGACTGAGAGAAATACCTTCCCCACCTGTTGTTCAGATACAGGGAAGTGCCCCAAGAGTCGACTGGGTTCTCCCCCTTCAAAGTCTTATACAGATGTAGGGTGTGTGGGCCCCTAGACTTGATCCATGAAGACTGGGAAGGCAAGCACACCACCCAGGGAACTCCCGTAGTGGAGAATGTCCTTAGACTGAGGGAGAGGCTGAAGTAGCTTATGAGGATGGCCCAAAGCAACCCGTCAGCTGCCCCGCACAACTCACTTGTACAGCACAGGTCAGGAAGTAATGGTCCTTATTCTAGTCTGGAAGGACAAGCTGCAGACCGAGTGGGTGGGACCATACAAGGTAGACCGACAGGTAAATGACATGAACTACATTGTAGAACTGACTGACAGGAGACGTAACCATCGAATGTACCACGTTAAATATGATGAAGTCATATGTAAACAGAGTTGGCTTGGTGTTTGCGGTTTGTAGTCCTGGATAGGGGACGGACGACGAAGACCCCTTCCTGGACTTGCTAGAGGAAAGTAAGCGGGAGTCATCAGTGGAGACAATCAAACTGTCACCCCAGCTGACCCCAGAACACACCCAGGAAGTGAGAGAAGTCTTACTGGACTTTGCCACTTTATTTGCAACCAAGCCCGGACGGACCCCCTTAGTAACCCATGAAGTGGACACGGGGACACAAGCACCCATATGACGGACAGCTTACTGGGTGTCTGAGGCCATCCTAAAGGACATTAGGAGGGAGGCGGAGGAAATGCTGAAGTTAGAGGTGATCCAGAAATCTCACAGTTCCTGGGCCTCGCCCGTAGTCCTCGTACCCAAGCCAGATGGGTCTACCTGTTTTTGTGTGGAATATCATGGACTCAGTGTAGTCATGAAGTCAGACGCCCACCCAATGCCCCAGACAGACGAGCTGTTGGACAAACTGGATGGGGCAACCTACCTAACAACCACAGATCTGACAAAGGGGTACGGGCAGGAGGAGCTAATTGCCAGAGCTAGGGAAGTGTTGGGTAGGATACAGAAGGCAGGATTAACTGTCAAAGCCGAAAGGTGCCAGGTGGCCATGGCCTCATGTGTGGGACATGTAACATAGATCTAATGCCAATGCAGATGACCTATCCTGCCAGTTGGAGTAAGAGGCAGAACTAGCAGAAACACTTACTAGAAAAGGGGCGTGTTCACCCCAGGTTCTGTTAAGGAGGGAAGAGTGCGCCGAGATAAGGCCATACCTTATTGTTCTGGTCATGTTTTATATATTTTTTTTATGTGAGAAATGCATCAGATGCCAGGGTGGCCCAATGTACATGCAAGGGATTATGGGTACAGGTACATGGGCCCTAGAATAATGTTGGAACTCTGTTACTGGGCAGAAAAACTGTTTTGCTGCTAGCAGAGTCTAGACTTCAATAAATTATCTAAAAGGAGACAAAAAAAGAATAATTAAGCCTAGCTGGGCGGCCAGGTGGGCCCATTTGCTTGTGAAAGGACAGGACCTCATGAGGAGTCGGGATGTCTGGGCATCCTTTGTGTTGAGAGGTCTGCAGTGACAATCTTGTTATCAGATAAACAGATCACCATTTAGTTAATTGACTGTATTTAAGTGCAGTTTAACTAGAGCGATCTCCCAGTAGGGAGGCTGGACCCTCCCCCAGAAATCTGTTTTGCGCTGGCTAACCTTGTTTTTTTTTCTACATTCAGAAAACTGCATATCTGTATTATTGTAATAAAATACTTAACTTTGACTGGCTGGGTAACCACAGAAACTGAAATGCTAGCCAATCGCAGGGCAGCCACTATCCAATGGACCTACCCTTTTGAACCCCTTTAAACCCAAGATGCAGAGGGGTATCCAAGCCTTTTGCTGCCTTTTTGCTGAAGCCTCTGTTTTTGCCATTTTGAATTTGGGACCTTCTCTACCTACCTGTCTTGAGCACAGACAATTTCTTCTGGATCACTGAGAGCCAAGACTTCAACTACCACACTTCTAAGGACACTTTTGCACTTCAAAATTCCAACTAAGGACTCAAGGTAGACTTTTAACTTCAGAGTTTAAAGTGTAGGTTTTTATGTATACTTTCGTTTTATTTTCAATATCCTATAACCAGTCTCCAAATTATCTTGTTTTTATGTTATTTACTCTTTTCTAATTAATTTAATTAGTAAAGCCTTTGGCTTATTTTAAAATAATCCTGCCTATGTCGTTTGTGTGTAATGCCTGGGTAAGAGTTGTTCAGACTATACTATGCCTGTGTGATCGCTTCAGGGCCTAAAACACTACCAAAAGTAAAGTAACATTAGGGACTTTGTGACGAAAGAGGAGGAGGAAATACAAAGGGTCTCAATAGGAACCTGTGGGGGTTTGAACCGAGCATTGCATTTCTGGGGAAAGACACAGTAATAGAATGTTATAGGGCCCCCTGAAGCATCTCTGACCCCATCCCCCCCCCCAATCACAAGAGGGATTTGGGTTGTGACACTGAGAATCCCGCCCTACAAGAGTGGACTTGTGACACTCATTTGCACCCTCTCGTCCTGTGCCCCATTCTGATATCAGTGATCAACACCTTACTTAAACCCACATGTGCAGCGCATGTAAGAAACGCAGAAACGTAGAAGTTGATGGTACATAAGGACCACAAGGCCCTTCCTGTCAGTCCATTTTATTTCTACCTTATGAATGCGCCATAGGCCTGTACTCTGGCAATGGCCTATCTATTCATACTCATCTGTATTGCTCCCTTATGCCTTCCCATGCCTGTTTGAAGCCCTGCACTGTATTCATAGCCACCACTTCCTGACGTATGCCATTCCATGCATCCACCACTCTTTCTGTGAAAAAGAATTTCCTCACATTCGCCCTTAACGGCCTCCCTCTAATCTCATGCTGTGTCCTCTTGTCCTGCTATTTTTCTTACATTGAAACTTGTTAGACTCTTTCACCTTGTTAACTCATTGCCTCCACAAGAGCTCTCTGAAGTTGCACCACTTGTCTCCTGTATGCTGTTAACAGTAAATCCTGGGCCTTTCTAAGCAAAATCAAGCTATAGTCAGCATGCCCTTAAGATGTTTGAATGTTTCGATTATATCACCTCTCTCCCCCCTTTGCTCTAGGGTATACATATTGAGCTCCATTAATCTGCCCTCATATGTTTTCTGATGCAGTTCCTGCACCATTTTGGTTGCCCTTCTCTGGACTGCCTCCATTTTGTTAATGCTCCTGGGCAGGTGCAGCCTCCAGTACTGCACGTAGTACTTCAGATGGGGCCCAACCAGTGTCTTGTAAAGAGGATTACCTCACTCTTATGACTTGTGATGCCCCTACTAATACACCCTCACATCCCTCTAGCCTTACTTACTGTTTTAGTGGTGTGCTTGGATGATTTCAGGTCATCTATGATGATGAAGCTCAAGACTCTTTCATCCTTTGTGATTGCCAGCAACTCCCCTCCCAAACTATAGGTAGCTTCAGAGTTTCTCTTCCCTATGAACATGATCTTGCACTTCTTTGCGTTAAACCACAGTTGCCCCTCTTATGACCATTTTGCCAGTTTTTCCAGACTCCAGTACTAAGAAACAGTGTGCCACTGATCCCCATCATCACTACACCACCGCTCTCTTTTTTCCCCATGCAGTGAGGAACCCTGGATCATGACGTGTCCCAGCCAGTTACAATTATGATGAAACAGCACATATAACATCCTGTCTCATCACACATCCGATGATATAACCTGACTCAGAGTGTACAACCAAGATTTTCAACTTCTCATCCTTGGTAGTTCCCTGGAAATCATGCAAGTAGTTCCTTCAGAATGCTCTCTGGCTGCTTCAAAACTGTGATTTTACATTATCAGCTATGAACCAACAGTGTTTACTGCTTGGCCTGCATACTGGCCCAGTGCACAAAAATAATTATAACTTTGTTTAGAAAAGACTGAGCCAGGTCCCCCATGACTGCCTTAATGTGGTGTTTTTGATGAAAAAAGCTGTGAAGACTTAAAAATAACTGAAAAGGGATACAGTCAGGTATTTCTTACCAACAATATGTTCATTCAGTAAAGCAATGTTCCTATCATTTCTGCAAGATTTAAGGAATATATTAAATTATGATAATGTATCATGATCATGTTTACATAACTCATGGCAGTTAAAAAAACATAGAATGGTGAAGCCAACCATAGCAGTTATGATTTGCTACAAGCTCTTGGTCTGGGCACAAAATAAATACAGGTTACTCACCTGTAACAGGAGTTCTAGGAATGGTATATGTTGTTCATCCACACTCATTGGCAGTATCCTTGCCGCTTTAAATCTTGCCGGAAGGTCTTCAAGCTTGCTCCTCCCACCCACCCGGGTGGTATAACTCTCGGCTCCGCCCCATGACGCCAGATCTGGCCCGCTGGAAGCTCAGGTTGTGCGTCGAAGCCGGGGAGGTCGGGTGGGTCGTGTGGATGAACAACATATACCATTCCTAGAACTCCTGTTACAGGTGAGTAACCTGTATTTCTAGGGACATGGATATGTTGTTCATCCACACTCATTGGCAGACTCCTAGCAGTTCTCCGGGAGGAGGGAGGCAAGACGCACACCCCCAATACTTACTTGGGAAAGAGAGACTGGAGAACCGAGGCCCCAAAACCAGCATCCCGGCGTGACTCAAGGTCGATGTGGTAGTGGGTAATGAAGGTGTTTGCTGACTTCCAGGTAGCAGCCCTGCAGATTTCCTGGATAGGGACGTCCCTGGAAGCAGCCACCGTTGCAGCAGTATGGCGGGTAGAATGAGCTCTTATCCCTCTGGGAGGCTCCATGCCCGCCAACTTATAGCAGAGATCTATGCAGGAGGTTACCCACCTGCTTATCGTCCGCTTGGCTGCAGGTCTGCCAGATGCGGCTTCAGCGTAGGTGACAAACAGCTGGCGAACCTCTCCCTGACCTCAGCCGCGGCGCCTCCTTATAATAAGCGAGCGCCTCTAGGTCCAGAGTATGAGCCTATATTCGGCCTCGAGGTGTGATTGGGGTAGAACACCGGCAGAGTCAACACCTGGTTAAGGTGAAACTCCGACACCACCTTCGGAAGGAATTTCGGTGGGGCGCAGGACAACCTTTGTCCCTGTGGAAGACCAGGTAAGGAGACTCGATGGAAAGCGCCGAGCTCTCCCATCCTTCTGGCTGACGTGATAGCCACCAAGAAGGCGGTCTTCCACGACAGGTGAGAGAGCACACCTGTGCATAGGTTCGAATGGCTTGCCCATGAGCTTTGCCAGTACCAGCAGTAGATCCCACGGAGGTGGGGTTCCCGACTGAGGGAAATGTGATCAAGGCCTTTGAAAAAGCGCCAGACCACCTTCTCCTGCGCACGACTGCTTCCCGGCCCGCGCTCGTAAGCAGAGATGGCTGCCAGGTGCACCCTTAGGGTCGCCGACCTAAGCCCTTGACTAGAAAGGGACCATAAATAGTCCAAGATGCTTGCCAAGAAACAGGAGGAAGGGTCCAAGCCCTGTTCTGACACCAAATGGAAAACCTTTCCATTTGAAGGCATAGCATTTTCTGGTCGACTCTACGGGACGCCTCAACTACATTGAGGACCTCGTCGAAAGACCCAAGGCCTGGAACTCTAGCCGCCAGGAACCAGGCCGTCAGGTGCAGGGATTGAAGGTCCGGATGGAACACCTTCCCTGATTGACTGAGAGCAGGTCCGGCGAGCTGGAAGCTGCCGCGGAGTCCTGGAGCTGAGACTGAGGAGATCTGGTACCAGAACTGGCGAGGCCAGTCTGGGGCTATCAGAATCACCTGCGCCTTGTCCCTCCTCGCCTTGAGAAGCACCTTGTGGATCAAGGGAAATGGGGAAAGGCGAAAGAGGCCCGGGTCCATTGCTCGAGAAGGCATCCCCTGCAGCGAGCCCCTGCTGAGGGGCGGGCATGGAACAGACTCAGCTTGCGTTCTCCATGGAGGCAAACAGGTCCACCTGAGGTATGCCCCAAAGGGAGAACAGATGCTGTACTACCTCCGGCAGGAGAGACCACTGTGGGATGCAGCCCCTATCCGCTCAGGGCATCGGGCAGGGTGTTGGAGGCTCCTGCCACGTGAATGGCTAGGAGATCCGCCTCTCCAGGCTGCGCCACAGTGACAAATGCGGAGAGCTTCCTTGCATAGAAGCATGGGGCGCGTCCCGCCCTGGCAGTTTAGATAGTACATAAGTCGTGGTATTGTCCGCCTGGACTGACCACTTGACCCGGAGGAACGGAGCAAAGGCGGTGAGAGCTAGGCGGACCGCTGGAGCCCAGCAGGTTGATGTGGCATCGGGACTCTGCTGGGACCAGAGGCCATGAGCCCGTGTTCCCCAGATGGGCACCCCAACCCATCAGAGGGCATCGGTCGACAGAGACCGTCGGCTCGGGGCGGACAACAGGATGCCCTCCTGCAAATGATCTGGAACAGTCCACCACTGGAGGCGTTCCACATCCCCTGTGTCACCGACCAAGCTGGTCAAGGGATGCGCGTTGCTGACCACTGGCTGGCCAGTCCCCACTGAAGGGGCGCATGTTCCAGCAGACCCAACGGACCACGCTGGCTAGCAGGCCGCCATGAGACCCAGGAGGCGCGGGAAGTCCCGGGCAGGCGCAATTGCCCAACCAGAAATGATCGGGCAAGGAGGAAAGAACCTCGGCCCTGTCCGCCGGGAGCCGCTCTGGCTGCGAAGAGATTCCGAGCTGCGCCCGATGAATAGAATCACCTGCTTCGGCTCGAGTTCCGACTTGGCCTCGTTGATAAGGAGGCCCAGTTGAGAGCAGACCTGGAGGGCCAGATCTCTGGACCACTCCGCCTCCTTCCTGGAGGGAGCTGCTATCAGCCAGTCGTCCAGGTAAGGGTACACCCGGACCCCTCGGCGCCGCAGGAATGCTGTCACCACTGCCATGCATTTGGTGAAGACCCTGGGAGCTGGAGACAAGCCGAAGGGCATGGCTTGGAACTCGAAGAGAGATCCTTCCGCTCGGAAGCGAAGGAATCTCTGGTGAGACGGACGGATAGGGACGTGAAAAAACGCGTCCTGCAAGTCCAGAGAGCAGAACCACACGCCGCGTTCCAAGGATGGTATTATCTGAGCCAGAGTGACCATCCTGAAGGTTCGAGACCTTAGGAACTTGTTTAGTCGTGTAGGTGAGAATGGGCGCCAGCCCCGTCTGTTCGGAACCAGGAAGTACCTGGACACAAACCCTGGGTCTGAAGGAGGTCCACCACCTCTTACCACCTCCTTCTGGAGGAGGGAGGCGATGTCGGCTCGGCGAGCCGCCAGTGAGGCTGGGTTCAAGCCCCGAGGCGGCGGCTCTGAAGGGTGGTGCCTGCTCGATTCCAGAGGCAGGCCTCTTCCCACCACCTCAAGACCCACCTGTCCGTGGTAACAGCGGACCAAGTGAGCGGAAGTGCTGGAGCCGCTCCCCAGGGGACCCAGGGGTAAGGTGACAGGGATGGGGGACACCCTCAGCCCGGTCACTGGGCAGGCTTGGAGGAGGGACCGCCGAGGGACCTCCTGGGCCCTTCCTCCTGCCTCCTGTTAGAGGAAGCCGGTGCTTGGGTTTGGGATGCCAAGGCCGAGCCTGCTGGCCCTGACGCTGCTGGGCCGGGCCGGGGCACAGAAGGACCAAAGGGCTTAGGCTGTGGTTTGCGGCCTTTGTCCTTCTGAGCGGAAGAGACCGAGTCCAAGGTGGCATTGGACTTCTCGATCCTCTGCAGGTGACCTTCCACCCCAGGGCCGAAGAGGGTCAGTCCCCAAAGGAACATCCGCCAACTTGTGCTGGGTATCCGAAGCAAGGTGGATATCCTCAGCCAAACCATCAAAGCGCATAATCACTCGCGCCGCCACCGATCTGGCACATGAGTCCCCTATATCCAAAGCAGTCTGATGCTGCTGTTTGGCCACTGCCCTGCCCTGGTCCCGCACCTGCTTAACCGTAGTCTGCAGATCGGCGGGAAGATGAGGGATGACCTCATCCAGGGAGCCCAACAGGGCATGAGAAAAATGTGCCATGAGGGCGGCCGAACTGGCCTGACGAAGGCCGAGAGAGGCGAGCGTAGACTTTTCGCCTCGACATAGTCCATTTCTTGGACCTTGTCAGGAGGTTTGTCCACATCCCTGGCGCATGCCGGCGCGCCGAAAACGCTGTCGGTAACCAACCCTCAGCAGAGGTGTTCCAAACCGGACAAGGACCGGTAGGACCGCATACTTCCTGGCCATCCTGGCCGAGGCGCAGGAGGAAGCGAGGCGCTGCCAAAGTTCAGTGCGGACCCACTATGGCCTCGCCACGGAAAGGACCTCCGTGGAGAATCCCCTCGGTCCAGAATCTCCGTGAGGGGATACCTGGCCCGTTTGGAAACGGGTTCGAGCTCCATCCCGGTAGACTCCGAGATGAGCCGAAGCAGTCCTAGGAAGGACGACGGGCTATCGTCCCATTGACTGACCTCCTGAAGACTCCAAGTCCAGTCGCTTGGAGAAGAAGGAGGAATCATCTTCGACTCGGAAGAGTCCTCGAAGAGCTGCCTCTGGCCTGAGCCACCCTTCACCTGCCGAGGTCGGTCGGGAGTGAGGGTAACTGACAGCCGATGGGGTAAACCCTTAGCCGACCGAGAATCCTTGGTCGGAGCCCCAATTGGTGGCTGTGGAGGCGGAGGTTCCACCGGAATCGGTGGAGCAGCTGGTTTTGGCCGAACAACCGGCCTGGGTATAGGCTCCTCGGACAAGTCGAGGGGTTGTGTCGGCCGTTCCGGTGACAGCCACTTAATGGCCGGGGAAGGCGCCGGGGTCGGCTTATTCCCGGCCAGGAGGAGCTGTTGCAACATAAGGTCCTCGTAGCGTCGACGTAATTTACGCGAAGCCTCCCTCATCCGAGGAGGAGGGCGAGGGAATGACGGCGGCACGCCGTTTACGCGATGCCGAGACCGAGACCGCCTATGGCGGTGGGAGCGGCTGGACCTGAAGAGGTCGAGACGAGAACCGAGTCCCGGAATTTCCGGGGTCGGTGCGAGGAGGTGTCGGCGGAACGCACTCCGCCCGGCTCGGAAGGTCCATCCGAGGCTCCGGAACCGGAGGCACAGAGCGAGCCCAGGATCCTCAACTCCTCCGGGGAACAGGAGAGGGAATCTCGGCTGCTAAAGGCGACAACCCGTCAATGGGTCGAGAAAAATCTCGACTTCATCAGTGGGATCTCGGTCAACTGACTGGCGGGGGACACCGTGAGGCCAGTGGCGCTTGCGAGCGGCGGAACCGGCCGGACGGACGGCCCGGGGAGAGGACCTTCCCGCTCCCAAGAGCGTCGGCGGAGGACTACCTTTCCCTCTTTTTGGACCGAGAATAAGGTCCAGCAGGCATGAGGCCCTTCTCCTTTAGTGGAGAGGACAGACAAAAGCTCCTTAAAAGCCGTGTAGGAAGAACCCAGAGAGGCCGGGATAAATGCGCGGCCGAGGAAGATCACGACCCGCGCCGCCTCCTCTTCGAGGCGACCATCCGCTCGAGCTGATCCTTGAACCGCCGCCAGCAGTTTCGCCGACCGGGCCTCCTTGGACTTCACGGAGGAAGCGCTATAAGGACAGCCCAGTTGCAATCGGAGCATACGGTCTTGAGGACGTAGGCGAGAAAGATGAGCACAGTCTCAAGCCTGCGGTCGTGCTCAAGGCCTAAGCAGTAGACACACGTGGAGTGTGGATCCGTCGAGACATCTTCTGCCCGCATGGGCATCTCCAATCCGGAGTCGATTTGTCCATCGCGAGCGCGAGGGATCGAAGACTGAAGTCTTTGCAAATTTTTATTTTAAATCCGCAAACGGAGAAATAGGAACCAGTCGCAAACGCAGAGCGTTAAGGAGGGAACCTGAGCTTCCAAGCGGTAAGGAAGATCTGGCGTCATGGGGCGGAGCCGAGAGTTATACCACCCGGGTGGGTGGGAGGAGCAAGCTTGAAGACCTTCCGGCAAGATTTAAAGCGGCAAGGATACTGCCAATGAGTGTGGATGAACAACATATCCATGTCCCTAGAATATAAATTACACTTGCAGATTTTAAAGTTATCACTTTAATACAGATGGCCATTATTAGCAACACTGGTTGGGACTCTTCAGCACAATCTTGGACTTTATACTCATTAGTATTTTTTTGTATATTATGGGGCTAAACACCAGAGGAGGGGCAGACAATTATGCCAAACAAAAAGTCCCAAGAAGTTGCACCAGGCCACAAATATGCCAGACACACAACCAGGGAAATCAAAGGCAGCAACAGGAGAGCTGAACCGGGCCCTGCCCAGGTGCTAAAATCCACCAGTGGCTCACGGAGGTAGAGTACACTGTACAGGCATCAGCAAAGATGGCAAAGGAGGCCAATGAAATAGCAGGTAGGGTCATGACAATGTGGATGGAAGTCCTCAGAAAAATAAAGTGCTATGCCAGGCTGAGGTACGAGCATTTAGAAAACAATGCACCAACTGCCAATATCCAACTTTTAGGACTGCCAAAGCACACTGAAGACGCGAACACGGCAGCCTTCTTGTAAGACTTCTTGCATACTTTACTGCAGATGGACAATGCACCTAGACTTCACAAGTCATACAACACAACGCCCCACCAGAGACCAAAACAGAGCAATACTTGCTATCACAGCCAGACTAGGTGAGAAAGAAAAAAATGCTCAAACTGGCTAAACAGAAAGACTGGCTTGTTATGGAGACTAACACCCGTCTCTGTCTCAATTTCACCATGCAGCAACGGGCCAAAGTCTTTGATGGAGAGTCTGGGCTAGCTTGCACGAACTGGGGGCGGTACATAACTTACAAATGCCGGCAATGCTTCATGTAAGTTATATGGCCAAAACTTACCTATTTGCAGACCAAAATATGCCAGGATATTGGCTAACAAGGTCCAAAAAGAATTCCATGCTAAGGCAGAGGACAACGAATCAGAGGAAGATGTGTAATTAGGACAGACCGTTGGACTGCAAAGTGTAAAAAACATGTTTGCTCTGTTCGCTAGCTACTGCCTAATAGGGTTTGGATTTTTGGATTAGGCAAAGTTTGCTTGTTCTTTCTTCAATTATGCCTGATTGCACAGAACAGTTTGTCTTGAAGAAGTACACCCCATAGCTTGTAAATGTTGTTTCCCTGCCAACACATAAAACTCTTTTCATACTCTGCTGGGGATATAGGTGTTTGCTTTAGTTTGTTTTCACTGTTCTTATAAGCCCCTGTAACTAGCCTGGGGGTCTCCATTTTCTGCTTGTTGAAATCTCATGGTCTCAGAGAGCTGCATTAGCATATAAGAACAAGATGCCACAGCAGCCATTTACAAATATCTATGCTGAAAGTACACATAAACTGAAAAAGCTCTCTAGAAGAAAAAAATTACTCACCATAGTAATCTTGTTTCTTCCAGGGGATCCCTCAGTATGCTAAACAAATGCAGCCAGCCTTCTGTGTTGAACTGCCCTGGAGAAATTGGAATGTATGTAAATGATGGAATAAATCACTGGCTCTTGCCAAAATTCAAACTGCTGCCCCTAGGTGCTGCTGCATTCTAAACCGCTCAGATTCATTACAGAGCCTAATGGTGTAAAGACCCCCTAACTATGCTATTCTTACCCCAAAAAAAATCCCTCCCACCTGGGGGGGGTAGAGTAAAAATACCAGTTCTCTACCAGAAAGAGAATAAAACAGACTAGTTTGGAACCTTAAAAGTTAACATGTACAAACAGGACAAAAAATTACCAGCAGGGGTGCAGACCCCCATCTGGTTCTGGAAGGGGGAGGCAGGTTGGGTGATTTAAGCCTACTAAGAGATTCCATGGAAGAAACAAGATTACTATGCTAAGTAATTTTTTCTTCAAACCCCTGGAATCCCTCAGTATGTTTAACTAATGCAGATTACCAAGCAGTATCTTGGGAGATTGCGTACAGAACCTACTTATGCAACAGGTTCTGCAGGACTGCAATGCCAAATCTGGCATCGCTTCTGGACTGTATGTCCAAGCAGTAGTGCTGTACAGTTTTCCAGGTAGCTGCTTTGTAGATCTCCAGCAGGGAAATGTCTCTTGCTGCATCCACTGATGCGGCTGTGCCACGGGTAGAGTGTGCCCTGAAGTGGCTGCTCGCCAGCTTTGCTATAGCAAAACTGCATGCAGGAGACTATCCAGCATGTAATGGTTCTTTTGGAAGCTGGTTTACCTTTGCCCAGTTTCCCTTAGGTTAGGAACAACTGTGCGTATTCTGGCCTAGAAGCTTTGGTGTGGTCAAGGTAGCGTCCGAGTGTCCTCTTGACATCTAGGCTATGCAACTTTCACTCACCTGAGCTAGAGTTAGCTGTGACAAAGACTGATAGGGATACTGATTGGTTCAGGTGAAATTCAGAGACCACCTTAGGAAGGAACTTCCTATTGGTCCTAAGCACCACCTTGTCCATGTGGAAGGAGATATAGTTCAGGTCTGTGCATAGAGTTTGTAACTCACTGATCCGCCTGGCTGAAGTAATGACTACCAGGAAGACAGCCTTCCAGGTAACATACTTTAAGTCTGCAGTTGCCAAAGGCACGAATGGAGGTTCCATTAGTTTGGCTTTGCAAATGTTCAAATCCCAGGAAGGGACTGGCTCCCTAATGGGAGGGTGGAATTGAAGAAGCCCCCTAAAGAATTTCCTGAACACAGGGTGAGAGGCTACTGACCTTTCTTTGCCAGCTGAGACATATGTAGAAATGGCAACAAGGTAGACTTTCAGAGTGGTGGGCCTGAGGCCCAGTGAGCACAGGTGAGCTAAATAGTCCAGGAAGACAGGCAGCCCAGACTCAGCGGGGCTGATCCATTTTGTTTGCACCATAAGGAGAACCTTTTAGAGGAGGACAGAGGAGACAGGTAAATTCTTGTACTCCTCAATCTCTCCTCAGCTTCTGACACTGTGGACCACATTGTGTTACTGGATCGGCTCTGTGAGTTTTGTGGACACGCCGGTGCTGTCATCAGGTGGTTTGGGTCCTATCTCTCGGACAGGGTGCAGCGGGTGGTGATGGGGAATTTCTCCTCCTCCCCAATGCCTCTGTCATGTGGAGTGCCACACTGCTAGATCCTGTCACCAATGTTGTTCACACTGTATATGCTGCCCTTGGGTGAGATCATTTGACAATACAGTGTGGAGTTTCACTGCTATGCAGATGATACCCAACTGCATTGGTCACTTGCTCCTGGAACATCAGGAGCTGTGGATGTGCTTAACATCTGTCTGACTAAAAATCAATGACTGGATGGCCTTCAGCTGACTGAAACTGAACCCGGCTAAGACAAAGGTACTGGTGATCGAGCCAGGTCGCAGGCGTGATGGATTGCTGTCCGAGGCGGCTTCCGGCCTAGTGCTAGGATCTGGTCCGTTGACAGTTTCCACAAGGGTGCAGAATCTGGGCGTGATCCTTGATAGCAGGCTGACTTTTGAAGATTAGGTGTCGTCTGTTGTCAGTAGTGGTTTTTATCATTTACAGAACATTGCCCGGATTAAGCCCCTCGTTCCTCCTAAGGACCTGCCGATGCTGGTACACAGAAACATAGAGGTTGACGGCAGATAAGGACCGCAAGGCCCATCCAGTCTGCCCATTTCTTTTTCTACCTTATAAATGAGCCATCGGCCTTTGCTCTGCCAGTGGCCTATCTATTCATACTCATCTGTATTGCTCCCTTATGCCTATCCCATGCCTGCTTGAAGCCCTGCACTGTATTTATAGCCACCAATTCCTGAGATAGGCCGTTCCATGCATCCACCACTCTTTGTGTAAAAGAATTTCCTCACATTCACCCTTAATCGGCCTCCCTCTAATCTCATGCTGTGTCCTCTTGTCCTGCTATTTTTCTTATATTTAAGCATGTTAGACTCTTTCACCTTGTTAACTCATTGCCTCCACAAGAGCTCTCTGAAGTTGCACCACTTATCTCCTGTATGCTGTTAACAATAAATCCTGGGCCTTTCTAAGCAAAATCAAGCTATAGTCAGCATGCCACAAGCAAATCCTAATAGCTCAAGAACCGTAAGTGCTAGACACAAAGCATGAGTGACAAAGTTATTCAGCACAAAATTACCTTTCCAATGGTGGTATGCAAATAATAATATGTAATTTTTTTTTCTATGCTGGTTGAAACAGCAAAAAAAAAAATATATTTTTTTCACTAAACAGGCAACATAAGCCATACACACCATACCATAAACAAATGCGAATAACTCCTAAATTATACATGATATACACAAAATATCAGTGGAAAAGTTGTTCAGCATAAAATTACCTTTCCAGCAGTGTAATGCAGTCAAATATATATGATATTCTGTTTCACTATATATTAAGATACATAAGTGACTTCTCCAGATGTTGCAAGGGCACATTGGGAGTCAGTAGCCGACTTCTATAGGCATCCTCAGGACACATCACTGTATTTTACCGACGATTACAGGCGTCTGCTAGGAGATAAGTTAATGCCCTTAAGGTGTTTGAATGTTTCGATCATATCACCTCTCTCCCTCCTTTGCTCAAGGTTATACATACTGAGCTCCGATAATCTGTCCTCATATGTCTTCTGATGCAGTCCCTGCACCATTTTGGTTGCCCTTCTCTGGACTGCCTCAATTTGGTTAATGTCCTTGTGAAGGTGTGGCCTCCAGTACTGCATGCAGTACTCCAGATGGGGCCTAACCAGTGTCTTGTAAAGAGGGATTATTACCACCCACTTACGACTTGTGATACCCCTACTAATACACCCTAACATCCCCCTAGCCTTACCTACTGCTTTAGAGGTCTGCTAGGATGATTTCAGGTCACTGGTGATGATGATGCCCAAGTCTCTTTCTTCCTTTGTGACTGCCAGCAACTCCTACATGACTTTGTCTCCTCCAGACTCGACTACGGCAACACTTTACTTCGGGATCATGGGAGGGACCCTTCGCAGGCTGCAGCTAGTGCAGAATGCCGCGGCTCAGTTACTGACTGGCCTTTCTAGGCTCAGTCATGTGACCCCTGTACTGCATGCTCTGCATTGGCTGCCAGTCAGGTGGAGGATTTTTTTTCAAGGTGGGGCTTCTCACCTATAAGGCCCTAAACGGACTACGTCCTGGCTATCTGTCTGAGCTCCTCACACCGGTGACCTCTGTCCGCTCCCTCCGTGCCACCTCGAGGGGCCTCCTGACTGTTCCCAGGGTACGGCTCTAGACTTCTGGGGATCGTGCTTTCAGTCTCTCTGGGCCACCCCTGTGGAACTCTTTACCATCCGCAGTCCAGGAAGCCCCCCTCGGTGAAGACTTTTAAGCAGAGGCTGAAAGTACACATCTTCAGCCTGGCGTTTAAGAAGTCCTGAAATTTATTATGATGCCTGGTCCCAATGAATTTGTTTTTATTTGTTTTATGTGTTAACTGTATTTACACTATTTTATATGTATGTTTTAATGCTTATTTTATTATACTATGAGGCACCCAGAGCCTCCGGGATTGGGCGCCATACAGATAAATTTGCATTGCCTTTTCCATTTGGAAGCATAGAGTTTTCCTGGTTAAGGGTTTTCTAGGAACCCTAAGTACATTAAAACTTCCTTAGAGAGTTGAAGGGCTGAGACATCTAGGACTTCGAGAGCCAAACTTTGAGGCGGAGAGACCAGAGGTTGGGGTACAGAATCCTGCCCTGTGATGTGGTCAGGAGATTGTGCCTCTGAGGAAGATGGATGGGCTGTGAGACAAAGAGGGCTCGCAGGAGGGAGTACCATGGCTGCCTTGCCCAATCTGGTGCCATCAGAATCATAGTTGCTGAGTGGGTCCTGAGCTTTATGAGGACTCTTAGCAACAGATGGAAGGCATAGAAACATAGAATTTGACGGCAGATAAGGACCACTTGGCCCACCTAGTCTGCCCATTTTCCTAACAGATAAGCTGCAGATCCTAGTTAACCAACAGGTTACTTCCTCCTACCTCCCACTAGGACTGCCTTACGCCAGTCCCATGCATTCTTGAATTCTCCCACTGTTCTTGACTCCATGACCTCCTCAGGGAGGCTGTTCCATGCATCCAAAACCCTCTCTGAGAAAAAATACTTCCTCACATTACCTCTGAGCCGTACCCCCTATCTTCAAATTGTGCCCCCTTGTTCTTGCACATCTATTTTTTGGAAAGATCCTACCCTCTTGGACTTTGTTGATTCCCTTGAGGTACTTGAAAGTTTCTATCATGTCCCCTCTCTCCCTTCTTTCCTCAAGGGTATACATATTAAGCTCCTTTAGTCTTTCTTCATATAAAGAAACCTCTCTGACCAGTCCAATGCCAGGGCATCCATTGGCATTGTCCCTTGAGCTGGGGGCCTGCAATACAGCTGGGGCAACTGATGGTTGTCTGTGGAGGAGAAGACATCGATCTCTGGTGTGACTCACCTTCTGAACACTGAAGACAGAATTTGTCTGTTTAAGGATCACTCGTGGTAGTTCTGGCTTATTCTGCTGAGGGAATTTGCCAAGGCACTGTCCTTCCCAGGCAGGTGGACTGCCGACAGAGATACCTGCAGAGAATAGACCAGATTCCGTACCTTCATGGCCTTTGTGCACAGCAAAGCTGACCCGCTGCCTCCTTGTTTGTTGATGTAGTATGTGGTAGTAGTGTTTTATGTCCTGACTTGCACTACCCTGCCCTTGATCTGGGGGGCAAAGGACTGTAGAGCCAGGAAAACTGCCTTGAGCTCTAGCAGGTTGATGTGCAATACTGACTCCTGAGGGGACCAAGTACCGCTCACTGTCAAATCGTCCAGGTGTGCCCCCCAACCCAGGAGGGAAGCATCTGTGGTGAAAATGACCAAGGGAACTTCCTGCTAAAAGGGCATTCCTTCCCCTGAGGTTGTCTCTGTCTTGCCACTATCCCAAAATCCGAATAAGAGACTTTGTGACAGGTGCTAGTTTGGACAGAGGATCCCTCCTCTGAGACCAAAAGGACCTTAAATGAAACTGAATGTCCCCCATTTGAAGTCCAGTCCCTGCCACCATGGCTATGACAGCTGCCATGTGGCCCAAGAGCTGCAGGAAGTGCCTTGCTGGCCTGGGTCTGTTGAGCTTGAAGAAAACATTACTCACCTTAGTAATGTTGTTTCTTCTAATGGAGTCTTGCTGTATTCTGACTATTGCAGTGATCTCCAACCTTTGAACTACCCTGGAGAACAAAGAGTTAACTTTCCATGCAAGGCATGGAATGCTGAGCTCGAGCTCGGTTGAAGCCTCTGTCTGCTGTTTGAACCCCAACCATCAGATCTTTATGAGCTATACTCACTGGGCGTTCTGTGTAGAAACTGTAAACTCACACTAACCAACTGGCAACTAAATTTGATAAAAAGGGGTTTTTTGGTCAAAGCAAAGACTCGTCAGGAAACCAAAAACAAAACACACACACACACCCAAAATAAAAGAGGGTGAGAAAGGCAAGCAATTCTAGGTGCCAACACTCTTCTGCACACCCACATCCAAAAACCAGGTTCTGAGAGGGAGGGGGGGGTCAGAATACAGCAAGACTCCATTAGAAGAAACAACATTACTGAGGTGAGTAATTTTTTCTTCAAAACATGAAGTCTTGCTGTATTCTGACTGTTGCAGACTACCAAGCAGTACCTCCATGGAGGAGGGAGAGAACCTACTTTGGGAATAGGCTCTTAAGTACTGCTGTGCTAAACCGAGCATCTCTCATAGCCTGGATATCCAGAGAGTAATGCTTGGTGAAAGTATGGACTGTTTTCCAGGTGGCTGCTTGACAAATCTCTAAAATAGGAATATCCCTGGCAGCAGCCAGGGAAGCAGCTGTACCTCTAGTAAAGTGAGCTCTCAGGCCTGAGGGTGGGATTCTACCCAATGTTTCGTAGCAGAATTGTATACAAGAGACAATCCACCTGGCAATAGATCTTTTTAGTGGCAGGTTTTCCCTTACCGACCTCTCCATAAGTGAGGAACAACTGGAGGGAGTCAAACCTGTGACCCTTGGTGCGCTCTATGTAGTAGCTAAGGGCCCTTTTTACGTCCAGGCTGTGCAGCCTTCTCTCTCCAGAGAAGGAATGGTCAGTGAAGAAAACTGGAAGAGAGACAGACTGATTAAGGTGGAAATCTGAAACTACCTTAGGCAAAAACTTCCTGTTAGTTCTTAGGACCACTTTCTCTCTATGGAAAGTGATGAAATCAAGCTGCACTGACAGGGCTTGCAATTCACTGATGCGCCTGGCAGAGGTAATGGCTACCAACAACACAGTTTTCCAAGTCAAATACTTAAGCTCTGCAGAGGACAAAGGCTCAAAAGGGGGTTGCATAAGCTAGGCAATGCAAACATTAAAGTCCCAAGCAGGAGCAGGGTCCCTGAAGGGAGGATTGGTGTGCAACAGTCCCTTGAAGAATTTGCAAAATACAGGATGGGCTGAAAGAGAAGAAGGCTTGCCTACTGACAAAAAAGCAGAAACAGCTGCCAAATGTACTTTGAGTGCAGCTGGTCTGAGTCCCAAGCCATTGAGATGAACCCATATAGTCCAGGACTGTAGGCAACCCAGCAGATTCTGGAGAAATATGCTTACCAGAGCACCAAATAGCAAACCTTATCCATTTGGAGTTGTAAGTCTTTCTGGTGGAAGGCTTTCAAGAAGCCTTTAGAATATCCAGAACACCTTGAGAGAGGTGTAGATCAGGAAACTAACTCTTCAAGAGCCAGGCCTTGAGATTGAAAGATTTGAGGTTCGGATACCAAACCCTCCCCTGAGAGAATGTCAACAGGTTGTAATTCCTGGGAAGAGACAGGGGAAGGTGGATGCTAAGGACAGCGACAGTGGGTACCAGGGCTGTCTGGCCCAGTCTGGAGCGATCAAAATCACTTTGCAGGGTTGAGACCTGATCTTGACTAGTACCTTGAACAGGAGAGGGAAGGGGGGGGGAGCATACAGGAACTTCCCTTCCCAATTGAGTACCAGAGCATCCAGGGGGACTGAGCCCAATACTGGGGGTCTGCAGCAAAAGAGAGGAAGTTGGTGATTGTCTGAGGCTACAAAAAGATCTATTAGTGGAGTGCCCCATCTGGAGAAAATCACCTTCAAAATTAAGGGATCTAGGGACCATTCGTGGGGGGGCCCTGAGATATCCTGCTGAGAGCATCTGCTAGGACATTGTCCTTCCCTGGGAGGTGAACTGCTATCAGAGAAGTTTGCAGGGAATAGGCCAGAGACCACAACTCCACTGCTTCTGTGCACAAAGCCGTAGACTGAGTGCCCCCCTGCTTGTTGAGGTACCACATTGTGGTGGTATTGTCTGTTCTGATCTGGACTACTTTGTTCTGAACAGACTTGGAAAAGGTTTGTAGTGCCAGAAACACTGCTCTGAGTTCCAAGAGACTGATGTGAAGCAGAGATTCTTGAGGTGACCACAGCCCTTGGGTGGTGAGATCCCCCCCAAGTGGGCTCCCCAGCCCAAGAGGGAGGCATCTGTGGTGAGGATTAGAGAATGAGACTGAGTGACAAAAGGAACTCCCTGCCTTAAATTGTCCTGATCCTGCCACCACTGCAAAGCCTGGATCAGGGTACGAGTCACTGGGACTAGTTTGGTAAGGGAATCCTTTCTCTGGGACCAGAAGTCTATCAAGTGGAACTGAATGTCCCTCATCTGAAATCTTGCCCCCGGATCACTGCTGTAGAGGCTGCCATGTGGCCCAGGAGCTGCAAGAAGTGCCTTGCTGGTAGAGACACCTGAAGGGTGAAAGAAGAGGCCAGTTCTATTAGTGTCCTTGTCCTGTCCAGGGGGAAGGAAGGCCTTTGCTCTTATTGTATCCAGTTCCGCCCCTATGAAGGTGAGGAGCTGCACTGGCTCTAGAACTGACTTTGGAAGGTTTAGGAGGAACCCTAAGGAAGTGAGCAGTTGCTGAGTTATTTGAAAATGCGATTTGACTTGGTCTGGAGACTGACCCACTATGAGCCAGTCGTCCAGGTATGGAAAGATGGAGATCTTTTTTCTCCTTAGGAAAGCAACCACTACTGCCAGGCACTTTGTGAACACCCTTGGGGCTGATGTTAGACCAAAGGGCATTGCTCTGAATTGATAGTGGCCTGAGGGCAACTCTAACCTGAGGTACTTTCTGTGGGAGCACCTGATGGGAATGTGAAAATAGGCATCCTTGAGGTCCAGGGAGGCTAGCCAGTCCCCTGGCCTTAGAGAGGGCAGAATTATTCCCAGAGTCACCATTTGAATTTGGCTTTAAAAGGTGTTTGTTTAGATATCTCAGATCCAGGATGGGCCACCATTCTCCTATCTTTTTGGGGGTTAGGATGTACCTGGAGTACAATCTTTTGCCCCTGTGTAGGGTAGGAACCCTTTCTATGGCTCTGAGAGCCAAGAGGGAAGAAACCTCTGCCTCTAGGGCAAGGGCCTCTGAAGGATTTGCAGGTGGAAAGGATCTGGTTCTCATCTTGGGAAATTTTTTGAAGCTGAGAACCAGTCCCTGACTTACTACTTCCAGGACCCATTTGTCTGAAGTTAAAGACTTCCAGTCCTGGACAAAGTAAGCCAGCCTGCCCCCTACAGGCAGTGGAGAATCAGCCCGGGGAGACCCATCAGGGTGTCTGCTTGGCAGGGGCTTTAGGTTGAGGGGTGGAAGCAGGCCTGCTCATACCCAGTCTGCCTCTCCCTTTAAAGAACCCCCTATGAGCAAAATCAGAAGACGAGGCCTGGGCTTGGTAAAAAGGCCTATGAAAGGGCCTGCCCTGCCCCTGGAATGCTACCTCTGAGGAGTGGCTTGCCTTTCTTTGGCCTGAGCACTCCTGTAGGTGGTCCTGTACTCGTCCATCTTCTTCATGTAGTTCTCTGCTCCCCAAACAGCCAATTACCAATGACAGGAAAATCCATGGCTGTAGCCTGGGTATCCTGTGAGAGGCTAGTACATCTGAGCCAAGCCATCCTCCGAAGGGCCACAGATGTAGCCATGACTCTAGATGAAACATTGTTGCAGTCCACAGCAGCATGAAATTGCACCTTGGATGCCTCAATCCCATCCGCAGCCACCCACTCCAGCTCCTTGGCAAGCTGGTCAGGGGCCTGTTTAGCTAGAGCCATCACAGTCTCCCATATGGACTTCTGGTAGCTAGCTGTGTAGGCCATATAGTTAGCCTGCCTGAGTCCCAAAGATGCTGCCATGTACTGTTTCTTTGCCATGGCATCAATCCTCCTGGAGTCCTTATCAGGGGGGTGTGAAGCCATGGGAATATTTGGCTTATCACAGGCAGCAGCCTGCACTACCCCAACATGGCTGCATTGCTGGGAAAAGAACTCCGTGTCTGAGCCTGAAAGAGTATACCTCTTGTCCATTCTTCTGTCCACAGGAGGTATGGAATTAGGAGTTTTAAGAATTTCAAATGTCTGTTTCCCAAAAGACTTATGGAGGGGAATAGACAATCTCCTGGACTCTGGGATGTCCATCATCTTAACAAAGTCAGGCTCCTCCTGATCCTCTACTGCTTCTTCCATAGGATGCTGGAGGGTTTCAAACACTTTTTTGTAAAACAAAGTGGGAAGGGGACTCAGAAGGCCTAGGAGGAGAAACACCCGAAAGTCTGTCTGGGGAGATGTCCAGGTCAATAGGCACATCTAGACTTTCATAATCACCATCATCATCATCTTCATACTCTCCCTCCTCCTCCTCCGGTTCATAAAATTCTTCTAAAGTATAGTCCGGAACCAGTGGAACTGACCGAACCGAGCCCCTGACTGATGGTGCCGGTTCAGCCGGAACCGAAGTTAGCGACTGAACTATCCTTATCGCTTTGGCTATCTCATCAGTGGTCGGAGAAAGAACTTGTGGATCCGAACCAGATGATTTATCCCTTCTTTTTCTTTTAACCGGAACCGACTCCTCAGAATCGGTTCTCCTTTTGCCCGAAGAAGTTTCGCCCTGGTCAGAGGGCACTCCTTCTGGTTCGGTCAGAACTGAACCGGGCTGGCCATCCGGGTCAGCGGACTTCTCGGCCTCCCTTTCCCTCAGTCTACCTACTCTCTTATCCAGGGTAGCTTTGGGAAAACTTTTACAAATTTGGCAGTCTGAATAGAGGTGGTCAAACCCCAGACAATAAACACAGGTGGTTTGGGGATCAGCCTTAGCAAAGGCTTCCCCATACACACTACAGTGCTGAAACCCAGTGGGCCCGTTTTTTTTCTTGGGTTTCTCAGACATAGCCAATCCTAACTAAAACTTACCCTTTTTTCCGCAATCCACCAGGCAAGACACCCCTATCGGTTCCTGACCGTGTTACGGGTCTTGGAAAAAACTGTAATGAAATCCGGTTTTTTTTAGAACCGATACAGACCGGTTACCACACTCTAATAAGAACAGAAGTTTTATTACACAAACCTGATCGGTTCAAACCAAACCGATCCAATGTTTACAAGTTCCACACAGAAAACTAATGTAGAAAACCTATCTAGTACTCACAGTACCACAGTCAGAGACTTAAACCGACAGGTTAGAAGCAGAAATTCGGTTGAAACCGAGCTAAAAAAACGACACTTTAACTGACTTTTTTGAACCGAGTGAAGGAGAAATCTCCGACGCGACTGTTCAGTGAGGCGGAGTAAAGAATCTGACGGTTGGGGTTTAAACAATAGCAGACAGAGGCTTCAACCGAGCTCGAGCTCAGCGTTCCATGCCTTGCATGGAAAGTTAACTCTTTGTTCTCCGGGGCAGTTCAAAGGTCGGAGATCACTGCAATAGTCAGAATACAGCAAGACTTCATGTTGTTTGAAGGAGCCTGCTAGAGCCAGTATAGTGTTTACCCTGTCCTGTGGGAGGAAGGCCTCCCCTTGCAGGGTGTTTAGCTCTGCTCCTATAAACGCTAGGGCCTGGATGGGTTCTACTTGGGACTTCTGGGCATTTTTGAGAAATCCCAGAGACTCCAAGGTGCCCTAAGGGAGGGTTAGAGAATCCCTGGTGTGCTGAAGGGACTGTTCCACAAATAGCCAGTCATCAGAGTAAGGGAACACTGTGACTCCCAGCCTTCTTAGATGCGACACGACCACCACTAGACACTTGGTGAATTCCCTTGGGGGCAGAAGTTAGGCAAAGGGGTAGTGCTGGAATCTGGTAGTGACTTGAGGGCAGCCTGAACCTCGGGTATTTTCTATGGCTGGGTCTGATGGGAATGTGGAAATGGGCATCTTTGATATCCAGAGATGCCAGCCAGTCCCTCTACTGCAGAGTGAGAATGATCATGGCCAAAGTGACCATCTTGAGCTTTGGCTTTGTCAAATGTTTGTTCATAAGTCTGGGATCTAAAATGGGTTGCAATTCCCCGTTTTTCTTTTGGGTAAGGAAGTATCTAGAGTGGAAGTCTTTCCCCTTTGAGATAGAGGAACAGGATCTACTGCCTTGACGTGCAGTAGGTTGGCAACTTCTAATTCCAACAGAGTCTTCTGCGGAAGCTGTCGGGCTGAAATGCCTGCTCTGCAGTCTGGGAAACATTTTGAAGCTTAGAGACAGGCCTTGGTTCACTTGTTGGTGGTGATGGCTTGCACACTTGGAGGAAGTGAGCCAACCTGCCTCCTAGTGGGTGTGGGGAGACGATTTGTGCAAACATGTCAGGGGTTCTGTTTGGGCTGGGACTTGGCCCAAGATGCTGACTCAGCCCTCCTTGTGAACTTCCTGCTCCTACTCCTGAAGTAACCCCTGGGTTGCTGGTAGTCTGACACTGCTTGGGCTTGAAAGAAGGGTATAGTGTAGGGGCCTCTACCACTGCCTCCCCTTCCTGTGAGTCCTGTAAGATGGGGAAAGCTTGTCCCAAGCTGAGTTGCTCCTGTAGGTGGCCTTATACTCTTCCACCTTCTTCATACAGGCCTGAGTTTTATCCCCAAAGAGTGTGTTACTCTCACAGGGGCAGTCCATGCCCTTAGCCTGGGCATCCTGGGACAGGCTTGTAGCACTGAGCCAAGCAAAGCTCCTCATGGAGATGGCAAGGGCCACGAACCTGGAAGCTGCATCACTGGCATCCACTGCCATATGAACCTGATACTTAGTGGTGCCTAAGGCTGTTCTAGCCGTTTCAGCCAGGTCACAACCACATCACCAGTGATCTTATCACTCATGGCCAGAACAAATGACCAGACAGCCTTCTGGTACTGTGCTGTATAGGCCATGTAAGTAGCTTGTCTGAGGAGAAGGGAAGCTGCCAGGTACCCCTCCTTCCCCATCAAGTCCCTGTCAAGAGGATGAGAGAACAAAGCTATCCTAGCCTTATCATAGGCAGCTGCCTGTACCACACCCTCATGGTCAGGATGGACAAAATGAAAATCAGCATTTGTTTTGTCAAGCTGATATTTTTTTTTATCTATCTTCTTATCCACCCCTGGTATGGATGTGGGGGTTTGCATAATCTTGAGGGCAGCCTTTTTTAGTGAGTTGCAGATAGGCAGCAAAAGCCTTTTTTGTGGGGACCAGTCCCATCATATCCAAAAACTCTGCCTCATCCTCGTCTTCCACTGTCTGTGTGGCAAGATCGAGGGTATACACCATTTGCCTCACAAAGGCATGGTGAGACAAGTAATCCTCATGTCCCCGAGGTGGGGAACCGAAGTCCTGCTCTGGGGAGACTTCAGGCTTGATAAGGTCTCCTTCCTCCTCCTCATCCTCTGGTTCCTCGTATAGGAACTCCAGTTTCTAGCTGGGAGGAGCTGAAGGTGGTACCAGGGAAACAGAGGGGGGAATTAGGGAACCAATGGCTTGAAGGGCCTGTAATATCTGCAGGGCTTTGGCAATGTCCTCCACAGAGGGCATGACTGGTTTGTCTGCTGAGAGCTCCTTTACTTTTTCAGTAGGAGGTTCAACAACATGCTTTTCCTTATGCTTCCTTTTGGCAGGAACCAGTTCTGTTTCTGGTTCCACGGGCCTCTTGGAGTTTGAGGCATCACCCTTGTCCGTGGGTTTGGGTTCCACAGACTCCTTAGGCTTATCTTTTTTAGAGTAAGAGAGAATGAGGCCTCCTCAGTTGGCTTTGGTGAGGTAGAATGGGAGAAGCCATCTCTTAAGGTCCTTTTGCCCTCTTCTTCACTGTCTTGGGACAAAAAGTACTGCAGATCTCACAGTCTGCAAAATGTGACTAGGACTGAGACACACCAGGCAAATATCATGCCTATCCGCCTCGGCAACGATTTTCCCACACTTTAGACAATTTTTAAAACCAGTCGGTACTCGGTCCAGTTTTCTTTTTGTGTGCCCCTGACATGCCAATTGCCAGAAGACCGAGAAAAACTAAGCCCAAAATGAAAAAACAACAATTGCGGTTGGTTCCCTAAAACCGAAAAAACACCAATGCAAGTGCTTGGTTTGTTGAAAAGGGGAGGAACTGCTACCAAAATACAATTTCTGAAGTTAAAAACACTATGATTCGCTGGAACAGGAACGTTAGAGAGTCTAAAAGAAAAAAGGCGACAAAAAACACTGAGGAGACCGTTCCCCTTGGTTCCCTGGAACCGCCGAGGAACCAAGATAAAATGTAAAATTTAATAAAAACTAACTAACCTGAAAAGGCTACTAGGGGCACCGGTTACCAATTTATTAAAACCAGTAAGTTTTTTCCGTGAAAAATAAAGTCAGACAGATACTGAGGAGAGCTCTCAGAGGCGCCTTTACTAAGCAGGCGGAGAAAGGAATCCGAGTGGTTCAGAATGCAGCAGCACCTAGTGACAGCAGTTTAAACTGTGGCAGGAGCTAATGATGAATTCCATCATTTACATATCTCTCCAGGGCAGTTCAACATAGGAGGCTGACTGCATTAGTTAAGCATACTGAGGAATTCCTGGGGTTTGAAACATATAGACTAAATGCAATTTAAAGGAAAAAAAGGTATTACATCACAGTCTGTAAAGCGAACTGAAGGTAACTGTGGTATTTCACATCTTGCTGCAACTTGTTTTGCTAAATTCTAAGTAAGTAAACAGGCATACTGTGGAGTCTAGACGGTGCCGACACATCATGTTCTAATATGCTAATACAGCTCTCAGGCACAGTGAGATTTCAACAACCATAACATGGAGACCCCCAAGCCAGTTACAGGGACTGGTATGAACAGTGAAAATAAACTATGGCAAACACATATATCCCCAACAGTTACGAGGAAAGAGTGGTCTATTGACAAGGAAACAAATCACATTTAGAAGATATGGGGGTGTACTACTCCTTTAAGCAGAGTCCCACACTGTCAGCATCTCTTCCATCTTGACGACAAAAATGCATATCAGGTGCGACCTTTCAATTTACTTTTCCCTAGACCGCAATCAGGCTGCATAATGGGATCAGATACTGACTGTGGTAGACTGTGCGCAGGTTCTAGCAGTGGCTAGCTGACTCCTAAATTCGGTAAAACATTTAATGTTTAAATAAATTACAGTAGTCCTTATATGCTTATTTTTCAATTTGTTATAAATATATCTTGCTTTACTAAAGAGGCAGCAAGTTATATGGCTCATTTGAACACTATAAGCACAGTTAATGGACTTTGTAATAGTACAGCAGATGTTAGCTTATCTGACTTTTTATTACGGTTACATGCAGGGCTCCAGATACGATCTTTTGAGATGAGTATTGTACTCCTCATTTTTAAAGTAAGGTGAGTAAAACCAAATTCAGATGCGCACAAATGTCTGGAGGAAGCGGAGTGAGGGGTACATTTTTAAAAACAATGTAATTTTGTTTTTCAAGATAAGAACTGATCAGGTGACAACACTGCCCCAGATAATTATGGCAAGCAGGAGTAATTTACTCACCAGTTTTAAAATATAGTGAGTAAAACAAAATTAGGATGCATAACAGTGCTGCATATCTGAAAAAATAAAAACTGGTCCATCTGAATTACCAGTTATGCTGTGAAGCACTGTTCTATGGAGTGTGCCGCATTTACAAATGTTGGGCAAGTACCGGTATTCATTAAAAAACATTTCTGAAGAATATTTCCTAAAATGAGGTGAGTAAAACTGGTTGGTACTCACCTTATCTGGAGCCCTGGTTATATGTATAATCCTTGCTCATGCAACCATATCATGGCATGGGTCGAAACTGGCAACAGCCCACTAGCCAAATGCTGGTAGATTTTGTATCTGGCTAGTAACATTTTCCTTTTAACTAGCCCTGTGGGCTTCTACAAGAGAAGGTAGTATTTCAAGAAGTTGGGCCAGTGGAAAATGTTCCCATCCACTAACTCTGCAAAACTTAATTTTGACCCTGCGAGGCTTTTTAATTTTGGGTGGTACTTCCTTACAGTTTTATTAGCATTATTATTGGTGAGAGCAGTGAAGGCAAAAAAGGAGTAGTCTTTGGCCAGTGGGATCCGGAAGGGGGGCAAGGGGTTCTTTAGATACATAGGGAAAAAAAGGAAAGTAAGGGGGCAGATCAGCAAGATATGGATAGGAGATGGTTGGGCACAGGAGGTGGGAGGGGGGAGAAGACAGGCAGAAGCCCTAAAATGAGTACTTTGCCTCAGTTTTTACCTGGGGGGATGGAGGGGCAAGGTCTTGCAAGGGGAGCGGGGGATAAACTGGAGCAAGGGGTGGGACCGATAGAGACCAGGGTCCCTGATGGGTCTGGAGAAATGGAGTGGCCACCACAGACAGGTGGGGGCCCAGCAGTGCAGGGTGACAAAGAGGAGGACGTGGAAGCTGAAATCCCAGTAGAGAGAGTAAAGGAAGCCCTCAGATCCCTTCGGACGGAGAAAGTACCCGAGTCAGATGAGATGCATCCCAGGGTGCTGAGGGAACTGGCGGATGTCCTGGCAGTCCCTCTAGCAGAACTTTTCAACATCTCTCTGAGGACTGGGTGGGTGCCTCAAGACTGGAGGGTGGCCCACGTCATGCCGATCCAGAAGGGGGGGGTCAAGAGAGGAGGCAGAAAATTACAGGCCTGTTAGCCTGACGTCGGTGGTGGGCAAGGTGATGGAGGGTATTGTCAAAGAAAGGCTAGTGGGGGTTATTGGAGCAAACTGGGTACTTGGACAATAGGCAGCATGGCTTTGTCATGGGAAGATCATGCCAGACAAATCTTGTTGAGTTTTATGACTGGGTGACGAGGGCCCTGGACCAGGGTAAGCCAGTGGATGTCCACTTTCTGGACTTTTGCAAGGCGTTTGATTCGGTACCCCACAGTGGCCTGCTGGCTATGCTGAAGGAAATGGGGGTAGGGAGACAGTTGTTAAGATGGATAGGAAATTGGCTCTCTGAGCGTACACAGAATGTGGTGGTTGGAGGGGTAGCCTCATCCCCAAGGTGGGTTACTAGTGGGATTCCTCAGGGGTTAGTGCTGGGGCCACTCCTGTTTAACGCCTATATCTCAGACATCAGGAGGAGAATCAGAAGTGAGATGAGTCTCTTTGCACATGACTCAAAATTGGATGCAGTGGTGGATGGGAAGGAGGGGAGGGTGGCCTTGCAGGAGGACCTGGAAGCTCTGGAAAGGTGGTCGGAATAATGGAAACTAAAACTCAATGCAGGAAAATGCAAGGTGTTGCACCTGGGAGTCAGAAATCCAGGCCAGGGGTATACCCTGGGAGGAGACATGATTTAAGTCACAGAGGGTGAGAGGGACCTGGGGGTAGTGGTAGATATCAAAATGAACAACTCGGAGACCTATAGGAGGGCAGCGGCAAGGGCAAATAGGATGCATCGCCAGGGGGATTACCTCCAGAAAGGTGGAAGTGATCCTTCCACGGTACAACAGCTGGGTTAGGCCACACCTCAAGTATTGTGTACAGTTTTGGAGACCACATTTAAAGAGGGACATAACAACCCTAGAGAGGGTCCAAAGGAGGGCAACCAAAATGATCTGGGGCCTGGGGGAGAGGACCTATGTGGAGAGGCTCAAGGACCTTGACATGTACACCCTGGAGGAGAGGAGGGACGGGGGAACATGACAGAGGTCTTTAAGTACATGAAAGGGATCAATAAAGGAAGCCCAATGAGGGTGCTCCAAAGGAAGGAGGGTGGGACAAGAGGGCACGGGTGTAAGCTGGAAGGGGGCAGGCTCAGAGGGGAGAGGAGGAGATGTTATTTCACTGAAAGGGTGGATCCATGGGATGCACTGCCCTTGGAGCTGGTAGAGATGGAGATTGTGGACAAGATTAAGAGGGGATGGGACAGGTACAGGGGATGGGTAAATCTGACCAGGCCCAATACAGGTGGAACGACTGGGGAGGGCATAACCCAAGGGGGGGGGGAGAGGGACTCAAAAATCGGCCCTTAGTGCAGGTGCTGAAAATCGAGCAGACTCCATAGACCATTAGGTCTGTTCTGCTGGCATTTTAGTATGTTACAGGGTTTTAAATAATTGATTAGCAGTTTTTTTCTTGGGACAATACTAACTGTACAGAAAGCATTTATACAGGTTTTCTAAAAGTGTTATGTTTATTAAACACAGTGAGGCAAGTGCTATGCATTTTCACAATGTTTTAGAACTTTTATGAGCAAAACGCTAATCAATTTTTAGAGTTAAATAAAACCCTGTGTTAGTATATATAGTAATAAAACTGATCAACATATTGTATTCTAATGTAGTTACATCCTATAGATCTTTTTCTGTGATTATCTATTAGCAGTTAAATTGAGTCAAGTAGATCTAAGTATTTTCTGTCTACGAAAATGTTTCATAAACTTAAAAGAACAGAGGCATGATTTTCAGTCACAAAGGCTGGTGTTATGTGGTCACAAAGACCACTTAGTAATGGCAGTCCACTATTGCCTCATTCAGTCATGCTCTCCTAGGGTTGTAAGCCCTTCCAGTGCACTCACAGAGCACCATTCAGTGACAGCTGTCATACCCAGTTTATTCCAGCCAACATCTTCTCTGGTTAATTCACATTACACCATATTTGCAAGGAGTGAGGAGGGAACTGTTGCCCGATGACCTGAGCCATCCTGTGTTAAATGCAGTATTGGGTAGTGGTGCAGTGCTGCAGCCACAAATCTCCTAATTCTGCATCACACTGACTACATCTCAGAATCAGGCCTTTAGCTGGCCCGGTGGCACTGGGGGTTGAGGCACTGGACGCCTTACTTCACGCTATGCTGGTGACCGGGTTCGGGAATGACTGCGGGTTGTTGGGGTTCGGCATTTTGGGGGCGGAGGACGGGATTGAACAAGCTGTCAGGCTGCTCTCCTCTCTCCTCTCCTTGTCGCCTTTCACAGTTCCGACCCACTGGGTGGAGGTCTGGTGGGGAGTAGCGTGGGTGGGCATGGGCAGCAGTTGGGTGGGCGGAAGGGGGCTGAGCTGGCTTCCGGGGTGTGTGCGAGTGCTTCCACATGCACGCGGCCATGTGCCAGGGCCCTGGGGAACATGGGAGAAAAACCAGAAAGCCCATGAAAATCTATGTAAAAAAAAAAAAATAAATAAAGAATCAAGCCTTTGATAATATGACTTCCCTACTGTACAGCAGATACCAATGCAGCTCCTGAGTTAGCCACCATGGGGTGGGAGCCCCTTGTGCCACGTATGTGATAAGACCCAACAGGGTGCAAGGTGCTGGTGGATACCCTTACACTTAGAGCATAGTGAGGCCCAACATCGCAAGCAGAGAGCCTTGCCTTCCCTGAAATGTGGGTATTCCCGCAAACACCAAACACCTTGAGTCTTATAATACTTAGAAAAGTCTTTTTCAATAACAAAATTTAACAAAATATTTTAAAACACCTAAAGAACATGTTTTCTACATAAAATGGTCCTTATGTAAAAACAGTGCCTGCTCTTTTTTTTTTGTAACTACAGTCAGCCAGTCAGGTTGCAGGATTTTCATAAACTATTTTCCAAGCAACCACAACTTGATCCTCTTCAGTATGTCGCCCCTGTAACCCATGCTGGACTCAAATAGCTCAAGCAGACTGTGCCAGGGTCATTCATGAACTCTGGTTTTCAACAGAGCTCAGGACAGGCTGGGAAAACTTGGGTAGCCAGGTGTTCGATGGCCTCTAAAATAAATTGGTTTGGCTATCAGATTTGGAAAGTTACCAGTCAACTGGCCACTGGTGCACAAAGTAAATTGTTGAGTCCTTAAAAAGGAAAGCCACTAAAAATATTGATTTGGCCATTAGATTTTGAAAATTAGTAGTCAAACTGGCCACCAGCTCACAAACTAATTTGTCCCACTCAGACTCAGGCAAAAATGATTACTTAGTCTGTAACTATATTTTTCCTAACGGATACGATGCTTATTATTACTAGTGCAGGCATCCTGCACAAGAGATAGGCCCCGGAATTCAGAGTGTTCAAAAATGTAAAGAATGCCTTTACACTACGCTGGTCACGTGAACTCAGACTCCCCAATGGCAGATCTTTCGCTGAAGAAGCTGGAGCTGTTATAATATTAAGCACTATACCACGACAGGGTGTGGGTGATGCCAGGATTTACCCATGCCTGGTGTGTTGTCAGTCACGGGGCCGCAGGCCGAGTGAGCAAAACACACCAGGTGTGGGTAAATCCTGGCATCACCCACATCCTGGAGTGGCATATTGCGATTATACAATGTTCCTCTTTTGTTTTGGTGAGAAAAAAAAAATCTTTTTTTTTTGTATTTTAAATAATTTGTATTCACTTTATTGCTCCACTAGAAAAAAACAGTTCTGTTTTGCAAGGGAGATCCGGCTGCCTAGCTTACTCATTTGTGCATAGCTGCCGGTGGAAGTCATCCCGCACACTGGATGCTATCCCCACATAAATTACACATCCCCACATCCCTCGTCCATCGCCACACACACACATTTGGTGGGCTTTTAGTTTTTTATGTCTTTTTTTAACTGTGTTTCTACAGTGAAGAATATGAGCGAGAGAGAGGCGTGAGCTATGAACAGCTGCTGGCATTCTGTTACTGTGGGAGCATAGTGTGAGCGGAAAGTGTGTAAGCAGCACAAGTTACAAAAAAGAGGAGAATGGGCTGACGTTTGTTGGAAAAGTGGTGCAGGAGGCTGTATACATCGTAGCACAAGTTTTAACCTTGTTAGCTTAAAAGACAAAAAAAAAAAAAAAAGAGACGAACAGGCTGCTGTTTGACTTTTTCTGAACCCACCTATGTAATGCAAACCGCTGCAGCAGGTCATAGAGATCTCCAATGACCTCATTCATTAGGTGTAGAAGATGTTTCAAATTAAAAAGTGAAGGCTAAAAGTTTTAGAAATCAGTGTAGAAAAGTTTAAGCATCATACTGTGCATGCGCGTATGCATATGCATACGAACATGTCCAGTTTGACAGCTAGGCTTTTCAGCATTGATTTCTTAAACTTTTGTCCTTCAGTTTCTAATTTAAAACACTTTCCTGACTTCAGCATTTGTTTAATTTTTTTAAGCATGTCTTTGAGTGAATGGGGATGGTTAGAGGGTTGCACAAAGAAGTGCTGCAGTATGGAACAAAGAGTGGGACCGGAGCCAAGACAGATTGAGAGCAAGCAGGACGCAGTACAGCACAGTGGTTTAAGGCTCTGAGCTGGAGACCTGGGTTTGAATCCCACAGCCCCCACTTACATACTGTGTCACCCTAAGCAAGTTAACTTAACTTCCTTGTGCTCCCAGGTTGCACCTGTAAACAAACTTCAGCTTAGTCTCTCTCTCTCTCCTGGTTAAAAAAAAAAAGGCAGGAGCGAATGGGGGAGAGACAGTAATGAGGTGGGTCTAATGGTCTGTCAGAGCAACGATCCCCGAAAAACTAATTTTTAAAGTAATTCTATCAAAATCTCTCTGTTCTCAAACTGGTTGGAGAATGAGGTGAAAAGGGGGAAGCAATGGAGTGGAACTAGTAGGAAAAAGTCTTTCAGGTGTGTTGCGTAGAAGTGCCGGCCAGGAAACATTTAAATAGTACACTGTTTGGGCTAATATATGGGCTTGTGGAGTGTTTTGAAATAGTTTTGTGGTTAATTGTTACTTTTGTGGCTATTTTTGGGAGGTACAGTAATTCATTTTGTGTGTTGTACCTTTGAGTTGTGGGAGATGACCGTTTAGCAGGAATTCCACATGGTGGTTTTCCCGTGAACTTTGGGGGTTCAGACGGATTTTACAGAGTGGGGTTTAAGATGGGTCTCACTAGCACTTTTTCCCGTTGGGTGATACTAGTATTTACAATGGGCAAAATATGCCAGTCGGTCAATCAGATTGCTCTATTTTTTAAGCCATTCTATAAGTAATAATAATAATTACATGTTAAGCTAAAAAGCTATTTATTGTAGATCTTAACTAAATATTCGATACACAACGTAAAACAAACAGTATGACAGCATAATTATACACTCAAGCAACAATTTCATCCTGCTTATGTTCTGAAATCAAAAACAGCAACAAAAATTGGGAAAAATGGGAAGGTTAAATAATCACCACCACATCCATTAGAAGAAATTAGTGGTGTGTGTGTGGAATTTTAAAATTCCGACCGAACAAAATTTTGTGAAATAACACTGAATTTCATCGGCAGTGCGACGGCAGAATTCCACGGTGCAATAATGCAGAATGGGTTTTCCGCTACATTACCACAGAATTAAATTCTGCAGCTCTCTACGTATGTTTCACAATCATGGTCACAGAATGATTTACCATAGGAAAAATGTACATTCCGCGGATCACAGCAGCTATACTGGAGACTACCCACCTCTAGTACAGTCACTGCAATAAATTAGTTTTGGAATACTATGTTCTGTGTGTAACTGTGTTTCTTTTTTTCCAGAACTCCACAGAATGACCAGTGATTTTTTTTTTTTTTTTTTTTTTTTTTTTTTTAAATATACTTACTCTTTTATACTCCCCCCTACCCCGCAGCGCTTCCACTCTTGGGGAGACACCTAGGGCCTTGTAGTCTCCACCCTCTTACCTGAAGCCTGGTCCAGTCCATCCCCCATGTAGCCGTGACTGTATCCCCCAGGCCCTTCTTGGTCTCATCGGGATGCTGGTATCAGGTCGGGTAGGGGCACTGGAGATCAGGGCCTGGTGCTCAGTCTACCAGAAGTGCTGCAGGGTCTTTTCTGATGTTCTATCAGAGTTGCTTACGCCCCGACGTCAAGGCGTCTCCGCCGACGTCCACCACTCCCAACCCTCTCTGTATACTCATGTGCCTGCTATGCCTCCAGCTTCTGCCAGAGGCCAGTCAGGCGCGAGCAGGTATCCCCCTCCCTCCCGGGAGAGGAGAGCTGTCCTCGGACACTCAGTTCTCTCCCTCCCCTGCTGACCCGATGGCCCGGGCTCATTCCCAAACCTGGGTCGCCGGCATGGAGCAAGGTGTGGCGTCCAGCGCCTCAACCCTCAGCGCCACCGGGCCGGCTGACCACCAGTAAAATTGTGACACAAATTCCGCCAGCAGATGGTCATTCCACCCCCAATTCTGCCAGCAGAATTCCACATTCTGTGCAGCACTACAGGAGTTGAAATTGGCACCATGCACTAGCCAAATGCTGGTAGATTTTGTATTGTGTTAGTACGATTTTCCTTTAACTAGTTCTCGGGCTTGTACTGGAGAAGGTAATACTTCAATAAATACGCCAGCTTGAACAGTGGAGAAGTCTGTGGGGTTAATGGCTTTTCCCAGTCACTAGCCCTGCTGGCTAGTGGCTGCAAAACTTAACTGGGGAGAGAAGCATGGAGGGAAGGAAAGGTGTTTCAGCTGATATCTGAGGGAGGCAAGAAAGGCAAAGAAGTAGAGGGAACAGGGGAGCTGGTTCCAAAGTGAGAGGAAATAAAAGGCAAAGGCTGACTGGCCAGCTGAGGTACAGGGATGTGACAAAGCAAAGGTGCGATGGTCCCTGGAGCACAGGGAGCAAGAGACACAGGGAACAATGGAGAGGAGTGACAAGAGGCAGGAGGAAGTGATACAAACCAGTATTTAGATATGAAGGTGGCACACTGTATCTGGTGACGGGATGGTAGAGGGAGTATGGATAGTAATGAGTAAAGAGAACAGTGATGGGTTCAAAAGGGTGAGTTGGTTGCAAAGCGACAGGAGGAGTTACAGAGGATATCCAGTCTGACCAGGGAGGTGGAGGGGGAGGAACCATACAACATGTCCACATAATCAAAGATTGGGAGTACCGTTTCAGTGGTAAGTTCTCAGTGAACCTGTAAGAAATTACACTTTTTTATTATTTATTCTTACAACTACCTTTTTTGTGGAAGATCCCCCCCCCAAAAAAATGCAGTTCTGTACTTAATGTCTGCAACTCACTCACACATCTTGCAGAGGTAACTAACTTTAAAACACTGTTTTCTATGTTAAACGCTTTAAACCTGATGAACAGGCAGGCTCAAATGGAGAGTTCATTAATGGAAAAAGAACCAGATTCATGTCCTCAGGTGGGACTTGTTCCTTCACAGGTGGATGCAAATGATTCACAAGACTGGACACAACCACAGTAGCTGTCAAAGATCTGTAAGCTGAGATATCAGCCAAGTGTACAGGAAGGAAGATATTATCCCTTCCTGTTTCAAGTACAATAAATATTCTAACATTTCGGCAATGTGTACTTTACCAGGCATGACAGAATTATTTCTGCCCCAAAAAGCAAACCTTTTCCACTTTACACCACATGCTTTCATAGTTGTAAGTTTTAAGGGTCACTAGAAAAATAACACTTGGTCTGAAAGGTTAAAGACTGTAAACTCTAACAGGTCTGGGTGAAGGGCTTTGCCTCGTCAGAAGATCCTGTCTCAATGGAATGACCGGTGGTTCCTTCCGCAACAAGCTCAGCAACAGGGAGCGCTATAACCGCCTTGGCCAGTCTATGGCTATCACATCACGGTCGTCTTTCTCTCCTTAATTTCAACAGCACTTTTGGAAGTAACGGGAGGAAAGTAATGGGATGCTGTCCAGAAAAAGATAAAAATGGTAACCCTTTTGTCTATCTCACATGTTAAATCTAGCATTAATAGATTATTGCATATCAAGTGTGACTGTTTTAGGTGAATGCATATTTATAGCGTAATATGTGAAATGGAATAAGTTTTTTTGTAGTTGTGTACTATGTACTAAATTTGTTTTTGTGTGTAATGTTGGACGCAATTGAAAAAGAGAGTTTACTCTCAACTTGCGTTCCAATAAAATGATTGGTGATGATGAAGAAAGCATAGAGAAGAGAAATGTGTTTCTCCAATAATATACAAGTGCATCCTGAGGAAAAGTTCCCATGAATGGAGGTCTGCCCCCCCAAATAAATAAATAAACTGTTTATGGTTTCCCCATGCTCTAAACAGATCTACCTCTGGGACTTTGCATTTGGCCAGAATCACTTGGAAATAATGGTCTTGTTCAGCGTCCAATCGAGGTTCACATGACACATTCTGCATAACAAGTCCATTGTCCTTCCCTGCTAAAATGTAATGCAGTGAGATATGTAGTCAAATGATATGCTAGGTCCCATATTTGCATGGCCTCTTGGCACAGTTTCGAGGACCTGGCCCACACTGTTTGTTTATGTAGTACATAGCTATAGTGAAGTCTGTCCTTATTTGCGCTGACTGAACTAGACAGAAGCTTTCCAGTCCTCCGTTCCAGGAGGTTAATGTACTAATTCTCATATTACCCCCGATCTGTGGCTTAATTACTTCAAAAATATATTCCATCATCCAAATTCCGTTAGCAGTTGGTACTGAACTACTGAAATTCCATCTACCTCAGAACTCGCCACAATGTGTGACGTTAATGAAGCCATAAACTATTTTAAAGGCAATAAAGACCCAGGTATGGATAAGGCCCCAAACAAACTCTTGAAATGCAACATTATGGGTTGGTCCTGCAGGGTTTTAAATAGTCGGTATCGCATCGCATTTTGCGATGCAATCCGGCAGGTTATGCGACTCAAAATGTGGAATGGATCGCAAAAAAGTGCGATCCATTTTTTTCATGTTTTTACACCATCAGATGTCATTTTAGGGATGATTTTGCCTCCGTACTTATGTATCATGCTAAAATGGGCGTCACTGTGCCCTTAGCTCTGCCCAGCTGTAGTTGTGATTGGCTGCATAATACCGCGCTTCCAATGAGGGAAAGATGCAAAAACGTGACTCCAGCAGTGTGGTGCAGTTGCTGAGATTGGCAGAGTTGCAGCTGAACACCGTGGTCCGGAGAGAGGAAATCGAATCGAGAGAACAAAAAGGTGGGTTTTCTGAGAAAACACTGGTTTTTGTGACAGCACGCTGGTTTCAGTATTCTGTGTGTGGGAGGATTGTCGGGCTGGCAGAAAGTGATGAACTTGACAGCGCCAGCAAATGTGAGTAGCAAGGGGGGGTCAAGGCCTGTGTTGTAATGTGTTGGGTGGCCAAAGAGTCTGCTGCAGGTTCCCCAATTGTTACCCGCCCTCCTTGTATGGCTTCTTGTATGGGCTTGCTGCTGTTCAGGATCCGATCGGGTCGGTTTGGGCTAACGGGAGCACGGCTGGTAGATCCGAGAGCCGGGGGGGGGGTGCTTGCTGTAGGCCTGTGTTTTGGGTGCTCTTAGTGAAGTCCACATTCCTGAAGCGATGTCCTCCACTCCCGTGCTGTCCAGGATCTCCCAGACAGTGCAAGTGACTGCAGCCCTTGCCCTCCATTAGCGAGATCGCTCAGTGAGTTGCAGCAGCCTACCCATGGCTTGCCATCACTGCCCACGCGGCCTCACCCTCCTTCATGAATGCAGTGACGGTGATGGAACTTGCTCTTGCTCCAATGATGATCCAACTTGCTCTCGCTCCAACGAACGATGATGAGTGCTGGGTGAGGGTGAGAGAGAGAGACTGTGTGCCACACCAGCCTACCTAGCTGCAGCTTTGATACCCACATTTGTGAAACAGTCAAAAAAGTCTGGGATGGGGAGGTGGTAGCTCTGAGGTCAGTGTACTTCTGCGTGCCTATCTAACTAGGCTGGGCCTCACATCTGGGGGGGGCCGGGGTCTAATCTCACTGGGCACACACATTAAGAATCTGCTCAGACACAGGCTTCTTTGTGGTTCAAATCCCTTGCCTGGGGGTGAGGGGTGGGAGGCTGCCAGTACGTGATGAGCCCACATGCCACCCACCTGGGAAGGGGGGCACGATTCACTGCTCCATCAGACAAGAAGTGGTCGGTGCAAGCCAAGCAAGAACAGGCTAGGCTGGTCCTTGCGGGGGCAAGGCACGGGGACTTTCCTAGATACCACTCCAGACTGAGGGGCAATCTGTATGGGCACAGGCTTAGGCTACTTTTTGGCAGAGTCTTGATTCTATTCATGGATGGCCCTCTGGCCTAGGGGGTCGTGGATGTGGGTTATTTCAGTGAGCCTTGGTGCAGTCTGTCTCTGCCCTGCCAATCAATTGTACATTTCTGTCCCACAGATGAGCGGCTCCTGATGACCTAGGCCTGGGGTGGGGTAGTGGAGTACTTTGCTGACCGGCAGAATAAAATGCCGTTTGAACTCACCACCACATGGTTGCTTGGCTGGGCTGTCAGTGGGCTATGGTGCTCGAAGGGCAAGTTCGCCACCCCTGTGGTGGCCCTCAAGTTTTTTTCTGGGATAAACTTTAAAAGAGCTCAGACAGAGTGAGTCGTTGTGAGGGTTCCAGCCCAGCCAATGTGGTCCATGCATGCATCTGATCTGTGCTGGTCACAGCTGCTGGCAGGTACTCCCACTAATTTTGAATCAGGTGTGCAGCTGCCCACCAAGCTCGCCAGTGAGCTACTCTGTAGAGCACAGTCTAGTGATCGTCTGGTGTTTTGGGGATTTTTGTGTTGCTGGTGGAGGTTATTATGGGGGGAGGGTGGTCAAATTTATTGAGTCTGATCTTGGTTTAACTTTTTTTTTTTAGGTTGGTGTGACTAGACCCGACTGTCTTGTTCCGGTGGCACAACAAGAGAGTGAAAGAGGAGCCCGCCCCAACTGGTGGACCTGCGGTAAGTTACTGGTGTGTTACTGTCCTCAGTGAAAAAATGGATTGAATAACGAGTCTGAGTGTAATGTCCTGTTGTTTTGCAGGGGCTCGCTGCTGCAGTGGTTCATCGATTACCAGCCTGGCCAGCAGTTGCATCCAGTTTTTCAGAAAGGTAGGGTAACTTACATTTGGGGTATCTGGCAAGCTAGCTTGGGGATTGTAAAGTTAATCAGATTAGGTGAGTATACAAACACCGACAAATTGTCATTGTGTTTGTAGGTTCAAACTGAGCTAGCTGCATGCGGACTGAAGTTGCGCAGCCAAAAGGAGCCACTGGGCGGTGGCAGACTGGGACTCAGGAATAGGAGGAGGAGGAGGGTCGGGAAGAAAAAGTGCCAGGAATAGAAGCTCTGAGGGAGGAAGAACGAAGCCAGGAAAAGCAGGCTGACACACTTTGGACTTTAAAAAAAACAATATTACAGTAATTGTGTGAAATTCTAAAGCCAACAGTTGTACTAAACATTATATTTGAAGTCAGTGGAATGAGGGGTGTTGTTTGGTGAGCCTGTAGGGCTAGCTATCTAACTCTACCTGAAAACATTTGGGGGCTTTTACACTTTTGGCATTTGAAACTTGTATCGAGTCACTTTGCTGTGCTCAGGGTGCCCACACAGTCTGGCTGCACCGCTACGTTCAAAAACCAGCAGGTGAGACAAGTAGTGTCTCTAGGGCCGGCCATATTGATGACTGGTGTTTAAGTCCAGTCTATTAGTATTTTTGTTGTCTGAGCCCCCCATAAAACCAAGATTTGGTCATCAGCCCTGCAGAGCTATGCAGACAGCAGCAGATAGCGATTCTTGTCACTGATCGTTTAAGTTAGAGGCTCTGATCTGTTACTAGCACTGTGTGGCGTGGGTACTGACTGACTGGTCCATTTAAGTTAGAGGGCTCAGTCAATCAAGCCCCCAACCCATGGTCATTTTCTGCCCTGCACAGCTCTGCAATGTTGTGTAGGAACGCGGGTTCTGAGACCGTTTAAGTTAGAGGGCTCAGACCTAGTGTTGCTAGGGTAACTACAGATTTGTCCCCGATTCCCATTTAAGTTAGAGTGTAAGTCAGTCTCCCCCCACCCCCTGACAACTGTTCAGCTGCAAGTAATCACTGGGTGGTGTCTGTAGGAAAGAAGCGACACAAGACAGAATTTAGAAGCCTGATGTTTATTGTCAAATGTCTTTCGACAAATTATACACACTGGAAAAAAGCACACACATTCTTGTTCAAGTTGTTTTATTATTGTTACATACTCAGTGAGTCCGTCAGTGTCACACACAGCTACGTGAACCTAGAGAACAGACAGCAACCATGGCAACCAGTACCAAAAAAGTAAGGAGGCACACTGTAGAAAAATGGAAAAAGGAGATTGATCACCGCAATGAATGGTTAGTGTATGAAACAGACAATAGTGGTGAGTTTGTAGACCGGGTATAATGTTCCCTGTGTGAAAAATGGGCAGACCAGTTAAAGTACTGCAGAAATTTTAGTGAAAGTTTCATTGTTGGCATCCGAGGTACAGCTTTGAAAAAGGACAATGTTGCAAAACACAGTCAATGTGATGCTCATAAACGAGCTGTTACACTCAACCGAAAACCAGAATCAATTGCCTCCATATACAAAACTACATCAATAGGACGTGCACTACTAGGAGCAGAAGTAAAAGACAGAGCTGTAGTTCGCCGTCTGATTGAAATCGTTTATCTGCTCGCTAAAGAAGAGCTTTCATTTACTAAATTTGAATCATTTGTTAAACTTGAAAAAAGACAGGATGTTGATCTCGGAAGTGCATATGCAAATATTAACGGTTGTCGTATGTTCACGTCAGTTACTGGTGAATTGTTACAGGAAAATCTACTCACAGCCCTTCAGAAAAGTCTGTATTTTGCAGTTCTTCTAGATGGGGCAACAGATGAAAGTTGTATTGAAAAAGAATTACTGTATATTATGCATTTTAACGAAAGTTCTTGTTTAACAGAGATTACCTTTTTCAGATTAAAAGACGTTCAGCACGCCAGTGCAGAAGGTTTGTTACAAACACTTCAAGAAGCCTTCTTAGAGTTTGGCATTTCAGACTTGAACAGTCGCATGGTTGCTATGTGTGCAGATGGTGCTGCAGTAAACCTGGGTAAAAGAAAAGGGTCATCAGCTCTGCTAAAAGTAGAAATGCCATGGTTGCTGTCTATTCTTGTCTTAACCATAGACTTGAATTGGCAATTAGAGATGTATTGAAAGGAACATTTTTTGATCAAGTGAATGATAATCTCATGACATTGTACTACCTTTACGAATAAAGTCCAAAGAAACTTCGCGAGCTCAGAGAATTAGCTAAAATAGTGGGCGGTGAAGTCAGCAAACCAGAAAGAGCATTTGGAACACGATGGGTAGATTACAAACTTCGTGCCGCTCAGACACTGGTAAAATCCTACACAGTTACAATTCATCATCTTGAAAATCTCGCAGAAACTGTCACTATGCCACCAACAGAGAAAAGCAGAGTTAAGGGCATTTTGACCAAACTGAAAACTGCCAAATTTGTCACTCATTTACTCTTCTATATTGACCTTCTAAGGCCACTGTCACGACTCTCCCTCAGTTTACAGGGTTCTTCTGCTGACTTGATCTTAGCTTTGGCTTGTGTTGACGCAACCTTACGACAACTACAGCATCTTGCAAATAATCTTCTCAGAACATGCAACTCTGAACTTAAGACACTGTTACAGCAACATGATCATGACGTTACTGACAATGATGATTCTGAACCAGTCTTGTTTAAAGATGTTACGGTCTCAAATGCTAATGGCATCAGGCACCTTATAACACAGGTACCTAATTACGTCAGTAGTGTACAACAGTGCATTTCTGATAGATTTTCAGATATCACTGACTGTGACTCTCAGGACCAACACCCAATTTTTAGGACTTTAAAACTGTTAGATGTGAAACAGTGGCCTAGGAGTGCTGATGAGCTAGAAGTATTTTAGAACGTAGACTTGGACGGATTTGTTAATTACTATGGACAGATACTCACAAAACATAATGTTGACCTTGCTGCTTTGCCAGGAGAATGGTCCGAACTTAAAACTTTATACAATAAGTTTTTAAGTCACTTAAACAGGGAAGACTTTTGGAACTGTATTCTGAAGTCCTACAGAGAACAGTTCTCAAACTTCTACCACGTTGTCTTTATGTGTAAAGCTCATTCCAGTGTCCAATGCAAAGCTGGAAGGTCATTTTCAATAATGCAGCGTGTCAAAACTGACTGAGAAACAGACTGAGTGAAGTAATGTTGGAACACCTGGTTAGAATTTCAGTTGAGGGTGACAGTCCATAGACATTTGATCCTTTTCCAGTTGTAGATAGATTCTTCAGCACTCCTAGAAGAGTTTGTGCAAAACAAAGGCAGTCAGAAGCAAAAAGGTCAGATTCAGCCCGAACCACAAATGTAACTAGTTCAGAAGATGCAGCAAGTAGTACTAGCATTATGTCTTACAGTACTTCCGAGTCAGACAGTGACGACATGATTGATCATTAGCGAACCCCTGTAAACTGTGGGAAGTACACTTTTGGCTAAACTTTTAGCCTAAGTGGCAGTAAGTGCCGTGGGGAAAAATTTCAGGTCCTCGGTGTCGGTATCTGGTCACCGGAGGGAAGTGGGTCAGTTGAGAATCCACGCCAGTCAGCCGAGCACCTCCCTTCATGTCTGCCTGCCTGCCAGCCCCTCCCCGTGCTTAGACGTCCAGATAGATCTCAAAGCGGGGGAGTGCACTGGCAATTATGGGGGGTGCCCTGCACTCTCCCTACTTAGCAATCTGGATCTCAGTGATTACGGGGGTTGGCACAGGCAGGCAGATGTGGAGGTGGACACTCGGAATCCCAGCCGACCATGGGAACTCGGCTCTTTCAGAATTTCGTTTACCAAGCCACACAGGTCAGGACTTTGCTCACTTCAGCAAATGGGCTGCACCTGTCTTGAGTTCAGCAATGTGTGCACCTGTACATGCTGGGGCACCAACCATGCCATGAGATGTCTGAGTAGACTTTGTTTAAAATTACATTTTTTCTTGTGCCGACTTCATCACAAGTTTACTAACTGTACTGAGCTCTCAGAAGCCTGTGTGGTATTTGGGATACCACCTTAGTCTCACATTAAAATTTAGCACTGACTAAAGTGCTGTTTATGGTAAAAGCAAGTAGTTTAAGGAATTTGTTTTCCATCTAGTTAAACTTTTTATAGAGCATTAAGCCCTCAGGTTCATTGGCTGGTGGAGACACTCACTGCCATATGTATTTTTTTCAGTGGCTCAAGTTGAAGACCACAGTTGTTAAATTTCTTCATTGTTGGTGAGAATGATATTAGTGGTTAGAAGTGTTTATAATAACTTGCATGTGACTAAAAAATCAAAAATTCCGTCTCGCTCAACTGTGGGGTTGGTGGGGTGGGGGGAGACTCATGAGCAGGCTTCTCAGGTGGGTACACAAAAGCCATCATCATCTTTTGTGCTGAGCTCTCTGGCTGGTCCTGGAAATAAGTGAAAAGTGAAGTTAAATGCCACAGTGAGTCTGACAGTGTATGCTGCTGGCAGCCTTAAACTGGCTGTTATCGAAACTGTAAATCTGCACTTACAGAAAAATTAGTGGGATCTGGCCGCCGGCCGGGAACTGGGTCTACAGGCCTGAGTAGACAACTTTACTGACTTCCGAACCACCCATCCATTCAAAATTGACCGTTTAAGTTAGAGGTTCGATCCAAATCTGGATGGTGGTTGGGAATTGCAGTAGTAGTCCAAGAATAATAGCAGCATGTTTGTAAATCAGTTAGGGTGCTGCTGCTGCTTATTCTCAGTTACCCCCACACAGATTGCTTCCCAGCCACCGCAATTAAATTTCCATGCCAGCACAAGTCATGACTGCACCACAGGCTTTAGGCTTAAGGTCAGATAATGTTCAGTACTGAACATAACTTTAAATTTTCTTTCAGACACTAGACTCCCGACTACTGTTCCCAACCACCCATCCATTTAAAACTGACCGTTTAAGTTAGAGGCTCAGTCAAGTGCAAATGGATGGGAGGCTGGGAACACTAGTCAGTTGTACTAGTGTCTGTGTAATAAATTAGTGAGGTGCAACTGCAGCTGCTTATTCTACTGCTACTTTTGAGTCACATAAGTAGTCACGCTTAGGAAGGTTGGCAAGTGGAAACCACATTTAACAAGACTGGTGGTCAGAAAATGTACGGTACATAAGAACTCTTTAAATTTTGTTTCACTAGACTCCCGACAACTGACTACTGTACCACCGTCCCATTACTTTTCTGACCGTTTAAGTTAGAGGCTCAGTCAAGTGCAAATGGATGGGAGGCTGGGAATACTAGTCGGCTGTAACTTATGCCTGTTTTATTACTTTTATGGATTGCAGCTGCAGCTTATTCTGAAATTTGTGTGACTGTTCACTTGTAGTCAGACTTGGGAAGGTTGGCAAGTCGAAACTGCATTATTGAAGAATCAAATCTTTAATACTAGTAACTCATGTCAGAGTTATTATGAATTCTGTGAATTTCACTCAGAGACACTCATGAAAAAAAAATTAATAAAGTGACTCAGTGACTGCACACACTCCTGTACCAGTCTTTTTTCCCCCTTTTGCTCCACACATCAAAGGAAATCAAAAAAGTGTTTATCAGGCGAGAAATAACACCAATCATACTGTCTCTAGTAAATATATATTTTTTATTTTGCTAATCAATTTGATCCAACTGCTACACATTTGCAACATTGATTAACACTTTTCCATGCGAAAGTGCTAATCAATTTAAAATCCTTATTTAAAACTCTGTCCTGTATTCTTTGTTCTTTTTATAATACACATTTATTGTACAAATATATCTTTTTTTTTTGTACTTTGTTTATTGATTTCGTAAGCAAAAACTTACAAGACAAAATTAAATAGGAGGATAGCATTAAAAAACAGTACAGTCAATGTTCACATGCAAAGAACTAGTGAAAGACACCCCCTCTTGGCAGTACATCAAGGGAAGGTCTCCCAATGAAAACTGCATACACAATTATATACTCAGTGCATGTAGCCCAGGAAGAACAACAGGGAATCGCAAAAGGATGTGTATATATAGACTTATCCTATTACCAAGGTGTCTCTACGGTCCAACAGATTCCCCCAATACAAACATTTTATGCATATACAAGCATTCATCCCCAAGCTCCCAGGAGTGAGTAAGAAATTCCAGTACTTAATAGTACTGTAGGTCAGAACAGCAACAGCAATACAATTAAACATTGTAAAAAAGTATAAGTATCATGTGGACTATTTTTACTTTATACCAAGGAACCCCCTATTACATTCATAGGACGAGGATGAGCAAAAGATGCAAGCTAACAGAAACGAGGGGTCCCCAAACAGTTAGTCTCTACATAAAGAATGTTCATGTATGTGAAACTTGAGGCATTATGAAAGTTCGTGCTGACATAAGGCATACAATTCAGGTGAAAGTCACCATCTTAATACTGCCCAGGGTTAACTGACTGACCCAAACAAAAATGCAACAGACATTACAGTAGCGAATGTCTGTTGTAAAAAGTAAAAGTCTAAGTTGTATAAACATGGACAGAGTCTCAAAAACAAGTCAACAACCCCAGCCCCATAGTCCAGAGCTTACGATACAGGCACTGCCTCATGGCTTCAATCTTTATCAGAGAAGTCCCCATCACCTTCTCCCCAACCAGCTCCTGCTCCATATGTTGAACCAGCTTGTCTGCTTCTCTGACCTCATTAAACAAATATTGTTGGCCATTCCACACACCAACCAGAGTTTGGCCAGTAGAAGTAACTGATGCTGCACCTTCAACTGGCAGAGTTGGCCCCACAGACCATCAGATGCTTTATGGCGTAGGCGAGTGCTATACAAGAGATCCGGGAACAACATCAGGGTATTGTCGCCATACTTCAGAGTCCTGCGGTATCTGGCAATTGCAAAGGCCCGTCCCAGTCTCTGATGCCAGTGCAGACTATCAGGAAAGTCACTGAAGCCAGAGGATCTGTTGCTGCCCACCGGGGTGGGGGGTAATTTGATAGGCCCTCTCTATGGACAAAAGGAGGATCAATCTCATCGAGATACAGTATGGCTGGTAAGAAGGTTCTGGTGAAGGCAAGGCAGTCGGCCCCTTCAGTGGTCTTGGTCCGCCCTATCACCCATAGATTCCTCTCTCTCTCGCCTGATTCTCCATGGTCTCCAGTCTTTGATGGAGAAGTATCTTTCCTTTATTAACTTAGCAGTTGCGTCAGTTGATTTAAGGATGGAGGCTTCCGAGCGCTGCACCGTGGTTTCACACTGATCCATTCGTGTTTCCAGAGCTGAAACTCTCGCGTTTGAGAGTGTCAAACTTTTATCTAAATCTTGCAGTTTTTACAAGTTGGTGAAGGGTGGCAAGAACAGAGGTTAAGGATGCCTCTTCCGGCTGTGCACTAGCAGAATCCGGGGCCCCACCACGTTGTACAGGCCTCTCCTCCAGAGTCTGCTTCTTACGAGCAAAAAAAGTAGCCAGCAGATTGTCACAGGGTGCCCCTGTGAAGGGTTGAGGGCCCTAAATAATTTTTATAAAACTGGGAGGGTTACCTGAAAGCCCCGTTTTTTATTCTCCTAAAGGCGCTGGTCATGATGCCTATTGTTCCACAGTTAGGCTGTTTAGTTTTGATTGGTGGCTGTTTCTAAGCCTATTAAAGTAAAAGGCAATTGTTATTTAGTGATACTGCTTAAATAATGATATGACTAAAATGAATAAATAACGAAAGGATAGTTGTTTAATGTTAAATCCTTTTGGGGCAGTATAGCTGTATCTAGCTATAAGTTCGAAGTTTAAACCCCAATAGCTGTAAATGTTTTGTGTTTTTCCCTTTTTGCTTGGTGAACGATCCTTGAACAGGTTTAGGCACAATATTCCTTCTGGGTATCTAGAGTTGCGATTGCGATCCTCAATTTTGGTTGTTGCTACTACATGTTATTTTACTAGACCCTTTTCTTTGAGGTGAGAGAGGATTGTCGGGCAAGGAAAAGTAACTTCAACTTAGTGTGTTGGGTGTGTGGCGTTGTTCGGTATGCATTTGGAGAATTTTGGTGACGGAGAGTTTCGAGTAAGGGACTGAGCTAGTTTCCGATAGTGTTTTCTGTAATTAATGTATTTAGTCCAAATACAGAAGGGATGAACAGAATAGATCATAACTGCTAATTATAGCTCATGTTGTTCTGGAATATACTGTAAGCCCTTCGTAATAGGAAATGGAAGGATGTTGCCTTACATTTAAGTTTTGTAGTGCCCTTTAGCGTTTCCGTCGGCTTGCTTAAATTTGGAGATAGTAGCTATTCTTTCGGGGGCTTCCTTGCTTGTTCTGTGCTTTTGTTGCGTTGAGGGGCTATTTGAAGCCATTCTGTTTGTTTTGGTGATTGCCCTTTTTTGTTTTGAATTTTCCTAGTGCTCTTTTTGTTTTAAATCTGCCTAATAACCCCTTTTTTGTGGTCGTGGTAACATGAGAGTCGGGTGACTGGACTCTGTGAGAGTGGGCGCTTGCATTGCGCTATGTTCTGTTATAGGGTGTCTTTAAAATAAAGTAAATAAAACAAAATAAAGAAGTGGGATTTGAAAAGGCATATTTCAGTGGTGACACAACTGTAGTGTGTTTGTATTGTTTGAATTGAGGTGTTTTCGACTTTGCCTTTTTTAAAATAAGCCGTTGAGTTCCTTTTCGATAGTGCGAACATTCGCACGATCGTAGAGTCAATTATCTTTAAATTTCCCCTATAATGTACTGTAGCAGTTAAAGCATTCTTATTCGGAGCTTTACAAACCTTCTGGAGGTGAAGTGGGGAAGTTTGGAGTTGTGTCTGGGACTTCTTGGGGACGAGGGTTTTTGTGGTGTTTGTGAGGCCCCGGGTTCAGTTCCTGCCGGCGTCTTTGTTCTTTTAAGAGTCAGCCGGCCACAATCACATTCCTTATATCATGTATAGGAAGGGGGAGGTGCTTTCAGTCGCTAGAAATAATGTTTAAAATGCTCTTAAAAAGAGTTTAATCTGCTTATATGCTTGTAAATATTCTGCTAAAGTAATTAAAAGGGGCATTACGTTTATAAATAAAATAAACACTTTGTAAATCAAGATTTAAAGCATATAGCAAAATACTGGTGTGGAGTTAAACAATCACATGACCCCTTTTGGGTATAAATTCAGACTGTTTGGGTTGAGAGGTAGATTTTGCTTGCTGCGGGTCTGGAGGTATACTCCGGGAAGCCGCTGAAAGTGCTCTGTGGAGTTTTGATGAACTGTGCTATATACTGCTCCCAATGGAAGATTTAAAAATGCCAGATTATTTTGTCTGCTGTGCTATTTACTACTTCGAATGGAAGATTTAAAAATGCCAGATTATTTTGTCTGCTGTGTTATTTGCTGCTCCGAATGGAAGAGTGAGATGTTAAAGTACTGTGCCATGCTGAAATTATCCTGTTGTAAACAATGTCTGAAAAAGAATTAATTAAAACTGAAACTTTTACAAAGATTGGTGATGCACGGTTCTATATGACTGCCCACATGTACCTGCGCCCTATCACACAGAAGCGGTAGCTCTTCTAGTTTTGCCCATCTTGCTAATAAATGCTATACCAGCCACAGTTTGGAGCAATTCAGAAACTTTCAGTGACGGAATTACTCAAATTCTTATCATTTTCAAAGTTTTCCCTGGGACCTCTAGCAACTTGCTGCTTTCTCTTGGCTGCTCAGCAGCACCCCTCAAATGTATTCCTTTTAGCTGGAAGACAGGGGTGTGCAAATCCTTTTGCCCCCTGTCCAGGGCAAGTAAATTTCCTTGAAGGGCAAGCACAAAAAGAGAGCCAATTACATGGTAATGGACAAGGGCAAGTGAAAATTCAGCTGTACTCATGGCTGAGCAAGTCCGAAAAGTTTTGATCTGAACCCCTGCTGGAAGACCAGCCTTATTGTACCAATTCACAAGAAAGGTGATGTTGGAATTCTTTCCAATTACAGGCCAATTACACTGATTAATTGCCTGCTAAAATGTTCTTAAAAATTATTTTAGAACATTTAGAAAGTCATATTAAAGAGGAAAAACTCTCCTGAGGCCCAAGCAGGGTTTAGGAGTAAATACTATGTCACTTGACCACTGTTACACTCTTACTTAACTTTTAGAAAAATATAACATGGTGAAGAAGAAGCTAGCAATAACCCCTGACAGAATATGGGGTTACAGGTATTTAATGCATGCCTGGAGTGCGTTGTGAGGCATGAGGCCGTAGGCCAAGTGTCCTCACAGAACACCAGGCGTGCATTAAATGCCTTTAACCCCATACCATGGAGTGGGTCATTGCACCTATAACATGGGTTATGTCAAAAACACGGGAAAACACGCAAAAGGTTTTTTTCTCATGTTTAACGACCCAAAAGGTACTGTATCCTGCCACCTTGCCAAACAATCCCTAACAAAATAGGCACATTTCATTGCTTTTATGCACATAGAAATGTCACATATACAGCAGTGACATTTCTCGAGCACAATATGCTCTGGTACTGTGCCTATGAGATTTCATTTGCCCTTCCTCCCCAACACATGCACATGCAGCTCAGACAACACAGGTAGCTGCAACACTGGCTGTCACTATCTCACTGTCTGCCTTTGTGTCACTGTCTGTCATTCCTTAGTAAACAGTACAGAGGACAGACAGTGACGTTCCCCCAGCTCTGCTGCTATGATCTCCCTCTTGTAAGTAGCCTGCTGCTATCTCCAACAGCTCTCTCTGACAACTACATGGAAAGGCTTGCCTCAACTTGCTCCCACCATGTCTCTCTCCCTCTCCCCCCGACTCATACTGACAGACACAGACACTACTGATTTCCCCAGCCATGCTTACCTTCTCTGGCCTGTGACGACCTTCATAAGCAACACTTCGCATCTGATAAGGAACGCACTGCTGAAACACGCAGACACACAGCGGTTACCATGCTTCAACGCGCTGCTCCTCTTCTGTGTGTGTCTGTCTGTCTGTTCTCTCTCGCTCACCGGCAACCTCTTTTTCTTGCCACTTTGCTGACTATCACTTCCACATCTGCGGTTATCTGTTCTTTGTGGATGACACTGCCATGGTGTAATGCTGCCTACTGTACTAGGGTGGGACGACAAAGCACAACCCTCACAGAGAGAGAGAGAGAGAGAGAGAGAGAGACAGAGACTGGGGGGAGACACACATAGAAACACAGAAGTTGACGGCAGGTAAGGACCACAAGGCCCATCCAGTCTGCCCATTGTTTCTACCTTATGAATGTGCCATAGGCCCATACTCTGTCAATGGCCTATCTATTCATACTCGTCTTTATTGCTCCCTTATGCCTATCCCATGCCTGTCTGAAGCCCTGCATTGTATTCATATCCACCACTTCCTGAGGTAGGCCGTTCCATACATCCGCTACCCTTTCTGTGAAAAAGCACTTCCTCACATACCCCCTTAATCGGCCTTACTCTACTCTCATGCTGCGTCTTTGTGTCCTGCTGCAGGACTTTGGATTTACAGGTCCTGGTCTTGCACTCTCCTTGTCACCGTTCTCCCTCTCCCTCTTCCCCCACCTACCTACCTACCTACCTATCTCCCTCTCCCTCTCCCCCTTCCCCTCGCTCCCTCTCTCTCTCTCTCACTCTCCTCCCCTCTCTCTCCCTCCCCCTCTCTTGGTCCACGGCTCACTGTTGGAGCTACTGCTGTGGAGGAAAAACACACAGGAAAGTGGACACCTTAACCAGGAGCCCAGAGCACAGTACAAAGTATTTCAACCACCTGGGAGTCCAGAGATATGAGGAACATACTCTGGCATGGCAGTGGATCAGAAAACTAGCGAGAGACTGAAATTGGGGGGGTGGGGATGGATGATAGGGGTTTCTGGAACACAAGGGGGGGGCCTCGGCACCCAACTAGGGATCTCGGGTTCGAGCAGACTCGATAGACTGTAAGGCATAATCTGCTGACAATTAGTATGTTAGTATGTTAGACTGAGCCATTATAACATGGGTTGACAAACCTCGCTGTCTCTCACTTTTAATGGCTGCCTTTCAGCTAGTCTTGCCTTCCCAGCTAGTAAGTCCCTATGCCACTTTACCTGACTCAGTCTGCGCAACTGTGCAATAAAGAGGAGATTTAATGCATAGCCACACATTGCTGATGGACCAACTGGGAGACACGTTTTTACCAACATATGTTATAAGAAACTTTATGTCTGCTTTGTGGACTTGGCATGCTACCTTGATGCATTGTCAAAATGTCCTATACAGTAATTTCAAAGATATTAAAGGAAAACGCTCATTTACATCACCCCCCCAACCCTGAAAGCTCTAGCTCCCAATAAATTTTCACATATAAAAAAAAAAAAAAAACCCAAAAAAACTTCCAGCAGTTTACTTACTTTATTTTAATTTTGTAAACTCACGATCACCAAACATGGCGGATGCTGCGCAGTTCCATTTCATGTAATGGTGCAGCATTGCACACTGTTTGGCCCAATACAAAATGTATTGCGGTGAGCAGCGCCGCACCATTACATGAAATGGAACCACGCAGCATTCGTCATGTTTGGCGATTGCAGAGTTTACAAAGTTAAATCTCAGAGCCCCCACTTGCATACTGTGTGACCGTGAGCAGGTCTCTTAATTTCCTTGTGCTCCCAGGTCACATCTGGAAACAAGCTTCTGCTTAGTGAGCCTTTGCTGGCTAAACAATCCCCAAGATAAATTAAACTGCAGGAAAATATATGCCAAAAGCTTAATCAGGGGCTAGAGCTTTCGGGGGTGGTAGTGACGTAAAAATTACATACTAACATACTAGCATACTAATTGCAGCAGATTAGGCCATATGGTCTATCGAGTCTGTTCGAACCTCAAATCCCTAGCTGGGTACCAAGATCTACCCCCCCTTTGTGTTCCAGAATGCCTATAGTCCCTCCCCGCCCCCACAGGCCAGGCCTTCCCTTGAAACTTCCCCTTTCTGCATCTGTTCCACCCACTCTTTAACCTTTCCACCATGGAAACCTGAACCAGCTCTCCAGGCAACACATTCCATGGTTCCACCACTCTCTCAGTGAAGAACCTCCTCCTCCCCCCCCATCCTGCCACCTTCCAACTTCAGGTCATGTCCTCAGATGATACCTCCCTCCTCCGTATTAACCTTGTTTATTCCCTTGAAGTACTTGAAGACCTCAATCATGCCCCCCCCGTCTCGCCTCTCCTCCAATGAAAACAGGCCGAGCTCCTCCAGTCTTCCCTCGTACGTCAGATCCCCTAGTCCTCATATCATCTTGGTAGCCCTCCTATGGACCCTTTCCAGGAGCTGTATGTCCCTCTTTAAATTCGGCCTCCAGTACTGCACGCAGTACTCCAGGTGTGGTCGAACCAGCCCATTATGCAGCGGCAGAATCACGTCCCTGCTCCTCGAGGTGATGCCCCTTGTGATGCATGCCAACATCCTGTCTACTTTGGCAGCCGCTCTCCTGCACTGCTCAGAGTTATTCATACTTGCATCCACCATGACCCCTAGGTCTTTTCCCCTGCAGGGTCTCCAGTCGCCCCAGTATACGTGATTGAGATTTCCCCACCCTAGATGCAATACCTTGCACTTAGAGAATTGACATTTAATTTCGGTGTGAGCCCAGCTGACCAGGGTCTTTATATCCCTCTGCAGGGCCATCTTCCCCTATTCCCCCTCAACTACTGCCCCCATCTTAGAGTCGTCAGCGAAGAGACTCATTTCACTCCCTAGTCCTTCCCTGATGTCAGATATGTATGCATTAAACAGGATTGAACCCAGGACCGAGCCTTGTGGTACCCCACTACTGACTCCTCTAGGGTTCGAGAGCTCCCCGCCGACCATGACTCTCTGGGTGCAACCAGTTATCTAGTTTCATATCCATCTTACCATCAATGGGCCCACCTCCAACCCCGTCAGTTTCCCCACCAGGCCATAGTGGGGGACAGAGTCAAACGCCTTGCAGAAGTCTAAAAATAGTACATCCACCAGCCTTCCCCTGACCAGTTCAGACGTTACCCAGTCATAGAACTCCACAAGGTTAGTTTGACACGATCTGCCAGACACAAAACCATGTCTGCTATCCTGCCCTCCCTCCTTCTCCAAGAACACCCCCAATCTTTCCTTCAGTACACTCTCCATTAATTTACCGACCACCAATATCAAACTAATGGGTTTATAGTTTCCTGGCACCTCCCTCGACCCTCCCCATGGATGGGTGGCCCCCTTTTGCCCGACACCCCGACGGCAAAACACGGAAAATTACCACTACAGCGACAGTCGCTGTAATGGTCCGTTTCCATGTTTCGTTTTTCCCCAGTGTTCTGCCCCCTTCCCAGACCAACTGCAACCAGGAGTTGAGAATCTTAAAGTCCAGAGGTGCGGGGTCAGAGTCGCCTGCATGGTGGGTTGGGCGTGAACCCCACAGAAACACGCACTGGGGCATGGGCGGCACAATACCTGCGTCCAGTATTGTGCCGTGCAAAGGGTGGTCACAGGTTTACTGTCGACCAAACTTGGTGCTTCCCTTATGGATAGGCACCACATGCGCCTCCAGCCAATCCCTGGGTACCTTCCCTGTCTGAAGCAACCTGTTGAAGAGCTCCACCGAGGTGCTGCCAGTACGTCCACCAATTCCCATAGTACTCTCGGATGTATGCCATCCGGGCCAGGAGATTTATCTTTCTTTATGTCCTTTAGGGCTTTCCATACCTGTTCAGTGGAGATAGCATCATCTGCCCCCCAACTGGCCTGTTTATCTGTATCCGGATGAGACCCCTCTGGATTACCTCCCCCTTCCTTCTGCTCCCTATGTGTTTCCCCCTCTGTCCCCCTCTCTACCTATACCATCCCATGTCTTGCTTTTTTAGTATCCCCTTCCCCTTGCCGGTGAACACAGAGGCAAAGTACTCGTTTAATACCTCCGCCTGTTTCCTCACCTCTTCCACCCAACCTCATTCTGTTCTCAATCTGTGGAGCTGGACTTTGGTTTTCCTCTGCTTCCCTATGTACCTGAAGAACCCCTTTTCCCCTCCCCGTATCCCTGTGCCAATCAGTGCTCTCTGCTGGACTTAGTCCCCCCAGCACCATCCGGGTGACTTTTCTAAATGAAAGATGGTAAGCTTCCTTTTCCCTTTCCCCTCTCGATGTTTTGTATTTTTTGTAGGCAGCCTTCTTCTCCCTCACCGCTAGCTGAACCTCCCTAGACCACCAGCACAGTTTGTGTGTCCGAGCTCCCTTACGCTTGACCTTACTGCAGATCCTGACTGCCTCATGTAGTCCTCGTTTAATAACCTACCATCTCTTTCCTACATCTGTCATTGTTGTAAACCCCTTCAACTGATCCTCGAGAATGGTTTTCATGCCTACAAAATCTGCTCCCCTGAAGTCCACCATCAGTGTCCTAGAGCTCTCCCCCATGTTAATTTGAAACCAGACAGTGCTGTGGTGATTCCCAGCCAGGTCCCTTACCAGATCCCCATCCACTAGAACCACATCCAGGACATGCCCCTCCCTTGTGGGCTCCACCACATGCTGCTAGGAACACATCCTGGAAGCAGTCCAGCAGCCTCTGCTCCCTGGCCGCCTTCGAGGACATGGTTTCCCAATTTGTACCTGGCATATTAAGGTCCCCCATCAATACCACTCTCACCCCTTTTGGTCCGCACTGAGCTATGATATTGTCCAGCAAGCCTTCCTCCAGTGCATCCCCCAACCCCGGGGGAGCCTTTATACCACTCTCATGTTGACCTTACCTACTGCAGGGGTTCGTAATGGGACCCATAAGGCCTCCACATTTCCCCCCTGCTTCCTCTACCCTAGCAATTTCTAAGCCATCTCTTATGAACACAGCCACTTCTCCCTCTCTGCCCTCCTGTTTATCCTTCCTAAGCAAAGTGTACCTCCTCACCCTTAGGTCCCAATCATGGTTTTTGTTTGCCCACATTTCCGTGACCACCGCAACCTCCACCCCAACCCCGAACAGCATGGCCTGGAACTCTGGTATCTTGTTTCCCAAGTTCCTGGCATTTTCTTACTAACCCCCCACCCTTTGTTCCTGGTCCTTTTGCAGAACCCTCCCAGGTTCCATATGCTTCCATCCTCCTGAATTATACCCATCCCGTCTGGTACCCCCCTCCCTTGGGTTAAGAAGTTAATCCAATCCTCGTGGGGAGGAGATCTGACCCACCCTCCTTGTCCCTCCCCCTCACAAGTTTAAACCCCACTTTTTTTGAATAAAGTCCGCCAACCCCTCTTTAAGGACCTCCTTCTCTAATGGGGTAAGATGAAGCCTATCCTTGGCATACAGTCCCTTATCCTCCTAAACTCCCTTAAAGTTCCCTAGCACCCCCATCCCACTTTCTGCTCCCCACTTCCTGAGCCAGTCATTCACCTCAACGATCTTCATTTTGTTCTCCAGTGAGGTCCTTGGTACCGGCAATATTTCTGAAAAGGAAATGTTGCATCCATTGTCCAGACTCTGGCAAGTTCTCAGAATCTTGCTTGGATTTCCAAGGCACTGTTTCCCTCCAGATCGTTTGTCCCCAAATGCACCAGAAAAATCTGGTTTCCCTCCACAATCCCTAACCAGTTCGTACACCATGAACTTTGCCCTGTGTGCCATTAGACCAGAGATGCTCATTACCTTAACCTGTCTATGGGGTCGTCCCCCAGTCCCTCAAAGTGAATACCTCTAATCATAGAGTCTCCCAAAATCAGTACCTTAACACCCCCATCGTCCTTAGGGTTATCTCCATTTTCCGCTCAACCCCCCCACCCCTGTATCCATAAACTCATTACCATGGGAGTCTTCCTGCCTTCTTAAGTGTGACCCTCTTGTCACCCTAACCTTCCTGCCTCCTTTGTTATACCCACTTACCTCAGACCCCCCCCCCGGCCTGGGTGTCCCTTTTAACCCTCTCTTATCCAAGTCTTCCATCCTGGCATCCCTCCCTCTTGATAACCCCACCTCCAGTGATCCCCTGTGGATCCCCGCTACCTAGGGCCCCATCCTTGGTACGGACCTCCCTCCTGACTGGGGGCCCTTCCTTTTCCTCCTCATCTTCCATTCTCGCTCCCTTCCTGATGGGGGGCCCCTCCCTTTCCCCCTTATCTTCCAGCTTCTCTCCCCTTGAGCTCTCCTCCCCCATGCCTGCTAAAGGTTGCATTTCCCCCCATCTGCTTAACATTCAAGTTTCCTCTTCTCCCTCTGGTGCTATTTCTATCCTTTCCGTTTCTGGCCTGTGATGCCCTTTGGGTGCCCGTTTCTCTCTCTCTCTCTTCCTCCCCCAGGTCCCTGCATCAGTTCTCTCAATTTAACCAACCTCTTCTTCCCAATCTAGGTTGCTCAGCAGCTTAAATTTATTGTAACACACTATGCCAGCCTCCATTAAAAGCCCTGAGGTTCCCCCACCTGCCCCTCTAGGCTGCTCCTCTTCCTCCCTCCTAACCCTGTTCTCCTCTGGAGCACCCTTCTCTCTGTCTGTTCTTCTAGGCTTCCTTACATCAGCCCCTCCCGACTCTACTCCCTCCGCTCTCTTTTTATTTGGTACATTTACCCCAATTGTTCTCCCCAAGGCGTCAACATCCCTACCTGTACCCCTTGCTACTTGCTGGAAAGTAGCCTCCACTATTTTCTGGGCTATGCCCCAGTCTCTCATCTACCCCACCAGTCTGTCGTGCATAACCACACCCCTGATCCTTAGACGCACTCTCCAACTCCCAGCTTACTCCTTAGCCAATATACTACACTCCTGAACTGAGATAATTGTCTGCAGAGGCGGACAGCCTCCCTCTCTCCAGGCCCAGTTGATAATTACAGCCACCCCACATCCAGTGCAACCTACAATCCTTCCAAAGATGCCTGCCGTGGTAGATTGAGGCCTCCCCGTTTCTCCCACTGCAGACATATTTGGACCGTTCACCTTTTCCCAGTCCCTTCCCCCTAGGTTGCAATCCCCCCAAGAAGCCATACTGGGGTGTACTCTACCAGTCATAATCACTTTAACAGTTCTACAGGCTAACCTCCTAGTCAAGGTATTGTGTTATTTATACCCCTAATCAAGGTATTTAGCTATTTGCCTAACAGTTCTAACAGTCTAGTCAGTTAAAAAACGTTCCTAAACAAGATCTACACAGCTCCTGATCAGGGTAGTGACAGCGAACTCCTAAACAAGGTATTCGGCTAGTTGGTAACAATTCCACAGACTAATCAATTAAAAGCAGCTCTCCTGATGTGGTAAAATGTCACAGAAAAGTTTTTTTTTTTTTTTTTTTTTTTTTTGAGTTTTAGATAGTCCCTGTTAATTATCCTCCCCCTTCCAGGTAGAATGCCACAGCAAGCTTTAAAGTTTTAGAATGTCACTGTAAGTCCTCGACCTTCCAGGGTTTCCTCTCTCCCCAATCAGGAAGCTAGGGTGGAGCCCCAGACAATCATTTAATAATGGAGGGTGGGAGATGGGTGGGTGGGAGAAAATGCTCCTGCAGCTGCCGCGCACTCCCTCGGATGTGAGGGAAGAGGTGATCCCCTACTTCCGTCGCCGCAGCTCCCTTCCAGAAATGAGCCGCGAAGGTTCTGTCCTCTTATTTTTTTTATTTATTGATTTTGCAAGTAAAAAACTTACATCTCATTACACAGAAGGATAACAATAAACATAGTCATACCTGAAGATTCTCTTACAAACTACTAATGAGAAAAACACCTCCCCTAGTGCTACAACATGACGGGAAGTTACACAACTGTCAGAAACATAGTTTGAGTAAATTAATGCATGCAGGCAGGAAGGCCAATGGGGAATCTAAGAGAGGATGGGAATATAACAAGCACATTGCCACTACGACTTCAATATAGTCAAGAAGATTCCCCAAATATTAACAAGATATCCAAGAATTAACATAGGGTACCCAACCCCCCAGGAACATATATATGATTTCCCAATCTTTTCCCAACACACTTATAAAGTGGTAAAAAAAGAAACTGAATATGCAAAAACGCAGTAAGAATAGTTTTTTTAACACAGTTTAAGGTAAGAAGGAACCCCTTATTCTTTATAGTCAAGATTTGGAAGGATTATATGTAAATATAATGCCTCCTATACTAAACAAACAATATAAAATAAATGTCCATCTCAGATGAAGACTGTGCTTAAAGCAAAATATAAGAAACTGATGTGGAAAATAACAAGGACAATTTAGAGCAAAGTCCCAAAAGGTCCCGTTCAAAAAGTTCTATCGAGAACCGTATTGACTGTTCTTTCAGCTCAAAGAAATAAGATCTACGCACAGTCAATTTGCAGCATAACATATTTGAAAGGCCTCTTCAGGCCTGCTGTACTTTACCAGTCCCCATCACATCTAGCATCGCCTGCCAATCAGCCCTCATCCTCTGACAAACCATCTTCTGTCCCCACAGCCTCCAATTCCAGGTGGTTAATAAGCTTTTCAGCTTCCAGTGGCTCATTAAACAAGAACTGCTGAACCTTCCACACAATGCGAAGTTTCGCCGGCAAGAGCAACTGGTGCGGCGTTTTCATCTCCCGGAGTCTGTCCCATAGCTCATCAAATACTTTGCAGCGCAGTCTCATGCTATAGGATAGGTCTGGAAATAGCAGGAGAACATCATCACCATATTTTAGGGTTCAGCGTCTTCTGGCAATCATAAGGGCCCGGTCTCTGTCTCCCATGTCTGTAAAAAGGATAAAGAGGGTCCACACAGCTGTAGCATTCTAAGCCGAACGACGTGGTGTGATACGGTAGGCCTTCTCAATTGAAAGAGAGTGGTCCGAGTCATCCAGGCCCAAGATAGCAGATAGAAATGATCTAACAAAGGCCAGTGTGTCGTCTCCCTCAGCCCCTTCTGATAGCCCAATCACTCCAAGATTTCTCTCTGGATCGATTCTCCAGTTTCTAAACGTTGCTGAAGAAGCTTATTCTCTTTAATCAGCTTTGTAGTTGTGTCTACTGTTTTCAGCACCAAGGCTTCAGATCTCTGCGTTGTTGCTTCGCACAAATACGTTCTTGTTTCAAGAACCGATACCCTTGCCGTTAAGAGTGTCAAACTTTTTATCTAGGTCTTGCACCGTTTTAACAAGTTGGTGCAGCGTGGATAGAACATTAGCTAGTGACGCCTGTTCAGTTGTAGGATCGGCTAAATCTGAGGTCGTGTCACGGTGCCCAGGCCTCTCCTCTCGGGTCTGCCGTCTAGGAGCAAAAAAGTCACCCGGTGCAGTTGCTGCGCCTTTAGATTCCCCCACTTTACTGAATATATCGTAAGATCTTTCTTTACTTCTCCCTAGGTGATGCACAGCTAGGTTTTAAAGTTGGGATAAAAGTTTTAATTCAAAGTAAATTCAGTCGCTCCTGGGAGCTGAGATGAATTGCTGCTTCCTCTAAAACTGCCCAGCAGCGCCCCCCTGCCCTCTTATTTAAACTTGGCACCTCCTCCATACATGAATCTAACTGGCGCTTCTCCTCGCTCTCCGCCCAGACTCTGTTGAAGCCCACAATTCAGCTCTCTGGGCAGCTCCCAATCCTCAGACTCCAATAAAATGCTCTTGCAGCTGCCGTGCACTCCCTTGGATGCGAGGGAAGAGGCGATCCCCTATCTCCGTCGCCGCAGCTCCCTTCCAGAAATCATTCTCAAATCCATCATTTTATGCATCTTCAATTATTGATAATACAGAATGCCTGATCAGGGTATATTCTGATGATCTTATTTTAATGTCCGTCTCACCTTGAGACATCACGTACTAATGACATAACCTGGGAATTACAGTTAATTATTCAAATACGAAGGAGATGGTTTTCACAGAAAGAAGAAAACAAAACCAAAATAAAAACATTTGGTATATGGTGACCAGGTGATTGAACAAGTCAGAGAATATAATATACTTACTCAGGATTAGCGTTTTCCTCTAATAGTAAATGGATGACACACTGGAAATATTTACAGCAAAGAACATAAACCGTAAAACAAGTATTCATTAGATTCAATAACAGATTTGGAGGCCATTCTGTTTACCCTCTTCTAACAGCATTAGACAGCAAATTCTTACCATTCCCTTCCTATGGTGCCAAACCCTGGGCATACAATACCTAGGATTCATTTTAAACTATTCTGTTAAATATTCCAGCTGGAGGCCTGTAGGGCAGCAGAGGAAGGGTGGGAGCTGAGAGACTTCAGTGGTGAGGGCACGTACCTCCACACACACGCACATCTGCATGCACACCCCAGCATGGGGATCGGGGGGGGGGGATGGAAAACCTAGGGGCCTGTGCTTTGAGAAGACCTGCCCATGCCTCAGCAGTCCACCCTGCTGCTCCAATCCTGGAATCATTGGGATATATGTCTGCCGGGGAGAGAATTCATGGGGTACCAAGCTCTCAGACCACAGACAGGTGAGAGAAAGCTGGCAAACACAAGGACAGGGCTGATAGCCACCCAAGTCATGGGGGGATAAAAACCTTTGTGGCAGCCGGCCCGTCGGCCTTGGCCGGTGGGATTTCCGCTTGTGGCGGCCGGGTTGAGAGCGGATCCGAGTCGTCGGGAGGGTCGGCCGAGAGTAAGATTGGCGTCCGATGGGCAGCTCTCCTACTCCAGGGGAGAATGCGGGCAGCATCGGTGCGTTGGGGACCCCTGGTGGAGACCGGAGTCCCACGCAGCCGACGCCCATGGGGGAGGAGGCGGGCGGGACGCTGGCCATTGCACGCCCCGCCTCCTCGGGAGAAAAACAAGGAAAAGGAGGAGCCGCCTGCTGCCATAGATGACGCCGCCACAGCCACTGTGCCTCCAGGCGTGGGCCCCGACCTAATCCCAGTGCCCGCGGCATGTGGCTGGATGCCGCGGGCCCCACCGTGGGGGGCAAGCCACGGGGTATCGGTGGGCTGTGGCCGATTTGGAGGGCAGAAGCCGGCGGCCCGTGACCGGGCTGAAGGACAAGGCGGCAGGTGGCTCAGGGGCGTAAAAAGGAAAATTTAAAAAAAAAAAAAAAAACCTTTGTGGCAAAAAACAAAAAAACTTCTTGGGGTACCTTCATCAATGACATCATCTTTGGTAAGGGCCAAGCCAGTCAGGACAAACAAGGGTAATGAATGACATCTATTGCATACAAAGTTTAAAATTACTAGATTAAAATATCAAACATGGAGTTACACAGACTGCCAGCCCAGTGTCCAGGCGAACGTCCTCTTTAAAATAAAGGGTTTCACCTCAGTTGTGCTAGAAATGATTATTTCATCTTTGAATCTTAAAGATTTATCCTGTTTACAGGACTTGCAATTAAAAGGTGTAGTTATCAATAGTAAATATTCTCAATTCTTAAATAAAACAAAGACATGAACAGACAATTTAAATATTATTAAAAAATAACATATAACTGAATGGTACCTTATAATTAAAATCTATACATAAATAAGAGAAATGTATATGTTAACTATCAAAGAACCATCTCTTAGACGTGCCATAACAAAAGTATAGAAGGAGGCTTTTTAAACAAACAAAAAAAATATATATTATATATATGAGATATGGCAAAAACCCTCACGAAACATACAGCAGAATGTGAATCGAATCAAATGGAGGCATTATCACATGTAACATTTCACTGTAATTGGTATAGAGAAATTCAAGAAATGCATCTTTCAAGTATAATTACTAATCCAAATATCTAATAAGGAGGCGTAATTGAAATACTCGTACTTCTTACAACAGAGGACAGTACTACTGTGTTAACTGTGTCAAAGTTTTTTTTAAACTATAGAAATTAGCACATCTAGGTTTCTTTGTGTATAGTGATGTACAAAGAGTGACTAAATGTATTTATGAACTATAATGTTTTATGTATTTGCCAGGTTTTTTTTTGTGTTTTTTTAAGCTTTATGTTTATTGTTATAATATACATACAGTCAATTCTCCGGAAGCAGTACATGAGGATATAAAAGAGAGAAAATAGTTACGTAAGAACTTACTGTAACAGTAGATCTTCGAGAGAGGTTCCTGCAGTAGGTCTTCACAGATAGGACTACGCCACCTGGCGTCAGAACCGCACAGCAAAATTGTAGGTAGCAATCATCGGCAGGGACCACTGCCAGCGTCAGGTGACTGACATCAGCGTGACTATAATACGGGGTGGTCCCCCGATTGCCCTCCAGTTCTTCCACCAGGGACCTCTAAAGAGGAAGCAGAAAAAGAAGTGGAAAACCCCTGGGACCCTGTGCCCTGGATGAAACAAAGTCCTGGGAAGGAGTAAAGAGAAAAAAAATACAGGAGCTGGGGGAAGATGGGTGGGAAATCTAGACCTACTGCAGGAACCTCTCTCAAAGATCTACTGTTACGGTAAGCTCTTACGTAACTGCTACATCTTACTTCTGGAGGGTTTCTGCAGTAGGTCTTCACAGATAGGACTGAATACCAAGCAGTCAAATAAAAAAGGAGGAGTCAGAGACGAGGATCCGGGAGGAGGAAAATGTCTGCCAGCCGTAGGTTTTTCAAGACAGAAGACCTTGCAAGACTGCAAGGCCAAAGCTAGCCCTACACCTAGAAGCAATGTCCAGACTGTAATGTTTCGTGAAGATGTGGATGGAGGACCAAGTGGCCGCTGTACAGATGTCTACAGTGGACACATTCCTGAAGAAGGCAATGGAAGTGGCCACACCCCTAGCAGAGTGGCCCTTAACCATCCCAGGAAGGGGTTTCTCATATTTCTGGTAAATGTAGTGTACACAATTTGCCACCCACCTTGACAACGTTTGTTTTGTGATAGCCTTGCACTGGCACGTGGGAGCAAAGGCTTCAAAGAGCATGTTCAATTTACGAACCTCCTTAGTCCTCGAGACATAATATCTCAAAATCCTGGACACATCAAGGGTCTGCAGAAAATACCACCAACCCCAACCCCCCCCATTGAAGTGTTCTGGGAAGAACACCAGCAGTTCTACATTCTGGTTAAGGATCAATTCCAAAACCACTTTCGGAAGAAAGGATGGATTAGTCAGCAGAGCCACCAGGTCTCTATGGAAAATTACATAAGGCTCTTTACAAACTAGAGTCTGAAGCTCTGAAACTCTGAGCTGAGGTGACAGCAACTAAAAAGAGCATTTTCCACGCTAAAAAACGCATATCACAGCTTGCTGCCAGTTCGGGGGGGCAAAGTAAGCTTCTCTAACATAAAATTAAGATCCCAGGGGAACAGGATTCCAGACTAGAGGTCTGATGTGAAGGATCCCCTTCAGGAAAGTTCTGGAAACCTCTAGCTGTGCTAGGGTTTTGCCCTCTATTGGGAGGTGGTAGGCAGAAACTGCAGAGAGATGCACCTTCAGGGAGGAATAACTGAGGCCCAACTCAGACAGATGCAAGAGGTACTTTAAAACCTGGGAGGCCGGGCAGTAGAAAGGATCTAAGCCTCTAGCTGATGCCCATATGAAAAATCTCCTCCACTTCACAGCGCAAGTGGATTTAGTGGAGGGTTTTCTGGCCTCCACGAAGACCTGAGCGACTCCAGAAGAGACGCCATAGCGAGAAATTGCTAAGTCCACAGGTGCCACGCATGAAGATGAAGAGACTTGAGACTCGGATGTAGCAGGGTGCCCTGCTCCTGGGACAGAAGGTCGTGAGAGACAGCAAGAGGTACAGTACTGAAGGTTACAGTGCCAACTGCTGTAGCAAACGGTAACCAAAATCTGCCGAAGCCATAGGGAGGCAATTGGAATCATGTGTTCTCCCTCTGCCTGAGGGTTCAGCAGAACCTTCTGTAGGATAGGAAAGGGAGGAAAAGTGTACTGAAATCTCCCTGTCCAGGAAAGGGACAATGCATCTCGACAAAAAGCACCACGCCCGGGAATGAGCGAGCAAAAGCTGGATAGTTTTGCGTTGGATGGGGAGGCGAAGAGATCTACGTCTGGCCGACCCCACTGAAGAAACAGATGATCTACTACTGCCTGCTTTAGTTCCCATTCATGAGTCCTGGCAAATGATCAGCTGAGACTGTCTGCCAGAATGTTGTGAACACCCGGCACGTGGACTGCTGTCAAGGATAGCAGGGGTCGAAATTAAGTCTTGCAGCCACTAGCCAGCAAGGCAAGTGACTGGGAAAATCCACTAGCCCCACAGACTTTTCCACTGTTCCAGTTGGTGTATATATTGAAGTGTTGCCATCTCCAGGACAAGACCGCAGGGCTAGTTAAACTGAAATCTTACTAGCCAGATAGAAAATCTACCAGCATTTGGCTAGCGGGCCGGTGCCAATTTTCGACCCCTTGGACAGGCAATGCTGTACAGCCCAGTACCACACCAGCATCGCCTCCCTGCAAAGAGGGCAAGACCAGGTGCCTCCCTGTTTGTTTAAGCACCAGACAGTGGCCATGTTGCCTGTGTGGATGAGAAGTGTTCCTAGAGCCAGAAGAGACTGAAAGGTCTGGAAAGCATAGAGCACCGCTCTCCTCTCCAAAATGCTAATGTGAAGGTTCTCCTCCATGGGTGACCAAGAGCCTAGAGTCTGATGGTCTCCCAGATGCACTCCCCATCCCAAGTTCGAGGCATCTGAGGTGAGAATCATGGAGGGAGACGGAGGGTGGAAAGGGACCCCACCAAAAGGTTGGCTGGGTCCTGCCACCAAAGGCGATCCTTCTGCAGGCTGTTGGAGATTAGGACTTTCTGGTCCAGGTTGTTCAGGCGCCGGTCCCACTGGATTCACAGAGACCACTGGGTAACCCACATGTGCAGTATGGCCAGAGAGACTATGAGTATGGCACTTGCCATCAACCCCAGCAGTCTTAGGACTGAACGCGCCATGGTCCACCAAGATGAAACCACAAGCACTGCTTGAGAGATTAGGGTCTCTGCTCTGTCAGTCGGAAAAAAGGTCTTGCTCTGGACCATATCCAGCACCACTCCGATAAACTGGAGGTGCTGGGAGGGTAACAGCTGGGACTTGGGGAAGTTGATTGAAATGCCCAGACTGAGAAATAGGTCGAGTGAAAGAAAGGGATTCCTTCAGACTGTCGGGAGAAGGGGCTGAGAAAAGCCAGCCATCCAGATACAGGAACATATGAATGCCCCTGCGGAGTAGGAATGCCACTACCATCGCTAGGCACTTGGTCAGAACCCAAGGTGCCAAGGAGAGGCCAAATGGAGGGACTCTGAACTGGAAATGATCCTTCAGAAAAGAGAACCTCAGGAAGCGGTGGTGGGCCGGTAGAATGGGGATATGGAGGTAAGCATTCTGCATATCCAGAGAGCACAGCTAAGTGTTGGGTTGGAGCAGGGGTAACAGTCCATGGAGGGTCAACATGCGGAACCTTTTGTACTCTACAAAGAGGTTGATCCTGTTGAGATCTAGGATAGGAGTAAAATCTCCTTCCTGTTTGTTCCAGTGGAACTCCGTCTCAATGGCTGCTTTCTGCAGTAGAGCTCGAATTTCTTGGAAGACCAGATGTCGCTGCCCTGACGGGTAGTGTGACCTTTCCAGAGGGTTGGAGGGAGGTCTCTCCAGGACCTCTATCGAGTGACCTCTTGCTATGAGTTGAAGAACCCAAGCATCTGCGGTTACAGCCTTCCACCCATCCAGGTGAAGGCCGAATCGTCCCCCTCCCCCAGTTCCTCCGTGGGAACAGGAGGGTGGGAGGGGGCATTGGGAGTCAGGACGCAGAGGGGAAGGGTGCTTTTCCCCCAGAGGCAGTTTTGGGAAACTTGGCCTGGGGGGGTTTGAGCACCAGAACCTGGGGAGCGACGATTGGTCTGTCATTTGCCCTGGTTCTGTTTATTCTATTTCCGCTGGCAGCGAAAGGGCTGCTGCCGTGGTTTTTGACCTGAACGGTAAAGGGAACGGACACCATTCAAGGATTTTCCACTCTCTTGCAGCTCCGTATTAATATCTTTGGCATCGCCGCCAAACAGAACTGGACCCCTGAAGGGAGTGTCCAGAAGGGAACTCTGTACATCTTGAGCCAGCCCCACCAGGCAAAGCCAAGACGTCTGAAACAGATGCCAGTAGCCGCACCTCGTGCCACAGAGTCCACCAAGTCAAAGGTGGCACATACGGCATGGCGGCAGGATGATTTATTCATCCTAACCTTCTCCAGGAGTTTTTCCTGAGCTGTTCATCGGGAATTTCCTGAAGATCCTTTTCCAGATCCGACAGAGGATTTCTGGAAAGCCACATATGGGTCACGTAATTTAAGGAGCGAATGGTACCAAGTGGAAGAGACACAGATCTTACAACCATACTGGTCCATCTGCTTTGACTCCTTGTCTGGAGGGGAGGCACTTAGATGTTTAGGTTGGGCCGATCTAGTGTGAGAAGCCATGATCACAATAGAATCAATCAGCCTTAGGTTGGGCAGTGAGGTGGGAAACCCTTTCCGGGGGGGGGGTCTTATCAGCATTCTTTGAAATGGCTGGGATGGACGACAGTTGCTGCCAAATTGTGGACGCAAGATATTCATGTGGCCCTGTCCAAGAAGGAATGGGGAGGGGGGTCCGCACTGACCAAGTCCAGATGTTCTGCCAGTCTTCTGCGTTAGGGATCCAATTCTTGGGAGGCCCATCCGCAGAATTTCTGAATTGTCCGTAGGAGCGCCACAAAGGACAGGTCCTCCGGAGGGGATTTGGGGGATTCTTTCAGCTGAGACTCAGGGAGAGAGTGAGGCTCTGATTGGTCCCCCATATCAGAGTCCCCATCTGACTCGGATGATTCCGGCCTACTGGACAAAGAGGCCTCCAGTACTGGAATCAGGAGCCTATGATCTGTAATGACTGAAGGCAGAACACCCGAACATCTGTCAGAGGCTCGACTGGAAGGTGCGGGGCTACGAGGTAACACCCTGTGAGGTGGGGTGGCACTGACCACCAGTTGAGGCTGACCCAACTCCTGGAGCAGTTGAGATCTTGTGTCCTTCCACCAGGCAGGAATGGCCTCCTGTTCCAGTTCTGGGTGGTAGTGGTTGTGGTGGTGGTGGTGGTGGTGGTGGTGGTGGTGGAGGAGGAGGAGGAGGAGGGGTAGCCGATAACCTGGGTACCCTGCAGGGTAAGAAGAGCAGCTAGGCGGTTGGTACCAGTAAGGGTACTGGTATCCCTGGTAATGCATGGCCTGACCCGGCGTCAGGTAATCCGGCGATGGACCTCCCCCTGTGTTGAATACTGTGGATACTGTGGAGTGTATCCGAGATAGTACCCAACTAGGCCGGATGGAGGAGCGTACGGTCCTGCCAGAGGCGGCGCCGAAGGACCGCTAGGTGGTGGGTCCAACAGTGAAGCAGGAGGGGAAATTCCCGAAGGTCCCAAGGGAGTTGGATCCTTACTGCCACCAAAAGGTGTCCAGCGAGGGATCTAGCATCAGGTAAGGATCCGTCGGCTGAACGGAACCCAGCGAAGGGGGATGGTCTGGAAGAGTCCACGTTGACAGGTCCTCTAAGGTATCGGATGGAAGAGGGTCCTGGTGATCGACCTTTTTATGCCTTGAGAAGGACAGCGAATCCCTTGAAGGAGAACCCTGGTGGGATGAAGAGGGACCTGCAAGCTCTCTCTGGCTGGCGTTCAGGTCCACAAGAGAGAGAAGACACCATGCGAGCACCGAGTAGTCCGGTGTCCGACTTGGACGGAATGGTCTGGCGGTCAACGGAAGAGCCGCTGACTGACAGAGACCACGGCCGGGCTGACAGAAGCCTGGAGGCTCGAGTCAGGTTGACTGGCCTGGGCCGGGTACCCGGTGGCAGAGCCAGAGGGCAACTTAACGGCAAGGCTTGAAGCAGGTTCCTCCAAAGAGGATGTTCCCGACTGCTTGCTGACCTTGGCGGGAGGGGGGGTGTCCTGTCCACCAGGGCAGACGAAGGCCCAGGAGGTGTGGTATTCACAGGGGTGGAGGCCCTACCCGAGATGGCACTGGCTGTCTGGTTGGATTTCTTCTGGGGAGCGTGGCTCCACTCCAGCATCTCTCCTTCTCCTTCTTTTCTGGGGCCAGCAACTACAATCTTTCCCTTAGCTCCTGGAGCTCTTTTCCATCGATGCCAGTCTTTGAGTCAGTAAATGGGCATCGAGGGTCCTCTTGCGATGGGTGCACATGGCCTGGTTGAAACCCTGACAGATGGAACACTCTACGATGTTATGCTTAGGCCCCAGGCAGAGGACACAATGGGAATGGTCGTCCCCGTGTAGGATCTGCGCACCGCATTTGAAGCACTCTCTCTTGGGCCGACGAGAAGACATACACTGCTATGTGGATGGAAGAAAGATCAGAAATAAAGGATGAAAAAACATATGAAAATAGTGGGCAACTAAAGCTGTTCTACCGCGTTAGGTCCGACGATTCAGGTCGACAGCGGGAAAGAACTGGATGGCAGGCGGGGGACGCCTCAGCATATAGTCACGCTGGCGTCAGTCACCGACAGACTGGGTCCTCGACAATGATTGCTAGCTACAATTTTGCCATATGGTCCCGACGCCAGGGGGCACAGTCTTGTCTGTGAAGGCCTACTGCAGGAACCCTCTCAAAGTAAAACCAGGTCAGTCCACATGAGGGCGACACACCTCTTAATACATGCAAGTTAAAATCACAACATACTACTTCAATTAGATACGTCCCCTGGGGGGAAATCAGTAAATACAACTAAAACCATGAACAAATTTAGACATTTAGTGCGGTTTGAAAAAGCCCATGAGCTGCATGATATTATAGTCCACATAAAAAAATCCATAAAGATTTCAAACTCTGTATCCTGTACAAAAGAAAAAGAGGGTATCATGCTAATCCAATTTTTAGTAACCTTATTGGTATCCTCCTGACTAAAGTTTAGAGTTATTTACTTTTTAAGTACCTGGCAATGAGATAAGAAAATCACAACCACCTGTAACAAAATTTCTATAAAGGGCATTTGGAGCAAAATGATCTGCACTTTAAGCCCCAAACAGTATTAAAAGGGAATTGTCATCAACAGGGTTTCTTAATGTCTGAAAGACCATAAACAGCTAATTTGAGTGAGCCACTGTGTTTATCTGTGAGTCTTTGCAGTTCAGAGTTATTCGTATGTAAATCAGCCTGTAATTAAGGGCTGGGGGCAGCCATATGTTTTAGGCTCCTGACAGAAAATGATGTCACCAAGGTTCTTAGCCCTCCACCACTGACTGTAGGTTAAATGGAAAATTGTCTGTTTTATTAAGTGTGTTTAAGGTGTTATTACAGCAGTATTACAGGTTATTACAGGTGTCAGCATGGCTCAGTTGGTAGCACATCCGCCTCTGGACCAGAATGTCGTGGGTTCTCGTCCCACACCGGGATGGACTTGCACCTAAAAATCACTGGCATCCAAGTGCAGTATTGGGGGGTGCTATACTGCTGGGGTGTGCCGTCCTTCAGATGAGACGTTAAACCGAGTTCCCTTCTGCCCATCCTGGTGTTGTCCTGGTGGGTGTCCAGGTGGAAGCAAAAGAACCCAGGGTACTCTTCGTAAAGAGCAGGGAACCAGGTGTCCTGGCCAATATTCCCCTTCCCATAAACCGCTTCATGCAATTATCCAGGCTGTGTGTGGGTGATGATGTGCGATATGCCACCACCACACATTCAGTCACTTCACTACCAGTCTAGCATTGCTTGTAAAGCACTTTGGGATGATGTGTATGAAAAGCGCTATATAAATCCTCCTCCTCCTTCTTCTTTCCACATTTCTAATACTTGTTTTGTACGTACATTGAAACTAGTGAGTTATTACCTTTACATTTCAAACTGTTAGTAAATATAATCCATCTTTAGGGTTGCTTTAACCTCTAGGCTATGCTGCCAGCTGATCATCAAAAACTACACATCTCAAGGCTGGCTCTGTGGTGCCAACAAGTATTGGGGCCCCATATCAGGATTTCTAATCCCTGTCTGTGTTCATGTCAGTACAGATTTCTGTGACTGCCACAGCACCAACTTGTCTTTTTCCATTTCCTCTCTTACAGCCTTTTCTCTTACAATGTTGGGTGTGAACTCAGGTCTACAAGATGCAAATGTGGCTACGTACCTACTGGCCTAGCATCATGGGGCCAGCTTTGAAATGTAAAGTTTTGATTAGCAGCTGGCAGTACAGGCTAGAGCTTAAAGCAAAGAGCTGTGAACAAGTTCCGTTCATCCAGCAGAATAGGTTTTGATTCAATCATGCTCAACTTGTACACTGTGTGATCAGAGCAAGTCACCTAACCTCCCTGTGCTCCCAAAACACACCCAGGAACATGCTGTAGCTGTGTGACTTTCCTGGACAAAGATAGTAAAAACAATCTGAGTATGTGTTATGATTCTGAAAATATTATGCTCTTTCTATTCAGATTTGACTTGAAAAAAAATAGGACACCACTACTTGTTTAATAATTACTAAAACACATAGATGGACAACACAGTTAAAACATGCATAACCTGAAATGCATTATTAAAAGAGTATTTTACTTCTTTTGATGAAGTTAACAGTATAACAGTTTCTTACTGAAATACTTTGGAAGGAATAGGATTTTGTACCGTAAAGGGGAAAAAATCAAACTGGTTGATCCTACCACCCATATCCTTCGAGTGCGACTTACACTACACAACTATGCAGACAGACCACAGCTTTCCAGAATGCCATTCCCACTGTAATGCAGAAAAAGAAAGAAAGAAAAAAAAGGGAAAGACAGGGTGGGTGGGTGGGTGGGTGTGGTGTGTGTGTGTGTGTGTGTGTGTGTGTGTGTGTCTCGGACAGAAGTGCTGCACTAACTGAACTGTGCTGAAAGAGGAAAAAAATTATCACCATTAAGTAAAATAATATATGGGTGGATGGGTGTAAAAAACAGAATTCTGCACACACCCTCGGTATGCAATGCTTTTTTAAACCACTCGGACTTTGCCATCGGGGTTAATGTAGCATCCCACACCTCGGGTATGTGTAAAATGTTGGTTACACACACACAGCCATATATTATTCTATATTTTAATAATGCAATTCAGATTATGCTTTTTCCTTAAACAATGTTGTCCATCCATGTTTTTACAATTAATAAACCATTAATGGCGTCCTATTTTTTTTTTTTTCTTTTCAAGTCAAATCTGGACAGAAAGAGTATACTATTTTCAGAATCATAACACATGCTCAGATTGTTTTTACTGTCTTTGTCCAGGAAAGGCACACCGCTACAGCTCGTTTCTGGGTGTGTTTTGGGAGCACAGGGGAGGTTAAGCGACTTATTCTGGTCACACAATATACAATTAGAGCATGCTGGAATCAAACCCCATCCTGCTGGATGAATGAAGCTTGTTCACAGCTCTTTGCTTAACCTCTAGGTTGTACTGCCAGCTGTTAATCAAAAACTACACATTTCAAGGCTAGCCCCATGTAGGTACGTAGCCACATTTGCATCTTGTAGACCTGAGCGCACGCCAGAAACTGTAAGAGAAAAGGCTGTAAGAGAGGGAACAAAATAAGACAGACGTTAGTGCTGTGGCAGCCCCAGAAATATACACCAACATGAACACTGCCAGAGTTTACAGGGTTTTAAATAACTGATTAGCAGTTTTTTTCTTGGGACGATACTAACTGTACAGAAAGTATTTATATAGATTTTCTAGAAGTGCTGCGTTTGTTAAATACAGTGAGGCAAGAGCTATTAATTTTCACGAAGTTTTAGCATTTTTATGAGCAAAACGCTAATCAATTTTTATAGTTAAATAAAACCCTAGTTTAGAAATCCTGATACTGTATGGGGACCAATACCTGTTGGCACCACAGAGCCAGCCTTGAGATGTGTAGTTTTTGATGATCAGCTGCCAGTATAGCCTAGAGGTTAAAACAAATCCTAAAGATGGATTATTTTTACTAACAGTTTGAAATGTAAGGGTAATAACTCACTAGTTTCAATGCACATAAAAAACAAATATTATAAATGTAGAAAGTGTTGTAATAACACCTTAAAAACACACTTAATAAAACAGACAATTTCCTATTTAACCTACAGTCAATGGAGAGCCAAGATATTCAGTGACATCATTTCCTGTCAGAAGCCTAACACATATGGCTGCCCCCAGCCCTTAATTACAGACTGATTTACATATGAATAACTCTGGACTGCAAAGACTTTCACATAAACGCAATGGCTCACTCGAATTAGCTTTTTATGGTCTTTCAGACATTAAGAAACCCTGTTGATGAGAGGCTCCCTTTAACTTGTCAAAACAACCTTTTCAAATATTTAAAGATTCCTCAGATTTGAGATGCCATGCTAACTAAAATAGCAAGTGACCAACCCCCAAGAGGGGACATATTCATGTATAGGAGACTCAACACAGACAGTAAAATATTGTACTTTTATTTAATAATGCACTTTCAGCTTCAATCAGAGTTGTGGGATCTAACAGGAATACAGCATACCTGGAACCTAGCCCAAAAGCAGACAATTCAGGTCTCCATTTCTTCATCTTCCTCCTGGTCAAACTGGACTGGAGAGCTCCTCCGGCTAGGTGATGGTGCATGGTGCTGAGCACTTTTCAGGGCCTCTCTGGAATCCGAAAAAATGAAAACCTTTCCTTTATGTAGGATCCAGAGACATGCTGTAAAGAGCATGTGGGGAATGTCTGCCCCCCTCAAGATAGCCCAGACACTGTCAAAGCATTTTTTCCTTTGCCAAGTGGCATATCTAAGGTCCAGATAGATTTGGACCTGTGTAGCATTGAAGAGCAGTATTCTCTTCTGGCGTGCTAATGTCAGAATGAAGTCTCTTGATCAGACACCATCGAGGACTACAACTATAGCCCTGGGAGCCTCGGGAGCTCCACTTGATGCAACTCAATAGACTTTTTGCACTTTTATGTGGCGATCTGAAAAGGGTTGCCCCAGCTGTTGCTCAGTCATATACAAAGAGGACTAGGTGTTCCCCCTCGCTCCCTTCAGGCATGCCCACAATCTGAAGACTGGCCATCCAGGCATGATTTTTCTAAAGTCTCAAGCTTAGAGTGGAGGTGCGCATTTTCCTTGACGAGCGTGGTGGTAGTGCCCAGGGCCGCCTCTGAACTCTTGCAGGTCTCTATGGCTTTCATTTTTATTGAAGTAACCTCCATTTCCAGGGCTGTAACTCTTTTTGTCACCAATTCAAATTTCTCTGCCAGCCCCGTCACCATAAATATTAAGGAGATTGATTTTAACGCCTAGAGTTTGTAAAGTTTCTTCCCCAGACCAGTGTCTTCAGATGCAGGACAGCCTTGGGCGGACCGCGTGGCTGGGGGTCCCGAAACATTTTTACTTTTCGTTCCTTCCTGCTGTCTTTTTTCCTTCTTTAGATTACCCATAGTTATTCCACTGGTATTCCAATTTGCTTTTTTAGTTATGGATTCTGTCACATATAGTAATTTAATTTGACTTAGTTTACAATCGTTACAGACAGCTTTTACTCTAAACCGCTGCCTAGCTCAGATTCAACAGCACCCCCCATATTTGCCTGTTTTAACCTTTGTAAAGACTAAACATGTCAAACAAATAAAACTGAAATGACCTGAACTGAGGAGGTTAAAGCAGCAGTGCAATGAAAAGTTGTAATTTTTTGCACCTGTGATTTGAGTTTAGTAACATGCTAATTTACTTCCGTGTTAAGTTATTCTAAGGGTTTCCCTCGGTTCTTTGTTATTTTGTAATTAATTTGTACAACACGTTGAACTGTCAGGCAGTACAATAATTTGCGAAAATTCATTACAGTTATTTAAGTAATAAAAAATAATAAAGAACCAAAGGAAACCCTTACAACAACTTAAAAACGGACATCAAGCGGCATGTTACTAAAACTAAAATCACAGGTGACTGCAAAATAACTTTTCATTGCACTGCTGCTTTAGGCCCTGTACACATCAGGCTAGTTAAAACATTTTAAGGTGCTTACAATGTTTTAACTAGCGCAAACACGGCACTCGTCTGCATTAAAGCACGGTTTCAAAGCGTGTTAAGAAACCGTGCTTAAACCCTGCTGCGAGCTAATCTCAAGTCCGTTTTTAAAAATGGTTTGAAGGAGGAAAGCGTGTTACCTTGTGGTGCAGATGGGCGTGCGATTTTTCCCTCTATTACAGTGCCAACATAACCGTGCTACAATCGCGGAGGATTACGGGTTTAAGCGTTGCCTGCTGGCCTTGGGCAGGGTTACCGTGTTACAATAGAGTTAAGTCGTGAACAATAATGTGGACGGGCTGCTGTGGTGAGTTCGAGAACGTTTTGAAACCGTTATTTAAAACGGTACAAATCTTCAGTTGTAATGTGTACAGGGCCTCAATGTCTATTATCCTCTCTTCTGTAGACCACATCTCACTTTCTGAACTGTCTTCCAAGTGCCTCTCCTCCCCAGCCTCAGTTCACTATCAGACACCTCTTTCTGAGTTGATAGTCTATATACTATTCTAATCAGGGGTCGAAATAACCACCCGTCTGCCTATCCCAGACACCCAGTTTTCCCCAGGGACAGCTGTTTTAATTTCTCTGCCTGTCCCTGGGACAGGCACCATGTGAAAAAGTAATGGTGTGCACTAGGACCCAGCAGAATTGTTAAGTCCTTTTCAAGGCCATGCATTGATCAGATGGTAATATTTTGTAACTCTTTTTTAGGGCACCATCAGTTATTAAGCCTTTTTCAGGGCACTGTACCAGCCAAAGGCACACTAATTATTAGCTCGTATTCAGAAACGGAATGTCAAATTCGTAAACAAAAATCAACAGGACAGGTACAAACTCTGTGGGACAGTCAGAATGAATATTGCACCTGTCCCTTGGACAGCCATCCACAAAAAAATTATTTCTAGCCCCAGTTCTAATCTTGATGTTCCTCCCTCAGTCTGTGACTACTAGTATCCACACTTTCTCCATGTAGTGGCCCTCCTCAAGTTTCCTTGAACTATGACCCTGTTACCTCCCTTACATAGAACTCAACCTTCCCCCTTTCGTTGCTCCTTCTCCCTCCCAAACAATGCACACCTGGAATGGATAGATCCCAGTGGAAGTACTGTGTTGCTCATGTCTCTGATCACCACTTGGTCCAAATCTAGGACACTGGTTATTCCCCTGGCTCCTGGCATTAGTGCCCATAGCACTCCAAGCCACTTGCTTCTTCCCTCTGTAACTCATTTATACTCATCCTCTCCCCCGCCCTCATCCCTACCCCTGCTCCTACTGCTCTCCATCTCCCTGGACGACTTGCAACCCCTTCCCTGTATTTTTTTGTATCCCCTGTGTCTCCATACTTTTTATGCAGTGTTGTTTTCCTGTTTCTGTTAGTACTGAGGGGTTGCCATCCAGGCCTCCCCCATTTGAGTAACCAATCTGCCTCCCCCCTCTGTTAGTTTAAAAGCACCTTGACACGGGCTGTTAACACCCTTGCGACCTCCTGAGAAGGGTTTAGGCAATCTCACTTAGATATTTCAACACAAAGAGAAACGTGCTGGGTGCAGGAATTTGGTGCAACAACCTGCCAAACGACACAAAAACTACAAAATGGGATGCATGCCTCACTTTGAGAGGCCCAAGACAAAAATAATGTTACACACAGGATAAAATACAGTTACATAAGAACTTACCGTAACAGTAGATCTTCGAGAACAGCTCTTGCAGCTGGTTACACCGTTAGGACTGAAGCCGTCAGGCGCCAGGACCCCACGGAAATTTTCTAGCTAGCAGTCTTCAGCGGGGTTCCCCATAATCCCCAGTTCTCCCGCCGGAGACTCCCAGCCGCTGGATGACATCAGAAGAGGAGACCGAGGAACCGCCACCAGATGGCTAAGACTAAAAAAGAACTTCCTATCCCGTAAGATGGATGTTTGGCTACTACCTACCTCCACAAAAAGGGGGAATGGTGGGCGGGAAGGCACCTGCTGCAAGAGCTGTTCTTGAAGATCTACTGTTACGGTAAGTTCTTACGTAACTGTACTATCTTACTCTGAGATACAGCTCTCAAGTGGCAGGTTACACCATTAGTACTGATTCCCAAGCAATAGTGGCAATCTTATGCCACAGGGAAGAGAAAAGGTAGGGATCACAACCCTACTCAAGCCTAAGACAGAAGTCCCTGAAGGACGGCTAGGCCGAACCCTGCTCTTTGCCTCGATGCAGTGTCCAGGCTGTAATGCCTGATAAAGGTATGCACCGAGCTCCAAGTGGCTGCAGCACAAATAGCTGATGTGGAGACATTCCTTAATGCCGCAAAGGAAGTGGCCACTCCTCTCATGGAATGACCCTTAACTACGCCTGGTAAAGGTTTATTGCGCTTATCATAACAGAAAGAGATACACTGGATGAGCCACCTCAAGAGAGACTGTTTAGAAACAGGAGCTCCCTTCATTCTAACAGCAAAGGAGACAAACAGTTGATCCGACTTTCGAAACTGTTTGGTTCTGGTCAGATAATATCTGAGGCACCTGTATACATCAAGGGTGTGTAGAAGGGCTTCTCCTCAGTTGGTGTACTTTGGGAAATACACTGGTAAGTCAATATCCTGACTAAGGGTGAGGGCTGAAACCACCTTAGGCAGAAACTTTGGGTTTGTCCTCAGGGATACCCTATCCTGATGGAAAACTAAATAAGGTTCTTTGCACATCAGTGCATGCAATTCGGAAATCCTTCTTGCCGAAGTAACTGCAACTAAAAACAACGTTTTCCACGACAGAAAACGTAGCTCGCAATCCGCGGCTGGTTCAAAAGGTGGCAGCGTTAGCTGCTCCAGGATGAAGGGCAAGTCCCAAGGAGGAATCGGATCCATGATAGGCGGCCTAAGGTGGAGAACTCCCCTTAAAAAGGCACGAGTAGTGTCCAACTGGGCCACCATCCAATGGCCTATGGGGGCATTGTAAGCCGAAATTGAGCAAAGGTGCACCTTAATTGAGGAGTAAGCCAGTCCGGACTGAAAGAGTGAAAGCAGGTAATCCAGAACCAGCTTTTCGGGACATTCTAATGGCGAGAAACCGTGCATTTGAGCCCACCAGCAAAATCTGCGCCATTTCATGGCATACGTTGCGTGGGTTGCCGGTTTTCTGGCAGCAGAAAGTACATCTGCCACTTCTTGCGAGACCCCGTATCACAACATGGCTATGTCTCTAGGAGCCAAGCATGCAGGTTCAAAGAACGCAAGTCCGGATGGACTAATGAAGTCTCCTCCTGAGACAGCAGATGGGAGCTGATTGGCAAAGGAAGTGGAGGTTCCCGGGATACCTGATGCAGAAGCGGGAACCAAATTTGTCTGGGCCAGAAAGGCGCTATCAAAATGAGCATCGCCTGCTCCCTGCGAAGTTTTAAGAGGACTCTCTGGATCAACGGGAAAGGAGGGAAGGCATAGAGGAATCTGCCCGCCCAGGAGAGGGACAATGCGTCTCGCCAGAAAACACCAGACCCTGGATCTAGCGAGCAAAAATTGGGCAGTTTTGCGTTGGATGGGGATGCGAAAAGGTCTAACTCTGGAGTGCCCCATCTGTGAAACAGATCCTCTGCCACCTCCTGTAGAAGTTCCCACTCGTGGACTCTGGCCTGAGAGCGACTCAGCTGCAACGGTATTGTCCACTCTGGGGACATGTACTGCAATTAGGTTTGCGCTGTCCTGCACTACCCACTCCCACACTCTCATGGCCTCCCTGCAAAGAGGGTAGGAGTGAGTGCCTCCTTGTTTGTTGAGGTAATACATCACCACAGTATTGTCTGTTTGCAACAGGAGAGTACCCGGTGGAATCTCCAACTGGAAGACTTGCAGAGCGTGAAGAACCGCCCTCATCTCCAAAATGTTGATGTGGAGATGAGATTCCTGGGCTGTCCATGTGCCCTGAGACCTCACCCAGTCTAGGTGTGCTCCCCACCCAAGCCCTGAAGCATCTGTGGAGAGAGCCACAGTCGGAGACGGCGCTACAAAGGGAACCCCCGCAGAGAGGTTTCCCGGATCTAGCCACCACTGCCAATCCCGAATCGCGGCATTCGTGATTCGAACTAGCTGCTGCAAATGGTCTTGCCTTTGGTCCCATTGCACCCTTAGCATCCACTGAGTTACCCGCATGTGGAGCCTTGCCATCGGGACTGTTGCAATGGCCGCAGCCATGTGTCCGAGCAGGCAAAGGACCAATCTGGCTGGGACAGTCTTCTTCACCGACAGGTCCCTGATGAGGGATCTGATGTGTTCCAGTCTATCCGCGGGAAGAAAGGTCTTCCCTCTGACGGTGTCCAGAACTGCCCCTATAAACTGCAGTTTCTGGGACGGCACCAGGAGTGACTTCTCGTAGTTGATGAGAATACCCAGTGACTGAAAAAGGGCCTGGGTATGATGAATGGCCATCATCAGTGCCTCCTTGGAGGGAGCCATGAGAAGCCAGTCGGCCAGGTACGGGAAGAAAAAATTACTCACCTTAGTAATGTTGTTTCTTCTAATGGAGTCTTGCTATATTATGACAGTAGCAGTTTGATCCAGCTCTAGAACTGCTCCGGAGGTGAAATGGTTAATACCATTCCAAAATAGAACTTTGAGCACGCAGCTCAAGAAGCAGCTCTATCTGTGTAATTTCAAACCTGAACTGTCAGATCTTTACGAGCAAAACTCACTAAGGTCTGTGTGGAAGCTGTAACCTACACTAGCCAAATGGCTACCTAAATACCAACAACCATTGCTGGTCCCAACACCCAAGACTCAAGTCAGGGGACCAGAACTACTAATACAATTCTAACAACATGAGAATAAAACAACAGTATAATAAAACACACCCCAAACCCCAAAAGGGAGAAACGCTAAAGGGCACAAAATAGTGCCCACACTAGGTGCCCGCACTCCCACCCAAGTAGAAGTTCTGAGAGGGGCAGGCTGGGAGGTCATAATATAGCAAGACTCCATTAGAAGAAACAACATTACTAAGGTGAGTAATTTTTTCTTCAAACAACATGAAGTCTTGCTATATTATGACAGTAGCGAGACACACAGCAGTACCTCCATGGAGGAGGGGCAGAACCTACTTAGGGAATAGGCTCTGAAGAACAGCTGTGCCAAACCGAGATCTCTCCTGGCCTGGACATCCAGGGAGTAATGCTTGGTAAAAGTGTGTACCGTTTCCAAGTAACAGCCTGGCATATCTCTAATATAGGATGTCTCTGGCAGCACTAGAGACGCAGCTGTACCCTGGTAGAGTGAGCCCTCAGCCAGAGGGGATCTCTGCCCAGTTTCTGATAACAAATTGGATACAAGAGACAATCCACCTGGCAATTGATCTCTTAGTGGCAGGTTTGCTTTCCCAACTTCACCACAGGTAAGGAAAAGTTGGAGGGATTCAACCTGAGACCTTGGTGCGCCTATATAGTAACTAAGAGCTCTCTTAACATCCAGGTTGTGCAACCTCCTCTCACCAGAAGAGGAGGATCAGTGAAAAATACTGGAAGGAGATAGATTGGTTAAGATGGAAATCTGAAACCACCTTAGGTAAAAACTTCCTATTAGTCCTAAGGACTACCTTATCCCTGTGGAAAGAAATAAAGTCAGTTTCTACTGACAAGGCTTGCAACTCACTTATGCGGTTAGCAGAAGTGATAGCCCCAGAAAAACAGTTTCCAAGTTAGATACTTAAGCTCTGCAGAAAACAGAGGTTCAAAAAGGGGTTGCATTAACTGGGCAATACAAACATTACAGGCAGGGGCCGGTTCCTAAAGGGTGGATTAGTATGAGTAATCCCTTAAAAACTTGGAAAACACAGGGTGAGTGGAAAGAGGGATGACTTTCCTGCTGAAACAAAAGCAGATACAGCTGTCAAATGGACTCTCAGGGTAGCTGGTCTGAGACCCAAGGAATTAAGATGGACCATGTAATCTAATACAATGGGCAAATCAGCAGATTCTGGAAACATTTTTCCCAGCACACCAAATGGAAAACCTTTTCCATTTAGAACTATAAGTAGCCCTAGTGGAAGGCTTTCTGGAAGCCTTTAGGATTTCAAGAACACCCTGAGAGGTGTAGATCAGCAACTCTAACTCCTCAAGAGACAGGCCTTGAGGTTGAGGGATTTGAGGTCCGATACCAAAAACCTTCCCTGGGCACAAGTTAATAGGTTGTGATTCCTGGGGAGGCAAGGGAAGATGGATTGTCAGTGACAGAAGGAGTGGGTACCAGGGCTGCCTGGCTCATCCGGGGCAATCAGAATCACCCTGCAAGGCTGAGATCTGATTTTGACTAATACTTTGAATAGGAGAGGGAAAGGGGGGTAAGAAACTTCCCGCCCATCCAGGAGAAGGGCATCCAGGGGACTGAGCCCAGCACTGGAGGCCTGCAACAGAACAGAGGAAGTTGGTGATTGTCTGGGGCTGCAAAAGATCTATCTGAGGGGTGCCCCATCTGGCAAAGACTATCCCCAGCACTTGAGGATCCAGGGACCATTAGTGATGGCCCTGGGAAATCCTGCTGAGAGCATCTGCTGCTAGGACGTTGTCCTTCCCTGGAAGATGAACTGCTATGAGGGAAGTGTTCAGGAATAGGCCAGAGACCACAACTTCATTGCCTCGGTGCACAAGGCCGAGGCCGAGTACCCCCTGTTTGTTGATGTACCACATTGTTGTGGTGTTGTCTATTCTGACTTGTATCACCTTGTTGTGGACAGATGCAGAAAATGCTTGAAGAGCTAAAAAGACAGCTCTGAGTTCCAGCAAATTGATGTGGAGCAGAGATTCATGGGGGGACCACACTCCCTGAGTGGAAAGGTCACCCATGTGGGCTCCCCAACCCAGAAGGGAAGCATCTGTAGTGAGAGTCAAATTGTGAGCAGGGAAATGAAGGGGACCCCAATCTTAAATTGCTCTGATCCTGCCACCACTGGAGGGCCTGGATCAAGGTTCGAATCATGGCCAACTTGGAAAGGGTCTCTCCTCTGAGACCAATAGGTTCTCAAGTGAAACTGAATGTCTCCATCTGAAATCTTGCTCCCTGCACAACAGCTGTGGATGCAGCCATGTGCCCCAGGAGCTGCAGAAAGTGTCTTACAGTCGAGACGACCTGCAGAGTGAAGAAGGAGGCCAGAGCCACTAAATTAGTCCACCCTTTCTAAGGGAAGAAAAGCTCTGGCTAGCATTGTGTCCAACTCTGCCCCTATAAAGGTGAGTACCTGGACTGGTTCCAGAACCGACTTTGGCAGATTTAGCAGAAAGCCAGGAGGTGAGAAGCTGCTGGGTGACTTGCAGGTGAGATTTTACCTGTTCTGGGGACTGGCCTACAATGAGCCAATCGTCTAGATAGGGAAAAACGGCAATCCTTTGCCTCCTTAAGTGGGCCACTGCCACTGCCAGACACTTTGTGAAGACCCTTGGGGCAGAGGTGAGGCCGAAGGGCAGTGCTCTGAACTGGTAATGACCTGAGGGTAGTTCGAATCTGAGATACTTTCGATGGGAGCTTCTGATTAGGACGTGGAAATAGGCATCCTTGAGGTCCGGGAGGCCAACCAGTCCCTGGCCTTAGGGAGGGTAAATCATTGCCAGAGTTACCATTTTGAACTTTGGTTTCAAAAGATGCTTGTTCAGATATCTGAGGTCTAATATGGGCCGCCATTCTCCTGTCTTTTTGGGGTAAGGAAGTATCTGAATACAGACCCTGCCCTGGTGCAGGGGAGAACCTTTCCACTGCTCTGAGAGCCAACAGGGTTGAGACCTCTGCTTCTAGAGCAAGGGTCTCTGAAGCACTTGCAGGTAGAAAAAATCTGGTTCTCAACTTGGGAAACTTTTTGAAGCTGAGAACCAGACCCTGGCTTACTACTTCCAGAACCCACTTGTCTGAGGTTAAAGAAGCCCAGTTCTGACTGAAGTAAGCCAGCCTGCCCCCCACCGGTAAAGGAGACGGCCCTGGGCACCCCATCAGGGTGCCTGCTTAGCAGGTGCTTTGAGGCTGAGGGGTGGAGCAGGCCTGCACCCTCGCCTGCCTCTGCCTCCTGAAGAAGCCCTCTGAGCATAGGCAGAGAGGCCTGAGTCTGATAAAGGCCTGTGAAAAGGCCTACCTCACCCCTACCCCTGGGGTATGCCTCTGGGAGTGGCTTGCCGCCTCCTTAGCTTGGGCACTTTTGTAAGTAGTCCTTTATTCATCCATCTTTCATGTAATTCTCTGTCTGCTCCCAACGGAGAATTTTCACCCAGGAAAATCCATAGCCTTAGTCTGGGTATCCTGCTGACAGGCTAGTACACCTGAGCCAGGCCAACCCACAAAAAGCTACAGATGTGGCCATGACCCTAGAGAAACATCATTAACATCCACAGCAGCATGAAACTGTGCCCTAGAAGCCTCAATGCCATCAGCAGCCACCTGTTCTAGTTAAGCTAGCCAGCTGGCCATGGGCTTGCTTGGCTAATTCCATAACAGTATCCCATCTAGATTTCTGATACCTAGCTACATAAGCCATATAATTTGCTTGCCTGAGTCCCAGAGAGGCTGCCATATACTGTTTTTTAACAATGGCATCAATCTTCCTGGAATCCTTGTCAGGAGGATGTGAAGCCAGGGAATATTAGCTTTATCACAGGCTGCAGCCTGAACTACTCCAACATGACTGCATTGCTGAAAGGAATTCTATATCAGGACCTGACAATGTACCTTCTGTCCATCTTTTATCTACAGGAGGCACAGAATTAGGGCTTTTAAAATTTTTATTGTTTGCTTCCTAAAGAGACTTATGCAAAGGAATAGACAATCTCCTAGACTCTGGAATATCCATCATTTCTACAAAATCAGGCCCTCTTGCTCATCCACAGCTTCTTCCAAGGGAAGCTGGAGGGTTTCAACAACTTTTGTAAAACATAAAATGAGATGGGGACTCAGATAGCATAGGGAGATTCTAAGGTCTGTCTGGAAATGTCGGTTCATGAGGCACCCAGACCTTCCCAGCCACATTCATTCTGTTCATAATCATCCTCCTCCTCTGGTTCATAAAACTCCTCAACATCATATTCCTGAACCACTGGAACGGACGAACGACCTTTTGCCAGATAGTGGCGGTTCGAGCCGGAACCTAGACAGTGACTGGACAATTTGTATGGCTTTTGCTATCTCTGCAGCAGTTGGAGAAGGGATTTTGGACTCCAAACCTGCTGATTTTCTTGTTTTCTTTACTGGAACTGGTTCCTCAGAACCAGCTTTTCTTTTCCCGATCTCGCTGGTCAAATGTCTCCCTCGGTTCTGTTGGCACCGAACTTGGCTGTACATCCGGTAGCCGGACTTTTGGCCTCGTTCCCTGGAGCCTGCCCAATCTCTTTTCAGGGTGGCTGCAGGGAAATTCTTACATATCTGGCAGTCTGACTGAGGTGGTCAAACCCCAGACAACAGACACATGTGGTGTGTGGGTCAGCCTTGGCAAAGGCTTCCCCACGAACATCACAGTGTTGAAGCAAGTGGGCCCGGTTTTTCTTTTGGGTTTCTCAGACATAATGCCAGCCTAACCAGAAAACTTGCCTTTAAACGCAGTGCCAGGCAAGATACCCATATCGGTTCCCAACCGTGTCACTGGTATTGGAAAAAGCGTAATAAAATCCGTTTTTAGAACCGATAAGAACCAGGAACCGCACTCTAAAATGTTAAACTTTAAAATTAATGAGTTTTAAACCAGCTGATGGGTTCAAAACCGAACCGATAAACTTACAAGTTCCACACAGACAAAACCTTTTAATTACTACGATTACCACAGACAGAGCTTGAACCGAACGGTTTTAGGTTAAATAAAAACTATTCTCGGTTGAATCGGACCAGAAAACACTGTTTAAACCAAGACATGAACCGAGCAGTAGGAGAAATCTCGAGCGACTGTTCACTAGGAGTAAAAGAATCTGACAGTTCAGGTTTGAAATTACACAGATAGAGCTGCTTCTTAGAGCTCGTGCTCAAAGTTCTATTTTGGAATGGTATTAACCATTTCACCTCCGGTGCAGTTCTAGAGCTGGATCAAACTGCTACTGTCATAATATAGCAAGACTTCATGTTGTTTGAACACGTAGTGGCCTTGTCTCCTCAGAGATGCCGCTACGACCGCCATGCACTCCGTGAAAACACGAGGTGCCGATGACAGTCCGAAAGGAAGCGCTCGGAACTGATAATGGTGCTCTGAAACTCTTAAGCACAGGAACCTCCTGTGCGCTTGAGCAATTGGGATGTGCAGGTAGGCGTCCTGCATGTCTAACAATGCCAAAAAGGCGTCCTGCTTCAGCATGGGGATTAGGCCCGGAAGGGTCACCATGCGGAAGTGTTTGCAGACGACCGACAGATTGAGGTCGCTGAGGTCCAGAATTGGACAGAGGTCCCCTGTTTTCTTTGGAACCAGGAAGAAGTGCGGATAATAGCCTAACCCTCTCTGGTTCTCTGGAACGTGCTCTAAGGCTTCTTTCTCCAGAAGCGCGAGCACTTCCTGCCGTATAAGCAGGGCCTGCTGACCCGAGTAGCGGGAAAGCAGTGGAGGCCTTGTAGGTGGTCTGCCTACCTATATAGTGGCCTTTTTCGACCAACTGCAGGACCCACCTGTCGGTGGTGATCGACTGCCATCCTGGCAGGTGACGTGCAATGTGACCCCCGACCTTCATTTCCCGTTGATCCTGAGGAGGGGCAGGGGCCGGGAAGGAGTCGTGCTGTGGCAGCGTTAGATCCCGCAGGTTGGGCCGACTGTGTGACTCGGTAGCCCCTGCCTGGGGATGACTTGGCCTGGGCTTTACAGGTAAAGGAGCCCCTCTGCTGTTGGCCGGAATGCGGTTGTTGCCTTTGTGTCCAGCCACGAAAGCGACTCTGGTTCCTACGAAAGGAACTAGGTCAAGATCTGTACATGGCCTGGACAGATCTAACTGCCTTCCCTGCGTCCTGAAGTTTGATGATCACCTTCTCAGAGGCTTCACCAAAAAGGACTTCCCCATTGTAGGGACGTCCAGGATGTTCTTCTGGACGTCCGGGGTAAAACCGGAGACGTGGAGCCAAGAGTGTTTCCGGAGACACACGCCTGAGGCTGCAGCTCTGGCCGAAGAGTCCGCAGAATCGTATGCGGCTCTGAGCACCAGGGTTCCCACATCCGAACCTGAACGGAGGAGATTTAAAAGCTCCTCCTTTTGACCACCGTCTGGCATCTTCTCAACCAGGTCCTGTCCCTGTTCCCACAGTGCGTTCTGGAATTGTACCATGTGGGTGAGGTAATTTAGAGACCTGATGGCGCAAGTAGCAGCCACGTGCGTGTGCCTACCCAGGACATCCAACTGCTTAGATTCCGGGTCCGGTGGCTGTGTGCTCAAGTGCTGAGGTCTCTGAGACTGGTCATGCGAGGCAGTGATGACCAGGGAATCAGCCAGAGGATGGTTTGCCAGATACTGGTCCTCCCTCGGGGCCTTGTACAGGCAGTCAGCCTTCTTCGGCACTGCCGGAGTCGAATGCGGACGCAGCCTTGGTGACATCCGCAAAGGTGTCGACCAAGGGTGGCACTACCACAGGCTTTGGGTCTTTCTGCCTAAGTTAGCGGGCAAGGCGCTGTCTCTCTGGGTCCAGCTCTTCAGCATCCCACCCATATTCTCCTGAATGCGCCTCATGATCTCAGCGAATGATGGGTCATCCGGAGGACACCTGGGAAGGTAGTGTGGGTCTGGGGAGGGAATGCTGATGGGAGAAGGAGATCTGGATCACCCTGAGGTGTCAGATCTAGAGTCCTCCGCGGACGAGGTGTACCGGCGTTGTCTGGGTCTCTTAGGGCTGGGTGACCCTGAAGTGGATCTTGAGAGAGGTCTTCTCCTATCTGAGGATCTGCCCCTAGGAGGAGGTGTTGGCTCCTTGGAGGTTGGTGACCGTCCTACGGGCCCCTTGGGTGGAGGAGGGAGCGTAGGCGCTGATAGTGTAGGTGGAGGCGGAGCCGAAGTAGGAGGAGGATTCGTGTGACCACATCCTTCCTGATGGTGTCCCACCAGAAGGAGAAGAGCTCCTTCACCTCTGCCAAATTCAGGACCGACGATGGGCCGGGTACCGGTGGCCTGTCGCCGGGTCGGGCATCGGGTCCCCAGGGGTCTCCCGCTCCGGGGAGGGTTCCCGTGGGAGCTCCACGGTTCCGGAGTCGCCCGCCTGGTCCTCGGGCTGAGTGGTGTCCTCCTCCGATGATTCCTTCCAACCGACGTCGGTAGGCGACGGTGGTGCGGTCCTCCCCTCTGGGGCAGGAGATGTCTGTCCCCTGGCCGACGCCCTGGGAGGCGAACGCCTGGCCGGCGACGGGTGTCTTGCTGTAGCTGGCTCCTGGGACTGCCTGTGATGTTTGGCCGACATCGGGTCCGGTGTCCGTTTTAGGGACGTCAGGTCCTTAGTCTTATGCGGGACCGGGACCGACCCACGCAGAGGCTGGGACACCGACCTGACGTCGGAGTCCCGATGGCGGGAGGAAGACTTGTGGCGCTCCCCAGACTTGGACGAGGCCTTAGAAGGAGTGGATGAAGCCGATGGCCTGGAAGTCTTGATAGGCTGCAGGGAGGAGGAACTGCTGGAGGATCTGACCTGAACCGGGGGAGGCTGAGATTGAGCCCTGGAGGGAGAGCGATCTGACCGTGAGCCGGAGCTTCGCGAGTCCGAGGCCCTCGACGGGGACCTGGGCCTTTCCTTCTCCTGGTGTTTTTCCCGGTGTTTGTGGGTCTTCCTGACGACTCCCCCTGGAGGAAGGTTCTCTATCCATGGCCTTGAGTTTCTCCTCCAAGAGCGGCTTGAAGGAGCCTTCTGGCGGCGGATCCTGGTGCGACTGTTGAAGCCCTGGCAGAAGGAGCAGGCCTTGGTGTCATGTTCAGGGCCTAGACAACGCCCGCAGGCTGAGTGAGGATCCTGAAGGGATCTGTTTGCACTGGCACCGCCGATGGGTGATCTTCCAGAGGAGTTGGAGAGGACATCAGATGGATATGAAAAAAAAAAAAAGAGAGAACGTCTGAATCCTTAGTCGCCGCAGACGCTTAGAAAGTGACCGAGAGGCCGATGCCATGGCTGCTTGGAAAGGAACTAGGATTGTGGGGACCGGCCCTTATGTGTCATACGCCTGACGTCGGGGTGGGACCGACGCCAGAGGCGGTCCCCACTGAAGACTGCTAGCTAGAAAATTTCCGTGGCATCCTGGCGCCTGACGGCTTCAGTCCTAATGGTGTAACCTGCTGCAAGAGCTCTATCTCGAAGTAAGATCGTGAACACCAAAGTATTTATCGAACCTCCATACTGTGGCTCTAATCCAAAAACCAAAAATATACAGCATATCATAGCAGCAAGCAGAGAGCAAGTACTCGCATACCAAGCTTATAGTAGTTAGCTCCGCAGTCCTGGCGCTTTGAGGCCACAACACCCATTTGTCAGGGTGTGCAGTGGAAACATTTCAACAGGTCTTTGAATTTTTCTGAAAGTTTTTTTTTTTTTTTTCTAAAAGAACCCCTCCCCACAACACACAACCACTGCCATGTCAGTGAAGCGCACACTTTTTCATCTCCTGCAAGTGAAGACTGCTTACATAAAACTAGAAGAGGTCCTAATCCTCAAGGCAAATGGAAACAATGACTTGGTGTTGAAAAGCAACCCTTAGCGGAGGAGCAAAAAAGGTTAACCGCATCTCCCCTCACTGACCCACTTAAACTAAATGATTTATCATGGAATGTTCGGGGGGGGGTAGTCGGCTCTGTGATGATGTCACAGATTCGTAAGTATGTCAGTCAACCCAGTCATTACACATGTTTATGGATATAGCTACTGTGTCTCATAGTTATCAGAATGCATTTATGACTTTGAGTAAAAGAAATGCAAAGCAAAGCAATTTTGGCACACAAAGACATGAGAAGAGACTCATAACCAAAAGAAACAGAAGAAGTGTGTGTGCATACATATATACTTTATACACCTGACGATAGCATGCCGTCTTTTTTTAGTGTTGTTAAAAATATGTTGAATGTGACGTACATTCCAATTGTATACTAAACAAATCCAACAGCAATATTCACAATGCTGATGACATCTCAAGAGCACTGTACAGCACTAAAGCCAGCCACTGAAATCAAAGATAAACAGGTAAACCTTCAAACAAACACAGGGTTTTAAATAGCCGGTATCGCATTGCATTTTGCGATGCAAACCGGCTGGTCATGCGAGACAAAACATGGAAGGGATCGCATAAAAGTGCGATCCATTTTTTCCATTTTTTTTTGTGGTTTCCACCTTGTTTGAGGCATGATTTCAGCCACAGTGATGTAATTCATGCAAAATGGGCTTTACTATGCCCGTTCTGCCCATGACCTCCACAGCTATTGGCTGCCTGATACCAGCGCTCTGGAAAGTGGCTACCGCGATGATATGCGTCGTCCAAGCAGGCATGCCTCTGTGCTCCTTTACATGAGGCGGCTAGAGAATTGTAGCCGAAGTGTGGTGGGTTCGCTCAGGAAAAAAAAATAATCAGAATTCGGTGTAAGAACATGATTGGTGGTCAAGAGAAAGCTCAGGTATGTTCCACCAAATCACTTAATTTTGTGGGCTGTCTCCATGCTTCATCATGTGGCAAGTACTGCAGCAGAATGCATGTTCCCGTGCCATTTTCTCACTCACACAGTTCGAGCCCCGGAGAGTAGAACTGTCACCACAGTGCTGCTGTCCAAAGAAAACTGAGAACGCCAGGTCCAGGCAGCGAAGTGCAACTTTGCAGCCCCATCAAACAAGTGGTCAGCCGCAGCACTGAGGTATTCACTGAGGTAAGTGGTGCTGCGTTGGTCAGATGGTCTGCCCGATTCTGGCTGGTTAATTTACCTTGCTGTCAGTGGATGTGACAATGTATTGAAGTGGGTCTTCGTTAATCTAATATTTAAAATGTACTGTGTCTTTGCAGGAGGGGCCCAGAGTCAAGAGTTGAGCGGGGGGCGCAAGGGGTGTCCTGACCTGATGACTTTGAAGCAGCCTGTATCAGTATGAGGTAGACAGACTCTTTCCTGTTAAACGAATTGAGTGAGGCGCAGCAGCAGGGGCCTGGATGTAAAGGTGGTGGGGGTATTGTTCACAGCTCAGCAGAGTAGTCAGATGACTCGGGCCCTGTTCTGTGTTTTGCTATCTAGGCACAGTGTGCTCGTGAGGTACCTAAGTAGCTCCTGCTCTTCAAGACTCGTCTTGAGTGGGACTGGGGGGAGGGAGGGGGTTCAATGAAAGACTGAGACTAAGTGGAGAAAGACTACTTGAGGAAGGGATTCAGCAACCAGCATGGGATTAATCTGGAACAGCAGTCAGGTCAACCGGTCAGGTGCGTCAGCATTGAGAAATTAACTGTGTGTCTGACTGTGATAGTGGAAGTTGTGGAACGAGTAGTTTGCTAGCTAGACTTAGTGACCAAGTGTCTAACTGGAAAGGAGTGAACTGGACTTGTGTGACATTTCTGATTTGTTGTGTATAGTTTTGCTGCTCGTTTTTTTTACCACTTTTTTTCTCCATTTGTCCCAAGGTCAAGGCTGTTCATGGCATGCCATGTGTTCTTAGTCCCCTCCCTCCCTGCCCTAAATGGTACTGCAGCATGGTGGGGTACTGCTCGGTGGGTTAACTGTAGTACTGTACTGTCTAGTACAGGTCCGTGCTGTTGACATCGCCCACCAAGTTTCTCTTTACATACTGGTAATTCTGCTCACTTCTTACTGCCCTAGTATTGCGGTGTATGGTTAGTGTATAGACAGTAACGGTGTAGTAGTTCAGATGCTGAGTAGTGTTGCAATTTAAATTATCTTGAGTTCGCCTGCTGCAAGTGTTGGTCGTCATCGTCATGAGGCAGGTCATCATGGTTTTGCATGGTGTGTGTCATGCATGTTTCCCCAACGATACCGCCCAACTATCCAATTCAGAATCCAGATATTCAGTATCCTGTTGTCACTTCCTCTCAATTTTATCTGTTTTGCTGCCCTCTGTGCCATTTTGAAACAGCCTGCCTGCCACTCCACCACCATGTGTAAAGTGCCCCCCCCCCCAAGAAGCAGGAAAGTCTTACCATTGTTTTGCGTTTGCCTCAGAACTGCAGCCTGCTGCCTAGCACAAGTAATTGTAAGGTTACCAATAAGATCTGCTGAGGCAGCTGAGGCAATGCAAGACACATCAGTCCCCAGGACAAGCTACTGTCTGTCACACTGATTACGTGCAAGACAACTGCTCTTGCAGGCCCTGTGTGGAAAAGTACCATCTGGGCCGCTTTTTGGAGGCTCTCAGTGCAAGTGCCATTACTTGCAATGTGTGGACCTGACTTCACTATGGCCCTCTACGTGACAAAGGCCACTCTGCCCCCTCTGGGATGTTTCAGTTTTGTCAGGCCGAGCATTGCGTTGTGCAGCCTCGCCACACCAGTATATAATTATGGGGCCCTGAAGCAGTCCTGAGTGGCCAGGGTCAGAGCACCGGACTGGGTCCTTCTTCTCACTCGACTGCCCCTGCATTCAATGATAATTTGAGGTCCAGCCATGATGCATGTCTCAGTGTGGCCCATGGATGCATTTGATTTGTGCCGGTCACAGCTGCTGGTACTGCCACTCTCCCCTCCCCAATGGTCGGGTGGTATTTTGAATCAGGTGGTTTGTGCAGCTGCCCACTAAGCTCTCCAGTGAGATACTCTGTTGTGGAGCAGTCTGGTGTTGGGGATTTTTGTGTTGCTGGTGAAGGTTATAATGTGGGGAAGGTGGTCAAATTTAGTTGAGCCTCTCTGTCAGAGTCTGAATCGGATATTGCTTTAACTTTTTTTTCAGGTTGGTGACCAGAACAGACTGAGAACTTTGTCCCTGTGGCACAAGAGAGTGAAAAGAGGAGCCTGCCCCAACTGGTGGCCCTGTGGTAAGTTACTGCTGTGTTACTGTCCTCAGTGAAAAATGAATTTATTTGAATTAAACGAGTCTCTGAATGTAATGTCCTGTTGTTTTGCAGGGGCTCGCTGCCGGAGTGGTTCATCGATTACCCGACCAGCCTGGCCAGCCAGCGGCTGCATCCAGTTTTCCAGAGACAAGGTAGGGTAACTAACATTTGGGGCATTTAGCAAGCTAGCTTGGGGATTCTTGTATTGGAAGTCAATCAGATTAGGTGAGTATACAAACACTGTTTGTCATTGTGTTTGTAGGTTCAAACTGAGCGGCAGCTAGCTGCACACGGACTGAACTGCGCAGCCCAAAGGAGCCACTGGGTGGAAGACTGGGACTCAGGAAGAGGAGTAGGAGGTTGGGAAGAAAAAGAGTGACAGGATTCAGAAAAGTGCCAGGAGTGTAGAAGCTCTCAGAGGGACAAGACACAGGCTAACACACTTATGAACTGAAAATAAAAACAATACTGTGTCAGTGAAACTCTAAAGCCAACTGTACACTGTCGTTATATTCGAAGTGGAATGAGGGGTGTTGTTTGGTGAGCCTAGGGCTAGCAATCAAACTCTGCCTGAAAACATTGGGGGGGGGGGTTTGGTCGGTGTGGCAAACGGCAACCGGACTTTTCACTTTTGGCATCTGAAACTCGTTATGGTAAATAGTCACTGTTTGCTGTTCTCGGGGTGCCCATTTTGTGTCTGGACGCCGCAACGTTCAAAGCCAGCAGCTGTGACAGAGTGAGACAAGTAGTCTCTAGGGCCTGCCATATTGATGACTGGTGTTTAAGTCCAGTCTGTTAGTATTTTGTTGTCTGAAGCCCCCCATAAAACCAAGATTTGGTCATCAGCCCTGCAGAGCTGTGTAGACGACAGCAAATAGCGATTCTTGTCAGTGACCGTTTAAGTTAGAGGCTCTGACCTGTTACTAGTACTGTGTGGCGTGGGTACTGACTGACTCTTGGTCCATTTAAGTTAGAGGGCTCAGTCAATCAAGCCCCCACCCCATGGTCATCTTCTGCCCTGCACAGCTCTGCAGTGTTGTGTAGGAACGCGGGTTCTGAGACCGTTTAAGTTAGAGGGCTCAGACCCGGTGTTGCTAGGGTAACTACAGATTTGTCCTCCTAGATTCCCGTTTAACTTAGAGGGTAAGTCAGTCTCCCCCCACCCCTTGACAACTGTTCAGCTGCAAGTAATCACTGGGTGGTGTCTGTAGGAAAGAAGCGACACAAGACAGAATTTAGAAGCCTGAAGTTTATTGTCAAATGTCTTTCAACAAATTATACACACACACACACACACTGGAAAAAAGCACACACACACATATTCTTGTTCAAGTTGTTTTATTATTGTTACATACTCGGTGAGTCAGTCAGTGTCACACACAGCTACGTGAACCTAGAGAACAGACAGCAACCATGGCAACCAGCACCAAAAAAGTAAGGAGGCACACTGTAGAAAAATGGAAAAAGGAGCTTGATCACCGCAATGAATGGTTAGTGTATGAAACAGACAGTGGTGGTGAGTTTGTAGACCGGGTAAAATGTTCCTGTGTGAAAATGGGCAGACCAGTTAAAGTACTGCAGAAATGTTAGTGAAAGTTTCATTGTTGGCATCCGAGGTACAGCTCTGAAAAAGGACAACGTTGCAAAACAGTCAATGTGATGCTCATAAACGAGCTGTTACACTCAACCAAAAACCAGAATCAATTGCCTCCATATACAAAACTACACCAATAGGACGTGCACTGTTGGCAGCAGAAGTAAAAGACAGAGCTGTAGTTCGCCGTCTGATTGAAATCGCTTATCTGCTCGCTAAAGAAGAGCTTTCATTTACTAAATTTGAATCATTTGTTAAACTTGAAAAAAGACAGGATGTTGATCTCGGAAGTGCATATGCAAATATTAACGGTTGTCGTATGTTCACGTCAGTTATTGGTGAACTGTTACAGAAAAATCTACTCACAGCCCTCAGAAAAGTCTGTATTTTGCAGTTCTTCTAGATGGGGCAAGAGATAAAAGTTGTATTGAAAAAGAATTACTGTATATTATGCATTTTAACGAAAGTTCTTGTTTAACGGAGATTACCTTTTTCAGATTAAAAGACGTTCAGCATGCCAGTGCAGAAGGTTTGTTAGAAACACTTCAAGAAGCCTTCTTAGAGTTTGGCATTTTAGACTTGAACAGTCGCATGGTTGCTATGTGTGCAGATGGTGCTACAGTAAACTTGGGGAAAAGAAAAGGGCTATCAGCTCTGCTAAAAGTGGAAATGCCATGGTTACTGTCTATTCATTGTCTTAACCATAGACTTGAATTGGCAATTAGAGATGCACTGAAAGGAACATTTTTTTCATCAAGTAAATGATCATCTCATGACATTGTACTACCTTTACGTAAAAAGTCCAAAGAAACATCGCGAACTCAGAGAATTAGCTAAAATAGTGGGCGGTGAAGTCAGCAAACCAGAAAGAGCATTTGGAACAAGGTGGGTAGATCACAAACTTCGTGCCGCTCAGACACTGGTAAAATCCTGCACAGTTACGAGTCATCATCTTGAAAATCTCGCAGAAACTGCCACTACACCTCCAACAGAGAAAAGCAGAGTTAAGGGCATTTTGACCAAATTGAAAACTGCCAAATTTGTCACTCATTTGCTGTTCTATATTGACATTCTAAGGCCACTGTCACGACTCTTCCCTCAGTTTACAGGGTTCTTCTGCTGACTTGATCTTAGCTTTGGCTTGTGTTGACGCAACCTTACGGCAACTACAGCATCTCGCAGATAATCTTCTCGGAACATGCAACTCTGAACTTAAGACACTGTTACAGCAACATGATCATGACGTTACTGACAATGATGAGTCTGACGATTCTGAACCAGTCGTGTTTAAAGATGTTACGGTCTCGAATGCTAATGGCATCAGGCACCTTATAACACAGGTACCTAATTACGTCAGTAGTGTACAACAGTGCATTTCTGATAGATTTTCAGTTAGCACTGACTGTGACTCTCAGGACCAACACCCAATTTTTAGGACTTTAAAACTGTTAGATGTGAAACAGTGGCCTAGGAGTGCTGATGAGCTAGAAGTATTTGGGAATGTAGACTTGGACGGATTTGTTAAATACTATGGACAGATACTCACAAAACATAATGTTGACCTTGCTGCTTTGCCAGGAGAATGGTCCGAACTTAAAACTTTATACAAGAAGTTTTCAAGTCACTTAAACAGGGAAGACTTTTGGAACTGTATTCTGAAGTCCTACAGAGAACAGTTCTCAAACTTCTACCACGTTGTCGTTATTTGTAAGCTCTTTCCAGTGTCCAATGCAAAGCTGGAAAGGTCATTTTCAATAATGTAGCGTGTCAAAACTGACTGGAGAAACAGACTGAGTGAAGTAATGTTGGAACACCTGGTTAGAATTTCAGTTGAGGGTGACAGTCCAGAGACATTTGATCCTTTTCCAGTTGTAGATAGATTCTTCAGCACTCCTAGAAGAGTTTGTGCAAAACAAAGGCAGTCAGAAGCAAAAAGGTCAGATTCATCCCGCACCACAAATGTAATTAGTTCAGAAGATGCAGCAAGTAGTACTAGCATTATGTCTTACAGTACTTCCGAGTCAGACAGGGACGACATGATTGATCAGCAGCGAACCCCTGTAAACTGCGGGAAGTACACTTTTGGCTTATAACTTTTAGCCTAAGTGGCAGTAAGTGCCGTGGGGAAAAATTTCAGGTCCTCAGTGTCGGTAGCTGGTCACCGGAGGGAAGTGAGTCAGTTGAGAATCCACGCCAGTCAGCCAAGCACCTCTCTTCATGTCTGCCTGCCAGCCCCTCCCTGTGCTTAGACGTCCAGATAGACCTCTAACCAGGGGGAGTGCACTGGCAATTATGGGGGGTGCCCTGCACTCTCCCTACTTAGCAATCTGGATCTCAGTGATTACGGGGGCTGGCACAGGCAGGCAGATGTGGAGGTGGACACTCTGAATCCCAGCCGGCCATGGGAACTCGGCTCTTTCAGAATTTCGTTTACCAAGCCATGCAGGTCAGGACTTTGCTCACTTCAGCAAATGGGCTGCACCTGTCTTGAGTTCAGCAATGTGTGCACCTGTACATGCTGGGGCACCAACCATGCCATGAGATGTCTGAGTAGACTTTGTTTAAAATTACATTTTTTTCTTGTGCTGACTTCATCACAAGTTTACTAATTGTACTGAGCTCTCAGAAGCCTGTGTGGTATTTGGGACACCACCTTAGTCTCACATTAAAATTTAGCACTGACTAAAGTGCTGTTTATGGTAAAAGCAAGTAGTTTAAGGAATTAGCTTTTCATCTAGTTAAACTTTTTATAGGGCATTAAGTCCTCAGGTTCATTGGCTGGTGGAGACACTCACTGCCATATGTATTTTTTTTCAGTGGCTCAAGTTGAAGACCACAGTTGCTAAATTTCTTCATTGTTGGTGAGAATGATATTAGTGGTTAGAAGTGTTTATAATAACTTGCATGTGACTAAAAAATCAAAAATCCCATCTCACTCAATTGTGGGGTTGGTGGGGGGGGGAGACTCATGAGCAGGCTTCTCAGGTGGGTACACAAAAGCCATCATCATCTTTTGTGCTGAGCTCTCTGGCTGGTCCTGGAAATAAGTGAAAAGTGAAGTTAAATGCCACAGTGAGTCTGACAGTGTATGCTGCTGGCAGCCTTAAACTGGCTGTTATCGAAACTGTAAATCTGCACTTACAGAAAAATTAGTGGGATCTGGCCGCCGGGAACTGGGTCTACAGGCCTGAGTAGACGACTTTACTGACTTCCGAACCACCCATCCATTCAAAATTGACCGTTTAAGTTAGAGGCTCAAGCCAAATCTGTATGGTGGTTGGGAACTGCAGTAGTAATCCAAGAATAATAGCAGCTCATGTTTGTAAATCAGTTTGGGTGCTGCAGCTGCTTATTCTCAGTTACCCTACAGACTGCTTCCCAGCCACCACAATTAAATTTCCGTGCCAGCACAAGTCATGACTGCACCACAGGCTTTAGGCTTAAGGTCAGATAATGTTCAGTACTGAACATAACTTTAAATTTTGTTTCAGACACAGTGACTCCCGACGACATCCATTTAAAATTGACCGTTTAAGTTAGAGGCTCAGTGCAAATGGATGGGAGGCTGGGAACACTAGTCAGTTGTACTAGTGTCTGTGTACTAAATTAGTGAGGTGCAGCTGCTTATTCTACTGCTACTTTTGGGTCACATAAGTAGTCACGCTTAGGAAGGTTGGCAAGTGGAAACTACATTTAACAAGACTGGTAGTCATAAAATGTTCGGTACATACTGAACTCTTTAAATTTTATTTCACTAGACTCCCGACAACTGACTACTGTACCACCGTCCCATTACTTTTCTGACCGTTTAAGTTAGAGGCTCAGTCAAGTGCAAATGGATGGGAGGTTGGGAATACTAGTCAGCTGTAACTTGTGCCTGTTTTATTACATTTATGGTGCAGCTGCAGCTTTATCTGAAATTTGTAGTTGACTGTTCACTTGTAGTCAGGCTTGGGAAGGTTGGCAAGTAGAAACTGCATTATTGAAGAATCAAATCTGTTATTTTAATACTAGTAACTCATGTCAGAGTTATTATGAATTCTGTGAATTTCACTCAGAGACACTGATGAAAAAAAAATTAATAAAAAGTGACTCAGTGACTGCACACACTCCTGTACCAGTCTTTTTTCCCCCTTTTGCTCCACACATCAAAGGAAATCAAAAAAGTGTTTATCAGGTGAGAAATAACACCAATCATACTGTCTCTAGTAAATGACATTTTTTTTATTTTGCTAATCAATTCGATCCAACTGCTACACATTTGCAACACTGATTAGCACTTTTCCGCGTGAAAGTGCTAATCAATTTAAAATCCTTATTTAAAACCCTGAAACAGCAAAGTTAATAGCTATAATCCTTAAACTGGTGTTGTATAAACAGAATATGTAATGGTCCAATTTCAAATACACAGTCTCATCACTTGTGAAGAGGAAAGATTTTCATAACTCAGTTGTGACTCTACCACTCATGAGTTATGATCCTGCCCCCTCAGAGCTGAAGATAAATTGCATCGTCACTGCACAGCCCTACAAAATCATGTTTACTATTTCTGTAGGGTTTGTTTTAAATGGAACTTGAATTTAAATTTTAAAAAGTTTCACTTTGCAAAAATGTTACAGATGCCCCAAAATTTGGGTATCAAAATGAACTAGTGTCAGTAGCTCAGCAGGTTGAACACTTGCCTCCAAGACTGAAACATTAGAAGTTTTTGGATTCTTGCCAACACCATGAACTTGGGGTGCAGTCCCAATACTGACACTGTAGTGCACTGTAAGGGGGGGGGGTGCTGCACTTCGGAGGTGCAGTCTTTCGGATGAGACATTAAGCCAAGATCCCATCTGCCTGTTCTGGGAGGTTGTTCAGGTGGATGTTAAAGATCCCAAGGTACGTCTCGAAAAGACTAGGGGAATTTTCCAGGTGTCCTGGACAAATTTCCCCCATTCACTAAAAATACAACCAACAGCTTAATCTGGTTCGATTTCAGTTGTTTTCCACCTATATTTCCCCAGGGTCGAGGCTGAAAGTAGGCAGAATTGCCTAGCCCTCATTTCCCGGTCACCAAAATAGAATAAAAATCGAAATTTAAATACCTGTACATTTTCCTTCTCAGATGGCTGGTCTCTGGGCTTCCTTACTCATGGGCTGTACCTCCTGATGCTGATAGGAAGGCAGGAATCAGACCTCGGCAGCAAGGGACATCCAGCCCTCCACTTCCCGTCTCCCTCAGTTCTTCCTAAACCAGTCCAAATGAGGCAATACTACAAGAATTTGGAAACACAAATCAAAAATTTTAAGGCATGTATGCCAACTATATACATTCTGGGAGGGAATCCGAAGGCCGGAGACCAGCCGTCTGAGAAAGAAAATTTACAGGTATTTTAAATTTCAATTTCTCTCTCCTAAGCTGGTCTCCGGGCTTCCCTACTCATGGGATATACAAAAGCAGTACATCCCCAGATGTCCTGGGTGGGAAGAATGTCAAGTGCCCATAAGGGTCCGCCACTGCCTGAAGCACTCGGCGGCTCAAGGATGCCTCCGCCAAGGACATCACATCCAGATTATCAAATTTTGTAAATGTATAAAATGGATGACCAAGTGGCCGATCTGCATAAGTTTGCTGGAGACGCTTCTCTGAAGTACACCCACGAAGGAGACACAGCTCTGGTGAAATAGGCTTTCACTGTGACAGGCAAGGTTACTCCAGCCTGATCACAAGCCGTGGAGATGACAGATGAATCCGTCTGGCAATAGAGCTTTTTGAATCCTTCTTACCCATAATTTTGGCAAGTAGCTGAAATGAACAAACCTGAAGTTTTGTAAATAGCCTCCGTTCTCTTAATATACATTTTCATCACTCGTCTCTGGTGTAGTAGATGAAATTCCCTTTCCTTATTGCTTTTAGGGAGTGGGGAGAAGAAAGAAAGAAAGAAACTTTGGTTGTAATGGAAGGAAGACATAACTTTTGGCAAACAACCTGGATCTGTTCGGAGGATCGCAGAGCCCGATGAAAAACAGTATATGGCTCTTGGGTGAACAATGCTCCTAGTTTGCTGATTCTCCTGGCTGACGTAATAACTATGAGAAAAAGGCGACCTTCATTTTGAGATGCCTGAGGGATGTCTCCTTGTGAGGCTGTAAAGCAGCCTTGGTCACCGCCTTGAGAACCAGATTAGGACTCTGAGGTGGTACCGTTGGCTTGATTGGAGGGTGTTTTAGGCCCTGTCCACACTATACCTCTGTAACATTACAGAGTGCTCAAACCGTTACCGCAATGGTTTGCGTTTACACCTGTAATGTTACAGAAGGCATTTTCGTAACCATTGTTGAAACCACTTATGAGGTGGTTTCAACAACGGTCTAAAGCAATTCTGCCCTGTAACGTTACTGGCCATAGTGTGGATGGGTGGCGTGTAGCTCAGCACTCCCAATTACCAGCACAAACTACTTTGTGGATAGGGTGCAGTCATGCGTGTTACACAGCACCCACAATGTGGACAGGCTGTAACGGTTCCAAACCATTATCGAGACTGTTTGCCGGCAGTGTGGACACACTGTAACAGTTCCGGTCTGTAACGGTTTGGAACTGTTACAGACTGTAAGTGGTATAGTGTGGACAGGGCCTTAATATTGCTGCCTTTAGAAACCTCCAGACATGGGGATGTGAGCACGATTCCCCCGAATCCGTCAAAAAGAGTATCCCCAGTGCAGAAACCTGAACTTGTAAGGTGGCTGGTTGCAGTCCTTTGTCCATCCATCTTAAAGGAACTGCAATAGTACAGGAGATTATATTGGATAGTTCTATATGTGTTTGGGATGAAGCCAGAACCAGATTTTCCTCTAGATTCTATAATACACTTTAGAGGAAGAAGGGAGACATGAGTTCTCCATCATTTCAATAACAGAAACTGTGTAGCCTAGCTCCTTGAAAGTTTGCTGCTCAATCTCCAGACCTAGAGAGACAAGTTTTTCAAATTGGGATGCAGAACCGGACCTTGATGGAGAAGGTCTGAGCTGAACTTGAAGGATAGAGGTGATTCCCTTGACAGATGAATGATAAATCAGAAACCATGGGCGGAAAGGCCATCAGGAACAGACTGGAATCATGACTACCCTGTCCAGAACCACTTTGTGGAGAACTCTTGATAGAAGTGGCATTGGAAGAAAGGCAAACAGGAGGCCGAACTGATCCCAGTTTAGAGGAAAAGGCGTCCTGAGCCACCGCTGGTTCGTCCTTGGCCAGGGAGCAGAATTGCTTTACCTTGGAGTTCTACCAGCAAGCGAAAAGATCTCTCTAAGAATTGCCCAATGTTCTGTTAGGATGTGGAAGGCACTATCCTTCAGCTCCCATTCCCCTGGTAGAACAACTTTACAGCAGAGCCAGTCTACTATGACATTTTCCTGTCCAGGAATATACATTGCTCAGTGGTGTTCAGCCCACCTTAGCATTTATGAGCTTCATGTGCCGCCCTGATGGTTGACGTATGCCAACACTGTCAGATGGAATCAGTCCATCCTGACTGAGAAATTGCTGTTCAGAGTACCTCAGGGCAAGGCCTACTGCTGTCCTCTCGAGAACATTTATGCTATACCTTGTTTCTTGCAGCGACCACCTGCCCTGTGCTGACAGCTGATGCAGGTGAGCCCCCCCAGCTCCTGAGGCTTGCATTGGTCATGATTCAGATTTGGTGCGGATGGCCCCACTTACGACCATTCATGACCTCTGTCCTCCAAGACCATCGAGGGAGGGAGGATTTGATCTGTCCCTATTAGTTGCATGAAAAAATAAGCAGGCAGCTGAGGAGCTATGTGAAACTCCTTAATGAGCTTTAGCATATCCCTAAAATTTAGTTTCCTGGGGAAAAACCTTGCTGGCTTGTGTCGAGATGTCTGCCCCCAGGAGGATCAAGGTCTGGCTTGGAGTTAGGGAACTTTTTTTTTTTTTACAGTTGATGAGAAATCCATGTGCCGATGGGCGCCAGACTACTTCCGCCACTGCTTGTACTGCTTGGTTGAGCTGTGGAGTCTTTATGAGGACTATGACCACTACCAGCACCTTTAAAAATGTCCATGGAAAGCCAGCCTGGTGGCGCTGAAGGTTGAGGCACTGGATGCCACATCTCACGCCACGCTGGCGACCCAAGTTTGGGAGCGAGCTCAGGTCCCAGGGGTCAGCAGGGAGGAATTGGACTGAGTGCCTGCTGGGCTGCTTCTCCATCCTGGGGAGGGAGGGTACTGGGGAGTCCGGCACTCCAGCAGCCCTTGTGGAGACTGGGGGCGCCGCAGAGCACTGGACTGCACAAATAGCATGGCCGACGCTAGCAAGTTTGCCGTGCGCCATCACGTCAGGGCGTGCACATGCGGGGGGGGGTGGGGATGTAGCGCATAACAAAGGAAACAACCGGCTTGTGGGGTAGGCGACAGCACCAATCCCCCAAGCCCTCTACCGGGTTCTCCTTGGCTGGCCTTCCAGTTCCTTCCTCAGGGGCCCACCTGCAGTCGGAGTCTGCCTTGTAAGAGGGTCCAAAAGAGGAGACGGGCTACCCTCCCCGGGCAGGTGAAATCGGAGGTGCCAGCTGCAGGATTTGGGGGGGTGGCTCAGTCCAAGAGATCCACAGGTGGGCAGGATAAGGACCAGATGCCCGAAAGATGACCCCACGAGCCACGACCAGAGTGAAACAAAAACAAAAACAAGCAAACAAAAAAAAATATAAAAATTTCAGTGGATCTGAGGAAAAACCGAATGGCAGAGTTTTGAATTGGAAGCACTGCTCCCCCACTGGAACCTGAGATAGTGCTCTGTGTAGTTCCTGAATGGGAATATGCAGATAGGCATCTTGTAGCTCGATGGATGCCAGAAAATCCCCTTTTTGCGACTCCATGATGACTGATAACAAGGTTTCCACCTTGAAGGGTCTGCTGCGGACAAAACTATTCAGGAATTTGAGGTCCAGGACTGGCCTGAATCCCCCTGTGCAATGTGGCACGATGAAGAATAGGGAGAAAGCTCCTCAACTGATCCCTGCGGGGGAACTAGCCCCTGTTTGCCGAAGGTCTGTAATGGCCTGTAGCTTTGCCTGTCTTTTAGATGGGTTGCCAGAGATAGGGGAGGGCACCACATGAGGTAGTGGGGGCTTGCATTAGGTAACCCTTGCTGATAATGTCTAGGACCCCACTGCCCAACTTAGTTTGGGCCCATTCCTAGAGAAATTTTTAAATGACTGCCCCCCTACTTGAGGATGTGACTGGATAGCATGTCTCTCCCCCCCCCCCGGAGAAGCTAACGTTTTGACCCTTACTGTAACCTTGATAATGAAAAATGCGTCTGGGGCCTGAGGACCAAGATTGGCCCCTGCCTCTTGATAGTGGCCTGTGCACCTTCGCCATCTCCCCAGATTCCTTCACTGCCTCCTTCAGAGCTGAAGCAGACAGGAGAATACCTTCACAGGGTGTGTTAACCAACTGGCTCTTCGAAGAGATGACTGCTTGACAGGCTGGAAGTCTGAGGTTGCAGAGAGACAAGGTTTGATAAAATGTGATCCGAGCGGCATCCCTGACCGCCTCCTCCTACACATCTGCTGCATAAGCCTAAGCCAAACCCAAACCCATTAACTGCAGCTGGTGAAAAATAGGCATGTTCTTTTCTGGGTCCACAGTGAATTAAAAAGGCTAAATCCGGGGCCCCGGACAGAGCGGCTGTGGCGGAAAAAAAGATTGCCGGTTGCCACTTTGAGATGTTGCTGATGCTTGGAAGGCCTAGTTGAGTGTGGCATCCACTTTCTTATTCCCTGGGTCCCTGAGAGATGCCCCTCCTTCGGCTGGGATGACCAGCTTCTTGGTTAGGTTTGAAACCAGAGGGTCGTTTGTGAGGCAGTCTAACCCTTTTTCAGACTGCTTCTTGTCAAACCTGAGAAGCTTAGAGATATGCCGGGCCACTGGATAGATGCATTCTGGACCTTTCCATTCCTCCTATAGGAAGTCCTCTAGGTCTGAAGGAAGAGGGAGGCTGTGGCTTGTTTGGCGGCAGCTGCCAAGCGAAAAGCTTGTTTCAGCTGGGTGGGAGCTTCCGGGGAAGATCTGAGATGAATCTCAGCTATGACCTTGTTTATGAAAAGTCTAGGCCCTCCAGGTCAGAAATTCTGGACAGTGAGTTGTCAAAGAGTCTGATGATGAGTCTCCTAGCTTCCCCTCTCTGGGGGAAGATGAACTTGAGTCTGAGGAGTCCAGGGGACGCTCCCTGCGATAGTCTCCCTTATTAGTGCCCTAGGTCTACTTTGAGACAGAGATCTCTTCTTTCTCCTGTGGTGCAAGGAATTTTTATCGTAGAGATGCGAGGACAACTGCTCCTCTTCGGATGAGGACGGGGATGGGGTCCTCTTTCTTTTGCCTTCTTGTCAGGTCTCCCATCTGGTGACCCCTGAGGTGCCAGTGAAGAATGCAGGATCCAGAGCAAAGGCCCTATTTTACCTGTTGATGACGTCTGGTGCCAGAGAGGGAACTGCGAACTGCTGGGGCTCCCGGTGGCCATTGCTCTCATACCAGGTGGATGCTGCTCGCTCAGACCTGTCCAGCTGTTGGCTATCTGACTGAGTCGAGGAAGGGGCTGCCTCCTTAGAGTCCTTGAAATTTACAGACGCTGCCTTCTCACATATTAGGCCATTTGTATGAGGCCATGCTCCAAATGGTCCTACTTCCCTTTTATACAGTGTATTCCCTCCCCCTGGAGGTTTTCTGTCTATGCTGTTAAGTTACCCAAATTGCTGCTGGCCCTTTAAGGGCAAAATACTGAGCTCCCTTTTCTTTTTTAGTTTGCTGTAAACACTACATTTTATTGATTAAAATCCATTTTATCCTTAATGTTGTTCTTGGGCCTGCCCAACTGGTCCAAAGAGCGCTCTTAATGTACTGCAGTGATTTTTGACAAGAATACACTGAACGTCGATGAGTGGCTGTATGAGCAGGGCAGGCCCATCACAGATGAGCAGCTGAAGACACCAGAATGGCCGCCATCGATGGAAAACACCCAGGGACTGCCGTTGGCGAGGAGATATCGTGATTAAGCACTCCAGTGCTGATTTTCTTTATTGCCCCCCAATCGCGATGTCTGCCTTCAGATGAGACTGGTCCAGACAGCGCTCCTCCTGTACTGCAGCGTTTGTCAACAAGGGAAACAGCGAACGTCGATGAGCGGCTGCATCAGCGGAGTAGGTCCACCATCGACGAGCAGCTGAGGATACCAAGCACCAGCAGTCAACAGAAAACACTCGGGACTGCCATCGGCGAGGGGATACGTCCTGGTTAAGTACTCCGGTGATGTTTTTATTCCCCCAATCGCCGAAAACGGCACTAGGAGAGGTTCATGCTCCTGGATTCTTGTCCCAGTGCACTGCAGGGTTGAGTCAAAAACCATGGGGAAAAACACTGCAGTGGAGTGGGGCCAGTCTGTGCAGCTTGCAAGGCTGAGACTGGAACCCATACAGGAGCGCTGAAACACAGCTACTGTTCTCTGAATCCAAATAATAATAATAAACTTTATTTGTAAAGGGCTTTTCAGGCACCGAACAATAAGCAAACAGATAAAAGCAATAAAATACATAATAATACAACCAAAGAACAGAATGAATAACAAAGCTAAAATAAGGCTAAAATATTCAGTTTGGGTAAGCAATCAGCTATAGATGCATCTTCAAGGCCTTCTTAAAGCCCTCCACGGTCATGCACTCACATCTGACGAGGTAGAGAATTCCGCAGGGCTGGGGCCACATACATAAAACGCACAGGCCCCATATGACTTCAAGCTCACCCTGGGAATCTCTAGCAACCCCTCGTCATATGAGTGGAGAGGCCACCTGGGGCAGCAGGGGCACAGGAGCTCTTGCAGATAGTCTGGGCCCAGTCCGTGCAGGGCCTTATATGTCAGAAGCCCAACCCTGAAGGTGATCCGCCACCGAATAAGCAGCCAGTGCAGTTCACGCAGCACTGGTGAGATGTGGCTCGAATGAGGAGTCCGTCAACAGCTGAGTCGGAGCGTTCTGCACTAGCTGCAAGCAGCGGATATCAACACCCAGAAGCCCTAGATAAAGGGAGTTGCAGTAGTCGAGGCGCAAGGTCACAAAGGCGTGGATCAATGTTGGAAGGTCGCCAGATGGAACAAGGTGCTTGACCCTGGCGATGTTCCTCAGATGGTAGAAAGAGGACTTGACGACTGCCGACACCTGCAAACGCAGTGTCAGCCCATCATCAAGAATCACCCACAGGTCTTGCACCCGTTTAGAGGAAGGAAGCTGGATACCCCCTAGACAAAGTCCAGTGGGTAGGCCAGCCCCCAACCCCTCGGTCTGGCGACCAGGATCGACTACCATCACCTCAGTCTTTCCAGAGTTCAACTTCAGCCAACTGGAGCTCAACCAGTCCTGGATTTCAGCAAGACAGTTGTTACATACCAAGCACACACTATCCTGGTCAGGTGCAAAAGACAGGCAGAGCTCGATATCATCAGCATAGCAGTGAAATCTCAGCCCATACCATCTTACAATGTCTTAGAGGGGCAGCATATACACCGCGAATAACATGGGGGACAAAACCGAGCCGAGCCCTGAGGGACTCCACATGGCAGAGAGAATGGGCCAGAGGAAAAAAATCCCTAACACCACCCTCTGAGTTCTGCCACTGAGGAAGGACTTAAACCATCTGAGAACTGTCCCAGACAAGCCACAGATAACCCTCAGGCGCTCGAGAAGCACCCCATGATCCACAGTGTCAAAGGCTGAGGAGAGATCAAGAAGCACCAAGATAGAACAGCGCTTCTGACCTCTCGCCATCAAGAGATCATTGAGCACCTGAACCAGAGTGGTTTCGGTACTATGCCTCTTACGAAATCTGGACTACAGAGGTTCGTAGATATTTTGGATAGTCAGGTGGTTCACCAGTTGCAGTGCCAAAAATTTTTTTCAATTACTTTCCCAACAAAGGAAAGGTTTGAGATTGGTCTGTAGTTTGCAAAGCAGCTTGGGTCCAGAGCAGCTTTCTTCAGGAGATGTGTCACCACCGCCTCCTTCAGGGAGCTGGGAAACTCAACGGACTGTAAGGAGCACCAAACTATCTTTGCTGGGTCTGGGCCTATGATATCACAACAACCCATTATCAGGGAAGTTGGGCCCAGATCCAAACTACAGCATGTTGGGCACATACCCTGGACAATCCGCACAACATCCATGATTTCTGGCCAGTCGAAGGAACTCCAGGTAAACCGAGGGACAGAGACCATACACTGACCATTATCAGCTACCATAGAGTGTGCCAGCTGGATCTCCGACCTGATGCTGGCCACCTTACCTGCAAAGAACCGAGCGAACTCATCACATTCAATCTGTGAAAAGGCTCTTCGAACCTGAAGACAAGCTGGGTTGCACAACCCATCCACAGTTCGAAAACGCTGAGTAGGTCGGTTATGACCAGCAGCAATCTCCCCGGAAAGGAACTCTGTCTTTTTATGGGCGATTGCCGATTGATAGACTTGATAATGTTCCATCAATCTAAGATGGTTAGCCGCCAGGGCAGATTTCCACCAGTGACGCTCTAACCTTCGTCCAAGTCGCCGCAACTCCCTCAAGGTCCCATCAAACCAAGGGGACCAAGGGCAAAGGGAGATAGAAATAACACGGACGGGAGCGATAGAGTCCAGAGCCATAGCAACGGCCTTGTTATAGGCCTGAACCAGGTTCTCTGGACTCCCACTTGCTTCCGGAATTACCAATAGATCTAATACTGCAGATAGACCATCAGGACTCACATCCCGTAAAGGGTGGTATCTGTCTATCTCCACAGGGGCAGGCCTATACAGGGGGGGCATAAAAACTGAACCCTACATATGATATCCGACACGTTCCACCACCAAGTCGGAGGTTTCAATCCCCAGGAGGAAAACCAAGTCAAGAGAGAGTGACCAAACTTATGGGTAGAGAGGAAACCACCTGTGCAAAGCCCAGAGCTGTCATCAGCTGGAGGAAGTCCTGTCCACATCGCGAGAGATCATCATCGACCCAGGCCGTCAATCTGGATGACTCAAATGCTATGTCGACCATGAAGTCCGCTACTTCCTGAAGGAACAGCTTCTCATCCACAGGTGGACAGTAGATGAGAGCGATCCCACAGCCTACACCTGCAACCACGGTACACTCAGATAAGTTGGTCTCTTCAACTAGCACACTTGCAAGGTCCAGTTCCATCTTGAAACAGATAGCTACCCCCCCCCCCTGCAGTCCGATCTCGAGCGGTGCATCACCGAGTACCCAGCCAGAACAGCAGCCTCTAATATGGGGCCAGCATTATCGTCCAGCCAGGTCTCGGTAATGCAAACCAGATATGCTGTCCCAACAAGATCTGCAATTACTGCAGTCTTGTTCTTAACAAATCTGGCATTGCATAACACGCTAGAGTCGGATGGGATTCCGGGGTCGTCCAAGCTATCTGCCCACCAGTAGTGGAGCCCTTGGGTATGGAGACCAGGCATGGAGGAACACGTTCCAGAATCCATTTCGCCCCAGGGCGTCTCCTGGGTATCACTACCCTGATATGAGAACCCCACTCATTCACCCTGCGACGTTCGCAACCCCTTGCCTAGCCCTGCCCCCCCCCCACGAGCAATTACCAATGCTCTACAACGTTGACAGACTGCAAACTGTAAAGGGGGGGGGGAGTAAATGGGCGGAGGTCACAAAGTTCAGTGGGTGAGTAGCGCACGACCAAGAGAGCAGTCCGCCGACACATCACGGCACCCAAAATCTCATGTCACACACCCATAAACCCAGAACACTCAAAATCACAGATGCAGCAAGTAAAAAAATTCAATCCTCCACTCTCTCTCTCTCTCTCTCACAGAGTGGAGAAGAAAAAGGTAAAACCAAAACTAAGCCCAATGATTTAAGTCAAATTCCACCCCACATAAAACTACCCAAAAAAAAAAATAAAATACAATCCTCCACTCTCTCTCTCTCTCACAGAGTGGTGGATAAAAATAAAAGCAAAATAAAACCTACCTCCTCTCAAGTGTCCAGATAGTTCACTCCTCCGCGCGCACGCTCTGTGTGTGTCTCTCTCTCTCTCTCTCTCTCTCACAGAACGGGGGGGGGTGATGAACAAAATAAGGAACTCACTCCTCCACTCGCTCACAGAATGGGGGAGGGGTGAGGTCAACAAATAAAATCCCACACGGTCTCTCGCACAGTGGGGGAAAACAAGTACATAAATAAAACAGCACCAAATTACCAAAAATTAACACATTCAAAATCTAAAAATAAAATACTAAAATACTAAAACCAACACAACGTCACTTAAATTTAGTTAATTTGAAGTCCTGATTATTCCAGCACTTCTAGTTCTATACAAATTTGAAGCTCCTATTGTCCATTAAATAAAAAAGAAGGATTAAACAATAAAAAAACAAAAACAAAACAAACAAAAAAAGTCTGACCAGGTATCAATAAAAAAATGGAGACAGATTGCAGTTCCCAGCAAATAATTAAATTTCCCAAGGAGCAGTCTATTCGTCTTCTGAGTAGATGTCCAACTCCCAGCTAGGAAAAGAAGCCCACACCAGTTTCTTAGTAAGAGCCACTTCACCCCAGAGGAGAAAATATGAGTACAAAAAGCAGATAGTGCTAAGAATGCTCCCCTAAACCCAAACCAAGAAGTACTCCACATGGAGCGAGGAGGTCAGCACTTCGACAACCTAGTCTGAGTGGCCCTCCAGCCGACCCCCCCAGATTATCTAGGGGAACCACCATTTGTGCCCATCCTTTAACAGGCCCAAGGTAAGCTCCTCTGTGTGGCCACGAACACCCCCGTGGAACCACCACACCAGGTCAAGGAGAAGACCCCGCACCAACCCACCCAACCCAACGTTCGAGCAAAACCCCTTCACAGGGGCTTATCACATAGGAATCTGGCAATCTTGTAACGAAAGTTAGGGCAATAGAAATCCAACTAATCCAGGCACCACAGTCCCTCGATGACACTCCTTATCCACCGATTTCAAGCCAGGAATGGAGTCAAATTCCTCAGAGCACCTCCGGAGAAGTTACTGCTTCCACCTCCACTGCCCTAACTACCGCACTTCACAGTCACTGGTCAGGCAAGAAACGCCAGCCAGAGTTCAACAGCTCCAACACAAACAGGCAAGTGCTAGAAAGCCTAGACAGCTTGACGCATCGTCTAAAGCCCCAAAATCGGGGCTTTCCACAAACAACAAAGCAAGTTAACGGTGCAGATTAACAACGTAATTCAGAGCCCAAAGTCAGAGCTTTTCGTAGTTGAAGCCTCTGAAAAACTACATGCAAACGCTATCTGGCTAATCTACATCACTAGAAGTCCGTTGCTGGTCTAAGCTTAAACCTACGCTACTGTAAATAAGTACATTAATACAATAAATGAAAATAAATAAAATAAGCAAAGTAAGAAAAAAATAAAGAAGATAAAGAAGTAGCTCAGCTACAGACGCTGCATTTGGCTAGCTCAGCGTGGCAGCCGTGATAAGACTATCCACAAGCTACCTCACACCAAATAATTCATGAAATTGATTGACTTGCAGACTGCTGTCTTCAGCTTTGCCATGTGGTGACAGAGATCTGCTTGCAGAGTACCTGCTAGTCTGAAGGCAGGAAGTAAACTGAGGGAGACAGGAAGTGGAGGGCTGGATGCCCCTGCTGCAGAGGTCTGGTTCCTGCCTTCCTATCAGCATCAGGAGGTACAGCCCATGAGTAAGGAAGCCCGGAGACCAGCTTAGGAGAGAGAACAAACTAAATTTATAACTTCTGAATTTTCGACCTATTAACAGGATACCTCCTCTTGTCATTTTAACAGCACAGGATTTGAAAAAAATTGTAGTCATTACCCAGCAGGACTAGTGACTGGGATAAACCACTGGCCCTACTGACACTGCACTAGTCCAACTGGTAAACTTACTGAAATGGTACCTCTTCCAGCAGTAGCCGGTATGGCTAGTTAAAGGAAAATGATACTAGCTTGATTAACAAATAACAACAAAAAAAAAAAACAAACAAAAAAAAAAAAGAAAATCTACCAACATTCAGCCAGTAGGCTTGTGCTACCCACTGGGTGTATGGAATGTTTAGAAATAATCCTGATATGGTTTTCCATGGTATAGGTTTTGCTCCCCTAGTAAGAGAGACCTGCTGTGTCTTCACTTCCGCCAATCCTGATCAGACAAAGAAGCACCATAATCCCTGGGCTGCTCGTGATCGACTGGTCTGTCGAGAAACAGCAGTGGTCCTGAGCCTTTCCAAAGCTGAGTGGTGGGTGTGCCCCACAGCACAACTGGAGAACTTTCCACCTTCATGGAGATGAAGCAGACATATTATTTATCTCTCCTAGCTTTGCCCTGAGAGGTTAGTGCGTCAGTTTCAGAACTACAAGGCATCAGTTTTTTTTTTTTTTTTTTTTTTTTAAGATACTTCCAGGTCCAACATTATATTAAGTCCCTCCCCCTTGCGGAGAGGGATTCAACCCATGCTCCCCCCCCCTTCTTGCTTTGACGACACACATCAGAACTCGGAATACTGCCTATTTAATTTCTATTCTTTATCAAGTAATACAAGCCACACTAAATTACAACACTGTGTGTTGCAGCAAAATGAGGACAGGAACTGGGGAAAGCCATAAACAGCCCAGAGGGAATGCTCAGAAGCAAGCAGAATCACCTTCACTCGCATTTGGTGGGAATACGCTTGTAAGCAATTGTTCCACTACTTCAGAACCCCGATTATCTTGGCTAAATATGGCGTCCACCATAGTACTGCCTGCTGGAGGCAATGTGGTGAGCAACAGGGACCCACGCTCACATTATGAGGGCCTGTCCAGTACGGAGACCCTTCATGGGGAGCTAGAAGCTGCAATAGTGAAGATTTTTCATACTAGGATAACACTCTCACCAGAAGTATATCTCCTGCACCAGTACCCTAGGCCCTGAAAGACAGAATAGAGAAACATCTTTTTGGCATCAGGCTACTGGCTGCCAAACAATGTCTTCACCCATAAGTGGCTTACAGATCAGAGGCTGGATCTAGGCCAGTGGCAGAATACAGTGAATTCCATATACCAAACGGAATGGATCATGTTCAGTATTAATGAATGATCTGAGATTTTCATGTCCCTGTGAACTCCTGGATGTTGTATGTTATGCAACATGATACAAATTTGGTCCCATGATCACATGGGTCAGACGGGGAGAGGAAGCGTGGAATGTGCAGGTACATGAAACTGAGATGGAATGTGGGTGAACAGATGGCCCCCATACCCCTCTTATATGATGTCACCAGCGCCTGAAGTAGGTTACAGCAGTAAGGATGGGTTCTCTAACCCCCAAAGCTGGATCGGGGGAAAGAGGGCTGGGGAACCCTGGATCGATTTACTTTAGGAGACTGGGTGCTGTACTTTTTCTGTCACACTCTTTACTGCATAGGTCTATGTAGCTGAGTATCTGGATGTGCAACTTGATTGTTTTAACAAAAACATAATTACAAAAAAAAAAAAATCCTGATTGGCTAAGAACGATGCCGTGATGTATAATGTCTAACCCAGAAATATCATGTAACAACACAGAAAACAAATGTTCATGATTTATAAATAACACAGCACTATTACCTGACCTCAAGTAACACTGATCATAAGCAGCTATATATCTAGGTCATGCCTTTCACTGCATGCTAAGCCAACTAGCAGAACAGTGTCTAAATTGCCCAACTGGTGGATAGCCTGAGGTGGTTGTAGGCACACATCTTTTCCCAGAAACCCAACTAATCTTCAGTCCCATTATCGGGGAAAAAGAAAATGAAAATAAAAACTTTCAGTTGATTGGCTAAGTCTAGCTTAGGAGCTAAAAGCAACTAAATATGGTGCTGTTGTGCTGACCAGATGGAGGACCTTGAACAACTTGTTCTGTTCAAGAGACGGTACTATGAAGGATCAGAAAAATTAAAGTCACGTACCTGCTGTAAATCTTGTTCTCAGGGCACCCAGATCATTCTGTCACTTTCTGTTACTCCATGGCAATTTCCTGTAGATCACATTATTTCTCATGGAAGCTGAATGCCCCCATTTTCCTGTACAATAGAAGGGCTTCAGCCTGTGGTTCGGTGGGGGCAGTGGGCAACCTCCGTAACACCCCACCAAGCACTACTTAAACTGTGCATGCCTGGGCACCCTTTGGATGCCCCATTACTTTGCACCCACCAGTTCACCTGCCCACACTTACCCCAGTCATCCATGTTATTGGCTCCTTGTGTGTTGCTGCCCAGCCTTGCTCCTGCCGCGGTTGCTGTGCAGGCATCCCATCCCTGGTGCATTATCAGCTTTCTCCTGCAGCACACTGCCACTCCTCCATTCCACTGCCTCTCGACCACATTGTCTAGCTTCTGCCTTGGGACTGGTCCATGCCTAACTGACTTGACTACTGCGTTCCCTGCCTTTCTTTCTTTCCCTCCGGGGTTTTTCTGCTGTGCTCTGTTGCCTGCTGGCCCCCCTTCCTCTGCTGCCCCCCTCCCATACCTTCCTAACCTGCCCTACCCCCTCTGGACAAAAGCTCTCCAGTGCTCCGTCCATCCTCCATCACCCTTCTGGCTTTCACACTTCCCTGCATAGAGCTACAGGTCCTAGCTTCCCTAAAACTTACTGCCTACCCCCTCTATACCACTAAATTGTCTATCTTTTTTCCCCCTATTTCTGTTTATGTCTCCTTTTCTCCAGCTCCTCCTTATTCTCAGGACCTCCAGACACCTCCCAATCTCCAGCTTCCCGCAGTCATGGCCACCTAGTTCCATGGAGCCTTTACATACTCTCCTGGTGGGACTGGGATAGGGGGGACATACCCCTTAGTTGCTACTAGTTTCGTCAGGTGGTTCTGGTGTGCTAGGGAGGTAGAGACCCGGACATACCAGGGCCTTCATAGCAGAGGAGCTGGGCTGGACTTTTTCCATGTTGTGTACGAGGACATCAAGGCACACCCGCACACGCTGTGCACATGTCCGCCCATCGAGTCTAAAACATCACTGCCTTCCCTTCAGTCCTCCAACCACCTAAATTCACCCAGGAGGCAGTATCGTGGTGCAGTATTTAACACTCCCTCCGCGGAGGAGGAGGACAGCATCCTCTGGGACATTTAATCCCCCACCCCCGCTGCCTGCCGAAAACCTGAGCTCGTTTCTGAACTCTGGTCGCCAGAGTCATGAGCATTGTGCCTGCCTAATGGCAAAGAGGGCAAAAGCACCCATGCCTCAACTGCCACGCCGGCAACCCAGGTTCAGGGACGGACTCAGGTCACTCGGGGGTCTGCCGAGGGGAGGAGGATCAAGCATCCCAGTGGACGCTCTCCTCCTCCAGGAAGGAAAGGCAGACTGCTCCACTTCAATATTGCCACCTAGGTAATCACAGGTGGATGTACAGGTTGGAGCAGCAGTTCCAAGTGGGGGATGTTTCCTGAAAGAAGATATCAGCAGGTCCTTTGACGTGCACATGTCAGCTTGTTGACTCCACAGAGTGTCCGTGGGTCAGGGGAACCAAAGACCACCAGAAAATACCACAGGTGATGTTGCCCCGCGATCCTGGCAGGCCTCACACCACCTACTGGGTAAAAGGACCGTCGGACTTAGTGTGGCATCAGAGTAGGGTTCAGGGGTCCCCCTGAAGGCCCCGCCACAGGAGGCAGTCTGTGGAGGACTTGATGGCACTCAAGGTAAGTACCAGAGATGGATGGTGACAGGGTTGGGGGATCCAAGAGAGCTGAAGGTGGCTCATTGTGGAGTGGGAGGAAAAAAAAAAAAATAATAATAAGCAGTAACACTACCACTGCACCAACAAGTCAGCCCTAACTGCCTATCTAGACTCCACCTCTACAGGGCTTCACCCTCCTTCTCAGATCCTCAGGCATTCCCTCCCATCAAATCTGTCTCAAGTTGTCACCCTCCTTACATTCCCCTCCAATCAACCCAAGCTATCGCTTCCCCAGCATTTCTGCATCCACTAACAAGTCCTTGTCGACGTACCATATTACTTCTAACTCCTGCCTTGCCAGGCTGCCCAGCCCAGGATGCTGACATAACCACTCTGCTCCCCGAAGTCCACATTTAAAGGGTGGGACCCTCACTAAGCAGGGGTCCTTTTAGCCATGCAGATTGACTCGGCAGAACAGCCAGACCTCCCCACGCCATTCTTCCCACCTGAAGGGTACTCTTCACCCAGGGGATTCTTCATATCCAGACAGCAGAGCGAGTTTCTTTGCTCTTGAGATGGAATTATTTTCTGCAAGGGGACCATATGGAGAGCCTCTTCAGTACTAAAAGGTCCTATAGTCCTAGTACTCTGCCCTAACATTAACAAAAAAAAAAAAAAAAAAACACATATATACATAAAGCTGGGACCCGCAACTCATGCCTCAGCCACAGCCACACCCCTAGCGCTACCTGATGAAAAACTGGCTAAAAATGTTAACACAAGCTAGGCCTCTCCCATTTATCTAGGATAAGGAGGTTGGTTGAATACTCAAATCTTTTGTTTTCTTTTTCTCTGTTTTCTGTTCCCTTTCCTTTTTAGCTAGTATAACTTTTGCAGCACATTAGCAGCTTTCTCCATATTGTCTAAAGTCAGAAGTACTAAAAAAACACACCAAAATAAATGGAAGAAGTTATCAGAATCTCACAGAGCGCTCAGCAAAACACTGCTCTCTATCACGCAGCCAGATTTCTTCTTTGTCAGAAAATACCTTGAGGGAAAAAAAACTTTTTATTATCTCTGGCGGTTGTTTTCAATAGCATTTAGAGACTGCAGCATTCCAATGCAATTACTGCCTTTCTTCCTTTGATGATGGTTTGTAGGTTCCAATCCCCGTCTTGGGATGGTTTGAAAAGACAGACTGAGGCCCTCTCACAATCTCCAACACCCATCTGCCTGTTGTTACAGATTGCCATTAAAGGAGATGGTGAGAAAGGCACCCACTCAACTGAAACAAACAGACGCTTCTGAGGTAAACCATGCCTGGAAAATACACTGTGTACTGTGGACAAGGAAAACTCCTCCCTCAAGAGGGGGGATGCTGCATCCAGCTACCTGACTGCCACCTGGTGGATACTAAGTGGCAGCACAACAGGAGAATCTAGACGGTGTGGGGCAGCCACCGGATGTTAAGCACGCCTGTGTGCCGCCACATACATGCCAGAACCCACAGGGAGGGGGAAAAAAAAAAAAACACAAACACAGGAGCTGGAGGAAAAAAGCCTTGATCCGTCGTTGTGCCAGCGCTCCCATGCAGACCCATGCACTAATGACTTGGCAGGACACCCTCCACTATCGTGGTCCTAGGAAAGTGGTGGATAACCGGTAAATCCACGAAAAGGGTGGTGACAGAGCTGGGGAGGGTGAGGTTGAGTGAGCTGGGGGAAGAGAGAAGCTTGATGGATGGAAAAAAAAAAAAAAAAAAAAAACACACACCTTGGTGTCAAACAATTATCTGGGGTGAACACTCTTCAGCAGAAACTAAAGATGTACCATTAGAATGCTGGGAGAGGCACTAACCTGGTGGCACTCAGGGTTGAGCGCTGGACACCACACCTCGCGCCATGCTGGCGACCCGGGTTTCGGAACAGACTCGGAACGCTGGCGGTAGGCAGGGAAGAGAGAGGATCGAGCATCCGGAGGACTGCTCTCCTTTCCCGGGGTGGGTCACAGGGGGTTCCCCGCTCTGTGGCGACTCCCAGTGGAGACCAGGGACAGCACATGAGCAGGGATGTTGACGGGGAGTGAAGCAATGGCAGACACCAGCAGAGGAGGAGCCACGCAGGGTCACTGCATGCCGTGTCTTTTGAGGAAACTTCACAGAAAACCCCCGGAAGGTCCAGGAAGGCAACGGTGACAACAGTGGTCGACACCAACATCCCCAATATCGAACCACCTCCCCACCGGCTCTCCAAAGCACCTCAACCCAGCTGTGGACCGACCATCTAGATTCCAGAAAGGTCACAAGGTAGGAGTGGTGGTTCCATCCCAGGGGGGCTTAGATCTGGGAGGCCAGCAGTATCCGCAGGCTTGGGAACGAGGTAACTCAGCCCTTGTACTCCTGGTGGTGAGAGGAGTTTCAGGTGGGGAGCAGAGGCGAAGACTGAGAGGGTACACCAGAGAGATGCCTTGGCCCTCCAGAGAGAAAGTGTACAAAATAAATAAACAAACAAACAATGCTGGGGGGCTCAGTACAAACAGCATCCTTTGAAGAGCAGCTGACAAACTGTCCTACCTTTCTTATCCCAATCAGCTCTGGTGAGAACACTGTGTGGTCAGTTTTGACATGAATAATGTAAAAACATGGGTTTTATGTTTTGCATTAAGTTTACATTTGGAGTGTTCCCGTTACCACTCACAGACACTCCTCCATGTGTCGACATCTTGATGTCATGTAGGGAAGTGTTAATGCAGTGCTGGAGCTAGTGTCAATGTGGCCATGCATTACTGGCCGCATAAATTAGCTCCAGGCCATAGATCCTCTACTCTAAGGGGTCAGTGTGGCTTGCCTCTCCCCCCCCCCACTGGTCTCTCCAGTGCCCCATCCCCTGCCCTGACCAATTCCTAAGCCCCAGACCCCCCAGCTTTCTAATGCTAAGGTTGCCAGACAGGGTGGTCATACCCTTAGCAGCCCATGTACGGCAAGTCACCTGTCCCCACTTCATGGAGTAGCTGGGTGAAGTGGCCCACCCCCCCATACAGCCCACAGTGTTTAATTACTGCTGCATTACACTGTAAAGCACTTTGAAATACAGGATGTATGAGGGACACTACAGTAAGTGAATCCAAAGACCATTCCATTCTAGCAGTGGTCAATGGCTAGAACAACTATACACAAAGAAACATGCCACAATATGCTGCCGATTGGGATAAGAAAGGTAGAACAATTTGCCAGCTGCTCTTTCAAAGAATAAAAAATAGTTGTTTTTTTTTAATGTCATTTTATTGTACATGCAAAAACAAAAAAAACAAAAACACACACACACACCTGATCTCACCAAAAACCTAGCACAGAATACAGAAATGTCATGCCCCCATGCACTGCGAGGCAGGGGACTCCACCGAGTGAAAAATTGATGCTTGGCCCTCTACAATTCTCATACAGTCCACATTATGTTATAAATTCATTCACTGACTTACAATGGTCTTTGAACTGATTATTTCTCAAGCCTTTCTGTTTGATCACTGCAGACATCACTCCCTCTCTGCAAACAGGTGCAGCGTCAGTGTCAGCTGTCTGTGACAGAACTCTAAGTACTGCAAAGTTTGACTCACACAGAAGACCAATTATCTTCTCCAGTTTAGATGACTGTAAATAAACTAAGTTTCACAAAGACATTAAGAGGAATTGAAGACATCCTAAGCGAAAGATGATATAGGTATAGCTTGCCGGTTCTTTGACTCAATCGGGGATTATAAGCAAATGTGGAACTAGCAAAAAGTATCCTCGCAATAAAAGAGGTGTCAAACCACACAGAACCACGCATTGTACGTTTCTGTATAAATGGACAGAATGTATTACAGACATATGTGTTTCTTAGATTCACCTAAATAAAAAGCTAATGTGAACCAGGAAATGATCTACTGACCCTTTGCAAGTGTGGCCTGAAGTAGCTATCAGTTTCATTTACACTATATGCTGACGACAGTTTTAACTCCACCAGTGTCAGTGGCTCAGTAGGTAGCACACTCGCCTCTCAGGCCGGGAGATCAGAGGGCTGTGGGTTCAGTTCCCACATCTGGCACTTGGGTTACTATCCCAATACTGACACTGTAGTGCAGCATAAGGGGGGTGCTGCACTTCTGAGGTGCCGTCTTTCCGATGAGACGTTAAACCGAGGTCCCATCTGCCTGGATTGGTGGTAGTTCAGGTGGGTGCTAAAGATCCCATGGCACTTATCGAAAAAGAGTATGGGAATTTCCCCGGTGTCCTGGCCAAATTTCTCCCATTCACTAAAAATACCACCAACAGCTTAATCTGGTTCAATTTCAGTTGCTTACCATCTGTACCCTCCTCCCCCTGGTCGCCCCTGAAAAAGGGACTTCTAGGCCCAGTGGGCTTGCCGAGTCAACAAAATTCAATAAAAATAAATCAACTCGTTGTGTGTAAAAAGTGCTAAACTTTGCTGCCTATATTATATTCTAAAGCCACTAAATTTGTATTTCTTGACACAAAGAAACATAGAAATTGATGGCAGATAAGGACCGCCAAGCCTGTCTAGTCTGCCTGTGTACCCTAGCTTTAATTAGCTGCCGCTCACCCTACTTGGTCACTGGCTGCTGCCTCTCCTTCCCCTCTCCAGGGTTCCCTTATGCCTATCCCATGCATGCTTAACTCCCATCACCTCCTGGGGCAGGTCATTCCAAACATCCACCACCCTTTCCATGAAAAAGTACTCTCATGTTGCCCCTTAGTCTACCCTCTTCCAGTCATGTCATGAACTCTTGTTTCAGAGCAGCTTCTCTTCTGAAAGATGCTGCTCTCCAGTACCTTATTAATCCCCTTGAGATACCTGAAGGTCTCAGACATGTCTCCCCCCTCCCTCTTCTCCTCCAGGGTATCCATACCAAGTTGCTCCAATCTTTCCTCATATGACCTACATGGTGCAAGCCCTGCATGATTTTTTTGCCCTTCTTTGAACTGCCTCCACCCTAGCTATGTCCTTCTGAAGATGCGGCCTCCAGAACTGGACGCAGTATTCCAAATGAGGTCTTACCAATATCTATACAGTGGCATTATGACCTTTTTTCTTCTGCTGGCAATACCTCTCCCTATGCACCCCAGCATCCCACAGGCTCTCCCTACTGCCCTGGCACATTGTCTGGCCATCAGATAGGACTCCCCCCAGATCTCTCCTGTTTTGTGGCCGCTAATATCTCTCCTCCCCTAGGTTCTCACATAATTTTATGTATTGCAAATAAAAAAATTGCTGCTTCTGTGTACTTTTCTATTATCAGTAATCTGTGGCTGATTTATTCTATGTGTATACTCGTCAAAGTATGTTTCACTGTCATTTACTGCCCATTTCCTTTTTTTTCTAAAATCCAGTAAATAACTGTAGTATGTGCAGTAAATATTGTCCTCCATTTTCCTGATTTGCTTTATTCGTTATTATTTTTATTCGTTATAAAAAAAAAAAAAAACCCTCTGACAATGCTCACTGAGCTGCACTCCCCCTTCCTACTCACCTCCTCCCGTTATCCACCCCTCATCCCTGGCCTTTCCCTCTTCTTCTGCCCCCCAGTCCTTCTCACCTCTTACCCGCCTTCCTCTCCTACCCTCACCTTCCTAACACTAATCCTTAACCTATTTACTATCAAATGTATTTGAACCTACTGTAACCCTGAATGGTAACTATCTTGAACCTGTATTATCTGTTGTCTCTTGTGCTGCTGTCTGCTGTCCTCTATGTGACGAGGTACCTCTGTAAATGAGCCCCTGGCTCAAAGGTTGTTAAACTGATGTTTAAATAAATAAATAAATTTGATCCTACCTTTATGACCTGTGATTTTCACAGTAGTTATGTGCCTGATTTTTTTTTTTTTTTTTGCTGTATATGTTGATCCGAGATGCAATATCGGTAATACTTAAGAACCAAATTACATTACAATGGTTTAGAAAAATCGCTTGGATTTTTACAAAGTAAAATAAGCCAATTGAAAACTACTGTCTGTATAGCCACCACAAGCTGGGTGCTCTGAAGCAGTCTGGCTGTAAAGCTGAATCACTCTCCGTGCCAGCCAGTGGTAAAGCTGAAAACCGTGCATACGCCTGCAGTAAGCAAAAAGAATTGTCAGTTCATAAATGTACCTGCAGCTATTAGTATGTATTTACCAGCTGTATAAGGATTTTGAGAAATACACCCAGGTTCTGAATATCTGACTGTCACAAGCTTTTCTAGACAATTTTGAAACAGACTGCATATTCCTCGAGTGTTGAGTCTGACAGAGGGAGAGATGGCATGACTGTTGCCTGTTGTCAGGTATTCTGCAGTTAGCGTAGCTGTTGGCAAAAGACTCAGTAAAAAAAAAAAAAAACACACACAAACACAGGAGTTTTAAACATGTTTATTACAGGCACTATAGCTTATGATACCAGGCTGTGACTTGCTCAGAGTCACACAGGGACACGTGCCTGGGAAAGACACACTGAGCCGAGGCTCACTTCAAGGTACAAACCAGGAAACAGACAGGTAGGAGATACAAGATTAAATAAAATCAGAAATAAAAATCAAGACGTTACATTTCATCCGAGTGATAATATAGCACCTTTGTAGCATTAACAATATATATGATTTATATACAATCAGTAAGACTACAGCAACTATGTGAACAAATTCAGTGCCAAAAAACAGGAGATATGTAGAAAAGGAGACAAAGTAGCAGCAGGATGGTGGCACGGGGATTAGTGAGGAGGAAAACTGGCTAGGTGGGAGGAGGAAGGGCAGCAGCAGTTGAAGCTAGGAAGGAGACAAAGGTTGGTTTTTAAGGAGGCGAGCGATGGGGAGTGGCAAGTAGCGAGGGGGAATTGGTTCCAGAGAAGATGGAGGCGATAGGAAAAGGCAGACAACCCCGCTCTACAGTGAGGGTGGGGGAAGGAAAAAAGGGCAACAGTGGAGAGAGTCGGACCACCCGTGTTGCATAGCGCAAAAGCTACATGAATCGCACGCCGCTAACTGCTATAAAAACGCAAGTGTAACGTAACACTACTCGGGCAAGTGAAGTAACGGTGACGAGAAACGCGTGGCAACTAACCCAGCTATCAGGGTCCGTGCCCTCCCCTCACAACCCCCTTCTCCTTCACATCACACAACCACCATCAATAAAAACTAATACGTAAAAAGTGTAAAAGAAAACAGAATAAAGACTTAATCAATTTATTTTACCTTTCATCAGGGCTTGGCCCCTGCACCCCCAATTATCAGCTCAATTAAAAGACCACAATGCGTGAATTAGCACGCATCTACATACGCGTAGTTGCACGAAGCTACGCGAACATGATGATTGTGCACCGTCAGTTACGCATTGTGCAGCACCACCGATAATGGCCACACTCCACTATCACCGAAAAAAGAACTAGAGTTCCTGAAGTGGAGGGAATAGGTAGAAGGGCAATAGGAGATACGCCGGAAGAGGGAGATTTTATGGGGAGTCCCAAACCAGTATCTGGCAATGAGGGAGAGGCTGTACAGCTCCTGTCTGTGGGAGAGGTGTGATGAAGAGGGAGGAGTAGAGGAAACAGTGGTGAGTGAGTGAGGGGAGGGAAGAAGGTAACAAAGCAACAGAATGAGTTTAGGAGAGTATCAAGCCTAGAGAGCTGGGTTACCAGAGCGGGGGCACAGACAACATCGGCGTAGTCAAATACGGGCAGGACAGAATTTTGTAACCAGGTCCTGGCAAGTGGTTAGAGTGAGGCAGCCTCTGTTACAGTAATGGATGCCTAGTTTAGGACGGAATTTAGTGTAAATGGTGTCTATGTGGGAGGAAAAAATCTAGATGGCTATCTAGCCAGACTCCTAAGTATTTGAAGGTGTCAACCACCTCGGGGGAGGAGCCATCCAGAGTGAAGAACGCAGGGAGAACTGGAGATGAGCCAGCCTCTGTCTGGAACAGAATACCATGGAAGCTTTTTTTTGTGTTCAGTTTTAGCTGGTTTTCCCAAAACCAGAGCTAAACTTTGTCAAAGCCTAACTGTGGGGTAAATACGTCATTTGTGAGGGGGCAGAGGAGTAGATCACTGTGTCGTCCGCGTACATCTCTGTTTGGGAGTTGGAGCAGACGGAGGGAAGACCATTTATAAAGACAGACATCAGAATGGGCCCCCAAGTATGGAACCTTGGGGTACACCAGCTTGGATGGGGAGGGGAGAGGAAAGGGCATTACCAAATTGGACCAATTGCTGTCTGTTGAGTAAATGGGAGCTGAACCAATTTACTGCAGATTGAGACAGCCTGGACAAGTAAAGTTTACAGATTAGAAGGTGATGGGAAACGTTATCAAAAGCTTTTGCCAGGTCCACAAAGATGGCAGAGGTGACATGTCCTTTTTGCATTTCAGAGTGGATACGGTTCGTGACACATAGCAGAGAAGCAATAGTGGAATGCTGTTTCCTGAAGCCTGACTGGTCGGGGGAAGAGAGTGCCAGTGGCTATTAGATGGTCCAGAAGCCTGGAGTAGATCAGTAATTCTTACAATTTTGCAAGAAAGGGCAGGAGAGAGATGGGCCTATACTTGCTGGTGAGGTCAGATCCCCGCCTTTGTGGAGGAGTATCACTTTAGCAAGTTTCCAGGCTTGGGGGACCGTGACAGATAAGAGAAAAGGGTTAGGAGGCAGGCAAGGGGAAAGGCTATGGCAGGGGCTGAGATGCGGAGAAGTTTAGGGTGGAGTCCATCGGGCTCAATTTTGCTGGGTTCTGGAACAGGAGTGCCTCATAGACTTCTGTGGACGATATGGTGGGGGAGGTTAAAATTCACTGACAGGTTTTCCCCAAATGACTCTCGATCCTTGCTAAGATGCTAACCTTCAGCCCTGCCACGTGTGACAGGGCTCTGCTGCAGAGTACCTGCTTCACCAAAGGCAGGAAGTAGACTGGTGGTATCCGGAAGTGGAGGGCTTCTTATGCCCCCCCCCGCTGCAGTTCTGGACCTGCCTATCACTGTTATCAGGAAGAGCAGCCCAGGAGTAAGGAAGCCCAGAGACCAGCCCAGGAGAGAGAAAGACGTTTTCGCATGGAGGGGGAGGGAGACCCTTTGAGGAGGAAGAGTGGTTGTCTGGGGAAGCACAGGTAATGAAACATTTGTTGAAGGATTCAGCTATGGAGGTGGGGTCGGAGGCGGTCAAGCCATCAAAATTGAGGGCATGGTGGCTGGATTTGCAGGAGGATCCATGAGCGAGTGCATTACCTTCCAGAAAGTGGTTGGGGAGCCGGCATGTGCCTGGCATTTTGTCTTGAAGTAGACAGCTTTGGCTTGTCGAATTGCCTTGGTGCAGGCATTTTTGTGGGATTTGTAATGATGAAGGCATACAGAGGATTTGTATTGTGCCCAGATTTTATCTCTAGTTCTGCAAAGGGATAGTAAGTCTGAAGAGATCCAGTGGTGGTGAGTGCGCTTCCCCCTAGCCTTTTTTAAGGGGTGCATGTATGTTTGAGATCCAAAGTAGAGTATTAAAGAAGAAACAGAGAGCCGAGTCAATATCAGAGGCCACGACCATAGGGGACCAATCAGCACCGAATAGGTCTTGGAGGAGAAAAGAAGAGCCCAGATTACGGAGAAAGTGGTACAAAATGTATTTGGAGGCCAATTGTGGGGCGATCGCTTTTCTAACAGAATAGGCAATACAATGGTCGCTGAGGGCGTCCAGGAGGATCCCAGCAGCAGTGATGCAGTGGGGGTGTGAGGACAGCACCCAATCTAGAAGGGAGTGGCTTGTTGACTTAGGGTTTATGCGTGTAGGCTCCAAGATCAGTTGAGAGAGGTTTAGGGACTCGATTTTGAGGAAGGTGGATTTTGAAGAGGAGAGAGCCAGTCTACACTGAAATCACTGAAAAGGATGAGCTCGCCTTTGTCAGCAATATGGAAGGTTACAGATGAGATACAGGTGACAAGGGAGTCGTTAGCCGCTTTGGGGGGGGCGTAGAGTATACCAATGTAGATAGGGGCAGTAGAGGGATGAGAGGAGAGCAATGAGAAAAGTTCATAGGAGGAGGGTACGGATTCCTGAAAGGAAATGGTGGTTGATAAAGACTGGCATATATACAGTACTACCCCACTGCTGCACTTGCCTCGATCCTGGTGGTAGAGGGTGAAGTCAGGTATAGAGAGGGGAGAGGGAAGAGTTAGGAATCCTGTCAAGAAAACCAGGTTTCAGTGACACATAGGGCGTCGGGGGCATGCTTGGTGAACCAGACTTCATGGGCATCCATTTTTTGGAGGAGACTCCTGGCATTTACGTGGAAAAACAGGAGACCCTTAGAAGGGACAGGGGAGAAGGGGCCCAGGGTTAGGCTCAATGTCACCACTAGTGAGTAAGAGAGAGAGTGCGAGGAAGATGTGCACCAAGTGTAGGATGAAGCATTTGAAAGGTGCAGTAGCTGAAACGCTTGAGCAGTAAACGTCCAACAGAGAGCCATACAGAAGAGGAAGCGAGTTGAGAGAGCACTTGAGGGGGGCGACTAGGTTGTTGGATAAAGAGAAATCATTTAGATTTGGAGATTTGTCAGCAGGAAACTGGTCCAAGGGCAGGGTGTCTGATAAAGTCAGTATTGCAGCTAGGGCTGAGACGAGGGTGGCTGTCTGGCACAGTCAAATTATATCATGTGGGGGAATGCGTATGATGTAACTTGGGAATAGAGAGAGAGAGAGAGAGGGAGAGGTGCTCGAAAAGTGACGAGATTCTTAGCTGGCACACTGTACAGTGTGGCCTGGTCGTGGGTAGAAGTGAAAAGAGGGGAAGAAGAAGGAGGGCTGACAGAGTATATTGTTTAAAAAGCTGGGTGAGATGACTTGGGCTCAAGCGACTGACTCTAAGCAAGCATGAAACAGAAGAACTTGCATCAAAGACATATTGATAACACTGATAGGGGTGTTGCAAACAATTAGAAGGAAACCTGAGTCAGTGGTCAGTTAGTATACTAGGAACTGCTGGAAATTCAAATGTTGCCGATCGAAGCTCTCATAATACCAGAAGAGAGTTAGCCGTGAGTGATAGAGGCCAAGAGAGATCAGGCTGGGGGGTCATACCAAGTGACTTGGCTGGCGGGTGTAGAGAACAGAACTGACTGGCTCTGGCAGCATGACGTCCCTATATAAGGCACATCAGCTGCGAGTGGCTGGAGAGGGTGGGTGGCAATAGATATATGGTGCCACAAGAACCACAGTGGCGTACTGTATGGAAATCCTGTTTTGCAGCATGTTGTGTCCCAGGGGATTGGGGGGGGGGACAGGATTAAACGAGCCCTATTCGACCGCTGCAACGGTGTCCTACTGGCACCGCAGGGCTCCAAAGGTCTGTGGAAGAGAAGACATAAACGAGGATTTAGCAGGCAGGATACACAGAGGGTGAACAATTCTGGAGCGGCCAATAGAAAAGGAAGAGAGGAGTGAGAGAGAGAGATGGGAGGGGAAGCAGGTAGAGCAGAGGAAGGTAAAGAGAGCGCAAGAGACAGACTGGAAAAGCCACCAGGCACTCTTTAGGCAACTACACAGTTGGCGGCTAACATTAACCTTACAGGCAGCAAACAAACTTACACAAGAGGCAGAGAAAGCACACCATGCAGGCAGCAGCTGAAACATCCCGGAGGCTGTTACAGTACACCTTACATGCAGCAACACAACCCAGAGAGAGAGAGAGAGAGAATTTGCAGATAAATAAGCTGTAACACAGTAACATTGCAGGCAGCAAACACACCCAGAGAGACCGAATATGCAGACCAAAAAAGTTGTAACACATTGACCTTGCAGGCTGCAAACACACCCGTAGCAGAAGCTGTTGCCTACTATTTACCCATCGTTTCTCGAAAATCTGGAACTTTCTCCTTCCCCAAATACTGCACTCCTCCTCTTCCTCCCACTCCCTTGCCTCTGCCTTACATAACTTTTTCTCATCTAACTGCTCCTGCTTCAACCCTCCTTCACTGTCCTCCTACGCCTCTGCTCCTCTCCATGACTCACATCACCTATTAAGCTTCCACCACCCCAGCCTGCATCTCAGCACACCCTCCTCTCCCTTCATCACCATGTAGTATGTTCTTCAGATATGCCACTTGCAATTAAATGCATATATTTCACAGGTATGATATATTTAATTGTATGTTATTTTACAAATGTGACTGTGTGATTATTTTATGATATCTAACTGTATATCTTGTTACAAATATAATTGAATGTTTAATTTCTTGTATATTTTAAATGTTAAACTGTATGTAATTTTTCTTCCAATTGTATCCCCACCCCCACCCCCGGTCACACTGGGAGACAAGCAACTTGTTATTCAGTGTGCCTTCCTGGTGAAACATTTCAATAAATAAGTAAATAAACTTAGAAACATAGAAATTGTCGGCAGATAAGGACTGCCAGGCCCATCCAGTCTGCTCGTAGGCCCTACACAAGTAAGTATCCACTCACCCTAAGTGGTCCATGGCTTTTCATCACTCGATTCCTGCCCAAGGTTTCCTTGTGCTTGTCCCAGGCATGTTTAAACCCCACCACTGTGCTTGCCCCTGCCACCTCTTGTGGCAGACTATTCCAAGCGTTCACTACCCTCTATGTGTAGAAAAACATCCTCACATTACCTCTTAATCTCCCTCCCCCCTCCAATTTCATATCGCTCCCTCGTTCTGGTATCTTTTCTACATTGGAAAAGATCTCCCACCTGCACCTTGTTTATGCCCTTGAGGTACTTAAAAAAGTTTCTATTATGTCACCCCTTTCTCTCCTCCAGTGAGTACATACTGAGGTCTCAGTCTCTCCTCATATGTTTTGTGGTACAAACCATGCACTATCTTTGTCGCCCTTCTCTGGACAGCCTCCACCTTGTTTACGTCCTTACGCATGTGTGGTCTCCAGTACTGTACGCGGAACACCGGTGAGGCCTTACCAGTATTTTATACAATGGCATCACCACTTTCCCCCTCCTACTAGTAATACATCTGCATAATACCTCTGCCTATGCACCCCAGCATGCCATTGGCCCTCCCTGCAGCCTTTGCACACTGCTTTGATACCTTAAGGTCATCAGATATGATAACCCCAGGTGCCTCTCCTCTTTGGTAATGGTCGGCACCTCCCCCCCATCCTGTAGCTCTCCTCAGGTTCCCCCTACCAAGGTGCATTATCTTGCACTTTTTCGCACTGAACCTCAGTTGCCACACCTCCAACCATCTTTCACGCCTCTCCAGGTCCCTCTTCATTTTCTGCACCCTTTCTGGAGTATCCACTCTGTTGCAGATCTTGGTGTCATCTGCATATAGGCAGACCTTTCCTTCCAGCCCCTCTACAATTACACTAATCAAGACATTGAACAGGATGGGTCCTAGTACTGATCCTTGTGGCAGTCCACTGGTCACCCCCCCCCCCCAGACTGGATCCCATTTAACACCACCCTCTGCCTTCTGTCCATCAGCCAGTTTCTAACCCACTGTTATCACCTTACACCCCATGCCCAGACTACTCATCTTGTTAACCAGCCTTCTGTGCTGGACGGTATCAAAGGCTTTGCTAAAATCCAGGTAGGCAACATCTATGGCCCCTCCCTGATTCACTTCCCTAGTCACCCAATCAAAAAAAATCTATCAGATTCGTTTGACAAGACCTTCCCGATGCGAATCCGTGCTGCCTCCGATCCTGCACACCAATGGATTCCAGGTGTGCCACTATCCTTTCTTTCAGCAGTCTCCACGATCTTCCCCACCACTGAGGCAAGGCTGACTGGCCTGTAGTTCCCCACTTGCACCCTACTGCCACTTTTGTGCAGTGGGACTACATGCGCCCTCCTCCAGTCCTCTGGAACCACGCCAGAGGCACTGCTAGTTCCCTCCCGCAGCTCCCGTAATATCCTCGGGTGTATGTCATCTGGCCCCATGGCTTTATCCACCTTCAGCTTTCTGAGTTCCTCCCGAACTCTCTCCACTGCGAATGAACTGGTGTCCACTCCCCGATTGCCTCTGCTCCCCAACTGTGGTCCTTGACCCTCTCCCTCTTCAGTGAATACTAAACAGAAGTATTTGTTCAGTATTTCTGCCTTGTCTAGATCCCCATCCTTGCACTCTCCTCCTCCTCCCTTTGAGCCTCACAACAACCCCCGGTTTTCTCATCGCTGATGTACCTATAAAATGTCTTGTCCCCTTTTTCACAGTCTGTGTTAAACCCTCCTCTGTCTGTGCCTTGGCTAACAGGCTTCCCTGCCTCCCTTAGACATTCAAGGTACGCCTCCCTGTCCTTCTCCCTTTGGGTCCCCTTACACTTCCTGAAACTTGCTCTTTTTGCCCTTACTTTGTCTCCCACCTCTTTAGAGAACCATGGTGGTTTCTTTCTTCTTTCTCTTTGGCCACTATTCTAATGAATTGGTTAATTACCTCCATAATGGCTCCTTTTAGTCTCCCCCACTGTTCCTCCACCCCCTCCATTACCTCTACCTTCCCCAGGGTTGCTCTTAAACATCTACCCATTTCACTGAAATCCGCCCTCCTGAAATCTAATACTTTTGCCCTTGTGTGGCTTAATTGAGCCCCTGTCTACATGTCAAACCACACCATGTAAAGGTCGCTGGATCCCAGCTGCCCTTCCACCTGGATTCTTTCGACTCTGTTCCCACTGGTCCATAGCAGGTCTAGAATCGATTTGCCCCTGGTAGGCTCATGCATCAGCTGTCCGAGTCCAACCCCTGGCAGGGATTCCAGGATGGCTGTGCTCCTGGCTGAAGCAGCTGCCTGGGTAGTCCAATCCACATCTAGCATATTGAAATCTCCCATCAACAGGATTTCACCTTTAGCTGCCATGTCATGAATTTCCTCCACTAGTACCATGTCCACGTCCTCCCTCTGTGCCGGAGGTCTGTAAACCACCCCGTACGTACTGCTGTGCCATTTGCTGGTTCAAGGGTGACTCACATTGCCTCGGCCTTCTCTGTAGTTCTGTAGCCTTTATGCCTTCTCTAACGTATAGAGCCACCCCCCTCCCTTTTTACCTTCCCTGTCCCTTCTAAACAAACAGTGTATGGCCTGGTACATTCACTAAAAATACCACCAACAGCTTAATCTGGTTCAAGGTCAGTTGGTATTCTTCTGTATCCCCCTCCCCCGGGTCGTGCCTGAAAATAGGCAGGATTTGTCTAGTGCACTTACCCGGTAAACAAAAACTAAATAACCATCGACGTCCCCGCTGTGATTAGCAGAATACCATGTCTCTGTTACTGCTGCTACGTCAAGGTCTGCATCTGTCATCCAGGCTTCCAAGTCTGGAACCTTATTTCCCAGGCTGTGAGCATTTGTGAACATGACTTTCCATGTTTTACTCCCTGCCCGCCCTCTGATCCCATTTTCTCTACTTTGCCTCCCCCAGCAGAGGGACTATATTGCCAAAAAACCAAAACTGCTGGTTGAAATGATTTTCTAAATTTTTTAAAATGTTTTATATACACACACACACACACACACACTTTTTTTCATTTACAATTTTTTTAATCTACAGCAATTTACAGTGCATATACCCATTTTCTAAGCACTTGTCGTTATTGCGCACTGACATTTGCCTACCACAGCACTGAAACGCTCCGCTGATGCGCAGTCACAGCACAGTTATATTTTTATAAAATATGAAGTATGCAAACACAATTTGGACTCGAACATCATGGGAATCAGCTAATTGGGGGGGGGTTGGGATACTGACAGAGGTCGGACATCATTCCCAGGTTAGTGTCAGCTGCTCTAAAAATATTCTAAGTTCTGAAGCATAATGCACGAGCAGCACGGTAAGCAAGAATACCCAGCAGGGTGGGCGATACTGAGCTATACCAGATCGCCCAGAGGCATCGGGCTTTATAACCCCTTGAAGGTCAGGTACAGCCCAATATCGGCCACCCTGAGGGCATTACTGCGCTTAGAAAATGGGTATATGTACTATAAACAAAAAAAAAAAAAAAAATTAGCATATGGAGAAATCTTCATTTTGATTGGCTAAGGCCACCAATCAACCGGTCCGGTAGCAGTCAGAGACCAGGAAAGAAGTCCTAGTCTCTGTTGCTCGATTCTATTCTGAAATCCTTGTGCCCATAGAATTTCAGGTTTTAATTTTCCACCATGTTGTTTCTCGCTTAGCGAGACAAACACCACCCCCTTGCCGTCACTTGATGTAACATTACCCCACTCCCCTGTCGGCCTTCTAGTGCTCCATTGTACTTGTTTTTTTCATTAAACAGAATGAAACTTCTTTCTTCTGACTTACAGACCCCCCACCATCATAACAAGCCAACCCGACAGCGAACAAAACCCCAACCCAACTGCATAGTGAAGTTGCCAGATGAAAGTAAAATATCTTTCTTCAAAAATGTATGTTGGCAGTGGCATGTAAAGCATTATTTAACTTTTCTTTTTTAAGAACACAGTGAGGTTGCATGGTTACCTTAGCACTAGAGTGACACTTGTGCTAGATGCTTTCACCGATGCACCTCAACCAGCCTCTCATTCATGTCTTGTGAATGGCACCACAACAACATTTTACTGGCCAGCGGGTGGGTAGTCTCTTCTGAGCTTCCTGATCTGGACTGACAATTGTCAGTCAATGGCACACAGGGGGAGTGGAAATGCAATCACTCCCGAATGAACACGCAACATTTGAAATGGGATTCGAAAGAATAGACTCCATTCCCAATGGGTTGACGTTTCTCATTGCCAATTGAAAAATAAAAGTAAACAAGACAAAATCTCGTACACAGACACTACTGCTAACATCTGCACCCTCTAGAAGCAGTGCTCTCTACTGGCAATTCCAACAGCTGAGGGACTATTTTGCCAAAAACAAAAGTGTTCGTTGAAATTAATTTCTAATTTTTTTTTTTTATTATTAAATGTTTTGTACATGTATATATAGGGGATACATGCTGGGCAGGAGTGGAATATGGAAAATAGTCTCACTCCTGCAGAGTGAGCTTTGTATTCTCACGAGTGCCGATGGCATGAGTGAGAATGCACAGCTCACTCTGCAGGAGTGACAATATTTACCATATTCCATGATCTGCACATCATGTGTGCTATTTATACAATGGGTAGGAGCTTCAAAAGTGTTATGTTTTTTGCATCCTTTTCTTGTGTACTATGTCTTTTTTTATTTTAGGGTTTGGTAACTGGGTAAGTTTTTAGAGATGACTTGGGAGCATCAGGCACTTAAGTGATTTGTTCTGAGTCACAGTGTGGAAGTGGAGGTTGTGAGAATCAAACCCAGGTTTGGTGTGCTGGATGTAGCAAGCTTGCTCAAAGCTCATTATTCTAACCTCTAGGCTATACTGAGAGCACTGTTTATGTGTGTTCTTAGTGTGTGCGCGCTTCTGAATGGGCTGGGAGTGTTACAAAGACTGCGAGAAACAGGTGAATGTGTTTGGCAGTGCTAACTGAGTAAGGCACCGTCCACACTGCACCACTCAGACCCCATAACGGATAGAAACCGTTACAACCGGGGAGTGGTGCAGTGTGTCCACACTGCCGTGGTGTCCGTTATGGGACCGGCACCGCCGGTCCACACTTTGGGAGCCGGGCAACCGTTACCGTAGCACCCGATCCCACAATGCAGCTCATGTTGCGCTAGGGGACTGGTGCCATGCGTCCACACTACGTCCAGTAACGTTACCAAGACATAACCAGTTTCATAACCACTGCTGAAACCACCTCATATGTGGTTTCAACAACGGTTACGAAAACGCTTCTGTAACGTTACAGGTGTAAACGCAAACCGTTGTGGTAACGGTTTGGGCACTCTGTAACGTTACAGAGGGGTAGTGTGGACAGGGCCTTAGTGTCAGCATGCAGTGAGAAACAAACTGTGAGGCACTGTGATTTTGAATACAGGTTTTCTTGAAAATGACTGTAGCATAGTCATGGGCTGGGAGTTTTATACACACACACACACACACACACTATGGGAAAGAGCTGAATGTCCTTTGCAGTGTTAACCGAGTTATTTGCAAGTACTGTAGCAGTGATAAACAGAAGCTGTGAGGCACTGTTATTTAGAATGCAAGCTTTCTTGAAAATTACAGTAGCATAGTAATGAGTTGGGAGTTTTACGCACACTATTGGAAACAGCTGAATGTCCTTTGCAGCGTTAATGGAGTTACTTGCAAGTAGCAGTGAGAAACAGATTTGTGGAGAAGTTCAATTTAGTATGCAGGCTGGACTGAGTAAGTGACATCAGCAGAGTAGGTATTTTTGTAAGTTATTTTAACTCTGGCGATGTCATCGTAAGTTATTTCACAGCAGTGGAAATAACTGAAGTTATCCCACTCATATTGCTCTCACCCCCATTGTATGTATGTATGCATGTATGTACGTGTGTATATCACTCACACACACACACACACTTTTTTTTAATTTACAGTGCATATACCCATTTTTCTAAGGACAATACCCTCCGGGGGGGTGCAGTATTGGGCTATACCGGACCTTCCAGGGGCTATATGACCCTCTGCCTGTGGCACTGGACCTCGTAATGCCCCTCGGCGATCCGATATAACCCAGCTCTACCCACACTGACAGGTATTATTGTGCTTACATAACACACATAAAACGTTTAAAGAAATGTAGAAAATCATTTCAACGGACACCTTTTTTTGACAAAATAGTCCCTCCGCTAGTGGAACTGGGAGATGGATGCTAACTTTCAACTTTCTACACAGGACTGGGGAAACATTTTGATGCGAGGATGAAAGGTAACCTTCTCCCCCTGTGTGGAGGGAATACAACAGGAAAGTTCTGGTTAGATTCTTTCATACTGACAGCACTACAGCACATTTTGGGTAGGTAATACAGAGGGATAAATGTTGGAGGGGCTGCTTAGCCACCAGCGACCACTATCATATCTTCTGGGGGTGCCCCAAGATTCAGGTATACTGGAAGACACTACACAGAGTTAGGTAAAATATGGGGTCCAAGTTTACAACTGAATTTTACATACTGTGTGCCTCCCCCCAGCAGGTCTTCACCATAGAAAGGAACATGAAGTCCTCCATATAATGTGTGTACTGATGCTTAGAAAGGAATTACAGCCCATAGGCTTTCCCCGACTATACCAACTACTGAGGAGTGGCAGACCCAAATGGACGTGGTGGTGCAGGTGGACAGAATAAGGGCAACCCTTAGACTCACTTTAGAAAAGTACACAGATAAGTGGATGCCTTGGACTAGATGTACAGCAACATTACAACCCTGATCATCTAGGACATATGGGGTACTATATATTGGGCAGTAACATAAATCTAGCCAAAGAAGTTCAGGTCTCCCCTTCCCACCAAAGTTAAAGTACAGAAGGAGAGAAAAGACAAGAACAAACTGAATACTTATAATAATTTCAGAAGGAAAAAATAAAGTACTTATTCAAATAAATCTATTAGAAGAACACAGACACTAATTCTGTTAAACTATTATGCATTGTTGATTAGAATCATGTAATACAACGTTTTTATTTTTATAAGTTCTTATATTGGATGAAAAAAATAAACAGGAAACTAGTCACTGGTATCATTTCGAGTTGTAAATGCTAGGTTGGTTTGATGCAATGTATGGCCATGTATTGTAACATGTACTGAAATACAATGTTGTGTATGGATATTATCCTCAACAAAAATGAAGTTAAAAACCAAAAAAAGAACACGACAGGGAAAAATGAGTAACAGTAAGTTATATCAGGAAAAATATTTTGATAAGGGAAAATAAAAAAAAAAAAAAAAACACAAACATGACAGTGGTGAATATTAATGAGTAATTTACGGCAGTGCAAAAATGAAAAACACAGCTACAAGGAGTTCTGGGTGACAATGGAACGGGCAGGTGGCTTATTAGGACCTAAAATGGCAATTTACAGCTGCCGGCCCAGTGACACACAGGCCTGAAGCACTTCAGGCGACTTACTTCTCCCACGCCAGTGATCCAAGTTTAGGAACGAGCTCGGGCTGCCGGGGGAGGGGGGGGCTCTGGGACAAGGATCGAGCAACCACTTGGCAGCTCTCCTCTCCCTGACTGAGGAGATAAGTATTCCCAGCCCTTGGCTGCCACCAAGTGGAGGCTCAGTAGTAACATCAGGCTAATGAGGGACTGGCGCTAGGCCAGGTTGGTGGAGTGAGGTCACTGGTTCCACATGTGCGCCTCCATGTGCATGCGCAACCGTGTTTTCCATGGCCCCAGGGTGTAAGGGGAAAAAAAACACACAGGAACAACCCTATGCCCCCTCCCCCCCAGTCACCATGTCCGATGGCCCCTCGGCACTCTCGGGTCCTGTACCGTGTAGAAGATCCCCACCGGGCAAGACAGTGGAGGGAGTGGCAGACAGGACTGGGGATCCTGAGGAAATGGGCCTGATGAAAGAAGCAAGGTGGCAGCAGTGGGCAAAAAGCTATATGAAAAAAAATGGCAATTTACTTGGCAAGGTGCGCTGCAACAGGATGAGCGGGAAAAGCGTACAGTGCTAGGGCAGGTCTTTTCCGGGCACTTACACCTAAGCAGAACAAGGGCAGGGACTGGGAAGGCACAGACAATCCTTCAATGCCTTGAAAAAAAAAAATGATTGGCAGCAGGCTTAAGGGGGGAAAAGGATTCTAGTAAATTGAGGATTAACTGAAAGCCTTTTTTTTTTTTTTTAATATATTTAGTATGCTTTTTCCATGCGTGCCGCCTAGAGCTCAGACCCCACCCACTCCAGTCCCCCTCTTCATCCCCAGGACTTACCCCCTAGGCCAGTGGAACACCTGTGCTGAAGGAGCAGCTGCGAGTCCACAGATCTCAGACAGTAGGTTAGTGACGAGCACTGCAGTTAGCTGGCAAGGAAGGAGAAGGAACCTGTGTGCAGGAGTTAGGAGTTAGGCAACGAAACAGACAACAGCAAGGTACCACTAACCAGCAGAGAAGGGCCATCCCAGACCAATGTAAATGGACTTAGTGACACACGAGCTTTGGCAAGGCCAGGGCAAAGTGACACACATTAAAGTTACATCCCATCAAGATAGGATGGATGTACTTGCCCCCTTGGATTGCCAAAGGTGAAGCTTGGAAGGAGTTCACCTTGGGCTATTGACAGCTACGCACTGGGGGATGAAACAGTGCTTGACCCTGAAAGCCATGCCCAGCCTATTACTTATTCCTGCTGGACTTTGTTAACCCTTTAAGTGATGCTATCCTCCCTGGGACCCCTACGAAAACAAGATGCTGCACCTTATGGGGTTATTCCAGTCAGTGTAATTTCAAACAAATAAAAAATATAGAGCTTCCATTAATCCCAGCGGTGCCCAGGAGCCTTGGATTTTGCTTGAGACGGGGAATCCAAAGATGCACCATTTTCCCACCTTGACTTATATCTACTTTCCTACCCATCATGCCCATACACGTAATATTTTGTTAATATAAAAGACTCCTGAAAATCTGTAAAGAGGATGCAAGACATTTCATTACTATTATCCAACTCAGCACAGTTACTTAACAGGTTTACAGTTTATCTACCCAGAAGAGTCCAGTGCAGATGCAATATCATATCGTGAGTCGGGTCCTGCTTCTACCCAATTTACAGCACAGGAGCACTACAGTGAGGCAGTGGTTACAGGGGGGTTTGAACCAAGTTCTCCTGAATCACAGGCTAGTGTTCCAACTACTGGACTATGCTGTCTACCTAAATCATTTAGGAAAACAGTTGCAAAAATAATTCACCAGAACAAAACAGACTACACCAAGCAAAAAAAAAGAAAGCCAATTAAAGTAGTTTACAGTGTAGAAAAGACTCAGTTGAAATCTGGAATGTTCTGTTTAGTGGGAGGTTTGCTTTTAAAACCAGGTTACATGAGCGAATTGAACCCCACCCCCAAAACTCCAACTGGCAGAGGCCCAAACAAATATGGGATACGAGTACTGTGCACATAAATAAGCAGTTTTCTTTTTGTTTCATTTTGTTTTTTTCCAGTTTGTTTAAAATGGGTTACAAAAGACTTTACAAAAAGTATATTAAAAAGTGTTGAGAAGGACAGAACTGCCTTCAACGCAATACTGCTGGGCTGCTTTTATCAATTTGCTGATTCCCAACGTAAAACTGACAGTGGAAGATCAAATGCAGGGAACAAGAGTAACAGAGAAAATCCAGTAAGAAAAACCAGGCTCATGTAAATGATATTTTGAGACTGTGGGAAGTTTATTGCTCAAGTCAGTAGGACAGGGTTTAAACAGCCTTTGATGGTTCATGTAAACTAACATTCCAAAATTTCAGAATCAAAAGTATTTGTGGTTATCCTTCCTCAACATACATCTTCAAGCTTATTTCAGGCAGCAGTGCATTTCAAAAACATCAATGACACAAGCCTGTAATCAGATGCTATTACAATGCTTACATCACTTTCAAAGACTTTCTTTGTCTCTAAAAGGTCTGGGGTTGCTTGCCAGTGATCATTATCAACACTGGAGAGGTGAAGGAATCTAAAAACTTAACAAGATTTTATTTATTTAAACAAAGTGTTCCAGTAGCAGCACATGGCTGGTGGGCCTGTGCCAATTTCCATCTCTGTAAAGAGGTGGTCAGTTTGAAAGTGTCTTTCTACTACAATATCCAGCACATTCCTCTAACGAGATAGGTGCAATTTCAGGGTCTGTGCGGAAGAACTGCTTTTATTTTTCTTCAAAATCCTCAAAATTCTTACTGTAGGACTTCAGCCTGGGGTTAATGCAAGCCTTATTCCCTAACCCTGTGTGTCTTCCCAGCAAGAACTCTGGGCTGCTAGATTAAGGGAAGAGCCCATTATGCCCCCAAATGGTTCTAGAGGTAGCAGCTGAAGTAGTCCAACCCCAACACCAAAGCCATACAGAGACCTAACTGACACATGCCAGCCGGAAAAGTAGCCCATAGAGAGAGTCCGAGCTCAGAGTAGCTGTAGTGCTTCTACATCAATGACAATGTCATATCTTCCTAGCGAGACTTCACCTACAGCAACATTATAAAAAAATACATGTATTTTTTCATGAAAGCACAGTTCTGTATGGAAATCTACACTAACGTAAGTGATTTTTTTCATCATCCGTGTTCCCTTCTCCCCCTGCCATTGTCCCAGGGACATACACTATTCAGACATTTCCACAATCATTCAGACGGCCAGGAGGCCCTTCCAGTTAGTCTCCCATGTCCCTACTACTCCCCATGGTGTCAGCAATGCCTTTATTGGCCTCACATGCACACAGTGCCCCTGCAGAGACAGCAAGCTCCCTGGCCCAACCACAAGTGTCACTGATGTGACAGAACCTGCTGCCAACCCTCCCCAACTGAGGCACACTGCAGCTACCTCAACCTGGCCTGCCTCCCAGCATAGCAACCCAAGCTCACTCCAAAACTAGGGTTATCGGGGGCTGCTGCTGGGTCGTCGGGGCAAGCACGGCAACGGGCTGCTGCTGGGTCGTCAGGGCAGCTCTTGTGATTTTTAAGTATTTTGCTGATATCCCTTACCCACTAAATCCCCCCCAAAATTAAAAACCACATTAAATTTAAGTAATAAATGAGATGCAACGGCAACGTTAAAGGAAGGAAACTAAACAAAAGCTGCTAAATATTTGTGTTTGTGCACACACACACTACCTCTGGAACACACTTAACTGATAATTATCTTTTTCAAATTAACCGGTTACAACACATGTCATCCATACCAGGGATCAATAACTTACCTGCTTGATAATTAGTCCAGAACTGACAACTGCAAAGATTTACTAGCCCTAGATATATATATTTACTAGTCCACACTAATAATTAAAAAAATCTTCACAGAAAGACCACAAGACGGCCCAGTGGCAGCATATCTTTCTTCCACTGCTGGCATCGGGAGTTCGAGAGTGGACTCAAGCAGCTGGGATCAGAGCAGCCAGGGCTGGGAAGCTGCTGCTGCCTGCAGCCTTAGCCAGCCTCAGAAGGGAGACATAGGTGCATGCAGGCCCAGTGACACCTCATGGTGGGCTACACAGTCTGCTCCCTTGTGATGGGTTGTGCTGCATTGTACAATACCATCAAGAAGCTATAGTCTACGTTGAGAAAGTAAGGAAAAGGAAAATGCATGTCTAGAAGAAGATAGCGCTGGAAATGCCATCAAGAAGGAGGGGGGTACACCCAAGATATTAAAACTGGGCAGGTGGCAACAAAAAAAAGCTTAATTAAAAACCAAAAAACTTGACAAACAGCAACAAGGCTTAAAATTCAGAGGGGGCACTATGGGATTCTCGCATTTTTTTTTTTTTTTTTTTAAGTTAGATTTTATTCAAAAACGGCATACAAAGTTCAAAGAAAATTACCCCCCCAAATTCTCTGCTAAGAGTAATATAGCCCTGTGCCCCACTTAGTTTTATTAAAACGTTGCTGTCTCTGATTTTCAGGGACATCCCCAATTTTGCCTCAAAATTTTCCTCTCTGCATTGTAAATTGTGCGTTTTGTGACAGAACAGTGGGGATTAAAAGCACAAAATAATGTCAAACATTCAAGTTGCAGACTTATTCGTCTTTTCAGAAAATGCATATTAACACAAATTCCCTTCTTCTATTAGCTTTCTGAGTGAACAGCACCCATTTTTAAGACGTGTCCCTTATTTATTTTTTTAAGCCTTGTCCCCAATTCATGAGGCAAGAGGTTCAAAGGTATGCTTATCATTACACACCACTCAACATACATGATTTCCTACATCTGTACCTTTCTTGTTTCTGTCCTCTTCTTGCAAGTTAACATATAATGCAGGAATGACCTCAGGTATGCAGCTTCAGACCTGCTGACAACATTGCTCACTTGTCTGGACACAGAAATGCCTAGATACAATTTTTAAAGAGTTCTTTTATGCAAGACTTCGCAACTCCAAGAAGTTAAAAAAAAAAAAAAAAAAAGGCAGACACTGAGTGTATTCTGTACTAAACCCAGTCTCACCATGTAGCTAAAGGGATTTGTGTTCTAAAAAACAACATTCTTTTCAAGGTCTCCTGTGCTTCTTGTTGCATGTAATCATGATCTGACACTACTGAATAATACATACATCGGAAAACTGCTGCTTGAACTTGGCAGTGAACCCGTACACCTCTAGCGGAAACCCAGCACCAACTTTTCAGCAATATGAAACTCCATTGAGGACTTTCCTGCTCTCGGACACCTGCAGAATTGCCATCAAAAGCACTGAATGAAACAAAATTGATTTTAAAGTGTACGTCCAGTTTACTAAGTCGTTTCAACCCTGTGTCACAAAAGGTCGCGCTCTCGTTCAAAGTAAAATAAATGTTCGATTAACTAAAAAATCAGTATTCCGGGGAAGGAATGCCGCCTTTTATTAACGTTAAACTTTTACTGGACTTCCAAAATCATACAACAGTAAAACAAAACTACGATTAAGTCCAACATAAACAGTAGACATTATATATAGATCATATGCAGCATGAATGTATACAGTAGAAATTACTTATTATATATTGGGTAAATGACAATAAGTATATTTTTTTACTATTGTTTTTAAATCAACCGGTATTCCAAAGAAGGAATGACTACTAATTCAAAAATCCTTGTACCGTGATTTTATTTTTTTTTGTTTTTACTTTTTTACATAACAAAAACACTCACCTGGACCACACTGATCTAATTTCTGGAGCTTGTCCATGTTATTTGGCGGGCAAATACCTTTTAAAACATGTAAAAACAAATATGCGCACTGGACAGCACTGCAGTCCCATGGGCCGGAGTATACTCATCTGCCTGCCACGCCACCCTGGTTATTAATAAAACGGAATGATCCTCAAGCCACCTCAGTCCCACACTCACCATATCGTAGACATTCAGGATCACCGGCTCGTTCGCCATCCTCCGCTCCGGACTCGCCAACCCTTCTGAATGCTATGCAACAGCACAGACAGCGGCTCTCCCTTCGTCCCGCTTCACTTTCTCCCTCCTCACTTAAATCCGCTGGCGGGACTCATCATTCAGGTGCATCACGATGAGCAATTAAAAAGAAATGGCAGAGCCCGATTTCCAGCCGAGCCCTGGCGACTCCAAGCTCTCCCCGGTCCAGTCCTCACCATCGAGTTACGAGCTCCCCAAAGAAGACGGGTTAAGCAAAATCCAACACACTGCTACACACCAAGTCCAACCCAAAGCCGACCTGCGAAGCCCCAGCTCCACGGATGCTGTCTGTATAACAGGTTCGTCCTCCTTCCACCGACTAACCGCTGCTGCGAGCGCTCGAAGCTCAACTGGAGCAGCCTGGCATCAGATGGAGCCGAAAAAAGAAGCCGGAGCTCCCGCACGGGGCGCGCAATAACACCCAGAGACAATCGATCCACTCCACAGCATTCCAGGCCAAGCAATCGCACATACAGCGTGGGAGGGCAGAATAATCAAGACTAGAGCACATGGATGAGGATGGATTTTGTTTGTTCAGTTGCTACTGAGGGCGCTCTCAAGCGTCGGGTTATGCTAAAACAGAGTATGGAGATTAATATATTCTTTAAGTTTACGAACACGAACTTTATTTATTTATATGAAATTTGGTAACCTGGAAATGCACACCGAGCCGAGGCTCGTTTCCAGGTGCGAACTGGGGGAAAGGGAAAATGGAAACAGGAGTTATAGCCATACCGCACAACTGCGGTGAATTTCCGCTCGTTTCCAGGTGCGATCCCGGAAAGGGCTGCCACCAGCGTTGGGTAAGTTACTTTTTCTATTACTTTGGGAAAGTTGTTCCAGGAAGCTATGTGCATGGATGGAGAAGTACTAGAAAAAGTAATACACCGTACAGTTATAGTTACTTATTACTTTTTGTACAAAAACAATACAAAATTGATAAGTAACTATAACAGATTACATTCATTTGAAAGTAATAGTTTAGTTACTTTCAAATAAATGTGATCAGTTACAGTTACGTATTGCTTTTGTATAAAAAGAAAGAAGTAACTGTAAGGTGTATTACATTTTCTAGTACTTCTCCATCCTTGCTAGTAACTGTACAGAGCTTCCTGGAACAAGTTTCCAAAAGTAATAGAAAAAGTAACTTATAAAGTGGGTAGGCTAAATCCAACAATGTGATGGGCTAGTTACCCATGCATGAAATATGTTCCATGCATGGGTAAAAAAAAGGGCTGGCAGTAAAAAGGCCACTATCCATAAGCCATGGAACGCTGGCATTTTTACTGTCTGCCATCTTTACATTTGCCAAGCAGGGCAAAAAGCTACCATACTTAGATTATTGTAACAAAAAGCGAGACGTAATGTGAAAAAAAAAGAAAAAATCAATAAGCCGTTTAAATGTTCCTTATGCAAATGCTGCCTTTTTTTTTTACACTCTGTAACGCAGCTCATCAAGCTCTCGCCAACCAATCGGGAAACTCTGGTGCCTCTCACTCATGCTTCACAGGCTAAAATAAATGTCCCTGATAACAGTTTAAAAAAAAATCTATTGATTTTTAGATTTGTCCCATGGTCTCGCCAACCAATCGGGTAACCTCTGTTGCAACTCGCTCTCCCGCTTCACAGGCTATTTGACAGTCCCGGATGACAGTTTAAAAAACAATATACTGACTTGTCCTGTGGTCTTATTTGTTACGATCCCATTGCCACTTCCAAAGCATGCATCTGCCGTGCAGATGTGTTGCCAATCGCTGGGGCATTAAATAATAAATAAAATAAAAAACAAAATACTTCTCTCTCACTCTATGTTGTGCAGATAGGCAGCTGAGTAAATTAACAGAGCTGAGCAGACGGCTGTATGATTGTACAGCTGGGCCAGTGGCAAGGAGGAAACGTGCAAGCAAAGCTGGTAAAGGAACGGAGGGCTGGGTGGGCAGCAGGAGAGAAAGATGTGAGCAGAGCAATGCTGAGGAGTCAAAAAAAAAAACTTTCCACTAGCTGCCCATCTGTTGCATCTGTTCCTCATTTTACCTGTACAGTGCAGTTAATTGAAGAGCGGCATGTAGTCACGATGGAGGAACTGGGGAAAAACAACAGGACGCTTGATCAAGTGAATCAGGCAAAGGAATTAAGGTAGAAAATAAAAAAAGATAAAATTCCTTAGTAAATAACAGACCCACTAGTAAAAAACAAAATAAAGTGTGTGTGGGGTGAACTTTTTCAGAAGTATGGATGCCACAGAAGGACAGAAATGCCTAGTGGCAAAATACAATAGCATCATCAGGTAGCAGGCGGAAGGACTATGTTATCTCAAATTATCACAAAGATTTCTGTTTTTAGATATTTAAATATAGTTTTTTAGGGTGAGAGAAATATTTTTAAAAATGTAGCCCATTTATAGCGCAATAAGAACTGCAGGTGTGTATGGAATATCACACGCTAGGGCTAAAGGCACTGCCAAGGGGCCTTGTGCCTTATTACGCCCCTGGCCGTGCAGTAAAATATGTTCCATGCACACCCTGTCATGTCTTATTGCTTACTTACCCAACACTGGATACCACCTCCCAAGTCCAAAAAAACTGGATATCTGACACATAAAAGGGGGGTGTAGATGGTGTGTGGTGAGTTTTGAGGCTTTTACTGAAGATAAAATAGAGTTACCGCCTTTTAAGAAGCCCAAAGTTGTTGTTTTTTTATCAATTTATTTAACCAGGAGAGACACACTAAGCTGAAAGCTTGTTTACAGGTGTGACCTGGGAACACAAGGAAGTTAAGTGACTTGGACAGGGTCACACAATATGCAAGTGGGGCTGTGAGATTCAAACCCAGGTCTCTAGGTTTACAGCTCACAGCCTTAAACCACTGTGCTATACTGCCACCCAACTGGGACATTTCTTTCTGAAACATGATTTTTCGCAGGACAGTGCGTAACCTTGACCAATGCAACAGAATTCTTTTCTCTATATAATCAAAATTAAGGCTAAGTATTGCAGTTTCTTAGTTGCTTCTATTGTTCCTTATCATTTTAAGGTATTTTAGTTACAGTATTATAGTTTTCTGCAACATTTAGTGGAAAGTTAGAAAATATTTTTTCCACTATAAAGTCAGAACATGTAGTATTTTTCATGGTTTGTTTTGCAGGACACAGCTGCGAAAATTAGGACAGGTAGTAACCCTAAGATAAAACACCCAGGAGGAACCCCCCAAAGTCAGGGGTGTGGCAGCATCTGGCGGGCCAACTTGAAGGGGGGGCAACAATGTAATGAACCTACCACCCATTGCAATGTCTTGTGAAAGATTGTTATGTAAACGCTGGGGACCACTAGGCCACCAAAAGCTCTAGGGTTGTAAATGCATTGCTCTGTGGTGAGTTTTGAGGCTTTTATTGATGAGTTACTTAATCAGTGTACCACGAGAGGGTGTGGGTGATGCCAGGATTTAGGCACTCTTGGTGTGTTGTTTGGTCACGAGGCTGCAGGCCGAGTGAGCAAAACACACCAGATGTGCGTAAACCCTGGCATCACCCACACCATCGAGTGGGTTATTGCGATTATACAATGGTCTCCTTGTTTTGTGGCATAAACAATAAAAAAGTTTTTTTTCATATATTTTTTTGTTATTTTTGTTGTATTTGTTGCTCCGCAAGAAGAAGTAGTTCTGGGTTGTTAGGGGTGCAGTACTTGGTTGGTAGAGCTCTTGTTAGTGCTTTCCCTTTCTGCGCGTGCGGAGGACTGTTTCGTTTTCTCCGGCTTGATGCTTCTCCTGGTGCTGGGAAAGCTTCAACATTGTGTGTTATTTTGGTAGCTCTCTATGTCCCAGTCCTGTTGTTGTTCTTCTAGGAACTGGGACAGCATTATTTCTCGAATGGCTTTATTTTAAGTATGGGCAGTGTCTCTGTGTTTAGCACATTGTGCGCATGGTTTCCCTATTACAGGGTGAAGTGTTGGGATGAGGATCAGCAGCAGCACTGAACATGGAAACTGTAGGGAGCAAGAGTAGAAGGAGCAGGCAGGTAACAAACATGGGGGCAATGGTAGGGAGAGGGCATGAAGTCACAGTGTGTCGAATGGGAACGGCAGCAAGTGTCAGGTCTGTTGTACTGTGTGACTGCCGTACCACTCAGTGGAACAGGGCAGACATCTGTTTGCTGTGGTTGGTTGCTGGGATGTATTGCCATTCATCGGGAGCAGCGGATCTCTTAGTGAAGGCTCGGTGTCGGTGAGAGGCAAAGGATGAAATAAATTACCTTGTTTTTTCTTTTTTTCTTTCCGGTGCTTGTTGTTTCTTAAAGAAATGTGCAGAATCCGATGCTCAGGGGTTCAGAGCAGGAGCATGACTTATGATGGAGACAGAGGTGGGAGGGAGCTAGTATTCAGCAGCGGGGAGTCAGCAAACGAAGCTGAAGTGACTTAAGTGGGACTTTTGGGTTGGAGGAATTTCAGGGTCGGTTCTTGATGCAGCTGACTGGTGGCTGGCACTTTTTACCGTTGGGTGGTAGCATGATTTACAATGTGTACATCGTGCCAGCCAGCCAGTCAGGAGCCAGTATTTATCTAGCCATTGTAAATACAATGTAATATAACTACAATGTAAATACAATTGTAAATACAATGGCTTAATAAATCCTGGCTCCTGATTAGCTGGCTGGCACAATTTACACGTAAATCGTGCAGTTGCCCAATGGTAAAAAGTGCCAGCCACCAGTCAGCCAAGGACCGACCCTGAAATCCCTCCAACACAAAAGTCCCACTGAAGTCAATTCAGCTTCGGTCATTGACTCCTCATTGCTTTATATGCGCCCCACTGCTCAATACATGCTCCCTTCCTCCTCCGTCTCCATCACAAGTCACACTCCCGCTCTGAACCTCCGAGCGTCAGGTTCTACACATTTCTTTAGGAAACGACAAGCACACAAGAAAAAGATAAAAAACAGGGTCATTTGTTTCAGCCGTTGCCTCTTACAGACACTGAGCCTTCACTAAGAGATCCGCTGCCCCCGATGAACAGCAATCCATCCCGGCAGCCAACCACAGGAAACAGATGTCTGCTCTGCTCCACTGAGTGGTACTGCAGTCATACAGTACAACAGACCTGAAACTTGCTGCCGTTGCCACTCGGCACACTGTAACTTCATGCTGTCTCCCTACCATCGCCCCCATGTTCGTTACCTGCCTGCTTCTCTGACTCTCGCTCCCTACAGTTTCCACATTCAGTGCTGCTGCTGATCCTCATCCCCAACACTTTATTTTTTTATTTTATTTTATTGAAATCTAGGATTACAAATACCTTTGAGCAGGAACTGCTCGTTTACAAAGGTTCCACGTCGAAGGAATGGGGGGTATACATACATACAAAGGTCAACATAATAGTACATAGTTACACAATAACAAGAAGTAAGAGAATGAGGCTTAGGAAATTCCAGTAATTCAAAATGTGCCAAATGTTAGGTAGCATGACATAACCAGCCAAGGGCAATCTTGGAAATAAGCACTGCAGGTGAGAGGAATGGGGTATGCAGGCAAGAAGGCCATTGTCGGAGGGTAGAGGGTGAGGGTAAGAGCTCTAAAGGGAGAGAGAGAGAGAGAGGAGGGATAAAAGTCAGGAAATGCCCCGGGGGAGGAAAGGGAGATGGGGCAAGGGGGTAGGCAGGTAGAAGGAGGCAAGGTGGGAGAGATAGCTTTCAAGACTGAAGTGGAGGGCAGTGAGCGGTGGGCCCCCGATTAGGCGAGGCAGTCACAACGACTAGTTGAAATTAGATGAAGTCGGAGTTGTCTCTTAAAAGGGCCAAGAGCAGCAGCAGTAAGAGTTTCTTTGTTGAGAGTATTGTACCACTGTGGTGCTCTGTGGGCAAAGGTCCTCTAGCCCATGGTAGTCCGGCATCTGGGGACAAGGAAGGTTAGTTGTTGTGAACTTCTAGTTCTCTGGGTGTTGTGGTGGTCAATAAGTAGCTTTTCAATGCCCGGGGGCATGACTCCGAGGAGGACTTTTTTGGCTAAGAGGCAGGTTTGATACTGTATCCGGCTGATGAGAGGTAGCCATCCTGCCCGAGTGTACAGGTCACAAGTGTGTGTAAGTCGATCAGCCCCAGTTAGCAGCCTGCATGCTTTGTTGAGTGCAACTGTAATTCTGCGGAGGGCAGAGGCGGAGGCAGAGCCATAAATTGCTAGCCCGTAATCGATGATGGAGGTGACAGAGCTGTTGATAGCCAACCGGAGAGTGTCAGGAGTCATGCAGTGTTTGTGCCTGTAGAGCAGGCCTATACGGATGTTGGTGGCTTTGGCGACAGAATCTATGTGCGATGGTAGGACAGTGAGCTCGTCCAATGTGACACCTAGGTATTTAAAATCAGGAACGTGTTCAAGTAATGTCCCTGTTTGGTTTAGGATGGTGAAGTCACGGATTTGTACTTGCTCCTGGCATTGTAGAAGGTCATAACCTTTGTTTTGCTGTAGTTCATGACCAGTTTGTGTGACTTGAACCATTCTTCGATGCGCATGAATTCGAGCTGTAATTGTTTCTCGAGGAGCTCTGCATTTTGGTGGTTGGTGAACATGACTGCGTCATCGGCGTAGAGCAGTAATTTCTGGTGACAGACACTGGGAAGGTCGTTGAGGAAGAGGCTGAAGAGTAGTGGCCCCAGGATGGACCCCTGAAAGGACTTTTTCTTCCGAGGTAACGCCAGCAATCCTAACCCGCTGGACCCTCTCCCCAAGGTAGCTTGAAAACCAGAGCAGTGCTTCATTGGAGAGCCCAATGTTTGATAATTGCTTGAGTAGGAGTGGGTGGTTCACAGTATCAAAGGCTTTCGTAAGGTCGATGAATACTGCCCCTACACAGTTTCCTTGATCAAGTGTGGTATGGATGAAGCCTGTGAATTCTAATAGTGCAGTGGTGGTACTGTGCCCTTTTCGGAAACCATGTTGCTCAGGACACTGGATGTTGTATTTTTCCAGGTACTTGACTAATTGGTCTGAGGCGATGCGCTCCAGGGCCTTAGACAATGGAGGGAGGATGGAGATAGGTCTGTAGTTGGAGTGCAGTGATTTGTCTCCACTTTTGTGTACCAGTGTGATGTCGCCTGTTTCCAGCGAGATGGGAACTGGGACATCCTTAGTGATAGATTGAGGACCTTGTCAAGGGTTCAGGACTCTTCAAGGACAAGTGCTAACAACTTCAGGTCAAGGGAGTCACCGCTGTAGCCTGCATTGTGAATGGCCTTCTGAATATAGGTTCTGGCTTCATGTACTGGGATCTCCTTGAAGTAGAATTGTGGGGCAGGGTGTAGCAGCGGAGTAGTTGCAGGAGGGTTACTACCAGAGGGGCATCAAAGAAATTAGAAGGGAGGACACTATCCAAGTTGGAGAACGCATTGTTAAAGGTGTTGGTGATGGTGTACAGGTCAGTTGTTGGTGTTCCATTTATGTTTAGCATGGTGGGTGGTGACTTAGGGTCCTTGCCTGTAAGGTCTTTCAAGTTACTCCAAAATTTTTTCCATCACCCAGGAGTTGGAGAGAGTTTCCTTGAAGTATTTGCTTTGGCTCTCCTAACTGCCCGCTGCACTCATTTCTGGCAGCTTTATATTTATGAATATCCCAGGTTTGGATGTTGCATGGGCACAGTGCCATAGATGATCCCTATGTTTGAGTAAAGTGATTAGATCGGGGTTATCCAGTTAGCTCTGCCCCTGACCTTCAGCTTTTGAGAGGTGCAAAGATATTGCAGGCCGCAGTGAAGTGGCTGATGAAAGGTCTAAGGCTTGGTTTACATCAATGGCAGAGTCAATTGGTGTCCAGTCCAGGTGGCTTAGGTGTGTCTTTAGTAGCTCAAGGTATCCCTGCTTTAACACTCTGGTGTGGATTATTTTAGGAAGGGGCTTAATGAATTTGTTTGTCCAGGTACATGTGACCGGTGAGTGGTCACTGATCCCATCAGGGAGCACTGAGACTTTTGAGATTCGTTCAGGGTGATTAGTTAGGATCCAGTCCAGAAGTGGACTTCACCCTGTAATAGGGAAACCATGCACACAATGCGCTAAAAACAGAGCCACTGCCCATATTTAAAATAAAGCCATTCGAGAAATAAAGCTGTCCCGGTTCCTAGAAGAACAACAACAGGACCGGGACAGAGAGAGAGATACCAAAATAACATGCAATGTTGAAGCTTTCCTGGCACCAGGAGAAGCACTGAGACAGAGAAAACAAAACTGTCCCCTGCACGCATAGCAAGGGAAAGCACTAATAAGAGCCCTACCAAGTACCACACACCTTGCAACCTAGAACTACTTCTTCTTGCGAAGCAACAAAAATAACAAAAAATATATGAATACAATGAAAAAAACTTTTGTATTGTTTATGCCACAAAACATCAAGGGGACCATTGCATAATCGCAGTATCCCCCTCGATGGTGTGGGTGATACCGGGATTTACCCACGCTGATGCGTTTTGCTCACTCATTTTGCAGCCTTGTGACCAAACAACACACCAAGCATGGGTAAATCCTGGCATCACCCACACCCTCTTGTGGTATATTGCTTAAATAAACCACAAGAGGTTGTGGGTGATGGCAGGATTTACCCACCCCTGGAGTGTTGTTGGGTCATGAACCAATCGGCCAAATGAGTGAACCACACCACGAGTGGGTAAATCCTGCCATCACCCACACTGTTGAGTAGGATATTGCTATTTTACAATGCCGTCTTGTTTTCTGGTTGAAAAAAAATGTTGTTTTTTTTTTTCCTCATTTTTAATTATTTGGACTGATTGCATTGGTACGCTGGAAAACAGTCCCGATGTGCACGGACTGCTGACACTCCATCGCTCTAGGGGGAAAAAATGTGGCAAGGGACTGGTTCGGACATTAATGAAAAGGTTTTGAGGTGAGCCTGATTAAGTGGTTATCAGGGAGAGAGAAACGTGAACTGTATTGTTTCGTTCCCCATTTGCATTTTGTGGTTGTTGTGAGATTCTTTTTTTTATTAATGTGTTTGTACCTTTGCGGTTTAATCTCTGTTTACAGATGACTGAGCCTGGTGTTTTGTCTGTTTTTCCCGGGGGGGGGGGGGCGCAGTGATTTCAGTGTGGATGACAGAGCTGGCTGGTTGGCACATATTCCTGTTGGGTCATGGCACGATTTACACGTTGTAAATCATGGCAGCCAGCCAATCAGGAGCCAATATTTTTCATGCCATTGTATAATTCAGTATTGTTCAGTTTTTGGAGCAGGATTCTTTTTTTTTTTTTTTTTCTTTCCATATATACTTTTAGCTCCATCCTCGGAGTGGGCAGGCTGCTTCAGCCCCTCCCTCAGAGGGAAGGGGACTCTTCTTTCCGGCCAGGCATTTCCCGCACCCATCCCGCCTAGCCATCCCCCATGGGTTATCCCTCCCATGACAGGGCCGGTGGCGAGGGGTGCCGACCTCCCCCCACCCCCAGAAGCCAACATCCAGATTGCCAGGGGTCGGCACGGGCACATCCAGCCATCATCGTACCTGCCAGCTCCATCTTTTTCTTCCAGTTTTCATCCTGGACCCATGCATATGCAATGGTCAGGGTGACTGTCTCCATCTCTGCAGAGGCAGTCTTATGCCCTGTGTGTGGATCCACCCCTCTGCTGAGTATTACACCTGTGCTGACAGCCAGCTTCCGCTGGGTGTCAGTCTACAGCGCGATGCTGAGTCCCCCCACCCCAAGGAAGGAGAGCTGTCGGAAGATGCATAATCCTTCTGACCCCCAAGCGACCCGAGTCTGTTCCCGAACCCGTGTCGCCGGCATGGCACGAGGTGTGGCATCCGGCGCCTCAACTCTCAGTGCCATCGGGCCGGCTATGGAGCAGGATTCTTATGTTATTCAGGTATCAGAAGAGCGGAGACTGGGTGCCCACAATAAAAGGGCACCCAGTTTCTGCTTTGCTAATACCTGGGACCCACCAGTTGTTGCACTGGTTCCCAATTCTAATTTTTTTTTTTTTCTTTTTGTTTCCTTAAGCATACCTTTACATTTCAAACATTGCACAGTATGCACTCAGTACGTGGTAAGGCACAGCACTTTGTATGAAATTTCATACAAGGTGTTGTGCCTTACCACATGCTGAGTGTGCACTGTGTAATGTATGAAATGTAAAGGTATGTTTGTGTGTATCACTTTAAATTTTCTAAATAAAACAGATGGTTTTGCACCTTTGGCCACTCTCCGACGAAGGGTTACGAGATGACCCGAAGCGCTGGGGTTAGTGCCATGGACTCGGGCATTTGCTGGAGCACAATTCCCTGCTGTGGATTTATTTCTTTTTTAGAAACATGGAAATTGACAGCAGATAAGGACTGCTAGGCCCATCCAGTCTGCCTGTGTACCCTCCCTTTTCTTAGCTTCCTCTGACCCTACTTTGTCAACAGCTGTGTACCCCTCCTTACCCCTTGTTGGGTTCCCTTATGCCCATCCCATGCATGTTTAAATCCCCCCAATGTGCTTGCTCCCACCACCTCCTGGGGCAGACCATTCCAAGCATCCATCACCCTTTCTGTGAAAAAGAACTTTCTTACGTTGCCCCTTAGTCTCCCCCTTGCAGTCTCATGTCATGCCCTCTTGTTCTAGAGCAGCTTCTTTTCTGAAATATGCTGCCCTCCTGTACCTTGTTTATCCCCTTGAGATACTTGAAACATAGAAACATAGAATTTGATGGCAGATAAGGACCGATTGGCCCACCCAGTCTGCCCATTTCCCTACCTGATGGATAAGCTGCAGATCCTAGTTAACCAGCAGCCTACTTCTTCCTACCCCCACCCCCTAGAATTGCCTTATGACTGTCCCATGCATGCTTGAATTCCACCACTGTTTTGACTCCACAACCTCCTCTGAAGGCTGCCCATACATCCACAACCCTCTCAGAAAAATACTTCCTTAAATTACCTCTGAGCCGCCCCTTCTATCTTCAAATTGTGCCCTTGTTCTTGCACACCTCTTTTTTGAAAGATGCTACCTCTTGGACTTTGTTGATTCCCTTGAGGTACTTGAAAGTTTCTATCATGCCCCTCTCCCTCCTTTCCTCGAGGCTATACATATTAAGCTCCTTAAGTCGCTCTTCATATGTCTTCCGGTGCAGACCCTGCACCATTTGATACCCTCCTCTGGACAGCTTCCATCCTGTCTATGTCTTTCTGGAGATTGGGTCTCCAGAACTGCATGCAGTACTCCAGATGTGGTCTCACCAGCTGTCTGTACAGAGGGATAATAACTCTTGTTTTCTACTGGTGATGCCTCCTATGCATCCCAGTATTCCCCAGCCCTCCTTGCTGCCCTCTCACATTGCTTGCCCACCTTTAGGTCATCTGATATGACTACCCCAGGTCCCTTTCCATTTTTGTTGTTCTTAGTATCTCACCCCCCATGGTGTACTCTTCCCGTGGGTTTTTGTTTCCCAGGTGCATTACTTCACTTCTTAGCATTGAATCTAAGCTGCCATACATTTGACCATTCCTCTAACCTTGCCAAGTCCCTTCTCATCCTTTCCACCCCACCTTGTGCATCAACTCTGTTGCAGATCTTTGTGTCATCTGCAAAGAGACATACTTTCCTTCCAGTCCCTCTGCAATGTCGCTTATAAAGACATTGAAGAGGACCGTCCTAATACTGAACCCCGTGGTACCCCACTACTAACCCCCTTTTTCAGAGTGGACTCCATTTACTATTACTCTTGTGTCCTATTCTCCAGCCAATTCTTTACCCAGGCTGTCATCTTGGGACCCACTCCCAGGCTGGCTAACTGTATATTAATCTTTTGTGTGGACTGTGTCAAATGCCTTGCTAAAGTCTAGGTAGGCCATGTCCACAGCCCTCCCTGATCAACTACTTTGGTCACCCAGTCAAAGAAATCTATCAGATTTGTCTGGCATGACCTTCCCACTGTGAATCCATGCTGTCTTGGGTCCTGCGCCTCTGGCCTCTAGATACTCAACAATTCTTTCCTTCAGAAGTGATTCCATCATTTTCCTACCACTGAGGTTAAACTAACAGGTCTGTAGTTTCCTGCTTCTGCCTTGCTCCCACTTTTGTGAAGGGAATCACATCTGCCCTCCTCCAGTCCTCAGGTACCACGCCATCCTCCCATGATTTGTTAAAGAGGGTAGTCAGTGGTGTCACTAGTTCTACCCTTAGTTCTTTTAGAATTCTGGGATGAATCCCATCAGGCCCCATTGCTTTGTCCACCTTCAATTTTAAGAGCTCTTTCAGAACCCTTTCTTCTGTAAATGGGCTGGTATCAACTTCTGTATCCAGAGTGTTTCTACTGTTTGTTTTAGGTACCTCCCCCTCTTCCTTTGTAAATACTGAGCAAAAATATTTGTTTAGTATCTCTGCCTTTTCACAGTCACCTCTGCCCACCTCCCTCCCTTTATTAAGCTTCACTATCCTCCCTTGGTCTTCCTTTGCTCCTGATGTACCTATAAAAGGTTTTATCCCCTTCTTAACTGAGTTGGCTATCTTTTCCTCGGTTTGGGCCTTTGCTGTTCTGACTGCCTTCCAGCTTCCTTTTGCTTTAACTGATACAGTTCTCTGTCCTGTTCCTTCTGTGATTCCTTGTACTTCCTGAATGCTTTCTTTTCTCTTGAACCTTCACTGCCACTTCCTTTGAGAACCATAGTGGTTTCTTACCTCGTTTCATTTTGTTTATTTGCTTTACACAAAGGCTTGTTACCTCTGTGATGGCAGTTTTATTATTCCCCATTGTTCTTCCACCCTCCTTCCTGCCCATTTGCTAGTGCATTCCTTAGGCACTCACCCATTTTGGCAAAGTCAGCCCTCCTAAAATCCAGTACCTTTGTCTTTGTATGACTTGACTCTATTGCTGCGTTTATTGTGAACCATACTGTTTGATGGTTGCTAGTTCCCAGATGGCTACCCACTTCTACATCTGTGATCCTCTCTTCATCTCCATTTGAGAGAACCAGATCTAAGATTGCTCCCTCTCAAGTGGGCTCCAATACTAGTTGTCTAAGGCATGCCCCCTGTAGGGCATCTAGAATAACCCCACTCTTAGAAGTGGCTGCTGCAACTGCACTCCAGTTAACATCTGGCATATTCAGATCACCCATCAGCAATATCTCCCCTTAATCTGCCATTCTAAGTATACTTTCTATCATTTCCTTGTCCATTTCCTCCCCCTGAGAGGGGGTTCTGTATACAACCCCTGTGCGGATTGTGGTGCCATTGCCTGCCTCCAAATTGACCCACAGTGCTTCTTCTCCTCCCTGTTTACCCTTTTGTTCTGTTGCTTTGATTTCTTCTCTTATGTAGAGAGCTACTCCTCCTCCCCTTTTACCCTCCCTGTCCCTCCTGTAGATAGTGTATCCTGGTATGTTTACGTCCCAGTCATGGTTCTGTGTTCCATGTTTCTGTGACTGCCACAATATCCAGATCTTCCTCCTCCATCAAGGCCACTAATTCAGGAAGCTTGTTACCCAGACTACGGGCATTGCTCTCATTGCTCTCCATTTATTGATGGCTTTACCTTCTGTAGCGGCATCCCCCACTGACCTTTCTACCTTGGTCTTTTTCTCATTTAGTACCCTGTTTTGTAGGGGGAGGCTGGGATTTTCCTGCTGCTTATCAGTTGAAGGTCTCAATCATGTCTTCCCTCTCCCTCCTGTCCTCCAGGGTATACATATTGAGCTCCCTCAGTCTCTCCTCATATGACCTATGGTGCAGGCCCTGCACCATTTTTGTTGCCCTTTTTTGAACTGCCTCCACCCTGTCTATGTTCTCCCTGAGATGTGGCCTCCAGAACTGAACACAGAACTTATTCTTCAGATGTGGTCTCACAAATGACCTGTACAATGGCATGACGACCTCTTTTCTTCTGCTGGTAATACCTCTCCCTGTGCAACCCAGCATCCCACTGGCTCGCCCCACTGCCTTGGCACATTATTTGGCCACCTTTAGGTGATTAGATGTGATGACCCCCAGATTCCTTTCCTGTTTTGTGACTGCTAGTGTCTCCCCCTTTATTTTGTAAACCTCCTCTGTATCCCAAGTGCATGATTTTGCACTTCTTCACATTGAATCCTAGCTGCCACACTCTGGACCATTCTTCCAGTTTAGCTAGGTCTTGTCACAGCGTGTGGGAATAAACTTCAGACGAGGCAAATTTACAGGTTTTAAACACACTGTGGTGTGATATTTATTTTTCAATTTTTCAAGAAAATTTCAATTTTTTAGAAAAAAAAACGAAAACAAATTGCAAAGAAAATCACTACTTAACATCAGTAGCTTCTCCTATAATACAGGCCTGGGTCTTAGAGCTCCTATGACCCTTCTCATCTGCATTCAACAGCTTGTCTGCCTCTCTTCTCCCTCTCCTAGGGCTGAGCCCCACTTGGCTGAACTGAAGCAAACCTATTGAAGAGGTATTTATATCTTTTTGATGGGACCACATGACTGAGCCCTCTTCTAGTTACAAGTCTGGACATGTTGCTTCATGTCTGAACATGTTGTTTCAAAACCAAGGGGGGAGGGGTTATTTCAGGGGACTTCCTGGTTCAGTTAAAGGTACAGTGTATATATCCACATATATTGGCTTTCTATATCTCTGATCCACAGTGACTAAGCTTTTTTATACATAGAACCTTATACAGTAACAAGTTTATAATGTGAATTTATGAAAATACCTTTAGGATTTCTTATAACTGTACTAATCATGACGTTATTATTGTTTTATATGACTTCTGAATCCTTTTTATTTAAAAAGGCTTTATTACCTGTATTCATTCTTATTTAAAATAGCCTTCATGCTTTTTGTACACAAAACGCACTTTACACAACAACTCTCCAGGTGCTTGGCATCATTCCAGGGACTGGATGGATGGAAATGGAAAAAGAATGAAGAGAGAGAGCTAGTAGGAAGTTTAGTAGGGTTAGTAAAGAGCTATGATAGGTGACCAACCTAGGGTAGGGAGGAAAAAAAAGTAAAGCAAAGAGAAAAGTGTTAACTGTTGCAAACAGACATTTTTGTAGCTAGGAAATAAGGAGATAGAAAAGTGGTCCATCAGTCACAGCCAAGGGTGTAGCCTAACTCTGCCACAGGTCTCTTCTCATTTTCTACACACACACACACACACACACACCGGGCTGTCTAACCTATTGCAGATCTTTGTGTCATCCGCAAAGAGGCACACCTTCCCCTCTAGCCCCTCTGCAATGTCGCTGATGTAGATATTAAATAGCACAGGCCCAAGAACTGAACCCTGTGGCACCTCGCTGGTCACCATCCCCACCTCGGAGTTAGCCCTGTTTACCACAACCCTCTGCGATCTATTTTTCAACCAATTTCAAGTCCAGTTCACCACCTTGTGGCCCAGTCCCAGACTGCCCAGCTTATTCATTAGCCTCCTATGTGGAACGGTGTCAAACGCTTTGCTGAAGTCAAGGTAGGCCACATCTACTGCTCCCCCCGATCCACCTCCCTAGTGACCCAGTCAAAGGAATCAATCAGATTTGTTTGACATGACTTTCCTGCCATGAATCCATGCTGCCTTGGATCCTGTGCTCCATTTCCTTTGCTTTAGCAGAGATTCCATAATTTAACCCACCACTGAGGTCAGGCTGATGGGTCCATAGTTCCTAGCCTCCTGTCTGCTTCCACTTTTGTGCAGGGGGACCACATCAGCCCTTCTCCAGTCCTCTGGGACCTCTCCTGTTTCTAGTGACATGCTGAATAGGGCTGCTAATAGTCACTTCAACTCCTTTAATATTCTAGGATGTATCCCGTCTGGTCCCATGGCCTTATCCAACTTCAGTCTTGCAAGTTCTTCTACGGCCCTCTCCTCCTTGAATGGACTGTCGTCTGCTTCCTTTCTCATCCTGCTTTTTAGCTGTAGTCCCTCACCTTCCTCTTCCTCTTCCTCTGTGAAAACAGAACAGAAATATTTGTTCAGGATTGATGCTTTATCCTGGTCTCCTTCCACTGCTTCTTCTTCATCCCCTTTTAGCCTTACAATCCCCCCACCCCCCGGTCCTTCTCTTCTCGCTAGTGTATCTATAGAAGATCTTGTCCCCTTCGTTTGCATCCTTTGCTATATTTTTCTCAGTCCTTGCCTTCGCTCCTCTGACTGCCTTACCTACATCCCTCTGCCTTTCTATATACATGGCCTGTCCTCCTCCCTCTGAGTCTCTTTATATTTCTTGAAAGCTAATTTTTTTGCCCTTACTTTTCCTGCCACTTCCTGCGAGAACCATAGTGGTTTTCTATTCCTTTTCCCCATGTTTGTTTGCCAAGTACAAAGGTTTGTGGCCTCCATTATGGCTCCTTATAGATGGGCACATTGTACCACTTCTCTCCCCTGCTTCCCTTCCCCATCTAGGGCCTGCCTGAGACATTCCCCCATCCTAATGAAGTCTGCTCTCCAAAAGTCTAAAACCCTTGCCTTTGGGTGGCATGTCCCTGCTTTTTTTTTTAATTATTTGATTTTTATTAAAGAAAATCCAAGGCAGCACATACATTTAGATTGAAAATAACATGCCACTTTAGGTATAGCCACTCGTGAGTTTACCTGAGGTCAAACAACGCTTGTGTAAATAAATCATTTATCTGACAGCTCACCATTGTATATTTCATTTATGCAATAGGGATGCCTTCTGTCAGTGCAGGGACATTTGCTTTTGATTGTTTACCTTGTTTTGCATATGTTTGTCAAAAAAGTGAAAAAAAAATTGCATTTTCTGCTCTTTTTTGCTGATTATAAAAAAATCTATACGGTATCTATAAATGAAATGCCACTCATTTTGTAGATGATTTTGTGCTGCACAACTTTCATGCTCACAGCACTATGCTATCTTTTTTTTCTTTTAAAGTTATTTGCATTTGAATATAGTTAGTACTGGTACTGAGGCTGAACATTCTAAACGAGTTCCGGAGTGATTGTGACATATCTACTATGTATATAAATCTGTGATTATGCATCTACTATGTGTATAAATGTAAAATTTTGAATTTATCTCATAGTAGCTCAGATTTATGTCCACGCCTATTGCATAAATAGTATTATACAATGGCAAGAAAGAATGCTTGCCTCTGATTGGTCAGTCTGGGACTGGACCCGTGATGTTATCCCAGTACAACATCACAGGTCTAGTCCCAGAGCACCACCTCAGTGTATTGATTTTTTGGATTGTTATTTGATTCTTCTCTTCAGAAACAAAGATATATTGCCACACTAAAAATCTACTAAAAACATTTTATAATTTTTTTTGTTTTGTTTTGTATAACAATGAGCCATTGTATAATAGCAATAATGCACTCCAGGATGTGTGCCGTGCTTGGATAACCTCACTTCTGGGGTCGTTGGACTCGTGCCCAACCACCCCACGTGTGAGGTTATCCCAGCACGACACACACACCCTGTCATGCATTATTGCTTAAATACAGAGCTGTCAACTCGATAGTTGATAATCTTCTGCTAAGTTAGACAAAGTCACGTGGTGGTCCATATAAAACATCACCAGTTATATGTAGCTATTTCCGGAGAAAGCCTTATCCAACCCAAACAGAACCTTCATAAGATAAAGTAGTTTCCCAGGAATTATCCCAGAGAAATTAACACCTCTCAAGGTACAAATTCTGGATCAATTTCTAGTACGTATTGGATTAATCTCTGCCGCTTAGTACGGCACATGGTGGATTTATCGTGGTTAGCTGCAGTTATACATTCCAGTTCATATATTCCCAAAACTATTTGTCTCCAGTCTGTTACCATTGGAATGACCTTGGTCATCCATTTGTGGGTAATAGCCTTTTGGCCGCCACTAAATATATAGGTAAGAAAGTCTTATGCCGGGGAGGATCTGGTAGATTGAATAGAGGGTTATTTCTAGTAAGTTCTGTTGCCTCACCCAGGCAGTTCGCCAAAGCCAATTGAAGGGAACACCAAAATGGCATTAATAAGGGTCAATTCCAAAAGATGTGTCCCAAATCTGCTAACTTATATTTGCAATCTCTCCAGCAATAACTGAAATTGTCCAAAAGATATTTTACCAGAATTGTTGGAGAATGGAAATACCGGTTCCTGCATTTCCAGGCAAATTCCTGCCATAGATGGGGTGATGTAAGTTTAACTGCCTGTAAGGAGGTTTTTGTCCAGGAGACATCGGAGACTTCTATTTCTAAGTCATTGTTCCATCCCTCCAATATACAGAGGCCCAGATATTCAAAAGGGTTGTGCATGGCGCAACAGTTGCACCATGCACAACCCACTGATCGCCCGGCCGCGATATTCAAGGAAAGGTGCACCGCACAAATCCCGATCTTGGCGGACACACATCAGTAATGTATGCAGGCACAGGTGGGGGTGTGCCCATGCATAACCTGCACAGCCCGATATTCAGCCCGGGATGTGCAGAGCCATGCATGCGCAACCCCTACCTGCGCCTGCACAAAGTTAAGCCCCCAAAAAAAGGAACAAATGATGGCCACCCACAGGTGAGCTGCTGCATTGCAGGGCGCAACACGGCAGCTGCCACCTGTGGGTGGCCACCCGAGTTCCTGCCGCACCTGGCGGCGCCACCCCCATGCCCCATCGCAGACATCCATGTAAATAAACCCCCGCTCCAATATCCATGGTGGTCCAGTGGACCGAGTGCTGCCCGATCGCGGGCATCTGGTTAAATAAACCCCCCCATATCCCTGGTGGTCCAGTGGACCGCTATATTCCCGATTGCGGGCATTTGTCTACAAAAAACATCCCCGTCCAATATCCCTGGTGGTCCAGTGGACCACTATGTGCCCGATCGTGGGCATCGGTATAATACACCCCCCCACCAATATCCCTGGTGGTCCAGTGGACCGCACTCTGCCCAGTCGCGGGCATCTGTAAAACATAAAAAAGTCATATTACCCTGGTGGTCTAGTGTACCCCACCACCACGCCCACTGAACCCCACGCCTCCCCGGTTGGCGAGCGGGCAGCAGCACCACCAGCACCTGCCGCCCCCACCGCCCGCCAACTGACAGCTTGGTAGGGCTGCACGCCATTGGTTTACAGCATGAGCCAATTGGCGTGCAGCCCATACCGCATTCACAGTCCAGATATGTGAATGAATCAACTGTGAACCAATGGGCATACAGCCCTACCGAGCTGTCAGTCGGCGGGGCGGCAGGCGAGTGGGGTGCTGCCGGCTGACCGGGGAGCGGGCGGTGGGCTCCAGTGGGCGGGTGGGGAGGGGGACATTAGATGACCAGGGTAATAGGACTTTTATGTTTTACAGGATTCCGTGATCGGGCAGAGGCGGCCCACTGACCACCAGGATATTGGGGGTGATTTAAATGATGCCCGCGACCGGCAGCGATCGTCCACTAGACCACCAGGATATTGGACGGGGTGACATACTGTGCCCGCGATTCGGCACATAGCGGTCCACTGGACCACCAGGGATATTGGACGGGGATGTTTTTTGTAGACAAATGCCCGCTAACGGGCACATAGCGGTCCACTGGACCACCAGGGATATTAGATGAGGATTATATTTTAGATAAATGCCTGCGATCGGGCTGCAGGGGGCGTCGGTCCCCGACGGCTGCTGCCTGGCAGGGTGCCGGGCGCCAAGTCGCCAGGGATCGGTGCACCTGCATGCTAATGGGATGCAAATTGGGCAATAATGACATGCAAATGGCCCCATGTGCGCTTTGCATAAATTACGGCCCCATTTGTAGTCAACCTTTGAATATCGCAGGGTATTGTATGGCGAATGGCACTTGGCGCTTAGCCGCATCTCCATGCTCCACTCTGGCCACTTGCGCTGGCACAGTGCCACTGCGCCATGCAAGTGGGGGTGGTCAGGGTGCGATATTCAAAGCTGCTGAGCCATAGCGCAGCTTCGTTGAATATCGCCCAGGCCACACCCCTGCGCAACCATGTTGAGCTGCGCCCAGGCTTGCGCCACAGCCTGGCACAGTTTGAATATCCGGGCCAGAGTGTATTGTCTCCCAGGGTTTCCTTCAAGCTTCTATAAATATTCCCTATTAGATGGCCCCAAGTGTTACCCCTGAGGAAATCCAAGAGTAAGGCCAGGAAGGGAGGTTGAGGAGAGGGTAATATTGGAGTACTGGAGTGTTATCTAAGGATATAGTTCCTGACCTGGAGGTATCTATAAAAATATGCTTGTCTGAGTCCATAGTCCTTCTATAATGTTTCAAATGGGAGGATCCCTGCTTGTCTCCAAAGCTGGAATACGTAAGTCAGTCCCACCCTCCTCCATCTAGAGAATACCGGATCCGCATGAGCTGGCGGGAAGTATTCATCCTCCAGGAGCATCCTACAGTAGAAAAAGGCCTGTTTAAATTTTGGGTGCCTTCTCAGTGAGTACCAGACCCTTAAAATATGTGCGGAAGTTTGAGTGAAGTTCTTTAAGGTGGGGATCTGTCCTCGGAGGCAAACAAAAATCTTTCCACATCATGTAAATCGTTAAGGTTAATTTCTATGAATTTCCATGTGGCCTTGAATGAGTCAGATAACCAAAGAAAAAGCACCTTCAAAAAAGCTGCTTTTGCATAATGTTCTAAATTTGGTAAATTTACCCCTCACTGGGTTAGGGAGAATTTTAAGATTGAAAGACGGATCCTGGGGCTTTGCCCCCCCAAAATGAAATTTGATATCATTCTGTGTAACAGGATGCCCCTGTTATGAATATTTAGTCCTGAAGTAAAAATTTGTAAACCCTCTCCCCCCAATCTTCTTTTCCTACTTTTCTCTCATCTTTTTCTTCCTCCTTTCTTTACTAAATTTCGTGTCAGGGTGGCCAACCTGACATATCTCTACAAACTTTACTGTCCCTTTAAATAATCCTAAAACCCTTATGGTTGCACAATGAAAGTTTATCCTTTTTCCGTAAGGAACTCTGTGTTTGAGTAGTGGTTGTGCTCCTAAGGTGCCCCCAGTTTGTTTATGTTACACTTCAGCACTGGAAATAGGTGCCTCGGTGTCAAAAGTGAAGCGCTATGTGCTATTGTAACTGGTATCCCTTTAAGAAGCACAGAAATACTGTGCTGCAAGCCTGATGTCAGGCAAAGTAAATAAAAAGAAAACCGTTTGTTGCAGTAGTGATGAAAAGCTCTTGTGAGCTTAAAAAGAAAAGGAAGAGCTGCAAATATTAGTTGTTTAGACAGCCCAGAAAGTGAGTGACTGGGAGCTATCAAAACCAAGGCCAAAATTAAATGTTTTAGCCAACGGATGACATTTCAGCCGTCGGGATTATAAAGCCAACAACAGTAAAATTAGGAAAGACCGCTAAAACAGTTTGCAGAGGTTTACTAGGTATAATGCCTGCAACTTTAAATAAATAAATCATTTTTCCTTTTTCTTTGTTAAAATAAATAACCTGTGCTTCAGTATCAGGTCTCCTGAGCTGGCAGAGGAAGGCAAATAGGGAGCGCACCCCTCATTTGTCATTCCTCTGTCCAGGCTGGGTATTCCTGTATATAAAACATGTGAAAATGAACAAATAAATGTTTTCCTTTTGTTGTTACCTGAATTCATGCCATTATGGGGAGATTCCTACTATAGGACTGAAAGCCCCTGAAGTGACTGCTTTTGTAAAAATCAGGAGAGATGAGGTCACAGCAAGTGGGACGAGCTATGCTCCAAATGAGGCAGAAACCCCCTAATTAAGGTTTAGGTGATCCAAAACTGATATTTTAGGATATATTCACAGAAGGAATATAACATAAATGCTTGTTTTTCCTATTGTACAAGAATGATCCAAGATAGCTTTAGATAGGACCACATAAAGGTCAATTTTATGTTAAGTGGGAGATTCCCTGATTGTGATGTCACCCTAAGGATTACTATAACACCTGCCACCAGGGGACTAAGAAGTGTGTGTGGGTCAGTATCTTCTGACCATGAGGGAGAAGGAGCTAGTGTGAGTGCTTACACACTGTATTGTTGGGAATTAAGTATTGGATATTGAATATACAGAAGAAAGACAGGAGTCTCAAGAAGAAGTATTTCCTGATGTGTTGAAATGGTGTGATGGACTAACACCCACAATTTTCTTTCTGTAAATATATATTTTTTGTTTTATTTTGTTTTTGCAAATAAATTGATAAACACATTTATTGTGCTTTTTTATGCGCTAAATATTACCATCTGGTGTCTATCATTTATCACACACCTTCTACTTCTCCCATGATTTAAAATAAAATCCAGCTGGAAAATAAGAGATATTTTAGTAGAAATATAATAAGCGTGGTAATATGTTCATGCAAATAATTTCTATGCACTGGAAAAAAGATAGGTTGAGTTTGCCCCAGGAATTAAGGTCAGATTGCATTGCTAGTGTAATTGGTTCATAATTTACAATATCCATTACATTGAGATTCTGGGGGAATGTGTATACATAAATACTTAATTTTTGTTGTTTGCTATTTCAAGGGACAGGAGCGTTTCAGTGCCTCTGGAGGAACAAAATTCAATAACAAGTTCAGTTTTGGAAACATTAATTTTAAACCCTGCCACCCGTTCATAAACACCCCAAATTTCCCATGCACAGGATATGGATTGCTTCAGGAATAAGACCGTTAACAGAACATCGTCTGCAAATAAAAATATTTTAAATTCCTGTTGTCCCATAGGAATACCCTCCACCCCCACTGCCCCATGTAATGCCTCTGCCAAAGGCGCCAGATAGAGCGCAAACAAAAGTGGAGAAAGGAGACATCCCTGCCTAGTACCCCTGTGGAAGGGGACAGGAGCAGAAATCCCTCCGTTAATGTGGACAGAGGCCTGCGGAGCAGAATATATTGCTTGAATCCATTTCAAGAAAGATTCAGGAAAATGGAATGTGACAGGATGTTCCACAGAAAGGGCCAGGAGACCCTGTCGAAAGCCTTCTCAGTATGAATGCTTAGTACAGCCGAAGGAATGCTTCTAGTTTGGATATATTCCATTAAAATGAATACCCTCCTGATATTGTCCATAGTATTCCTTTGCTTAATAAAATTGCCTGATAGGGATGAATGAGAATCGGTAAAAAAGTTTCAAACCTAGTCGCCCATATCACCATGAAGATTTTATAATCCACATTCAAGATTGATATAGGGTGGTAGGATGCTGTGTTTAGAATATCCTTGTCAGGCTTAGACAAGGCTGCTAGAGTAGCATGTGCCCAGGACAGCAGAGGAGGCTCCCCTTCTGCCACTAACCTGAACACTGATAGCATACTTGGCAATGATTCCTTAAGGTATATCTTATACCATTCTACCTGAAATCCATCTGGCCCGGGACAGTTTTGAGTGGCTGCGGCTTTAACCTGGGTCAAAATCTCATCTGCCTGGATCGGGTCCTCCAACATATTGATCTGTTCTTCCGAAAGACTCAGAAGGCAAAGTCCCATCAGGAATCTGGATCTGTCTTCAGGGCTGCCCGAGGGGCCTCGCTGGTGTAAATTTGGATAGTAACTGGCAAAAGTGTTCTTAATTTCCTCATCTCCCCCGGACTACCTCACCTGTATTTTGATTTATAATCTTAAGAATAGTAGAGGTCTTTTTACGGGCCCTTAATCTGTATGCCAGCATACGAGTACCTCGGGATCCCCCCTCATAACCTGATTGTTTAAGATATAGAATGGCTTGCTATGTATCTTTAAATCCATAATCTTTTGACGTTCTACCTTGGCCTGCCTAATTTTAGCCTGGACCACTGTGTCTCCCTCTGTATATAAAAGTTCATAAGTGTGTAACTGTTCTGTTAACTCTTTATAGTTAGCTTCCAGATCCTTCCTTTTCTTAGTCGAATAACCTATGGTTTCTCCTTGGAGTGTTGCTTTCAAGGCATCTCACAACATCACATCAGAGATTGAGGAAGAGTCATTCTCCTCCAAAAACTGGGGGATCCTTTTTTTTTCATAAGATCTATATATGGTAGGTTTCATAAGAGAGTCGGATTAAGACGCCAGAGAGTTTGCTTTTTCCTTTTTCCTAAATTAACCTTTAAAATTAGAGGGTGGTGGTCAGATAATATCCTAGGCCCCAAGGAAATATCTTGTACTACTGAAAAATGTTCACAAGTTGTGAAGTAATAATCTAGCCTCGAGTATATATGGTACCATCCAGAATAAAAAGTATGGCCTGGTGACTTGGGGAACACCCGTCTCCAAACGTCCACCACACTCAAATGTTCCAACATCCCTTTAAGATATTTAACCGCATTGGTCTTCCTATAATCACATGGGTTAGAGGAGTCTTGGGTTACCGACATGGTCATGTTAAGGTCACCCCCATTATCAGGCACCCCTGTAATACCCCCATGACTTTATTTACAAAGGTTTTTACTATCAGAACCTTAGTTTGTGGAGGCATATACACACTTACCAGGGATACATCTTCTGTAAAGAGCCTAACTTGTAAAATAACATATCTACCATGGGTATCTATGCATGAAGTTTGCACTTCTAGGGGGATGGTAGTGGGGATTAAAATAGCCACTCATCGCCTACGGCAACTTGAATGGGACAAAGTGTAGACCTTATATATCTGTCCTCAACTTAATTTTTGGTGCTCTGTGTCAGAAAGATGCATCTCCTGAACAAAAAATAAATGTGCTGATTGTTTTCTGAGATATTGCATAAAATAAGACCTTTTGATTGGGCTATACAAACCATTAATATTCTGCGAAAATATTTTGACAGGTTGGACCATCGTGACATCAACTCAGTGGAGCAAGACCTTTGAGCCAGACCCCCCCCCCGGGAAAAGAGCGAGAGGGAGAAGCAGCTAGTGGAGGGTCCCCCCTCATCCGGGCCATGCCGAGGGATCCAGTGCAGCAGACCAGGATGCAGAGAAGGAGTACCTCACCAGAAAACTCCCAAGCTCCAACCAGACAACATTTTGTTACCAATAAAGTTCGACCATGATTTTGAAAACCAGTGTGTGTGTGTGTGCCTGTTTTTGTTTTTTAAACAAAACAACTAAAAAAAAAATGTACAATAACTCCCCAACCCCTCCTCCTATAACCAAAAAAGAGAGACATGAACCATATAACCTCCTCTTATTCCCCCCCCCATGAAGGAGCTTTGCAGCCTACTTTCCAGACTGAAAGAACTATGTACCATATGACTGTACCCCCTCCTATCCCTCCTTAACAAGAGAGCATTGCAACCTTCTCTCCAATGTAAAAAAACTATATGCAATACGACTTCCAACTGTGAGGTAAGTTTTCTAATCTCCCTCGGTTTTCCTGAGAGTAGAGCCCTAAAACCAGACTCTACCCCAGCGAAGTGGGGTACCAGCCCTACGTGGAAGGTGTAAACCCACTTCAGGGTTATAAGTAACCCTATAAGGATCACCACTATATGCCCATAGCAGTTACCCAAAATTGGTGACTCCATAGTGAGTTCTCCTCTGTTCAAAGAGCCCCCCCTTTCTGTTATAACATAGTTCCTTATATGCCCTTCACCTTTGAATGCCCAAGGCAAGGCAAATAATCCTCTACCTCCCTCCAGCCTTCTGGCCATGCACTTCTAACCCCCTAGGGGCAAAGGATTCATGGAATGTGACCTTGGAGAGATCTTGAACCATATTGGATCCAGGGATCCTGCCTCTCGGGACCAAGAATAACACTAATAGGCCCTAATACTTTGGGGGAGCTTTCAAACTAGACTGAAAATCCCTATATCTTTCTTTTTTTTTTAATTAAATTTTATTATGATATGTAAAATTGGTAACATACAGATATCCAAATGCAAGACATCAACAAATGCCCACAAAATACCTCCAGGTACAAAGAATGTGGTAGTCTAAATAGTTCTGTAATTGGTTTAGGGTGTAGTCCAACAATGTTCATATAATGAATTAAAGTCCCAGATAGCTGCACCCTGCAAGGCATGTGGGAGTCATACCTATATAATATTGTCCAAACATGAGCATTCTTCAATAACCAGTGTTGATGTGACCCCTTACCAAACATATTTAGCCCCCACAAAAAACTGCCCCCCAGATCAGGGAACCAAAAGATAAAAATATACTCATCAAACTGGAAGGTGTTGCAAAACCAAACCAAGCTGTGATAAATAGATGAGAGCATCATAATTTTGGTTATTTAACAGAATCCTCTATTAGTAAATACTATCAAAATTATAGTCCCAGAAACGAAGGCAACATTGCCTACTGGACAGCCCAGGCCCCAGCGGCCAGAACGAAGCAGAATAAAACCAACAGGTTCCAAAATTATAAATCAGGTTTCTCTTTCCTCGGAATCATCTTGGGCCGATGACTTCGACTCGAAATCCCTGGCAGTAGAATCTGCCCTCTTACCAGCTTCTATGGGGTCGGTATACTGGAAGGTGTGCCCTCCGTAGAAAATTCAAAGTCGGGCTGGCATAAGGAGCGAGTGTGCCACTCCCAGACTCTGGAGTTTTCCAAAACTCCATCAAACATTTTCCTCCAGGCCCTGGTGGAGAAGGAGAGGTCTGGAAAGATGTGAACTGTAGCTCCATTATAGTTAAGGCAATCTGTTGTCCTGGCGGCTCTCAGAATTTCATCCCGCATCCCCACTCCAACAGTCACCAACAATATAGTCCAAGGTAGAGCCGATTGTGCTGAAGCAGAACAAGGAGAGATGTGATAAGCCCTCATGGAAGATGCAGCACAGTCCGCTGGTAAATGCAAGGCCCCCCGGGAACCACTGTTGCAGAAAGAGCAACACATCCTCACCTTCAACGCCTTCAGGTAACCCAGAAGTACATACATGGGAGGCTTTGTGTACATTCTCCAGTGCCTCCAGATGATATTTTAGTTGAGCATTTTCAGTCACAAGTTTGTTGGTGGCAGTCAAGGCTTTTAGAGCTTGCGACTCCGCTGCAGCAGCCGATTTCGTGGCTGCCTCAATCTTTTATGTCCTGCTCTTCCATGGGGCTTAGGATAGTTTTGACTTTCAAATCAATAGCCTGCATAGAGAGTTGAAGAGCCTTCCATGGGGGTTCTGCTCAATCATGAGAGGGCCCGGCTCCTATGGCCTGTGACTCTGGCAACTGTGGCACTTTAGAGCCACTCGTACCTCCCTTCTCTGTATGATCCATTCCCAAAAAAGATACCAATCTTTGCCACCCGACAAGGAGAATCCAGATTTCATACTCACTAACCAGTCCAATCGGGAAAAAAAAAATTTTTTATTCAAATTGCCGTCCCCGATCTGACGGGCGTTAGAAGGCACGTCTATACTGCAGGCGTGCTCCACAGCGCCCCCCATATCTTTCTATTGGTCCTAGTGCCAAAGGGCCCATATTCAGGATGCCTTGTATTCCAGGCCCATCACTTATGGTCCTGTACCCTTTTGGGATTTGAACTTGTCCCTTATAAATTAAAATACAAGGGGGCCGTCAATCCCTGATGCCCCTCCCCCCTTAAACCTGAAGGAAAAGTAAACATCATTAACAGTAAACCAGAATTAACTGTAAGCTTTTAAAATTATATCTGTTTCTTTACAGGCTTTCTAGTCAGCCCAACTAATAAGGTAGATTGAGGGAATTAGACTGTAGTATGCAAGATGCCATTAGGCTCTGCTGACATTCAGATCCCCACTTTAAAGATCAGGATTAATTTAAATAATCTGTCCCCATATATGGTCTATCTGTGTGAGTAAGGTTGGAGTCTATTGCTTTCACTTAGGGATCGTACTCTTATTCATATAGCTGATAGCAGTGGAGGCCACTGTTGGGGTAGTTAATATGCTTCGTTAAGCTACGCCAAATGGTAAAAATGCCCCTCAGTATAAAGCAACCTGCCCTATTGTCCTCATCCATTTTGCTGCTAAAAAGTTTTATTCTCAGCTAGAGGTCGCTGCTCTCTAGGTAGATCCCAATGTCCCATGTATGAACTGGTAAGGGGTTGGAAGTCCCATTCTAACTGGCCCGAGTGACCTCAAGCATGACCATAGTTCAATTGTTTCCTCTGGGCCCCAGTCATAAACCACAGCAAATGAAAAACCAAAGATGAAAAATATGTAGATCAAATAGTTCCTTTATATTCCAGAGTCTCTTGGAACTCCTAGTGAGCTTCAAAGGAGGAGTAAATTTCTTCCTGTCCACTGCCCGACTTGGGCACGGGCTGCAACAAAGTAAATCCCAGGGCAGGTAGACCAGGGGGAAGGGGAGAGCCACGGGGACCATGCAGGCAAGGCAAGAGACCCGGATATATGGACCGATTCACCCAGCCAGGACTAAGTCCCACCATCAGGAAGACCAAGAACCCCAACAGTTATATAACTTTATTTATTTTATTTTGACATCCAGTGCTCAGGCAACCCCCCCCACACCAGCTCAAGACTCAAACCTGAGAAACAGCACCAACCAGAAGTCCCCTCAAGTCAGCAAAGTTGGGTTTCTAAACTGCCTCAATCTGTCGAGGATTGCAACCAAAGGAAGGTCCTGCTCTTGTCTCCTCCTAGCCAGAGCCTGGTCTGTATTGGATCTCTGGCATTCTCTCTCCGGCCTGGAGGCCCTCTCCTTGTTGATTCCCCTCTCCTGCAGGTCTTCCTTAGCCGCTGCCACTGATATATAGACCTTTTGTCCTGTACGAAACTGTACTACTAGTTTAGCAAGATAGGGGGTTCTAAACTTCAGTTTGTGTGATCTCAGGTGGGAAAAAAGGGGAACGTACTCCTGCCTCATGCGCTGCATGGCTGGCACATAATCATTATCAAAGAAGATCCTGCGTGTGTCAAACTGAACTTTTTGTTTTTCCCAGGCTTTTACCAACAACTGCTCCTTTATTTGAAAGCTCTGGAAATAAATCACAAAGGAGTGAGGGCATGTATCTGGATGGGTAGGCTTTGGGTCTAACGCACGATGAGCCCTTTCAGTATCAAGCTGGAAATCCAATTCAAGCTCCAACACCAGCCTTAACAAATAGTCCAAAAAAACAAAGGGATCATGACCCTCCTTATTCTCCGTGAGACCGTAGATACGGATGTTTTTTCTACGGCCCCAGTTTTCTGCATTCTCTTGGGGTAGAGAGATCTGCAGTTGCTCACTTACCAGATCTGTGAGTGCAGTTTCCAGTGTGTCTAGGTGGGTAGTATTTGCTGTGATCTGGCAGACCGCATCATCAACTTGGCCTTGCAGGGAGCCTAAGTCAGTGCGCAAGTCTCTTATGGAATCTCTCACTTCCCCCCGAAATTCCTCTGTTGCTCTCAGGATCGCTTCAGTATGTGCCTGTTCCAGGATCTTTTTACCACCCCCTCTTTAGCTTTTTCTGTTCGGCCAAGATTGCTGTCTTATTTCTGGTCTCCATGTCAGACTGGCCCTGCTCCTCCAGTTCATCGTTGACCACGAGGGCCTAAAAATGATTTCTAGAACCTTGAGACATTTCCTGAGGAAAAACTCTCTTGTACTGCCACTGAACACTTTCTTGTAATTCATACAAACAGAGGTGAGAAAGAAATAAGTGCCTCAGCTGGGACTTGAACCCAGGCTGCCTGTAATACTGTTCCAATTGCACTAACCAGCTGCGCCACTGAGACAACTGGAACCTGGGCTGTCCCCGAACACATTACTCTTTCTCAAATGCACAACCCAATGGCAACACCAATATTATTTTAAGGTAAGTTCAAGTGAAAGTGTTATGTTTAGCAGCTGATTATCCTGAAATTAGCAGGGAGCGCCTCACGATCGCTCCTCATGCAACCACAATGTCACCAGAAGTCGGCATGTCCCTGCTTTTGTTCTCACATTAAACCACACTGAGCTATGGTCACTGGACCCCAAATGTTCACCTACCCTGACATCCATAATTCTGTCTCCGTTGGTTAGTACCAGGTACAAAATTGCTTTCTCCTGTGTTGACTCACTCACCAGCTGCTTGAGGCCTGCCCCTTTCAGGGAGTCCAGGATGTCCCTGCCCCTTGCTGTTGCAGCCACTTGTGTGCCCCAATCAACTTCTGACAGGTTGAAGTCGTCCATCAGTAACACCTCTCCCTTGGTTCTTGGTTGCCATCATGTGGATGGCTTCCAGTACATCACTGTCTGTTTCCTCCCTTTGTGCTGGGGTCTGTATATTACTCCTGTGTGAATGGCTATGCCATTGCCTGCCTCCAGGGTGACCCCACAGTGCCTTAGCCTCTCCCTGCATCCCTTGCACCTCTTTTGCCTTTATACCCTCCTTGACTTACAGAGCCACCTCTCCTCCCTTTCTACCCTCTTTGTCCCTTCTGAATAAAGTATAGTCTGATATAGCTATGTCCCAGTCATGGCCCATTGAATGATGTCTCTGTTACACCGATAATATCCAGGTCAGCACTCAGTACCATGGCTGTCAGATCAGTGATTTTGCTCCCCAGGCTGCGGGCATTCGCGCACATGGCCCTCCATGTACTTCAAACACTCCTCCTGCCCTCCCCCCATTTCCCTTGCTACCCCTACTACTGCCAAGCCCAGTGTTTGCTGGCTTACTGGTGTCATTATTGTCCTTCATGTTAGCTACATTTACCTGCTGGGGTGGATGTTTAGGTTTCCCCTTCTTTCTACTTCCACCCCCCTTGGCTAGTTTAAATGCTTGCCAATAAAGCATTTAAACCGTTCACTAAGGACATCGGTCCCCCTCCCAGAAAGATGCAGGCTGTCACAACTATACAGTCCTGCATCCCACCCAGATGGATCCCCAGTCCCAAAGGCAGCCATATCCCTGTTCTCTGCACCAGCTCTTCAACCAAATGTTGAAGCTCTTGGTGCATAGGTTCCTAGCCTCCCCCTTGCCCTGGACAGGCAGCACCTCCGAGAAGGTCACGGATCTTGCCAACTGCCCCAGGTTCCTCCCCAGTACCCTGAACTCCTCCTGCACTCTTCCTATCTCTGCCTGGACAGCTAGGTCATTGGTCCCCATATGGACAATTACATCCAGCTCCCTCCCTTCACTTTTGCCTAGCGATCCTCTGGATTCATTTGTATCCCTCTGAGCTGTGCCTCCAGGTAGACACTTCACCTCCCTCTCCTCCTCCTCTCTGCCTGTTCCCAGCTCCACTCTCTAGATAATGGAGTCCCCCACCAGGAGTACCTTCCTCTTCCATAGGAGTCCTCTACCACCCACTTTTGGGGCTCCATTGTGGAGGTCCCAGTCATCCTCCTGGGATATATCTTTGGGTGACCCTGGGGGGCCTTCCAGTTCCTCCAGTACAGAGTAGGAGTTTCTCAGATGCACCGGCTGGGGGAAGTGCTTCTTACCAACCTCCCTTACCCTGCCTGAGCCCACTGTAATCCAACCACTCCTGGTGCCTGGCATCCTTTGAGGTAGAGGTTGAGGATATGGTGGCCTCTGGGTGGGGGCAGAGACTCTGAGAATCCTAGCCAACTCAGCTCAGAGACTGGCCACCTCCACCCTCAACCCAGAGAGGTGCCTGCAGACTGGGCAGCATCGCAGTGTCCAGAAGGTTTTTCTAAACACTGCTGCCCCACAACCACTGCACTGCACCACTTCCAGCATTGCTGTCTTACTCGACTGTCTGTTGCTCCCCTATCTGTTCTAAGGATGCCCTATTGCAGCCACAGTGCCCAAATACTTGCTGTGTTCCCCGTCAGCTTGCCCCATAGGCCCTGTGACCAATCTAAAGTTGTTTTACATTTAGTTTTGCTTCCCTGAGTGCTGCCAAATGTGTTTTCATTAACAGTAGAGAGGAAGCTGGTGGTTGAGGTTGGAGGTGACGAGATCTATTTCTAGGGGGCCCCAACTCCTGAAGATTATGGTCAGCACTTGCCTGTTTAGGGTTTGGGGTTTGGGATTTAATACTAAGAAGTGCAAGGTCATGCACCTTGGAGCCAGACATCCCAGGAACAACTACTGGCTGGGGGGAGTGCAGGTAACAGCTTCAGAGGAGGAAAGGCACCTGGAGCTAATAGTTACAGGGGACACGAAGGTATCAGCACAGTGTAGGAGGGCAGCAGCAAGGGCAAATAGGATGCTGTGGTGCATTGCCAGAGGGATCACCTCTAGAAAGGGGGATGTCATCCTGCCATTGTATAGATCACTGGTGAGGCCACACTTGGAATACTGTGTACAGTACTGGTGCCTATACCTCAAAAAGGATGGGAGATTACTGGAGGGGTGCAGCATAGGGCTAAATAAATGATCATGGGACTAGGGGAGTTGCTGTACGAGGAAAGGATGAAGGAGTTCAACATGATAGAGACCTTTAAGTACTTGAAAGGCATAAACAAAGTCAGGAAGGGAGGAGTGTTCCACTTAAAGGGAGGGGAGGGTCACTAGTGGGCACAGTCTAAAGTTGGAAGGGGAAGGTTTTGGAGGTAGTTTAGGAGGCTACATTGAGTGTGAATACATGGCAGTTATATACAACACTTGAAAAAGTCATTATGATGTCATATATAATTATTTGATCTGATTGGTCACCCTTAATCCATGTAATTATGAATACAAAAATGCTATAAATACTGTTAAAAAGTTTCAATAATCAGAATATGCATAAAAAGGCATTTTTCAAATGTTTTATTTAACTGCCATGTATTCACACTCAATTTAGCCTTTGAGAAAGGATGCCTGGACATCCGAAATGTGTCAGACTTATTATGCCTGTTTTATACCATAAATAAATGTTCATGTGTTTTTGTAGAGACTGGTGCCCACTCTGTGAGATTTGTGTGTGCTCTACTGTCTAAGTGTTTTGGTTTCTCTTTAGCTGTATTACTCTGATAGGTGGTCTTGTATTCCTTCACATTCCTCATTTAAGTCTCTGTTTTGTCCCTAAAATAAGCTATAACCCACAAAAGGCCATGGGTATACTAGGCATTAATGCATGCCCCAGGTGTGTTGTGAGGCACAAGGGTGCAGCCCGGGTGACTTCCAACCAACTGCAGGGTGTGCAGGGTCTGCACCGGAAGACATATGAAGAGAGACTAAAGGAGCTTAATATGTATAGCCTCGAGGAAAGGAGGAGGGGGACATGATAGAAACTTTCAAGTACCTCAAGGGAATCAACAAAGTCCAAGAGGGTAGCATCTTTCAAAAAAGAGGTGTGCAAGAACAAGGGGCACAATTTGAAGATTGAGGGGGCGCTCAAAGGTAATTTAAGGAAGTATTTTTCACAGAGGGTTGTGGATGCATGGAACGGCCTTCTGAGGAGGTTGTAGAGTCAAAACAGTGGTGGAATTCAAGCATGCATGGGACAGTCATAAGGCAATTCTAGGGGATGGGGTAGGAAGAAGTAGGCTGCTGGTTAACTAGGATCTGCAGCTTATCCAGTAGGCAGGGAAATGGGCAGACTGGGTGGGCCAAGCGGTCCTTATCTGCCGTCAAATTCTATGTTTCTATGTTTCTATGTTAACTGGGAAGTGCATTAATGCCCAGTATACCCATGGGCCTGGAAGGGGTTATTGCATTTATAAAATGAACCCCTTTTCACCATAACAAAATACAGAAATAGTATTAAATTAATCAAAAAACACATTTATTCCTCCGCAACAGAAAGAAGTTTGACCCCCAAATATTTTCCTACACATTTCATTTTATTAATCATTTCTTCTTCTGTTCATGCTTATTACAAATTTGTACTTTGCTTTAAAATTCAATTAATACTTTTTAAATAAAATGTTATGACCTAAACTGATTGTATACTGACATCAACCACACACAAAGCCATCACGTAAAGTTTGAAACATCAGCAATCTTTTTTTTTTTTTTTTGTGGCAGCATCATTTTTCATTTGATTACATTTCAACAGACTTTTTAACATCACAACAACTGAAAAAATCACTATAAATTTGAATTCAAAATTACTTTTTTTTGTGCACGACATAGTTTCTCATAAAAATGCATATATGCTGGCCTGGTGGTGCTGAGGGTTGAGACACTGGTTGCCTTACCTCATGTTACACCGGCGACCCATGTTCGGGAATGAGCACGGGTCGCCCCAGGGTCGGCAGGGGCGGAGAAGGATCGAGCATCCGAGGAATTGCTGTCCTCTCGGGGAAGGGGAAGTCCAGTTGTCAGTGTGCCTCTGACCCCTGGCGGTGGCTGGGGGACAGAGCACTGATGCTGCAAGCAAGCAACTGAGTGGGGCAGACACTGGGAGAAGCGTGTGTGGATTCATGCGCGCTCCATCCCCTGACGTCATTGCACGTCCTACTCTTGGGGAGAAAATGGAGGAGGAAAAAGGCATCATGGTCGTGGCAGCTTGATGGCTGTGAACGGGTGCCCCAGCTTCAGGGGGCTTCGCCGGAATTGGATCCTATTTGGTGGGAGAGTTGGGGGGCTCCCCACCACCCCACCACAGGGGAAGAAGGCGAGGGCCCTAATCGGAGCTGGGGGCTAGCTGGGTGGTGGCTGGAGACATGGAAGCGTAGACGGAATAGCCAACCAGGAAGACGGGTAAGAAACCAAGTTAAAAAAAAAAAAACACATATATACTCGTTTGCTCTCCAATTGTACAGACGGCACTTAGTCATTCTTAATTCAATGTTAATGAAGGATTGGGTTACTTCATGGTAAATGACAGCAACTGACTAAACTTTTATGTTTTGCTACAGACGTTGTTTGTCAATTTCACTGTCAAGAGTTCCCCGAGTAAGAGGCGCACTAGTGAATGTCTAAAAGCTGCTTATGTAAAACTTACTGAACACTTGCCTGACAGCCACAAGGTAATGAAGTAAAGTGCAGAAAAACACTGAAAATGAATATCTGTGAAAAAAGTAATGTAAAAATGTAAAAAATATACCTCAGGTGCAAAATATTCCAGTCAGAGAATTGCACGAAAGCGCAAAAAACTGAAGTTTTCCATGGCTGCGGAAAAAACTCGAAAAGCTGTGGAAAACTGATAAAAGATACTCTAAAGGCAGCACAAGCAACAAAAAAACACCAAGAAAAGGCAGAGAACTATTTCAAGTGAAGTCTGATGACAGAACTCCAGGGAAGACTTGTCCAGTCAGCAAACAAACGAATTTGACCGAGCCCTCACTGGCATCTACAGGCAGCACTCTCCATCTTTTTTCTGATTGGTTTATTCCTATAATCGTTAGCATAGACTCCACCTCTGGGGCAGCTGAACCCAGCTGGTATAACTGCACTGGTCAAGCATGTGACGTAGACAGCCAGCTCTGAGTGCTGCATCATTTCTTTTTAATATAATATGTATTACTGAATGTCTCCTGCTGAAAATCAAATGCTCTAGGAGTGACCTCACTCATCCCCCTACCAGATTTTAGCTGAAAGATGCAAGCCGTAAGAAAAATGTTGACAGCATGTGAGTTCACACATACACTCAGTTTTTAGAGACAGTGTATTACATGGAAGACTTTAACCAAGGATCCTGTTTCTCTGAGTTACTTACGGACTTGTTTAAGTTAATTTTGTTAAGAGATGCAAAAAAATGTTGTAGGTGCCGTATTGGTCCTTTTAAAAACAGAGCCAGAAACAAATGATTTGATACCTTTTATTGGACCAACATGGATGTTACAGAAAAGAACAAAGTGCTTTAGCTTTCGAACCAACCAGGTCCTTCTTCAGAAGCTTTGTGGCAGTTTTTTCAAATATACCTTATTTCAGGATTTTGTCTCTCATTATCTGTCTTTTAATGTACCAGGACAATTGGAATGTAAGTTGTAAGCTCATCTTACGTGTATTAGAGAGAATGCCACTCCTAGTTTTTTTTTTATCACTAGAATGCTTTCTTGGCATACTGAGACATTTTAAAATTTATGTGACAAGAACTCTTTGGCTGTAGAGAATTCTTGATAACCTTTGCCCTTCTGAGGCTCCTCGGATAAAGGCATACTGGTGTTAATTAGCTTCTCTGACGTAATCTTCTATTATGTTTTAAATGTATATGTTAAACCAATGAGAATTATTTCTGCTTTTTCTATATAACCTGGTGTTAATAGTATGGGATATTTGGAAAAACTGCCACAAAGCTTCTGAAGAAGGACCTGGTTGGTTCGAAAGCTAAAGCACTTTGTTCTTTTCTGTAACATCCATGTTGGTCCAATAAAAGGTATCAAATCATTTGTTTCTGGCTCTTTTGTTAAGAGAGAAATCATAAAGAAGGTTTATGACGTTGCAGAGGAACCTAGGTTGTTACACAGGGTTGCAAGGTTGTAAATGTCCCTGTGAAGCCTGTGTGAGGGAGGATACAGTATGGGATCAAACGATGCATCATTTGAAGAACATGATTTATGCTGAAGTTGCAGAATGTAATACTTTTGTATAAGATATATATTTTCATATATCCTGAGAGGGAGGAGCTAGGTGACCTCCTGAAAAGAGGTGGGGTAAAAGCCAGCTTTTAATTTAGTCTGTTTTACTTCACAGAGACGCATTTTTACCTAGACTCTGACAAGGACACATCTTTGGAGCACTTTAAGCAAGTATTTAGGGACTAAGTACTGAATTAGGAATTTGCACTGTTTAAACCTTGTTCTTTTAAAAGATCTGTATGTCTTGCGATATAATAGTTCTGTATTATGTGTTTTACATATTTTTAAATATCTTAGTAAAATTCTTTTTAGAACTTACTTGGTCTGTCTTTGACTTCTTTTCAGTTGTAAGAAAAGTGTATGGTTATTGCAGATACTAAACATAAGCTTGTATGGTGGTACCAAACTGGAAAGAGAAGCGTTTTAAATCTGAGGTCTTTATTAAAGTTTTAAAAGGTTCATCTCTTTATACCTGGTTATGTGCCTGTAGGCAAATATATCTGGCTCCCCAAAGACAGATATATCTGAGCCTGTGCATTGGGTATGCTAACAAGAGGTTAACAGTTTGAATCCCTGCAGAACTTGAGACCAAAGGTTGATCCAAACTCACAAAAACAGACAAGTGGGTTACCTTGTCTGTTACACTGTTCACAAGACTGCACTCAGAGGTTGGCACTTTGGGAGTAGAGGGCCTGACCTGCTGAGTGGGTTTCTGACAAAGCACACCAAAGGATTCCTGGGGTGAGAAGGAAAAGTTTATAGGCAGGAAAGATATGTAAGAAGTTATTGACAGGAGGGAGTTACAGGAGAAATTATGGGCAGGAGGGCATAAGGGGAAGTTATGTTCAGGAGGACATAAGGAGAAGTTATGGGCAGGAGGGTGTAAGGAGAAGTTATGGGCAGGAGGGCATAAGATAAAGTTATGGCAGGAGAGATGTGCAAAGAGAAGTTACGGTCAGAAGAGAGTAAGGAGAAGTTATGGGCTGGAAGGTGTAAGGAGAAATTTGTAAGGAGAAGTTTTGCTCGAGGGCATAAGGAGAAGTTATGGGCCGGGGGGAGTAAGGAGCAGTTTGGAGATGGGGCGAAGTTTTAATTCGCTGGCAAAGTTGCTAACTTCGAACTATAATTTTGCAGATTGCAGCAAATTTGCGATATAATCCGCAGAGCAAAATTTTCCAACTTTGCCCATCTCTACTTAACTGTGAAACATTACACATGTTAATGCTGTTCAATAATAAATTTGTCCTGTGGTATGGACTGCAAAACTGTGAGTGAGTCCATCCTATTATACTAAATTTATAAGACAGGAGTACTGTTTTTATTGTGGATATTGGCCTATATACAGAATTTCTTACTTTGTAACAGGCTTGGATTCTCCTATTTGCTGAAATAGTTGTATGAAGGTTGGGTGGGGGATAATGGGCCCTATGCATGATGCCAATGCGCTGCATAAACTGGGCGTGTTGGCATCATTATGCATGAATGCCACAGAGCAGTGTCTGCGCGACATTCACTAACCAGGTGTGCACCAGTTGAGTGCCCAATCCTCTGGCCGCACGGACAGCAATGCGCCGGGGTTAGCAGGATGCGTGCCAGCACTAAGCAGCATGCACAAAGGTGTAGTGTACTGCACACGGGGGTGCTTAGGGGCAGGAGTTACGCCCAGGGTAGACCCTGCCGTAACCCACTGTGTGCCCCCGTGGACCTCGCCTGCCAGTCACGGTGGGACCGGAAAAGGTCCCCCATGCTGCCCCAGCCCACTAGGCAGATGGGGAGGGCAGGAGCAGCTTGTCGGGTGAGTGCCCGACACATCCCTGGTGTGACCCGTACCACTATCAGGACCCCCCCACAACACAGGTTGGGCCCGTCCCTGGGGTAGCAGGTAACTACCTGCCCCCACACCACCACATTGCAGCCCTGTCCTCTAATAACCGACCACACCCCACCCCACACATGGCTGCCCCGACCCCATTGTGGCACAACATACCCCCCAACACAACACCGCCCAGTCCCCGAACGCCATAGGCAGACTCCTACCCCCCAGCACATCGCAGCCCCATCCCTGTTGATGTCTAAATGTCCCTCACACACACACACACACACCGTGCACTGGTTCCCTTTCACCTCCCCAGCCTGGTACCCCTGCATTATCATTGGTGGCTAGTGGAACCTCCACCAACCCACAGCAACCACCCCATACCTGTCTGTAGGTGCCACGGTGCAGGAGGTCCAGCGGCACATCCCTCCACACAACTCGGCTGCCGTCCATCCAAGTGATGCTGGGAATGCAGCACTATATATTGATGGCATGCTCCCAGCATCACTTGGATGGTCAGTGGTGGAGGAGGCATAAGGAGGGCTGTGCCACTGGCAGTCCAGCACCTGGCACCAACTGGCAGGTACGGTGGATGGGAGCTAATGGTGCCGGGGGGGGGACAATGACCAATGAGGGCCGGGAGTGTGCCAGGGTCGGGGGGGTGTTCAGGTTGTTCTGTGCCTGGCTGGGCACTCATGATGGAGTTCTTGTTGGGGGGAGTGACTACTTCGGGGATGATGGTGTGTGTGTGCGGGGGCTTACCCCATTGGGATGGGACATGGAGGTCTCGGGGGCATATTACTGCAGTGGGGACAGGCACCAATGTGTGGCGGGGGGTAGGCAGCTTATGGGACAGTGCCAGGATCCTGCTGCTGGGGGTCCTTCTGTGTGCTGGGAGGGCACTGTGGTACATGAGCTCTGCCAAGGGGGACATCTGTTCACTGGGGACTGGCCGCGCAGGTCCGGGTGCCTGCGGTGGTTATTTATGCATCCAGACCCGTGCCTTCATGTGCATGGGATCCACTCCTGGATCCAGGACAGGCTTCCGATTGGATGCCCTTCTGTGTCTGCAACTCCGCCCCTGGCCGGCCTGCGTGCCGGGGGGGCAGGGCCATGGACAGGTGGTGGTCATTAATGAATATGCAGCTGTTCGTGGGTGCTGAGCTGTGCAGGCAAGGTACGCATCTTTGGTGCATACCTTACGCCCCTTCATGCATAGGGCCCATAATTGTGTTTTTAAGTAAACTTGTATGTTGCGTGATTGGTGTATGTTTGTTGGTTGTGAGTTGGTGTGTTCTGTTTCTTTTTTTTATTGGTTAAATTAGTTGATATGTGTAGAGGTGTGCAAGCAAAATGGCTTACCTACTCAGTAGACTTCCTTTTTGGGGCTCCCATTGTTTTTGCCGGCAGGGGTGCTCAGCCACTGCTGGGAGCTGAGGGTTCTAAAGGGGCAGAGCACCTACCGCAGTAAAGGTCCCCAGTTTGGTAATGTGGGTGGCAGGACTGGTGTAGAGCAGACTAGGAGACACACAGGGAGGAGAAGGCACCAGGACAGAGGACCATCATACTCGTTGCCCCTCCCTAGGGCTCTGCCAGATGTCATCGGGCAGCAGGTAGTTCGTCCGGCCTGCTCAGCTCATCTCCTTTGGGCCATTCTCTGTAACACAAGGTCAATGAGGAATAAGACAGCGGTGATGGAGTCTTTCATTGCTGATTTCTCAGCTGACCTTGCTTGCATCACCGACACCTGGTTGGGTGACGATGCTGGCCCTGTGCTGGCGGCTTCTGTTCCTCCAGGTTACTCGATTTTTCATTGCCTGAGGAGAGAACACAGAGGGGGCAGGGTAGCCATCTGTTTAAGACCCACCCTGGGTCTCACAGCATTCCCAACGTGAACATCGGAGTCTTTTGAGTGTATGGTTGCTAATTGTGCTTCATGAGTCAAAGGCAGAATAATTCTCATCTACCGACCTCAAGGCAGTGGGAATCTATTTCTGCAGGAGCTGGCAGACTTCATCGCCGAACAGGTGCTGGAGTCCCCTAGGATTCTTGTCCTGTGGGACTTTATTGCCTGGATCAACGTTGAATCCTGTCTTTTTAGACAAGTGCTCCTTCAGCTGATGTCTCAGCTTGGATTGGGAAAGGGGAAGTTGTTTAACCAGGAAGGCATACTAAGCCAGAGCTTGTTTCCAGGTGCCACCTGGGAGCACAAGGAAGTTAAGTGATTTGCTCAGGGTCACACAGTATGCAAGTGGGAGCTGATGGGATTCAAACCCAGGTCTCCAGGTTTGCAGCTTAGTGCTCTTAACCACTGCACTATACTGCCTCCTGATTGTCTCAAGAAGTTGCATCCAGGACACACATTTATGGCCACACTCTTGACCTGGTCTTCTCACTCGGACTTGATATTACGTCAGTCAAGGTTGATCTAGTCAGTTGATCGATCATTATGCGGTTGAATTCCAGTGCAGGGCTCCCTGTAACTTAAACCTCTCTGTGGAGACAATTTGGTGTTGTCAGAAGAACAAATTTAAGCCTCGCCAAATTCAGGAGTCACTGGTAGTCTCGAGTTTGATGCAAGCTTGTGCTCAGGGTTCAGAAGCTGGGGTTGAGGCTTATAATATAGCCTTGACTGAGGCTCTGGACCTGTTGGCACCTTACCACATTCAACCCTTGACTTTCTGGCATTCCTAACCATGATATTGTGCTGAGCTGTGCCGATTGAAGACTAAGGGGCGTAGGTTAGAGTGTTCCTGGAGGTGATCGTGCTCTGAGGAAGACAGGTTGGCACTGAAACTCCATTATTTGGAGTATTAGCGGACAGGCGATCTTAAGAAAACTGAATTTTTGTCTCGATTGAGTGCTGTGGCACAAAATCGTCCAGCTGTGCTGCTCCACACTGTCAACAGTTGGCTTAATCCCTCCTGTCTGCAATCTGGGACAGCATTTTCTGCAGAAAAGTGCGAGCAGTTTGGGCAGTTCTTTGCCAACAAGGTAGCCTCTATCCAGGCATGTATTACCTCCTCTGGTCCAGTTCCTCCGGGGGTGATTGATCTGCTAGTGGAGATCGTCTGCCGAGTTGGACTGAGTTTCAGATGGTTTTGGCAGACGAAGTTTCCCAGATGCTTACCAATATGCGTCCCACCACCTGTGCCCTGGACCCGGGTCCGACATGGTTTGTCATCAGCTGCTTGGATTTCCTGGGTCCAGTGTTCATGGAGATCGTCAATGGGTCATTAAGTGAGGGGGTCTTTCTTGCATCTCTGAAAACTACCTATCTACCTATCGACCCTGACAATCTTTCAAACTGTAGACCGATCTCTAATCTTCCCTTTCTGGGGAAGCTTACTGAGAAGGTGGTGGTTGACCAGTTGGTTGAATGCCTGGAGTCTCTGTCCATCTATGAACCTCTTCAGTCGGGTTTTTGGCCCCAGCACAGCACTGAGATGGCTTTGGTCAGGGTGGTACATGATCTCTTCATGGCGAGGGACCAAGGGCACTATACCATCTTGGTGCTCTTGGGCCTGTCTTTAGCATTTGATACAGTGGATCATGGGGTACTGTTGGACCATCTGCAGAACTATGTGGGCACTACTGGAGCAGTTTTGTACTGGTTTTACACATATTTAACTGGAAGATCACAGTGTGTCATCCTAGGGAATTTTTTCTCTGGTCCCTACGAGCTGCCTTGTGGTGTTCCGGAAGGTTCTATTTTGGCACCTCTGTTGTTCTCTGTGTATATGTTGCTGCTGGGAGAGATCATTGTGTGGTGCAATCAGGGGTTTCACTGCTACATGAATGATACCCAGTTGTACCTGTTCTGTGCCCCTTGTAACCTTTCCACCCCAGATACGCTGAGTTGGTGTTTAGCTGAGATAAACAACAGAATGTCCACTAACTGGATATGTCTCAATCCCAGCAAGACAGAGGTTATGGTGATCAAGCCAGGTCGTGGGGGTATTTTCGCCGATGGGAGACTGCCCATCTTAGTCAATCAATCAATCAATCAATCAAGTCTTTATTTAACCAGGCATTCATCGTTGAGCAGAAGCTCATTTGCAAGATGGACCTGGGTGGAGCATGAACAATTGTATATACAGGTCAACACAGGTATTTACAAGGCAATACAGATAATACTCTTTACAGAGAGGAAGAAAAAGAAGTTCATATGTACATAGAATTATACAGATATTGTACAGATTACATGGTATTTACATACATAGAAGTGTCTATAGGAAGATAAAGCAGGTTATCTAAGGTTGCAGGAGGAAGTAACGGAAGAAAAAATAAAATAAAATATACACCAGGTAGAGGTGAAGGTAGGGGGGAAGAGAAGGAGGGAAGTAGGGGGAGAAAGGCTAGGAGGGCACGGTGCACAGAAAGGAGTTGGTAAAGCTGGATGTAGAGAAGGTGGATGGAGAAAAGGAGTATGTGTGAGCCCCGGGATTGAATGCTATAAAGTACGGGGCATGGTAGGATGTCACAACCCAGGGTAGTGAGCTCCTATCCGAGGTTGGGAAAGGAAGAATAAGGGGATGGATGGGCCTAGTGTTGATAAGACAGGGGGATAAGAGAGAGAACAATTAGGCTGGTGAGGAGCAAGCTGGGGGGGTCAGTACTTAAAATTGGGTCTAGGCGTGGCTATATACCAGTACTGGGTCTGAGTGGGTGAAGCAGTTACATACTTCTCTGATTGTACGGAAATAAAGCATCTTGAAAGCATTTATACCGATTAGAGTGCTTAATTTGAGGGTTTTTTGTAGATCGTTCCATAAGGTAGGTAGCACGAAGCTTATGGCTGCCCTGCCGAGCGGATTTTGCTTTGGGTACTTTAAGTGTAATAGCTGAGTAACTTCTAACGCGATTTCCCAATTATACTCAGGGAAGACAGCAGGAGATATAATAAGGCAGCTTATTAGAGATGGCTCTATAGGTCCAGAGAGCAGCGTTTCTGTGGTGCCTGAACTTTAGTGATGTCCATCCCACTGCCGCATATAGGGTGCAGTGATGTGTGTCGAAGGGGAGTCCCGTTATAAACCTCAGTGCTCGATGGTAGAGTGTGTCCAGTTTAGCCATGTAAGAGTTGGGGCATTGGCTGTAGAGGAAGTCAGCGTAATCAACCAATGATAGGAAAATGGATTGGACCAGTTGTTTCTTGGCATCTCTGGTGAGAAATTGGCTGATTCTAAAAAACAGTCCTTAGTGATTGATGATTGTCCCTAGTCGGTGATCAGTGCAGTCAAGGATCTTGGCATTATTCTTGACAATTGTCTTGACCTTGAAAAACAGGTCTTGAGCCGGCCCAGTGGCGCGGAGGGTTGAGGTTCTGGACACCACACCTTACGCCACACTGGCAACCCAGGTTTGGGAACAAGCCCGGGCCATCAGGGGTCGGCAGGGGAGAGAGAGGGTTAAGCGTCCGGAAGACAGCTCTCTTCTCGGGGAAGGATCCAGGGGTAGCTCAGCACTGCAGCAGCCTCTGATGGAAGTCGGAAGCACTGCACGCTACAGGGCTCAGAAAGGGGTCGGGCTGAGCTGTGGCAGACATCGATAGGGTGTCATTGCACATCCGGGTTCAGAGGGGAGGGTGGGAGTGGGTGGAAACAACACCAAAAAACCCCTCCTCGCAGCGATAGGTGAAGGCACCTCCTACCCCTCCAGTTGTCCACACTCCCAGAGTCGGGCTTGCCTCTCCGTTGCCAGAGCACCCTGGGCAGATAGGGCGGCCCTTCCATGGAGGGTTCAGACCCGGGGGATGTGCCGGGCCAGGGGTGTGGAGAGAGGCCACAACGGGAGGCAGAGATGATGGGGGAGGTTCTAGGAGGACACCGGAGAGAGTTTGCCGGGACCAAGAAGGAGATAAAAAAAAGAGTTACAAAAAAAAAAAGAAAAACAGGTCTCCTCAGTCATCAGAGCCATTTTTTCCATCTCCGGAATATTGCCAGGATCCGTCCCTTCCTGACCCCTACTGTTCTGGCTACGGTTATCCATGCATAATAGAATGCAGAATAAGGGGTGCAGAATAAGGGGTGCTAGCTGCACATTCGAGCAGACTTGATAGACCTCTAGGCCTTTATCTGCTGGCAAATTTCGTATGTTCGTATTTGTTACTAGCCGACTCGATTACTATAACACCCTGTACCGAGGGTTGTCTGGAGGTTTGATGCTTCAACTGCAACTAGTGCAGAATGCTGCTGCCAAGATATTAATAGGTACCACTATGAATGATCAGGTCACTCCTGTTCTATGTGCTCTGCACTGGCTGCCTGTGACTACGTGAATCACCTTCAAGATAGGCTTGTTAACATATAAGGCCCTATGTGGTTTGGGACCTGACTGTCTAAAAGAGCTCCCAATTCTGTACTCTGCTATCCACCCCTTATGCTCCGCCTAGGCTGGCCTGTTGGTTATACCACCCTCCCATCCAAAGAGATCGGGAGATAGGGCCTTTGGGGTGGCTGCACTACTGTTGTGGAATTCTATCCCACCATATATAAAGGCTGCCAGCACGATGGAGGCCTTTAAAGCCTGTTTTAAAGCATATTTATTTGAAAACGTTTTTAATCTTCTGTGATTATTTTTATAAGCTGGGACATTTTATTGCATTTTATTATTGTTTGTTAAGCGCTCTGCGCCCCTGGATAGGGCGCTTAAATAAAATTTGCCTTGTCTTGCCTATTTTCAGTAAGGTTCTGGAAGGGAAGGATGGGTGGGAGGTCACGCATACTGAAGGATCCCCTGGAAGAAACAATATTACTATGGTAATTTTTTTCTTCTTACCCCAGGAATCCCTCAGTTTGCTTGACTAATGCAGATTACAAAACAGTGTAGTTGGGAGGAGGGAACAGAACCTACTTTTGGAAAAGGTTCTGCAGGACCGCAGTGCCAAATTTGGCATCTGATCTGGACTGTACATCCATGTGGTAGTGCTTTGTGAAAATGTGTACAGTCTTCCAAGCAGCAGCTTTGCAGATGTCAAGCAGGGGAATATCTCTTGTTGCTGCCACTGAGGCTGCAGTGCCCCTAGTGGAGTGGGCCCTGAGGCCTCGAGGTGGCTGTTTACCAGCCTTACTGTAACAGAACTGAATGCAAGAGACTATCCAACAAAAGATAGTTCTCTTAGAGGCTGGCCTGCCTTTGCCCACCTCACTATACAGTAGGTGAGGAAAAGTTGAGTGTGTGAGGATCTGAGCTGCTTGGTCTGCTCCAGGTAGTAGGTCAGTGCCATCTTTACATCCAGGCTGTGGAACCTGCACTCACCAGGAGTGGATTTGTCTGTGAAAAAGACAGGGAGTGTTATAGATTGATTAAGGTTAAATTTAGACACCACCTTGGAGAGAAATTTCCTGTTGGTCCTGAGAACTACTTTATCCCGGTTGGAAATAATGTAGTTTGGTTCAGTGCAAAGAGCTTGCAGCTCTGAAATCCTTCTGGCTGAAGTGATTGCCAATAGAAATACATTTTTCCAGGTGACATATTTTAAGTCTGCAGTTGCCATGGGTTCAAATGGAGACTCCATCAACTATTGCTATACACAGGTTCACATCCCATGGAGGGACATATTCCCTATGTGGGAGTTGAAGGTGCAGAAGGCCTTTAAAGAAGTTCTTGAAAATGGAATGAGAAATTATAGATTTCTCCTTGCCAGCTGAAATGTAAACCAAAATGGCTGCCAGGTGGACTTCAGGAATGAGGCCCTAAGGCCTGATGCTTGTATGTGTACCAAATAGTCCAGTATGGAAGACAGGCTAGCTTGCAGTGAGTCAATCTGTCTGTCTTTACACCATACAAACATACATAGAAACATAGAAATTGTAGGCAGATAAGGACCACCAGGCCCATCCAGTCTGCCTGTAGACCCTATACATTGTATGTGGCCACTGACCCTATGTGATCAATGGCTTTTCATCACTCCCTCCCCTATCAAGGTTCCCTTGTTCCTGTCCCTGGCATACTTAAACCCTTCCACTGTGCTTGCCCCCACTACCTTCTGTGGCAGACTAGTCCAAATGTCAACTACTCTTTCTGTGTGGAAAAACTTCCTCACATTACCTCTTAATCTACCTTCGTCCAATTTCATATCGTGTCCCCTTGTTCTAGTAGTTTTTCTACATTGAAAAAGGTCCCCCACCTGCACCTTGTTTATACCCTTGAGGTACTTGAAAGGTTCAATCATGTCCCCCCAGCTCTCTCCTCGAGTGAGTACATACTGAGGTCCCTTAGCCTCGCCTCGTATATTTTGTGGTGCAAGCCCTGCACCATCTTTGTCGCCCTTCTCTGGATAGTGTCCACCTTGTTTATGTCCTTGCACAGGTGTGGCCTCCAGAACTGCACACAGTACTCCAGGTGAGGCCTTACCAATGTTTAATACAATGGCATCACCACCTCACGCCTCCTGCTAGTGATACTCCTGCCTGTGCTCCCCAGCATGCCACTGGCCCTCCCCACCGCCTTTGCACACTGCTTTGATACCTTAAGACCATCAGGGATGATAACCCCTAGGTTCCTTTCCTCCTTGGTGACAGTCAACTCCTCCCCCCAACCTGTAACTCTACCCAGATGCATTATTTTGCACTTTTTTGCGTTGAACCTCAGTTGCCACATCTCTGACCATCTTTCAAGCTTCTCCAGGTCCCTCTTTATTTTCTGCACCCCTTCTGGAGTATCCACCCTATTGCAGACCTTTCCTTCCAGTCCCTCTGTAATGTCACCAATGAAGACATTGACTAGGACTGGTCCCTGTATTGATCCTTACGGTACCCTGCTGGTCACCCCCCTCTCCCCAGATTGTACCTCATTTACCACCACCCTTTGTCTCCCGTCTGTTAACCAGTTCCTAACCCAGTTCACTACCTTGTCTTCCATGCCCAGACTGCCCATCTTGTTAACCAGCCTTCTACTTTGGACGATGTCAAAGGTTTTGATGAAATCTAGGTAGGTGACATCTACTGCCCCTCCCTGATTTACTTCCCTAGTCACTTTATCCAAAAAATCTATCAGATTTGTTTGATATGATCTTCCTGCTGTGAATCCATGTTGCCTCAGATCCTGGACACCCCTGGATTCCAGGTGTGCCACTATCCTATCTTTCAGCAGTGTCTCCATGATCTTTCCCACCACTGAGGTGAGGCTGACTGGCCTGTAGTTCCCCATCTCCTCCCTACTGCTGTTTTTATGCAGTGGAACCACATATGCCCTCCTCCAGTCCTCTGGAACCACACCCATGTTGAGTGATTCCGTGAACAGGGCTGCCAGAGGCGCTGCCAGTTCCCCTTTGCAGCTCCCTTAATATCCTCGGGTGGATGCTGTCTGGCTCCATGGCCTTATCCACCTTCAGCTTTGTGAGTTCTTCCATAACTCTCTCCACTGTGAATGGACTGGTATCCACTCCCCCCCCCCAGTTGCCTCTGCTACCCATCTGTGGTACTTGACCCTCCCCCTCCCTAGTGAATACTGAGCAGAACTATTTATTCAGTATTTCTGCCTTGTCCAGATCCTCCTCCTTACACTCTTCCTCCTGCCCTTTGAGCCTCACAACCCCCCATTTTTTCTTCTTTCACTGATGTACCTATAAAATACCTTGTCCTCTTTTTTCACAGACCATGCTAAACCCTCCTCTGTCTGTGCCTTAGCTCTCCTAACAGCCTTCCCTGCTTCCCTTGGACATTCAGGGTACACCTCCCCGTCCTCCTCCTTTTGTGTCCCCTTTTATTTCCTGAAACTCAGTCTTTTAGCCCCTGACTTTGTTCCCCAACTCTTTAGAGAACCATAGTGGTTTCCTCCTTTTCCTTTTGGCCACTATCCTAACGCATTGGTTTGTTATCCCCACTATGGCTCCTTTCAGTTTCTCTCATTGTTCCTCCACCCCCTCTATTACCTCTTCCTTCCCCAGGACAGCTTGTATACATCTACCCATTTCAGTGAAATCCACCCTCCTAAAATATAATACTCCTGCCCTTGTGTGGCATACTTGAGTCAATGTTGCCATGCTGAACCACACCATGAGGTGGTCACTGGACCCCAGCTGCCCATCAACCTGTATTTCTTCGATTCTGTTCCCACTGGTCCATACTAGGTCTGGAATCGACTTGTCCCTGGTTGGTTCATGCACCAGCTGCCTGAGTCCAACCCCCTGCAGGGATTCTAGGATGGCTGTGCTTCTGGCTTAAACAGCCTCATGAGTGGTCCAATCCACGTCCGGCATATTGAAATCCCCCAGTAGCAGGATGTCGCCTTTAGCTGTCATACGAAGAATGCCAACAGATACAGGCCTGATGGTCTATCTAGTCTGCTTGAGTGTGCAGCTAGCAGTCTGTTACACTGCAACTGCTCCCCCCCTCCTACCTGCATATCCAATTTCATGCCCGTACTAGCCATTACCCCTCACCCCAGTGCCTCATTGGTGACCTTTCCCCTGACTTTGTCCCATCCCTTCTTAAAACTTCCCAACATCTTCAAGGATACCACCTCCTCAGGCAGTGCGTTCCACCCTGTCGCCACTCTCTCTCTGTGAAATAGTGCCTTCTCATTTCCCTTCTGAATCTACCTCCCTCCAACTTTAGATTGTGCCCCCTAGTGTCCCTCCCTCTCCTTAATCTTAAAATTTCCTCTGTATCATCTGTATTTATGCCTTTCATATATTTGAAGGTTTCTATCATGTCCCCTCTATCCCTCCATTCCTCCAAGAAGTACATGTTGAGCTCCCCCAGTCTCTTCTTGTAGTGTTTGTCCTCCATACTGAGGATCATCCTGGTTAATCTGCGTTGGATCCCCTCCAGCAATTTAACATCTTTCTTTAAGTAGGGACACCAGAACTGCATGCAGTACTTCAGGTGCAGACTCACCAATGACCTGTACAGTGGCAGGATGACTTCCCCTCTCCTGGACATGATTCCTTTGGCAATACACCACAGCATCTTATTAGCCTTTGCTGCCACTTTTCTGCACTCTGCTGAATAGTCCATTTGCCATGTTATTATCACCCCAAGATCTTTTTCCTCCTCTGTAGGGGATAACTGTACCCCCCCAGTTGGTAATGATTCCTTGGGTTTCTTGCTCCCAGTTACATGACTTTGCACTTCTTTGCATTGAACCCCAGCTGCCATGTTCCATTTGGAAGCATAGGTCTTTTTGATACTTGTCTTTTAGCTAGTTGAAGGATTTTCAGGACCTGTTCTGAATACTGAGAGTCAGGGAACTCTAGCTCCTCAAGTACCAAGCTTTAAGGTAAAGAGACTCTGTGCTGGGGTATGTTATCTCTGTCTGAGGCAGGGTCAGGAGAGTGTGGGTTGAAGGCAGATGAATGGGCCATTTGACTGAGAGGGCAAGAAGCAGGGAGTACCATGGCTGCCTTGCCCAGTCCAGAGCCACAAGAATCGTTGTTTCTGGCTGGCTGGCTTCTGAGCTTAAGTAGCACCCTAAGAATCAGAGGAAATGGGGGGAAGGTGAAGGCATACAGGAACCCCCCCTGTCCAGTCCAGAGACAGGGTATACACAGGCACTGAACCCAGAGCCAGAGGCCTGCAGCAGTACAGGAGAATCTGATGATTGTGTTTGGAGGCAAATATGTCTATCTCTGGAGTGCCTCACCTCCTGAAGACTGTAGCCAGCACTTGTTTGTTTAGGGTCCACTTGTGATGGCCCTGACTGATGCAGCTCAGGGAGTCTGCTAGCACATTGTTCTTGTCTGGCAGATGAATAGAAGTGAGCTGCATGTCCAGGGAGTAGGCCAGAGACCAGATCTTCATGGCCTCTGTGTAGAGCTTTGAGGATTGTGTGCCCCCTTGCTTGTTGATGTAGAACATAGCTGTGGTGTTGTCTGTCCTAATTTGGAGAGATTGACCTTTTAGCTGAGAATCAAAGGCTTTAATTTGCTGGGAGACTGAGCTGACTTCGGGGGTCTGAGGGTAAGTTTTTCTATTCATTTTGCTGCCCGCCCCCTGTTACGAGTTATTGGACTTTGTTCTATATAAGTTTGTTAAGAGACCCGCTCCAGATATATTCTGGACACTGTTCAAATTAGATTTTTTTTTAGACCCATTCCTGTTAATTCCTGCCTTGGGATGCCTTTGGACATTCTTTTGCTTTTACTGCTGTGTTCCTGCCTTGGGAAATTATTTTGCTTTTACTGCTGTGTTTGAATAGGAGCCAGCCAACCGATGAGTGCTTCTTCAATGCGATGTCCTCCATTTGCTCCATTTGCTTGTGACTTTGAAGTGCCCATCCCAACTGGCACTCGGCCTAATCAGCAACAGGAGACCGAGCTGACTTGGGGGTCTGAGGGCAAGTATTTTCTATTCATTTTGCTGCCCTTCCCCTGCTATGATTTATTGGACTTTGTTAATTCTATGTAAGTTTGTAAGGAGACCCGCTCCTGATATATTCTGGATGCTGTGCAAATTAAATTTTTTAGAGACCTGCTCCTGTTAATTCCTGCCTTGGGACATTCTTTTGCTTTTACTGCTGTGTTTGAAAAAAAAAAAGTCTGCCCTCTCACCCCGCCCCACGTCCTGTCAAGTGGTCTGTGGGCTGTGATTGACAGCTCAAGGCTGCTTTTCCCTGTAGGATAGCTAGGTTGTTAGGTGGAACCTATGGTAAAACAGGCTATCCTGTACACTGTTTGAGCTTAGAAATCTATTTTTGCAATTGCACTTTTTAACTATTGTTTTCTGTCTTTGCAATTTGAGTTCATATATTTGCATTGCTCATGTGATCATCGGACCAGTAGTATTAATGGTATTGTAACCCGAGTAGTTGCTGGTCTCTGGTTTTTACAATTATACTCTTCAGATATAATGGGGCATGTTTTTAGTTGTTTATATGTATCTGTACAGTATGTCTGCTGTTCTGTTGCTTGCTCTCTGGACTTTAATTTATTTCTGTTCTCTATGGTCTTAGGTCTTTATTTCATTATATGCTATTTATACTGAGTGTTCAAATGAGTTGAATCTGAGCATTTCTCTGTCTGCAGTGACTAGCTGTTCCTATTCTTTGTTGCTGTCTTCTCTGCTTTCCTTGCCTCGTTGTGTTATCATTTCGTGCCTTGTTGCTACTTTCCACTTTGTTTCGTATCATTTTATTCTTAATGCTGTTATTTCTGCTTTAATTGTCTTCTATTTCATATAAATTCTATCCCCTCCTGCTCCCCACCCTCCATAATCTTTTTCCTCTCCTCTCACTATGCTCCTCCTCTTTCTCGCTACATTCCCCTTCCTGTTTACCCTGTGGTCAAGTCCTCCCTCCCTCCCCCTTCTTGCCTTGCCAATGCCACTCTCCTATCTATGCTCACCTTCTCCTATTCTTCCATCTTCTTGTCTCCCTCCCCTTCTTCACTCACCCTGGTGCCCTGGACCATCTATTCTCCAATCTCCCAATAACCATTTAGCATCCCTTCGTTCCATTCTATCAACACTTAGGCACTCCTCTGCTCATTCCCCCTTTTTTGCCTCTATTAAATCCTTACCACCTCAGAGGTGCTTATCCACCCCATCTAGGCTGCTCATCTTTTTACTGCTCTTTACAGCAGCTGACGTTGAACCCAACCCTGGGCCATCAGTCCTTCCCTCCCATTGACCTCCCTAAAGGATTAAAAGTATTATATCTCAATATTAGGAGCCATCTTCCTAAAATTGATCTTCTCCAGCCTCTCATGATTAGTCTAAATCCCAGCTTGCTGGTTATCACTGAATCTTGGCTCTCTTCCAAAATCCCTGACTCTATCATTCGACAGGATAGGTCAACCAGGGGTGGGGGTGCTCATTTACATCTCCTCCTCTATCCAGAATAACCTCTGCCTCTCCATTTCCTCCCCATCTGCCTATGAACTTCAGGGCTTTAAATAGCTGGTACAGCATAGAAAAACGCTACGCAAAGCGGGTTAATGCTAACCATTTCCAAAAATACATAGCAGTAGACTAACCATTTTTTTAGTGAGTCTATGGCACAGTAGACAAAAATAATAAAATTATATATATATATATTTCAGTTTTGCGAATCATTCTGTGCCAAGTGCTTTGCATTTTTACAGCTGAATAGCACTTTCACATGTAAAACTGCTAATCCATTTTTTTGGCTTATTTAATACCCTGAACTTCTGCTAATAAAACAATCCCTCCCATGCTCCCTTCCTATCTTTGTGGGTGGTGTATACCGCTGCCCTAGTCTTCCTTCATCCTCTACCTCTGATCTTATCTCTAATCTCATCTCCCACTCTACATCTGGTGAACTTCTCATCTTTGGGGATTTTAACATTGATTGGCTTTCCAGTAAACAATTCAAATTCTGTCAGCACATTTCCTCCTTGAATCTCACACAGTTGATCTCTGAACCAACTCGCTGTAACCACAAGTCAGGCAACCATACCCTGTTAGATTGGGTTCTAGTGTCTCATCCTCACCAGGTAGTTACATCAGGAATCTTGCCAGATGCACTCAGGGACCACCACATGGTCTACTGTGTGTGCAAAATCCATTGCCCCAAAGCCCCGCCACACATACTCCTTCGCTCTTTTAGGTCCCTTGACTTGTCCTTCCTCCACAAGGATCTCACTGGCATTGACTGGTCTCTGATTGCTAAGGTCTCCTCTGTCAACTCTGCCCGGAGCTACTTTAAGACCCAGTTCTTGCATGTTTGGGACCAGCACGCTTCTATCAGGAAAACAAGGGTCAGAGGCTCTCATCTCTCCAGGGTATCAGCTGAACTGCTGGCCTGTCAGCAAGCTTGTGACCTTGCATGGAAGACTTACAAGGCCTCAGGCATTCTAGCTGATCTGGTTAAATTCCGGACTCTCCGTAATGCCTGCACCAGGGCCATCAGACTTGCCAACAAAGAATATTTCTCAACCATTTTTCATGAGAACCTTAACAGTCCCTCCAAATTCTTGACAGTAGTCCATGTCTTATTCTCCCCCCATTCTCAACCCCCTTCCCCAGTCCTAAAGGTTGGTGACATCACTATTTCTGATCCCCCCTCTGTTGCCAATGAATTCAGCACTTTCTTCACCACCTGTGCTTCGGCCCTTCTTGCGTCTCTTCCCCCGGCAGCTCCTCCTCCACCAGCCCCTTCAGCACCCTTTCCCTCTCCTCACTGTTTCTCCTTTTCTCCAGTCTCCCCTGCTGATACCTTAAAAGCACTCCTGGCCTTTAACCCTCATAAGGGCAAAAGCCCAGATGGGCTTGACCAAAGCTCCTGCACCTCTCAGCCCATGCCATTGCTGTCCCGCTCACTAACCTTCTAAATCTTTCCTTTACACTTGCTTCTGTCCCTGACGCCTGGAAGATTGCCACAGTTGTCCCTCTTCCAAAGGGAGGGGGAGCAACTCTTCAAACCCAGGCAACTACCAAGTAGCCAGGTAACGCCCAATTTCCCTTCTCCCAATCCTTGCAAAACTGTAAGAACATCTTGTTCTGGCTCAGCTTTCCTCTTTCCTTGAATCCTCCTCCTTCTTCACCCCTTTCCAGTCTGGTTTCCACAAGGCTCACTCCACTATGACCTCCCTGCTCCATCTCACTGACTCCATTCTCTCTGGCATGGATCAAGGCTGTATCACCTCTGCCATCTTTGCTGACTTGGCCAAAGCTTTTGAGACATGTTGCTCACTCTGTTCTCCTCAATAAGCTTGCAGTGGCTGGTCTGTCAGAGTCTGCCACTAACTAGTTTTGTTCCTACCTCATAGGTAGGTCCCCATCAGTCAGGATTGGTGACTCCATCTCCCCCCCTTTCTTATCAACACCGGTGTCCCTCAGGTTAGGTGCTTGGACCAATTCTTGTCTCCTTTTTTCTGAATAACTTACCTGCTGCCTGCGCAACAGCAGATATCCACATGTACACAGATGATACTGTCTTGTTTACCCCGGTACCTCCCCCTCTGATGTGGCGACTAGCCTCCAGTTGACTTTCAATAATGTCCAGAGCTGGTTTTGCACAAATCAACTGTCCCTCTATGCCAAAAAGACAGTCTTCATGACTTTCAGCACCAGGCAGAGGCTTGCCAGGCATATGACCCTCCTTACCTTTCACACCCTTGAGGGGTTCCCTTTGCAGGATGTCTCCAGTTTTAAATATCTCGGGCTCTGGTTAGACCAGAACCTAGATTTTGCTGGACATGTGGATGCTATCCACAAAAAACTACATCCCAAGCTTGGTGCTTTCTACAGAAACTGTGGCTGTATCCCCCTTCTAGCCCACCATGAGATTGTCCGGAAGATGATCCTCCCAATCTTTGACTTTGGAGATGTAGTTTACAGTGTTGCTCCTAAGTCCACCCTCACCAGACTGGACACCCTTTTCAACTCCTTCAGTTGCTTTGCCCTAAACTGTCTCCCATGTATACATCACTGTGACCTTTACTCCATCCTCTCTTTCCCTCCTCTTGGGGATAGACACCTTGCTCATTGCTCATTGAGCCTCATTAGTTGGGAAGTTCTGGTTTGGCTCCCTTCCACCATACCTAAACACCCTCCTTTCTACCCCACTTCTCGTACCTACAAGCTCTGAAACTCCCCTTATATGACTCTTGCCCTCCCTGCCCATACTTCAACTTCAGGATGGTTGCCTTCTCCTACCATATCCCTAATATCTGGAACTCCCTTCCTTTAAATATCCACTCCACCCTGTCCTTTAACTTGCTGTCCTATCTTTTCCAAAACTACATTTCCCCTTCCTGCTCCTTCTCTTGAACACATGCCTTTCCCTATTATTCATTTCTCTTAATTCTTCACCTTCTCTCCCACCCAGTCCCTTAACCTCTTCCCTATGTTTTTCCTTTCCCCTTTTTTATTCTGTATCACTTTTCCCTCCTATTCCTCCACTGCCTTAGACAGACTCTTCCCCAAATACTGGCTAAGTGGGCTTCATGTTGTTTACTCAGTTGAGTGGTTCTGCCCCGAGTATCACAGTTTCCATCCTTTATCGTGCATTGAATATATTTTGTCCTTAGCATTACTGACTTTCAGTGTATGTCATAATAATTGTTTATTAGCTGCAATTTGATTTTGTTTATTACCCTTCATGTTTTAATTTGTGTCTTATGTAACCCCTCACCCCTGCCTTTTTAGCAAAATGACAGGTGGCATGCTGTTGAAACTGACAGCAGTACCTGGTGGGGACTGGGTTTGGGGAGGATGAGGTTACTCGGTACAGGGGACCTAGGTTTGACTATTCTGCACAGGGGCACCCAAGTAAATCCGAACACAGGAAGCAATAACTGTAATGTCCAGAACCAGGAATGGGATTCTACAGTGTGGCTTTTATTCACATCCAAGCTGAACAAACAAAGCATAGACGGACCCCTATGGGGCTACATTCCTGGTAATGCAGATTAGAGACAACAGAACACTTTATCACTATTTCCAGCACTCAGGCTCTGAACCCACCAGGCACACAGCCCGGACTTGCATGCAGCTTTGGGTACACAGCCCGACTTGTACACTACTTGGGTTTTCCCCACTGGCCCGGCTCCCCCACCAGCCACTTGATCCATGGTCCATTTTGAGAAATGAACCAATTATCCTGTTGTGGCTCCCCAAACCACACTAGAGCCTTCGACTCCTAGAGGGAATTTTCCTTCCAATCCCACATCTGGGTACTTTCCTCATCACTGGCCAAGTGCATGAGGCAAAGTAGAAATCCACAGAGCAAATCCGTAGAGGTGGACCTGGTCACTAAAGATGGGGGGTCTCCCACCTCCAGCTCCCACAGTCCATACCCGGCCATTTCTCTGGAAACTAAACAATTCCTTTACTGAAAACTTGCAAATGTAGATTCCTGGGTAGACGTATGTCACATCTCCTCTACATATCATTTTGATCCCCCAATAAGCACTGGACTTGAACCTACTTTTACTTCTTGGCTAAGCCTATTATTCTAGGCCTCCCACTATTTCAGTAGTCCAGTCCCCACATGTCACACAAGTCCCAGGGTGAAAAACATAGACCCTTTCAGGAAGAGCAGACACTCACCCTCCGGTTGCAGGTGCCCCACAGGCGATTCACAAGCCTTCTTGTTCCCCAAAAGAAACTCTGGAACAAATAGGCAGCTTCTCCATTACTAGCAGAACCAGGGGGTTGCCCCAGGAATATGCAGGGAACCCTTTCCTGCCCCCATCCCCGGAGGGAGGGGGCACTGAGACCCAAAACAGCGGTCTCCACCACTTCAATTATCTTCTGTGTCTCTCTTTTGGTGGAGACACACACCCTTTTTACCTAAAAGTAGCCCTCTGTCAGGGCTGAGGCTCCAAGAGCCTATACTGAGCTGCTGTGCTGCTTTCACAGCATGCTCCCAACACCGACTGACCACTTGAATCTGTTCAAACCTCCCAACATTCTATTCCAATTCCCTTGCTGCAGATTCCATTGTGGCTCATGCAGCTGCGATAGTTCTATGGTGATGTCATCCCTCAGTCTCAGCTGAGACTGAGAACAGAGTGAGACAGTGTGAAACCCATTTAACTGGAGTTTCACAAGCTGCCTTCCCTGCCTACCACTAGGTCTTACTGAGATTCTAGTAACCCCAGGTAACAAGGGGGTTACAGTTACATACAATTTTCATGTTTATTTTAGCTCTTTGTTATCATATTTCACATTCTGAATGTATCCCATTTTCCTTTTTCCCCCAGGAGGCATCTGGAAATGAGTTATTGCAGCTCTGTATATCTTTCCTGGTGAAACGTTTTAAAATAAATAAATGATAGCCAGGTACACAGCTTTGAGCTCGAGGAGATTTATGTGACACCTGGACTCTCTGGGAGACCACAGCCCGCTTATGGAGTGGTCTGCCAGGTGTACACCCAACCCTAGGAGGGAAGCATCTGTAGTGTGAACTCTGGATGGTTCCTTTTGCTGAAAAGGGATTCCTTCTCTGAGGTTGTCCCTATCATTACACCAGTCTAGGGCTTGTAAGAGGGTCCTTGTTACTGGAATCAGCTTTGGCAGAGAGTCTCTTCTCTGAGACCAGTGAGCCCTCAGATAGTATTGAATGTCCCTCATCTGAAACCTGGCCTGGAATTACTGCTGTAGTAGAGGCCATGTGCCCTGGCTGGCCTTGGTTGGCCCAGGACAAATGAGTGTGCTAAGGTTTGGAGGTTCTGCCCTCTGCCTAGTGGGAGCAGGGCTTTCCTTTATTGGGTGTCCAGCACTGCTCCAGTGAACTTCAGAAGTTGAACTGACTGGAAGTGTGACTTTTCTGAGTTGATCAGGAAGCCCAGGGATTCCAGGGTATGTTGAATGAGGCGGAGTGAGTCTGTAACCTTTTGGGGAGACTTGTTCACTATGAGCCAGTAATCCAGATAGGGAAAGACAGAGACCTCTTGTCTTCTGAGGTGGGCCACCACCACTGCCGGGCACTTTTGTGAAAACTCTGGGAGCTGAAAAAAGGCTGAATGGCAGGGCTGAAAACTGGTAGTGACCAGAGGGCAGTATGAATCTGAAATACTTTCTGTGAGAGTGCCTGATTGGAATGTCAAAATAGGCATCTCTGAGGTCTAGGAAGGCTAGCCAGTCTCCCAGTTGCAAGGAGGGTATCACCACTGAGAGAGTGATCTTCTTGAATTTGGGATTGAACAGGTGCTTGTGTAGGTTCCTGAGATCTAGAGTGGGTCATCAGTCCCCATTTTTCTTTTGCATGAAAACATATCTGGAATAGAGACTTTTTCCCCTTTGGGAAAGGTGGACTCTTTCTACTGCATTTGCTGATAGGACAAACTTTACCTCTGACTCCAACAGAATCTTTTCTGTGGGTGTTAGGGGTTTGAAACTCCTGTGGCCCTGCTGTGAGGGAAATTTCTTGAACTGCAGGGTGAGGACTTGGCCCACCACCTCCAGCACCCACTTGTCTGTGGTGATGCATTACCATTGATGGAGGTAGCAGGTCAGCCTTCCCCCTACTGGCAGAGCAGAGGTGACCTGGGCCTTCCAGTCAGGGGTTTTGCATGGCCTAAGTTTTCATTTAGGGGATGGGGTCAGTGCGTTTCTAAGCCCGTCTACCTCTCCCCCTATAAAAAAACCTCTCATCTGAGAGTAATCCAAGGGCATGGGCATTGGCTTAGGGTAGAAGACCTTGGAGTAGTAACCTCTATCTCTGCCCCCCCTTCCCTGAGGCTTGTAGGAAGTAGAGGCTTTCTCTTTAGCTGCATTGCTCTGATATGTGGTTTTATATTTCTCCACTTTTTCATGTATGCTTCTGTTTTGTCCCCAAAAAGAGAATTGTTCTCACAGAGGAAATCCATAGCCTTAGTTTGGGTGTCCTGGGAGAGGTTGGTGGTTCTCAACCAGGCAAACCTCCTGAGAGAGAGATGGCCTGAGCCATATGTCTAGAGGCAGTATCATTGGCATCTACAGCCATCTGAAACTAGTATTTTGTGGCTTCCAAGGCAGTTTTAACAGCTTCTGCCAGGTCCTGAGCAACATTATCTGGGGTTTTTGGCTGATAGCCAGGACCGAGTTCTGCACAGCCTTCTGATACTGGGCTGTATATGCCATATAAGTAGAAAGGTAGAGCGGCAGAAAGGCTGTGGTGTAAGATGTCTTACCAACAGTATCCAGTTTTGTAGACTCTTCTTCTGGAGGCTGGAATAAAGGGACACCTTAGCTCTGTCACAGGCTGCAGCCTGCACCACTCCTTCATGGTCTGGGTGTATGTAAAGGTACCCAGCATTTATCTTATCGAGCTGGTATTTTTTTTAATATTTTCTTATCCACCCTGCGATGGAGGTAGGATTCTGAAGTAATTTGAAAGTAGCCCTGTGGAGGAAGGAGCAACTTTTTAAGGGGAGGGAGACCCATCATATCCAAAAAGTCTGCCTCCTCATCCTCTTCAGTGGTCTCTTGAATGGAGAGATCAAAAGTGTCCACCATGTGTTGGACAAAAGTGTAATGAGAGGAAAAATATTCCTGGCCATGAGAAGGGGAGCCAAATTCCCGATCAAGGGAAACATCAGGTTCTAAGGGTTCACCTTCCTCTTTATCATCACCACCCTCAAAGGATATTCTCTGGTCAAAGTCAAGGTCAGAGGGAATAGGTGTGGAAGGGCCAGCTGGGGCACCGAAGAGGTTGCCCATGGTTTGAAAAGTTTGATATAGTTGCCTAGCCTTTGCCATTTCCCTCACAGAGGGTATATTATGTTGTGACACTGGTGTCTCCCTTTGCTCTTCAGTGGGAGGGGCAGTGGTATGTTTTTCCTTTTGTTTCTTTTTAGCAGGCACTGAATCAGGAACCTGCTCTGAATGTCTTTTTTGTTTGGCATGGTCAGAATTATTATCAGACTAATTTTCTAGGGGGTCCTTGGAGGAGCTGTCTTTAAATTTATGATGAGAGGAGGACCCCTCTTCTAAAATTTCATTAGAATAGGAGGCAGACTGAGAAGCCACTATTTCCTGCCTTTTTGCTCTTTTCCTAACTGTTTTTGAACAAAATTTAGTGCAAAGTTCAGAGTTAGCAGAGGTATGACTGGGACCCAACACCTTAAAAAAGGTCATAGCCGTCTGCCTTGGTCACAATTTAAAACATTTAACACAATTTTTAAATCCAGTAGGTCCAGTCCTCTTTTGGGGTCTATCTGGTATTCCAATCTCTTCAGAAGACCTTGAAAATGGTTCCCAAAAGGGAAAATTATAACATTTATAGTCTGTTGCAAAGCACAATGGAATTGTAAGAAATGGTTCCTAAATGTGGAAAAATAAAGTAAAAAGTAGCGCCAAACATGATTCCCTTCAAAACAAGGAAACTGCTAAGAAATTAAAGTTAAAATATCTCAGAAGCAGTATTTTGGGGCAGAAAATAAAGCGCGGGAACCACAGAAAGAACCTCTGTTAGGAGAGTTTCAACCAAGGAAAACACAAAAACTACAAAAAAGCTACTAAAAACACTAAAGGAAGCACAAACTATAAAATTATATCAACTTTAAAGAGGGACTCAGGCCAAAATTTCTGGCATCAATAAATTCAGAATTTGAATCGGCATATCCCCAGTCAGCCTCATGCCAAAAATGAGATCTCTAAATTACTTCATCTGAAAGTTACAGGTCATATTGTAACCCTTAATTCACTGCCTATTCAAAAAAGCCAGTTTCAGAGAAGAGCTACTGATGATGTCATAACCTAAACTTGCAACCTAGTCCTCCCTGCAAGCTACAGTTTTGGAATGTAGTGGTAACACACAGTTTTGGAATGTGGTGGTGGTGCACAGGTTCGAAATGTGGCAGTGACACACAGGTTCGGAATGTGGCAGTGATGTTCAAGTTTGGAATGTGGCGGTGACACATAGTTTTGGAATGTGGTGGGTGACACACAAGTTTGGAATGTGGTTCTGCACAGTTTTGGAATGTGGTGGTGCACAGTTTCGGAATGTGGCGGTGATGCACAGTTTTGGAATGTGACATTAATGTTCAATTTCGGAATATGGCGGTGACAGACAAGTTTGGAATGTAGGGGTGACACTCAATTTCAGAATGTGGTGGTGACGCACAATTTCAGAATGTGGCGGTGACACACAGTTTTGGAATATGGTGGTGTCACACAGTTTCGGAATATGATGATGATGATGCACAGTTTTGGAATGTGGCCATGACGCTCAATTTTGGAATGTGACGGTGACACACAATTTCAGAATGTGGTGGTGGCGTACAGTTTCAGAATGTGGTGGTGGTGCACAGGTTCAGAATGTGGCGGTGGCGCACAGGTTCAGAATGTGGTGGTGGTGCACAGATTTGGAATGTGGCAGTGGCACACAGTTTTGGAATGTGGCGGTGGCGCACAGTTTTGGAATGTGGTGGTGATACGCAGTTTTGGAATGTGGCAGTGGTGCACAGTTTTAGAATGCGGTGGTGGTGCCCAGGTTCGGAATGTTGTGGTAAAACACAGGTTCAGAATGTGATGGTGAGTAGAATTTCAGAATGTGGTGGTAGTGCGCAGTTTCGGAATGTGGCAGTGGCGCACAGGTTTGAAATGTGGCTGTGATGCACAGTTTTGGAATGTAGCAGTAACACACTGTTTCAGAATGTGGTGTTGGCTCACGGTTTTGGAATGTGGTAGTGGCGCATAGGTTCAGAATGTGGTGGTGGTGCACAGGTTTGGAATGTAGCGGTGGCGCACAGGTTCAGAATGTAGTGGTGGTGCACAGTTTTGGGATGTGGCGGTGGTGCACAGTTTTGAAATGTGGCGGTGACACGCAGTTTTGGAATGTGGCGGTGCACAGTTTTGGAATGTGGTGGTGGTGCACAGGTTTGGAATGTGGTAGTGACGCACAAGTTCAGAATGTGGCGGTGATGCACAGTTTTGAAATGTGGTGACGCACAGTTTTGGAATGTGGTGGTGACACCCAGTTTTGGAATGTGGTGGGTCCACACAGTTTTGGAATGTGGTGGTGGTGCACAGTTTCGGAATGTGGTGGTGATGCACAGTTATGGAATGTGGTGGTGGCGCACAATTTCGGAATGTGGCAATGATGCTCAATTTCAGAGTGTGGTGGTGATGCACAATTTCAGAATGTGGCAGTGACACACAGTTTTGGAATACGGTGGTGACACACAGTTTTGGAATATGGTGGTGATGCACAGTTTCAGAATATGATGATGATACACAGTTTCAGATTGTGGCCGTGACACCCAATTTTGAAATGTGATGGTGTCGCACAATTTCAGAATATGGTGGTGGTGAACAGTTTCAGAATGTGGTGGTGGCACACAGGTTCAGAATATGATGGTGAAGCACAGTTTTGGAGTGCAGCGGTGCCGTAGAATTTCAGAATTTGGTGGTGATGCACAATTCTGGAATGTGGCAGTGATGCACAGGTTCTGAATGTGACGGTAACGCACACTTTTTGAATGTGGTTGAAATGCACAGGTTTGGAATGTGGCTGTGATGCATAGTTTCAGAATGTGGCAGTGGCACACAGGTTTGGAATGTGGTGGTGATGCACAGTTTTGGAATGTAGCAGTGACACACAGTTTTTGAATGTGACACACAGTTTTGGAATGTGGTGGTGACGCACAGTTATGGAATGTGGTGCTGGCACACAGTTTTGGAATGTGGCAGTGATGCACAGTTTCAGAATGTGTTGGTGGTGCACAGTTTCGGAATGTGGCAGTGACACTCAGTTTCAGAATATGGTGGTGGCTTACAGTTTTGGAATTTAGTGGTGATGCACAGGTTCAGAATGTGGCAGTGATGCACATGTTTGGAAATTGGCAGTGATGCACAGGTTTGGGATGTGGCAGTGAATCACAGGTTCAGAATGTGATGGTGATGCACAATTATGGGATGTGGTGTGGCGCACAGTTTCAGAATGTGACAGTGGCACACTGTTTCAGAATGTGGCAGTGGTGCACAGTTTCAGAATGTGGTGGTGATACACAGTTTTGGAATGTGGCAGTGACGCAGTTTCGGAATGTGGCATTGATGCACAGGTTCAGAATGTGGCAGTGACGCACAGTTTCAGAATGTGGAGATGATGCACTGTTTTGGAATGTGGCGGTGGCTCACAGTTTTGGAATGTAGTGGTAACACACAGTTTCAGAATGTGGCGGTGATGCACAAGTTCGGAATGTGGCGGTGGCACACAGTTTTGGAATGTGGTGGGTGACATACAAGTTTGGAATGTGGTGGTTCTGCACAGTTTTGGAATGTGGTGGTGCACAGTTTCGGAATGTGGCGGTGATGCACAGTTATGGAATGTGGCAGTGGCGAACAATTTCGGAATGTGGCAGTGATGCACAGTTTTGGAATGTGGCATCAATGTTCAATTTTGGAATATGGCGGTAACAGACAATTTTGGAATGTAGGGGTGACACTCAATTTCAGAATGTGGTGGTGATGTACATTTTTGGAATGTGGTGGTGACGCACAATTTCAGAATGTGGTGGTAACACATAGTTTTGGAATATGGTGGTGACACACAGTTTCGGAATATGACGATGATGATGCACAGTTTCGGAATGTGGCCATGACGCTCAATTTTTGAATGTGATGATGACACACAATTTCAGAATGTGGTGGTGGCGTACAGTTTCAGAATGTGGTGGTGGCGCACAGGTTCAAAATGTGTCGGTAGTGCACAGATTCAGAATGTGGCAGTGGCACACAGTTTTGGAATTGGTGGTGACACGCAGTTTTGGAATGTGGTGGTGGTGCACAGGTTTGGAATGTGGTGGTAATGCACAGGTTCAGAATGTGATGGTGATGCAGAATTTCAGAATATGGTGGTAGTGTGCAGTTTTGGAATGTGGCAGTGGCACACAGGTTTGCAATGTGGCCGTGATGCACAGTTTTGGAATGTAGCAGTAACACACACTTTCAGAATGTGGTGTTGGCTCACGGTTTTGGAATGTGGTGGTGGCGCACAGGTTCAGAATGTGGTGGTGGCGCACAGTTTTGGGATGTGGCGGTGACACACAATTTTGAAATGTGGTAATGCACAAGTTCAGACTATGACGGTGAGGTATAGTTTTGGAATGTAGCGGTGACCCTCAATGATGGAACATGGGAGTGATGCACAATTTCGGAATGTGGCTGTGACTCACAATTTAGGAATGTGGCAGTGACAATTTTGAAATGTGGCATTAAAACACAACTTCTGAATGTGGTGGGGATGTGCAGTTTTGCAATTTGGCAGAGATGTGCCATTTCAAAATGTGGAAGGAATGTGCAATTTTAGAATGAGGCAGGGATGCATAATTTTAGAATGTGGCTGGGACACACAATGTTGGAATATGGTGGGGATGTGATGCACAGTTTTAAAATGGTGGGTGAATACAATTCTGGCATGTGGCAAGGACAAGCACTTTCTGAATAATATGGTGTGTCCTGTCACATTCCGACAGCATACATCTCCACTATATTCCGAAATTGCCAGTCCCCACCAAATTCTATGATGTGAGTCCCTGTCACATTGTGAGATTGAGTGTCCTGCCACATTCTGAGATTGCATGTCCCCCCAACATCTTAAAAGTGTGCACCACCTTGACATTCTATACCTTGGTTCAGTGTTGTATTCCAGAACCACTTCCTGATGTGTTCTAAAGTACAATACCATACATCTGAACATTTTGGAAATGCAAGCACTGCAGCCAACCCTACGTCAGTTTTTTAAAATGATTACTATAGCTACAGTTTCTTAAACATTGGAGAAAAGGGTCTTATGAGGTTGCTGACCGGGAGGACTAGACTATGAGTTCAGGACATGACATCATCAGTGGCTCTTCACTAAAACTGGCTTTTTTGAATAGATAGTGAAATCAGGGTTACAAAATAGCTCATAACTTTAAAATGAAGTAACGTAGAAATCTAATTTTTGCTATAAGTTTTATTGGGGGTTTGCTTATTCTAATTCTGCAGTGTAGCACTTTTGGTCGGAGTCCCTTTTTAAAAGAAATAAACTTCTTCAAGCGAAGACAGACAGAGAGAGCTCCAGGGCAGACTTGTCTAGTCAAGCGGAGAAATTAATCTGACTGGCTTACAGCAGCACCTACAGGCAGCACCCTCTTACTATAATATGATAGGTTAGATCTTTTTATCATTAGCATAACCTTCACCACCGGGGCAGCTGAACCCAGCTGGCATAACTGCATTAGTCAACCATACTGAGGGATTCCTGGGGTGAGAAGGATGTTTTTCTTGGTTCATTTGAAAAGGTCTGCATTCAGGCAAAAATACCCAAGGAGGCCTGGAGCTTCAGTTATCCCTGCTGCTTACTGGAAAGGGGCGGGAGGCACTGGGACAAATGGACAATGCTGACAACCAGGACTATGATAAACTTAAAAGTGCTTTGCTAAAAAAGTGTGATTTAAATCCTGAGGCCTACAGAGTGAAAATTCAGAAACTCAGGAAGGGCCCCGAAATGAGCTTTGAGGAAATCGCCACAAAACAAATGTCAGCTTTTAAAACATTGATGAGAGGGGGTAAAAGCTAACTCTGTTGAAGCAATTGAGGAAGTCATATTGTTGAAGCAGTTCTTTTGGGCGTGTCCAGCAGAACTGAAAACAAGCTACTGAGCTTTCTGACCGCTATGCCAGGAGCAGGCCTGCTCTGGAGGGATGTTCGGGGAGCAGGGATGACAGCAGCAAGGGGTGGAAAAGTGCAATTTCAGGGCAGCTAAAGCTCTCATTGCCTCTCCAGAAAGAGAGGAAATGAAAATTACATACCTACCATAATTCTTAATCTTCCTATATATCTTCACCATTCATCACTGATGGGTTCAAACTGGAGGAACTAGGACCCCGTGGGGAGGGTTTTTAGCTTAAAAGCTTTTCTGCTAGGAGGAGGGGCGACGTCGATCATGGCACTACCCTCAAGGCCGATGCATTGCGTGGCGCTCGCGGGCTGGCCAGTAACCAACATCATCCCCTCCACTGCCTCAGTTCTGCTTGCCAGAGAGGAAAAACAGAAAAAGAGAAAAGAAGGATGGAGGGTGGGCAAGGAAGCCCATGGGACCCCATGGGACAGCAAAAGGAAGGATATAAACTGAAAAATGATTACGCTGACTAGAGAGGATAGAGTTTAGGGAGGCTGGATCCTAGCTTGGTCTGGAAGTGGGCCGCCAACCTCTGGGCAGGTAGGGAGGGAGGAGTGGTGGAGAGAGAGAAGGAAGAAGAAGGAAAGAAAGAAGGTAGAGAAGAGGAAGGAGGAGAAGGAGATGGAGTGGAAGGATGGACCATACCCCCACTCCAGAACCCTTGTGGACCAGGGGTGACTTAAGCTGACCAGTTTCACCCCCTTGTGAAACAAAAATTATTATTTTTTTTTTTTTTTAGGAGAGCCTGAAAGGTGTTAGCCCAGATTCCTGGGACATCCTAAAAGGACAGGGACATTTTTAACCCTCACCCACAAGAGGGGTTTGACAGGAGAGATGGCCAACAAGCCAAGGCTAGCCTCCCCAGTCCAGTAGACAGAACACCAGATTTTTACATTCCTTCTCCTTTTTCTCTTTATGGCTGGTGACATAGAGAGACCGTCCTCTAACCCGGGATCACCTTGGCACCCAGGGGGGACCCGAGGTGAAAAAGGATTGAATCCCTTAACCACAGTGCCACCGGGGGGGTGATTATCAGGAAAAAGACTTCAGGAAGGTTCCTATAACCTGAAGTTTGAAAGGACTGAAAGGAGGAGTCCCTTGTAAGGAAGTTAGAGTAAAGATAGAGGGGCCCTGGGGCCCTAGTCCCAGTACAGAGGCCAGGATATGGCTGGACCTCGCAAGGGGGGGACCTGAAGCAGGACTCAAGAAGAGACCTGATGACCCTATCCACTGTAAAGAGGGCCCCAGGGAGTCAAGGGAAAAAGGCCATAGCCCCTACTTGCTCTCCCCCCCCCAAGAGGGTCCCTGGTGCTTCAGAGAAGTGTCAGGGAGCCCAGAGGTACCAGTGAGACTGTGCCCACAATTGGCCTCAGTGGGGTGGGAGGGCAGCAGGAGGAGCACTGCCCAGAAGCTGAGGCCCAAGAGGGATTGAGGGAGTGGAAGCAGGATGAATGGTGAAGATATACAGGAAGATCAAGAATTACGGTAGGTACATAATTTTCATATCTTCCCTGTATCAATCTTCACCGTTTATCACTGGTAGGTGAGTACCAAGCCCACAAAGTGAACCAATACCTCCCTGAAGGCTGGACCACCTTCAGTCCCTTGTGGGGGAGTCACGAGAGGATAGGGCCCATTACGGGTCTGGCCAGACCTGCTACTGTTGAGAGCCAGGACAGGTTTCCTGATCAGCAGGAGAAGGAAGGTGCCCTGACAGTTCTCGCCTGGCTCTGTGGGTGAAAAACCGAGCCCCCTCCCCCCCGGAATGGCGAGTTGGTCACCCTACGCCAGGCCAAGGGTGACAACCGGGAAAGGTGAAGTGATGCTGCCCACCTAATGCAAACCACAAATCACACGAGTCTGGAGGCTATTGCGTTGGCGTCTTAAGATGCCCACTCCTGGTGTCTTGCTAGCTCCAGACCCCTTGTGATGATGGTGATGGCTCACCTGGTTGCCTCACCATCAGGCAAAGCCACTGGGAACTGCCCCATTGTGGCCCACAGGTGCCTCTCATAGGCCACTATGTGCACCTGATGTGTTGCAGTACATAACAAGAGATGCACCGAGGCAAAAACCCACCTGCCCCTGTGTCCAGAGGATGATCTCTTGTTAGGGGAAGACACCCAGAAGAGGTGTCCAGCCACTCCAAACCTGAAGAGGGGTGGGGCAATGACTCTGAAGACCCCTAGGGAGCACAGTACCAGTGCTGGCAATCCCCAGGGGCTGGGGAAGCGGAGGCAGGCGACTGCCAGGTGCTGTGCAACTCCTCCGCAAAGGGCCGAGGCCATGGAGAGATCAGTAAGGATTCCTGGCTGTACTTTCCAAGGAACAGCATAGTCACATGCATGGTATTGCGTCGGTTGACTGGGGTTAAACTGAGCTCCTCCAACATTGTCACCAGGAACTGCTGATATTCCGTAAAGTCAGCATCAGAAGACTGGTATGATGAGTCCTCTTCCTCAAAGGAGGAAGCTGACGAAGTGGCTGGGCTCTGTATAGGGAATGATGGTGCTGAAAGAGGAGATGCAAAGACCATCTCATCCATGGCCCTGTAATAGGTGGGAAAAGCACTCACTGTGGCTCTATAGTGCTCCCAGATAAGGGGCCCCAAAGGACCAGAAAGACCTGGGAGAATGGGAGGAGGGGGCAGAGAAGGAGAGGGCCGGGCAGAGTGGCCATGAGAGACTGCACCCTCCTTGCTAGGGCTGTGGGCACATTGAGGGGAATGCACTGCCCAGACCTCACCTGCTGCTCAACCATCCCCAAGCCATCAGTGGGAAGCCAATGGAAAGAAGATCCCTGGTGGGAATACCATAGTCCAGCAAGCCCAAAAGGGCGGCCCCTGTCCCCACCTGGAGCAGGACTCCTCCCCATAGAGGAGGAAGGGGTGCTAGGGCCAGCACTCATACTCTGCCCCAAAGTGACTGAGGCCACCCGAGGAGAGCGGGGTACAGCCCAGGCCCCCAACCACTCCCCCCCAGAGAGGACAGAAACCTGCCTCTTGAGGAAGGCCCCACAATGGCTACCGATCTTAAAGAGGAGGGAAGAGAGAAGCTGGCACCAGGGTCGACCTCTGACTCCTTCCCTAGCTCCACGACGGCCCTGAAAAATGACTCAGCATTGAAAACAGCCATTTGAGCTGGCCATGGCACCGACCTCGGCGCCACCACCAGAAGCGGCACTGATGTCAACATCGACAGTGACTGCGGTGTTGACATCGGGAACAGTGCCAGCCATGGCACCAGCCTCTGGCACAGCACCAGCCATGGCACTGACTCCGAGTGTCACCAGGCACGGCACCATCATCAACCCTGGCACTGTCCGTGGCACCATCATTGGGCACAACCATGCTTTCCAGCTTCCACAGCCCTGACCGGGCTTGCCACTTGCAGGGAACTGCACCACGGATCAGAGATGCCACCCACCCCAGGAACAAGCCGCAAGCTCCTTCAACCTAAGCCACAAGCTCTCACAGTCCTAACTGGGCTAGCCAGCTTCCACAGCCCCAACCGGGTTTGCCACCTGCAAGGAACCGCAGTGCGGTTTGGAGACACCACCTGCCCCAGAAAAAGCCGCAAGCTCCCTCAGCCTAAGCAGCAAGCTGTCTCAGTCCTGACCAGGCTTACCAGCTTCCACAGCCCCGATGGGGCTTGCCACCTGCAGGGAACCAAACCACAGTTCAGAGACGCCACCTGCCCCAGGAACAAGCTGCAAGCTCCCTCAGCCCAAGCCACAAGCTCTCACAGCCCCGACTGGGCTTGCCGCCTGCATGGAACCTCACTGTGGTTCAGAGGTGCCACCCAACCCAGGAACAAGCCGCAAGCTCCCTCAGCCCAAGCCGCAAGGTACGGAGACACAACGCAGGCTCACTAGCTCTGGCAGTTTAAATTTGGCACCTTCTCTTGCTGCGGCTGATTGGCTGTTTGGTTAGTTGGTTGCCGCATTTATCTATTTACTCTTTGCACAGTTGTAGCTAGCTTTATTTAATCAACAGGTTTTCAAGTATTTTTCTATATTTTCTAGCTCTTTTGCCTTTCATTCCTAGCTTGTACTCCTGTTTTACTCCTTCGTCTGACCCCAGTCCTTTTGTGCTATGCTTCAAGAAGTACTTCATCCAACCCACAAATCTCTAACTCCCTCTCCTTGTGCAAACTGCCCCTGCTAAAGTTAATTTTGCCGTCTTAGGCACCAGCCCTGTCCATGCTATGCTCCGGTAATTAATTTGCACCGACCGATATTCTCTCTCTCTCTCTCTCTCTCTCTGTCTCTCTCTCTCTCTCTCTCTCTCCTTATACGAACTGCCCTACTAAGTTAATTAGGAACCTGCTCTGCTACATTATTTTAAACCTTCTCTATTTATTAAATCTGAACCTCTTCTTTAACCACCTGCAACCTAATCTCCCCCCCACTGCAAGCTTCTTCCTACCCACTTCGCAAGCCCACCCCCGATTCCCTTCCTGTATTGTTCTCTATTAAATAAATTATCTCCCTCTTTCCTTAGCTCTTACAGCCCCAACTGGGCTTGCCAGCTTCCACAGCCCCGACCGGGCTTGCCGCCTGCAGGGAACCACACCGCAGTTCGGAGACTCTACCCGCCCCAGGAACAAGCTGCAAGCTCCCTCAGCCCAAGCCACAAGGTATGGATACACAACGCAGGCTCACTAGCTCTGCCAGCTTCCCTGGCTGGGCATATACTTTTATTGGTACTAAGTACAGGCTTTTCTATTTGCTGGTTATATTCTCATCCCACTAGGGGCATTACATCCTTCTGGTTATCTTCTTGATTTCCTTTTTTACATAAAGGAAAACTACATTCTCATATTTTCTAAATATTATTTGTTTCCATGTCAACAGACAACTTTTTTCATATAGCTCTTAAAGATGTATGCATACCTCTCAACATTTTGTCCCACAAATGTGGAACATTGCCTCTCAAAATGTGGAACAAATGGGCTAAATGTGGAACACTTAATCAAACCTTTACCTAGGAAGCTCAGAACACTGTTAAAAGGTTTGCATTTATGTTCAGAAAATCTGTCATTAATTGAATAACATATTTTTTGCATCATTTACTATAGATTTTTGCTTTAAAATGTTACTACTGAATGTGGAACATGTCCTCACAATGTGGAACAGGGAGCTTTTGTGAAGTAAAGTGAGGAACATTCCTTGTAATGTGGTACAGTTGAGAGGTATGGATGTATGTAACTTCCTTAGTCAGTTTTCACAGCTCATACTAGGCCCTGTTACTGTTCTGGGAGGCTCCATTTTGTGGTTGTTGAAATCTAATTGTCCCTGAAAGCTGCATTAGCATATGAGAACATGATGCATAATCACCCTTTAAACTCCCCAGTATGCCTGTCAGCTTAATTAGTCTTAAAAGAAACAAGTTGCAAGAAGGTGTGAAATACCACATTTACCTTCAGGGAGCTTTGCAAACTATCTGAGATATAATGCTGTTTTTCCATTTTAAACTCCATTCAGTTTATGAGTTTAGAGTGAGTTTTTGTTCTTTCAGCATAGATATACATGATATAAATCAAATGGTTGATCTGGCATCATGTTCTCATATGCTAATGCAGTTCTCATGAACAATATTTCAACAAGTATGAAATGGAGACCCCCCCAGGGCAATCACAGGGGCTACCATGAGCAGTGAAAACAAGCTAAGGTTAACACATATAGCCCTAACAGCTACAGGAAAGGAGTTGTCTGTTGACATGGAAAGAAATAAAATGTTAATAATATGAGGGTGTAGTTTTCCTTTAAAACACACTTGGTAGCTGTCATTGTGGATAGGCACCTTGATCAGGTTTCCTTCCGATAAAAATACACTTGGTAGCTGACACCCCAAATTATTACTTATTTTTCCCTCCTTCTATACCTGTTTGCCCATAGTTCAATTGTTCAACTGATTGACTAATTGGTTCATTCAGGGCATAATGCTTCTGCTAGCTCTGCTGATATCTATACCCCCAATTATCCCCTTCACAGATGGCAAGCCCACTCCTCTTGGTTGCACACACTATACAATTTTAAACCCCTTCATCGCCACTAATCCCCACCCTCTGTGGGACCATGCAGCTGTGGGACATGCATTGAATCTGGTCTCTACTAACTCCACTGAATACTGCACCTTCCTACTTTTTTGTGCTTCCCCCCTCTACCAATTTTCCAAAAAATGGTTGGCCTTAAAGTGCATTTCGCTAAGTCACCAGCTCAAGCCACACAAGATCTCCATGAGACTCTGGATACGGCAACTAATCTTTCTGCTGCTCCTTTGCTTGGGCAATATAGAACTCAACCCTGGTCCAGCCCCCCCCCCCTCGCATCACCTGCTGACTTTGCTTCTGCCAAAGGGCTAAATATAATGTTTATAAACATATGCAGTATACAAAAGAAAATAATGGATGTTCAAGCCTGGGTATCCCATACTACCCCCAATATTTTGGTCCTAACAGAAACTTGGATGAAGAGCACCACCACTGACCAAGCCCTAGCCCTTCCATCTCATTCCGTCTATCGTGTTGAGAGATCCACGAGGGGAGGGGTAGTCATTTACATTAAAGATAGGCTATCTGCCTCTGTCCTACATGCCATCTCCAAGCCAAAAGAATTTGAATGCCTGGCATTAAAAATATCCATCTCTCCTGCAAAATCCATTAACATACTAGGTTGCTACAGACCACCCTCTGGGGGTCTAGATTTACTGATCCACCTATAACACTTTCTAGACTTAAATACAAATGAAACATTAATTATCTGTGACTTGAACCTGGACTGGTTCAGCTCTAAATCGACTCCTTTAAAGAATCTTTATGACGTCTTCAGGCTGAGTCAGATAATTACCGGAATAACAAGGCCAAACCATAGAAACCACCTCACTGGTTCATTACTGGACCTAGTCATTACAAAAAGACCACATAAAATGATACAGTAATCTATCTTCCACAATGATCCCAGTGATCACAACATAGTAGTGTGTGTCAGGAACCTCTTAAATATACTCCTATTAGCAAATTTGTTTCTAGGAGGAGTTTCAAAAGGTTCAACCCAAACCAGTTTCTGGCAGACCTAAGGGATATTAACCGACAAAACTTTTACCTGGCAGCTACAGTACTACCAATGAAGTCACACACATTCTCAATTCCACCCTTACTTGCATCATTTATTTATTTATTTATGTCTTTGGTAACCGGGTAGGTGCACTGATCCAAAAGACCATTTTCAGGCATGACCCAGGATTCAAGGGTGGCAACAACACACAACAACATAAAATAAAACAAACACCAGTACATACAGACATATTAATACACACCCCAAACATGAGGTGGTGTGGAAATGGAAATGTACAGTAGATAAGTTGTGTTGTACAATGGCTATAGAGTTAGGCTAGAGACAAATGTGGCAAAACACATGGTGCAAATTATATTATACAATGGCAAGAAAAAATCCTGAGCTCTGATTGGTCAGTCTGGGACTGGACCCGTGATGTTATCCCAGCACAACATCATGGGTCTAGTCTCAGCACTGTCAACTAGTAGAAGATTCCTTTTTTTGCTGATTGTTTCATCTACTCTTAAGAAACAAAAGAAAAAAAATACTCACCTTAGTAATGCTGTTTCTTCTAATGGAGTCTTGCTGTATTCTGACTATTTCAGTTAGGTCCTGCCTTTCAACTGCCCCAGAGAACAAAGAGTTAAACTTTCCATGGCCAGCATGGAATGTTCACCGTGAGCTCTGTTGAAGCCCCTGTCTGCTGTTGTTTAAACTCCAACCGTCAGATCTTTATGAGCAAAACTCACTAGAAGTTCTGTGTGGAAACTGTAAAACTCACACTAGCCAACTGGCAACTAAATTTATATAAAAGAGTTTTTTGGTTTCAAAGCAAAGTCTCAAGTCAGGAAACCCAAAAAACAAAACACATCCCAAAACACAACACTCACCCAAAATAAAGGAGGGTGGAAAAGGGACACCCCTAGGGTGCCAACACTGCTCCTGCCCACCTACATCCCAAAAACCAGGTTCTGAGAGGGGAGGTGGGGAGGTCAGAATACAGCAAGACTCCATTAGAAGAAACAACATTACTAAGGTGAGTAATTTTTTCTTCAAACAACATGAAGTGTTGCTGTATTCTGACTATTGCAGACTACCAAGCAGTACCTCCATGGAGGAGGGACAGAACCTACTTTGGAAACGGCTCTGAAGTACTGCTGTGCCAAACCGAGCATCACTCCTTGCCTGGATATCCGGAGAGTAATGCTTGGTGAATGTATGGACTGTTTTCCAGGTGGCTGCTTGACAAATTTCTAAGATAGGAATATCCTGGCAGCAGCCAGGGAAGCAGCTGTACCTCTAGTAGAGTGAGCCCTCAGGCCTGAGGGTAGAGTTCTACCCAGTTTTTCATAGCAGAATTGTATACAAGAAACAATCCACCTGGCAATAGATCTCTTAATGGCAGGTTTGCCCTTACCAACCTCTCCATATGTGAGGAACAATTGGAGGGACTCAAACCTGTGACCCTTGGTGCGCTCTATGTAGTAGCTGAGGGGCCCTTTTAACATCCAAGCTGTGCAGCCTCCTCTCTCTAAAGGAGGAATGGTCAGTGAAGAAAACAGGGAGAGACATAGACTGGTTAAGGTGGAAATCTGAAACCACCTTAGGCAAAACTTCCTGTTAGTTCTTAGGACCACTTTATCTCTATGGAAAGAGATGAAATCAGGCTCCACTGACAGGGCTTGCAATTCACTGATACGCCTGGCAGAGGTAATGGCTACCAAAAACACAGTTTTCCAAGTCAAGTACTTAAGCTCTGCAGAGGACAAAGGCTCAAAGGGTGGTTGCATAAGCTGAGCAATGCAAACATTAAGGTCCAAGCAGGAGCAGGGTCCCTAAAGGGGGGGATTGGTGTGCAGCAATCCCTTGAAGAACTTAGAAAACACAGGATGGGCTGACAGAGGAGAGGGCTTGCCTACTGACAAGAAGACAGAAACAGCTGCCAAATGCACTTTAAGTGTGGCTGGCCTAAGGCCTAGGCCATTGAGATGGACCATATAGTCCAGAACCGTAGGCAACTCAGCAGATTCTGGAGAAACATCCTTATTAGAACACCAAATAGTGAACCTTTTCTGTTTGGAATTGTAAGTCTTTCTAGTGGAAGGCTTTCGAGAAGCCTTAAGGATATCCAGAACCCCTTGAGAAAGATGCAGATCAGCAAACCCTAACTCTTCAAGAGCCATGCCTTGAGATTGAGAGACCTGAGGTTCGGGTACCAAATCCTCCCCTGAGAGGATGTCAATAGGTTGTAATTCCTGGGAAGAGACAGGGGAAGGTGGACTGCTAAGGACAGCAACAGGGGGTACCAGGACTGTCTGGCCCAGTCTGGAGCAATCAGAATCACTTTGCATGGTTGTGATCTTATCTTGACTATCACCTTGAACAGGAGAGGGAAGGGAAGAAAGCATACAGAAATTTCCCTTCCCAATTCAGAATCAGAGCATCCAGGGGGACTGAGCCCAAGACTGGGGGTCTGCAACAAAAGAGAGGACGTCGGTGACTGTCTGGGGCTGCAAAAAGATCTATCTGTGGAGTGCCCCATCTCGAGAAAATCACTTTCAAAACTAGGGGATCTAGGGTCCATTCGTGATGGCCCTGGGATATCCTGCTAAGAGCATCTGCTAGGACATTGCCATTCCCTGGGAGGTGAACTGCTATCAGAGAGGTTTGCAGGGAATAGGCCAGGGACCACAACTTCATTGCTTCTGTGCACAAAGCCGTAGACTGAGTGCCTCCTTGCTTGTTGATATACCACATTGTGGTGGTGTTGTCTGTTCTGATCTGGACCACCTTGTTCTGTACAGATTTGGAAAAGGCTTGCAGTGCCAGAAACACTGCTCTGAGTTCCAAGAGATTGATGTGAAGCAGATTCTTGAGGTGACCACAGCCCTTGGGTGATAAGATCCCCCAGGTGGGCTCCCCAGCCCAGCAGGGAGGCATCTGTGGTATCACTGAATGAGACTGAGTGACAAAAGGAACTCCTTGTCTCAAATTGTCCTGATCCTGTCACCATTGCAAAGCCTGGATCAGGGTTCGAGTCACTGGGACTAGTTTAGTAAGGGAATCCTTTCTTTGGGACCAGAAGGCTCTCAAGTGGAACTGAATGTCCCTCATCTGGAATCTTGTTCCCTGGACCACTGCTGTGGAGACAGTCATGTGGCCCAGAAGCTGAAGGAAATGCCTTGCTGGTCGAGACACCTGTAGGGTGAAAGAAGAGGCCAGTTCCATAAGGGTCCTTGCCCTGTCCAGGGGAAGGAAGGCTCTTGCCCTTACTGTATCCAGCTCCGCCCCTATGAAGGTGAGGAGCTGTACTGGCTCGAGAACTGACTTTGGAAGGTTCAGGAGGAATCCTAAGGAAGTGAGCACTTGCTGAGTTATTTGCAAATGTGACTTGACTTGGTCTGGAGACTGACCTACTATGAGCCAGTCGTCCAAGTATGGGAAGATGGAGATATTTTTCTCCTTAGGAAAGCAACTACTACTGCCAGGCACTTTGTGAAAACCCTTGGGGCTGATGTTAGGCCAAAGGGCATTGCTTTGAATTGATAGTGGCCTGAGGGCAACTCGAACCTGAGGTACTTTCTGTGGGAGCACCTGATGGGAATGTGAAAATAGGCATCTTTGAGGTCCAGGGAGGCTAGCCAGTCCCCTGGCCTTAGAGAGGGCAGGATTATTCCCAGAGTCACCATTTTGAACTTTGGTTTTAAAAGGTGCTTGTTCAGATATCTTAGGTCCAGAATGGGCCACCATTCTCCTGTCTTTCTGGGGGTTAGGAAGTACCTGGAGTACAATCCTTTGCCCTTGTGTAGGGTGGGGACCCTCTCTATGGCTCTGAGAGCTAGGAGGGAAGAAACCTCTGCCTCTAGGGCAAGGGTCTCTGATGGATTTGCAGGTGGAAAGGATCTGGTTCTCATCTTGGGAAATTTTTTGAAGCTGAGAACCAGTCCCTGGCTTACTACTTCCAGGTCCCACTTGTCTGATGTCAGAGACTTCCAGTCCTGGACAAAGTAAGCCAGCCTGCCCCCTACAGGTATTGGAGAATCGGCCCGGACAGACCCATCAGGGCATCTGCTTGGCAGGGGGCTTTAGGCTGAGGGGTGGATGCAAGTCTGCTCATACCACGTCTGCCTCTCCCTCTGAAGAACCCCCTCTGAGCATAAGAAGAAGAAGAAGAGGCCTGGGCTTGGTAAAAAGGCATTTGAAAAGGCCTGCCCCTGCCCCTGGACTTCTGCCTTTGGGGAGTGGCTTGCCTTTCTTTGGCCTGAGCACTCCTGTAGGTGGTCCTGTACTTGTCCATCTTTTTCATGTAGTTCTCTGTCTGCTCCCCAAACAGAGAATTACCAATAACAGGGAACCATGGCCTTAGCCTGGGTATCCTGTGATAGGCTAGTACATCTGAGCCAAGCCATCCTCTGAAGGGCCACAGATGTAGCCATGACTCTAGATGAAACATCATTGGAGTCCACAGCAGCATGAAATTGCACCTTGATGCCTCAATCCCATCTGCAGCCACCTGCTCCAGCTCCTTGGCAAGCTGGTCAGGCCTGTTTAGCCAGAGCCAGCACAGTGTCCCATCTGGACTTTGGTATCTAGCTGTGTAGGCCATATAGTTAGCCTGCCTGAGTCCCAAAGATGCTGCTATGTACTGTTTCTTTGCCATGGCATCAATCCTCCTGGAGTCCTTATCTGGGGGGGTGTGATGCCAAGGGGATATTTGCCTTATCACAGGCAGCAGCCTGCACTACCCAATATGGCTGCATTGCTGAGAAAGGAACTCCGTGTCTGAGCCTGAAAGAGTGTACCTCTTGTCCATTCGTCTGTCCACAGGAGGTATGGAGTTAGGAGTCTTAAGAGTTTTGTCTGTTTCCCAAAAGATTTATGGAGGGGAATAGACAGTCTCCTGGACTCTGGGATGTCCATCATTTCAACAAAATCAGGCTCCTCCTGATCCTCTACTGCTTCTTCCATTGGAAGCTGGAGGGTTTCAGCCACTTTTTTGTAAAACATAAAGTGGGAAGGGGACTCAGAAAGCCTAGGAGGAGAAACACCTGAAGGTCTGTCTGGGGAGATGTCCGGGTCAATAGGCACATCCAGACTTTCATAGTCACCATCATCATCCTCATACTCTCCCTCCTCCTCATCCGGTTCATAAAATTCTTCTGAGGTTTAATCTGGAACCAGGGGAACCGACCGAACTGAACGCCTGCCAGATGGTGCCGGTTTGGCCAGAACCGAAGTAAGCGATTGCACTATTCTTATCGCCTTGGCTATCGCATCAGCAGTCGGAGTATGAATTTCTGGATCCGAACCGGACGATTTATCTTTTCCTTTTCTTTTAACAGGAACCGACTCCTCAGAATCGGTTCTCCTCTTGCCCGAAGAAGTATCGCCCTGGTTAGAGGGCACTCCTTCTGGTTCAGTCAGAACCGAACCGGCTGGCCACCCGGTCAGCGGACTTCTGGCCTCACTTTCCTCAGTCTACCTACTCTTATCCAGGGTAGCTTTGGGAAAATTCTTACAAATTTGGCAGTCTGAATTGAGGTGGTCAAACCCCAGACAATAAACACAGGTGGTGTGGAGATCAGCCTTAGCAAAGGCTTCCCCACACACACACTGCAGTGTTGAAACCCAGTGGGCCCGTGTTTTTTCTTGGGTTTCTCAGACATGGGCAATCCTATCCAAAACGCATCCTTTTTTTGGCAATCCGCCAGGCAAGACTCCCCTATCGGTTCCTGACCGTGTTATGGGTCTTAGAAAAAAACATAATAAAATCCATTTTTTTTAGAACCAATACGGACCGGTTACCACACTCTAAGTAAATTCACAAACTTTTTATTTTTTTAAACTGATCGGTTCAGCCGAACCGATCCAAAATTTACAAGTTCCACACAGAAACAAAATGCAAAACCTATCTAGTACTCACGGTACCACAGACAGAGACTTAAACCGACAGATTCGGTAGCATAAATTCAGTAGAAACCAAGTGAAAACGACACTTTAACCGACTTTTTTGAACCGAGCAAAGGAGAAATCTCTGGAGCGACTGTTCAGTGAGGCGGAGTAAAAAATCTGACGGTTGGAGTTTGAACAACAGCAGACAGGGGCTTCAACCGAGCTCACAGTGAACATTCCATGCTGGCCATGGAAAGTTTAACTCTTTGTTTTCCGGGGCAGTTGAAAGGCAGGACCTAACTGCAATAGTCAGAATACAGCAAGACTTCATGTTGTTTGAAATATTTTTCCACACTTACAAAAGCATTCTTTAAAATTAATTGTTTTATTCTTTATAAGAACGAGCCATTGTATAATAGCAATAATGCCCTCCAGGGTGTGTGTTGTGGTGGGATACTGTCATGCCTCAGGTATTGGATGCACTTGGCCTGCGGCCTTGTGCCCAACCACCTGAGGCCTGACATTATCCCAGCACGACACACATCCTGTTGGGCATTATTGCTTAATTAATAAACAGTATATGAATCATAAATCTATTTCCATACAGGTGTCAGCAAACAATCAAATATTTGTTGTTTCTTAGGGATCAACAGGTTCGAAGAGGATAGAATGTGAAGGCCCTGATGTTATTATTGGGTGCAGTGACAGTTAGCAGCAGTCAGGAGCCAGGCTTTCAGATTCTGTTTGAAAGCCAGGTGGAATGGGGATGAGCGGATGAACAGTGGGAGCTTGTTCCATAGTGAGGGTGCTGAGATGGAGAAAGCTTGAATACCCATGGCAGTGGAGGTATGGGGCACTTGTAGTGGGGAGGGGACTGGGGATGCCCTAAGGGTCCTTGAAACCACTCTGTCAGTCAGGAGTAGTGAGTAGGGGGAGAGGTGTTGGTTTCTAATTGAGTTGTCCACTAGGCAGCCCATTGCATAGTCGAAACGACCTTGTAGGCGGAGCCACCCTAAGGACTGATAGAGTGTGCAGTGGTGGGTGCTGTGGGGAGCTTGAAGGATGAAATGACAGATAGAGTTGTAAGTTGTGTTTAGCTGTGAGTGCAAGCTAGAGGATACGAGGGAGTAGACAGGGCAGTAGTCAAGGAGGGGCAGTATTTTACCACGTGCAATGGCAAGGTGTGCTTTTGCAGACAAAAATGTTTGAGATGGTATGCAGCACCTAGTTTCTGGTGGATTCTCTGTGCAGTGTTGTTGACATGTTCGGAAAAGGAGAGGGAGGGGTCAAGGGTGACACCTGAGTATTTGAAGGACAGCACATTTTCAAGGGAGGGCCCTGCTGGGGTGAGTACTAGCAGGGAGGAGTTGGTTTTGGCAGCTTTGGCGAGGAAAGGTTTAGAACCAAAGAGCATGGATTTAGTATTTGTTTCGTTGACTAAGAGCTTGTTGGAGAGGAGCCATTGATGAGCAGAGCCGTAGTTTTGTGTGAGGGTGGAGGAGATGGATTCAGTTGATTTGTCACTATGGTAGAGAACCAGATCATCTGCATAGAGAAGCACTTTACAACAAGGCTATCCTTGGAGAGTGCATTTACAAACATGGAGAATAGCAGGGGTCCAAGTATGGAGCCCTGGGGGACACCAATATATACAGGGAGGGCAGCAGAGGATGATTCACCAATAATAACAGACTGAGATCTGTTAGAGAGATAGCTGCGGAACCAAGTGGCAGTTCCAGCAGAGCTGCCAAAATGAAGCAGGTTATAGTGGAGGAGGTGATGGTCAACAAGGTCAAACGCTTTTGACAGATCTACGAAGACAGCACCTGTGGCTTTGCACTGGTCCATGTTTCTTAGAACATGATCTGAAAAAAGGACCAAAGCAGAGGAGGTGCTGTGGTACTTGTGGAAACCATGCTGGAGAGAACGTAGTAGTTTTTTTTTTAATATTCTTTATTTTTCTTTACTTTTTGATTTCACAACTGCTTTACAGCTTATATAGCATCATTACAGGGTATATACAGCATACATTTTTATAAATTAATATGAGACTTTCTTTATATTATATAAGCCTGTTTTACAATCATACTAGGAATCATACTAGGAAAGATACATACACAAAAGGCTGAGGCCCGTAAGCGTGTATCTCCGGCCATGCCGGCACATCAGCCCTTGTTTAATGTTACAGAAGGAAGGTTCCAGATTCTGCTATACAGTATTTAGTATCTTAAGCATGATCATTGCATTTTGCTTTATTACAACCATGTTTAAGGGACAAATTATTCATCTATCTGGGTGATGTAAAATACCCAGGGCCTCCATGTTACTTCAAACTGTTTAGTTCTTCCTACCCTCTTGACAATAATCCACTCCAGACAATATACCTCATTCATTATTGAATGCCAAAAATCTAGTATAGATGGGTTGTTGGTATGCCAAGGTGGGTTATTACCTTTTTTGCTGCTGCCAAATATAGGTATAGTTTAATCCTGCTAGGTGAGACCTTGTCCTCCTCTCCAGTACACAGAAGGACTAATTTTGGGGTCAAATAAAGATCAGTTTCTATTATTTTTTGTATACTGTTCTCTATCTCTTTCCAATATACTGTTAGTTTTGGAAAGCCCCGAAAGATGTGGGTCATGTTAGCTAACCCTTCCGTACAGCCTCTCCAGCATGCCCCGTAACTGTCTGGCAAAAACATGACTAGTTTATCAGGAGTATTAAAGAAATGGATTCTACACTTCCATATAAAATCCATCCAATATGGAGCATGTGAGATTTTCATGGATGGTAGAATAGGCTCCAGCCATTTCTTATAAGTCAGCTGGATATTTCATTCCTTGTTCCAGGTGTCCAATGTTTTTTTGTGGAATCAGGCCAGTATGTTTTTAATGCCCCATAAATAAGCCCTATCAAGTGTGTATTTTCACTACCCTTTATAGCATCAATAAGGAGTGTCATCATAGGTGGGATAGGATTCGGGAGAGCGTTCCAGGGTGGTTGTTTTTGCATTAGGTATGTTCTAACCTGCAAGTACCTATAATGTTGTGAGCTTGGAAGTTGAAAGCTGGATTGTAAAGAGGCAAAAGTCTCAGCTCCCTGGGCATCTAGGAATTGGTGTATCAATGTTAGCCCTCTTAAACTCCATTCTTTGAGGACATGATCTAATGTTGCTGGGAAGAAGTCTCTTTCACTTGTTAAGGGTCTAAAGTAATAAAATAATTTCTTCATGGTGTCTCTGGTTCCAAAAGCAAAGTCTTTCAACCTTGGGGGGGGGGGAGGATAAGGGTGCAAACACTATAGTATTTATATTTAAATAAATCATTTATTAACTAAATATTACGATAGACAGAATTCAGATAAATGCTGGAGAGGTTGTAGGGGAGTAGGCTCACACTTCCATATTTTCTGGGGATGTCCAGTACTAACAAAGTACTGGGCAGACATGAATGAAATTATAATGAAAATGTTTGATTTGCACCTCCTTCTTCAGTTTGAAAGTCTGGTTTTGGGCCTTCCCCCAGTAGATCTGTCAGGGAAAAACTATAAATATTTGTTTTACATTTGTGTGGCGGCAGCAACAAAGGCAATTACGCAGAGATGGCTTACGCTGCCCTCACCATCAGTGGAGATATGGAAACAGAATATGGAAAGGATTAAGCAATTAGAAAGTATAGGAGCAAAAGTGCAGTTAAGAATGGAAAGGTTTAATGCCAGATGGTTACCCTACTATAAATATATCCAAGAAATTACACAAAAGACGGTATTAGAACAATACTTAACATAGAGGAGGAAGGCAGGTGAAGAGAAATAGGGACAAGAACATTTAGGAGATCAAAATAGGAAGAAGACGAGTAAGAGGTGAATTGAGGGGGAGAGATAGGGGAGTATTCCAAGGTGGTTGGAGAAAAATGAATCACCCGGGGACACATCCTGCATAATGTTATAATGTTATGAAAACAAAAGGTAAAGACTAGTATCCAGATAAAAGGGTATCTTCAATATATACAAGATGGAATATGAGAAGGACAGACATGGTACAATAAAGGGTAACTTCAAGGGACATAGTGATGGAATGGAATGAGAGAAAGAGGGAAACAACAAAGAAAGAATGCGGAGGAAGATGAAGGATTGAAGGAATGGGAATAAAATCTTGGAACTCAGGGACAGTATGAAATGGATCAAGGAAGGAAACAGATGGGAAGAAAAGAAGAAATAGTATTAGGGTTTGAAGTAGATATAAAAATTGTTATGGTGATAAAGATGCTTGCTATACCTTGCTTCTGTATTGTCCTAAGAATGAGGGATGTACCTATCCGTATTTGATAATGTATGTGCCATGTCTAAGATGCCTGGAAATAAAAAGACAAGTTAAAAAAAAAAAAATCATTCATCACAAATTCAATGTATTTCCAAGGTGGATGCATCTGTGTATTGAGCCAAATCATTACTGTTTTAAAGGTAACTGCCCTATGGTATTCCTTCAGATTTGGAAGGCTTAAGCAACCCTTGTCTAGTGGTAATTGCAAAATTAACCATCTAACTATTGGCTGTTTACCTAACCATGTATACCTCGACATACTTCTATTCCAAGAGACAAAGTAAAATCTAGCAGGGGTAACCGGCAGGGTCTGAAAGAAGTACAATATTTTTGGGAAAACTGTCATCCGTTTAGCTTGTATCCTGGAGTAGAATGAGAGCATCAGATGTGACAGATTTCCCATGAGATTTTCTATTTCTATTGATAATGATTCTAAATTAAAAAGCTCTAGGTGTCCTAAATTTTTAGGTATGTTCACCCCTAGGTATTTTATTTTATTTTTCCTCCAGCTAGCAGAGAGGAGTGTTCTCAGGGATTGGGTGGGAGAGAAATTCAAGATCAATAATTCTGTTTTCTGTATATTTGTTTTATAACCTGAGATAGCCGAGAATGACTGGACAGCTTCCAACATAGCTGGGATGGAGCTTTCTGGTTCCAGCAACGTGAGCAGCAAGTCATCTGCATACAGGGAAAGTGAAAATTTCTAACCCCCCAGTGTAATGCCTGGGATATTTGGATGTTCTCGTATAAGTTCAGCTAGGGGCTCAATATAAAGGGCAAAAAAGAATCAGTGATAATGGGCACCCTTGTCTTGTGCCTCTCTTAAGAGGAATATGTGTTAATAATTGTCTATTTATTTTTATATATGCCTTAGGGGAGGTATATATCCTTTTTAATAACTCTATAAATTCTATTGGCAGACCAAAGATAGACAGCGTCTTCCATAAATATGGCCATCTGACATGGTCAAAAGCCTTGTCTGCGTCTAGGCTAATAAATGTTGCAGGGATTTGTCTTTGATTTATGTAATCTAAGAAAGGTATTGTTCTACGTATGTTGTCAGTGGTTTGTCTGAACCAGATAAAACCAGACTGATCAGTATATATTTAAATGTGGCATTAGTTTCTCCATTCTAAAGGCCCAAATTGACATGAATAGTTTATAATCCATGTTAAAAATGGATATTGGCCTATAGGAACTTGGTATATCTGCTGGTTTATTTGGTTTTAGGACTGGGGAAATGTTAGTGTAGGCCCATGAGGGGGGTTGGGGAGTCCTTCCTCCTGTACCTCATGCAATGCTGCCAACAAAGCTGGAGCCAGTTGCTTATAAAAGATTTTGTACCACTCTGAAGGTAGTCCGTCTGGTCCTGGGGTTTTTAATGTTTTACTATAAGAGACTGCCTTCTTAAGTTCTTCTACCCTTATTGGTACTTTTAAATTATCCACCATTGGTTGTGTAGCTTTAGGGAGGGTAATACGACCAAAAAAATCCTCATATATTGAATCGCTTCACTCTGGGGGTTTCTCATATAATTTAGAATAAAATCTCTTGAAAATGTCCATAATTTGACCTGTATTTTTAGCATAATTATTCTGTTCTGTATCTTTAAGATGTGTCAAATGTTTTGCAGTTCTAAGCCCTCTTAGTCTGTGAGCCGAATTTCTGGCCCCTCTGGGCCCCCCTTTAAATTTATATGATTTGAGGTAGAATAAAGCTTGCTGTGTTTTCTCATCTAAAATATTTTGTAATGCTGCTTTCTTTTGATTAATCTGGATTCTAAGGTCCTCCTTATTTAAATTGGTATTATGCTGTAATTCTTGCAATTTCATATGGAGCTGATTGTAATTACGTTCCCATTTTTTTTTCCCTTTCAGCTGTATAAGTTATAATCTCTCCCGTATGACCACTTTCAGCGTGTCCCAAATTATTGATGCAGACACTTCTGTGGAAGTATTTTCTGTTAGTATTTGGTTGATCTTGTTCTGAAATCTTGTTTTAAAAGCTTCTTCCTTTAATAAGGAGGTATTTAGGCGCCACCCAGTGGTCTTTTTTGGTAATTTGAAATCCAGTTTCAAAAATAAGGGAGAGTGATCAGATAGAAATCTTGGTCCAATTGTTAGATCATGTACCCAATCCAAGTGTTCCTTGGATATGAAAAAATAATCTAACCTTGAGTAGGTATTATATCTTGATGAATAACAAGTGTATGTCCTAGAGGTTGGCAAGAAATGCCTCCAAACACCAGTTATACCCAAAGAATTCTGTTGTGTTTGGAATCGTTTTTGGGATAATGTTAGGCGGTATTGAGATGGGGCTGAGGAATCTAGATGTGGTTGCAATGTTAAATTTATATCCCCCCCATGATCAAACAGCCTTCCATATGGTCTAACAATTTGGCAAATCATTTTTTAAATTGTACTGATGAATATTGCGGTGGAAAATAGACATTCACTAAGGTAACACGTTTACCATATAACTGTCCCTTCAATATCACAAAGCATCCCTGTGGGTCCATGTACTGGGACTCAATCTGAAACTGGGTGCTGGATGGAATTAGTATTGCTCCACCCCTTCTCTTCCCCCTTTGGAAAAGAAGAATGGTAAACTTTAAACCGCCCCCCCATGCCAGTTTCAAGTATTTTTTGTCAGTTAAATGTGTCTCCTATAGATAAATAACACCATTGGACTGTTTTTTAATATATTGAAATAATCGTGATCGTTTGATCAGATTATTCAGTCCATTAATGTTAAGGGATAATAATTGCACGATATTATGTACAATTTTTAACTATGTCCAAGTAAAACCTCCTTCTTATCACCTGATTAGAACATGGTTCCCCTAAGTCCCAGTACACTTCCATGTTTCACTGTCCATGTACTTGTATTCTATTAGGATATTTCTCTCTTCTATTCCTAGCTTTATTTCCGGTCTCATGATAACAAAAGCAATCTCTATAAATAAAATGCTGTTTCTCTAGATACTGTCTGCTACAGGATTCAATTAAGATATTTCTCAACCACTTATTCAAACAGTAAAAACTTCTCAACAATCTTAACTTAGCCAACAGGGTGATGAACATTTTAGTAGAAACGTTATTTGGTAAGTAATACCTTAATTCAGGTATTGAAGTCTGAATTAAGAAAAGCCAGTCTAGTCTCAAAATGACTAACTTAAAAAGTGCTTCCAAGGTAGGGGAGATCCCTGTGTCTCTCCCTTTTGGTGTCACCTTAAGAAATTCAAGGTGCACTGGGGGACATCTGGAAATATCTGTCTCTCAGGCCCCCAGAGGGCAAATTAACTCCCTAAGAAAAAAATTAGTATCGGGCCATGGACTAATATTTAACAAAAGAAGACGTAACCAAACACTTTTTAGCCTTTGTAAATCATAAAAATGTGGGCAAAACATCATGGCAGCTTATGCACCCCTCCTAAAATAAATTGCTGATAACATTTTAACTATATCTTGTTCACTATACTTTATAATTCGTTTTGCAATGGCAATGTCAGTAAATTGTATACTTCTTTGAAGCACAGATCCCCTTAGTTCAGTGTCTACACAGCAGGGATGATGGAAATAAAAAATAGCAGGCTCCACTTATCTTTTAAACTAAATGTTCCCTGCAGCAAAATTATATATGGCCTTAATAAGTGGAAGTCCTATTATCTACCAGTTATTTTAGATCTAAACTCTGATTCTGAGGTGGAGTACAGTTACTGCCCATGGGTTTAGAAGTGAAGCAGTGCATTTATGTGCCTCACTCAAGGTAATAGGCAAAATGACTAGGCCTTAAGCCTTAGACAGTCATGAGTTGGGCCAAATCATCAGCCTGCATGATGACTGTACCAGCATTACAGTTCCTACCATTCAGATTCTACCCCGGGTGGGGTGGTGAAATGCAGCCAGTTGGTTCGAGATGGATGCTAGGGTCTGGAAAGATCCTCTGTGCAGATTTTTTGAATTTGTAGCAGTCTGCTATCAAGACAGATCCGAAGTCTCCTTTCCCAGTGCTGGCCTCGCCTTGAATCATAGCTCTTGTTTCAATAGTTCCTCTCTGGCTTCTTCAGCTGTCTGAAACTCCCTGAGTCCTGATTGAAGATGTACGACTACTCTGGCTAGATAAGGTGTTGTAAATTTAATTGCTGCCTCTTTCAATGCTGGTAGAATGTCTGCATATGCTCTTCATTTTTTTAAAGTTTGTGGAGCGTAGTCATTATCTAAGAATACACATGTTAGGCCATAGAACACCTTTCCCCATGCCACATGGTGGTTAAAATGTTCTCCTTGACTGCAAAATTGTGAAATCTGACCACTATGGAGCGGGGTTGTGAATTTGGGTCAGTGGGGCAAGGGCCCAAAGCTCTACGTACTCTTTCTATTTCTACCAGGAGATCAGTGGGTAGCTCCAGAGCCATTTTTAGAAGAGTGACTAGAAAGTCTTTTATGTTCTCTCCCTCTTAGACCTTCAGAAACACAGTACAATCTCATATTTTTACGCCGTGCCCTATTTTCAACGTCTTCTTGTCGAGCCTGTAAATAATCATTCTGTTCTTGTAAGTTTCGTATCTCCACCTCTAAATCATCCACTTGATTTTCTACTACGGTTATTTGGCGCTGCGTGGCATCCGTTCGTTGTTCTAAGTGTACCACATTTTTCCTTAGCTCCCCATATAAATCTTTAACCTCCGCTCTGCAGAATAAAAGCTCCTTGTATATCACAGCTACCTTTACTCTTTTATTTTTGGCTGTTTTGTTCTTGGTAAGGGCATCTAGCCCATGATGATCACCTTGGGCCTGAGAGTATTCTGAATCCGATGCCTCGGCTGCTGACATCACGGTTCCATCGCTGTTACGGCTTTCCTAGGTCAATACAGCTTGTTTTAATTATTTTCCCGTTGTACTGTATTCAAGTCCCCAACTTTCCAATTTCTTTTTCAATGTTTCTGCTGCTCAGTTTGCTGGTCGGGGAGGATTTAGGAGGGAGCAGGCACGGAGCTCAAACGTTATGCCACCATCTTGGTAGTCGCCCAACTGGAAGTCCTTGGAACATACAGTAGTAGGTTTTATTTTTCTAGATGCTCTGATAGCTGGAAGTGTGCAATTTTTTTCAAGCAGTTTACTTAGGTGGGGGAGGAGGGGGATGGGTCTATAGTTATTGTATTGTATTGGAAAAAATAATTTATCACCAGGTTTAAGTCAAATGTTGTATCCAAAAACAATTGCTGCTCTGCTCACCATGATTCTGTGATCTAAGTTATGTTCATGTTTTTATTACCTGGTTTGTAATTGGTATGTACATGATTCTGTTCACTGCACTTGTTTCTTTCTTTTTTATACTTATTTTATTATAGGTATGTTCAGATTACAGACACTTCAATAAGCAATAATAATACATCTTAACTTTAATATACATTGGGAATGACTTAAAGTTCAGCGTATTGTCCATTCATGTACTCACTGGTTCCACTTCTTCTTCATATTCATCAAAAAGATAAAGAACTACATAAAAATTACAAATACAGAAATAATTAACCTTTTTTAGTATCAATCAATCAATCAATCAAGCTTTATTTTTAAACGGCGCTTTTCTCAAAACCAAAGCGCCTGTACAATTTTATAAAACAATAAATAAACCAAGTTTAAAACTAATGTAAATCATTAAATGCTATACTAAAAAGGTGGGTCTTCAGAGCTCCTTTAAAGCTTAGGACAGTCGGGCAATTTCGCACCTGATGAGGTAGAGAATTCCACAGGGTCGGAGCCATAAAACTAAATGATCTAACCCCTGAAGTTTTCAAACGAACCCTGGGAATCTCTAGCAATCCCTCGTCAGTGGATCAGAGGGGGCGGGAAGGACAGTAGGGGCAAAGGAGCTCTTTCAGGTAAGTAGGTCCCTGATCGTGTAGGGCTTTATAGGTCAGCAAACCGACCTTGAAGGTGATTCGCCAAAACACTGGCAGCCAGTGCAGTCCGAGGAGCACAGGCATTATATGGCTGGATCTGGAAGATCCAGTCAACAACCTGGCCGCCGTATTCTGCACTAGCTGCAGACAGCGAAGTTCAATCCCCGATAGCCCTAGGTACAGGGAGTTGCAATAGTCAAGGCAGGAGGTAACGAAAGCGTGGATCAACGTTGGAAGATCCTCTGGAGGAACCAGGTGCTTCACCCTGGTGATGTTCCTCAGATGGAAAAAGGAAGTTTTGACCACCACTGACACCTGAGATTTAAGCATCAAGCGGTCGTCAATTATTACGCCAAGATTCCGCACCTGATCTGAGATCGTCAGCTGAACGTCCCCAAGCCATAAGCCTGAGTGTGATCCATCCGGCAGACCCACCTCACAGCGACCCTTGTCCACGACCAACACCTCAGTTTTCTCCGGGTTTAACCTCAGCCAGCTCCCATTCATCCAGTCTTGGATTTCGGCAAGGCAGTTATTAAATACCGACAAGGCAGCATCCTGGCGGGCACAAAGACATATACAGCTGGGATCATCTGCATAGCAATGAAACCCAAACCGTATCGTCTAATAATCGCTCCCAATGGCAGCATATACACTGCAAACAACATAGGCGCTAGAATAGAGCCCTGCGGTACCCCACAGGATAGGGAGACTGATGCCGAGGAAAAAATTCCCGACACCACCCTCTGAGTCCTACCCTCGAGGTAAGATCGAAACCACCTGAGGACCATATCAGATAATCCACAGATGGACCACAAACGCTCTAACAGCACACCATGGTCAACAGTGTCAAATGCTGCAGAGAGATCGAGAAGTGCCAAGACAGAATGGGTCCTACGATCTCTCGCTATTAGGAGGTCATTTAGTACCCGAACAAGTGCTGTCTCGGTACTATGCCTTTTCCTAAATCCGGACTGGAGAGAGTCGTAGATATTGTTGTTGGTCAGATGACCATCCAACTGCACTGCGACCACTTTCTCAATAACTTTACCCACAAAGGGTAAGTTAGAGACTGGTCTGTAATTTGCTAGACAATCTGGGTCTAAGGAGGACTTCTTTAATAGAGGCTTAACTATAGCCTCTTTAAGGGAATCTGAAAAGATCCCCCTCTCCAAAGACTTCCAGACTATCAAAGCCAGGACTAGGCTGATTTTATCCACACAATCCACTAAAAGGCGTGTGGGGCCAGGGTCCAAATCACAGTTGGTCGGTCACAACACTCGGATGATCATCACAATATCATCGATTGTGGGGAGGCTGAAGTCAGACCATACAAACTGAGTGTTCAACATCTCCTGCCGACCATCACCGCTCCCATTGGAGAGGGAAGAACGGACGTCCGATCTGATTTTGGCAACCTTATCTGCAAAGAAGAGAGCAAACTCCTCACACTGTTCTGGAGAAAAAGCTCTTCTGGGCTGAAGACAGACTGGATTGCACAGTCTGTCCACAGTCCAAAAGAGCTGAGATGGTCTATTCTGTGCAGTCGCTATCTTTCTGGACAGGAATTCTGCCTTCTTACGAGAGATTGCGGATTGATAGGCCATGTAATGGTCCATCAAACTAAGTTTGTCATCATCCAGACCGGACTTCCGCCAACGCCTCTCCAGCCTTCATCCAACCCTCCTCAACTCCCTCACGGTCTCATCGAACCATGGAGACCTGGGGTGAAGAGTGAGAGGACGAACACGAACAGGTGCAATAGAATCCAGGGCCCCTGTCACCATCTTATTATAAGCATGTACCAGGTCGCCTGGATCTAAGCAATCTATCGGTAGGCCCGAGTAAAAGCATAGCAGTCCAGGATGTGTTCATAACAAGCCTTAATTTAATCAGTATTTCTGTTATCATTGAATCAGTAACCTGATATCAGGGAAAGGAGTCGTCCAACTCAGGAGGGAAGGTCCACTATCATCTGTAGTTGGGTTATAGCCTAATTTCCTACCAACCATCATGAAGTAACCACCTGGTCCATCTTTGTTGGTATTTTTGCAGTTTCTGGTTAAAATTAATTGTTAACTTTTCCATCCTATGTATGGATTCTATCACCTCCCCCCACTCCTGTACCCCCGGGGGTCGTGGCTGCAGCCAACTCCTAGTAATGGCTTTTAATGCTGCTGCTACCAAGATTACCCACAAGTACTTTGCGTCCTTGTCCTTCAGTTCATTAGGGATAAGGCCATGCATTAAGTGTTCTGGTCCCAGCTAGGTCTGTAACATAAATATGTGGTTCAAATGGAGGGTCACCTCTCTCCAGAATGGGGAAATAACTGGGCAAGACCAGAAGATGTGGGCCTGTTTGGCATGGCTATCTCTGCAGTCCTTCCAACATGCAGATGTGCCCCCCCTGTAAAATGGGCTGCCTGGGCCAGCACCAAGAAGTACTGGGTCCTCAGTTTCCAGCAGAAATCCCTCCATGTCAACGAACCAGTTGTTGACCATGTGCTTCTCCATATCAAGGACCATTGCCTATCCATTATGGGAGTTATCAGATCTTGTTCCCATCTGTTTTTCATGTATTGGGAAGAATTTTCCATGTCAGCCATACATCTGGTATATAGTAATGAAATGGCATGCTCTGCTCCTTGAGGGCCCCAGATCTTTGGGAATAAACTATTCTCCACTGGGTCAGGTTCCTCTAACATTGATTTATTAATCTGTATATTCAGGTAATCTCTCAGCTGGTAGTATCTAATTCTATCTGTCTGCTGTAAGCCATATTTCTCCTGCATTGCTTCAAAAGGAAGCTCTGTGTTACCTACCATTATTTGGTAAGGCGCAAAGAGGCCTCTCCTAGCTTGTATCTGGTACCATCTGTTGCGTATGGCTGGGCCAAACTGGTGGTCATAGGCCCACCATCTGTATCTCCAGAGTTGCCTACGGGTAATGCCTCTACATGTACCCCTCTTCCAGCCCTCTACAACAGCTTTTGTGCTGGAGAAGCCCTTTATTTTGTCAGGACCCTGTGGCCCAAATAGCACAGCCTGCAAAGGGGGGGCCACCAATCTAGTCTCTCTCAGTGCACATCATGTTCTTGGTTGCCCCAAAGCAAAGCAACCCTCATTTGTGCCGCTACCCAGTAACCCTGTAAACAGGAGAAGGCAAGGCCTCCTTCTGCCTTCGGGAGATATAGGAGAGATTGTCTTATTCTGGGTTTCTTACGCCTCCACAGGAAGAAGAAGAACATACTCTGCCAATTTTCCAAATCCGTTCGAGCCACAACACATGGGACACACTGGAACAGGTAGAGGAGGCGTGGTAGTGCGTTCAACTTGAGGGCTTGCACTCTGGCACAAAATTATAGTGGCAATAATGACCATCGCTGAAAATCGCTTTTTAATTGTCCTATTATAGGTGGGTAATTCTGTTCACTTAGATATGCATTATCCTTTCCCAACTTGACCCCCAGATATTTGATCTCCGTCTGGTTCCATAGCATCGGATATTTTAGTTTGATCTCCCTATCCGGGGTATAGTAGAAACCCAATATTTCAGTTTTTGTATTGTTTAATTTATATCCAGCTAGTTTTGAAAATTCATCTAGTTGGCGGAACACAAAGGGAAGCGATGTCTCTGGTTCTACTAGGTATAAAAGTACATCATCGGCGTATAGGGCCAGCGTGTGGGGCTGCCCCCCTATATTAATCCCCTTTATTTCTGGGTTCTGTCGAATACTTTGAGCGAGGGGTTCAATAAAAAGGGCAAACAATAACGAGGAAAGAAGACATCCCTGTTGTGCACTGCACTTGTTTCTTAATTACCTACTACCTTGTTTTGTTTGGAATGTTTATGATTCTGTACTCTGATTCTCTTGATTGATGTCTTTCGCATCCTCCTGTGTTACCCCAGCCCCCCAGGACGCTTCTGAAAATGAGCTGTTTAACAATTCATGTTGCTTGCCTAGTGAATTTCTTCTAAATAAATAAATAAATTGTCTGGGGAGAGTGGATCACCAACTTTGAAGACTGGTACTACACTTGCATATTTCCAGGAGTCGGGAACAGTAGATGTAGTAAGGGCAAGATTGAAAATGAAAGTGAGGGGAGGCACTGCTGAGCTGCCACGCGGGAAGCAGCATCTTCTTGGTGCTCTGGTGAAAACTTTTAAAATAAAGATTAAAACAGTATTGGGAGCAACTCTGTCATCCTATTTGTTCTACCTCTGTTTGGAAGTCCTTCTAGGTGGTCACTATGGGGAAAATGAAAGATGCAGCTGCTGCTTCTGCAGACTTTTTTCACCCTAAAGGCAAGCGCGAAGATGGGCCCTCATGGAGAGACGCAGCAGGGACCTCTGGTGTAACTACAGTGGAGGAGGTGTCTCTTGCCACCATCAACGCCACACTGGGGCAACTGGTGCGGTCGGTCCAAGAATTGGACCGCAAATTCAATACCCTAACTCCTAGAGTTGTGGCCCTAGAAACAAAAATGGACATTGCAGACCAAGCAGTCTCAGAATTAGAGGCTAATCTAAACAAAATGACGGATGTTGCCACCAAATTGATCCATGACAATACTTTGTTACTTCAACACCTGGAGTCAATGGAAAACCAGGTCTGGGAAAAGAATGTCAGAATCCTGGGTTTGCCGGAATCTGCTGAGGGCACAGATGCCTTCGAGTTTGTATGAACTCTGTTGCCTGACATGCTCAGATTCTCAGAAGCTGAGCCGCCATTGTCTGTGGAGAGGGCCTATCGTATCACCTCTAGTAGAGTGCAAGCAGAAACACCGACCCACGGCCCTTATTGTAGTATGTACTGCACTGGGAGACAGGGACCGAATACTCTTGGCAGCCCGACAGCGTCGCTGTATTAAATATGGAGAAGCAGATATTTTATTTTTCCCTGACCTGTTGTATGGCACTTGTCAACGCCACAGGTCTTTTGATGGGGTACGGCGTCATCTCCGACAGCTGAAGATCCCTCACCAATTGCTGTTTCCAGCCAGGTTGCAGCTGTCCTGAAAGGACAAGACCTATATGTTTAATGACCCAAAGGACGTGGAGAAGATGCTCACAGTGCCTGAACAGGAGCTGGGTCAGGATAATGAAGTTGAAAACCTGGAGGGAGACTGATCATATTGATGGACTGAATAACTGATGGTTGGACTGTAACGTATTTGCCGGCATGTTCTTTGCCTCTACCCCTCTTTGCTATGAATATGAACATTATAAGCTGGGACAATTTGAGATATTTAATGCTACTTTCTTTTGGTGACTGATGGCTTCTAGTTTAAGATTATGGGAATTATACTGGAAGGCTTTATCTTATAAAAGTTTGTGAGTGGCTGTCTCTTAGCTCAGCGAGCATATGCGATACAGACGCCACACTTAGCAGGATTGCAAGCTGGGACTGTATATGGTGTATGGTGTTGCCTTCTTATGATGTTTATCTACTGGAGCCATGAAGCATGGGTTAAAACTAATTATCCTAAATACTTTTCATGTATGTATGGGGAGGTTGGGGCCTCGCTGGGTAATAGCGTTCACCATATTTAGCAACCCAGTATGAGGTAACTGTGTATGAGTTCCTGTTTAACTTGTTCTCTTTCTGGAAGTCTCTGAGAAATGTTTTATTGCACCAAACTTGAGTTTCTTAAGGGGAACTGTGGGCTGGTTGCCCTACACACGAGCTGACTTTCTCTAAGATGGCTGGGTTGAAGTAACCCCCCCCGGCCTCTTCCTTTGGCTGTATGCTTTTGGACTATGTTATGGATTCTTAATGGTTAATTCCCCTATAGTGTATCAAATGGGGAGCCCCTCATTTCCTGTGGAAAATTATACCCATCTAGGTGAACTATAATTGTTATTGGGGCTTACCTGAATGTTTATGTTTTTGTAAGTTTTCTTGCAAAATCTTAAATACATAATACAAAAAAGAAAATGAAAGTGAGTGGTTTAACAATAGCGGGGTAGATAAGTTTTAGGAATGCAGGGTATAGTCCATCACTGACAGGGCTCCCTTTGGCCAGGAGGGACTTCAAGAGTTTGATGGTGACTTTTTGCCCAATGACTCTGAAGTGGAAGGGTGGGGGCAGGGTGGTGGTTGGGGAGGAGGGGGGTTGATTGGTTGGGGATTCTGGTCTGGGGAAGTCTGGAGGGGGAGTTTGCTCAGATGGGGGGATAAGTCTGTGAATTTAGTATTGAAGGCGTTGGCAATCTCAGTGGGGTCTGAAATAGGACCAGAGCGGGGATGTGAGTTGAGTTATTTGCCTGCTGGTCTTAGGGTTTAAGAGAGACCCAATGGAGGCCCAGAAATTGCGTGGCTTGCCAAGGTTGTTGCTTTGTTGGTTGATGTAATATTTGCACTTAAGTGATTTAGCGGTCTGTTTGCAGGTGTTGCGCAGTTGTCTATAGACATTCCAGAGTTGGGGGAGGGTGACACCTTGTATGCTTTCCATTTGTTATCCCTATCTTTCATTAGTGCTGGTAGTTCTCTGGACAGCCAGAGGGTGCAGACCCTTCTTACTCTTCTGGTTGTAAGGGGAAATGAATGTCCTGTAGGAGAGAGAGGTAGAGGTAAAAAAAAAAAGACTGCATTAGAGATATTGCTGAGGTGGTAGAGGGCAGACAAATTTGTTGCCCTAACGTCTCTAAGGACAGGTTTGGGATCTTTGCAGTTGAACTTTTGGAAGGACAGGAGTTTATGGGGGGGCTTGATTTAGTGGACAGTATAGCATAGGTTGGGGTGTGGTCGCTGATAGAGTCGGATGTAATGCCTGCCTGGAGGATTAAGTCCACCCGGTTTGTGGTGACCCAGTCAATAAGGGAGTGTTTATGTGATCGAGAGTTGTGTCTGGTAGGGGAGGAGATAATTTGCTCCAGATCATGCTCTTTTGGGAGGTTTGCATAGTCTGGTGTGTTGGCATCCAGCTAATTGAGATTGAAATCTACATCACTATTGTATCTCTCAAGGGTGCTGTGCTTCCTGTACCATCTAAGAAGTTTGATAGGCCTGGGACACCTAGTGTGTGTGTGGGGGTTATAACAGCAACCTAAGTAGAGTTTCTTGGCTGCATCTAGGGTTATCTCAGTGAGGTGTCATTCACTTGGGGAGGTGGGAGTTGAGCAGTTGATAGTGGTGGCACTGATGTGCTCTTGCATATACAGTGCCACTCCCCCACCCCTCTTTCTCCCTGGTCTGTCCAGGCATAGAATTGAGTAACTGTGTATCTGAAATGAAGAGTCAGAGTGCTAGGGTTTTAACCAGGTCTTAGAGAGACCTAACACCTGTGACTTGTATAGGGATACCCACGCCTCAAGTTCAGGGAACTTAGATGGGAGGCTGCAGATATTCATGTGGGCAATTTTTAGTCCGAGATGCTTTGTCCAGGTGATGTCCGTATGGTCGATGTGGGTGTTTGTGGGCCAGGGTTACTTTCTACATCACCAGAAAGGAAAATGTTAGTAGAGGGTGGATTGGAGGGAGCCAGTGGGGAGATTGGAGGGTGAGGGAGTGCACAAATTGGCCGCACAATTGGCGTTCATAATTTGACAGTAGTGCCAAGAGGATTTCACTCATAAAAGTGAGGTCATGACTGTCTACAATGATCAGGGGGCCCGAGTTTATGGGTGGAGTTTGGAAACAATCATGCCCTGCTAATTAGCCATAGAGTTAAAAAAACTTCCTGTCCCTGGTTCAACGGGGACATTAAAAAAAACTTTAGTAAAAATGGGACCAACTCTGGGCCACTGCGAGATGTACTAAATCCAGCTATGACTGAACAGCTTTTAGGGCTTGCCGCAATGCCTGCAGTAGGCTGATAAGGAACACAAAAGAAAATTACTATCTGAACATTACTGAATCAGCTAAAGGGAACCCAGCAAAAATCTGGCGCACCTTCAGATCAGTTGAAGGCTGCAAAGAACCTCCGTCACTACCTGAAAAAATTGTCAAGGCTCCTCTATTACTGATAAGTCTACTCAATAAACATAATGAACACTTTGCAACAGCAGGCCTCGCCTTCGATTCCTCCAGTGCTGCTGCCCTTCGCCCAACTATCCTACAATTAGCAATGGATACCAGACCTCCTATTGATGCCACCTTTAACTTCTCTACCATTACATGTAAACAAGTTGAGGATCAATTACTTAAACTGGATACCAAAAGGAGCACTGGTGCAAATAACATCAACCCCTTCTTCCTGAAGTTAGGGTACCTCTTCCTGACTGCACCAATTACACACCTATTTAATTTATTGTTACTAGAAGGAACAGTACCTCATGCATGGAAGATAGCCCACTTACTACCCCTGTTTAAATCTGGTGACTCAACTGACATGAATAACTACAGGCCTATATCGATCTTAACAGTCCTCTCAAAAGTCTTAGAAAAACTGGTTAGTATCCAGGTCAGGGAATTCCTTGAGACTCACCATCTCCTAAACCCCTTACAGTCCAGGTTTAAAAGTTAGCACAGCACCGTATCTGCCTTATCTAAGGTAACAAATGACTGGTTAGAGACCATGGACAATAAACAGTGCACAGATGCTGTTTTTTTTGGACCTTAGTAAGGTCTTTGATACAGTTGATCATGGTCTTCTCCTAGTGAGCTTCAAGGAACATAGGTTCACCAGTTCGGTATTAAAATGGTTTACCAGCTATCTGGCAGATAGACAGCAACAAATCAAGGCTAGCAGGACTTTATCATCACTTCTCCCCATGGCAAGAGGAGTTCCCCTGGGCTCTATTCTGGGCCCTCTGCTTTTCTTTCTATACATCAATAATCTGAGCGATAATATTGTGGACTCCAAAATATACCTCTTTGTTGACGACACGGTACTATATGTGTCTGGACCCTCACCTACACAAGTCTACTCTGTCATCCAGTTCGACTTTAATTACCTTCAGAATAACTTACTACGATCAAAACTCCTACTGAATGCCAAGAAAACTAAAGTAATGTTCTTTCATCCACCTGATTCCCCAAATGCCCATCCTAACAGTTGCCCCCCCCCTTGTCCATCACAACCCTTCTTGGTGAGAAGCTTGAAGTGGTGGTTAGGTTCAGATATCTGGGTTTCTTGCTCAACTCACATCTTTTGTTTTCATTCCACCTTGAGGCACTAATAAAAAAGTTGAAACTGAGGCTAGATATCTTTTTCAGAAGTATCTATTTTCCCAGATATCCTAGAAGAGACTAGTCCAGGTCACCTTCCTGCCTCTTCTGGATTACGCTGACATCATTTAAAACAGCTGTGCAGCCACTTTTCTGCACAAACTGGATACTTTATATCACCATGCCATCCGCTTTATTACCAATGCCCCAGCTAGAACCCATCATTGTACCTTATGTAAGGATGTCAGTTGGACTTTCCTGACCACCAGGAGAATCACGCGCATATCTACACCTGGGTATACAAAGCCCTCTTAAACAAACTGCCTCCCTATATTACAGCTCTACTCCATTGATCACATAGTGTGCACGCATTAAGGAAATGTTCATATATTTATTTATTTAGTTTTTGTTGACCGGGTAAGTGCACTAGACAAATCCTGCCTATTTTCAGGCACAAGGGGGCTACAGATGAATGCCAACTGACCTTGAACCAGATTAAGCTGTTGGTGGTATTGTTAGTGAATTAGAGAAATTTGGCCAGGACACCGGGGAAATTCCTCTACTCATTTCGATAAGTGCCATGGGATCTTTAACATCCACCTGAACTACCACCAATCCAGGCAGATGGAACCTCGGTTTAACGTCTCATCCCTAGATGTCCCTAAAACACGCAAACGCTGTGGCAAAGCAGCCATTAGTTACATACTCCCCCACAGCTTGGAATAAACTTCAGTAAACTCTAAAGCTCCAATCCCTAATCCCATTAAATGCTTTTAAAACCCTCATTAACAAAACCTCTACTGATACCTGTTACTGCACTTAACCTCCATTCTCCCCACCTTCCCTACTTCATCCTCTCTTCCATACTTGTTTTCAAGGCAGTGACTATTATGTCTGTTACTTACTTGACTCATATGCAATCTATGTTATATTGCTGATACCCTACATTGTCAACCCTATACCAAAAGATACTTTAAACATACGAACATAAGAATGTGCCAGCAGAAACAGACCACCTGGTCTATCTAAGTCTGCTTGAGTGTGCGACTAGAACCCTTAGTTTGCAGCTGCCCCACCCCCCTCCCCTTTGTCATCCCACTGCCACCCCCACGTCCCCCACCCTCACTCTCCTCTGTTCCCTGTCCAATGCCCTTTTAAAGCTGTTCACAGATTTACATGATACCACCCATTCTGGTACTGCGTTCCATTTTGCTACCACCCTCTCTGTGAAATAGTGTTTCCTCATTTCCCTCCTAAATCTTCCCCCTTCTATTCTTAGCCCATGCCCCCTGGCGTCCCTCTCCCTCCTTAGCTTAAAGACTCCATTTGCCCCATCCTTATTGATTCCCCTCAGATACTTGAATGTCTCTGTCATGTCCCCCCGTCCCATCTATCTTCCAGGGTGTACATATTCAGGTCTCCCAGCCTGCTCTCATGGTCTGTCCCCTCCATTCCACATATCATCTTTGTTGCCATCCTCTGCACCCCTTCCAGTAGCCTGATATCACGCTTTAGGCATGGCCTCCAAAACTGCACACAATACTCTAAGTGCGGCCTTACCAGTGACCTGTAGGGGGCAAGATCACCTCTCTTCACCTGGATGAAAATATTGCCCTACCTGGTTGCATTCTCTGGCCCTTTAGCCTGGTATTTTCAATATCCAAGCTGGGCATTCTACCCACTGCAAACAATACAGAACTTGGAGGCACAGCAAAAAACATCTAAAGGAATATCTCTGCCGGTTTGCGCTTCTGCTACTTTATGGTAATATCCACCCCAACCCGGGCCCATGTACTCCCTCTGTAGCAGTGCAAGCCAATGTCAATTGTCTCACGTTTGGTTCAATGAATATTTGTAGCCTCCTCCCCAAGATAGATAATCTTAACACCTGGATGCTGCAACATAAGCCGGACATCCTTCCAGTTGTTGAGACTTGGCTTTCCCCTAACATTGTGGATTCGTCTATTTTGGTCCCTGAATATACCATGTACAGGGTGGACCACCTAACAAAATGTGGGGATGGATGTGCAGTCTACCTCAGGGACTACCTTCAGGCCCACATCCTGTCCCTCCCAGATGTTGGGAACAGCATGCAAGCTCTTGCACTAAAAGTATCACTTGGGAAGCATAATAAAAGCATCACCATCCTCTTGGTATATATCTCACTGGGCCAGAAGACCCCTGGGCTAGACTCACTCATGAAATGCCTCAGCTGCTTGAGTCTAAATGCATAAACTGTGATACTGGGAGACTTCAATGCCAACTGGCTATCCCCTGCTGTGAGTCCTTATTGGGATGCTGTTTCTACGATGCATTTCTCCCGACTAGTCAAATCACCAATCAGGACAAACTACAAAACTGGTACATCTATGCTAATTAACTGGGTCCTGTCTAACCAACCGGAACATATCTCTAACACTCAGATACTTCCCGACGCCTACAGCAACCACTCGCCTGTCCTGTTTCATTGGACCAATGCCTTCATCAAACCCCCAGGGAGAACAATTACAAGTAGGGTCCTTAAACAAGGTCACTTAGAGATGACGAAAGCAGAGCTGTGGCACCATGACTGGACTACAGTCCTTTCCTCTTGCAGTGTTGATACCACACTAGAGCAGTTTATCTTGATATTCAATGAGGTCTGCGATCAGCATGCCCCCCCGAAGAAGCGAAAAATTAAGAGCCGCAGCAACCCATGGCTGTCATTAGAGCTTCTCGAGACCATGAAAGTTAGGGATCATCTGTGGCATATTGTATGGGCAACAGTTAAACAGGCAGACATTTAAACCTACAAAAAGGCTCGCAATGACTGTACAAGGTTAATACGTGCTTCAAAAAACCAATACTATAAGGAAGCCCTCACCTGCTCTTGGGGTAATGGTAAAAATTCTGGACAAACCTCAGTGATATCACTGGCAAGGATAGTAAGGCAGCCCCCTCAATGCTTCTTATAGACGGTATACCTACCACGGACCCTGCAACAATTGCAAACTCATTTAACACATCTTTTACTGATCTAAGTAGTATTCTACCTTATGACTTCTTTCACAAGTCGAACCTCACCGCCAATGCAACACCCCTAGACCCAACACCCCCTCACCCACCATTTCTCTTTAGAACAATCTCTGTTGAGGAAGCCAGGAAATACTTTCAAAAGGTATTGGGGAAGACCAGGCATGGTGGCGATTCCTTGCACCTTAAATTTGTTGCTCTAACTTTGGAAGAAATACTCATTCCACTGACACGTTATCAATGCCTCACTTAGACTCTCACAGTTCCCAAAACTTTGGAAAGTGGCTTTAGTGACTCCAGTGTTCAAGAGTGGTGATCTCTCCTCTCAGGGAAATTATCGACCAATCTCAATTCTACCTCCTTTATCAAAGGCCCTGGAAAAGATAGTTGTGGATCAGCTGATAGAATTCCTGGAGAAGTACAACATACAGTGTCCTCAGTGGCACAGGTTTTGCAAAGGACACAGCACGACCATTGCCCTGCTGGAATTCACTGGATGTATTCACAATTTCCTGGATCGTGGTGCTCTAGTCGGTGCTACTTTCATAGACCTTTCAAAAGCGTTTGACACAGTTAACCATTACCTGCTAGTTGAGCAGCTGGACGCTATCTGTCTTTCATATGACACCGTATATTGGTTCAAGAGCTACCTCTCAAATTGTTTGCAACAAATCAGGATAGATATCACCCTCTCGGACAGCAGACCAGTTCGCTTAGAGGTGCCCCAAGGATCAATACTGGATCCATTATTGTTCAGCATATTCCTTAACCAACTCCCACTCATCTGTAACTGCCAAACTCTGCTCCATGCAGATGATGCTGTACTGTTCACAAGTGACACTGATCCTAAGGCCTTGGAACGTACTATGCAGAGCTGTTATACTATAGTCAAACGCTGGTTTAAAAACAAAAAACTTGTCATGAACTACACAGAAAACAAGACTATGATATTTTATAATCCCCAGAACAGAAATCAAACTTACCCCCTTGCCATAACAAATAATGCTGGTACCCCTATTGAACTTGTCCAACGATTCAAATACTTGGGAATCACAGTTGATAGCACTATGTCTTATGTGTACCATATTGACAGCATTGCAAAGGCAGTGAACATTTGAATTGGCCTATTCCATAGGCATAAACATAGCTCAACCCCTGAGGCTCTTAACCTTGCCATTCGCAGCTCAGTAGTCTCTCTCGTGGGTTATGGTTTAGTAATCTACGGATCTGCAATGGACACTGCTGTCCACCGTATTACAGTTGCCCTTAATGAAGTGTGTCGTCTCTCAACTGGTTCCTACCAATTTGCTCATACATGTGACCTCTGTGCCCGTGCTAACTGGCTGCAGTTCATAGGTCGGCTCATGTACCAGACATGCCTGCTGGCAAAAAAGTGAGTACGGGCCTCATGCCTGCAGGGGTGCAGAAACTTCTCTTCACTTTCAAGAGCAGTCATCCCACCAGAAGTTCAGAGAGTGCTGTCTTCAATATTTCTAGATGCCATACCTCCCTAGGTCGAAGAGCCTTTGCCTTCAAGGCTCCTAAATGGACCAACACTCTTTCATCTAACATCTTTTCGCTACCACTCTAGGACACTTTAAACATGAGCTCCTAAACTACATGGTTGCTAAGTCAAGTTGTGACTGCTCTCCTTAAGCACCGCCTTGACAACTGTAATGAAGCTAACCAATGCACCCGCCGAGCCTCCTGTCCTAATTGCTAATCACTCTGTCCCCCAAGGGTATACAGGTTGCCATGGTCTACTCCATTCTACTCTCCCCTACCCATTACCCCCTTTTGCCCTACATCTGTCTGCCCTTTCCTTCAGCCACCTGTCCTGTTACCTGCAACTTAACACTGATGTCTCTTCCTACCCACCTTCTGCATATAACTTGGCACAGCTGTTGCCGTGGGAGTTTGTATGGTTCGAAAGAACCCCCTTTTGAAACTCCCCCTTGTTTTCGTCATTTGTAACATTTTTTCATTATTTCTGTTTATTTTGTGACTGTCACAAAGTGCTTTTTTTTTTTTTCAGTTGTTTAACCAGGAGTAGCACACTAAGCTAAAAGTTTTTTTTACAGGAGCGAACTGGGAGCACAGGGAAGTTAGGTGACTTGCTCAGCGTCACACAGTATGTAAGTGGAAACTGTGGGATTCAAACTCAGGTCTGGTCTGCTGGATGTCACCAGATTTGCAGCTCAGAGCCTTAAACCACTGCGCTATACTGCCTCCCTAAATGCACACATGATAAACCCCAGCACTTTTTCTCTGCGTGCGTGCCCCACCCATCTGCTTCCAATCAGCCCCCTCAGTGCCAGTAAGATGACTGGAGCTGCTTTGTGAGTCTTTCTCCGCATGGTCCCCCTATGACTGGCTGGCCAATTGCAGCTCATGTCAGCATCATGAATGTGACCGGAATACAGCACAGCCGCTGCCCACAATTCACACTGTCAGCTAGCACTCGAGGAAGATGAAGCATGGCAACAGGCTCAGAGACGACGTCTCCAGGAGAGCAAAAAAGAAGTAGAGGACCTTGACTATTATCAGTCACCGGCAGGTACATTTTGCTGGCCACTATTACCAAAGATGTGTCCCTTAATTACTGTATATCAAGGGATAGGCTGTGCAGTTGGGCAAGGGAGCTGTTCAGGTGGGTGCGCTGATGATTTAAAAATAAATTACTTAAGTCATCCTCTATACAAAATGTAAAGTTGTCATGTTTCATATGCCTGTTTTACATCTCCATAAGTTAATTAAAAGAGGTACCACAGTGGAAAGGCAATGCAGGTGTTTGGAAGGGTCTGGCTGGGATCTACACTGCCACCTCACTAATTGTGCTGTTCAGAGAGGTCTTCACCGTGGTCCCATTTTTATTGAAATTCAGGTCCACTTTTTTCTGTGTCATCTGTGTCAGACACTGTTAAAACAAATAAGTTGTGAGAAGCGTTTTCTCCAGATAACCACATGTGTCAGTAGAATGACATTTGTTGCTACAGTTCAGTGATTTGAAAATACCCACTATACTTTTGGAAGCATGGTGGGGGTGGGGAGTAGGCATTTAGGAGATGGTAACTTTGCACTGGGAATCCCCCCACTGTCAAATTACCTTTCCCCTCACTCCCTTAGTCATGCCTGCCACATTGGAGAATGGAATGGGGGCAACAAGTGCAGTACCCAATATTGAACTAAGAATTATGTTACAGATTTGTTTCCAAGCAGAAAAAGACAGAGGTCCATTCAGTCTGCCCAAGTTTCCTATAATCCCTGGAACCTACCATTTCTCCAGGGCACTAACCTTCCCCATCCTTTCTCTATTCTCCTCCTCCTTGGTCCTGTCGCCCCCGGTAACCACTATTCCCTTCATTATGTCCCAGCCCTGCTTGAATCCTCTGGTCATTTTTGCAGCCACCAATTCAGCTGACAGACTGTTCCAAAGTTCCACCACCTTTTCCGTAAAGTAGTACCTCCTCACATCTCTCCTGAACCTACCTCCTGTTAATTTCCATTCACATCCATGTGACCTCAAATTGGTACACAGACTTTGTAAATAATACCCCACAGTTCACTTTAATTCCTTTAAGGAATCCGAAGGTCTCTGTGGGAACCTGGCCTAGAGTGATCAGTGGCCAGCCCCCTTGGAGGAGGCTGACTGCTAGCCCAACTGCTTCTTCAGGTGCCTGGGCTCCTCAGGACATGAGCCCACACTGGCCTGCTCTCCCTAGTGAATGTAGCAGCGGGGGTTTGGGGATGGGCCCAAGGTTCTTGCCTTAGTGGCCCGCTTTTGACACTGTCCACCAAAGGTTGGGGGGGTCGCATCCCAACCTTGCTGTGGAGTTCGAGTGCGGTAGCCCATGCTGAAGCAGGCGTCATAAGGATCCATGTCATAGTTCGGCCCTAGGCAAGTGAAGCATCGGTCATGCGGGTCCGTTATGGTGAACCGACTTCCACAGGGACACCAAGGCGTGGGGGAAGTCCCTGCCTTAGAACCTTTACACACTGAACCTGACATGAAACTGACTGCACTAACTGAAAACTTAACTAAAGTTAAATAACTCAATTCTGACTAAGCCGAAAGTAAAAAAACACACAAAAAACAAAATGTTATAAATTGTGGTGTCGACTAGTACAGTGTCAGGTAACGATGGTGAGCAGAAGTTAATGGAGAACAAGTAGTGACGCAGTTAATTCTGACGAGAGCTGTCCCATGGAGTTGCTTGCAGCCTTGACAGTGAAAAAAGCAGAGCTGAGGTAGTGGAGGGGACAATGTTGGTTACTGGCCAACCCTCAAGCACCATACAATGCATCAGCCTCAAGAGCAGCGCCATCATCAATGTTACTACTCCTCCTCCTAGCAGAAAAGCTTTTAAGCTAACAAGCTTCCCGCGGGGTCCTAGCATCTCCGGCTTGAACCCACCAGTGATAATTGGTGAAGACTGATACAGGGAAGATCCACAGTTTACCAAAACAGGATTTTGGGGAAAAGAAAAGTGATGATTGTTGGTTCTGTAAAAAGTCAGGGCATATTGCCAGGCTGTGTCCTAAAAGGACACAGGTTGGAAAAGTGGTTCCTCCAGGTGAAATAGTTGGTAATTGTATCCCTGAGGCTATTCCTGTGAATATGAGGAAGTACATGCATCCGATTACAGTGAATGGGAAGCAGACCTGAGGGATAGGGGACACTGGGGTGTCTCCTACTCTGGTAAAAAGAGATTTGGTTGGGCCTGAGCAACTCCTGCCAAATCAGTTTGTTTCTGTAAAGGGATTCACTGGGGAGGAGAAAACCCTGCCACTAGCCAGTGTTATCCTGGACTGGGGTGATACAGGAGAAAAGGTGCGAAAGGTGGCTGTAGCAGACACACTCGTTTGTGGATGTTATTTTAGGGAATGATGTTCAGCAGGGGTGGTATGAGCTGTTACTTGGAACCAGACAGCTAGGGCCTCGTGTGATCTCCCAAACCCCGCAGAAGCTCATGCAAGAGACAGAGTGGGAGATTGGCTCACCAGCCTGTGTCTCTTGCAGGGGAGAGTGATAAAGAGGAGACAGAACTCACCTGACTAGCCATTCACCAGACAGCTACTGAAGTTGACTCTGAGGAGGGAGGGGTTACACATACAGTAGCAAGGGGGCTGGCGATTGCTGTGACACTGAATCCCTGAATGACGCAGCAATGGGCCTGAGTCTAGAAGCTGAAGGGGACATGTCTCATACTTTGGGAAAGTGTGAGAACTTTGCAGCAGCTTAGAGAACTGACCCTTACTTAGAGAAGCTGAGGGCCTGTGCAGAGCCTGATGGGACACAAGGGGGTGACAGAAACTATAAGGTTTTCTGGGACAATAGCCTGTTACACATGCAGGATTTGAGGACAGAGGATGGGGTGATGGGAAGGCAGCTTATTGTTTCCCAGGAGTATCGTGAGTTATTGCTCAAGATAGCTCATGATAGTCCCATGTCCAGACATCTGGGTATTGCTTGCACTACACAGTGATTAGCTCAAAATTTGTATTGGCCCAACTTTACCAAGCAGGTGAAAGAATACTGCAGATCCTGTCACCAGTGTCAGCAAATAGGGAAGGCAGGAGGAAAAACAAAAGCTGCTTTAATTCCCTTACCTACTGTGTCCTTTGAATACCCCAACCTTCTCCAGGAAAAAGTATATCCTGGTGATGGTAGATTATGCCACCCGATATCCAGAGGCAGTTGCCCTGCCCTCCATTAAGGCAGGAAAAGTAACAGATGCCTTGTTAGGGATTTTCTCCCATGTGAGATTTACACAGGAGGACATCTCTGATCAAAGGGGTAACTGCATGTTGGACCTGATGAAGTGTTTGTGGGAATGGTGTGGGGTGCTGCAGAGGTGCACGACACCTAATCACCCACAAGCGAATGGGTTGGTAGAAAGGTTTAATGGGACCTTGAAAACCATGCTGAGTGCATTTGCAGAGCAGCATGGGTGGGACTGGGAGAGTTACCTTCCCCACCTGCTGTTTGCCTACCAGGAAATGCCACAAGAGTCACAGGATGTTCTCGCTTCGAGCCCTTGTATGGACGTAGGGTACAGGGGCCCCTAGATTTGATAAGGGAGGATTGGGAAGGCAAGCATGCCACCAGGGGACTCCAATAGTGGAGTATGTTTTGAAGTTTAGGGAAAAGCTGAAAGAGCTTATGGGAGTGTCCCAGAGCAACCTGTCAGCTGTCCAGCAGAGACAAAAGACCGGGTACAACTGTAGAACCAGAGCTCATTCAAATGGAGTAGGACTGGAGGTCAAAAATAGAAGCGACTGTGGTATGGCCCACACCTGAGACCCAGAAGTAGGTTACAGAGCTTTCTTGGGACCAGTGTGTACTACAGGAAATCTGTACTCAACTACAGCATCTTGGCAGCTCCTCTGTCTGGTCTACTAAAAAAGAGACAGCCTAAGAGAGTGAAATGGGATCCATCATGTGAGAGGGCCTTCGCACAGCTGAAAACCGTGCTGTGCAGTGCCCCAGTGCCCCAGTGCTGGCCAGCCCAGACTACTTCTGTACTCCCCACAGCAATAACAAACCACTCAAATACTAACCAACAGTCCAGCAAGCCTAATAAGGAACCTAAATCTCAGGCCCTCAAAGAACTAGCTCACAAACCAGAAATAAATTCTGTCTTATCTATAAATCCCTTGACAAAAACTGTAGAAACATACACACCAGCTGAAACACAAACCAAACAACAACAGGTAATTGTACTAGGCGATTCAATTACAAAATACTTAGAGCAATATGTAACCCGGACAAACAACATAGAATCTGCTCTAGTTTTAGAGGGGCCAAAATTGCAGATATTACAGCAATGGTAAAACCTATACTGTCCACTCTAGGGGAAAACCCTTTGGTAATTGTTCACGCAGGAACAAATGACATTGGAGGTTCACAACTCTTGAAAATCAAACAAGACTTTGTAGCATTAAATAACATACTAAACGAACACGGTTGCACTGTCTGTATCTCCGAAGTATTACCCATCCTAAGGGCTACCAGTTATATCACTTCAAAAATTAAAGCCTTAAATGAATGGCTCCACAAATGGTGCTACCGACAAGGAATCAAGTGTATAACACACTGGGAGGAGTTTGAGGACAAACCATCACTTTAGTGTTGGGATGGCTGGCATCTAAGCAGAAGAGGCAGTTCTATCCTGGGACAAAAAAAATGACTACATACATAAACACACATTTAAACTGAAAAATAGGGGGGAGACTGGGGAATCATCCTGGCCTCTTATTAACAATCTTTGGCCAATACCTAGTCTTAAAGTAAATATCCTTACCTTTAATGCACGATCTATGAATATTTCTAAATACGCAGAACTGGAAATATTATCTCAGATCTTAGACTTGGCATTAATTGCAATCACAGAAACATGAGGTAACTCACATAAAGACTGGATAGCGGAACTTCCTGGTTACAGACACTATTATAAACATAGAGAGAACTTAAAGGGAGGAAGGGCCAGCCTTTATATAAGAAATGATATTCACTCTTACGGAATAGAAACAAATTCACAATCGGAAAGTGTTTGTGCCTATATTCAACCCACTAGTTCCCATAAACTACTTATAGGTACTTGCTATTGACCACCATCATCTGACTTAAATGTTACCAGGCAGTTAGCAGAAGAAATAAATCAATTAGTACATAAAGACACTGTATTAATACTGGGGGACTTTAATCTACCAACAATAAACTGGGACACCCTTTCTGGAACAAACCATCATGATGAACAATTTCTTTCGGTTATAATAAATCTAGGTCTTAAACAAATTATAAGGGAACCTACCAGGGGAAAAAACACTCTTGACCTAGTAAAAACAAATCTAGAAACCCCAGTATCTGATACTAGGATCTTGCCTCCCCTGGGAAATAGCGATCATATGTCCATATCCTTCTCTATGCAATTTTCCCTTCAACCCAAAACCAATAAAATTAAAGTAAAACAATACCATAAGGCCAATTTCAATTGCATTAATCATGCATTAGATGAAATAAACTGGGAACAGACCCTTCTCCCTTTAAATACTAATGAAGCATGGGACCTCTTAAAAAACAAAATATTTCAACTTGAAAAACAATATGTACCTAAAAAATATAAATATAACAGCAAAGGAAAAATTCCACAATGGTTCAATAAAAATATTAAGTCATTAATAGTTCAGAAAAAAGCTCTTCTCTAAACTTAAAAAGGCATCATCATCTCAAGTTAACTCAACATTGGTGACTTATAGGGAGACAGTTAAAATGCTAAAAAAACAAATTATCATGGTGAAACGCAACTTAGAATTCAAAATTGCTCATACGAAAAATTGTCACAAGGCATTATATTCATATTTAAATGAAAAAAAGGGTTTGTAATAACTCAGTTGGGCCACTAATTATTAACACACAAACAGTAACCTCAGATATAGAAACTGCAACAGAATTAAACAACTACTTTTCATCTGTTTATGCACAAAAATCAGATCCCTCACTTACTGTAGTAACATCAAAGATAGAAACAAATAGGATTACAGAGCAAGACACTCTGACTGCACTGGACACTTTAATAAAACATACCAGCCCAGGTCCAGATGGTATTACCTCAAGATTCCTAATGGAAACAAAGAATACTATTCTTCTACCCCTAAAAATAATTTACAATAAATTTTTACTTGAATCAGTGGTACCTAAGGATTGGCGCTCTGCTATAGTTACACCTATTTACAAAAAAGGTTCTCATTCAAAAAACGAAAACTACCGCCCCATTAGCTTAACATCAATACCATGTAAATTAATAGAAAAAATTATTAAACAAAAACTAGAAAATTAAATGTCAACTTTAAATATTAAAGACATGTATCAACACGGGTTTAAACCAGGTTTCTCATGTACCACAAACGTAATTTCTTTCTATGACTACATTAGTTACAATTTAGATTGCAATATACCTATGGACATCATTCTGTTAGAATACAGTAAGGCATTCAGCAAAGTTTCACACTCAATATTGATTAATAAACTTAGTAGCATGGGGTTTTCATCCCTACTGGTCTCATGGATAAACCAGTGGCTGGATGATAGAACTCAGAGAGTCAGGGTAAATGATGCAATGTCTGACATGAGGGAGGTGACTAGTGGAGTACCTCAGGGTTCGGTGCTCGGGCCTACTCTGTTTAATCTATTTATAAGCGACATGTCTCTATCAACCAGCAACACAATGGTCAAATGTGCAGATGACACTAAACTTGGGGGGAAGGCCACTAAATGCAATAACGAACATGGATTGCAAGCTGATCTATCACTAGTTGAACAATGGGCATGCACTAATGAGATGTATTTTAACATATCCAAATGTGCAGTATTACACTTGGGGAAAAAACAATCCGGTTCAAACATATTATCTGAATAATACTATCATCAGAATTTCTAAAACAGAAAAAGATCTAGGAATATTAGTCAATGACAAATTATCTTCATCTACCCATTGTACCAAGATAGCAAATCAAACAAACGCAGTACTTCGTAGAATTACCAAAACATTTGTATCTAGATCAGAACAATGTCTTTTGTCCCTTTACAGATCTCATATTAGGCCACTCTTGGATTATGGCTCTCCTTTTTGGAGTCCTTACCTGAAGTCAGATATCAATAGGATTGAACACATCCAACGTAGAGCTACTAAGCTCATCCCACATTTATCAAATTTGGATTATAGCACTAGACTTACTAAAACAGGACTTTATACTCTATCCCAAAGAAGACTCAGAGGTGACTTACTTCAACTATTTAAATACTTGGGAACCAGGAACAAATGCAGATATGCAGTATTAAATACTGCACTAGAAAAACCGCAGCCAGACTTCATAATAAACAGTTAGAAATTATGACAGCAAAGAGTAATAAAAGAATTAACTACTTTACCATTAGAACACCAAGAATTTGGAATAAACTACTACAGGATTTGGTTGACTCATCTAACATCTTAACATTCAAAAACAAATTAGATAAATGGATGTTCGGGTAGGGACTTGGTTAATGATCTATGTATAAGGAGGACAATCATGATGGGCAACCCACCTTATTTTGTCCAAAAATACCAAAGTACCAAGATGGATGCCTCTGATGTGGGGATTGGAGCAGTCCTCCACCAGACATCCCAGCATGGGAAAGATCACCCCATTGTGTACCTAAGTAAAAAGTTGCTTCACTCAAGCAGGTGTATGCCATGGTGGAGACAGAGTGTCTTGCTTTGTTGTGGTCTCTAAAGAATTTAGAACCTTACCTCTATTGGAGGAGCCTCGAGGTACAAACTGACCACAATCCTCTAAAATGGCTTAACCAAATGGGGAAAACTATTGGGAAGCTCCTAAGATGGAGTATTGCACTACAAGCATATGACATGACTATCATACGTAGGTCAGAGTCTGAAAATGCCAATGCAGATGGCTTAGCCCACCAGTCAGAATAAGGGACAGAACTAAGGGAAACCATGCTGAAAAAAAGGGGGCATATTTCCTCAGGTTCCATTTAAGGAAGGAGGTATGTGGCGGAATAGCGTCATATTGCTGCTGTTTTATTATTTAATATTCCCTGTGTTATATGGTGTTGCCACACCTGTGTTGTTTTTCTGTAATCTAATTTGGCCTGAAATATTTCTTTTTATTTTTCTGTAAATTTGAGTCAAGGGAAGACAAAAACCTGACTAGCTGGAACTGATTCCTTTGTCTCAGAATCTGTGCTGGGAAACAACAGCTGTAGATAATGAGGGAGTGATCATAAGATAACAGCCCAGCAATTTGGGTTCTGAGTAGACTTACTGGAAACAGGAGCAGAACAAAAGGCTCTGGGACAGCAGTCTCTATAGGGGGTTAGAGCCAGGGATGTCTCCAAGGACAGGTCAGGAAGAAAGCTGTTTTTTTTCTAAACCAGATTGGGGGTGAGAAAAGACCCCTCAGCTAAAAAAACTCTACAGTTTAATTTTTAAAATAAAAACATAGCCAGCTGATTGGTCAGTTGGAATTCAAAATGAGAACATAGAGAGTTGGTTGGTTTGGGCAGCCAGGTGACAAAGGCCAGCCACTCACAGTAGGGAAATAAGAGGCACCATTTTGGAAACTACTTTGAAAAAGCCAAGGAGAAGCTTGTGGAACTCAGTCCCTTACATAATGCACAGCTGATCAGAAGGGGCCCCTGTTTTGCATTTCATTACAAAAGAGGTAACAATGACATTTTATTTTTCTGGACTCTAACTTCAACTGCACTGGAACAAAGTAGAACTATATGTTAGATTTTATAAGTGTTAGTGTACTGTTTTTGTGTAATTGTCCAACTTTTATTTTCTTTTATCTAGTAACCAAATCTTTAAAATGCTATTTTTATGTTAAATTATACTGTCTAATAGATATTAGTAAAGTCTTTTGGCATAATTTTCCAGTACCTCTGAAACTGTGTGTTTGCATTTGAGAGAGTTTTGTTCAAATAATACCATGCCTGATCTAACGCTTAAAGGCTACACTCTACCAGGAAGGGACAAGAGGAAGGGACTCTGTGAGTGTAAGGGGGAGATATGCGAGGTCTCTTGGAGTGGTCTGTGAGGTCTGAACCAGTCTCTACATTTCCTGGGAAAAGACACATATAGGGTGGATAGGGCACCCCAAAGACCAATACACGCCTGTGGCTTTTTGGGTTCACTGTACAGTGGCCAAGAGTGTTCTCTCCCAGGAACACAGACTCGAAACTGTATTTGCACTCCTCACACAGAGAGTGGGAGGACCCAATGATTCTCTGGCAGAAGCTCAGTTGTAAATCCTGACTGGGAGGCAGTATAGTGCAGTGGTTTAAGGCTCTGAGCTGCAAATCTGGTGACATCCAGCAGACCAGACCTGGGTTTGAATCCCACAGCTTCCACTTGCATACTGTGTGACCCTGAGCAAGTCACTTAACTTCCCTGTGCTCCCAAGTCGCTCCTGTAAAAAAGCTTTCAGCTTAGTGTGCTACTCCTGGTTAAACAACAAAATAAATAAAAATAAAAATAAAAAATTAAAAAAAAATCCAGTGAGCACCATGGAAGGACAGGGGAGGGCTTTTCTGAACCACACCACCACCACAGACTGCACTTACAGTGAAGCTTACCAGGAGGAAATCCACTTCTACAGCATTCTGCAGTATGCTGCAGCAGAGTTACTTTGTAAACAATGTAATTTCAATGGGAATTAATCCCTTTTGTCATGCAAGAAAATGTGACAGTGCTAGGATGAAGTGAATGTCATGACAAAAGGGACTAATTGCCATTGAAATTACAGTAACTCTGCTGCAGAGTGTTGCAAAATGCTGCAGAATTGGGTTTCATCCTGGTGAGCTTCACTGTAGGAGAGTTTGCTGTCAGCCCAGTGAATCCGGCCCCGCAGGAGTGAACCTGTGACACTCAGCACTAGCCCTTTGTCTACCCCGCCTGCAGTAAATTCAAAATCTATGGGACCATAGCTTTAGAGGCCTCTTTCTCTGGCCCAGGCTGAGGATGTGTTCCGCACTTCATCATCTGCTGCAGATGCAGAGACTTTTCTAGCAGCCATCAGGGTATTTACTACTTTCCTGGAAAACCCCTGTTTTAACAATCTCCTCATCTCATGGACCAGGCTGCCAGTTGCATCACCTCTGGGTTTGAATGTAGAATGAAAACTTGGGAGAAGAGGTCCTCCCAGAGTGGGAGCCGGAATGGTGTGTGTCAGGCTTGATTCACCAAGTCCAAACACCACAGCCTTTTTGGCCACTCTGGTGCTATCAGAAGGACATTTCCTTTTGAGTGTCTTATTTTGTGAAGAACCTTGGGTAGGAGTAGCAGACGAGGGAAAAAATATGCTCTGAAGAAAAGCCACGGCTGGGAAAAGCCAAGTGCTTCCACTTGGGGACACCAGTACCGGCTGAAGTACCTCAATACCTGAGCATTTCAGTTTGAGGCACATAGATTGAGTTGAGGTTGACTGAACCTTCTGTATAGAAGATCAAACACTTCTGGATTCAACATCCATTCCCCTGGATGGACAGTCACTTGACTCAGCCAATCATAGAAACATAGACTTTGATGGCAGACAAGGACCGCTTGGCCCACCTAGTCTGCCCATTTCCCTACCTACAGGATAGGCCGCAGATCCTAGTTAACCAACAGCATATTTCTTCCTACCCCCCACAAGAACTGCCTTATATCTGTTCCATACATTCTTGAATTCTCCCACAGTTTTAGACCCCACAACCTCCTCAGGAAGGCTGTTCCATGCATCCACTACCCTCTCTGTGAAAAAATAATTCCTCACATTGCCCCGGAACTGCCCCCCCTCTATCTTTAAATTTTGTCCCCATGTTCTTGCACATCTCTTTTTCTGAAAGATGCTACCCTCTCGACTTTGTTGATTCCACTGAGGTACTTAAACTTTTCTATCATGTCTCCCCTCTCCCTCCTTTCCTCAAGGGTATACATATTAAGCTCCTTTAGTCTCTCCTCGTATGGCTTCTTTTGCAGACCCTGCACCATTTTAGTTGCCCTCCTCTGAACTGCCTCCATCCTGTCTATGTCCTTGTGGAGATGGGGTCTCCAGAACTGGATGCAGTACTCCAGATGGGGTCTCACCAACTGTCTGTACAGAGGGATAACAACTTTCTGTTTTCTGCTGGTGATGCCTCTCCCTATGCATCCCAGTATACCCCCAGCCCTCTCTACTGCCTTCTCACATTGCTTGCTAACCTTAAGATCATCTGATATGATTACCCCAGGTCCCTTGTTTTTGTTGTTGTTACTACCTACCCCCATTGTGTAATTTTCCCTGGGTTCTTGTTTCCCAGGTGCATTATTTTGCACTTCTTTGCATTGAATCCTAGCTGCCATACTTCTGACCATTCCTCCAACCTTGCCAAGTTCCTTCTCATCCTTTCCACGCCTCCTTGTGTATCAACCCTGTTGCAGATCTTTGTGTCATCTGCAAAGAGGCATACTTTTTCTTCCAGTCCCTCTGCAATGTCACTTATAAAGACATTAAAAAGGACTGGACCCAGTACTGAACCCTGCAGTACCCCACTAGTAACCCCTCTTTCCTCAGAGTGGACTCCATTTACAATTACCTTCTGTGTCCTGTTGTCCAGCCAATGTTTTACCCAGGCTACCACCCTGGGACCCACTCTCAGGCTGGTTAATTTGACTATTAATCTTTTGTGTGGGACTGTGTCAAATGCCTTGCTAAAGTCTAGGTAGGCCATGTCCACAGCCCCTCCCTGGTCTACTACTTTGGTCACCCAGTCAAAGAAATCTATTAGATTCGTCTGACATGACCTTCCCACTGTGAACCCATGTTGCCTTGGGTCCTGTGCCCCACTGGCCTCAAGGTACTCAACAATTCTTTCCTTCAGAAGTGACTCCATCACTTTCCCTACCACAGAGGTCAAACTGACAGATCTGTAGTTTCCTGCCTCTGTCTTGGTCCCACTTTTGTGAAAGGGAATCACATCCGCCTTCCTCCAGTCCTCGGGTACCACACCATACTCCCATGATTTATTAAAAAGAGAAGTCAGTGGTTTCACTAGTTCCCCTCAATTCTTTTAGAATTCTGGGTGAATTCCATCAGGCCCCATTGCTTTGTCCATCTTCAGTTTTAGGAGTTCTTGCAGAACCCTTTCTTCTGTGAAAGGGCTGGGATCGACCCCTATCAAGAGTGCTTCTGTTAATTGGATTAGGCACTTCCCTCCTCTTTTGTGAATACTGAGCAGAAATATTCATTCAGTATCCCTGCTTTTTCACTGTCCCTTCTGCCCACCCACCATTCATTCTATTCAGCCTCACTATACCTCCCTTTGTCTTTCTATGCTCTCTGATGTACCTATAAAAGGTTTTATCCCCCTTCTTAACCGAGTTGGCTATCTTTTCCTCAGTTTGGGCCTTTGCTATTCTGACTTCCCTCCCTGCTCTCTGTCCTGCTCCTTCTGTGTTTCCTTATACTTCCTGAATGCTATCTTTTTCTCCCTGACTTTCTCAGCCACCTCTTTTGAGAACCATAGTGGCTTTTTCTTTTGTTTTGATTTATTTGCTTCACACAAAGGCTTGTTGCCTCTGTGATGGCAGTTTTGATGATTCCCCATTGTTACTCCACCCCTCCTTCTAGATTGTTTGCTAGTGCTTTTCTGAGGCACTCTCCCATCTTGCCAAAGTCAGCCCTCCGGAAGTCTAGTACCCTCACTTTTGTATGGCTTGACTCTGTAGCTGAGTTTAACGTGAACCACACTGTTTGATGGTCACTTGTTCCCAGATGGCAACCCACTTCTAGATCTGAGATTCTCTCACTGCCCCCGTTTGAGAGTATAGGTCTAGATTGCTCCCTCATGAGTGGGTTCTGAAACTAGCTGTCTGAGGCCTGCCACCTGTAGGGCATCGAGAATGGCCCTGCTCTTGGATGTGGCTGCAGCAAATGTGCTCCAGTTAACATCTGGCATATTCAGGTCTCCATCAACAGTATCTCCCTTTCTCAGCCATCCTAAGAATGCCTTCTATCATATCCCTTGTCCATTCCCCCCTGACATGGGGATCTGTACACATCCCTGTGCAGTTGTGGTGCCCTTTCCATCTCCAAGGTGACCCACAGTGCCTCCTCTCCTCCCTGTTTACTCTTTTGTTCAGTTGCTTTTATCCCTTCCTTTGCATAGAGAGCTACTACTCCCCCTCTACTCTCCTGCCTGTCTCTCCTGTAGGTTATGTATCCTGGTATGTTAACATCCCAGTCATGGTTCTCTGTGTACCATGTTTCTGTGACTGCTATGATATCCAGGCATCCCTCTTCCATCAAGGCCACCAGCTCAGGGAGCTTGTTGCCCAGACTACGGCATTGGTACTCATTACCTCCATTTCCTGATGGCTCCTTTTTTCCCCATCCCTGTCCTTCTTGCCTTTGTCACGTTCCCCATTTACCCCTGCCCTTCTCCCTATCACCACCTCTATGTTGGTGTTTACCGTACTTACTACCATGATTTTTTTGGGGGGCTAGGATTTCCCTACTCCTTTCCAGTGCCTCCCCCTTGGCTAGTTTAAATGCTTGCCAATGTAGCATTTAAACCTATCACCTAGGATCCTGGTTTCCCTCCTGGACAGATGCAGCCCATCATGCCAGTATAGGCTTGCATCACTCCAGGTGGACCCCCAGTCCCCAATGAAGCCAAATCCCTGAGCTCTGCACCAGTTTTTCAACCACAGATTGAATCACATGGTGTAGAACACCCTAGCCTCTCCTACGCCATAGATGGGCAGCACCTCCGAGAAGGTTACCGTGCATGCTACTTGTCTAAGGCCCCTTCCCAATTCACAAACTCTACCTGCACTGCTTTAATCCCTTTCTTAGCCAGGTCATTTGTCCCTAGGTGGACAATTACATCCAGCTCCCTCTCCTGTGCAGCTGCTCCGGCAGTCCTGAGGATTCGTTCCCTGTCCCTCTAAGCCATGGCGCCAGGCAGGCACCTTACCTCCCTCTCCCCTTCCTCCCCCAGCTCTACCTTCCTAACAATGGAGTTCCCCAACAGGAGTTGTTTCCTTCTCCTGTGGGGTCCCATGCCACCCTCCTGTGGGTCTCCTTTATGGAGGTTCCTACCATCCTCCTTAGGCTCCACTGCACGTGCCTCCATAGAGGAACCACACTTTGCCAGAATGGCATAGGAATTGTGGAGAGGTACAACAGGAAGGATGTGCCTCTGTTCCACCACCCTCACCCTCTCTGAACCCACTGTGGTCCAACGCTCCTCTTTCTTGGCAACCTGTGAGGCATCGGCAGTGGCACTGGTGGTCCCTGGATGGAGAAGGAGGTCCCACAAATCCTGGCCAACTCAGCCTGGAGATAAGCAACTTCCTCCCTCAGCCCAGAGAGGTGCCTGCAGATGGGACAACACCGCATTCTCCAGAATATCTCCCAGAAGACTAGCCTAGATGTTGAGTTCCCTAGCCAGATGAACTGCCGAGAGGTACTGGAGATTCTTCTCCACCTATAACAGATTTTTGGTTGCTTCTGTTAGCATCTCCCTGCTTTTTGTGCCTCCTTGATTGTTTATGAGTGTCACTGTGGTGGCACTGTCTGACCTAACATTTGCAGCTCTTGACCAAACCCAGTTGTGAAAGTGAAGAAGAGCCAGCAGTACTGCCCTCATCTCCAGGATGTTTATCTGTAAATGCTCCTGTACAGTCCAAGTGCCCTGTACTGAGACTTGGTCCAAAACTGGGCCCCAGCCTGACAGGCTGGCATCAGTCAGTTCTGGTGGGGCTTCTAATAGGAACCCCTTGCTTAGGTTTCCTGAACTCTCCTACCATGGCAATGATTACTGAAGTGATCGAGTGAGCGGGATGAGGGCTTTTTAGTTCTATGAGGCTGGGTTCCAGGCCACCAGCACCCAGTTCTGAAGGGGACGCATATGTAAGTGGACCCACAGTACTAGTTCTATTGCTGAAGTTATCAAACACAAAATTTGGAGGATCCTGTGGACAGGGGCTGATGACTGGCTTCTCAGCCACCGAATCTCTCATGTCAGGTACCCTTTTCTGACTGCAGACAAGAAAATCTTGCTCTCGTCAATCCTGAATACTGTGCCCAAGTGTTCTAGACACTGTGATGGGTTGAGGGAGCTCTTCTCCCAATGGACTACCCAATCCAGGGTTTTATTTAACTCTAAAAATTGATTAGCGATTGCTCATAAAAGTTCTAAAACATTGTGAAAATGCATAGCACTTGCCTCACTGTGTTTAACAAAGATAGCACTTCTAGAAAACCTATATAAATGCTTTCTGTACAGTTAGTATTATCCCAAGAAAAAACTGCTAATCAATTATTTAAAACCCTGCAATCATAAGATTCCAGCACCTCCAGGGTTCTGGAGATGGATTTTCTGGGCAGATGACTCTCGGACGAGTAAGTCATCCAGATAAAGATATTTGTGATGTCCTTCTTGCCTCAGTTGTGCCACAGGTACTATGAGAATTTTCAAGAACACTCTGGGTTCTGTTGCCAATCCAAAGAGGAGTACCATGTACTGTAAGTGCTGCCTCTGTATCGCAAACCTCAGAAACATTTGATGAAACTGGCAAATGGAAATGTGGAGATATGCATCCTCCAGGTCTATGGGTGCTAGATAATCCCTGATTGGACAGCCCTTAGACTTGACCGCAGGGACTCCATCTCAAAAGACGTGTGATGGACAAACTTGTTTAAATGCTTCAGATCCAAAATTGGTCCACCCCCCCAACATTTTGGGGACTACAAAGTAAATAGAATAGAATCCCCAACCTTCCTCATTGCAGGGTAGCTGTACAATTGCCCCTATCTGTCTGAGGTGATCCAAGGTTTGAGAGGCTGCCTGCCTCTTCACTGGGTCTTTTGATACAGGGGATTGTAGGAAATGCTCCTTTGTGGGTTCTGACGAGAATTCTATTGCATAGCCTAGTGTCAGAATCTCTAGTACCCATGTGTCTGATGTCATTTGGGTCTGTCTCATATAAAATCTCTGCAGTCTTCCACCAAGGGAAAGGGGTTGGGGATGGGCTCACCCACCTTCATTGTGAGTTGCCTCCTCTTCATCCTGTACTCTCATTATGTTGGGGGTGGGGGGGCAAAGGACTCTGTTACTATCACTGTTAAATCTGGAATAGGCTTCCTTTTCCTCTGGTTTTCAAAATTCTGAAATGCATGAAAACCACCTAGAGACTGCCACTGATGGCCACCTCCTCAATCTCTTAGCATTGAATTTGCTTTCTGCTGCTGCTTTGACACTGGAAGTTGTTCATTCTTATCTTGGACATCCTTCAGAATGTCATCAATGTCAGATCCAAATAACAGTCATCCCTCAAAAGGCAAGTTAAGCAGTTTAGCCTTTGACACCTGGTCTGTGACTCAATGCCTGAGCCATACACCTTGCATGACTGACACAATGTGGTAAGTGGAACGCGACAACATTGTCCACCATGGCATCCCATAGAAAGATGGAAGCTATGGCCACCAATTGTAAAATATTTTCCCCCTCATAGTCTGGGGGAATGAAACTACCCAGTGTCACAAACGCACTCAGCAGGTCAGGCCATCTGTTCCCACAGTGCCAACCTCCTAGCACAGTATTGTGAACAGGTAACAGACAGGGTAACCCTCCTGTCTGCTTGTGGGTCCGAATCAACTATAGTCTCAAGTTCTGGGGGGATTCAAACTGTGAACCTTATGCTAGTCTACCCAAATGTACAGGCTCAGGCAATCTTCTCCTCGGGGGGGATGCAAGATATCTTTCGCCTAAGGGCACCTAACCAGGTATCCAAAATGAACCCTTAAAAACTCTATAAAAGACCATAGGTATATTCTTACCTTTTCCCAGTTTAGTAACACCATCAAGCTTTTAGAATAGTTTTTGTCAGTCTTAACCCTCTATACGTCACATGCTAAAAAGAACTTGAGCAGACACCCAGGCAGTCTTTCCAATACTATATTTACTAAAAATGGATACAAATATAAAAATTGTAAACACAGAGCAATATATCAAATAGCATACAATCACTTAAAAGAAAAGCAAAGAAAACTACAGACAAACTCCTACCAACATACAGTTAGATTCTTTTCTTTCTAATGTATTACCTCTAAGTGCTTATCAGAGTTGTGTGTTTCTCTCTCCCAAGATGGAATATATCAAACAGCTCAGACACAGTATAGTTTAAACTGCGTCTCCCCACACCCCTTTCCATGAGTCATCTAGCTCCTCCTTTTAGAATATAAAAAATATACCAACAAGATGTCCTATCAGAAGGTATTTTAAATAAGGTGACTGCAGGAAAAAGACATTTCCTAAATATGAGTCCTTAATTAAACACTTTCTTTTGATCTTGTGTGGTTCCTTTGTAGATTTACAACCCTGTAATCCCTCACCTACATGCAATACAGCTTTAAAGGAATCAGCTCATCTGAAGTCATAAAATGTATATTTCAGTTTCTCAGCTTCAGAGGCAAGAGGTCATAAAAGGCCATAAAATGCAACTTCTCAAAGAAGTTAATACACACAGAGATCTCCTGGTCATTTTAATACATCCAGTTAGCGTCGCTGAATCCTGGGGCACCTACAGCACAGGCTGTCCCATGTGAGACAAGCACACACTACATTTTTATATTACAAATATCATAGAACAATCATAACCAGCTGGCCAAGTGTCACACCCAGCACCGTAATCCATGAGCTTAGGGCTCTGGAAACAATAAAGAATGCATATGACATATGAAGATTTGCCCTATTGGAAGCAAAGGCCCTTCTGCATGAGGTGTCCACTTGCTTATTGTGCATATTGGTTAGGCCAAGGATCCTTCAGTAGGGATAATAGTGTGCTTAATGGAATTATGCACAGCCTTATCTGCTAAGGGAGGGGGTTCTCACTTATGGGAATTCTCCTCCACAAATCAATATCTCTGCTGTGGCCTGGGTTGATGTTTTCTCTGGTCCGTGCCTGCCCATTCTTGTTCAATAATTTGGTCACAGTGCACAAAGTTTGGAAACCACTTTGGAGTAGAGGAGGATGCAAGGTATCAGATTCACATCCAGAGCCTCCATGGTTTGCACTTCCTTCAATTGTAATGTTAACAAGCCTCCAATATGAGGTAGGAAAAGGATTTTGTATCAAATGGGGGGTAATTGGAATCTTTTCTTTTAGGGTTTGTCCACTCACGCTCCTCCTACTCATTGGAGGGATTGTCCTCTTCATCAAAAAGTATGCTCAGGTCAGGATTTTCTTCATGATCCATGGAGTCATCATCTTGACCCTATATATGGCAAGGTCGGGGTCTGCCTGCAGATCTGGGTGAGCAGTCTTGTCCTGCTCTGGTGCACCTGGATGTGCCTGTACATCGACCTGAGGGGCCCACCTTGGGTTCAGGTGTTTTGGTTGGAGTGTCCTGTGGGACATCAGAGCCCAGAATCTTATTTAAAAGCAATAAGAAGGATTTTCACAACTCGGCCTTGCCACTGCCAGTTGGTACCTCAGGTGCACCCCAGCTTGGGGATCAAGTGGGGGAATTGAAATAGACATATTAAGTTGCATTACACAGTTAGGGCAATAGGGGTCAAGGAGAGGGTCTCTTCACCCTCCTGCAGGTCTTACATTGTTGAATACCACAGGTCTCCGATAAGTCATGTTGCCACTGGCTTGAGCAATAACTGCAAGATTTCCTAAATATATGCCGAAATCCCAAGAAAAGGCTCTTTGGCCAGTAGGGGGAAAGTGTTGTGCTGATGCTGTTATTTCCCCAATTTTTAAACCACTAATCCACTAACAAAAACACAGGGCTGCCTGGGAGAAAAACTTTCAACTGTAAGTGGCAGCTATGTGAACTGTTTTGTTCTTTGTAAAACAGCTCCCTTGCAGAGCTCACTTCCTGCCTCGGAGGTTCCTAAGTGGCAGGAGCTGAAGGACCATGTGCTCTCAGTGCTCATGTCTGGATTGATGCCATACCAATTTGTGATGTCACCACGCAATGCTGGAGTCCGTCCAGAGTCAAAAGGCACCAAAACTGGCTGACCCAGAGGATCGAGATCGTACTTGAAAGTTGCAATACATGAGAACCACACTGGTCAACTGCCAGCAGTGGAGAATTCCAGAGCGAATCAGCTGAGACAAAAATAAATGCACTCTGAGGCATGACAGGCAGCAGAAGTGCTTTTTAGCAATGTACTGGACAAATGAAGCACTTTTAAGTGCCACCCCCAGTTAAAACAAAAAAATGCCCCAAACATAGACACAGCCCTGCGAGCCTAGGAAATAAAATGGCTCAACACATCAAGTCCCTGAAAAGGAACACCAAGCCAGGCAGTCTTAATTCTCTGAGCAACCAGGACCTAAGTCTGTGTCCAAATAATTTAAATTATAAACACCTTTACTGTCCCTAAATGAGAGAGGGAAGGGTCTGACGTTCCAAAGGAGTGATGAAGAAAGAAAAGGAGAGGGCTGGCCCACCAGTGCAGTGGTTGAATTTCCACTTGCGACTCCAGCAACCTGGGTTAAGGAGAGAACTCGGGTCATTGGAGGGTCAGCCGGGGGAGAAGACTGAAGTGTCCCAGGGACTGCTCATCTTCTCTGGGGGTTGGGGGAATCAAGGTCCACAACTTGTATGACCCCAGGTGGAGGCCTGAGGTACAACAAGTCCTGCAGATAGTGGGATGGGCCAGGGGAGCTGCGAGGTAGATGTCGTTGTTCAGCGCCTTGACATCAGAGCGTAAACCACACAGGAAGGGGGGAGAACATGGAAAATGGACACTGGAGTTCCAAGAGGAAGGAGCACCAGTACTGGCCCTGATGGCTCCAGCCTGCCTGGTTGACAAGGGGGACCCGACGAGACAAGTATCGGGGTATATGGGCCCCACCTTGTACCCTGCCTGGGGGGTAAACCACAGCATTATGGGGGTCCTCCAGAGATCATGGCAAGGCAGGAAGTGGGGTAGATACATGGGTGTCTCCCAACGGAGCGGAGCTCTGTTGTAGAGGAGGGGGAATTAAAAAAAAAAAAGAAAAGGAGAAAAAAAAAATGTTAGTGCCAAAAAAACAAAAAAGAACACCTTCCCCTAAGCCCCCCTCACAAAAACGAAGTTTAAATCACTGACCTTAGGCTCCAAACTAGAAATAAGAGAAAATGGAAACCTGACACTTTACTAGTATAGTGACAAGTGGTCCCCAATCCATGCACCAAGGCAGTGGAAAAATTGGAAAATTCTGCAGATTATTAATTTTGAAAGCTGTAGCTTAACAGGCACAGTTTCTAAATGAGGGGGTGCTCCCTGTCACCAGCTAGCCCCAATATGCTTACAGTGTGCAATCCTGACACAAGTAAAATTATCTATATTTTCCTCAGAGAGAATCTCCTATGGTGTTTAGACCTCAGTGGTACAGCTAATACTGGAAAGTCCTTGCTAGTGGAATGTTCCATGTGTCCAGGGTTCTATGTGGCTGAACAGCTTTGGGCTGTACCACTACCCCTAGTATGAAATACCCATTGACAATGTGAAGCGCTACAGGAATTTCTTTTTTAACAAAGTCTGGAATGTCAAATCCTCGTGAGGAATAGGAGGAGTGCCTGGGTCTGAAGAGTCCAGGTTATAGAAAGAGTCACTGTCACCATCCTCAGAAGTAATGGATTCAAGGTCATGCCATTGGAAACAGTACTGGTACCAGAACCAGAGCCGGTACAAGAACCAATGCCCATGCTAGGGTTCAGATGACAAAGTCCAAATCTGATGCATTCTGGAATGGTTCAATCAATCTTTATTAGGCTAGTCATTAAATAAAAGGTCAGGGGTGACCAAAGCCACTGGGCAGGCCAACAAGACAGAGAGACAGAGTGGGAGAAAGAGAGAGAGCCATATGGGGAGGGCCTCCTGCCCTCGGTTAAGGAGGTGTGATAGTACTGGCTTCCCCCATTCCAGCTAGGATAGCTGACATCCCAGGAAGCAGTCTAGGAAAGAGGACTGAGCCATATAAGCCACAGCCAAAGAGGGGCTGCAAGGAAAGAAGTACGCCTCAGCTGGGGTAGAAAAATAATTAAGTGAGAGAGTCATGCAATATCCCAGCTTGTTCACTGAGGACTTTCTGAGGAGGGGGATAGACCTAACCATCCTATATGACTATAGAATAGGAGGAGGAAAAAAGTGCACACTAAATCCGGAACAAACAGGGCAAGGAGTGACAAACCCCTTTTAAAAGTCAAGGAGGAGAGAAAAAAAAATTACTCATCATAGCAATCTTGTTTCATGATAAGCTTAGCTGTAGAGTCAAGCCACACAAAAGTGAAGGTACTGGACTTCAGGAGGGCTGATTTTGTTAAAATGGGAGAGTGCCTCAGAAAAGCACTAGCAAATAGGCAAGAAGGTGGGGTGGAGCAACAATGGGGAAACATCAAAACCTCCATCACAGAGGCAACAAGTCTTTGTGTGAAGCAAATAAACAAATCAAAATGAAAGAAAAAACACTATGGTTCTCAAAAGAAGTGGTGGGGAAGGTAAGGGAAAAAAAGATAGCATTCAGGAAGTATAACGAAACACAGAAGGAGCAGGACAGAGAACTGTACCAGTTAAAGCAGAAGGAAGTGGGTAAGGCAGTCAGAATAGCAAAGGCCCAAACCGAGGAAAAGATAGCCAACTCGGTTAAGAAGTGTGGATAAAACCTTTTATAGGTACATTAGGGAGCAAAGAAAGACTAAGGCAGGGATATGGAGGCTGAACAAAGAGGAAGGTGGTTGGGCAGAGAGCGACAGTGAAAAAGCAGGGATCCTGAACGAATACTTCTGCTCAGTATTCACAATGGAAAAACAGGGGAAATACCTAATCCGGTCAATAGAAGCACTCTGGATAGGGGGGGTTGATATTAGTCCTTTCACAGAAGAAAGGGTTCTGAGAGAACTCTTAAAACTGAAGGTGGATAAAGCAATGGGGCCTGATGGGATTCACCCCAGGATTTTAAAAGAACTAAGGGAAGAACTAATAACACCACTGGCTACCCTTTTTAATAAATCATGGGAGGATGGGGTGGTACCTGAGAACGGGAGGAGGGCGGATGTGATTCCCCTTTACAAAAGCAGGAGCAAGACAGAGGCAGGAAACTACAGACCTGTCAGTTTGACCTCAGTGGTAGGGAAAATGATGCAATCACTTCTGAAGGAAAGAATTGTTGAGTACCTAGAGGCCAGTGGGGCACAGGACCCAAGGCAGCGTGGATTCACAGCGGGAAGGTCATGTCAGACAAATCTAATTTCTTTGACTGGGTGACCAAAGCAGTAGACCAGGGAGGGGATGTGGACATGGCCTACCTAGACTTTAGCAAGGCATTTGACACAGTCCCACACAAAAGATTAATACATTAGCCAGCCTGGGAGTGGGTCCTAGGGTGGTAGCCTGGATAAAACACTGGTTGGACAAAAGGACACAGCGGGTAATAGTAAATGGAGTCCACAGTGAAGAAAGGAGGGTTACTAGTGGGGTATCACAGGGTTCAGTACTGAGGCTGGTCCTTTTTAATGTCTTTATATGTTACATTGCAGAGGGGCTGGAAGGGAAAGTAAGTTTCTTTGCAGATGACACAAAGATCTGCAACATGGTTGATGCACAAGGTGGGGTGGAAAGAATGAAAAGGGACTTGGCAAGGTTGGAGGAATGGTCAAATGTATGGCAGCTTAGAGTTAATGCAAAGAAGTGCAAAGTAATGCACCTGGGAAACAAAAACCCAGGGGAAGAGTACACAATGGGGGGTGAGATACTGACAGCAACAAAAATCGAAAGCGACCTGGGGGTAATCATATCAGACGACCTAAAGGTGGGCCAGCAATGTGAGAAGGCAGTAAGGAGGGCTGGGGGGGATACTGGGATGCATAGGGAGAGGCATCACCAGTAGAAAACAGGAAGTTGTTGGTCCTCTGTACAGACAGTTGGTAAGACCACATCTGGAGTACAGTGTACAGTTCTGGAGACCCCATCTCTGCAAAGACATAGACAGGGTGGAGGCTGTCCAGAGGAGGGCAACCAAAATGATGCAGGGTCTGCATCAGAAGACATATGAAGAAAGACTAAAGGAACTAAAGATGTATAGCCTCGAGGAAAGGAGGGAGAGGGGGACATGCTAGAAACTTTCAAATACCTCAAGGGAATCAACAAAGTCCAAGAGGGTAGCATCTTTCAGAAAAAGAGATGTGCAAAAACAAGGGAGCACAATTTGAAGATAGAGGTGGGACAGCTCAGAGGTAATGTGAGAAAGTATTTCTTCACAGAGAGGGTTGTGAATACATGGAACAGCCTTCCTGAGGAGGTCGTAGAGTCAAAAACAGTGGGGGAATTCAAGAATGCATGGGACAGACATAAGGCAATTCTAGTGGGGGGTAGGAGGAAGTAGGATGCTGGTTAACTAGGATCTGCAGCTTATCCATTAGGTAGGGGAAATGGGCAGACTAGGTGAGCCAAGTGGTCCTTATCTGCCGTCAAATTCTATGCTCTATGTTTCTATGTTTCTTCAAAGGGATCACTCATTATGATTAAACTGATGCAGTCAGCCTCCTGTGTTGAACTGCCCAGAGAGATGGAATGCTGTGTAAATGCTGGAACTCTAATTGGCTTGTGCCAATTTCAAACTGCTGCCCTAGCAACTGCTGCACTCTGAGTGCTTCAGATTCTTACGATGCCTAACTGGGTATAATACCCCCAAGCTAATCTTTACATAATAAAGAAAAAACTGCCCCTCCCAGATCAAAAGTCCCCAAGAGACAGACCTAAATGAGACCACAAGGAAACCAACTGGTTTAAAGGGTGAATCTCTAACCTGGCCTATACAGTATGTAACATTAAAACAGAGATGCAGAACAAAAATTCCCTCCACTTTTCTTTTTAAAGGTTCTAGTAGGGGAGGCAGGGTGGGTGCTTTAAGCATAATGAGTGATCCCTTTGAAGAAACAAGATTACTATGGTGAGTAATTTTTTCTTCTAACCCCAGGAATCATTCATTATGATTAAACTGATGCAGACTACCAAGCAGTACCTTTGGAGGTTGAGCAGAGAACCTATTTGGGAAACAGGTTCTGCAGAACTGCTGTGCCAAACCTGGCATCACTTCTGGATTATAGATCCAGGATGTAGTTCTTTGTGAAAGTGTGCACTGTTTTCCATGTAGCTGCTTTGCAGATTTCCAGTATTGGGATATCTATTGAAGCTGCCACTGATGCAGCTGTACACCTGGTGGAATGTGCCCTTAGACCCAGGGGTACCTGTTTACCCACTTTACTGTAACAAAACTGAATACATGCCACTATCCAGTGAGCAACTGTACGTTTTGTGGCAGCTCTACCTTTACCCACTTTGCCATAAGTGAAGAAGAGCTGTGTCTGTCCTGGTCTGTATGCCTTGGTTCTGTCAATGTAATGGCTCAGTGCCCTCCTGACACTGAGGCGGTGAAGTTTCCTTTCTGGAGAACTGGAGTTCTCTGTAAAAAAAAACAGGTACAGTCATAGACTGATTCAAGCGAAATCAGATACCACTTTGGGGAGAAATTACCTATTGGTTCTGAGGACCACCTTATCCCTTTGAAATGAGATGCAGTCCACATCTGTACACAGGGCTTGCAGCTCACTGATCCTCCTGGCAGTGATGATAGCCACCAGAAACACAGTTTTCCAGGTGACATACTTCAGGTTTGCAGTTGCCATAGGTTTGAATGGTGGCTCCATCAGCTTGGCAACGCAGATGTTTAGATTCCAGGCTGGGACAGGTTCCCTCAGAGGAGGATGAAGGAGGTTGAGGCCCTTAAAGTATTTCCTGAAAACTGTGTGAGAGGCCATGGACCTTTCTTTACCAGCTGACAAGTAAGCCGAGACTGAAGCCAGGTGGACCTTCAGGGTCGAGGGCCTCAGTCCTTATGAGTGCAGATATTTCAGGTAATCCAGGAGAACAGCAAGGTTGACCCTGGAGGGGTCAGTAACCTTACCTGAGCACCAAATGGAAAACCTTGTCCACTTAGAGGAATATGTTTTTCTAGTAGAAGGTTTTCTGGAGCCCCTAAGCACTGTCAGGACTTGTTCTGACAGCTTGAGGCTAGCAAACTCTAAGTCCTCAAGAACCAGGCCTTGAGTCTCGGTGATCTGAGGTTGGGATACAGGATCCTGCCCTGAGAGAAGGTCAGTAGGTTGTGCCTCCTGGGCCAATGAATTGGGGAGGTCACTGATAGAATCAGTAGAAGCGAGTACCAGTGCTGCCTTGCCCAGTCTGGTGCCACCAGTATCATTGTTGCTGGTTGGGACCTTAATTTCAGTATGGTCCTGAATATCATTGCAAAAGGAGGGAAGGCATACACAAACTTCCCTGACCAATCCAGGGCCATTGCACCGAGGGGAACTATACACTTGTGAGGGGGTCTGTAGCAGTACAGGGGCAACTGGTGATTTTCTGCAGAGGCAAAAAGATCCACATCTGGAGTGCCCCACTGTCTGAAAACTAATTTGAGGATCTGAGGGTTCAGAGACCACTCATGGTGGTCCTGACTTATCCTGCTGAGAGAATCTGCCAATGCGTTGTCCTTCCCTGGAAGGTGTATGGCTGATAGAGATACCTGCATGGAGTATGCCAGGGACCACAGCTTCATTGCCTCTGTGCAAAGCGGGGCTAACCTGGTTCCTCTTTGTTTGTTGATATAGTACATGGTTGTGGTGTTGTCTGTCCTGACCTGCACCACCTTGTTTTGCAGATGCGGGGCAAATGCCAATAGAGCCAGGTACACTGCCCTGAGCTCCAGCAGATTTATGTGCAACAGGGACTCTTGAGGAGACCACGTGCCACTTGTTGTGTGATCCAACGTGTGTGCCCCCCAACCAAGAAGGGAAGCATCTATTCAGAGAATTAGGGAGGGCTGCTCCGTTAGAAGGGGTACACCTAATCTGAGGTTGTGTTTGTCCAGCCACCACTGAAGTGCCTGCAGTAGGCTGTGAGTGACTGGAACCAGTTTTGACAGTGAGTCTGTCCTTTGTAACCAGTACTGTCTCAAGTGAAACTGGATGTCTCTCATTTGGAACCTGGAACCTGGCACCACTTTGGTGGCAGCTGCCATATGTCCCAGTAGCCTGAGGAATTCCCTGGCTGGCTTGGGCTTGCCCAGCATGATGGAACTTGCAATCTGTAGGATGCTGTCCACTCTGTTCTGGGGCAGGAAAGCTTTGCCTAGCCAGGTGTCTAGCTCTGCTCCAATGATGTCCAGCATTTGTACTGGCTCTTGCTGTGATTTCTGCTCATTTATGAGGAAACCTAGGGATTCCAGCGTGGATTTGTGAGTGTCAGTAACTGTCTTGCATGTTACAGTGACTGGCCTACAACTAACCAGTTGTCCAGGTAGGGGAAGACTGTCACACCTTGTTTTCTAAGGTATTTGATCACCACCACTGCTAGGCATTTTGTGAATGCCCTTGGTGCAGAAGTCAGAACGAATGGGAGTGTTGCGAATTGGTAATGACCTGAGGCCAGTCTGAACCTCATGTACTTTCTGTGAGTTGATCTGACAGGAATGTGAAAATAGGCATCCATTAAGTCCTGGGAAGCCAACCAATCTCCTTTTTGCAGTGTGAGTATGATTATTGAGAGGGTCACCATTTTGAACTTTGACTTCAGAATGTGCTTGTTCAGAAGCCTTAGGTCCAGGATAGATCACCAGTCCCCATTTTTCTTTTTGGTAAGGAAGTATCTGGAGTAGAAGCCTTTGCCACTTTGGTTTAGGGGCACTGGTTCCACTGCTTTGATTGATAGGTGTTTTACCTCTGCCTCCAGTAGGATTCTGTCTGCAGAGGTGACTGGGGCAAAGGTTCTTGCTGTCAGCTTGGGAAGTGATTTAAAGCTGAGTGACAGCCCCTGGCTCACTACATTCAGTACTCACTTGTCTGTGGTGATGACATGCCAAACCTGGAGGTAGTGAACCAATCTGCCACCCGCCAGTGGTGGTGATGGTGGTGGGGGAGCGACCTGTACCAGCCTGTCAGGGATTCTATGTGGGCTGAGCCTGGGTTTGTGGTGAGGGAGAAGCCCATCTCATGGCCCTTCCACCCCTCCCACTGAATACCCTCTCGGCTGCTGGTAGACCTGTGAAGCCTGTGCTTGGAAAAAAGGTCTGGGGTAGGATCCCCTACCCCTGCCTTCCTTATTTTGGGCCCTATAAGAGGTAGAAGGCTTTTCTTTAGAATTACTTCTATAGGTGGCCTTATATTCCTCCACAATTTTCATGTAGGCCTCTGTTTTGTCACCAAATAAGGAATTTTTCTCGCATGGAAAATCCATAGCCTTAGCTTGAGTGCCCAAGGTTAGGTTGGTAGCTCTTAGCCAGGCAAATCTCTTGAGGGAGACAGATAAAGCCATCAGTCTGGCTGCGGTGTTGTTAGCATCCACTGCCATGTGGAACTGATATTTGGTGGCATCAAGGGCAGAAGATGACTTTATCAGATAGAGCAAGGACAGAATTCCATAGTGCCTTCTGATATTGGACAGCATAGGCCATATAATTTGCCTGTCTAACAACAAGTGAAGCAGCCATGTACCCCTTCACTCCCATGTTTTTTTTTTTTCCAATTCTGTTTTTTCCTCCAGCCAGTGGAACTCTCTCAGGCATCCTGTAATACCCCCTGACTCTACCTCCGTGCCTGAGAGGCCTCCTGAAACCTGGCACCATCCCGGCTATCCCCCCGGCTCTGAGCCCCCCAAGGTAGGGCCACCTTATCCACCCAGGGTTCTCTATCTGAAAATTCGGGCCGAGCCCAGGTAAGGAGTGCCCCCGGTGGTGGAGTGTGGTCATGGTGGATACAGGTGCCATTGCCTATCCACTTAGCTGGGTATTTTTGCTTTGTCCCCATCCTCCTCCCTCGTTACTCCCTCCCTCTCCCTGACAGAGTCAGGTGTGCAATGTTGCCAGGGAACATCTTGCCGTAACTCTGCAACCCTCTATTTCTGGCCCTGAGTGTTCTGGTACCTCTGGTCTCCACCAGAGGTCACCGTGGTGCCAGGCAGAGAATCCCTGGCCCCCCGAAGAAGGAGAGCTGTCCTCCGGATGCTCAATCCTTCCTCCCCCCACTGACCCCCGGTGACCTAGGTTTGCTCCCGATCCCAGGTTGCCGGCGTGGCACGAGGTGTGGTGTCCAGCGCCTCAATCCTCAGCACCACCGGGCTGGCTCTTCATTCCCATGGCATCCATCTTTCTTGAGTCCTTGTCAGGAGGATGGGTTGCTAAGGGGAACCTGGCCTTATCACAGGATCATGGTGACTGAACAGAAAATCAGCAGTGGTTCTATCCAGCTGATATCTCTTATCTATTTTCTTGTTCACTCCAGGTATCGAAGTTGGAGTCTTTAATATTTGCAGCACAGCCTTTTTTTAAAGATTTGTGCATAGGCAACAGAAGGCGTTTTCTGGGAGCTAGTCCCATCATATCCAGGAAATTTGCTTCCTCCACATCCTCCTCCATCTCCTGGAGGTGGAGATTGAGGGTATCCACCATGTTTTTTACAAAGGCATAATGAGAGGTGTACTGTTCTGGTCCCCTGGAAGGGGAGCCAAAGTTCTGTTCTGGGGAGACCTCTGGTTCTATAGGTTCCCCTTCCTCCTCTTCATCCTCCTCTGGATTACAATACAGAGGTTGCAGTTCATGTGGTGCTGGAACTTGCACAGGAACCGGTGTAGCCGGTGTGGGAACCTGGACCACAGCCTGCAAGGCTTGTAAAATATGTAAAGCCTTTGCAATGTTTTCATCTGAGTGCATAGATAGATAAAACTTTTATTTTTTAGCAGGATAATAACTTTAGGACCAAAGGCCCTGTTTGTCAAAGTTGTCCTGTTTTAAGAATATGGTTTCAGGAACAAAGACATCATGTAATATTACATTACAGGAACAAATCTTACATATTTAACAAACAATTTCACTACATATAAAACATACATAAATACTCAAATATCAGAGAAATTCAACAATTTCATCATTCTTTAAGTATGGACTATCCAGACAAATCGAAAAATTAAGTGTCTAATAACATACAGAGGAAGTTTTTCATTTTCAATGTTATCATTTAGGAAACAGAAACATCAAGGAAAAAGGGAAGAAAGATGGAAATAAGATAAAAGAATGTTATATAACCTAGGGAACACCAAAACAAACACATCTATCTCTCCAAATACTATTCAGAGAGTACTTAAATTTGTTAAAGCTATCAATTATTCTAATATCTGGGTCTATTTCATTCCATATTTTCGGCAAATAAAAATGTCGTTGCATTTTACTGTAACCATTTAATTCTAAAGGAACCTTTTGACATCTATGCTTTAAATGCCTTAGATTATATCTATCAGAAATAGGGTTTATTTGTCTGCTGGGAGCTCCTTAGCCTTCTCGGCTGGAGGTGCAGTGACATGTTTTTCTTTGTATTTTTTCTTAAGTGGGACAGTTTCAGCTACTGTCTCAACAGCTCTTTTAGAGTTACCTTGCTCAGTCTTATCTAACCCCCTGTCAGTATCCTTGGGCTTACCCCTGTCCTTATTAGGAACAGAGGGAGATGGGTTTCCTTCTGCAGTACTAACAGATGCAGAAGCCGTTTCCTCTAATTTTTTAGATCTCTTTTTCAAATTCTTGGGACAGAAAGTTTTACAAATTTCACAGTTAGAAAAAATATTACTAGTTCCCAAACAAAACACACAAAGAGAATGCTTGTCTGCTTTTGCTATAACCTGACCACAAGACTCACAATATTTAAACCCCGTGGGTCCTGTGCATTTTTTAGGTTTATGAACAGGGGCCTCTGACACTGAGCAAAGTACAGAAATTTAGACGTTTGCAAAAATAATCAGTTCCTTGGAAACGACAAATTTAAATATAAACAACCGCTAATGGTTCCTAGAACTGAGCGCTAATCGGTTCCCTGACAGGAGAGGGAACCGAAAATAAGCTAAATTTAAATAAAAATACAAACGGTCGACAGATCCTAAAGAGAACTGTTGAGTAGACAAGAATTAATGCTAAATTTGAGATAAAAACCGTACAGAGAACCGTGAGTCCCTCGGCTCCACAGAACTGTGAGGAAACTGCAAAAAAAAAGATAAAAAAACAATAAAACACTAGGATTCTACACTAAACTAACTTATAAGGGCAGCAATCTAAAATTAATAACTGAAAACAGTACTTATCAACTAAATTAAAGTGTTTGAAGTAAGCTGAAGGAGAGCTCTCTGGGACGTCTTTACTATGCAGTGGAGTAAAGAATCTGAAGCACTGAGAGTGCAGAAGTTGCTAGGGCAGCAGTTTGAAATTGGCATGAACCAATTAGTGTTCCATTATTTGCATAGCATTCCATCTCTCTGGGCAGTTCAACACAGGAGGCTGACTGCATCAGTTTAATCATAATGAGTGATTCCTGGGGTTAGAAGTACTTTTGAATAGGCCAAGAACAGGGGGCCTGCCCAAATTAGACAGGCAGAGTTGTTCCCACTTTGAAGAAGTCTGTAGGAGAATGCCAGGATAAGAGGCTGGTGACATTAGCCAGTAGGTTGGGGGGGCAGGCCGGCCACCGGAGAGGTGGAAAACTGCATAAAACTGAAGGACCCAAGATCATGATTTACTGGAGTTAGACCCAAAAGGATCAGAAAAGTCTAACAGCTTAACATTGATCCTCCCACTGATGAGACCAAACAAAAAAGGAGAAGGGGAAGAACCCAACAATTAGACAATGCCTGATGTCTCTTTCTCTCTCAAAGGAATCTCTAGAAGAAGGGATTTCCTCTGAATATTGTTTGAAAACAAATAGTCCAGAGGAGGGAACAGATAGGAATACCTATATGTACAGGCATAGAGATACAGTATGTAAGGATCCTCTTCTTTTAGAAGGAAACATCTGCCTAAAGTCATCACCAGCAGAGTGCTCCCACGTGGTCAACTAAGTCACCTTAAATCCTGCCTCAGATTGCATGACTGGCCTCCACATGACTGGATGGGCCCTGCGGTCCTTATCTGCTGTCAACTTCTATGTTTCTATGTTTCTATTTACCAATCTAAGGATGTTAACTCAGCTCTCAACTACTTTATCTCCTCCTTCAATGTGGCATGTGACTCCTACGCCCGGCTCAAAAAAAACAAAGTCAAGGCGCTCTGCAACCCAAAGCTAACAGGTGAGCTGTGAGCTTCTAGCACAACTAAAATCTAGGGACCACCTCTGAGCTCTAGCAAGGGCCTCTGGTGCCCAACACGACATGCAAAACTACAAACGTGCCCGCAACAACTGCACAAAATCCATATGATTACAGAAAAGCACGTACTACAGAGAAGCTGTCTCCAACACTTGGGGAAATGGGTCTGAGTTTTGGAAGAACATGAAAAAAGTCACGGTGAAGTAGCCCAAATCCTCCCCAACTATGCAAAAGGTTGACGAGTCCATCACTCTTGATCCCCTGGTCATTGCTAACACCTTCAATGATGCGTTCACTGACCTAAGCAGCGTTCTCCCCCCCGGATTTTTTCCTGGATACTACCTCCACTACTCTCTGTGGCTATCCTACCCTTACAAATCACCCGCCCTTCTATTTCAAAGCAGTTAAGTTGCACGAAGGCCAGAAACACATCACCAAAGCAATCACCAAGTCAAGAACTAGTGGGGACTCGCTGGACCTCAAACTGCTATCCCTCACCCTTGATGAGGTTCTAGTCCCATTAACACAAATTCTCAACCTCTCCCTTAGCCTCAGTCAGTTCCCTGACAAATGGAAAGCTGCTACAGTTACCCCAGTCCACAAAAGCGGGGATAAGACCTTCCATGGGAACTATCGATTAATTTCAATACTACCTCCTCTCTCCAAGGCTCTCGAACGCATAGAGGCCGACCAACTCACTGACTACCTGGAAAAACACAATCTCTTATGTACACAACAACATGGTTTCAGAAAAGGACACAGTACCTCATCTGCCTTACTAGAATTCACTGGAACACTATACAGCACACTGGATAGGGATCATCTAGCCGGGGCAGTATTTGTCGATCTGACCAAGGCGTTTGACACTGTCCACCATTGTCTGCTGATTCAACAACTCCAGCTTACAGGGCTCTCTCCTGATGCTGTAGCATGGTTCAATAGCTACCTGAAAAATCGATCACAAAGAGTAAAAATTGCAAGTGTCCACTCGGATCCCAGACCGGTCCGTTCTGGAGTCCCCCAGGGGTCCATCATGGGCCCACTACTTTTCAGCCTTTTTCTTAACACCCTCCTGAAGTCCTGCCCTGAACACTTCATCCTCTATGCAGATGACTCTGTAATCTTCTCCTCCCACAAGGACCCTGTGCTCCTACAACTTAATCTTCAGCAAGGCTTTGCCTCAGTGGAAAACTGGTTTAGCAGACATAAGCTGGTCCTCAACCATAAAAAACCCAAGGCAATGCTTTTTAACAGCCCTCATAACAGGCATAGACTTCACCCCCTCACTATTTCAACTAGCCATGGAAGCACCCTTGAGCAGGTAAAGTCATTCAAATACCTAGGGATATCTCTGGACTCAAATCTTTCTTATGGGGAACACATAAACAGTGTTGCCAAAACTGCCAATATGCGGTTAGGCCTGCTATACTGACACAGACAACATCTCACGGTGGAAGCCCTGAAGATCACCATCCAGAGCTCAGTGGTCTCCATCATTGACTACAGATTAATTTATGACTCTGCTTCCACCACTGCCCTCAGATGAATATTGACATCCCTTAACAAGGCCTGTAGGCTCACCTCTGGTGCTCGCCGTCTCACACATACATGTGACCTATATGCCCAATCTGGATGGCTTCAACTTTCCAACTGCATAAAGTATCTAACCTGCATCATGGCAAAGAAAGTAACCAAGGGCCTCACCCCTCATGGAGTGCAAGCCTTACTGAGTCAAAGACTGAATCCTTGAAACACCAGGGGCTCTGAATCCCAGCTCCTCCAGGTCCCCCGCTGTTGCACCTCCCGGGGCCAAAGATCTTTTGCCCATAGAGCACCCAGCTGGCTAAATGGGCTCAGCCCTGACATCTCCTCCACTACCACTCTTGGCTCATTCAACTCTAAGCTCCACCTCCATCTCACTGACTCTAGCTCCTGTGACTGTTACCTATAATCACCATAGTCCACTCTCTATGCTCCTCCTCACTAGCACTTATCATCCCCCTTCTCCCTTTTCTCCCACTTACCCCCTTTCCCGAATTCCCCCCATCTCCATCCCTCCATAAGCACTTTCCCCTGTTATGTTTAACTAAGTTACTTTTGCTCTGTGTTGTTGACAAGGCCTCCGGCTGCTCTTACCTCCCCTTATTTAACCTTACCGTACGTTGTGTTTCCATTGTCCCCTCTTCCCACCTCTCCACCTCTATCCAGTATGTTATCCTGTCTTCTATGTTACCTCACACTAGCACAGCTTATCCTATCTATTGAATTGATCTCCCATTGTAACCATTTCTGCTACCTTATTTACTATATTGTACTGTTTTTCTCATACTGAACCTTTGTAAAAGAGCCTTGGCTCAAAGGTATGTTGTAATCCTAGACATTAATAAATAAGTAAAAAAATAAAGGAATGCAAGGTTGCCAGGTGGCTATTACCTTTTCTACTAAAAACTAAGGAAGCAAGACTGTAGAGAAGGAAGGAACGAAGATCTTCTCAGATTAAAGACAGTCAAAAAGGGTTCCCTCAGGAGGTGCCAGCTTCGAGCTAAAGGTCCCTTTAGTTAAAAGGGGGAAGGCAGGAGGGGGGAGGAACTGCCCAGAAGCCTGGCCATGAGGGGAAGGTGGGTGGGAAGCAGTAATGAATGGTGAAGATATCCTGGAAGATCAAGAATTATGTTGAGTATGTAATTTTCATATCTTGCGAGGATCAATTTTCACTATTCATTACTGGTGGGTGAGTACCAAGCTATCACCTTTGGTGGTGTTAGTACACCCTGAGGGGAAAATTCCCTCAGCTCTCATGGGGGAGTCAAAAGAGGAGGCAGTCCCCCTCACAGGTCTGGCGGGACCCGTGATTGGTTAGGGACAGGCAGACGCTCCCGAGACCTGGGAGAGGGAAGGTGCCCCACTAACTCCCGCCTGACCCTGGGGGAAAAAGAAAAGGGCCCCATAGAGTTGTGAGGCAATCACCCTATGCTGGGCCAAGGGTGACAGCCTAGAGAGGTGAAGCCATGCCATCCGCTGAATGCAGACCACAGTTCCCACCAGCCTGGATGCTACTTCATTGGCATCATAAGACATCCTTGCTTGGTGTCTCGGCAGCATCAGGCTCTGAGTGGAAAGGTGAATGGCTCACCTGGATACCTCACTATCGGGCATGGATGGTAGGAGTTGTCCTAGCATCGCCCACAGATGCCTCACATAGGCACCCTGGTAAGCATGGTGTGCAGCAATACAAAGGGTGAGGTGCACTGCTGAAAACACCCTCCTGCCTCAACGATTGAACTCAGCCGAGTCTGGGTCAGGGGGGTAGTTGTGCCTTTGGCGTCGATACCCAGAGGGGGTGTTGAGGAGCTCCACTCTGGAAGAAGGTTGGGGCATAGTATCAGGAGGCCCCACAGGTGCACAATATCTGCACTGACAGTGCCTTTGGGCAGGAGAAGGGGCAGGGGAATGATGCCAGACATTCTGCAATGCCTCCACGAAAGGCTGGGGCCACAGTGGTATCACCATGGCATCAGAGCAGTACTCCGCTAGGAAGGACAATGTCACAGAAGCAGGATTGCGAGCTTGGAAGGGTGAGAAATGCAAATCCTCCATCATCATCATGAGGAAATGCTGGTAACTAGTGAGTTCAGCATCAGCAGAGAAGTGGAAGAAAATCCTCTTCCTCGGAGGAGGAAGATGAGCATGCAAAAGAACTTGTCTCAGTGGATGGCAGAGCTGGGAGTTGAGATCAGAAAATAACCTTACCATGGCTCTGAGGTTTCTGGGATAGACAGCCACCATGGCCCTGAACTCCTCCCAGGTCATGGGCCCGCAGAACCAGAAAACCCAGGGAGAGAGGGGAGGGGAGGGGATGGAAGGCAGAGGAAGAGGATGATTTGAAGGACCATGGCAGGCCAAAGAAGGACCTCTGCTAGGGCTCCAGGAGCAAACAGGGGACCCTTTCCGAAGGAGGAAGCTGTGCAACCCAACCACCACAGAGCACCCGATTGGGGCGGGGAGGGTGGTGCCCTTGGGGGGGACCCAAGATGAGGAGCTCAGAGTCATTCACATCACTTATCCCCACCTACTGCAAGGCCCCTCAGATCCCCAAGGTAAGGAAGAGCTCAGTTAGCACTGTGGCTCTGTGAAGGGCCTGCGGCCATCCCCGAGCTGGAACGGCTTGCTGACACAGCCCTACTGACCTCTGAGTCACTGGATGAGGTCCTGCCTCTTGGAGAGGGCCCAACAGCCTGAGTAGAGCTACAAAGAAGTGGGGGAGCAGACCCGGCACAGCCCTCAGTGCCAGAGAGCACCTCAGTGCCACCCAAGACCCCAGAGCCAGAAACTGTACCACCAGAGACATCCAACACTGACCTGGCATCGAAGGTGGCACTGGGGCCCCTCCAGTGCCAGAGTCAGCACCAGAGATGTCCCTGGCACTGCCTGTGGCAGCTAGGGACATAGGGGAGATGGCACCTAGAGGGGAATCCTGAGGCTCCACAGGCCACAGAGGCCAGGAACTTGGCCCAGGAGGGACCAAATACTCTGGACAGTTGGGTTGCCAGTCAGGATCATCCTGATCATCGCCCTCTGAGTCAGAGGATGAGATCAGGGAGATCTCTAGACAGATGCCCCCCTGGACCCTACTGCTCCCAAAGCTGTGAGTGGCAATAGGAGGGGATCTAGCTGCATGGCTAGTATTGCCTCGCTCACTGACACAAGAGGAGGTGTCAAGAGCCGAGGCAGTGCCAGGCCGTGCTGCAGAGGGCTCCACCGGTGCAGGTGTGGCGTATAGCTGCAACACCACAACTGAGGCAGTCCAGGCCTCCAAGGAGGTGCCAGACTGTGAGGTGTGCTCAACTGGCCCCCCCAGATAAGGCTAGCGGTCCACCCGACCCCTTGCACTAGCCTCCAGTCCCAGTGAGACCAGGAGCGGCAGAGGCCTGCTCTCCGTTGGTATGAATAGTACGCCTGCTCTCCCTCCGTATGAATAATACCAGGGAGAGGCTCAAGGGAAGAGCCAAGAGACCTGATCTTGGTGTCCCAAGTGTGAGGCCACCCTCCAAAAGTTGGGGTGCTTGCTCCAATTTCAGCACGTGGATCTGAAGTGTGCAGAGGTCCATGGATAAACACGTGTTGCACTTATCCATATCATGGTTCAGACCCAAGCGGGCAAAATAACAGTCGTGGCAGTCCATTGCGATCATGGGCTTCCCACAGGGGCACCAAAACATGGGGTGGGAAGCCCCACCTTAGAACGCACAGATTGTTTAGGCCCCAAACTGGATGTGACTGCAAAAACTCAGAAAATAAACAAAAACAACAGAAAAAGATGCCCAACACCATACTGAGAATGAAATTAATAAAGGGGGACTCAAACTGGAAAGCGGTGTTGAAAAACTATTGAGATAGTGTCGAGCAAAGAGAGACAGAACTAATGGCACAGATGAAATCTTCAGAGCAGCTCCCACTGAGATCCAACCTCGATGGCAGGAAAATCAGATCCATCTGAGGAGGTGGGGGAGCTGGCGTCAGTTACTGGTCATTCTGCTAGTACCACATCATACATCGGCTTTGTGGTCAGCGCTGTCCCTGACATCAACTCCCCTCTGTAAAATCTTAAAGCTACATGCTCCTGCAGGGTCCTGTGCCTCTGGTTGGCACCCACCAGTAATGACTTGCGAAGATTAATCCTTGGAAGATCATGGTTATTTCAGTATCTTGTAGATGGAGAAGTGTTATCTTCTCATCCTGTGGCTAAGACAGAAGTTATTGTGGTTAGAATACATAGTGTTATATGATTAGAAAAAATACTACATGCTATTATGTAATTCCTCAATTAGATGACCTTTAGCTAATACAAGCTGAGCTATAAGCTATCTGCTTTGTTGTGCTTTATATCAGAAATACAAAATATTGGGCCTTGGCATTTTTTAGTTGGTTCTGGCTGAAATGCTTTGACTTGGGTGAGATTTACTCAGGCTCAGGTCCTTTCTGGCTAGTTTTTCCTTGGTATACTTCGGCTTGGGTAGTCCAGGTTCTTGGGAAGACTTCTCTGGTAACAGTCAGACTCATCCCATTCTATCTCCACCCCACTCCCCAGAAAAAGGATCAGGCAGGGGAGTGAATTGCAAGTTCCCCAATCCAGAACAAGTCCTAGACAACACCAGATCCAATTTCCGAGAAGCTGTCATCAGAGGTGGCACTGGAGCCAGAGCTGAATCTGGCACCGGGAGGTCTCCTGGCAGTGAGAGCAGTGCTGACACTGGCACAGACCCTGAGAATCCTAAACCTAGTGCCAACCCTGGCACTGACAATCGAGCCAGCACCAAAGTGACAGGCAAAGGCACCATGGCCAATCCCATTGCAGTGACACTAAATGAGGGTGCAGCCAGTGGGATAGGAGTTGGTGGCACAGTCACCAACAAGGGCCCTGGAGCTGTTGTCAGAGCCAAATGCTCTATGCTGCTTGAAGGCCCCATCTGCAGCTCCAGTGCCATCAGCCCCAAAGGACCAGGGACTAGTTCAGCAGGCAGAGGCAAATGAGCCAGATGCTGCACCCACTGCTTCACAAGAGCTTCCCTGTGGTGGAACTGCCCACTGGAGTCACTGCTAATAGACAGGGAGGGACTCTGGGCCAAAGACCTCACCTGCTGTGAACAGAAGCCCCCGGTGATACCAATGGTGCCAGTGAAGGCCTTCTGCTCTGGGACACCAAGGACCTCATGGTAGACCTCATAGGTGGTGACTGCGAGTGGTATCTCTTCTTCCTCTTCCTATGGGAAGAGGAAGAACTTGAGGCAGAGTGGCGAAGTGACCCTGACTAGGATCAGGAATGGGCCTTCTTCTTTTCGTGTTTCCAGGAAGACTATCCTCCCTCCCAGGTACAGGACCACCTGTCTTCAGAACCCACCCCCGAAGGGGGAAGTGGACCAGACATTAACTCGCTGGAGCAGCTTGCCTGAGGGGGCCACCTACTGTCATTGTCCATGTCTTCCAATTGTTGACTCAGTAGGGCTATGAGAGACTGGGAGAAATAGTTTTGTAAATTTACAAATTGACAAAAAATAGTAAATTCTAACTTTAAACACTAAAACATGAAAGAACTAAATGCTGCTGTCGAATAGACGTGAAATTCTGACTTCTGGCGGGTGAGCTATGTCATCATTGAAGTGCACTCGAAGGGGGGAAAGCAACTGAGATAGTTGATGGCTGGTGCTGAGGTAAGCCATGCAGCAAAAAACCAGTCTCGTGGTGCCGCATGTACACACAGCTTGCTTTGGTGCTTGCCCCCCCTGGAAAGTTCTGGCTCCCTCAGGGTCCTAACACCTCTGGCTCAGAATCCATTAGTGAGAATCAATAGTGAAGACTGATTCCTGGAAGATCAGGGGGTTATAATGTTTTGGCCTCCCCCCATTGTTTGTCTGTAGGGGACCCGCCCCATCCATCTTAGCTTTTCCATGCAGTTAGCTCAGGCTGTGAACACCTCTTGAGTCCACCCGCCAGTAACCAGTCACCCAGTGAAGTTTTTACTTGGTCCAGTGCTGCATGATGATCCCCATCCTACTATCACCTCTGGGCCTGAATGCCTGCATTATGTATTCTTGCTCCCATAATGCACTCCACATAGCACTACTGGGGTGAGTATACCTGCATTCCAGACAAGATGTGATCACTGATGGGAGGATCTGGATCGTCATGCAACATTGGACCTATTATAAATTTGCATTTAATAGAATATATACTGGATAAATTACCCATAAGGCACATAAAAGAAGGACTCAGATCTGTGGGTGGTCTAGAATACATTCAGCCAAATTGTAGGTTAGAAATTGGTAGATCACATTTTTGTAACTTAGGGCTTCTCATGGAATTCCATGCCTATTGCACTTAGATCACTACACCTGAACAGTCATTTAGGGGCAATAAAGCAGTGGTTTGCAATAAAAGCACAAGTGAATTTAAAGTGTTGTCCTGACTCTGATATTACATAAATCATCATTGTCTATTGATTTGTAATCTGTACATGCTTATGTAATGTGTGTAGACAATATAAAGTCAGTTTGAGCTATTTTTTGAGATATGCCCCTAACACCACTTTATGCGTTTGGTGTGTCAGCCAAATCTCATCCCCAGTTTGGTGGCGTTTATAATAATTATAATGTTGTTATTATTCTTCCTTTTTCTCCTTTCTTAATTTATTAAGAATGTGGAAGTTTATGTTTGTTCATATTTATTATGTCTGTAATCCGTTATGTGTTCAAATGATGTTTTGTAACTTAGAGTTGATACCAGGATCTCACTGAAAATTAGCCTTGGCTCAGTTAAGTTTTCCTATTCATTTCATGAAATGAAAATGAATAAAAGTTTTTACTACTTACTACTACTACTTAAATTGGCCTGGGTGACGATCTACTGGATGGTGGTGTCATGGGCTGGATGGGAAGTTTAGACTGAGAATGAGTGGGGTGGGCTTGCCTGCTGGTTGCAGCTTGCTTTCTTAAATGTTTAGTCAGAGAAGGTGACTGGCTGGAAATCTCTGCGGCTGGAAGGTACCATATACTGCGAAAGCTGAGATGGATGGGAGTATTTTTGCTGGTTGAGCAATTAGGGACTACATTTTAAGGCCAGAGAGACATACTGCCTGGAAAGGAAAGGTAGATAAAGTGCAATTAAACCTGGCACTGGCCTGAACCCACACTTTTAGCAGCTTCAGAGAAAGAAAAACTTGCACAACAAAAGTTTACCTGATATGTTCGAATACCTTCATTTAAAGTGCAGCATGCTTCATAGTGGTTGTACTAATCCCATAAGTTTAAAAAGGCACGCTCTCTCAGTTTATGTCTGTTCATATCGATGTTGCAGACTAGATGCTGCTTGAGCATGCCATATTTAAAATTGAGAATCTTCTTGGAATATAGTGGAGGCAAGTATTTTTTACCTAACCTAAAGGGCATATGATGGCCCTTACAACCTATATAAGAAGGGTCAACAATGAAGAAAAGTGTCTTCACAGCTCAAACCAAAAATAAGAGGGAGTGAAGACCACCAAACAGGAAGAGTGAGCCCAGGGGATGGTGGGTGGGGTGGGAATTAATTATGAAGATGGTGCAAGAAATTCAAGAATTATGGTGAGTACATAATTTTCATATCTTCCAGGACCAATCTGCACCATTTATTCACACCGATGTGTTAGAGTATCAAGCTCAGACAAAAGTTCCCTGTGCAGGGCAGTAGGAGCTGGAGCTGACTCAGGACAAGAGTCCATTGAGGATTATCCTGCCAAAAGAGGCATGCTGCCTGGCATGGATATCCAGGGCATAGTGCTTGATGAAGGTGTACACTGTGCTCCAAGTAACAGCTCTGCAAATATCAGTGACAGGCACAGAGCGAATCTCTGCCAGGGACATAGCAGCTGCTCTGGTGGAGTGGGCATGAACCTGGCCTACCAACTTGACTTGTTGACTTGTGCCATGGAATAACACTGGTGGAGGCAAGAAACTTCCCATGCAGCAATGCATTTGATTGTAACTGGCTGACCCAGTCAGTTGGGCTTGAAGGAAACAAAAAGCTGCTTCGACTGCCGGAAGTCCATTTCTATTGAGGTAGAACGTGAGGACTCTTTTAACATTCAGAGAGAGCAGGGTGTGTCACAAATGCACTCTGCAGGTCAGGCTCTCTGCTCCCACAGTGCTAAACCTTGAAGTGCAATATGTGAACAGGAGACAAACAGGGTAACCCTCCTGCCTGTTTTGAGTCCAAATCACCTACTAGCCTTGAGTCCTGGGGTAAAATAAGAACCCTTTTTTTGTTAGCACACCCAGTTAACATGCTCAGATATGCACTGTCTTCAGGGGATGCAGTGCAATACTTCATCCAGTGGGCACCAGCTTGGTTCACAATTTTACCCTTTTGACTCAATTTGAGACCTAGGTATCTTCTTACCTTAGCAAAATAGTAACACATTTTTAAGTCCTTAACAGTTTTTGTCAGATCTTACCCAGTACTGTTTCAGCCTCCACATGCAAAAGAAACTGAGAAAGGCACAGGCAGAATTTTAAGAAAAATATTGTTTACTAAAAAGTAAAAATAGATAAAACACAAATGCAGAACATATAAAATTGGGTTTACAGTCTTTTAAAGTAAATGGATAACTATACAGAAAAAATGCCTTATTATTGAATTTCTACTACCCTATTTTTCAAGTAATCAACAGATGGCTGAATTTACCCAAAGTGCTGTGAGAGGTTGTCAGGAGTCCCACCTCAAAATCAGAGGCAAAATGCACAAAGCCAAAAATCAAATGCAATGCTTTTTTCCCAGCTGGCTGGTGATATATTTATTTCAAACTCCTCCTCCTCGATGACACAGCTCACAGATCCTGGCTGTGAGGTCACTCAGACCTGAGAACTTGAATTAATTTATCAGTCACATGTCTCAGCCCACTGCTAAAACATTATTAAAAAAAAAAGATGGTTTACAAGGTGTAATAACCTGGCATAAAGTAAGTCTTTATAGTCCCAGGAAACCCTGCAACTATGTGTCAACACAATGAAGGAAGCTAGCCATCTAGCAACTACAGTTACTGTGTTGGAGTCAAAAGGTCAGGCCTCTTTAAAAGCTGATGGCTGCCATTTCCCTAAGCAGACATTCAAATAAACATGTACTGTATTTATATCCCAAATATAATACAATATAATGACAAGCAGATGCTATCCGTCACACTCCTCCCTCCTAGACTGAATTTGGGGGGATCTATTCCTAAGCATGGCATGAGTTCCCCAAATTCAGTTCACTGCTCAAACTGATACAGTAGCCCATCTTCATTTTCGTTACCTGCCCCTGCCCTGTGTGAGACAGTCATGTCATAACCCTGCAAGGCACGGCTCCATCTTAACAGCCTACCATTGTTTTACCCATTTGTGGCAGACAAACCAGGGGGTTGTAATCTCTTTGTACCTCAAAATGCTGCCTGTATAGGTATAGCTCTAACTTCTTTAGAGCCCGCACCATGGCAAGACATTCTTTTTCCACTGTAGAGTAAGCCTGTTCCCTGGGAACTAACTTCTTACTGAGGTATGCTATTGGGTGATCTTTCCCTTGGTTAGATGTTTGATTAAGCACTGCCCCAAAACCCACATCTGAGGCATCAGTCTGAACTACAAAGGGTTTATTATAGTCTGGACTGGCTAATACAGGAGCACTGCACAGTGCCTTCTTTAGCCATGTAAAGGCTTGTTCACAGGCTGGTTCCCAGTTAATCCTTTTTGGCATCCTTTTCTTTAACAGGCCAGATAGGGGAGCATCCAGGGCCCTGTAGTTTGGTACAAATTTCCTATAGTACCCTGCTGTCTCTAGAAAACTCTGAACCTGCTTCTGTGTTTCAGGTCTGGCCATGGCTTGATTGCATCAATTTTTGCTTGATTAGGATGGAGCAGTCCCCGGCCTACTATGTGCCTGAGGTAGGCCACCTGGCACTTCTCAGCTTTTACAGTGAGTACAGCCCTCTGTATCCTGCCTAGCACTTCCCTAAGGTGGGCCAGGTGTTCCTCCCAGCTGGCACTAAAGATGGCAGTGTCGTCCAGGTACGCCACAGTGTACTCCTCAGTACCATTTAACACCTGGTTCACCAACCTTTGGAAGGTGGCAGGGGTGTTCTTCATTCCAAAAGGCATTACTTTACACTCAAATAACCCTATCGGAGTGATGAAGGCCGACCTCTCCCTAGTGCTGGCAGTTAATTCTACCTGCCAATACCTTTTTGTCAGGTCAATAGTGGTAAGGTATGACGCGCCTCCCAACTTGTCCAGGAGTTCGTCCGTCTGTGACATTGGGTGGGCGTCTGACTTCGTGACTGCATTGAGTCCATGATAGTCCACACAGAAATGAGTAGAACCATCTGGCTTGGGAACAAGGACTACGGGTGAGGCCCAGGGGCTGTGGGATTTCTGGATTACCCCTAAATCCAGCATTTCCTCCACCTCCCTCCTAATATCCTTTTGCACAGCCTCTGACACCTGACATGTCATCCGCCGTATGGACGCTTGTGTCCCTGTCTCCACATCATGTGTCATTAAGGGGGTTAGTCCACGCTTGGCGTTAAACAATGGGGCCAAGTCTGCTAAAATCTCCTTTACTTCCTGGATCTGGTCCAGGGTCAGCTGGGGCGACATTTTTATTGCCTCCATAGAGGACTCCCACTTGCTTTCTTCCAGCAAGTCCAGAAGGCGATCTCCTTCGTCCGTCCCCTCAGCAGAACTACGCACTGCAAAGACCATGTCAGCTCTATTATCATATGGCTTCATCATGTTGACATAGTACATTCTTTGGATATGTCTTCTGTCAGGCAGTTCTGTAATGTAGTTTATGTCATTCACCTGTCTGACTACCTTGTACAGTCCTTCCCACTCGGCCTGCAGCTTATCTTTCCAGACCGGGATTAGGACCATGACCTCCTGACCCACAGTGTACAAGCAAGCTCTGGCTCTGCGGTCATGCGGTTTTGTTTTTGTTGGGCAGCTGCCAGGTTGCTCTGGGCTGTTCCCATAAGCTCCTTCAGCTTTTCCCTGAACTTAAAGAGGACAGGAAATGTGTGCTAATTGGCAGCTGTTTATAAAGTTCTTATTCTCAGAAATGATACGCATTCCTCTGAAGTATCCATATTTACCTGTAGCTGAATAAAAAGTGATAGGAAAAGCTGTATTTTGTATTGTTTTGTTTTTATGGGCAGCATTCTGCTACAGTTCTGTTAATGGAACCAATAATTTGGAGTTTTTACTATGTCATGGTTTGTGTACAGAATGCTAATTATGAGCTGTTGACCTATCAGGATTGTGTTTAGGGTACTATGCACAAACTGTGACATAGTTATAACTCCAAATGATTGGTTCTATGAAGAGAATTGTAACAGAATGCTGCCCATAAAAACAAAATAATGCAAAATGCAGTTTTTCGTATCACTTCTTATTCAGGTACAATTAAATATGGATACTTTAGGTGAATGCACATAATTTTTAATAATAAGTACTTCATATACAGCAGCCAATTAGAAATGATTTCATGTCCTCTTTAAGGACATAATCCACTATGGGAGTTCCCTGGGTGGCGTGCTTGCCTTCCCAGTCCTCCTGAATCAAGTCTAGGGGCCCATGTACCCTGTATCCATATAAGAGCTCGAAGGGGAAAAACCCTGTTGACTCCTGGGGCACCTCCCTGTATGCAAACAACAGGTGGGGAAGGTATTTCTCCCAATCCCTCCCATGCTGTTCCGCAAATGCTTGGAGCATCAATTTAAGGGTACCATTGAATCTTTCCACAAGCCCATTGGCTTGCAGGTGATGAGGTGTCATGCGTCTCTGCACTACCCCACACTTCTCCCACAAACATTTCATCAGGTCCAACATGAAGGAACCCCCTAATCGGTGATAACCTCCTGCAGGAACCCAACATGGGAGAAAATCCCTAGCAAGGCATCTGCCACTTTGTCTGTCCTCAGTGAGGATGGGGTGACTGCCTGTGGGTACCGGGTGGCATAATCCACCACAGTTAGGATAAACCTCTTCCCGGAGAAGCTGGGGGTATTCAAGGGCCCCACGATATCCATTCCTACCCTCTGGAATGGCTCCTCCACTATGGGCAACATAATTGGGGCGGCTTGGGTTTTCTTACCCGCCTTCCCTATTTCTTGGCACCGGTGACAAGACCTGCAATACTCCTTCACCTGCTGGGTGAAGTTGGGCCAATAGAAATTCTGGGCCAATCGCTGCATAGTGCGCATGATTCCCAGATGTCCAGACATGGGAATATCGTTAGCAACCTTGAGCAGCCGCTCACGGCACCCCTGGGGAATGACAAGCTGCCTGCACATCATCCCTCCCTCTGTCCTTACGTCCTGCATATACAGCAGTCCATTGTCCCAACAAAGCCTGTGTTTCCCATCACCTCCCAATGCTCCATCAGAGTCTGCCCAAGCCCTCAGCCTCTCTAAACTAGGGCCACTTTTCTGAGCAGCTGCAAAATCCTTACACATTCCCAAGGCAATGGACAGGTCCCCTCCAGTTTGTAAACTAGGGTCCCTAGCTCTAGCATCAGGGCATTCAGTATCACTACCATACCTAACCCTCTGACTACTGGCTACACCTCCTTCCTCAGGGTAACCTTCTGTAGCAGTTCTGTTAACTACTACCTGGGGAATTTCTACCCCTCCTTTCATTATTCTCCATATCAGGAGACACATGCTGGGGAACCAGCTTCCCAGTGATTTCCACAGGGGCTTCTATGGGGGTCCAGAGAAGTACAATTTACCTTTGCTGCTTGGCTGTGGGTAACTGCACACACCATCCCCTTTTGGAGATTGTTGCCAATAATTACCTCTAAAGCAAGGGTCTTTGCTACTGCAACTTTTTGCACAGTCTCTCCTATCTCACCCCAGTCTAGGAGGACACTAGCAAGTGGCATGTTTTCTCCTCCCCAGTGAATCCCCTTACAGTTACAAATTGATTGGGTATAAGCTGTTCAGGCTCTATCAGATCCCCTTTTACCAAAGTCAGGGACGCCCCCATGTCCCTTAATCCATGGGTCTGTATCCTATTCACCTTAACTGGGTGTATGTGCTCCCTCATGTTTACTGGCATGCTTTCAAGGATACACAAATAACCCACTTCTTTTCTAGCACCACTTTGTGCACGCTCTGCCCTTTTTGGACACTGCCTGGCAAGATGCCCAGGTTGTCTGCAAACCCAACATTCATTTCTTTTATCAAGCAAATCTTTTCTTTGCAACTTGGGCTGCCTGGTTTCGGTGGAGGCAGGGAGGGTTTTAGCTGCCCTGAAGGCACGCTTTTCCCTTTCTGCACTGCCGTGCCCGCCCCATTCCCTCTCAGAGCAGGTCTGCTCCTGGCATAGCGGTCCGAGAGTTCGGCAGCCTCCTGCACTGTTTTTGGATCTCGGTCCTCTAGCCAGGTTTTCAGCTTTGCTGGGTATGCCCCAGAAAACTGCTCTAACAGTACATTTTCAGTTTTCTCTACAGAGTCTGCTTCAATCCCTTCCCACCAACATTTTAAAAACTGACTTTGTTTAGTGGCTAGCTTCTCGCAGCTCATGTCAGGGTTCTGCTGAGCTTACAGAATTTAACTCTGTATGCCACTGCTGTTAAATCATATTTCATTGACAGTGCAGCTTTAAGTTTGCTATAATCATTACTGTCCTGATTGTCCACTTGACCCAATGCGTCCCAAGCTTTCCCGGTAAGTAGTGGGGATAGCTGGAAGCTCCAGGACTCTCTGGGAAATAATATGATTTAAAAGAGGTTGTCAGTGTCCCTTTAAGACCCACTTGTCTGTGGTGATGGATTTCCACTGATGGTAAAACTAAGCCAGATGTCCCTTCACTGGAGAGGAGAGGTCTGCCTCACGCAGCTGAGGCAGAACCGGGACTGGAGTTTCAGAGGGTGGCACTAAGCGCCTTTGGGGCATGTGCCTTCGGCTGCGCTTTTCTCTGCTGCTGTGGAGGCTGGGACTTGACTTGGACTCCCTTGCCTTTGCCACAATATGACTGTATATTGTGGTAAAAAGACTCTGCCCTTTCTCCTTTGAGGGTGAGCTAGGACAGGCCAAGAAGTTTTAATGGCTGTTCTAGGCCTCGATGGACTGTGCTACCTGTTGGCTGAACAGATAGGAGCCATTGAAGGGGACATTCTTGACTTGCTGCTGGACATCATTGGAGAAACCTGACGTCCAAAACCAGGAGTGTCTCCTAATGCAGATCCCTGCGGCAGCCAAGCAGGAAGCAGTGTCATATGTGTCCATAGCCGCCTTTAATTGATGACTGTTGGTCTCAATACCATGGGTAGCAGTCTGAAGAATTTTCTGCTTAGTGTCTGAATTTGGCAAGGTCTCTATGAGAGACTTAAGAGAGGTCCATAGGGCATACTCGTACTTGGAGAAATACCCTTGGTAGCTAGCTATTTACATACTAAGGATGGCTGCAGTGAAAGCTCTCTTTCCCATCATGTCTATCTTATGAGACTCCTTATTGATGGGATGTGCCATAACCTCTTGAGGAAAAATGGCCTTATCATTCTCAGACAGAATGACAATCTTATCAGCAATGGGTTTGAAAGCCAGAATAGGCCTGTCATTAGGAGCAGTATACTTATGATCTATCTGCCAACAGACAGAAAGAATTGGCAGAGGCCTTGCCCACACTGCCTCTGAGAGTGTCTCAAAAGCAGGTGGAATAGGAGGTATAAGGTTAACCGGCATGGTGGAAACATTGAACCATTCCAGATGGAGTCATTTGCCTGTGTCAGCGGCAGAGGGCTCGAAAGCAAGATTTGAATACATATCGCAAAGCAGAGCCTAGAAAGAAAGATACTCCTGTGGAACAGGAAGGGGGCCTGTATTTATGATATACATATATAATTATGAATTGTTACAGTGTCTGTTTGTCTGACTGTAATCACTATACCTTTACAGATCTTTTTATTTATTTATGACTTTGATAACCGGGTGAGTGCACTGATCCCAGGGACTGTTTTCAGGCATGACTCGGGCCATAACACATGGCGCAGGGTGACAGTGGAGTACTAGGTAACAGTAATACACATGAAACAGATTTGATACAAGCAACAATAGTAAGCACAATATACAGGTTTGATGCATAGGTCCATTTGAGAACAGTGAAGACAGGGTTTCAATATTGGACATGAGGAGATTTGGTACAAAACAAACAAATCGTAGGCACAGTGTACAATGTGTGACTGCATCGTCCAGTGAGCTAGTAATACACAGAATACTCAGTAAAAAAAAAAATACAATATTTACAGGCAAGGAAGTCAAATATTACTGTGAAAAATACAATATAACAGTTGTAGGCAGGGTAGTTGACTAGTGTGGGTAGGTGGGTAACCCCTGGACTGGGGAGTTGACTAGTGTGGGTTGGTGTCAGACCTCAGGGAGCAGCGGCAGGATGAGTTTGCCAGGAACCAGACATTAAGGCAGGACTTGAAACTGGAATGTGTGTCAATGGAATGGAGTTCAGCCAGTAATTTGTTCCACTGCAAAGGGGCAGTTGCAGACCAAGTTCTGCTACCCATGTTGGTGGATATCCTAGGAACAGCTAGAGGGGGAGTACCATTAGAGTGGAGGTTACGGAGGAGCGTTCTGGTTTTCAGAAGGGCAGTTAGAAGGGATTCTGGAGCCATGCAGATGACATTGTCTACCATGCAGCAGAGGGCTAGGTCAAAGCGACCTTGTAGTGGTAGCCATCCAAGGGTATTGCAGAGGGTACAGTGGTGGGTGGAGAATGGGGCCAATAAAGCAAAGCAACAGGCGCTGTTGTAGGCAGCAGAGAGTTTAGCCATGGCAGTAGCTGAGGTCCTGGCATAAATAGGGGAGCAGTAGTCAAGAATAGGGAGAAGATTACCATGCACAATGGCTAGTCTGGCTTCAGGGGTAAGTTATTGCCTGAATCTATAGGCAGAACCTAACTTTTGATGGAACCTTCCAACAAGGGAATTTGCATGCTCAGTGAAGGTGAGGGAGGGGTCGAGCAGTACTGCTAAGTATTTGTAGGTGTTGACATCTTCCAGGGCTGGGCCATCTGGAGTGAGAATGTGTAAGGGGGCATAGTTTTTAGTTTTGGCCAGAAAGGGCTTAGCTCTGAATATCATGGATTTAGTTTTTTTGGCATTTACTAAAAGGAGTTTTTTTTGAGAACCAGCTGTGGGCCACAGCATAGTTGTGCAAGAGAACTGAGGAGATTGTGGCTGTGGATTTGTCACTGTGGAAAAGGACAAGGTCATCAGCATACAGGAGAGAGTGACAGTTGAGGCAGTCGAAGGGAAGCACATTAACGAATAAGGAGAAAAGGAGGGGAACTAGGATTGAGCTTTGAGGGACCCCCACAGAGACAGGCCTTGTGGGGGAGCAGGTTAGACCAATACACATGAATTGTGAGTGATCGGTAGTTAGTGAACCAGCTTGTAACTTTCTGAGAGCATAGTTAACCATGTCAAAAGCCTTTGAGAGGTCGACGAAGACAGCCCCAGTGGCTTTACCATTATTCATGTTAGAGAGGATATGGTCGGTCAGAAGGGCGAGGGCAGTGGCAGTGGAATGATTCTTGTGAAAGCCATGCTGTTGGTTGCATAGGAGGGTGTATTTGCCTATGTACTCAGTGAGCTGATTGTGGACTGCTCTCTCGAGTAGTTTACTGGATTGAGGGAGGATGGCTATCGGATGATAATTGTCGGAGGATTTGGGGTCACCAGATTTAAGAATGGGGATAACCTTAGCTATCTTCCATGGGTCAGGCATGGAGGAGGTGGAAAGGGCAAGGTTAAAGACGAAGGTGAGTGGCCTGGCAATCTCCGGAGAGATCAGCTTAAGGAAGACTGGAGATAGCCCACCATCAAAAGCTTTGGTCAAGTCAAAATTAAATAAATATCCAGTAAGAGTCCCACTGTGCCCCTGAGAAAATAATTCCCTCACCAGAATCAAAGCATCTCGGATGGACCTACCCGGTACAGAGCAATATTGGGAGGAAGAAATTAAAGAAGGTAATAATTTCAATATTCTATTACCCAGTAACTTTGCAAGATTTTAAAATCAGTATTCAACAAAGTAATAGGGCACCAATTACCTAAATGAGATCTATCACCCTTCTTGAATAGAAAAAGCATTAGACCGTCATACATTTGTTCAGTAAGTCGGTCCTCAGATAAGAAAACATTAAAGATAGCCAGCAACTGATTGGGCATAACTTCCCATAAAGATGTATAAATTTCAGAAGATAGACCATCTGAGTCGGGTGCTGCCATATCTCTTAGGCTTGTTCTGACCTCCTTTACTTCCTCAAGTGAAAAGGGGGCCACAACAGCCTGCCGCTGTACCAAAGTCAAGGTAGGTACATCCGAGACCTGTAACAACAAATGCATTTCCTGAGATTCTGACACTGGATATTCAAAGGTGTGTTTAACAAAGTCTCCTACACACTGCAAAAGATCTGATTTCCCTCTACCCTTACTGATCAGTTAGGTTAAACATCTGTTTATCAGAAACCCGCCGCCTGCAATTGTCATATGGGTTAAACTGACTCTGTTTCCGTGAAATCCTAAATTTCTGTTCAAAATCCAGGGACTTCTGCCTATCATACTGAAGTTGTGTCAGAGCGGATTTAACATTTGGTATGCTATCCCCACAATCAGATTGTGACAAATAAACCGCAGAAAACAGATTATGCAATTCAGACCTTAGGAGTTGAGATTGTTGGTGCCGACTGTCAGCCAAAAATCTAGAATGTAATTTAAAATAAGCTGTTATGCAGACCTTAGTATCCACCCACCAATCAATTACAGAATCATAAAGAAAAAGCATAGAGTTCCTAACAGAGAGCAGGTCCATAAATCCCTTATGAAACTCGAGGTTCAATAATAATTGAGTGTTAACCCGCCACACCCCAGGTCCATGAGCAGTCACAAACCCCAAATGAATCTGCAGTCCTAAGAAAAATTATGGTCTGAGGTTTCAATAGGCAGAACAATACCCTCAAATTGCCCAATATTTTGTGAACAAAGCCAATAATCTATCCTGGAGGTCAATCTGCCTTTAGAAAAAGTATGCAATGGATTCTGAGCAAACACATCCACAAGATCCAATTCCGTAACTATAGCCTGTAATTCATACATATCACAATATACCTTCCCCTGAGGCTTAATATCTAGACTAGAGTTAAAATCTCCCCCACCGTAGAACTATTCTGCAGATCAACAAATAAGGTTTAATCATCCAAAAGACCTGCACTCTAGCAGCTTTTTGTTGAGGAGCATAAATGTTGGTAAATCTATAGGTCAAATCATGCCACAAAATATCCAAAATCATCGCCCTCCCAGGCACCAAAAATCCACCAATTTTTGAAGTATAAACCCAGATGTAGAGAAACAAAACCCAAGACTAGAACAGAGGTCTTGACCAATAGACCAGTAAGAAGGCCCAAAAACCCAGTCCTTAGTAGCTCTATCAACATCCATGGCAGTGTAAAACCGAACATCATGCAAAAAGTAAACATCATAAGGCAAGGAGTGTAAGGTTGAAAAAGAAGCTTTCCTTTTATACACCGACCTAATACTCTTAACATTTAAACTGGCTAAGGTAAGGGAGGTTGGAATCAGGGACATGACAACAAAGGTAGCAAATAAGAGAAAGAAACTCAAGAAAAAAAAAGTAATTTCTCTTTTTGAGTTCTGGTGGAACTCTTCCTTAAGCCCGTCCCTAGGGTGTCTGATAATGGAACAGGAACAGGAGGAGCTTCAGGTTGTGAAGAAGAAGGGAGCGACCCCTGGATCATCCCCATCAATAATGTCTCCCCAGCTCTGCAGAGGTTCATAGGGGTTATCCACCTGGATTGAAAACTGTTGTTTGTTCTCCACCGGTTTATTAGACTGGAGTTGCAAACAAACAGGGTGAGAAACCCCTAAATCATCCTCAGACCTCACACCCACCACTGCTGGAAGGAGGGGTGGGATCCATCGAAAGTAGAACAGATGAAACAGGTGGAGGAGGGGACACAGGGGGAGGGGGGTCTACAGGTGCCGCTGGCCCTTGAGGAGCAGCTTGTTCACCTCCTAAGTTAGTAGAGGGATGGTCCCTATTCACAGCACTAGTAACAGGACCCGAACCCGGGGTGGGGTGGGGGGATGACTTAGTGGAAGAGGCAGATTTAGCAATATAAAAATCATGCTCCATATAATCCGAGGTATTATGGGCAGCCCATGGGCAAGCGACAAAAACATGAGTATCCTCACCACAAAGATTGCAAGTGGGAGGGACAGTACAGGATAGTACTGAGTGACCCAAAACTCCACAAGCTGCACACTTAAGCTGATCACAGTCAGAATTGAGATGAGACAAAGACCCACATCTATAACAGGATTGAGGCTGGCCTGGATAAAATAAAATACCACAATCCCTCCCCAGGTAGAAATAGTTAGGAAGATGCTGAATCCCGTCCTCAGACATTTTCAGTTGCACATTAAATTTCCACCCTCCAGTCCAAAACCTGTTATCATCAATCAGGGCATGAGGCACCCCATTGACAGTACATTGTTTCCCCAACCAATAAAGGATATCTAGAACATTCACCCCTTCATTTCTAAATAGAACAGTAATCACTTTAGCAGTAGGCCTAGTGATAGGGATGACCACAAAAGGCTTCCAAATAGGATCAGAGCAGGCTGCATAATACGCAGCCCAAAATTTATCCAATAAAGCAGCTGAACGAAATGAAATATCGAGGTTATGGTCCCCTGAGGTATGAATGAAAGCATACACCTCAGTCGGCTTAATGCCCAAAGATTCGATTATCAATCGATTGTCAGTGTCAGTGGCTCAGTAGGTAGCACACTTGCCTCTGAGGCCGGGAGATCAGAGGGCTGTGGGTTCAGTTCCCACATCTGGCACTTGGATTAATATCCTAATACTGACACTGTAGTGCAGCATGAGAGGGGTGCTGCACTTCTGAGGTGCCGTCCTTCGGATGAAACGTTAAACCGAGGTCCCATCTGTTTGGATTGGTGGTAGTTCAGGTGGATATTAAAGATCCCATGGCACATATCGAAAAGAGTAGGGGAATTTCCCTGGTGTCCTGGCCAAATTTCCCTCATTCACTAAAAATACCACCAACAGCTTAATCTGGTTCAAGGTCAGTTGGCATTCATCTGTATCCCCCTCCCCCGGGTCGTGCCTGAAAATAGGCAGGATTTGTCTAGTGCAGTTACCCGGTCAACAAAAATTAAAATTAAAAAAAAAAAATTTACTCACATAATTACGATCCGGGGGGAGGTCCAGCCCACCTCTATAATAAATCCTAGCTACAAAACGCTTCCTGGCAGGCATGTCCGAATTTTTAAACAACAAGGCATAGTTGACTGTTTTTTTAAGTGGAACATCCTATAGGCCTTGTGGCACCGAACCCCTAACTGGTCTCAAAACTGGGCCATTGCCCAAAGTAGAAGAAGACTGACATGCAGGTGGAGGGACAGAGTGTATACAGGAGGTCCATGATACATCCAGTGGAGTGACCAAGTCTGAAGAGGCAACAGAACCAGCCTCCGGCAGCCGAAACACCATACTAGCAGCAGGAACTGCAGGAGCAGGATGTGGAGGGCTCTCCCGGACACCTGGAAGTGGATCAGCAGCATGGTCTGGCTCCGAATCAGGAAACCCCTGCTGGTAAGGCAGTGCAGAGGGTTCCGGGACCATAGTTGACCCCTTGCCTAGCAAGGGAATACGAGGGCCAGGGATCCATTTGGTGTGGGTCTTAACCCAACCCACCTTCTCTAGAGCCTGCTCCAGGGACCAGGAGGAGTTCTGTGCAATAAAAGGAAAGAACTCACTGTCCGACATCGAAGCCGACATACCTGCAGGTTCTACCGATAAGTCCTCAGGAGAATCAACATTGCTCTTCTTCGCCGTCCCAGGGGGTGCCAATGGGCTGCAATCCGGGCGCTTCTGTTTCTTCTCATCCTCCGCAAGCTTAACTTCAACAGAGACTGTAGTACCAGCCTCCAGTAAGAGCTCTACAGCTTCTGGCAGCAAAACAAGAACTTCAACAGGTAAAGAAACATCTATTTCAGCCATAGTATCCATAATAGCAGTATCTACAGGATCAACTCAGGCAGGGACCATCGAGTGCTCCACCACCATGTCCTCACTCTCAGAAGTCCGGGACATACTGAGGTTGTTTCAGTCATCCCAGGGGGGCCCCCTACTGCTAGAGCAGGGGAATTTCCCGGGTGTCCTGGCCAAATTTCCCTCATTCACTAAAAATACCACCAACAGCTTAATCTGGTTCAAGGTCAGTTGGCATTCATCTGTATCCCCCTTCCCTGGGTCATGCCTGAAAATAGGCAGGGTTTGTCTAGTGCATTTACCCGGTCAACAAAAACAAAATAAATAAGTAAATAAATAAGTAAAATGTTGATACAGGAGCAGTTAGCTGAGCAGAGCCGTGTTTTAGATACAGCCCTAAAATTCACACTTAAATGTTTGCATACAGCAGTAACTATTTGCAGATAATGGTTCCAGCCAGTTGAATCAATTTATTTAAAATAGCCATAATACCAAACACATTTGATTGTATTTATTTTCTCTGTCGCATTTTACATTTGTTTCTCATCACATACTAATGCATTTTTTTCAAATTTCCCAGTAAGGTTTATTTTTTTTTAAATGCACCGTAAATGTACATTATGTTACCATGAAAAATACTAAAAGTAAAGGTAATCATTATAACTAGGTTATTTGCACACACTGAAAAAAAACAGCAAGAAGTATTCATTATGTTTCGAAATAAATCCAATCTGCACTCATTCAAGTCCCAGTGCACAGCTACTGACTATAATCCAAACTCCCCTCTTTGCTGGTCAGTTATGAGCTACTAAATATGTTCATAGAACCATTCCCTTTCATTTGATTTGCCTTGTGTCCTGAATTCGAGTTCAACTGAAATCTTACAGTATTGCTTTACGATAATGAAAGCACTTAGGCCCAGATATTCAAACTGCTCCCAAAATGTGCGTAACAGCAGGAGCAAGCACAATTCAATTGCGCATATGCGCAACAGACGCGATATTCAAACATGGAGCAAAACAAATTGCGCAAGCAGCCAACGTCTGAATATTGCACAAACTGCGCCATAGCGCAACCAGGAAGGGGAAGCTGAGCAGAAAGGTTGCGCCATAGCGCAACAAGGCTAGCCCAGCTGAGCAGTCCAGAGGTGCCATAGCGCAAGCAGAGCCCCCACCCCCAGCAGAGCAATGGAACTGCACAACCAGGGAGGCAGGCTGGGACCCACCGCCAGCCATGCCACACATGGGCACAGGAACACACTGCAGAACCAACAAGACACCTGCACACCCCAAGCACAGCATCACTGGGGGTGGGACGGATGATCCACTGGCCCATGGGGACAAGCCAACAAAGCACAGCAGGGCCATGATGCCCCAGCACAACCACTGGCAGGCTGAGACTGCCAGACACAGGGGGTTGACAACCGCAGTGCACATCAGCCCCCCATCTGCACAGCACACCCTGCACCATGACCCCAAGACACCACCCATGTGCAGTGACTGTCACTGCAGTAAACACCATGCATCCCCCGCACACGTCAACCTTGTGTAGCATAGAACCATACAAGCCAGACCCACCCTGTGCACCCAGCAGTGGGCGGCAGCAGATGGCAAGACCGACAGAAAGTCACTGCCACACCGGAGACACCTCCCCATGTACACACACACACACACGCACACACACACACACATACCCAGGACCATACCACCCCAGATGGCATGCACACCACTGCAACTGAGCAACCATAGCCAGCTGCAAATCAGAGACCACCACAGTATTCATAACAAAATATATATATATTGCAAAAGAGAAAGTAGAACAACAAGAACAATAACAAAACTATTTACAGATATTTACAAGACCGGGGTAGGGTACAAGGTAGGGGTGGGCAAGGGTAGGGGTGAACAACTGGAGAGGGAAGGCAGGTGGGAGGGATGGGTGAAGTGGGAAGGGAAGCCTGTCTAAGGCCCAGCAGGCTGGTCTTCTGCTGCCTGGTGCTGTCCTGGTTGGCTGTGCGGCGCCAGAGCCCACGGGCGCTGAATGTCCTGGAGGATGTCATGGTTCTCAACGGACACCCTGGTCAGCTGGTGGAGGGCACGCCAATCCCGCGTAGAACGCTGAGGCCTAGGAAAAGGGAACACAGTCAATGGCTGTGACTGTCCACAACCCTGAACACCACCCATCCTGCAAGGCATATAGCCCAGTGTCCCGCACCTGTGATGGTATGCACCCACCCACAGTGACCATGCACATGACATGCCCAACCAGGTGGCACCAGCTATGTGCACCACTGCAAACACACACTGCCCATGTCCATCACAGCACAAACAAGGCTGTCAAGTGACGTGTCAATGTGGTGGGATGCCAGTTCCACAGCCATGTGCCCAGTGCATGCATGGACCACCAGTGACGCACACACAGACGTGCAGTGACACTGGACAGCGATGACTGTCACCTGTGTCGTGCATGGTTGTGTTGTCCATGGCTGGTGGTCATGCCCACCCCCTCCAGCATGCAATAGCATCCATGATGTAATGATACTCACACTCAGCAAGCAGCTGTGGTGCTGCTGCTGCTGTGGCCCACCCCTCGCATCACCACCGTCCACCACCTGGGCCCTGCCACGGCCCTCCTCAGCCCGTGCCTGCATCCTCTCTGCCAGGCCTGTGGGTGACAAATGTTGAGAAAAACATCAGTGTGACTCCAAAGCAGACTGCTCCCTGCCCCAGTGAGTGTGCCTGCCCACACAGCCAGACCCATGCATCTCACACCTGCACACACTGACGCAGCCAACCATGGCAGAGCCATCCCCCATGCACAGCCACCGAAACACAGTCACACCCCTACGGAGAATACAGGTGCATAGATGGTACACCCACCTGGCCTAGGCACAACGCCCCTCCTGGCACGTGACCATAGGCGTTGCAGCACATCTGGCTCCCTCCTGCGGAGGTCACTGAATCTGTGCCGGCACTGCTCTGCAGACCGGCGCCGCCCTGTGACCCTCACCAGGTCAGTGGCCACCTGCAGCCAGACCTGGGTGTGAGTCATGGTGATGGGCTTCTCCCCATACAGTGCCCCATAGTGGGGCTCAACCAGGGCCACCAGGTTGGCCACCTCCACTGGGCTCCATTGGGGCGCTCTCCTGCGTGCCGTAGTTCGAGTTGTACAGCAGGCAATATGGCGCCCCACAGCGCTGCAACCCCACGTGGAAATGTTGCGCAATAGACCACCATGGTTCCAATCGCGCTGTTCATACAGTGCCGTCGGTTCACATAGCGCTGTCACCAAACAGCGCAATAGGGCCGTACACATGGCAGCCGAACAGCGCCAGGGGGGAGAGGTCGGACACCAGGTCAGGGGTCTATGACGCAAGGCCACGCACAGCGCCATCTGACGTCTACGCATCCTGCGTGACCGACCACCGCGTGCCAGTGCCACAGTGGACTATTGCGCAGTAGTGCCACAGCGCCATATGGTGCCCAGTGCTGTAGCACCACTGGCACAATGGTGGCTATGGCCTGAATTGCCGATCGCGCACAGCACGTCATCAGCACGGCAGACGCCTGCGTAAGCTACCTGGGCATGCGCAATGCAGTGTACCACACAGTCACAGATCTGCGCCATTGGCTCAGCCGGCTCAACCGTATTGCGCAAAGCGCAACGGCGCGATATTCGGCCGACACATGCAAATCATCTGATCAGCCATTCAAAGGCGCAGTGGCGCGATTTGCATCTCATTACAGTTGCTCCACTCCTAATTTGCATGCATTGCGCTATAAATGTGCGACATTGGGCTGCGCTGGCCAGATTCGGTTACTGCAGGTGAGAGGTGGGTTGCATGCTGTGGGATGTTCTGGACAATGGGCATGGGATAACGCTTGTAGACTGCACAGTGACAGGTGTCCACTTCCACCCATACAGATCGCCATGACCGAGCAGAGCCAAGGTGAGGGTGAGGATGGTGGGCGAGAGGAGGAGGCCCAACTTCACCACGGCAGAGACAGAGGCCCTCTTCCAGGCCTACCTGGAGGAGGAGTCACTACTGAGTGGATGGCGGGGCACACCTCAGGCCCGTGCGGCTGCATGGGAGGGGGTAGCTCAGGCAGTGAACCTGCACGGAAGCCACCAGCGCTCCGTGCAGGAATGCAAAAAGAAGATGGGGACAGACCACAGGAGGGTGAAGGAGAAGGTGGCAGCCCTCAGGGTGGCACGTGCTGGCACTGGCGGGGGCCAGCCAGCGGTGGTGGAGCTGACCCCGGCTGAGGACCGACTGGCTGCATCAATGCAGCGGAGTGCTATTGAGGGCATACCAGGAGGTGGATTCCAGACAGGTGGAAGCCCATCACTGCACGGTATGACATGGTGGTGGTGTTGGGGGGGGGAGGTTGTTCACATGCACTCACATGTCCTCTCTTTCTGTTACAGATCCTGTTCGTCTTCAGGGGACGGTGGTGGTGGGTCCAGGCAGTGAGGAAGACCTGGTGGACATGGAGGAGGGTCCATCCACCTCTGTCACCAGCCAGCATGCACTGCACCAGCATGCACGCTGGGCTGCCAACTCTGGTGTCGGTGAGTTGGGTGTGGGGGGTGCACAGCCTGTGTCTCAGCAGTCTGGCATGCAAGCATGCCAGCACGCTGTGACTGTGGCTGTAGCATGTACCTGCACCATTGATGATGCAAGGACTGCAATGGGCAGTGACATGTGTGTGTCCCGTGACGGACACACAGCAGGCCAGCATGTGCCCCTGGGCCTAGCTGGTTCAACATGTGTGCAGCATGTCGGCACAGTCCCAGGCTGTGCCTGTCAGCACCGGGGGCAGCACTGGTGGCTGTGCAGGTGTCTGGCACTGTTGCGGCCACAGCAGTGGAACGAGTGGTCCCTGGGGCACAGCGGTTGGAGGGGCAGCAGCAGTCACCCACCAGGTCTGGGGGTACAGTGTCCAGTGGTGGCACATGCCCACCGCCCTTTGATACGCCCATTCCTGGTCCTGGTAAACAGTGCCCACCCTCAAGGGGTGTTGAGCATCAGGACCTTCCACACCCTGGGGGACAGGATGCCGTTGTGGCAGAGTACCCATTTGAAGAGCACACCCGCCTGCTGTGGGAATCAGTACAGTTGCAAAGGCGGGTTGCAACATCTGTGGAGGCACTGTGTGCGGCTGTGGAGCGGCACAGCAGGGACTGTGCTCTGGACCGTGCAGAGATGGTCCATATGCGGATGGATGTGACCGCCGCCATTGACAGGCAGACCCAGGCATTGGTCGCTGTCGTGGCTGCATTGGGCACACAAGCAGGTGCTCCTGTACCGCGCACCCCACACAGTACGCTCTCCACTCCCCGTTCTGGGCATCGTGCGACACCAAGCCTGTCGATGCCGGGTTCTGCTGTTGGCATCCCAAGCACCCCTGGTGCAGGTATGTTTGGCATCCTACAGACCCCACTGCGGACAAGGTCACGATCGCGCAGTGGGACCCCTGGTGGTCCATCGGTGCCACCCCATGTGGCCCCTGCTCAGCCTGCCAGTGCTGTTTGGTCACGATGGGGCCACCCACGCATCCGCGGTGGCTGTGGAACGGTGCAACATGACTGACCTGTCTCCCAGTGCGGGCCCTGTCTGGTGCTGCCCTGTGTGCACTGTGCGTCATGGTGGGCAGTGCACTGGTGGGTGCCCTGCCCATCACGCCGACATCCGGACCACCTGCACACCATCCCGACTGCTGTCCACAGGTGCGTGTGCATGATGATGCCTGCATTGTACTGTACACCAAAGTGCAAGGATGCCCAGCATCTGACACACGTGCTTGGACAGTACAGGTGGTGGTGGTCTGTGGATCTGTGTGTTGCCATGTCTGTTCCTGCTCTGCTGTGCACCTGCCCATGTACGCTTTGTGCCTGGTGTGTTTGTGTGTGTGTGTGTGTCCATATGACTGTTCGCCCCTCCCTGATGGTGTGTTTGTGTGCCTGGTCCCTTCCACCCCCTTGCCGTCATGCACCCCTGGTGTGTTACTCTGTGTGCCTGTGGGTTGTGCCAGGACAGTGTTGTTTGCACATGGCCCCTTGACTTACCTGTGTTGTGCATAATGCTCCTCCGTGATGGTGTCCCGGTGCATCTGGGCCTGCCGGATCAGTCGGGGGTCCCGCCGTCCAAGGGGGGGCTGCTGATCACCATCAACACCGGCGCCACTGGCATCCCCATCGCTGTCCCCCTCTTCACCCTGTACGGCTATCCCACAGTCATTGGCCATGTTGTGCAGGATACAACAGGCCAGGAATATCCCACAGGCCTTTGAGGGGCTGTACTGTAGGGCACGGCCGGAGGTGTCTAGGCATCGGAAGCGTGCCTTGAGCATCCCAAACACCGGCTCAATGATGTTGCATGTGGTGGCATGTGCCTCATTATAGCGTTGCTGCGATGGGGTCATGGGGCGCCGGTACGGTGTGAGCAGCCAGGGACGGAGTGGGTATCCGCTGTCACCTGTGTGGAGATAGTGGAGATCAGTGTCATGTTCAGGTCCATATTGCCCATATCCCTGTGTGCCACTACCATGGCACCTGTGGCATTCCACCCTTGCCCCGAGGTTTGCATTTCCTACATGCGTACTCACCCACTAGATGGCCTGTGGGGATGTCCCCACTCTCAAATCGATGGCACAGTGCGGACTCATGCCATATGAAGGCATCATGTGCTCCGCCAGGGTGTGTGGCACAGACATTGATTATATGCCCAGTGGCATCACACACCACCTGGCAGTTGACACTGGAGAAGCCCTTTCTATTCCTATATGCGGCCCCATCGGGACCAGGTGGCGTGCGAATGCCCACATGGGTGCAGTCTATGGCCCCTAGCACGCCAGGCATACGTGCTACCCTGTGGAATGCCTGCATGTTTGCTGTACGCTCTGCCACAGTGCTGGGGAAATGGATGTGCTCTGCAGCATGTGGCAGCAGTGCGCTGAGGATTGGGTGAGGATGCTGATGTGGCTGACTGTGTGATGCCTGTGGTGTCCCCTGTTGGCCTCTGGAAGGTGCCCGTGGTGAGCAGGCACATGCAGGCTGTCACCTTGGTCTCCACTGACAGAGCATGACCTGCCGTGAGGGTGCCTGCATCACATCACTGCACAGCTCACAGAGCTGCCTCAGTATTGCCCTGTTCAGGCGGTACCGCCCACGATCTCTACATCTGTGTACAGCTCAAAGCTGATGCGGCACGGTACTGCCTGTTGGGCGTACACCACGGGCCCATCCACGGCCACGCCCCTGCACCTTGCATTCTCACCCCTCATTACAGCTTCCATGTGGAAGCTGCCATTGTCCATCTCCTGGCTTGTGACCCCCGCTGATGTTGCTCTGTTACCCCGCTGTCCTGACTGTTACTTCCACTGCACCGGCACCCCGCTGGCCTCTGCAGCCTATGGCCCACACTGCTTCCCTTGCCTGCCCTAGCCTGTCACTGTCTGTCTTTCTCTCTCTCTCTCTCCCCACTTGGCATCCCTGTAGTGTTCTTGCCTCTTCCTTGAGCCTTTTATTTTGGCTCATTTCTGCTGGGGCGCAACTTCCGGGTTGTTCGCTTGTTACAGACAGCGCAAGTCTTTGGATATTGCATTGCGCTCTTTATGCATGGATCCACCCCCTTCGGTTGTGCATGCCGTCATTTGCATTGCGCTGTTGCTCAGCATGTTTTCAGTGGTGCAACTGCCTCCTGCTGAATATCGCAGAATGGCGCACTTTTGGACTTGCGCAGGCGTAACCCTATTGCGCATGACGCAACCCTTTTGAATATCCGGCCCCTTGTTTCTAAATTTCTCTGCAAGAGCTGTATAGGTTAATTCTAAAAGGTGAGCATGTGACTGATGCTGCGGTGCTGCCCTGCCCAGGCAATGTGTAATAACTGCTGTACATCATTCTGTATACTGTATGGAGCCACCTGCTGAATACCGCTGCCTCCAGCACAGCCTTGGCTCAGTGGGTGTGGAGCCCCTCCAGTGGACCATGGCCTCCCTACACAAGCCACCAAGACTTCTGTTCCAACACCAAGGCTGGCTGGCTGATGGGCAATGTTTTTATTTTTATTTATGGTTTTGCACGTTATATCTTTAGTTATGAAAAAATAAGCATACAAACAAAACCAAAAAAGGGACAAAATCAGACTAAGGGAGAACGTCAGGTTTGTCATCGTAGAAATCATATGCTTTTCGACGTGTTATAAATATATATTACTCTGGAAACAAAAATAACTGCTGATACATTTGTAGTTCAGTACTTTCTGATGTAGTAACTGTTTGAGCCCAGCTACTCTGCTTGTTAAGTGTGTGTGCAGGCTACAGGCAGGGAACATAGGCAGGAATAAAAGAGAGACATCGCAATGCCAAAGATCCTGCAGGGGAATTTACCTTTATTTAGCCAGAGTTTGCTGCTAATTGCAAACTAACGTAGCATGTTGTAAGCAGCATACAATGGACGATGTAGCCAGCCTCTCAGAACTAGTTTTTTTATTCACCAATAGGAAAGAGAAGGTACCTATTTAACTATATAATATAGTGAATAACACAAATCATTTCATGTTGTTCAGGTATTGATATTGGGATTGTTTTTACTCTTTTCTTGCTAATCGTGATTTCTTTTGATTAATGCAGAGAAATGATGTGTTTTTAATGTAATGTTTGTTCTATATTGTTGATATAATACTTCTTATACTCTTTTAAATAAAAACTTTTATTGATACAAAATAATAGCATGCATATTACAATGCACACCTTTTTTTATATAAATTGACTCCACTTTAACAGGTTTTATATTACATTTGTAACAATTTTCCATTACCTTTTTATTAAAAGCTTTAATGATGATTTTATGACTTAATAGTGGGCTTATGACATCTTAGTGCTTAACATGACAACCGGCTCTGATGTCACACAGAGCCATTGTGAGGTTAGTTGGCACAGCTAGATGCTTTTGATGCAAACCCTGGAATACACACTTGCTAAAGTGAAATATATACAAGACAAATAACATATATATATATATAAATGCAACTGATATAGAATCATAGATTCATAGAAGTGTGACGGCAGAAAAGGACCGAAACAAGGCCCACCAAGTCTGCCCATTTGTCCAACTATCTGCTTGGACCTGTGCCCCCTCCCCCCCTTAACACTGCCATGTGGTTGTCTCATGCCCTTTTGAATCCCTCCACTGTTTCTTCTCCAACGACCGCCTCTGGGAGTCTGTTCCACTTTTCCACCACTCTCTCTGTGAAATAGTAATATTATAAACATAATCATTTTAAACATTTTATTTTAGTAGATGCCCACCTTTTTAACAATTTTGAAACTGGTTGAAAAACGCAACCCTTCTTTATGTTAACTGTTGTGTTTCCGACCCTATCGTCCTGAAAGTCCGCCCTCCCTGAACAAGGGCTATGCTCCTGAATGATAAATATACTGGGGAATATCCGCAAAAGACAGCTATGCTCGAATCATACCTGATGGACCAGATAGTAAAAACCAACAGACCAGCAGGGTGCACGAAATTATCTGCAACCTTCTCTCAGAAAAGCCACATGGATTTGATTTTTATCATTTTTAATAAGTACCAGTGCTGGAAATGGACAACATTCACTGGGGGAACCCACCTGCTTTCATGTAGCCTCGATATACATGCAAAGGTACTGGAGACACATTTAATCATCACATGTTGCATTTTAACATGTTATGGTTTCAGTTTTATGTCTTTTTTTATGTAAACATTTTTATTGCAGATCCAGGAATACATCAGGGGTACAATAAATTGTATTTCAGCACCCATGAAAAGAACCATGGGTGCACACAATTATTACGAGTAGTCCCTCCCCATTTTACTTCTGGAACCGAGTCGGCCTTTTTATTGTACTCCTGGAAACGAGCACCCCCCCCCCCCATTTCCACAAGTACTAAGGAAGAGTTGCAGTTGTCAATTCATCTTCTTTTTAAGAGAGACAGGACTCTCAGTTCCCTCTTGCAAGGCAGCTCACCCCTATTATTTTTTTCTGTTTGTGAAAAAGTTTTTTTTTTTAATCTTAATATCCAAGAGTATTTCCTGATGAGTCTTATATAAAGAAAAGAACACAATCTATACCTCAATTGCCCCCCCAACAAAAAAAATATGCTTCCCCAACACACCCAACTGGTTGAGCTCCTGCCATCAGTTGATTTTATGTGTCAAGTTTATCTTGCTGCATTTTATCAGCATTTATTACTGCAGCTGTGGGTCATCATGTTAATAATATCAATGCACTCAGCTTGTTTTCTTTGCAATGGAACATTAATGTGCATGTATGAGAGGCGACACCTACTTGTCCCTGGATTCATTACAAAGTGCCTGAATTGCCCCGCCTGCAACATTGATAACCAGGGCTAACAGAATCCTGAGGGTATTCTAACATTTTCGTCAGTTGCCTTTCTCAATCTAAACAAAATATTTAGAACTGATCTAAAACTCCAAATACTGATATAAATACTAATATAAAAGGGATATTTGTTAAAATACATTGTTTTGCATGGCACTCTTAATGGGCCTTTCCAATTTATTTATTTTTTCTAATGTAATCACATAGCAGAATTTTTCCATTAGCTACTCCCAATATGCTGCCAGATGTTAATTGCCTGACGGTAAGTTATTTGCCATTATTGAATATACCTAGGCCCCCTTTTGCTCCTACACATCTTTAAAAAGATGCCCTCCCACTCCACCACAGAACAAATATCTTTTAAACCCCACTAAAACCTAAATATCAAAGATCTTGTTTCCCCCAAGCCTAGGATCCCCAATTCTACACCCAGCTTCAGATGTAACTACCTGCTCTAGTTCAGTAATGCCTGTACTGCCTTCTTGTCGCTATCTGTTGGAAACTTAATAGTAATACATACCTGCTTTTATAGTAAATTGTATTTTATGTGAATGTTATGCAATGGTTACACAAAAAATATGCAACATCCTTTTTGACCTGATTATTGTCATTTGAGGAAAGCTCTATATGTTGTATCTGTCTGTGCCTGTGTTGTACACTTGAACACTTGGAAAAACAATAAAAAGATTAGCTGCAAAATACTGCACCCATCTCACTGTATTTCCTGATGGAATGGGGTGCGCATAAGGGCCAAAGACCCCAAAGCACACCGTGACACTTGTCGGTGTCTGCAGGGTAGGGTGTGGTGAAATGGCATGGCCATTATGCCTGATGACCCAAAGGCACACCGCAATGCCTGTCAGTCTCTGCAGGGTGGTGGTGGGGTTGGCTTCACTTCAATACTTCACTGCCATTCCTATTATGCAGCTCTGTAACTCCTCCACTACCACTGCCAATACCAGCAAGCAAACATTCGGCATTGACAAATGCTTGTTCCTTATGTTTTTGTACCACTGGCGTCTCCCCTTGGCTTGATGCAGGAGGGGGAGTGGTATGCTTCTCTTTAAATTTCTTTTTTGCAGGCACTTCATCAGTGACCTGTTCCCTTTGCCTCTTTTTTTGGCTGGTCACCATTTTTGTTATTACTGTGTTTGTCAGACTTATTCTCAGAGGAGCCCCTTGGGGAGTTATCTTTAGCTTTAGCTTGGGAAGAGGACCTCTCTTCAATATTTCTGGCAGAAGGGGAAGCAGACTGAGAAGCCATAATTTCCAATCTCTTGTCTCTCTTTCTCAAAGTTTTTGGACAAAATTTAGAGCAAAGTACACAGTAATGATCTGGACCTAAACACTGTAAACACAAGCTGTGGCTGTATGCTTTAGCCACAATTTTGTGATGCTTTAAACAATTTTTAAAACCTGTAGGTGCAGTCCTTTTATTGGGTCTTTCTGTCATGCCAAACTCAAATTTGACAGAAAGAATGGTTCCCTCACAGTAAAGAACCATGATTTTCTGAGGTAAAAAGAACTTAAAATGGAGAAAAACGGTGGTACCTGCTGAAAAACGGGAACCACTAAGTTACTAAAATAAAATACCGTCGAAAACACTAAAGACGCGATAAATTTTACTTCAAAATAACTGAAAGGAACCGCGGGTAACCGTGGATAACGCAGTTCCCAGGAACCAACGGAAACAAAGGAAAATTATAATAAAATAGAGTTATTTACTCACAAACTCAACACTGATACAAGAAAAAAGTGACAACTTAATCATATTTTGTCTATGGCCAAAATTGAAAGAGCACCCCAGAGGCAATAATATTCAGTCAGGTGGAGAAAAAAATTTTGGTGCCCGCTGGGCAAACTCCTCTCAGCACACTCTCATGCTGTCTTCTGATTGGCTGATTTATTTATTCATTAGCATAAGCTCCACCTCCGAGCAGCTCAACCTAGTCAACTTACTGCATACTGTTACTGATACTAAAGGACCCCTGGGGTGAGAAGAAAAAAATACTTAACATAGTAATCTTGTTTCTTCCCAGTGATACTCAGGTATTCAGAACTTCTGCAGTGACCCTTTAAGACAGAACTGCCCAGAGAGAATTTGGAATTGTATGCAAATGTTGGAATCTTTGCACATGCTATTTTCAAATGCTGCCTTAAACTAACTGCCTAGGTTCTAAACCCCTCAGATTTCTTAGGAGCCTAGAAAGACAGGCCTCAAAAAACTAAACATCTATAGGTAAATAACCATAATAATGAAAAAGATAATAATGGAATAACACCCTTAATGCCCCCAAGAGGGGGGACCCCAAAAATGGAGGTCACAACATGTAACATCACCCCTGAATGTCAGAATCACCTGAAGGGGAAAAACAACAAAAGTGAACCCAAATCGCAAACCATAGTGCCTAATTGTGGCACCTATGTCATAGGACACAAAAATATTCTCAGAAGTGCAGAGGCTACTGATTATAGAAGGGTAGGCAGGGTAGGAAGTTCTGAATACCTGAGTATCACTGGGAAGAAACAAGATTACTATGGTAAGTATTTTTTTCTTCTAACCCCAGTAATACTCAGGTATTCATAACTTCTGCAGAGTAAGAAGCAGTACCTTTGGTGGTAGGCACAGAACCTACTTTGGAAACAGACTTTGCAGGACTGCTGTGCTAAACCTGGCATCACCCCTGGACAGAATGTCCAATGTGTGATGCTTTGTAAAGGTGTGTACTGTTTTCTAGGTAGCTGTTTTACAGATGTCCACTAGTGGGACATCCATGGCAGCTACTATGGTAACAGCTGTGCCTCTTGTGGAATGGGCCTTCAATCCTGTTGGGGATTCCCTTCCTGCCCTAGAGTAACAAAACTGGATACACTGTACTATGCAGTGAGAAATGGACCTTTTAGATGCTGGGTTACCCTTTACCACATCCCCATAAGTCAAGAACAGCTATTTTCTGTCCTGCCTATGGTCCTTAGTGGCTGTCATGCAGTAGCTAAGAGCTCTCTTGACATCCAAATTGTGGAGCCTCCTTTCACCAGGTTGACAGGTAGGGTAACTTGTGGAAGGAAATATAGTCCTGGTCAATGCAGAGCCTGGAGCTCGCTGATCCTTTTGGCGGAAGTCATTGCCACTAGGAAAATGGTTTTCCATGTGACATACTTTAGATGAGCTGAAGACATAGGCTGAAAAGGATCCCCCATGAGCTTGGCTATACATACATTGAGATCCCATGTTGGCATTGGCTCCCTGTGAGGGGTCATGCGAATGGGCACGGCCCTTAAAGAACCTCTTAAAGATAGGATCTGAGGCAAGAGAAACCCTTTGCCTGGCTGAATATGTAAGCAGATGCTGCAGCCAGATGTACCTTCATGGTACTGGGCTGTAGACCCAATGAATGCAAATAGGTAAGGTAATCCAGCATGACTGGGACCCCAGCCTGTGTTGGCACCACTTTCTGGATGGAACACCAAATAGAAAACCTTTTCCATTTTGCAGCATAGGTTTTCTTAGTGGAAGGCTTCCTGTAACCTCTCAAAATGTCCAGGACACTTTCAGAAAGATTTAGGCCTGCAAATTCTAGGTCCTCAAGAGCCAGGCCTTGAGCCTGAGGGACCTGAGGTTCGGGTACAGGAGCCTCCCATGATTGGAGGTTAACAGATTGTGCCTCCTGGGAAGGTGTATTGGCTCAGTCACAGACATGGAAAGCAGTAGAGAGTACCATGGCTGCCTGGGACAATCTGGTACTATCAAGATCATGGATGCTGGCTGAGACCTGATCTTGAGCAATACCCTGTACACCAGGGGGAAGGGAGGAAAAGCATACAGATGCTTCCCTGACCAATCCAGAACTAGAGCATCCAGGGGGCCTGTTCCCCGATCTGATGATCTGCAACAGCATTGTGGCAAGTTGTAGTTTTGGTGGGATACAAACAAGCCTAACTCTGGGATGTCCCACCTCCTGAAAATTACTTCCACCACTTGCCTGTTCAGAGTCCATTCTTGATGGGCCTGATTGATGTGAATCAAGGTATCTGCCAAGGTATTGTCCTTGCCAGGCAGATGAATGGCCTGTAGAAAAACTCCCAAGACATATGCCAGACTCCATATTTTCATGGTTTCTGTGCAGAGAGGTTTTGACCTTGTCCCTCCCTGCCTGTTTACGTAGTACGTAGAGGTGGTATTGTCTGTTCTGCTCTGTACCACCTTTCCCTGCAGCAGTGGTGTAAAGGCCTTTAGTGCCAGCAATACCACTCTGAGTTCCAGCAGGTTAATGCGCAGGAGTGACTGTGAACTTGACCATGTGCCTTGGGTGGTGTGGTCTCCCAGGTGGGCACCCCGCCCCAGTAGTGCTGCGTCCATTGTGAGAACTACTGATGGGGACTCCTGTTGAAAAGGAATCCCTTCTCTTAGGTTGGTTTCCTCATTCCATCATTGGAGGGCCTGTAACAAAGTTTTTGTTACTGGAATCAGTTTTGAGAGAGGGTCTTTTCTTTGACACCAGTGAGCCCTGAGGTAAAACTGGATGTCCCTCATTTGGAATCTGGATCCCAGTACTGCGCCAGTGGCAGCCGCTATGTGGCCCAGAAGCTGAAGTAACTGTCTTGCAATTTTTGGTTTGTTCAGGCTGAATGAACCTGCTATCTGTAGGATACTCCTTGCCTTGTCCAGAGGCAAATAGGTCCTGCCCTGCAGGGTACTTAACTCGGCTCCTGTGAACTGCAATACCTGAGCAGGCTGAAGAACCGACTTCTTTAGGTTTATCAGAAACCCTAGAGACTCCAGGAGCCCTTGGGTGAGTTGCAGCTGCTCCCTCATTTGCTGGGGTGATTTTACCACCACCAGCCAGTCGTCTAGATATGGGAAGACTGTGGCACCTTGCTTCCAAAGGTGAGCCATGACCACTGCCAAACACTTTGTGAACACCCTTGGTGCTGAAGTGAGACCGAATAGCAGGGTTGAGAACTGATAATGACCTGAAGGGAGTCTGAACTTGAAGTACTTTCTGTGAGACTTCCTTATTGGAATGTGGAAATTGGCATCTTTTAGGTCCAGTGAGGCCAACCAGTCCCCTTTTTGGAGGGTTGACAGAATCAGTGCCAGAGTTACCATTTTGAACTTTGGCTTTGTTAAATATCTGTTTAAGACCCTTAGGTCTACGATGGGCTGCCACTCCCCATTTTTCTTTGTGGTAAGGAAGTATCTTGAGTAAAATCCCTTTCCCTTTAGATGCACTGGCACTGGTTCCACTGCTCGTGACAGAGGCAGTTTTTGAACCTCTGCTTCCAGGAGTTTTCTCTCTGCATTTGTGGATGGCTTGAAAACTCGGGTTCTTAAAGGTGGAAGGGATTTGAAGCTTAGAGACAACCCTGGCTCACTACTTACAGGACCCACTTGTCTGTGCTGATTTCTTGCCAAGCATGAAAGTAGTGAGCCAGTTTGCCTCCTACAGATGGTAGGGAAGCAGCCTGTACAGACACGTAAGGGTGCCTGCTTTGCTTGAGGCTCGGCCTGGGATTGGGAATCATGCCTGGAACCCCTTCTACCCCTGCCCCTGAAGTATCCCTGCTGTGGATACTGCTGGTACTGAGGTGTAGCCATGGCCTGGAAAAAGGGCCTGCTTTGGAAAGACCTGCCCCTGCCTCCCCTTCCATATGGTCTGGTGGATGGGGAAGCTTTTTCATTTACAGAGTTGCTTCCGTAGGTAACTTTGTATTCATCTACCTTCTTCATGTAAGCCTCTGTCTTTTCTCCAAAGAGGGAATTTTCCTTCAATGGAAAATTCAATGCCTTGGTTTGTGTGTCCTGGGTAACGTTTGTGGCCCTCAGCCAGGCAAACCTTCTCTGAGCAAGTGTTTCCCATCCACTGGCAGCAGTGTCATTTGAATCAGCAGCTATTTGGAACTGATATCTGGCTGCTTCCAAACCAGACCTGGCTGTTTCAGCTAGATCAGCTGAAAGGGGAGCCTGTGCCTTGTCTGCCATAGCAATAACCGACTGCCAAAGAGATTTTTGGTATTGAGCAGCATAGGCCTGGAAGTTTGCCTGCCTGATGGCCAAGGAAGCCGATAGTAAACCTTTTTTGGCCATGCTGTCAATCTTCCTAGAGTCTTTGTCTGGGGGGGTGAGATACTAGTGGTACCCTTGCCTTGTCACAGGCTGCCACTTGCACTACCCCCTGGTGGTCAGGGTGGGAGAACAAGAATTCAGCACCCTGCCTTTCCAACTGATACTTTTTGTCCAGCCTCTTATCCAGAGGTGGGGGCAGTAATAGGTGTTTGCAAAATCTTTAAGGCATCCTTCTTAAAGAACTTGTTAACAGGAAGGATAAGCTTTTTAGTGGGTGTCAGCCCCATTATTTCCATGTACTCAGCTTCTTCTTCGTCCTCAATCACTTCATTTGTGGGGATGTCTAAGGCATCGACCATCCTTCTTACAAAAGTAAAGTGTGAGGAAAAATCCTCTGATGCCCTGGGAGGGGAACCAAAATCTTGTTCAGGGGAAACCTCAGGTTCAGTGGGGTCCCCGTTGTCCTCCACGTCATCATCACCATATCCTTCTTGCTCAAAAAGGGAAGATTGAGAAGAAGAGCCAGAGTCTGTTTGGCAGGAGTCTGAGGCAGAGGAGCAGTTAGCCCCTGTAGTGCCTGGATAACTTGAAAGGCCTGTGCAATCTCTTCAGCAGTTGGCAGTTTTATAGCAGGCACAGAAGTCCCCAAATGCTGCTCAGCAGGGGGTTCTGTGTGCTTTGTTTTCTTGGATTTCTTAGAGGGAACCAGAGAGTCAGCCAGTTCATCAAGCCTCTTTGGAACTGCTTGTATACCCGTCTCAGGGGTGGCAGTTACAGCTGTTGTTGTTGTTGTTGTTGTGGTTTCACCCACAGAAACAAAGGGTGTTGGCTAGTCAGAGCTCGAGGGACCCTTAGGTGCAGAAAGCTTTTTCTTGAGCCTTTCAAAGCATTTTTTGACAGTTTTATCCAGAACAGTTTTGCAGATGTCACAATCTGCTTTTAAATGCTCATAATCAAGGCAGACAACACATAAACAATGTTTCAATGGCCTACGCAGCCAGTATTGTGTTATGCTTGTACTACTGTGTTACTTAGGTTTTGGCCGTTCACACTCTCTGTTCCAGAGGAATTACCACCCTGTAGGGGTACCAAGGCAAGGAACCCTCTAGAGGGTTCCACCCCTAGAGGTGCTGCAGGATGAGTCCCTTGGCTAAAGGTACCTTAGGAAGGATCCCCAGGACAGAGGCGCTGCCACTGGAGAAGGAGGGGATGGATGGCGGGGCGAAGAAAAACTGCTTCAGAAGGAGGCTGAGGGGAACTGCTTATATAGCTCAGGAAGTGGGAGTGGCTGGCTACTTGTCCATTGAACCAAAGGCAGAGCCTACCAATTCAATGGCCTATGCAGCCAGTATTGTGTTATGCTTGTGCAACCATGATACTTAGGTTTTGGCTGTTTGCACTCTCTATTCCAGAGGAATTACCACCCTGTAGGGATACCAAGGCAAGTAACCCTCTAGAGGGTTCCACCCCTAGAGGTGCTGCAGGACGATTCCCTTGGCTAAAGGTACCTTAGGAAGGATCCCCAAAAAGAAAGTAGCAGCATTATGCATATGAGCAGCAAGTAGTTGAGACATGGTATTAGATAAAGCATCAGGGGGCTTGATAGTGTAATGGGATGTGCAGGATAGCAATGGCATGGGTTAGAAGGATTGCAAGAGAATAAGGGGACCTCCTAAGGAGAGAGGGAATGGCAGGAGAGGGAGAAAGGCAAATGAGGGACACCATCCACCTCCATCCAACAGCGGATCCTATCTAATGGAACTAGGAAATACTAACTAGATATTATGACCTTCGGCACGGAGGAGAGAAAAAAAAACCCTATGAGTAGGAAATCTTTGGGGATCCAAGGCCTAGGTCACCTTCCCTCCAGGCTTTGGGATATTTTATTTAGTGACGGCTCTGCTGCTGCAATTTGTAAACCCAATAAAGGGGGTAGAAAATATTCCAATTTGGAGGAGAGCTCTCACTCAATCCCTCTAACAGGAATGCTGTGGAAGGCTGCGAGTGCCACTCTACAACAATCTACAACCAAGGTGGGAGGAGGAGAGCAATGACTGCTGAGGCACTCACCTGGCCTCCCTGTCCTAACCACAAACCAGATGAACCAGAAGCAGTCATGGGGAAAATAGCTTTGAAGGGTGCCTCCGAACCTGCTCGGGCAGCTAAAGGGGCCCCCGTGAGAGTCCCACCCCTTCGCTGCTGAGTCTTAACTTCTACAACTTGGGGTGCCGTCGGTACGGTTGATGACTAAAGGTCCACCCAGAGTGAGGACCTTCCCAGCTATGGACCAGGTGAGAAGGACCCCGCCCCAAGCTTTGCATGCTCAAGCTGTGGACTCTAGGTGCAGAGTGAGACTGTCAGCTGCAGGGGAAACCTGCGCCGGAATGGTATGGCTGGCTTGCCCCAGGGACTGATGAGGAGCTGAATGAGCATTGCTGAGCTGAATGAGCATTAAGTGCTGAGACTTTGCAGAGGCAAGATGGCAGGGAGCAGTGAGCAGTGATGGTGTAATCAGGGGTTGATCTGGACGTAGTTCAGTAAGGCAGGGAGTGTACAAGAAATCATATCAATAACCGGACCAGCACATAGGTCAATAAGCAATAGGAATAGTCAGACTGACACATAGGTTTGCAAAACATAGTAGCACTGATGGGACATGAACTTAAATGGGGGCAGCAGTATGATAATGGGGCAAGCCAGCCAGGCATTGAAAGGCCAAATCCAGGTGACAAATACTCTGAGGATTTTCGACGGCAAAGCTAGGATTTAGAACAGAAATAATTAACTGCATGGGCCACGACTCCCCAGACACCTCCCAGTTCCCGGTGTAGGATAAACAAAAAGTGAAGGAAGGGTCAAGAACCACATGCAGATATAAAGCTAGTTAACAGCATCAGCAGCAGCTATAGCTGATCTCAGAGTAGAACAGCAGTGTACAAACAGGGAATAGCATCAGCTATGAATGGTTGCATTCTATAAGCATGGAAGGAGAAGCATAATGCTGTGAAAACAGCTATGACCACAGGGGCAGTAGATTGAGCAGGGAAAACATGATTGAACTGCATAGCAAGGTTCAGGGGAGCTTGAATCAGGTGAAAACAATTAGGCTGGATAGCATGGGGAGCAATTAGGCCTGTAGCATGGGAAGTAGCGTTGGGGTGTGTAAAGACACAAGTACTGGTTACAAATAGCAATGGGAGTAATTAAATGCAGTAGCTGGCTGAGAAACAAAATCCCCCCAAAAAGAAAACAAAACACAGACTCAGAAGAAACAGGGAAGGAAGAAAAGGAAGCACACAGCCAGAAGCAATATACAAACCAGAGCAGAGGAACAAAACACAGAGCCCAGCAGAAAGAAGCAGCAAGACGGGGGGAAGGGTGTCCCAGCCTGCCACAGAGGAAATGGACAGAGCCTCTGGCCGCAAAGAAAAAGTACTTCAGAAGGAGGCTGAGAGAAACTGCTTATATAGCTCAGGAAGTGGGAGTGGCTGGCTGCTTGTCCACTGAACCAAAGGCAGAGCCTACCAATTGTCTGCCTTGGCAAAAAAACTCACCATAATTGGAACAAGGTTTGAAACCGGGTTTACCGGTTTTTCTTTTCGGTTTTTCAGACATTCTGTGAGAAAAAGCCCCAAAATTAAGAACCACTGAATAAAAAAGATTTGTTAAGTTTGTTTAGCGCTTGTGATCGGTTCCGAAACTGATAAGGAACCAATCGGAACCGGGAACCGAGCTAGAAATGAACTGGGGCTAGTGGTTCAAGAACTGTAAATAGCGGTTCTCAAAATAAGTATTTTAAAATAAATTTAAACAAAACTAATGGAGTTCCTTAGTCAGGGAACTCCGATAAATACAAAATAAACCTTGGTTCCCCACCGGTTATACCGAACTGAGAGAAACCAAGAAAAATGTAATTACACACAAAAACAAATGGTTTAGGTAAAATTAACAGGAAGTAAAAGACAGCAAATGAAAAGAAGGAAAATACTTACGTAATTTTATAAGTTTATCACTTCAGGACAAGCAGATGAGGAGAGGATCTCCGAGCTTCTGGTCTTGACAGGCGGAGAGTGAAATCTGAGGGGTTTAGAACCTAGGCAGTTAGTTTAAAGCAGCATTTGAAAATAGCACGCGCAAATATTCCATCATTTGCATGTGACTCCAAATTCTCTTCGGGCAGTTCTGTCTTAAAAGGTCACTGCAGAAGTTATGAATACCTGAGTATTACTAGTGTTAGAAACCAGATGTTATGAGCCAGGAGTGCCATCTGAAGCATACCACAGCGGCAGCCGCCCTAGTCACAGTGTCAAAGGCATCCGTAGAAGCTTTCAGTTAATGGCTATTGAACTCTTTGCCCCTGGTGATAGTCTGGAGAAGCTCCATATTAACATCAGACTATGGAAGGTTCTCTACTGTGGATTTAAGAGAGTTCCACAGAGTGTACTCATGTTGAGAGAAATGGCCCTGATAACTGGCAATACGCATGCCTAAGGTTACGACTGCGAAGGCCTGTTTCTCCAAAGTGTTAATCTTGCAAGATTCTTTATTGATAGGCTGTGCCGAGGGCTCCGGGGGGTGGGGGGCAGCCTTATCATTCTCTGCAAGCACTACTAATGTGCCTGCAACAGGTTGCGATGCCAGGAAGGGTCTTTCTTTGGGTGGTGCATATTTTCTATTTGTGGCCTTAGCCACAGAAGGAATAAGCGCGCTGGCCTGGCCCACACTGCTTGTGACAAGGTCTCAAAAGATGGGGGCACAGGAGGTGTAATATTCGTGGGACTATTATGAACATGAAGAAACTCAAGGTGCAAGAGTCTCCCTGGGACAACAGAGGAGGTCTGAAGGGCCAGGGTGGAGCCCATATTCCTAAGGAGGGACTGGAAGGAAAGGTCCTCATCCAAGGATTGAGCTGAGACAGAAGACTTGCTTTCCAAGTCATAAACTGAGTCATCTTCGACACTGTCAAATAAAATCAGGTCAGGATCAGACTCATAATGTTCTGCCTCCATCTCCGAGAGGTCAGGGGCCAATCCTGTGAGTCCAAAGCCTGTCCTAGGTGGTGGGTACACAGGAGGCACCAGAAGCCGCATGGGCGTGGAGGAACTTCCCACCATTTAGCCATTTAATAAGGAGTTTTCTGAGTCGGCTGAAGGCTTCTGGAGGATTGTCAACCGAGTTGTACTTGATAGACAAGAGTCTTTGCCTGCAGGTCTCTCCTGAGGTGTTATATCTTTTCAAGATTTCTCTTTTCACCAGGTCATAGTTTTCTGACTGTGCAGTGTCCATACTGCTGCAGGCAAGTTGGACTTTACCTGTCAGGTAAGGTACCAGCTTGATTGCCCGTTTCTACTTTGGCTATTGCAGGCAATGGCAACCCTTTCCAAAGTTGTCAGGTATGCGTTAATGTCATCAGAAGGACACAGCTTTGTAAGTTTAATGTTTTTTAAGTTGTTTGTGTCTTGTTGCTGTGCTGGACCTGTGCCAGATCCTCCAGCTTTGATAGCTCGCAAGGCATCCAGCCATCGCTGCTCCTGTCGCTGCATCTCTTCTATTCTCTTCTCTGCTGCTCCTATCACTGCATCTCTTTTCTCTGCTTCTTGAGTTGCTGCATCTCTTCTTTTCTGTGTCTCTAAACATTAAATCTCTATTTTTCTGTGCTTCTCCATCTCTTTTTGTTGTATAGCCCACCATTTGAAAAAGGCAATCAGGCTTTTAGGTTCAGTCACTGCCTGTTCTTCTTCTTTTTCCATGACTGGTGCTGGCTGTACAGTCTCAGCTTGGGAAAGGGAAAGGGAACATTGTTTAACCAGGAGTAGCACACTAAGCTGAAACTTATTCCAGATGTGAGCTGGGAGCACAAGGAAGTTAAATGACTTGCTCAGGATCACACAGTATGCACCTAGGTGGCTGTGGGATTGAAACCCAGATTTCTAGATCTGCAGCTCAGAGCCTTAACCCACTGCACTATACTGCCTCCAAGCCTACTGCTTGGACTTCTTACTCTGCTTGTTTGGCTGCCATTCTTCTGGTAATGACTCCTGGGCTTGCTGCTGCAGAATCCATACCATTTCTGTATGCTTCCCTGGTACCACGTCTAGTACCCACACACACAGCTCCTGGTTTAGAGTATGCACAGCGTAAATCCTCCTGCTCACTCCAGCTGTCATCGAGGCACATATCAGGAAGCATAGGAAAACCAGGAGCAGTTATAAAATTCACAAATAGCATTTTATTACTATCAATAACAGTAAAAGACAAGCATTTGTCAGTGCCGAATGTTGTCTCGCTGACATTGGCATTGGTAGTGCCAAAGTTAGAGATGCATAATAGGAATGGCAGTGAAGTATTGAAGTGACACCAACCTCACCCCCACCCTGCAGAGACTGACAGGCATTGGGGTGTGCCTTTGGGTCATCAGCTATAACGCTCATGCCAATTTACCTTACCCTACCCTGTAGACACTGACACGTATCGTGGTGTGCTTTGGGGTCTTTGGGCATTATACTTACCCCATTCCATAAGGAAATACACTGAGGTGGGTGCAGTATAGGAGAATGGGGTGAACTTTGTGGTCAGACACTGCAAGGCACACCACGATGCCTGTCACCGGCTGCAGGGTGGGGGTGGGGGTGGAATATGGAGCATTACAGCCGATGATCCCAAGTCACACCCCTGACACCTGTCAGTCTGCACAGGGTGGGGTGTTACAGTTGGAAACCCTAATGCCGTAGGCGATTGTTGGTATTTTCACTCCAAATTTTCAACATGTGCTTTTTGTGACCCCACCTCATGAAGAGCGGCACTATCAGTTTGTTAGCTGAAAGGTGGTTTTGCACAGCAGCGATGCCATTTGGCGACACAGGTCCAAAAACACATTTTGGGCAGTATGTAAAAAAGGAGAACTGTATTGTTCATGAGGAGGTGTAAAAAAATGGCAACGTTGAAAATCTGGAGTGAAAATATGAAAAATCGGCGAAGTCATGAGCATGCGTAGAAACTGTGCAACACATGTCCGTAACCCAATTATTTTTGGGAATTTTTTAACCACATTTTCAACATAGGCATTTTGGGACCTCCCCTCATGAACAGTGTCATTGTGATTTTGTTAATTTGTCCCAGAAGTTGATTTCCCACAGTGACCACGCCATTGTGCACCACAGGTGTGAAAACACATTTTGGGCAGGATGTGAAAAATGACAGTTATACTGTTCATAAGGAGGTGTGAAAAAATGCCAGTGTTGGAAATGTGGCATGAAAATATTGCAAATTTGCAAAGTTACAAGGGTGCGTGGAAACTGTGCAACGCACACTTGTAACACAGTAATTTTATGGACTTTGGTCACCGTATTTTCAACATAGGCATTTTAGGACCTCTGCTCATGAACAGTGTCACTGTCATTTCCTCAAACTGTCCTGAAAACTGATTTCGCACCGCTACCGCTCTATTCTGCGCAGGACGTATGAAAACACATTTTAGCCAGAATATGTAAAATGACAGCTGTACTGTTCATGAGGAGGTGTGGAAAAATGCCAATTTTGAAAATCTGGAATGAAAATATTACAAATTCACAACGTTATGAGCATGCATGGAAACTGCGCATCACACGCTCATAAAACAACCATTTTTTGCATTTTTCCACCAAATTTGCAACATAGGCTTTTTGAGAGCCCCCCTTATGAACAGTGGCACTGTCGTTTCATTAATCGATCCCAAAAGGTGATTCCGTGCAGTGACCGCAAAATCACCTTTCAGGACCGAATAGCACCATGATAGTGACTGAATTCATGAGGAGGGGTCCCAATAACCCCTTGTTGAAAATTTGGTGTCAAAATTCCCCAGAATGCCCGAGATATGCACTAAAGTTGAAAAAAACTTATTTATGCCATTATACAGCTTACCGGCAGACGTGTTCCTGGTGGACTGAAGATTGTTACACCGAACTCCGGAGGTAAGTATGGGGTGAGGGTGTGTGTGTGTGGGGAGGCAGGATGCGCAGTGGGTGGGCGCGGGTTGTGGGAGGGGGCAGGGAGACTGCGAGGGACCATTTTCTTTTTTACAGGGTAAAAAAAAAGGGAACATCACAGGACGGTTTTTGTTTTTTCAGGCACATTTGGCATGCTGGGGTGGGCTCCCAGCGTGTCACCTGATTGTTTTGGGGGGCTGTAGCCAACGGGGGATTGGACACTCCCATCGACACATTGGAGGGGCAAGAGCAGAGGGGGATTGGGCACCCCCCTCGGCACACAACAGATGGGGGGGACATTATACTGATGGGGAGTGGGCTCCCCTATCAGCTAAATAAACAGGGATGGGGGACTGTAGCCAATGGGGATTAGGCCCCCCGTCAGCAAAGGAAGACTGTTGGGAGGGAGTGCATGATGCCGAGGGTGATTGGGTACCCTCAGGTACACACTTGCGGGGAGTCATTATGCCGACAGGGGGTGGACTTCCCCGTCGGCAAATGAAGTGGGTCGGGGAATGCAACAGGGGGGTGGGGCACCCCCATAGCTATGTTTACATGGGGAGGCTTGCTTCTCATTGCAGCAGATGTTTTCTTGGATGTGGTCACCACATTACGTCTTGCTGGTGTGATGCCTGCATGCTGTCTTACTGGGGAATGAGGGACGCACCTATTGATGCGTGCCCTGCATACGCCCACAGTGACCGCACCTCCAAATCTGCTCCTAATGCAATATGTTGGCTGGTGCACAAGCGTGAGCCAACATAAAAAAATTGTTCAGTATAACCTTTTACAAAGGCAATACAAACAGAGAAGACAAAAGTCCTTCATCTGAGGGTTTCTTTAATCCCAAGTTTTAGTCTCTCTCTCTCTAATAAAAGATTGCTGCTCTTTTTATAATAAGTCTTTGCCTGGTAGTTAACGTCTTCATCCTGAACTTGTTAAGGAGACATCATGTTTCTCACAAGATTTATTAGAGTTCTTGTCAGTTTCTTCACTGAGCAGGCTTACAAATAGAACAGTGTCCCAAGCTGGCTTCCTGCTGACAACTCTGCAAAAGAATCTGCAAACAAGCTTGAGAGGAGCTCAAAACTGCATCTCAGGTTAACCCCTAAATTCCAACTAGCTTTTTGCAATCATTTTAACAGTATAACTGTATGAAGTTTCAAACAAAGGGATCCCAGTATCACTTACAGTCTCACGCAAAGATTCACATATATTTCATAAATTTAGGGCTATGCCCGTAGTTAAGTGGGGGAAGAACTCCTCCCCCACACCCTACTTAAAGCAGCAGGCTGTGCTCCACCCTGCTTAGAGCGAGTCGCGCTCACCTAGCTCAGAGCTGCTGGCCTGGCGGCTGCACTCTCCTTTCCTTCCCCTCGCTGCGCCTTCTCTTGCCCCCCGCCCCACTGCTGTGTTTGGGCATTCTGCCTCCGTTTGTGTTCTCTTATTGTTTTTGTTCATTTTTCCAGTCCCTGGTGTTTCTTTTGGGGGTGGTTCTTCCTGCAGATTTTTCTCCTAACCATGGTGCACCCTTGCTCTGTGGCAGCTTTCTAAACTGCCCCGCTTTTTTGCTTTCCACCTAGTGCTCTACCCTTTTCCCGTTTCTTCTCCGACTAGCAGCTGCCGCTCCATGGCACACAGTTCATCCTCCGGATGCCTAGCCCTACAGTCAATCACGTCAGGATTGCTGGAACTGCCTGCTTACTTACCTGCTGCTGCTGCCTTCATCTTCCTTCGTGCTCAGTCATCTCGCTGCACTTGGCTCATTCCGGACTTCTCCTCATGCCTTGGTTTCTAGTAACCTACACTACTGACATCATGTCTCGACTATAGCTCCGTCAATTCATGTCCGCTAACAACACTGGTACCTGCAGTCTACGGTAACGCACTGCCCTCATACTCCTGGGATATCAGGTGTTCTGTTCCTCATTCCCTATAGATGTACTGCATTTATTCCATTGCTAGATGGCATTGATGCCTTCATTAACTACCTAACTTGCTCCAGCGATGACCGTGTATAGCCTTGGTTGTCTCAGTAGCTACTCACCCTCGCACTGACTACATGCTCATGTGTCCACATACGGACCTCTTATCTGGGACCTTTCAACAAGCAGTCCTTCAATTCTACCATCTGAGGATTCAACCTATTCCCTGTATTGCTTCTGACATTTTTTGTTTGTATTTTACCTCAGCTTGCATTGCCAGCAGTCGCCTTGGCTTCTATAGTAGCTACCTCCTATCTCAAGCATTTAAGCCCCCAAGGTTCGTTTGCACTTCCCATGTGCATTACGGGATACACAGATCTGCGTTGTAATCCTCAACAATATAAATTATGTTTATCCGATTTGATGTTATACCTCTCAACATTCTGCCCTTGTACCACTGTCGCAGCTTTATTCATTGGGGTCTAGCATAGGACATTGCAGAGTCCACTCCATATTGCAGACATCTGCGGGACGTTAGTAGGATAAGGGCCTAATTTTGCAATTTCTTCATGAACATCCAATTTTGCATATCATTACTATACCCTACCATGCAGCGAATGCTGTCTGCCATGGATGTTCCCTCCATACTTCAGTATAAACATTTGTCACATCACTTCTTGGCTGCTGCTATTACTGTGCACCTGCACCTCACTAGCTTTGTGAGCTAGCTAGCACTCTACTTACTTCTCAACGGGACTCGAAGGTCTAGCCGTGCTTACATCTTCACATGGAACTAGTCGCTACTCTTCTTGCCTCACCAGCTGATGGTCAAGCTGTGCATTTCAGCTGAAGGATTAACAGCCACGTTCTACTACTAATCTGACCTATGTACGGGTCCGTGCTTACCACTCGATTACCCTTAGCTTGCCCTATTTGTATACCTGTCTTGTGGTCCAACCATACTGGCTTTTCTTCTTTGGGGCTTCGCTTCCACTGTTTACTTACTTTATCAGCTGACCTATGTGTGGTTTAGCTGCACATACTAGCTTCTGTGGGGCTAGCTGCTACTCTACTTACATTTCCAGCTGACCTCCGAGGGGTCCACTGTGCATGCTAGCTTACGTGGGGCTAGCTGCCACTCTACTTACCTTACCGACTGACCTACGAGGGATCCAGCTGTGCATGCTAGCTTACGTGAGTCTAGCTGCCACCTTGCTCACATTACCAGCTGACTTTCGTGGGGTCCAGCTGCACCATATTCACCTACTTCTATGACCTGTTTTGCCCTTTGGACCAAGAGTACACTACTTCTACTCCACTCACCTTGCCAGCTCGGGGCCTCAGGATTCACTTATTCTACTATACGCGTACCTGCTGCCGTGTCAGCCAGCCCAGGAGCTCCTTACTATGGATTCACATTTTGATGTTTCGATATTCATCATCTATTCTTTGGACACTTTGCCCTGCTTCCCTGCTACTACGTCTGCATCATGCAGCTTTGCCTACCACTACAACTTATGTACAGGTCCACTTATTTACCTTACTTGCTCATACTACCTGCTTCACCCTTACAGGGCTTAGAGGTCATCACAACTAACCTGCATTACAATCTACTGCGCTCCTCATGAGCTGGCATCTATCTAACCTATGTTTCCATATTTACTGCGATCTCTACCTACCAGGACATGACCCAACAGTCCTCCTTCTGGACATGACTTTTCAGCCTTTGACTCCAAGTTCTCCTCTGAGAAATCATCCTCACCTGTTGGAGTGCTTCCCACTGCAACTCGCTGCTTTCAATTGGTATTGACCATGGATTTCACTCTATTATCATTCCGTCCTCCTCAAGGATTCTCAAACTTGTAGTTGACTCGATGGATGCTGCTTTGTTCACCTTCATGTCATGATTCATTACGCATCTAGTTCTCTGTTTCTCTGGACTGGGTTCTACGACTCTGGGTTTCGGATTAGCCGATTATAATATCTAGGATCACTCTCCTTTAGTATGGCCAGAAGGATGGGCAGGTCAGTAGCCATGGGTCCTCAGAGGTTTCCCCCAACTGGATTTTTCCTCTCCTGTGTGCTTCTGGTCACACTCTCCAGAGTTGGAGAAGATGATCATACTACTACTCATTTTCCTTGGGGTGTCATCCTACTTGACTCCTTTAACAGTCTGATACAGAACAATTGTAGATATCATTAATTTTTTTGGGGGGGTCTCATAATACTGGACTAAGCATCCTTCCTACGGTGGGATGCAGAGAAAGGCCAAAAACTATCAAATCATAATAAGTTACTCATCAGTTCAGCATCTAAGCACCTTGCATATACTATCCAGTTCATATGTACTATAATCTCTGACTTGCTCATGTCTATGCTAAAGTACTTAAGCACATGCCATTCCATACTACTAGTACCTTGCAAGCATTATCCTATTTACTGGTATGGCCTCTGTATCCAAGCACAACCTATAGCATCCAGCTACAGTATGTATCATAAGCATTGAGCTCTGAACCACAGTTAAATGCAGATATGCAAGGAGGAAGAAAAGACAGAGACAGCAAGTGAAGGCAGAGAGATAGCAAGAGGTGGAAAATCGCGAGATCGTCCGAGTGTTCAGTTCCTAGATCTCATGAGAACATTTGGTTGTGCAATCAGCCAGACAAGAGACAGAAAAGGAGAGGATAGAACAGATCCTCTTTCTGCATAACAAATGGGATGGGCATTATTCAGCCCTGTCACAGATTGGTACGGGGGTAAAGGCTTTTCTTAATTCCCTCTTAAATTGGGCAATTTTGGAGAGGCCCATCGATTCTGGCAGCTCATTCAGCTACTGTGGAGCCCTGATGGCAAAGGAGCACATGACCTGGCTTGCCCTGTGAAAAGGTAAAGAGGTAAAGTAAGAACATTCCTGGACATATACCCGGTGGAATATTGGTTATGGATAGAATGAAAAAATTACTCACTGTAGTAATCTTCTTTCTTCCAAGGGGTCCTTTAGCACCAGTGAGCTGACTAGCTATTACTGCCCCGGAGGTGGAGAGTGTGGTAATGAGTTTATGAATTAGCCAATCAGAGAGAAGCTTGAGGGTGTGCTGAGCAGGGGGAGAGAGAGAGGAAAGCTCCAGATTTTTTTGAAGGTAGAATGGATACATACCCACATAGGTATGAACCAACAGGATTTAAAAATATATAACAACAAGAACCGGAACAATAAACATGAAACTTTGCTCCAAATACGAACATATGAAAATGGCAGTAGAAAAAGGTCTTATGGTCTGTCGAGTCTGCTCAATTGTGCAGCTAGCCCCTCAGCTGGCAGCTGCCCCTCCCACTCCCACTCAAATGCAATTCAAAGTTTAAATAACCAAATTGATAGAAAGCAAGAAGCAGAGCCCTCTTCTGTAAGGTTATCAGGGGAGGAAGGGTGGGAGTTTACTGATACTAAAGGACCCCTTGGAAGAAAGAAGATTACTATGGTGAGTAATTTTTTCTTCTTACCCAAGGAGTCCTTTAGCATCAGTTAATATTGCAGACTATAAAGCAGTGTAGTAGGGAAGTGGGTAGAGAACCTACTTAGGAAAGAGGCTCTGCAGATCTGCCTTGCCAAATTTGGCATCAGATCTAGACTGTACAGCCAAGCAACAGTGTTTAGTGAATGTGTGTACAGTTTTCCAAGTAGCTGCTTTACAGACATCCAGTAAGGGAATGTCCCTTGCAGCTGCCACAGAGGTAGCATTGCCCCTAGTAGACTGGGCCCTGAGGCCCTCACGGAGCTGTTTGCCAGCCTTGTCATAAAAGAATTGAATGCATGAGACTATCCAGCAAGAGATAGTTCTCTTAGTGGCTGGTTTTCCTCTACCTCCCTCACCATAAGTGAGGAACAGCTGTGTGGATGAGCCCCTGAACTGCTTGGTGTGTTCCTCCCTTTTGACATCCAAACTATGGAGCTTCTGCTCCCCTGGAGTGAATTTCTCAGTAAAGAATACAGGTAGGGTGATGGACTGGTTGAGATGAAACTCTGAGACCACCTTAGGCAGGAATTTTCTGTTCGTCCTGAGCTCAATCTTATCCCTATGAGTGATAATGTAGTTGGGCTCAGTACAGAGTGCCTGTAACTCTGAAATCTTCTTGCAGAGGTTATGTCTACTAGGAATACAGTTTTCCAGGTAACATACTTGAGATGAGCTGTAGCCATGGGTTCAAAGGGTGGTTCTATGAGCTTGGCAATACAGAGGTTCAGACTCCAAGACAGGACAGGCTCTCTGACTGGGCACTGTATATGGAGGAGCCCTCTAAAAAACTGTTTGAACACCAGTTGGGAAAAACAGATTTACTCTTTCCAAAGGAAAGATAGGCTGAGATTGCAGCCAAATGAAGCTTCAGTGAGGAAGGCCTGAGGCCTGAACCCTGTAAATGTACCAAATAATCTAGGTGGTCAAAAACCGAAGCCTTAAGAGGGTTAATGTGTTTCTTTTTGCACCAGAGGGAAAATCTCTTCTGTTTGGCTGCATAGGTCTTTTTTGTGCTAAGCTTTTTGGCCATCCTTAGGATCTTCAGGACTTGTTCAGAGTACAGAGAGGCAGGGAACTCTTAACCCCTCAGGAGCCAGGCTTTGAGGTGAAGAGATTTCAGGTCTGGGTAAGTCACCCCTATCTGAGGGAGAGTCAGAAGGGAGTGAAAAAGTGGAAGGCAGATGGGTTTGCTGCAAGAGAGAGTTATCATGAGAGGATACCAGGCTTGCCTTGGCCAGTCTGATGCCACCAGTATCATTGTTGCTGGCTGAGCTTTGAATTTCAGTAACAATCTGAAATCAGAGAGAAAGGAGGAAAGGCATAAAGGAACTTTCCCGACCAGTCCAGAGCTAGAGCATCTGTTGGGAGAGTTTCCAGGACTGGATGCCTGCAGCAATATAGAGGAAGTTGATGGTTGCGGTAAGAGGCAAAAAGATCTATTTCTGGTGTGCCCCACCTTCTGGACACTGTTGCCAGCACCTGCTTGTTCAGACACCATTCACTGTGCCCCTAGTTGGTGTGACTGAGGACATCTGCCAAGGTATTATCCTTGCTTGGAAGGTGTATGGCTGAAAGACTGACATCCAGGGAATAGGCCAATCCCCAGATCCTCATGGCTTCCAGATATAAGATGCTGGACCTTGTGCCACTCTGCTTATTTATGTAAAACATTGCAGTGGTATTGTCTGTCTGTAGCTGCACTGTGTGACCCTTTATCTGAAAGGCCTTCAGTACCAGGTAGATGGCCCTGAGTTCCAGCAGATTGATGTGAGCCTGTGACTCCTTTGGAGTTCAGGAGCCACTGATGGAAGCACTGTCCATTTGAGCTCCCCATCCAAGCATAGAAGCATCTGTAGTAATGATTCTTGTGGGAGAAGGTGCTTGGAAGGAAATCCCTACCAAAAGGTTGGTTGTTTCCTTCCACCAGTGCAGAGTCTGAAGGAATGTCTTTGTGACTGGAACCAGTTTGAACAGTGAGTTTCTGCTTTGGGACCAGTGAGACCTTAGGTGCTGCTGTATGTCCCTCATTCTGAATCTGACTCCAGGAACCATGGCTGACATGGATGCCATGTGACCTAGGAGCCTTAGAAAGTGTCTGGCTGGCCAGCCTGGTGGTACTGGAGGTTGAGATGCTGGTCAGTACACCTTGTGCCACGCCGGCGACCCGGGTTTAGGAACGAGCACAGGCCATCGGGGATTGGCGGGGGGGAGAGAGGATAGAGCATCCAGAGAACTGCTCTCATCTCTTGGGGGGAGAGAGACTAGTCATCCCACTCTTTGACTGCCCTCTGGTGGTGGCTGGAGGGCAGTACAGGTTGGGAGGCTTGCTTCAACATCCTCACGTCGGAGGGGAAGGGGCCAGGCAAAAATGAAGGAAAATGAGCTTGGCAGGCTTGATGATAGTCTACGGCTCCCAGGGGGCATCTCTGGATTCTGAATATGGTCTCTGGGAGGGGGGAGAAGCCGGAAACCTCCTCCTGGCCCCAATGCAGTGGGAAAATCCACGGGGGAACAACCGGGGACCACAAGTACAGGAGCGGTGGGGCTGGAGAGAGAGAGTCCCTCCATTAAGAGAGCCAAAGTTGCCTGCCAGGGATCCAGAGGATTAAGAGGTAATAGAAAAAAAAATGGAAAGTATCTGGCTGGTCTGGGCTGGCCCATTACGAAAGAGTTTGCCACTGACAAAATATTTTGGATTCTTTCCAGAGGAAGAAAAGCTCTGTTCTGCAGTGTGTCCAACTGTGCTCCTATGAAAGTAAGGAGTTGGGTTGGTTCCAGGTGGGATTTCTTTTTACAAGAAACCCCAAGGACTGCAGAGTGTCCTTTGTCAAAGAGAGGGCCTCTTCTACTTGTAGAGGTGTTTTTCCCACAATAAGCCAGTTGTCCAGGTAAGGATAGACTAAGATTCCCTTTTTCCTTAGATGTGCTGCCACTACAGCCAGATATTTGGTGAATATTCTTGATGCCGATGTCAGGCCGAAGGGCATGGCTGCAAACTGGTAGTGCCCTGATGGAAGTTTGAACCTCAGAAACTTTCTGTGGGATTGCTATATTGGATTGTGAAAATAGGCATGCTTGAGGCCTAGGGAGGCTAGCCAGTCTCCCTGCTGAATAGACTGTATTATCATTTTCAGGGTGACCATTTTGAATTTGGGTTTCAGGAGATTCTTGTTTAAGTATCTGAGGTCTAAGATGGGTCACCACTCCTCATTTTTCTTTTATGTCAGGAAGTATCTGGAGTAGAGACCTTTGCCCCACTGATGGGCAGATACTCTCTCTACCACCCTTGGTGGTTTACTTCTAGCTCCAAATGAAGCCTTTCTGTTGGAGTCAGAGAATTGGACAGCTGGGTGCACCTGAGGGCTGGCATCTTTTTGAACTGCGGTGTCAGGCCCTTTTCCACTACCTCCAGGACCCACTTGTCTGTTGTGATAATGTCCAGGACTGGAGGTAGTGGGAGAGCCTGCCCCCTACAGGCAGAGAGGAGGTGACCTGGATGAAGGAGTCAGGGCTTTTGTTGAGTAGCAGGAACAGTGGTAGAGGCAGCTCTCCTCTGACCTCTCCTGCCTTTTCCTCTGAAGTAACCTCTGAAATGAGAATAGTCAAATTGAGGAAGAAGAGAAAAATAGGGCTCAGGGAAGAATCCCCTGCCCCCGTTTCTCCTTTTGTTGAGATTTTTTAGTAGTAGAAGATCTCCCTTTTGATGTGTTAATCTGATAGGCTGTTTTATATTCATCAACCTTTTTCATGTAATTATCTGTTCTGGAGTCAAACAGAAAATTCTGGCTGCAGGGATAGTCCATGGCCCTGGACTGAGTGTTCTGCATCAGATTAGTTGTCCTCAGCCATGCAAATCACCTAAAGAAGATAGCCTGAGCCATGACCCTGGAAACTGCATCATTATTATCATCTACCATATGGAACTGGTGCTTTGTGGCTTCCAGGGCAGTTTTAGCTGTCGCTACCAAATTCTTTGCCATAGAGTCAGACCCCTACTTAACTATGGCCAAAACTGAATTCCAGAGAGCCTTCTGATACTTGGCTGTATAAGCCATGTATGAAGATAAGTGGAGGAGAAGAGAGGCTGAGGTATACATTTTCTTAGCCATAAAATCCAGTCTTTTAGAATCCTTCTCAGGAGGCTGGAAAGAGAGAGAAGGACTCCTGCTTTGTCACATGCTGCCTGCTGCACCATTCCTTCATGACTTGGGTGCACAGACAGAAAATCTGTGTCTGTTCTACACAACTGATATGTCTTGTCTATCCTTTTCTTGACACCTGATGGGGTGTAGGGGTCTGGATAACCTTTATTGTATTCTTCCTGAAAGGTTTATAAATAGGAAGTACTAACTTCTTAGGAGGGCGAACACCTTTCATTTCTCTATAATCCTGGTCTTCTTCCTCTTCCTGGGTGGACTTCTGAGAAGGGAGGTCAAGAGTGTCCACCATATATTGCAAAAAAGTCAGCATGGAGGAGGTATACTCCTGATCAGTAGGGGATGCACTACAATTGGGGTCAGGTGACACATCAGGCTCTGGGACCTTACCTCCTGAAATGTCATCTGGAGCATCAAAAAAACCATCATTATCATCCACATCATCGGCTCCTATGTCAGAGGGAGCTGCAGAAGGGAGTTGTCTGGGAAAAGCAGGGGCGCTGAAAAAGGACCCCATGCCCTATAGAGTTTGATAAATATGCCAGGCTTTAGCCAAGTCCCCTGTGTATCTTGGGGATTACTATCCTGGGGTTCTGTGTTTTTAGATTTATCTTTGTGATTTTTACCCACTGCTGCCTCACCCTTAGCACCTCTTGGAGGTACAGTAGTATGTTTCTCTTTACACAGCTTCTTAGCAGCCACTTCATCAGTGACTTGGTCAGGCTTTCTTTTTGAACCAGGCACCTCATCAGCACCTTTATTATTTTTTGATTTAGAAGGAACTTCATCAGCACCTTTT